>OX463773.1:5845982-8245982 GCA_949825005.1 Gasteruption jaculator | reverse complement strand
CTCGTTATCTCAGAATTCCATTGCAATTGCAGACTTTCAATTTGAACCAGAAGATATTAAAGAAAAATATAAATCCCAGCACAATCGGTACCGACTTTAGCATTAAATTAAAAATGTGCAAATTAAAATGATCCGAAGCGGGTAGAGAAAAATTCTGATGAAAAGTCGTATCATTCCTCTCCCGGTGCAGTGGTCGGTGGAAAGAATATTAATAATCATAGGAAGTTGAGATTTCCAGAGTGGGTAGTAGATTATACGAGCATGAAATTTCCACAGAGACTTTTCCTCGCATTTTCATTTTAAATGGTAGCGGCTTGATAACAAAAACAAGCTTAAAGGCAGACTTCGTACACGAATATTCCATTAACGTGGTGGAAGCTACAGAGAACAATTAATGAGTGGTTGTTTGTTCACTAATTAATCGAATTACAGTAAATTTCCAGCCGCACTACATTTCCGTGTGTCGTGTGATGCCCTGATCCGATAGAAGTGGGACTTTCCATTGACACTAATTTTCCTTAGACGTTAATTCCAGTGTTATGGCATTTAACCAGCAGGTACGATTTTCACGCGAAAAAATTATCAACCGAATGGACAATTTTCTGAAATTATACAGAATTAATTAAAATTTGTTAGGGAAAAAATTCCATTCTCCAGTGGAATTTCCAGAATATCGAATTCCGTGAAAAAAACGATATTCTGGTAACAGGAAAGCAATTTGCCTTGTAATAAAATTCCAAATTTTTGGCGTTCCGTGAAAAAAAAACAGAATTTTCATTTTCTTCTTAATCCAATCAGCAATTTTTGGAATTGCATGAAATGTTTTGGGGGTTTTCTTTTATTTTGTAAAAAATGGAGTTTGGTAGCAGGAATTTCATTTTCCTTGTAAGCGAATTGGAAATTTTAGAAAACGCGTGGAAAAATGTAGAAGAATGTTCTATTTTGTGAAAAATGGATTTTCAGCAGAAAGAAATTATCTTTGTTTTTGAAATTAAATTAGAAATTTTCGGTATTTTTTAAAACGCTATTTTTTGTATAGAGAAACAATACTTACAAAAATGCACAGCAATTGGTAGCAGGCACCCTAGCCAGAAAATGACTGATTGTGAAAGACCGAAAATCTGAATTTCCTTCCTTATATAGACAAACTCCGGTTCTGAGCTTTTTTTTATCCATGTCTTGTTCATTGACAAAATTTCGAAAGTCAATATACAAAAATGTTAATTTGAGAATTCGAAAAATTAAAACAATAACACCGTAAAGCCTGTATCTCATATTTGAGTGAACAACTGGTTTTTCAATTTAAATATAGATATTTCAGCAGCTGTTACAACGCTATGTTCGTTTGCACAGAAATTAAAAAAAAAAGAAGCCACTCCGATTTACCTAAATTGCGAAATCTGTGTTTCGTAATAGCCCCAAATCTTTGAATAGTAAAAGTAAGAAATTAAAATGTGATATTTGAGCTTTTGGACACATTTAAAAAAATCTTCCTGCTCTCAAATTTCAAATTTGAATTTTTTCAAAACAATTTCGGCAAATTTTGACTTTTTACTTCGGTGGCGAAGAACCAACGATTTTTGCATTAGTGTAAAAAAGTTTAATGTTCCTGAAAAATCAAATAAATAAATTCCGTATAATTACGCTATAAAATAAAATTGAGATGAAAAAGAAGTTCAAGTCCGAACATAAATGAAGGTAAAGCTTTCCAAGGTTGCATAAAATTGAAGTTCGTTAATTAATGAATTCTCCAACCAACAGTGTCGAACAGAAAAAAAAAGAAAGATCGATTGAAAATGATTCTTATCGTGCGTTTAATTGCTACTATTCTAATTAAATGGTATGACTCCGTTATTAACTTTTCTGTACTATCTTTTTTTTTTCTTTAATCAGACATTTATTTCGACATACATAAAATCGAACGTAGAGAGACGGACAAAAAAAGCAGTAATTTAAATTTTAGTTGCTTGTAACGTGACAAATTTGAAAAAAAAAAACGAAAGAATTTAATATTTATTTCATTTCTTGGTCGTAATTATTATTGAAATCGTCGATTTTTCTATTAATTAGCCGAACAAAAATGCGTAGCAATGAAATAATTGGGTCTCCCAAGAATCTGTAAAATATTTATTATCGAATCGAATTTACAGAGAATTTGAATTGAAACATTCGTATTTGAAAAAATTTCTCGTTTGATTATAATAAAATCGTATAAGAAAAAAATCGGAATTTTCAGAGAATTATTCTAAAATAAGAATTTTTCTTAAAGTTCAACGGAAATTTTTATACAATTGTAAGAAAAGTGTAGAAAAAAATGAAAATACCAGCAAAATGGAGCTTTTCGAATTTTCGTATTCTTGGAATCGCCAATATTTCCAATATTCTATTCCCTCTTTTCTGGAGCGATTGGAATTTGTTCAATAACAAAGACATAATAATATTCTGGTCCCGAAAAAGCACGAAAACAAAAAATGAACTTATAATTCGACCAGTTGAACGACACTTTAACGAGTATTTCAGCTACTCTTTCCTTAACTGCTTTTTTTGGTATTTTTATTATCATTCGTTATTTTTGTTCTGTATTTTCTTAACAGTAATTACAATCAATATATTCATTTTCAAAGCTAGATTATCTCATGATTAAACGTAAGTTTATATAATAATAATAATTCTTTTCAATAATTTCCTGCATTATCAGAAAGCTGAAAACAAAAACTCGTTTTAGAACTTTCCTATTTTTTCTCGCTTTTCCTCGTATTCGAAAAAAAAATTCCATTAAGAAAAAGTAACTGCAGAAAACACTGTCAAAATAATTCCATGCCAATTAAATTTCCAAATAAAGTCCGAAAAAAAAAATCCAAAAAATTTGAAATTCTATCTTATTTCAGATATTTTCCAGTAAAATGAAAATTTTAATTAGAATAAAAAATTTCATCGATTTTTCCAGTAAATTATTAAATTATTTTCATCATTTTCTGCAAATTCTATTGGGTCTTGTTTGAATAGGAAGACTGAAATTTACGGGCGATTTGTGAAAACGTGAGAAATTACTTAAAAACAATTGGAAGTTTAATTAATAATAACACTAATAATATTAATAATAATAATAATAATAATAAAAGGAAAAAGCACGTAAATACTGAAATCTGGGTAAAATCGGAGAACTCGAATCGGTAGAAACGAAAAAATACGAGGTTTGCCGGAAACGAGTTGGAATTTTCAGCTCAGAAATTCGCAATTCTTGAATTATTTACCATTTGTTTACTTGTTTGTTTTTATTTTCCAGATCATTGTGCAAAGTACACATTTCCAGGTGTGTACGTTTGAAACACCGCAAGGTCGCATTTCATCCTTTCGTCTTGCTGAGATTACAATTTACTCCGTTTGACAATTTTCGATTGATATCTCGTGCCTTCTTGAACACCTCATTATCCCTTAACATCTCGTTTCGTACAAGCCACTTCTGCCGATGTAACGAACCCATTTGATGACGTCATGGTCGGAATAATTGAGTTTGGATTCGAAGACCTTCAAGTAACGCACTTTGAAGCCAGATGGTGCAAATGGTACTTCAAAATTCATAGAAATCGGCGGACGCGTCCATTTCTTCTTAGTGTCCGTTTCGAGCAAATCAATCTCGGCTGATAACTGAGTCTCTTTCATTCCGGCCATACGTTTGATTTTCCATACGATTGCGTTCTCGGACGCTTTATACTTGGCCTTGCCTTTCAAACATATCAATTGCACGCCCGCTGTATTCAACGGCGTTGGCACTCGGACTTCTATCTTTTGTCCTAAAAGCGACGGCTTGAAATTCGATTTCAGCACGGCTTTAACTTCCATTTTTGTGCGGCCTACTTCGCGTACTAATGGAATCACACGGAATGGCAGTGATATATCTTTTGTTGTTCGGTATCTGTAATTAAAGAAAAAACCCGAAAAAGAATGAGTCAAATTTTGTTTGTAATTAAATGAAAAATTTTCGGAATCGCAGTTAATATTTCACAATCTTGAGATTTTGATTCATTCGAAATTTTCGAAATTATTATTTCAACAGATGGTTTTTATTATTTTTTATTTATTTATAATTTTTTAATTTAAAGTGGAAAATTTTTTCAATATTTTTACATTACTTCCAGAAGCAATTTTTTGGAGCAAGAAATATTTTTTTCTCCAGAAAGAGCGGGTTCCAAATTTCGAAAAATGGAAAAAAAAATTAAATTTATTCAATATTACAAAGAAAATTTCGGAATTACAGTTAATATTTAACAATCTAGGTATTTTGAGGGAAATGAAATTTTAGCAGCAGGATATGAAATTTATTTATAATTTGATCAGGAATTTCTTGAAGAGAATTAATAATTATATATTAATACCATAATATTTATAGACTTTGTAACTTGGAGAGAAATTAAACTTTTGTAGTAAAAAATCAAATTTCGTTGCAGTGAAATTAGGAGTTTCGTGACCCGGATGTGACATTTATACTAAAAAAAAAAAGAAAGAAATTGTGCAGGAGAGATTCGAATTCCGTTTCAATCGGATTACAAATCGATTATAGATGTGAAATAAAATTCAGTCGCGCGAATCAAATAAAACTCAGTTGCGATAATTGAATAACATTCGGTCGCAATAATTACCTCATCAATTCGAATTCTCCATCAGGTGGGATAAAGCTAATGGAATGTTCCGTTTCAAATTTGGATAACTTCACACATTGATGGAACTGGCAATCGTCGATAACGACCACGGGTTTCCCCGACCTGGCACCTGTTGGATCATCGCCACCTCCACCTAATCCGCCACCACCTTTCATCCCTTTGGCTTCCATTACGATCTTATCGTTGATCCCGAACTTACATTCCGGCATGCCGGACAAATAGGACTTCATTACAACCTGAAAGAAAATAATGTTACCTCTAAACTTTCTCAAAGAAACACATTTTTCCCATTATTTCATCTCAATTTAGAAAAATTGAAAAAAAAAGTTTATTTAATCACTAAAATTGAATTATTTATTTTTTTACGGTAAATAAAATTTAAAAAAAAGAATAATATTCCTCAAAATTAAGTAAAATTAAATGAAAATTGTCCAAAACAAAATTACCTGCTAATTCAAACGAAAAATATAAATTTATATTTTTTTCGGGAGGATTTCTGAAATAAATTGTTAAAATATATTAAAATATTTAATTATCACCTTTCCAGCGACGTGAGCACTCAGGACCTGTCCCTGCGGACTCATCAGCAGATTCACATACTCCAGAACGTCGAGGAAGAGTTCGTTGCGCCGGTACTTGATTCCCTCTCGTCTCCATCCGATTTGTCCGGTGACCTGCGATGTTATTTGTGCCTGTTCCTCCTTCGTTGCCGATTTAACACCTTGCTGGGTGATGAACGTTTTCAAAACACCAGTGTCGCAATTCTGCGGATACCCAAAGTCCAAGATTTCTGTGAAAAAAATTAGACGATCGGTAGCAAATTTAGCATTGTCGCAACTATTTATTATAATACTTATAAGTCAGCGATCGATCGAATGCGACAATTACCATCGAGCAGCTCGTAGATGAGCACAAAGTTATTTTTAATGTTTTCCTCCGATATCTTGCCAAAGTAGGATTGCATAACGTCGATGATCTTTAATAGAAATTCAAAGACCATAGCGGCGTTAACATTTTGCTTGGTAACAGCCGCCAACCAGATATTGGCGCGTTTTATATGAAAGAAGGACGTTCTAGCGATGTTCGTCACCGGGGATCTCACTTGCTGACGCGCGTGGATGACGTTGACGCGAAACGCATCAACCGCGTTCCGGCCGATGTCATCCCTGTAGACTCGGGAGATGAGGACCTCCCCTTTGTGATTGTAGACGAATAAGCCTCCGATCATTTTGATGGAGGTCGTTGTTCACTACTCCGTTCGATATCCCTATTCTGCAACAATTCCAAGGGAAACGATACGGATAAAATTGGAGACAACGATATTTTATTGAAGCTGTTCGATATCTCTACTGAGAATTTTTAAAGTTCGTTAAATTTTAAAGTTATATTTTTCTTATTTCTAAATATATTCCACTTTGAAGTAATTTTTTAAAAGGATTTGATTTCGGAAATCCTTTTAATTCCTCTCTTTTGTGGAAAATAGTAGCTCCCCAAAGGAAATATAGTTACTTTTGTTCATCTAAAATTGAAACAGAGTAACTATGATAGAAGCAGCCTGGAAATAAGATCTTTGTTTTTCCAAAATTAATTCTACCTTTTTTTGTTACCTTTCCAGATATTTTTGTCACTATTGTATATTTTCCATAATCTTGAAACTTCCAAATTAATCAGCAAGATAAGAAACCAAAATTGGATATGAGACCTAACAAAAAATTTCACTCAAGGGGAATATCTGTAGTTTTACAGAAAAAGGGGTTGAACTGAAGAAAGACAGAAAATGAAACATGACGAAAATTGATGAAATATAATAATAAAAAATGAGAGTTAATTGTTGACTTGGAGGATAATTGGAGTAAGTAAATGAATAAATGACATTTCGTTACTTCATGTCTTGCGAACGGTTAGTACTATCGATCGACCAGAGGGACGTCGAAAGGTTCGACTTTTGTGGCAAAAGTAGCCTTTTTCTCCTTATTTTCAATAGAACCGAAAACGTTCGAGAAGAAAATGTCTCAGGAACTTACTCATTTCTTGCCAGGAAGAAATAATTTCGAAAGAAATCGAAGAACTCAGGAACTTCTTAGAACTGCCGACTTCTAAATGACGAAATGCAACACCCACTTTGGAGTGACTACGTTGCTCAAAAGTCTCCATTCGTATCTCGTGCCGACATTTTATATTTTAGTAGAAAAAAAAGGAATTTTCTCTTTTGGAAAAAATAAAAGAATTAAAAGAGAATTTGTTAATTCGAAAATTGAGAGAACTGAGAAATTGGTTTCGAAAAAAATTATAGCGGGATGCGAGTTGATTTTTAAAGAAACAATAGGACCGGAAATTGGAGGGAATTCGAAATAAGTATGGTAGTTTCTAACTAAATTATGGTCGAATCAAATTTTCATTAAATTTTGATGGATTCGATTGAAATTGTAATTGATAGAGATTTTGATAAAAATTTTCATAGAGTTTTATAGGAAAAGTTTGCCAATTAATTGATTTCGACGTAATCGGATCTGTATTTTTGTTAAAGGAAAAACGTTCAATTCTGTGTATAATTATACGAAATAATGCTGTAGCATCGCTAAAAGAGTATCTTTAATATTCTATTTACTGTAAAATTAATGGATATCACTATTTATGGAGTTAGATGCGAAAAACCATTTAAATCTCAGGGATTTACCGCGGTCTTCGGAACGCGCATGCGCATTGCACACTGACGATACTCCGCGCGGGTGAACCTTTTAATACACTTTTTTAAAGTATTGTTACAGAATATTTATGAATTAGTTAAAGTGCATTCAAGAGGAGGATAGGTAATTTGCAATTTTGCCGCATTCACATTTTTTTTGCTAATATTCATTACTCTAGAAAATGTCGTCGATATAATAATCTTGACAAATAAATTTCGTTTCTAATTTTGTTTCTCGAAAAATTAAAAAGCTTCTATTAATACGCAAAGGACTTAAAAGATACAGAAATATTTACACACACACACACATTTACATTTTACGTACTTAAACAAATAGAATATCATGGAAACTGAGAATTCCGCGAACGGAACATGAATTTCGGAGTGTCCATGCGATGAACGCGCTTGTTTACTTACGCATGATTTGATAGCAACAATGGAAAAATTGTCAAAAATGTTGTGGATGCATCTAAAATGTATTCCTCTTCAGTTTCTTATTTTTAATCGATAGGGTATCTTAATTAGCGGAATTAATTTGCATCGTCATTCATTCGTCTCCTGGACGTTGATTTTCGGTGGCGGGCGCACGCGCGGTAGTACTTTGCAGTTTGTACTTTCGTCAGGAGCTTCTTTCTCTCTCTTTCTCTCTCTCGGCGAGAGAGTACGAGTAGTAACTTTTTTTTATTTTACCAGCTTTTACCGTGTAGGTGCGTGTTATTGTGTACCATGTAATTAGTATTTCAAGCAGGACGTGCAAACAAGAGGAAAAACCATCAGTCATCGTCCGATTATGACAAACCTTTAGTATTTAGCCAACCGATCGCTCGTTATCTTCAATGCAACAACAATGGCTCAGCTAGATCAGGACGGCAACCTGCAACTACGCGAGAATTTAGTAAGTCGGTATTTTCCTTCCTTTCTAGGTTATCTACTAGATTCCAGGGTACCTTCGACTGTTTCGAGAATTTCGCCGCATGGAAGAAACTCTGGAACTCAAATTGATCAAATCCGAGAATTCTGTGATTTTTGAATTGGGCTCCTACCTTTTTTTCTTCAATATTTGAAATTCCTTCCTTTCCTTGGCTCGAAGGACGTACATACACGTCCCTAGCATCCAAGGAAGGCACTATTGATCTAGCCCCTTTATTGAACAAATTATTGGAGCTAAAGATTTTTGAATTTTTCGAAAGCGACTCCTAATTTCTTTCATATTTTCTTTTTCATCTCCTCTTTTTCCTCCTCTTCTTGATTTCGAAGGAAATTTCGAGATTCCCTGTTGTGACTTTTTTGTTAACATAAAAATTCTTTAATCACGACCCTTGCGCTTTCTTTTAACCTTTTGCGGATGGGACGATTTTGAGTAAATCGTACCCTGGGGCCGAGCCATTATCGTGATAGTCACTTAAAATTACCAGCGCACGTTTCAACAGAAACGTTTCTTTAAGCGATTTTCATTCATAGCGCTTCAAGATGTCAAATTATAGACACATCTAGATACGTACATGCACAAATTCTCCAGAAAATAATTACAATATTTATTTGCTTACACACATTATCTTTTAGAAATCGATATTGCAAATATTTCATCATATTTATTGACAAAACCATAAATGTTTAATTGAAAGCTTAATCAATGCCCAACGCATACATGTGTTTCTCGGCCATAGCAATGCGTTTGTTTGGGACGCATATATGAATCTTTCGGCTCTATCGATATTTTGTAAAAATAAATTGTTTCTGGAAGGAAATAATAATCTCTCCATTTATGCGATTGTAGGTGAACACAGCGGTGAAGTTTTTACAAAACCCAAAGGTATACGGCAGTCCCTTGAAACAGAAGCAAGATTTTTTAAGAAGGAAGGGTCTAACGGAAGATGAAATCCAAAGAGCTTGCGAAATAGCCGCCGTTCCGGAACAGAGTCAACATGAATATACGGCTATTTCGATGCCAAATCAAATTTATCCCTACCATTCCATGCAAACTTGTCAACCATCGTTGTTTTACAAAATTAGAGAAATCCTTAATACAGTCGTTTTATTCGGAGCCACGTTCTATGGGGTCTATTGGTTCTATAAGGTGAGTGAAGTCCTACAATTTCGATCTTGGGTCAAATATTAAAAAGGAGAATAAGGTATAATGTGATAATAATAATAATGTGAAAATTGCATTACAGAAAATAGACAATTATTAATTTATTAATTCTGTCAATTTGGAAGAATAACTTTGATCCGACGATTATGGGAAATTCTGTAAATTGTCTTTTATGTATTTCATTTCAGAAATTTATCGCTCCATTTTTGTTTGGACGTAAGAAAAAGGATCCTCCGAGTGAGCCTGTTTCCGAAGTAGACAAGGACATTCAAACTTCCATAAAGCAATTGCACGATTCCATGACGACAGTCGAAAGCGATGTTCACAAGCTAACGCAAACTCGGTCCTCCGATCCGACTGTCTCTCAGTTGGTCCAAGAATTAAAGTTGGACGTTGCGTCTTTAAAATCCTTACTTCTTTCTAGGTGAGTCCCCAAATCCCATATTTTAATTATTCTTTTTTATATTTGGCATGAAAATAATACGACACGAGTGCATTTACTGAATCCTTTGAGCTTTTATTGATACTAATACGTCTTCTTGGAACAAGAAAAATGAACTTAGAAATATATTAATTTCTTATAATCTGTGACAACACACTTTTTTACATTCACTTGGACTTTCCAGATTCACAACTCTTTTTGCTCATGTTATTCCCAGGAAATTTTGCTTTTTGTATTTACACAATTTGTCTTTGTCTTTCTTTTGTTCGCATTCACACTTTTTTTCTCTTTCAATTATTAAACTTCGTTCGAAACGATTTTATTTTCTTTTTCTTTTTCGTTCGACACTTTTATGAAATTAGGGATTTTCTTTTTACATACAATTGCGTGGATCGATGATAAATAACTTTTCTTCATAGATCAAGATCCTGATGGGATTTTATTCCGCTTCAAATAACATCATTTCTGTAAATGAAGGAAAAGTTCGATCGCAAGTGAATTTTTAAATCGATCGGTAGCTTCGATTTTTCATATTTTTTCAAATTTCAACAGGAAACAATTCCCGGCAGTACCGGCCTCGATACCCTCGTGGCAGCTGGAAACAACGAATCCACCTCCAGAGAAATCCACGGAACGCGAGGACGATGCTGGAAGTGGTAGCAGTACTAATAATTCCGACAGTTCCTTAGAAATGATCCGGGAAGATCCTCCGAAAGATTAACAGAGATCGAAGTTTTGAAGAAGACCAGGACGTTTTTATAATTTCAAAGTAATCCCTTTTTTCGTTATTCTTCTTCTCTTTTGGAATGAAATAAAAATTGAATCGATTTCTTAGAATTGCCGCACGGCAAGTGGCAATTTTTGAAAAAAAAACTCAGGAATTGTTTCGTTTTTTACAAAATATGGATAAAATGGGCGAGATGATCCACTTTCCATTTTTTATACAAAAATATAAAAACCAATTGAACAGATCAGTTTCTATGGATCGCTACGAGGTTTTTCTATCGACACAATTTTTATTTGGGAAAATAACTATGGGCTTTTCGTGTTTTTGCTAAGTGAAGTTCTGCAGTACCTCGATTGTAATGAAAATATCGTGAAATATAATATTGCCATTTTTGTTTTCCAATGTCTTTGGAAAAGCTTCTTCAATAATAACGTAGAAGCAAAGAAAGAATAATAATCCAGGAGTACAAAATGTAACGTTTATTTGCAAAAACGAATTATTTCAAGGTAATTCATTTGTTTTGTATTTTTGAAATTCTGCAAGAATTAAAATTCAGCTTGTTCGACCCTTTGTACGGACAAAAGAAAAGAAAAATTTTTTTAACAGAAAGGAGACTTAATTAAAATTTGGTGACAAAAGTTTATATATAATTTTCTTTATATATAGTTTTTTTTTTAAATTTTATTACCACAAGTATCAAAAGTTCTCCGGAGTTTTATCCTCTTTTGTTTTATTGCTTTCAATTGTCATAATTTTTTGGGGAGAAAAATAGAATACAAATGAAATATTTTGTGAAATTTTTTTTACAATTATAGAATGGAAATTCGATATTGTAGAAAATAGGAATGATTAATTATTAAATTATAATTTCAAAATTCTTCAAGTATCGGAGTATTTCTTTCAATATCAATTTCAGGGAGTCTAATATAACATTTGTTTAGCTTTCAAATTTCGAGTAATTTCTTTGACAAGAAAAAAATGTTTAATTGTTAATTTTACAAACTTCAAAAACCATTTATGCCTTCAAATAATTTTAGTTACTTTGTTTTTAAAAGTTCTGAGAGATTTTGAACAACCGAAAACAAACTACTTTTAATTAACTTATTTTTCGAAACCAAAAGTTTTCAATTTCAATATCAATGTTCTTCCCCAAAACTTTTATAAGTATTTTTCTGATAAATTTTTTTAATTGTTTTTTTTTTCTTCCAATATTCTAGAATTTTAATATATCTCTATTTCAATGCATTCCATTTTCCCCCTATTCTTTCTCGTCTCGTTTTGGGAGAACTTTCAGTACTTTTACAAGACGATCTCTCTATGCGAGATCCAGATGAGATCTCTTAATTAATTAACACACAGTGATGAAAATATTAGTAAAGAACTTCATAAAAATGAGCTTTTATTTGTATCATCAGATTCCTTTCAATTGCTATGTAATGTTTGTTTCTTTTATTAATACTTCATTAAATTAGAAGGTATTATTAATCAGAATTAACTGCCTCGCTGATACAGTGAGTGCAGTTACAATCTATCTCAATTTTAAGAAGATCAGAAATTATACTTTCCTTTTCCTCTCATTCCAAATTTCTACCAAAATTTCACGGTTAAAGAAAACTCCTATTTTTGGGAAATAAAGTCCTCAATCTTACCGGTTATCTTTTTACAAATTTTTCCCTGCTTAATTTTTTTTTCTCATAAAACGAGAAATTCCCAATCAAAGTAATAGACAATTTTAAATCTGTCAATTTTTGGATTTCTACAAAGTCCTTTGGATTATAATTTCGAAAATTCACGAAGATTTTTCTTTTCACATTTTTGAAGTTGAAGGAAATTATTTTTTCAAGAAAAAAAATTGAGGTATTAAAAATTTGCTTGACTCCAAAAAATGAAAAACTCCAGAAATACAATTTTTGATCTCCTTTTTTTCTTAATCATATTCTACGTCAAGAGATACAGTAACAAAAAGGTGCTCTGAGCTTATACATATTTTTTGACTGTATTTCTTGAGTCAACAAAAAAAAGGAAACTTAGATTATCATCTATTTTATAAATCTAAAAAAAATAGTCTTTTCTAATTTTTTTTTAAGGATTGTAATTCGAACTGAGACTGTTTAAATTATTCGTGCTTCTTTTCTTTCCTATCTCTTTCCAAATATTTCAAATCTTTGGCTGATTTATTTTTGTATCTTTGTTTCTTATTCCTTTTCGTGAGTGAAAAATAACTTGAACTTTTTTTTTCTTTTCATTAACAACTACAAAACATTTCAACATCCAATTTTCAATCGTCGGTAGAATGAATTTCAAAATATTTTTGAATCTATATTTTCACGTTTCATTGAAATCAAACCTGATGGAAAATTGTAGAAAATTAATAAGTGTCAAGTGGATTTTGGTCCAATTTTGTTTTTTTTTTAACTAAGAAAGAGTATTGATTGAATTTCCAAGACTTTTTTATAAAAGTCTTTGGAAATCTATTGCATGATAATTTTTCCCTTGAACGTTACGAGTCTGAGGGTCCAAAAATATTTTATTTCATTCTTTAATAATTCTAACATTGAGCCGAAGTGGAATCACGGGACTTTTCTGTTTCTTCGCATTAATATCGTCCCCAAATACGTTGGAGGCACATTTATACTGAAAGTTTTAAATTCGAGTTTAAAATTTTCAGCTACTCCGAAGGAAAAAAAATGATTGCAGAAGTCACGCGATTCCATGAACTCGAAAATTATCAACAAAATTCTCAGTTTCAAGATATTCCTGATTCGATTGACAAATTTGAGTTTTTGCTCGTTAGGAAAATCAAAGAAATTCGTTTGTCCTCTCTATACGCGAAATCAAAATCTACGTAAAAAAAAATAATGGTACCGCGAATGGTTCATCTATTCCGAAAAAAAAGCTTGATGCGAACGTATTCTCCTATTGCATGTAAAAAAAAGACATTAGAAAAAAAGATTCTAAATAATCGTCGAATATTTCTTTTGTGCTGAAATAAAGATAAAAATTTAATGATCTCACTCCTATTGCAAAAATAGTAATAATATTATTGTACTTAATAGATTTCTTTGATTTGTTAATTATCGTTTTACGAACGAGTACGAATTAAAAAGTGCTAATAATTATCATAATAATAATAACTTAAATCACAAAAGTTTTTAAAGAGACGCTCGTTTGCACGATTTCCTTTTTTGTTTGCTTCTTTGAAAAAGGGGCTTCAATGATCTGCTTGGGTACTTTTTGCTCTCATTTAGGAGATATGACAATTTGGTTTATCCCTAAATGACACCTAAACGTTGTATTATTCAATTATCAGTTAACAATAATGAAATCCTAAATATATACTAAAACTGAATATTTTCATTTCAGCTGATTTGTTCTTGTTTTCGTTTTTGTTGTTGTTATTGTTGTTGTATCTGTTATTAATGTAACGAAGTATAATTAAATTCATTAAAACTATGCTACCAGGTATGATGTAAGTGTAAATTCCTTGATAGTACAGATCTTACATCTTGTGTGAAGCGTAATGCATCCAAGACTGGAAGTAAACTTAATAATGCTGTGTCACCTGCGTCACTAAACCAGGATTTTATAGGGATAGCATTGTCTGAAAAAAATAACAGAGAAAAAAAGAGATTAATTAATTGATTAATTTCGTCACGATCATGCAAAAAATTAAATCATTGAATTCGAACTAATTTTTTTTAAAGAAAAAATTAATCCAAATTAATTTGAAATAATTGATAAAAAATTAATTCCAAATATGAAGAATTTCTTTGGAAGGAAAATACTAACGTGGATAAGCTCTGTAAGCTCCGGGACTGTTATCTAAGATAAAAACTGATGCTAAGTCGGAGCAAATGGCAGCTAAATCCTTAGTGTAGGAACCCATTTCGGGCGTGCAATGTTGCCTGTAGTATCTTCTTCTGAGTATTCCTCGATTGTTATCCAACTTATCGGCTACCGCTGCACCATAAATTTCCATCGATGCTGTGAATACCACTAATTCGTACCTGCAACATCGAACAATCGTATCTCAAATAATATTTTCCTCGAGAATCATTGCATTCGATAATCGACTTCGAATCGAGGAAACTGACCATTGGCTAACGATGTCTAAAAAGAAATCAACGTGTGGCCTTTTATGAACAAAAAATCGAACCGGATGCCGGTCTATCGTCACTTTCAGTATGAAATCTGGTGGAGTTCCAGGTCGAACAGTTGGTCTGGCAACGCCGTCATGATGCGAATGTATCAACGTTTCATCCAAGTCTAAGACCAAGACTTTCCTTTTAACTATACCTGAAAAGTACAAAATTTGTTAACAAAAATGTTTGTTTTCAAGGAATCGGAGACAGTACTGAAGATTAATAAAAAAAGAAGAAACAGTTTCTTGCGACTAAATCTCGATAAGAAGAGTATAAAATGTAAGTTGATAAATTTTGACACATTTTTAAGTGAAATTGATGTAATTCGCAATTATCTGCAAAGACCGATAAGATAAAATTGAAGCTTTGAAATTCCAGAAACTGAAGTTTAGATTGAATTTGTGTCGCAAAAAACTCTGACGTGTCTCGGAGATCAAAGACTCGATACAACGAAGTTACTGGCATTATCAGATAATTCGGTAATGACAAGTCATTCTAGTTCTTATTGTTTATTAAATCACAGTATTGTCCCTTCTTGGAAAAGACAACGTCCGTTATCGAGATTGTTGTCGGTACGATTGTCAAAAGTTGGACTACTTACTAAGTCTGTGCCTCGATAAAGGCGATAATGGAAAGATTTCATATTTAACTGGTTGCATTTGCGAGATCTAAAAATAGAAAATTTCTGTTTTTAAAACATACTTATAGTCGTCGCCGTTTCCTGCTAACATTTTTAGATAAATCTTTGGCTACTTCGTGTCTCTTTTGTTTCTATACAGTTATAATGACTAATTTTATCCCTGACTCTCAACGGCAATTATATCATATGTTCGTCAAAATACATGTCGAAATATTCCCAGGCTGTTTTCAAAACATTTCCGCTCATTTTCCACGAAAAATTCATTAGTTGGTTCCAAGCGAAGGTTTCTTGAATATATATCGATAGTCACGATAAAAGAATTCAATAAAAATCAATAATTAATATATCGCAAGTATTTTTTTAATGTAGGAACTGTTATAAAAATCCAGAGAAAATGAAAATATTAAATGTCGTGGATTTACGTCGACGCGTTAATTATTAATTCATCGGCGATTAACATACAGAGATTTTATTTATAACTATTGATAATTGATATTCTTTTTTTTAGGACCCCTTATACGCCGTATAAAAGATGCTTTGGTTCTTTTCAACGAAGCCTTGTGTTATTTATCGAACCATTGTTCGAAGTTTCAAATAAATTTTGCCTTCGTGTAGACATTGTAATTATGCAAAGATTTTAATTGCTTGCTTACAACGTAAATGAGCATTAATAAAGAGGCATCTTTATTTTGAAATGAAATTAAATGAAAACGAACAGAAATAAATAAGAGAAAAAGAACGAAATTGTTGCTCATCGGACCTTTGACCCGCCGATAAGAAACACAACAGAGGGAATTGGAAACAAGAGAATTTAGAGATTCTCTCTTACATCCAGTTACATGGCTCTGTTATTTTTAGAATGACAAAGGGAGCTAAATAACTGTAAAGCAATAGGAAAAAAACAATTATCGACAATTCTAAATGAACTTCAAAATTTTCTCTTCTTTGAACCTTGAATTTACATTAATTATCGACTATTGGAATTTAAATAATTTATCGACTATTGGAATTGCAATTAATTATCCATCTTTTGGTCTTCCAGTTGCAAGAAACAAAAAGGAAAATCATTATTTGATATTACTTCTATTTTTTTTTATTTTTCGGTTCTAATTGAATAAGAATTGTCCTTTGGCCACAAAATTTCCTGATCTTAGACAAAAAAAAATAAAATTTCCCTTTTTTGACTCTTGCATGCAAAAAATTCCTACAATTTTTTACATTTTCTGTCACGGCTACACCGGATGGCCAAAAAATCTACAATTAACTCCAAATCCCATAAAGTCATAGAATTTTCCCATTTTCTCCTACCCATCTCGATTTTTCAACCCCGTGGTTGCCCTAAGAACGACAACAATCAATTAATCAGTTTCTCAAAGAACTTCCAACGAGCTTTTCATTCAAAGGTTCCTTATTCCTGGTCCTTGGAGCTTATTCCCCATGGTTCTATTGGCACCCGTCTGGAGTGAAAAAGAGAATAGGCGCGAAGCAGCGCCTACTTACGGCTCTAACCTGCTTCTTCAGTAGAAAGCAGACGCATGTCCACACACGGGAAGCCATCAAGAGAAAAGCTCTCATCCCCATTTGCAATTGCTTCAGCATTTCTGTGAGTCGTTTGGTTCTCACCGAAACTCGCTAAAGTTCCGGTCGAGATACGCGTCAAACGAGATATATATATATGTATATACGACTACGTATGTATATATATATGTGTATATATATTCCAATTGATCGGCACTTCCCGATACGAGGGAGCTTTCTTCCTTTTTTTTTCTTTTTTTTTCGTATCACCACGGTATATTTACACGGCTTCTTCCGCTCCTCTCTGGCTCGCTGCGTTACACAAGCTCTCCTCTTCGTAAACAAACGACACTTCCATCGAGGATCCGCGTGACCGAAGGGGGGACCGCTTTTTTCCCCGCTGACATACGATTTTCTTGATTTTTTTTCTCTAACCGGGGAACGATCAAACGAAAAATCCTCGCGTTTGTATTCACATTTTGTGTTATTATTACTGGCGTTATTATGATGATTATTAGATTTCTGCTGGTATTTTTGTGGTCACGCACGGAAGGGGAACCGTTACCCTGGCGTTCCGCGGCTCGATTTCACGGGTAAGAGCGGCTTCGCGGGCGCTGACAGCCACCGTCGCCGTTACCCCGACGCGTCCTTTCCCCGCTGTTCCGTTCTCACGACGAAGAGAGGGACGAAAATCCGAAGCT
Organism: Gasteruption jaculator; assembly: GCA_949825005.1. Classification (NCBI taxonomy): domain Eukaryota; kingdom Metazoa; phylum Arthropoda; class Insecta; order Hymenoptera; family Gasteruptiidae; genus Gasteruption; species Gasteruption jaculator. The sequence continues at coordinate 8,228,373 of OX463773.1, read as the reverse complement.
TCCCTTTCACGAGAAAAGTGTCAGCAGCATGTAGTCGCCATGTTTTGCACATCGACCCAATTTTTTCCGCGACGCAGACTTTCTCGCGCATATCGGGTTCTCTCCTCTCGATGCCGATTGCGATGATGATGATGATGATGATGGTGGTGGTGTATTTTCTTTTCTCTCGCCGGTGTCGCAACTGTCCAACTGCCAACTGGACCCTGCGGCCGCTGACGTAAGCTGCCGCGAGGAGGCGGTTATTTTCGAATAATTGAAGAAAAGACGCAATATTTGTGACAACCTTTGCAAAATTAAATGGAACAAATGGGTTACGAAAGATAGAAATTTATAGGAAATTCAATAAATTTTACAAGTATATGGAATTTATGAAGATTTTTTTCATATATTGATCGAAAAATGGGAAAATTCAAAAAAGCGACGTACTAGATCAATTGCTTTCAAAATTCGATCACGGGAGGTTCTAAAAAAGAAGTTAATGATTCTTGCGCTTACAAATACACGTATTGCAAATTTATATACAGCGAAAATATACCCGATGTATAAATACCCAATGTATTAATCGCGTTTCATGAAAATGGTCCTTTACCTGAGGGTCCTAGCTCAACCTGTCGCCCATTTTACTTTACTTCACTTCACTTTACTTTACTTTGGTTTACGACAGGGGAAAACACAGCGAAGGGCAGTTCCGAGCGAATTTCCTTGGAGATATCAGTATTAGCTTCCTATTTTTTTAATTTATTGCACAAAGTTTATCGTTATAGGAGATCCATTCGTTCCCCGAGTGTCCGTGGACTGTTGCAGAAATGCGGAATCCGTCGAGGAGCAGCGCGTAAGCATGTAAACCGAGCGAGTGAGGTTAGACGACGGGGAACATGAGGAATTGTTGTTGCATCGTTGTTGTTGATAAAGTTACGAAAAGAGCGTGAAAGTACATCGTTTTTGGTACGACAGTGCGATGAAGTAAAAGTGCCGTTAAGGATGATGATGGGCGATCAGTTTCGTAGTAAAGTCGAGCAGTATTCGCCAAAATCCTCTCCGAGGGGTGCTCGATCCCCGGTTGTCTCTCGACAAGATTCCACTGGGACCCTGAAAACAACCATTTCTCTCGGGAAGAATCCCTCCATCGTTCACAGTGGGCCTTTCTATTTGATGAAGGAGCCGCCTGGTAATTTCTTATTTACATGTTATTCGTCTTTATGCTTAACACTTTACCGACCGCTAATTAATTGGCTTTCAATTGCCCATTAATCAGCTTTTTGTCGCCAATGCTTAACCATTCGAGTCCCGGGGGATATTGAAAAAAGCTCGTCGATAAATCCCGAACAGCGAGATCACGTTTTTGTTGTCCATAAAGTTTGAAATGTGCTGGGTTTTCATGACATAAGATCTGAACATCGGAATCGCGCCGCTCGGGGCTCAAATGATCAATAAATATAATTTAGCGTCAATATCATCGAGTGGCCGGTCAGGAATGCGAATGCTGTTGAATCGCTAGCGATCTGCTTGAATCCAAAACGAGGTTTGCCTGGGTCTGGAGTAAAAATCCGACTGGAGAAATATTTTAAATGAAAAGCAACTATCGATCTGAAAAAACAATTTAAAAATGAATAATTGGAAAAGTTTTCGACACAAAATTGTATGGTTCTGAATTCTTTCATGCTTTTAGGGGAAAGTGAACTAACTGGGGCAACAAATTTGATGGCCTATTATGGCCTGGAACACTCATATAGTAAATTCAGTGGAAAAAAGCTCAAGGAACAACTATCCTCGTTCTTACCAAATTTACCTGGAATCATCGATACACCGGGACACCAAGACAATAGGTGAGACATAATTAATAATTTGTTAGTCCATAAAAAAAAATTCATAAAACTTTGATATTCAAAATTCATTAAGGAATCAAAATTTCATTGGATAATTTTTGTTTATAAATTATATATGATTTCCATTGTTCCAGTTCGTTACGATCGGTTATAGAAAAGCCGCCGATTTGTGGGAAGGAGCTAGTTCCACTAACGAGTGTTCAATTAGCTGGATTCCGTTTGCATCCAGGACCGGTAATTATTATTGTCATTTCGTCGATGTTTTTGTTAACTTTTCGAAATTTGGAGCATGTACCAAATCTTTTTCTTCTGCAGCTTCCGGAGCAATATCGGTACGTGAATCAAGCCCCGCCGAGGAAACACAAGAATAAACATAAGAAGCACAAACACAAACCCGGGGAAACGACACCGGGACAAGAAACTACAACAACGGATATTAGCGGACAAGATACTCATGAGAAAAAGCATAAAAAACAGAGAAGACACGACGAGGAAAAGGAAGCGAGGAAAAAGAGGAGGAAGGAAAAGAAGCGGAAAAAACAAAAACACAGCCCCGAAGATCCTGGCGGACTTACACCTTTACAGCATTCCAATTCGTGATCTTTGATTGAAAATTTTCGTTATCTTTTTCCGTTCGCGTTTACTAACACTCAAGTCGGCTCTATCCACTTGTAAACGATCATGTCTATTTATTTTGTTATGTGCAAAATCATTTTCACATTCGTCCCATTCTTTTTTTTCTACCTTTTCCCCCATTCTTATAATTACAAATCATAGAAATTAAATAATATGCGAGTGGTATTACATCTCATTTTCTTTCCTTGTTTTACTTTACACTTAAAATATAGCAAAAGAAAAAAATGAAATCTAAGTAGTCGTGTGTGATTTTATTCTATATGATTGATGGAAAATTTTTAACTGTTTTCCTTTGTTACGAATTCTTTTGTTAAATAATTATTTTTATTAATAATCAGTAGAACGGCACTGGAAGATACCGAGGTTTTGTAGTATATTTATGACATAAGTGGATTTAATTATAATGTAATTAAATAATTTCTAAGATTTTTGCATTTTTCTTTTAACTTATAGTTGAAATGAGAATTATATAAGTTTTAAGTTTTTCTTTTTGTTTATAGAAATAATTTTTAATATATATTCAGCAAACGATAAGTGAAAATTTGGAAATTCATATTTTTAATAATTAGAAACTTGCGAATTAACGAAGTTTCAATAAACCAAAATTTTGCCAAAACTGGTATTCAAAAGTCCTCGAAAAATGATCAATACTCAAAAATTTGGCACAAGTCTAATATTAATTATGGAAACTGTCAAATTTCCAATTTTTATTTTAAAAAATGAGAAACTAAATATTTTTTGTTTAGACCCAAAGTCCTCACGAAATTAAAACTGGGATTCAAAAACACTAGAAGCGGCTTCGAAAATACCTTTAAAATTCGGAATCCCAATAAAAACCCAAATGGTACGAAAAAAAATATCAAAAATGTGAAACATGTTAAATTTAATTCAAATCAAACGCTTTTTTTTTTCTTCCCAGCCATCATGAAAGTCGGTAAAACAGGTCTCCCGGTATCGATTACGAAATCGACTTCGGAAAGAGCTATAAGTTTGCCCGTCTGGGCCGCGAAAGTGGGTAGTCGATGGTGGATGAGTCGAACGAATGGCCGCTGCCTCGTCGTCCAGTGTGTGGATGTATTTCTGTTTTCCCGAAATTAATTTTCCACTGTACAGTGATTCTAATCGGTGAAGTTCATCGCTTCTAGTTGAATTAGGTAAGTTCGCTCGGCCGAGGGCACTCGCGAGTGACGTCGAGCGCCCCGACGAGGATCTTCACGCGAGGCACGATCGGTTTTTCGATATATTAATATAAAGATATGTCCCTCGTTCTGGAAACACGTTCTGAAAAAAATTTCTCACGGCCGGCAATAATCGTCAGGCTGCGGGGCGCTGAATGGGGCCTCGACGTCGCGAACTCCATCGGTGGCTCATTTTGTTTACATAAAACATCAATTCCTAAATAATATTACTCCATGTTTTCCACGAGCACATATAGAACGGTACGAGTGTATGATCCATTAAACCCGTACGTGTGTGTGCGTGTGTGTCGGAATGGCACGACCACAACTGCAACTGCCTTTTTTACCCAGCACGAGTATTATATTTGCATGCTAGGAGGGGAAGGGGGTGGGGGGAGTATCTTTTTTGCAAAAACCCCGTGCGAATTCAAGGACTCGAGGAAAATGACATTTATTTAATTGCATATTCTTGCAATTGTTATATATAAATATCGGGGGTGACTAACTCCGCGGGCACTTTGAGCATCCCATCTCATGGATCTTTGGGTACCAACTGAAAATGAAATTTCCTTTGTCTTTATGAATTTATTAATAGAACATTTGCAGATTTGCTTTGTAATTATAATATTCCCATTGCACCCTTAGTTTCTCCTGTTTGTATAAATAAATGGGTGTTTTCGATTTATCTTCCAGAATCGGTCCGTTAATTGTGATAATTTTCTCGGATATATCGGCGAACGATCCGTATTCCCGTGGAACACGGGTTAACTCGTTTCATCGAATATTGGGAATTGCAAAAATTCATAGAATATAGAAATTTCTAATTTTCGCGATTGACTTTGAAGGTAATATCGTTACTGTGAAAAATGAAAAGAATTGAAGTTTGTAGTTTAACAAATTTAATTATGGTTCTCTAAATTGGAAGTTTTAGGAAATTTTACATTTCATGTAAATAAAATATAGGAATTCAAGGACTCGAGGGAAATGACATTTATTTATTTGTTTATTTGTGCATTTGCTGCATATAAATATCGGAGGTTATTACTTCTGTGGATGCTTCGAGTGGTCCTCCACTGAACTTTGAGTACCAACCCCAAATGAAATTTCCTTTGTCTTTATGAATTTATTAATAAAGCATTTGCATACTTGCTTTATATAATATTCATATCTCGCCCTTATTTTCCTCTCTTCTCTTTCCACTTAATTTTCACAGAACCTAAAAATTTAGGCTTGAAACAATTATAAAAAAAAACTATTTTTATACAAATATTGTTTGGTCTAAAATAATTATTTTTTGGTACTTTGACGTCTTCGTATAAGTACCCGAGAGCTCATTTTGGTTAATTCGCTCGTTCAAGAGCTATAATTCTTCAAACAAGTGTACTTTTGGTAGATTTAAATTTACGATACGAGGATTTTTAGTGAAAAATTCTATTGCTAAAATTCAATTTAAAAGCACTTAAATACTGTAATTTTTTCATCTAATAACATAAAATAGAAAAAGCGTAGTAAAAAAGTTTTGTTCAGGTATTTTTTATTATCGAGAAGGAATCGAAAATACAAACTTTATTTTGAAATTTTCCATAATAACAACTTAATTGAAAGCCCCCCCCCCCCCCCCCCACCCTCCTCGATCAGTTTGAGAAATAGAATTAGCAATCTGCAGTTATCTCACCGATATAATAGATAACACAATCCGGATACGAGCTATTTCATAATTAAAAAAATCGTATTTTGGCAAAACAAGTTAGGTTTTAAGGAATTGCCCCCATTTGCAAACAAATCTTGTATCGGACGTTTCGTAACTCAGTAATTTTCTTGCAAAACCAGTTATATTTTTAGCAGGTTCTAATGCAAATTCCTTTTCAAATAATGTTTCCGAGTGAGTTTATATGCAGCTAAGAAAAAAAATTATGATAATAGTGTAACCTCAGTAACACGTTTAATACTGGATAGCCTTGATAATCGGTCAAATAAAGAAACTGAATCTAAGAAATTCTAAATCCGCAACGAGCGAATTCTTCTATCGATCGAATCTCTTGTGGTTCACCGAGACCAAAATATTGCGCAAAAGTACGTATTTGCTAAAATACATGAAATTTGGGAAGTACGCGTTTCATTCATTTTTTTTTCTTCTATTGCAACTTTATGAAGTTCACGTTTGAACGATAACCCTTACGAAAGATCGCCTTATCCGAGATTGCAAGAGTCAATCCCTGTTGTCCGTACGAGTTTTGTAATTCATGTGAAATTTATAGTGTTCTAATATTCCTTTGATTTGTTTCTTTTTTAGAATACTAAAAATAACACAGCTGAACTTGGAAATGTTTCGCTGTTGAACTTTCGAAAGTCAACAATTAGGGATTTCAAATTTTGACGTTCTCATTTTGTCGCTCGATTTCAGATGCATTTTATTTTGCTTTATTTTGTATTCAAAATTTGTTTTTTTTTGAACATAGGAAAATTTGTACAAAAATAATAGGATAAATTTTCATATAAATTTTAATAGAATAAAATTTCTCAGGAATGTTGAAAAGTCCTCAAACTTTTGGTACCCAAAAATTCAGCCTGAGTCTGTATTCAAATAATAAATTTTTAATATCCTAAGACCTTGGAAATTCAATCGAATTCCAAAAATATTTATTATCACACTAAAATTACGAAAATTTGCTAGTTCTACCGCCAATATTGTTATAATGAAATTTTTCAGTGACTATGATACTGATGCAAACTTCAGCCTTGTTTCTCCTACGCTTTGTTGACTTCATTCCCAAGAAATGATAATACAAACACCAAAGCAATAATATTGAGAGCGATGAAATTCCTTAATCTAATCACGATGGTCGAATATTAATTACTTATTATCAAGGTCCGCATAGGAATTTTATAACTTCCGAATGTTTCTAAATTTTCTTTTGTTCGAATTTGAAATCCGGAAACATCTGCAAATTGCAACTTCGATGGTTCCACTTGTTCATGCAGATTCATTTGTGGATTTTCACATTCTTGCAAACGTCATGCTTCGCTATAAATAGTCGCCCGTGGAAAATATCAGTCTCGAAATATCAGATCGGCTTTCCGATAATGAGTTTATACATTCTCGATCTCACATTTTTGTCAATTAAAATGTAAAATTTTATAAAATATATTTTACCCCAAGAGCATCGAAAATTAACCAGCTTGAAAATTAACTGCTTCATTATTATAACTATTGTATTACTGAAACAATATTTTTAAATTTTTATATCGACTCGGAATCGAACCGAACTTCAATTTTATATTTTAAGAGCGAACTCGTAGTCGCTCGGTCCAGTAAATTAATTTTCTTTGTTTTTTTGCGACAGAGTTATTAGGATAAAAAAATACTTAGAGGAAAAAGAGTGGCTGCACCAAAATGGAGAAAAGCGCGGACGGATTATTGTTTCGCGCTGAGAGAAACAATGGAGCGGATGATACAGTTATGAGCATTGTTGGAGTCGATGAACGTGTCGCTATCTTAGACGCTGGTGCTCAGTATGGCAAAGTTATAGATCGAAAAGTACGCGAACTCAATGTTCACAGCGAAATACTACCACTGGACACTCCTGCGATCACGCTTCAAGAAAAAGGCTACAAGTAAATATGGAAATACTTCTCTCCCATTTTTTTTTCCATTTTTCAAAATTTTATTTAATTAGTAGAAACTGCAGTAATCAAGATTTCGAACTGAAATTCGACAATTTCATTTTCTTTCTTTTTTTTTTCACAGAGCCATAATTATCTCCGGTGGACCAAATTCTGTTTATGCAGAAGATGCACCGAGATACGACGCGGATATTTTTCGAATAGGCATTCCTGTATTAGGTATTTGCTACGGGATGCAGATGATGAACAAGGAATTCGGCGGTACCGTTATTAGGAAAGACGGACGTGAGGATGGACAATTTCAAATTGAAATAGATACAAAGTGCCTTTTATTTAAGTAAGTTCCGTTTGAATATTTTATTCAGACAAATTCGAGAAAAATTCCCTAACAGGAATTCTCATTTTTTCGAATTTCTCTACAAAAGCTAAATTTATAATATAATATAATACAAAATTTTACAATATTTCACAGAGTTATTTTAAAATTTCCATATAAAAGTTCCGTATAAAAAATTAATCTACATTATTTTGTTATTTTTACGTTAATGTTAATTTATTTATTTTTATATTATATTACTTAGAGGAGTCCATTACTGTTATTATAATTATAATTAAATTTTCTGTATTGTAAATTCTATTTTCGCGCTTTAGGGGACCTGTCTCAGAGCGGTCAATAAATAACTCTAAAAGTTTGCAGAAAATACCTTATAAAAAAAATAAAATTCCACACAAACTGTTAATTTATCTCTAAACCACTCAATTTGAATTTTGAGATTCGAAGCTGAAACTGAAAAATTCACGTATCTGTCATTTTCGTTCCTCAGAGGCTTGCAAAAGGAGCAAAAGGTGTTATTAACACACGGGGACAGCATAGATAGGGTTGCCGATTGCTTTCGTACCACTGCCAAGTCGTCGAATTTCATAGCGGCAATAGCCAGCGACAAGTTGAATCTATACGGAGTGCAATTTCATCCGGAAGTCGATCTCACGGCGAACGGCAAAACGATGCTGCACAATTTCTTGTTCGGCATCGCGGGTCTCACGGGTAATTACACTCTGCGAGATCGAGAGGCGCAGTGCATTCAGTATATACGCGAAACTGTGGGGAACAACAAAGTTTTGGTAAGTTGCGAAGGTGTTTCAAAAAAAAAAAAAATGTGAAACACCCATAGAATGTATCGAATGTTATGCGAATGTTTATGAAACGGCAGTCTTGCGACCAAAAAATAACGCGAATTAACCCAAAAAAAAAATTGAATTCGAGCGATCACGTGTAACGAATTGCATACAAGCGCTGGAATCGTCGCAAGGCTGCCGGAGAAGAAACAGAAACGCAGAGAAACATACGAAAGATACATTTTTCATTGCGTATGAAAGAAATTTGAAATGGAACAAAAACACACGATCATAGTTGTTGGTGAGCGGTGGTGTGGATTCGACAGTCTGTGCAGCGTTACTACACAAGGCCTTGAGCAAGGAACAAGTTATCGCTTTGCACATTAACAATGGGTTCATGCGGAAAGGAGAGACGCCCTTCGTCGAGCAAAGCTTGGCCCAGCTCGGCATCAAGCTGAGAGTCGTCAACGCGGCGCATAATTTCATGCAAGGAACCACCTCCGTGCCCATGGAGAACGTGGCCAACCCCGGTGGCGGCAACGCCAATGCCATCAACAATAAAGGCATATCACCACCGCGGACAAGGTTAACGAAGATGCTTTGCGCCACCACACACCCCGAAGAGAAGCGCAAAATTATCGGCGACGTCTTCGTCCGAGTCGCCAACGACGCCATGACCGAGATGGGCTTGAAACCGGAGGAGGTTTTCCTCGGACAGGGAACCCTGAGGCCCGATCTCATTGAAAGCGCCAGTTCATTAGCTAGTGGTACGTACTTTGGAGGAAAATGGCCCTTTTGAATGATAATAATAATAATACTAATGTGTTTTGAATTATAATAATAATAAATTTTTTTTTGCTTCCGCAGGAAAAGCGGATGCGATAAAAACGCATCACAACGACAGCGAATTGGTGAGAGCGTTGCGAGCACAAGGGCGGGTCGTGGAGCCGCTGAAAGACTTTCACAAGGATGAAGTCAGGCAATTAGGAAGCGATTTAGGGCTACCGACGCCTCTCGTCGCTCGTCATCCTTTCCCAGGTCCAGGACTCGCCATTCGGATTCTGTGCGCCGAGGAAGCTTATATGGATAAAGATTTTTCCGAGACTCAGGTAATTGCTACCATGATTGCGATACGAGGAACCTTGTTTGTATTATTTGGTAATCATACAAATATTTGGTGAGATCATAAATATATGGTTATTAGATTATTTATAAGAAACAAAGACATATGTAACTTGATTTTATTTGCGACGACTTCTGAGGTTAGTTCCTAATTATTTATTAGTTATTTATTCACTATTTATTACTGTCATAATTAACCGAATTTACATTTTGTAATTGACTATGCATTATATTGTAATTAACTATAAAATTTCAATCTAGTGCAGAAATTTATATAACTTTTCCGAAAAAAAATGTTAATGAAATTGTTATGTTACAACAGAATATCCTTATATGCAGTCGTTTATAATAAAAAAAATACACAAAATATAATTGAATGGGTCACCACGAAAACGTTGTAAGGTACAACTTGCAAATTTTTCAAAAACCCCCGAAAATGAAAAAAATAACCTCATGGATTTTTTTAAAAAAAGGCCATCCACTTTTTAAAAAAACCATCCCTTTAAAAAAAATTGTTTAAAAAAATCCATCGGGTTATTTTTTTCCTTTTCGGGGGTTTTTGCAATTTGTACCATACAACGTTTTTTTGGTGACCCATTCAATTATTAAAATACGACTAACTGAAAGCTTCATCAATTATTTATTTGTATTACTTGGTTCAATCGGTAATTTCTAAATTCAAAAATCCGATGAATAATTCTGCAATAATTATGCGGCAATAACTATGTTGAAAATGCATTTTTCCATAGAATATTAAATTCCTATAAAATTCCGAAAAAGTTATATAATACAATTGCCCCGATATTTGTTTAACAAAAAGCTCATGGAAATGTTTCAGGTTATTGTTAAAATAATGGCAGAGTACGAGCAGATGTTACAAAAGAAACACGCTTTGCTGAATCGCGTTGAAGGAGCGACCAGCGAAGCGGAGCGTGAACATTTACAAAAAGTATCGAAGCATCGTCACATCGCGGCGACGCTTTTACCGATTCGCAGTGTCGGAGTACAGGTGAATTATTTATTTATGGAGATACCCGACGGTTCGATTTGTTTATCGGCATTTGCCGGAAATGAAACTCGAATCCAGTGAGAACCTTTCTACAAATAATAAACTTTTCGTCTCTTATCTTTGTTTTTTTTTTGCATCAGGGTGACCGGAGGAGTTACAGTTACGTTGTCGGTCTATCCAGCGACGACAGTTTAAACGATGCCACCGATTGGGAGGATATGTTATTCTTAGCGAGACTTATACCACGTGTCTGTCATAATGTTAATCGTGTATGCTACATATTCGGACCGACCGTGCAGCATCCGATAACGGATATCACGCCGACGCATTTAACATCGAACGTGATAGCGATGTTAAGACAAGCCGATCACTTGGCGAATCAAACATTGGCCTCAAACAATTGCATGGGAGTTATTAGTCAGATGCCAATAGTTCTTATTCCTGTACATTTCGATCGCGACCCTGCTTACAGAGTTCCTTCCTGTCAGCGCTCTGTCGTTCTTAGGCCATTCTGTTCTAGCGATTTTATGACCGGCACTCCAGCTATTCCTGGCAACGAATTACCCATGCCTGTAAGTTCTCCCTTTTTTTAAAGTTATTGCGGAATTCCTTTGTTGGTCGTAGAAGCAATGATAATTTTCTTGTTATTTTCGCGCGTATCAATTTTTCAATTTTATAAATATTTCATAACTATTGTAGTTTTTTATTTTATAAATCGTTTGAAAAATTTTATAATTTAATTTTTTTATTATACGGATATTGCATTAAAATTTAATTATATTATTTGATTTTTAAATTATTAATTTCAAATTGGTAATTTGATGAAAATTTAAATAGAAATTTTAATTAATTCCTTTATTACACAATAATTCATATTAATTAACTTCTTTATTTATAGAAATACTCATTTCTATTTCACTTATTTTCTATTCAATTTTCAAATTTTTCTTTATTACGCAAATGCACGTAAATGACAAAAAAATTACTACGGCGAAGAAGAAAAAAAAGTTCACTCCAATTTTTACCCGATAACGTGATATTTTTCAGGTGGTGAAGAAAATGGTAGCAGAAATATCATCGGTACCCGGAATATCGCGCGTTCTGTACGATCTAACGTCCAAACCGCCGGGTACAACCGAATGGGAGTAGTAAATTAAACATCGCTACTAATTCGCAACCCCTTTCTATTTTTTCACCATCCCTTTGCGCGTAAACGGTTACAGACTCAAAACAAAACAAAACAAAACAAAAAGAAATAAGAAAAGAGGAGGAAGAAGGAAGAATCGAAAAAAAAAATGCAAAGTATATTTAAAAAAATATATATATTAAAAAAAAGACGTACGAACTCGTCCCTTTATGTCTCTTACCAATTTCTGAATCGTCGAAGATGTATATTTTCCGAAAATCCGATCAGGTTTGCGAAGTTTACTTTTTTATTATTTGAGTACCTTGGTTTGAATTTTTTCAATCTCAGAATATAAGCTCGTTGACAATGTTAAAAAAAAGGGCAAATATTTTTAAAGTAAAAAGAAAATAACAGGTAAGTATATTTTCTTTTGTAAATAACATTAACAACATTATTTGTGAGCGTGTGTATGTTTGATTATTATAATAATTATTAAAACCGAAAGAAACGAAGACGAGTCGATATTATTTTCCATTTATTTATTGTGCCGATAAAATGACAAACGATATTCCCGCTCATCGTCGATTCAATGCATGATCGCAGTTGCATTCGATGCGATCATCCTCGCATCTTATCACCGGAGGTACCATTAGATTGCTCCTATATTCGATTTGCATATAATGTTGGACGTGTTTGATTGTTTTCCTGTATGTCGAATGCCAAATGCAACTTCCAGTTTTTGTTATACATCTGAAATAAAATAGGCACATTTCTATTTTTTGTTTTCTATTTAATTAGAAATGAATTCTATATATATATGTAGAAGAAAAAAATTTATTAATTAAGGAAGACGATGCAAAAAAAAAAAGAAAATAGTTATATATTTATTTGTTTCGAAGTTGTAAAAATATTAATAATAGCTCCTAGCCGCAATTGCACTATAAACTACTACTACTACTACTACTACTACTGCTGCTGCTACTTTTTTTTCGGTTTTTGTTTATACAAAATCTTATTATGTAACACGAAAGCAAGTAACTAAAGAAACGACATGTTTGTTGCCTCAAACTTGAAATTCATTCATTTCCTCGGTTTTTTGAAATTTTCAGTAGTTCCAATTCATACGAGGAGTGAATGTTATTTTTTTTTACCATCGATAGAGAAAAAGAATCAGTTTCTCAAATTCGAAAAATGGGGTAAGACTATTCTTCTATTCTTTGTGAAAAATTAAATGTGAATTAAAGTTTGATCTCATTTCTAACACAAATCTTTTGTTTTTAATTTTGTTTACAGTGAATGTAAAATTGGGGTTTCCTGGAATTCTATAATTTTTAATGGATAATTTTGGTTCTAATATATGTATATAAATTTCCATTTTTAATATTTTTTCAAGTCGGATAGAAAAATACTAGAAATATTTTTTTAAGGGACCTCGAAACTGGTTTTTATATCCCATTGAATTTTTCTAAATAATATATATATTTTTTTATTTTACCCTTAATAACTGTTTTCATAAATAATTGATAATTCTGGTTCTCTTTTTTACACACCTGTGCATGGTTTTTAGAAGCACGTGCAAATCTTCGATACGTTTCTTCTTCGGTAGCATGCTCAAAAATGTTGCTAATGATAAAAAGTCTACTTCGTTCACCGTTTTTGACTGAAAAATCCAATTCCGAATTTGTTTTTGAACCTGAGAGAAAGGAAAATCCCAAATTATTCAATTTCCATGAAATTATATGACAAAATTGGAATATTTCTTTGCCAAACAAAGTTATAAATTTATGCCACGCTGTATTTTTTTTTCCAGTAGGAATTTATTATTAACACTATGCCATCCGGTGGCACCACGTTGGTGCCATGCGAAAACTACCGGGCAAGCGCCGGTGGCACCGCGTTGGTGTCGTACGTAAAGATTTATACCGGCGCCAAACGAACGGCAAAGTGTTAATAATTGTTGATAAAAAAATACAACTCGAAAAACCCAGAAAATTTTCAGCGGCATGTGGCTGATCGAAATTACCTCTTCCACTGGAAGATTAAAAAGTCGATTAACAAGTCGAACTAGCAATTCCTGGTTTTCGTCTCCTGGCTGGGTTTCTTCCGTCATGGTTTTATTATGAGAAATTATCGCCTCCGTCTCATCCACGGCAATTTCTTCATTTTTTAAATCCTCGAATTGATCTTTATTATTATTTTCCTGCACAATATTCGTTTCTTCGAATTTCGTCCCGCAATTTTCAACTTTGTTGCTTCCCATTATCACCGGTTTCGTCCCTTCATTATCAATGTACAATTTTTTCCCTTTGTTATCACCAACCCTTTTGAATAAATCAACTTTTCCGGTTCTCTCTGTGTTAATTTTCGTTTTCTTACCGTCCCCATTGACGCTCGATTTTTTACCCGATTTCTTGCTTTCCACATTTTTCGAATTTGCTGATTTCGGCGAGACTTTTTTCGAATTCTTCTCTTTCTTCTTGAGCATGCAGTACAATTGCACATCGTCCCTCAAATCTTCGGGCATTTCCGCCAGGAATTCCGGATCGACTTCAGAGAACGACCAATTTTTTTCCAACAAATTCCCAGTTTCCTGTTTTTTGGGAATCTCGACATTTTTCGAGGGACCCAAAACCTTCTCTTCCGGTTTCTCATCGACTTTTTCAGCCGGTTTATTTTTACTGTACTCGTTCAGGATCTCGTTCCTGATATCCTCTGGCAGTTCCACCAGAACTGCCAAATCGATGTCACCCAAAGCTGGGAGTTCCATTTTTTTGGATGCACTCCCAGTGAAGGGTTTCTTGCTCTTGAAATTGATCGTTTCCTGCGATTTTACCGGTTTCTTGGATTTCAAACCATCCTTCTCTGGCTTCTTCCTGGATTTCTTCACCTCCAGTATCTCCTTCCTTATGTCTTCGGGTAGTTCCGAAAGAACCGATTCGTCCATTTCTTGCGAAGGTATCAAAATTTCGTTCCCGTGATCCACCGATTTCCTGGAACTTTTCTTTTCTTCATCGTCAGCAATTCTCACCTCGTTTTTGTTTACCACTTTTACCGCCTTGTCGTTCAACAATTCCTTTCGAATATCTTCGGGAAGTTCGTTCAAAACGGCCAGGTCCACTTCTAAATTTCGCGGAATCGCTTCCGATCTCGAAGTCGACGGAATTTCTTCGGATTGTTTATTATTATCAATATTCTTGTTGCTATTTTTTGATACTGGTTTGGGCTGGAAGAAATCTTTGAAATTCGCCGGTTTCTGGGATTCCACTGGTTTGCTTTTCAGGAAAATGTCGAAATTCGCATCTTTCTCTCTTTTACCATCAATGGTACCGGTTCCTTTGTTTGGATCCTTCTCTTTCGCCTTATTAATGAAGTTCATGAGTGACGTGGAAGTCGATTTATTTTTCAAATGCTCCAGCCTGGTAATTTGGATCCCAATTCCTCGGATGTCCTCTGGTACTTGCTGCAGCCGATTCCAAAGGCCCAGAACTTCCCTGATTTTGGATGAATTAAAAAAATTAATTATTGTGAATAGTTTAAGTAGAAAAATAAAATAATTTTTGTGTTGCAATTTCGTTTTTGGATATTAGAAAAATAGTGACTGGCTCACTTTTGTAAGATTTGTAAGATTTATATAAATTATATATTGAAATTCTGATCAGATCCTCCAATATTATACAAATATCCAACATATGTACCTGCTAATTATCACGGGATCGTCAACAGGGGCTATAATATTCTGTGACCTGGTGAAATAATCGCAAAGCCCATGACCCATGAACTTCGCCGGCTCGTTGGGCGCATTTTTGGATCTCACCATGAGCTTCAGGGTAACGCATCTGCCCTTGGCCTGAATCTTCTTCAATCTGCTGCAAACCTCATCGGCCAATTTTCGCAGGAACTCTTCTGCATCCGCGTTGCTCTCGAATCGGATCCCGTAGTTCACCTCGGCGGAAACCGATTTTCTCACGTGTTCGACGTTCAATTTCGCGTTGTCGATTCCACGTGACATGTTGTACAGCATTTCGCCGGTTTTCCTACCGAATACCTTCTGCAGCGTGGCTGCGGGTATCTTCTGCAAATCTGCACAAGTGTTCACTTGCATGGCCTTCAATTTCTCCGTCGTCGTGTATCCCACCCCTGAAATGAAAAAAATTTATTAGATTCAAGACCGAGACCCTGGAATGTGGAATCTGGAAAATACAAACCGGGAAGATCGCTAACGTGGAAGGCACCGATATAATCCTGCACGTCCTGGGTGCGAAGGACGAACTGGCCATCGGGTTTGGCCTTTTTCGTGGCCAACCTCGCCTGCAGCTTGTTGCTCCCGAACCCGGTGGAAACCGGGCACCGGGTTTTACTTTTGATCTCCTCTCGCAGGATCTTTGAAAATTCCATGGGTGTCAGGGAACTCTTTTCCAGGATCTCAGTGCAGTCGACGTACATCTCGTCGCAGCTCACGGCTTCCACGTTCAACGTGTAGGAAGCAATCGTGTCGTACAAGGCGTAGGACACTTCCTTGTAGCCCTCGAAGTCGTACTTGATGGTCTTCAGACCCGGACAGAGCTTCAAAGCCTGTCCCAGGAACATCCCGTTTCGAACACCGAGTTTCCTGGCTTCGTACGAGCAAGATGCAACCTCCGACAGGGAACCGAACTCCTCGGAATCGAAATCAGCCTCGGATTTAGTCGGATGCTTGTTCCCTTTCGCGTGAGTCACTGCGACTGGAACATTTTTCAATTCCGGTTTGTCTCGGATCCCCACGGACACGAAGAAGCAGTCCATGTCGATGTGCATGATCGTGGGTCCGACGATGGTCCCTTCGGAGACCGATCGATCCATCTCCTCGTCCTCCTCCAAATCGAAATCAAATTCCTCTCGTTTGGGGATTCTGCTCCTGGGGTTGTTTTTGGATTTCCTCGATTGAAAGTTCTCGAGCAATTTCTCCAGACCTGGAAATTTCCCATCGCTCTTATCCCGTAACTCGTTGATGTATTCCTTGAAAGTCGCTCCCATGGTGGAAATGTGATGCAGGCGAGAATTGTTGTAGAATTCTGTGAGAAACCGCGAGTCTTTGGAGGACATCGCAGTGTTCCTCGGTGCAGCTTCGATGCAGTTTTTCTCCTCGATGGTGGGTTTCTGGTTTTCTACAATGGCTGCGAAGAGAAAAAGAAAGAACTAAGAATAAGAAAACAAGAATTCCAAAAAGAATAATACAGATTTTTTCGATTTTTAGAAACTTCTTCGTTTCCTCGAAGAATTATATTTTATTTTTCGGACGATTACTTTTTTCTGTTTTCTGCAATTTCGTCTGGTCCTGCTCTTTCGACTGGAAATTCAGCTGCGGTTGAGTTTTGGTACACTGCGAGTACAACAGATAGTCTCGAAAATCCAACAATTTGCCAGCTTTCAAGCTATCGGTGATCCATTCGGGTTTGCAAAGCGGTAGAGGATTTTGACTTTTCTGGTATGCGACAATTTTGGAATAGGGCAAATTCGAGGCTATTATATGGGTGGTGATTCTGGGTCGCATGTAATGGTGGTACACTCCGCCGTGTTCCATCATTAATCGTTTCAATTCATCGGCTGTCGGATTTGTGTAGCCATTCACGAAAATCGAAACTCCTTCGAATAGTTTCGTGCAGTTGTCGAATTCTCTCTCGGCGAATTCGTGAAATTGTTCTTGCAATTTCGCTTTCTTGGCTGCCATGTATCCACCCTGGCAAAAATTTAAAAATTATCTAATTTTCTTGAAACTTCAAAAACTCATTCCAAAATTATATAAAAATGTCTTTGGAAAGAAAAAATAGTAAATTTCTTTCTGAAATATTTCAAACCAAATAAGAAATGCCTTTTCGTTACCATTTACAACTTATGTTAAACAAATTCCAAAGCATCATCACGGAATTTCCTTATAACAATTGCGAAAAAAAGAACCAAATTTGACTAATTAATTTCCCGCGCCGCAAAAAAGTCCAAAATGGCGCTTATCTCTTTATTACCCAATTATTCCCTTTCAATAATAACAATAATAACAAGTAATCAGTAATAATTATGTCATTACTAGATGGAAACTTTCGCGCGCCGCGATTGATTCCAAAATGGCCGCCGTTATTGCCCTAGATCATCAATAGGTTTTCAAAAAATAGCAAACTTTCGAAATAAGAAAACAATTGCCGCTCGCAATTGCAATTGAAGTTGGTAGCAATATCTACTCACCCAGTCTTCAAATCCATTTTCGCCCCATTTCTCTGTCCTTCTTTTCTTCGCCATGACTTCATTCTCTGCTTACTTTTATTGATAAATTTATATGTATACTTATTTATAAAAAAATAAATTGTCGAGAAAAAAATAATTTAACTAAAAGTGACGCTACTTATAACAAATAAGATCAAAAACAACAGCACGTGTCGGCGTATATGCAGAGGAACATAACCTCAAAAACGGAACACCATGGAGCAACAAAAAGTTACTATCGGTACCGGGTGAGTGTGTTCAGAAATGAACAAATATATGTTTATATATTCTTATCAGTTGGATCAGTTGCCATGTATTGAAAAAGGATGGAAGGACAGTTTATTCTTGTTCAATTTTTTAAATGGTAATTATTCAAATTTATGAAGGTTTTCCACATGAGTTTGTTTTTATACTTATGTTTTCTTACATAAATTATATATTTTATATAAATGTATATATGTAATCTATAATATATATTTATCAGGTTTTTAAGGAACCATTTGAGAATATGTAACAAAAAAGGAAACAAAGATAGGGGAGATAGATAGTTAATTGTGAAAAAAATTAATAATTTTCCCCACTTATGAGTGCTTTTTTCTTACAACACTTTTATTTATCAAAGATGTTGTATATATAAACTGGTTACAATGGTTCTTTTGTTTATGTATATATATCGCATCGATGATTTTCTTTTCTCCATTAGAAAAATGTTATTTATGACACTGTACAATATCACTATACAAGGAATATCATGAGTTGCCATATTACAGCCAAAACAAAAATTATATTTAGTAATAAATGTATATGTATACAAACAACGTTAACAAATGATATAATTTCTATATCAGCAACAAGTACAAAGTACCGTTCGTTCCAGACGAACTTTTATTTGTTATGATACTTATTGTTACTTCGCACAAAGAGAAGCGGAAAGCCAGAACGGAGGATAGTAAATTCCGCTATGTTGTAGTTAACAATTTTTTCAAATATTACAATTTTGTTGCCATTCGCAGTGATGTGTTAAGAAAATCATTGAACTTTTTTTGATTATAAGTCTCTGAGCTATATAGTAAAATTTACTATCCTGCAGCTGCTTTCATCCTTCTTCGATGCATTTTCTTGAGAATGTATCGATGAGAATGTTTCGGTGAAAAATATCGGAAATGATGACGACTGTTACTATTTCAATCGGAATTGCAATTTCTGCGATTGTTTCGAGACAAATGAAACTTTCCTGTTGAAAGAATCGAGACGGATTTCGAAAATCGCCTATTGTCGATCTTCGAATTTGTCGGTTCTGAGATTTTATAAAATTCATTTTCGGTATCTTGGTTTGCGGGTGTTTCCTATTTTTTTCCGAATTTCATGAAAAATGACTTCGAGTGATGCTTTTTTTCTCTATAGCTTGGAAAAATGATCAAAAAGAAAATCAACTTCAAAAACAAAGTACGTTTGTGTAGCATCCGACCAGTTTGAAAATCCTGTGCGTTCTTAGATTTCGTTCAATTGCAATTCGGAGCAAGCGGAATCAGCAAATAACAATATTCTCAATTATCAAATGGGTAAAATATCGAAACTCTCGAGAGATACTCGAGTTTATCCCCGACCGGGATCGAGTGACCTTAAATTTTCCAGCTGTTCGCTGGAATTCTAAGGATCCTCTGAATTCATTGCAAAAAAATTAGCCGAGCAATTAGTCTAACAAAAAATGGCTACACGAGAGACTGCTCTTATTTTTTTTGGTAAAATTGACTAATTCGAAAGGACTTCGAAATCTCTGACTCCTAATGTAATTGACTTAAAACACAGAAAAAAAAATGGTAATTAGGAAAAACAAAATTCTTTGGATTTGCCTTTATGCAAAATGCTCCTTGTAGGCGGCAGTCATTTGTTCGAGGAAGATGAAAGTTATCACGGTGTGTGGGCCCAGACGGGCGTAATATGGGAAGAATCCTTTCCAAAGGGCGAATAGTCCTTCGTTTCGAATAACTTTAGCCAGGACGTCGAAGGCTCCTTTGAACTCGGGAACTCCGTCCACGGTTTTCATGTTTTGGATTCTGCAATTTTGTTAATCAATTAATAATGATAATAATAACAACAACAATAATGGTAGTGGCAATAATAATAATAATAAAAATAATAATAATAATTTAGAACAATTGCTCCTAAATCTTGGGTGCTGTAAATACAAAAAATTGAGAAAATTAATAAATCAAGTTCTGATTTTTTGAGAAATGTGAAATAAATGTTCTAAACTGTTTAAAAAAAAGGAAAAGGACAGAAAATTTGGAAAAATTACCTTGTTTTTGCAATATCCACCGGCATGGAAGCCGCTGTGGTGACTAATCCAGAAATCATTGAACTGGCGAAATGGAGAGTTATGTTCTCCTGGAAGTAACCTGATTCAGAAAATCATGGGAAAATCATTAATGGGTGTTTAATTTTTTATTATTTTTTTAAATTTTAGTTTAATCACTAATCGGTGGAGTTTTGTAATTCAGAAAGTTGCGCACCTGTTTCGAGCAAAGCCTGTTTGGCCTGGGAATAGGACGCCAATTGCGCCGCGTTCACCACCATGGCTCGTCCCATGGTGGGAATGGCACCTCGCCATAGCGTGAATAAGCCTTCTTCCCTCGTAATTCGAATCAGGGCGTCGAAGACGTTCTTGTAATTACGTCGCTCGGCTGTGACACAATTAAGAGAAAATAAGAATAATTAAAATTTCCAGTTAAATTGAAGCAATTCAATATGGGAATTTGACTTCTCCAATTTCCAAGGGATCTTTTTTCTTCGTTTCAATTTGAGATTGGAATTAGCAATAAGAATTAAAATTTTCAGTTAAATTGGAATAGTGCAATTTGAAAATTCAACTTTTCTCCAATTTAGAAGTAATTTCAATTTCCAATGGGCCTTTTTTCTTCGTTTCAATTTGAAATTGGAATTAACAATAACATTAAAAATTTTCAGTTAAATCGCATCAGTGCAATTTGAAAATTCAACTTTTCTCCAATTTAGAAAAAACCCAAATTTCCAATGGAATTTCTCTTTTTATTTTCTTTTCTTTTTCTTTCATTTGAAACTCAAGGCCTTCTTTCAATTTGAGATTAGGATTAGCAACAACAATTAAAATTTTCAGTGAAATCGCAACAGTGCAATTTGAAAATTCAACTTTTCTCCAATTTAGAAGAAACTCCAATTTCCAATGGGCCTTTTTTCTCCGTTTCAATTTGAAATTGGAATCAACAATAACAATTAAAATTTTCAGTTAAATCGCAACAGTGCAATTTGAGAATTCAACTTTTCTCCAATTTAAAAAAGAAAACCCCAATTTCCAATGAAATTTAATTCTTTTTTTTTTTTCTTTTTTCATTTCAAACTCCAATTAGCAACGTGACGTCAGAAACTCTGGACCAACTCGGAACTCATTTCCCTGTTTTTTTTTCCCAATCGAGGGAAAAATTCGCCAAGTGTCGCATTACCAAGTGGCAGCCTCCCATCCGCGGTCATTCGAATTAACGCCACTTCCGCCGGAGTTCCCACGAACGCACCGACGCAACCCGCGGTCATACCCAGGCCCGCCTTCATGAAAAATCCTGGCTGTCCATCTTTTCTACGAACAATTAAGAGCCAAGGTCAGAATTTCGCGGTTTGGTCAATCAATTAACCCTTTGCACTCGAGTGTCACCTCTGGGGTGACATTTTTACGAGTAACGACCAATTCCTTCGGAGTGGAAATGGTCGAAGTGCCGTTTCATGTGATTTACGGGCATTCGCACTGTGACCAAATGGGCACGCATTTTAATAGGAATCGATCAGGCGCCCCTTGAATTAAAGGAGATGCTTTCATCGCTGGGGTCATTCCACTTGGATTCAATTGAGACCCAATCAGCTGAACTCGCAGGAACGAAGATGCGAGGATGCAAAGTCTAACCGATTGATCATTTTGCTGGACCTGATAAGGAACAGGGAGGAATCGAAAGTTTCCATTGGGATGGAAATTTCTTCCATACTCACGACGCGAGCTCGAACAGCCACGTGTATATCCCAAGTCTGGTCGTCGTGTACGTGGCCTGTCTCAGGAGGCCAGCCGAGAGTCCCGAATAGAAGGCCAGCAATCCTTCGTTCTTCGAGATCGAGGATATGACACTGACCGTGGAGGTTTTCGTGCCGCTCAGTTGCATGCGATTTTTTATCAGGTCCAGAGGCTGCACGAAACACGTCGCTGCCATTCTGCGGACAATCAGAGGAGACGAAATTTTATCAGAAGGGTGATTGATCGCGAGGGTGAAGATTCGAAAGCGATCGGGAACCGGAATCCAGTTTTCAGCTGGGGTGGATTGGAGTTTCGGAGGTTTCCGAGATTTGGAAATTTTTTGGGAATTTTTTTTTGCTTATGGAACTGGAGAAAAAGAGATTCCTGAGATCTGGATATTTTTTTGAATTTTTTTTTTTGCTTTTGGATCTGGAGAAAAAGAGATTTCCGAATTCTGGAAATTTGTTTGATTTTATTTATGTTTTGCAGAAAAGGAGATTCCTGAAATTTGGAAATTTGTTTTTTTTTTCTCTTTTGGAACTGGAGAAAAGGATTTTTATGGGTTTTGAAGAAAAAGAAAAAAAAAGCTTCTGAAATTTAGAAATTTGTCTTTTCTCTTTTGGGATCGGAGAAAAGGAGATTTCTGAGACTTGAAAATTTCTTTGCTTTTGAAACTGGAAAAAAACACATTCCTGAAATTTTGAAATTTGTTTTTCCCTTTTTTTTCCTTTTGGAACTAGAAAAAAGGATTTTCGTGAATTTTGGGGAAAAGAAGGAAAAAGGACAAACAATAAATTAAATGTAGTTACCAAAATGGTAATTGATTAAGGGGAGGCGGGTGGGAGTGGAATTTTTGAAGATTCCGGTAGTTCGGGAATTAGTTTTTCTTTTTTTGGACCTCAAGGGTAGGATTATTAAAATTAACTTATCCTTAATTTTTTCAATAACACCCACTCAAATTAGGTTTTCCTTATATTTTTCATATTTCACCCCCTTATAGATTTTTGCCAAGGGAAGAGAACTCAAAATTTTCCATAGCCAGTAAATGGAACCCGATCTGCCTCTGATAAATTCCCAATTTTCAAACTTTTCTCTGACTTTCAGCGACCAGAAATTCCAGAATCCCCATATATTTCCAAAAACTACCCGAAAATTATTTACCAGAACCCTTGAAATTTCACTTTCAAGAATTCCCGCCGCACAATTTTCCTTTCACTGCAATTTGCATGCAGTTCTCGAATGCATTCCCTTGCGGCAACTGGAAACCCATTGTACACTTGGGGACGTTTTGCGAAAGACTCTATAAGCGCCGACTGACCCCACGTTAATGTATTCCATGGGGTCAAAGGAGACCCGTTTCACGCCGGCATATGCATTTTTTATCGTCCCCATCTTTGCTTTCGCAAATACATGAAAAGGTGCACGCGAACGAAGCGGGAATAAATCGCATGGAATTGAATCGAAAATTTCGCGTGAAATTGAATGGAAAAATTCGAAAATTGGGAGACACCGCCAACTTGGCGATTGCGCGGGTCCCGAGGGGTCCCACGAGTCAGCTGCTCCTCGAAATTCGGGACCTTTTGATTCTCAGCCCCCCCCCCCAAAAAAAAATGTGAAAATTGAAAAATCCCGATGGAAAAAAAAAATGGGCAAAAAAATTGTCCAGTCCAGTTGCCGCCGAGATTAAAAATACCCCAGTTACACCCACGTTCTCGGGGTTTCTGAATAGAACGCGTATGAATGAACCGAAAGTGGATACGAACCCAGAAGAGCCACCGATTAAGAATTTGATAGCGTTCGGGACCGTCTTTCTCGTATCGTTGCTCATCTTCGCTATCGTAGGAGCCGATTAGCGCGAGGTTCGATGCTACCGCTGTGCGTTAACGCAACAATTGCGTGTCACCAACAATTCCCGTGTGTCACTTTGACTTTCCTTCGACTCCGACCTTCGGTTTCTATTTTTTTTTTTTTGGTCTTCTCTCTCTTCGTGAAACTATCGAACCTTGGGAAGGCCTTCGACGGTGGAAACTTGCTGACTGAGACTGTGCCGAGCGAAGCGAAGTGCCAGCACCCAGCGGTGGCAGCAAACAAGTAGGCGAGCGAGCGAGCGAGCGAGCGAGCGAGCGAGCAGGCATTTGGCAGATTCGGATATTCCTTTCTGCTGATAAGTAGAGGTATGGAATTCGTATCTGAGGCGTGCTGCCACCTGCCAAAGGCTCCGTTTGGAGTGTGGAATGCTCGAGCTTTGGCGCGGTATTGGAATAAGGGAAGCGTGGACAGCCGTTGCGAGGATTGGCCCGCCAGGAGTTACCGAGAACCCGAGGAAGATTCGAAATTTTTCGCGATCGCGGCGATTTGCTGGAGAATTGCGAGGAAATCTTAGCTTTGGATGGAGAATTATCGGGAAGTTGGTGGATTCGGGGCAATTGCAGCAACCGCAGCGATGGAAATTTGGGTACCAACTTTGGAATCACCGGAAATCCAAGATATTTCGAAGCTTTTCTTGGAATTTTATGGTTTCCTGGAGAATTGCGGCGAAATCTTAGCTTTGGATGGAGAATTATTGGGAAGTTGGTGGATTCGGGGCAATTGCAGCAACCGCAGCGATGAAAATTTGGGTACCAACTTTGGAATCACGAGAAACCCAAGAAATTTCGAGGCTTCTCTTTGAATTTTATGATTTCCTGGAGAATTGCGGCGAAATCTTAACTTTGGATGGAGAATTATTGGGAAATTGGTGGATTCGGGGCAATTGCAGCAACCGCAGCGATGAAAATTTGGGTACCAACATTGGAATCACCGGAAATCCAAGATATTTCGAAGCTTTTCTTTAAATTTCATGATTTCCTGGAGAATTGCGGCGAAATCTTAGCTTTGGATGGAGAATTATTGGGAAATTGGTGAATTTAGGGCAATTGCAGCAACGGCAGCGATAAAAAATTTGAGAACCAGCTTTGGAATCCCCAAAAACCCAAGAAAATTCGAAGCTTCTCTTTGAATTCAGCAATTCACTGGAGAATAGTAGCTGAATCTCAACTTCGGATGGAGAAAAATTGGAAAATTTGTGGATTCGGGGCAATTGCAGCAACCGCAACGATAGAACTTTTTCTGGAAACCTGACCTTGAACTTTTCCAATCTTATTTCTTCCCAAACCATGTCACAAATTTATTTAGAAAAATTCTTACAATTAATAACGATAGCAACTACAGGATATTCTCAGGAGACGCAGCGCGGAGTCACTTTCCAACTCCGAGCCTCTTCTCGAATTTCACATTGAGCGGCTGAGCCGGTGACAAAACGAAATTCAGCGTCAGGCGAATGTCACCGACGGACTCCGGGATGTCCTTCTTGAGGACGAATCTGCGCAGAATTGTGGCCAACGTGATTTTCGTCTCGTATTCGGCGAATTTGAAGCCTGCAAAGGGACCATTGATGCAATTACTGCAATTCGATTCGGAAGAATCGTTTCGGAAATGCACTTACCGATGCAGTTCCTGGGACCGAGGCTGAAGGGAAGGTAGCAACCGGGGGGACGCTTCTTCGCTTCTTCCGGCAGGAACCTGTCGGGATCGAATTTCAGAGGATCGGGCCAGTACCTCTTGTCGCGTTGAATTTGGAAAACTCCTGCCACCACCGAAGAACCTTTGGGCAGCACATGACCGTCACCTGGAACGAGAAATTCCATGCGATCTCACTCCAGGGAAATTGGTACCCATTTTGGGGCGAAAGGACAATTCTGAAGCGAAGAAATCCCATTCCAGGGAGATTCTCGGGCCATTTTTGGGACATGGACGTTTTACCTAAATCGAAATCCGCTGGAACGTGTCTGGCCAAAAAAGCTCCTGGAGGAAAGAGTCTCAGGCCTTCCTTTATCACGCGTTCCAGGTACTCCATGCGTGCCAGGTCTTCGTACACAACCGGTACATCTTCGGGATCGCTGGACCCGTAGATGTCGTAGAGTTCCTGGTACGCCTTGTCCTGTATTTTTTTTTTGGGGGGGGATGAGTGAAGTAAACGAATTGTGGTAATGGGGATGAATATATCAAGGGGTCCCATAAGAAATGTCGTATTTTTAGATAGAATAATTGTAGAGGGACGTTATTAATTTTTTTATTTTAACTTTTATTGTAAATTATTATTTTTTTTTTCTAAGGTGCAATTAATAAGTCATACGTTATTAGTAACTCCAATAATTGCAATTTTATGCAACTCACTTGAATTTCCGGATGCATGGCCAACAACAAGAGAGTGTAGGACAGATTTAATCCAGTCGTATCGTTTCCCTGTAAAAGAAATATTTATTTAAAATAAATTTGGGTAACGATAAACTTTCCGTTTAACTTCTAATTTATGGGAAACCTATGGGAGAAAATCTATAATTCTTCATAAAGCCGCTGAATAAAATTCATGAATTTCTCCCATGACTGGTAATTAAAAATGATAGCGAATTAACTATAAATTATCATCGATTGCTTACTTATAATAATTAATTCAGTAAAAGTAAAAAAATCGATTTGAAGGTTTCTGTGGTACTAAATTTAATTGAAGAAAAATTATAAAAACAATTCGAGTCGTTTTCGACGACCTACAGACTCTTGCCATACTTTTTAACACTATTTCTACCGCCCTAATTATTGGTAATCCAAAATCCAAAAGCAAAAATATAGAAAGCTGCTAAGTACAATTCATAAATTTCTCTCGTGACTGGTAATTAAAAATGATAATGAATTATCAATTATCATCGATTGTTTAATTATAATTATTAATTCAGTAGGAGTAAAAGAATCGATTTGAAGGTTTCTGTGGTACTAAATTTAATTGAAGAAAAATTATAAGAACTATTCGAGTCGTTGTGGACGACCCACAGACTCTTGCCATACTTTTTAACGCTATTTCTACCGCGCTAATTATACGTAATGAAAAATCCAAAAGCCAAAATATAGAATTATAATTAAAATAGATTTTCTTAATTAATAGCAAATTTTTTGCGGACGCATAATTGCTCCCGTTTGTGGATTTAAAAAAAAAAAAAGATTAAATTAAACCTCGAAGGTAATTCTAAAAGGTGTCTTTTAACACCTTTGGTAAAAAAATAGTATCAATTAAACATTACAAATTCGTACCGCTATCAGTATCGTCGTGATTTCGTCGTAGAGTTCTTTCAGGGTGAACCGTTTGCCCTCTTGCACCAAATTCAGCAGCACCGAAATGAACGTTTTTTTTGCGAGGGAATCTGGGATCGATGCAACGAAAATAATTAGTTAATCTAAAAATGAAAAATTGATCATCCATTCATTGGTCGTTAACTTACCAACTTCCGGATCAATTTGCTTGGCACGCATGTTCCTCTCGACTATCTGCAAGGGTGGTAAATTTATTAGTAGAGAAAATCAAGAGGAAAAGTTCAATTTGCAAAAAATGAATTTGATTGTTTACGTTTGTACCGACGAAAAATTATTTATAAGGTGCACTCACGTCCACAGTGACTCCATGCACGTATTTCAAAGTTTCTTCGTATATCTTCCCCTGGGGTGTCATTTGAAAAAAGGTCCGTGGGTACAACCAAATTTTACTAACCCTCCAGAGTATCATCTCGAACATTCTGGGGAAAATTTATTCATCGGGTGGATATTATTATATAGAAATTTTTTTTTTTTTCAATACTATTGGTATTGCGCTAATTATACGTAATTGAAAATTCAAAAGTAAAAATAGAGAATTATAATTGACATTTTCTTTCGTTTGGCGCCGGTATGAATCTTTATGTACGACACCACCGTGGTGCCACCGGCGTTTGCCTGATAGTTTTCGCATGGCACCAACGTGGTGCCACCGGCGCTTGCCCGATAATTTTCCCATGACACCAACGTGGTACCACCGGACGGCATAGTGTTAAAATAGATTTTCTTAATTGATACCAAATTTTTTACGGACGCATAATTGCGCTACTAAGCATCTCCCGTTTGTGGATTTAAAAAATGAGAATTCCAAATTAAAATTCTAAAAGCGGTCTTACCACACCTTTGGTAGAAATATTGGTGAATCAAGAGGGAACTTACGTTTCTACTGCCGTGACGTATTTATTATCCTTCTGCCTCTGGCCCCCAAAGTCAATTCCTAGGGAAGTTTCTGGGGGGAAAAAAAAAAATTTATTCATTGACATAAAATTAATTTATTAAAAAAACACGCCAACCACCAATTTGTCAAAAATAATTGCTACCAATTCGGCATTTATTCCATGAAAATTCTGAATGCCAAAATTTGCAATTTTCGCAATTGCACATTGTCTTACCACAAAGTGCATCCAAAGCGAGGTTCATCATGTGAGGACGAATGTTGAATTCGGTTCCAAGGAAATCATTTTCCACTTTTTGCAAAAAAAAGAGCACTTGCTTGGAGAACACTCCGATGAAAGATTTCAGCAACGTCTGGTTGAACGTCGGCGTTATGATTTTTCGGTGAGCTTGCCATACCGATGCTGTTTTTGAAAAAAAATTTCGTGATTTTTTTTTTATCGGTACCTATTGGACTGATAAAAAGTCACGGGAATGGTAACTCACTGTCTCCCGATACCAGTCCTTCTCCAGCCCACTCCTTTGCGAAAGCGAACAATTTTGATTTTCCAACAAGTTGCTGACTCATAAGGACTTTCTGTAACGGCGACGAAATGTTTTTTTTTTAAATTCTAAATTCCAATTTTTTAACTTTTTTTATGATCCAATATTACACAATTTAATTTTCCAACGGAAATTATAATTCTTAGTGGAATTTCTGTGAATCCTTGTTAATCAATTATTAACCTTCTTTATTATTGGAAAATCTTTTTTTTTTATTTTCTAAAATAAAAAGTAGAATTTTTATAAATTTTATTTATTAATGCTCCATTAATTTCGTCCTTTTTTAATTATTGAGGATTCGTTTTTTGTTTTTTGGGGAATCGATATTCAATTTCATTAACATTTATTCCGTGAGCAATTTATTTCTTACATATTTTTTATTTTTACGCAACAATATTTCTAATAATAACATATTAGAAAAAATATCAATAAATAATGAAATTATTATGAAAAATAATAAGAATAGTAGCTTACATGTACATGTTCTGCCTCATACACGAAGACAATCGGACTAGGCCCTTGCCAAACCACGCAAGGAGATGGATATTCCGTCATGGTCTCTTGCAAAAAGTTGAATGCATCTGTAAAATAAATCGATGCAATTTTTTGTATTATTACAAATTCCAGAATCTTTCATTTTACGGAATTTTTACCTTTCCACTAGAATTCTAGCATCTTTTTTTTTTTTGGAAAATCTATGTCCCATTTCTCTCCATTAATTTCATAGATTTTCGCAAAATCCAGCGATTCCTCAATTTTACTTCGACTGCCTCTTATCTGGCACCGAAATTTTAGGGACTCAAAATTCCAAATTCTCAAAATTCTTTTTTTTACTCACCTTCCAAGTCGCAACCGATCGCTTTAAGGCCATGCCCCAACAACGGCAAGGGTATGGGTCCGGATAAATTATACCTGGTCCTGTAAATTATCATTTTCCACGTGGACCATAACACGGCGGCGATTAAAACAAGCAGAATTGCCGCCACCAGGTGAATTAGCGTGAAACCCATTTTTTCAAACCAACTGGAGTTGGTGGTTGAGAACGTTCACCTGCGTTGTTCGGGACCGAATGACGAGGAAACGCCGTTGGTTTAAAAAAAAAAGGCACTTTTTTTTGTACAGACAAAAGAGCGGAAATGCGAGTCTAATTTTGCATTAATCAGACTTGCAAAATTTATCGTATTTATGGAAACATGTCCGTCTGAGGTCATGGAACGCCAGAATCTCCAGTAACTGCGATTGATGAATTTAACAATTCATGCGAAGGAGAATTGGTTAAAATAAATAATGCAATGAATTCGCCATTGCAAACGCATCATTGCAATTGCCATTATTCAGACGTTTCGTGTCTCTGAGACAAGCCAAGTTCGTGAAATTCGCGGGTTCCAAAAGATTTTCGTACCAGGTGAGGGTTTTAAATCGTTAGAAATAGGATTGAAGGGTAAATAATTTTTTGTTGGAGGTAATCTGACGAGTGGAATTAATTAATTAATGAAGTAATTGATTAATTGCGAGAATTTAGTGGAATGGAATATTATTTTTAATATATTAGGGTGTCCCATAAGTTTTTTCCGCGCCACGCTATGTATGACCTCGAGCCGGGAAGGAAGAAACTTATGGGACAACTTAATATTATTGTTAGAAATATTTTTTTCAACGTCAGTTTGAGAAATTAATTGTATTTGTAAGCAATTAATGAATATTTCAACAGGAAAAGTGGATACCAGGTGAAAAATGGGTGGAATTGAATTTTTTTTGAAACAATATTTTAAAATTGTAAAAATTGTAATTTTATAAAAGTATATAAATAATTGTGGAAATCATTTTAAAAAGAGGTTGAAGATTTACTTTTTTTTTAAGATTTTGTATAATGAAAGTTAATTAATTTATTTAGATTTTAATTTTGGTGTCAATTGAAGTCTCTAATTGTTATAGAAATTTAATGTAAAAAAATTAGCGAAGTAGGTTTATTATTTTTTTTGAACGAGGTATTATGTTATGCAACGATTAAAATTGGGGAAAAGAAATATCTTATGTTGTATTAGTCATATATATTAATTATAGCAATTATAGTAATTATATTAAATTTTAATTTAAAGAGTATCTAATTTTATTAGATGGGATGAAAAACAACAGTGATAATTATAAGAATTGGGTGGGGTGCCTTTTATTTCACTGTGCCCCAGAGAGATATAAATATTGTTGGTAATTCGAACTCATTCGGAGACAACAATACAATTTTACACTATTCGTTCATTAATTTAATTATCGTCCTATGTCATGAACCATTTTATTAAGTACAATAGTATTACAGTTTACGTAACATTTTTCTTTTATTATAGTAGTATGTACTGTTGTTCCAATTAATATCAACATTATAAATATTAACAAATTCGCAGTTACAATTGCAATTACAACCTCAGCAACTGCATTTTAATCTAGGTACCTATTTCTGTACCATTGGTACCTAAATCTTTCTCCCCCTTTCCTTTTTACTCCTCATTTCTTAAAAATTCCCCTATCCCCCAATTCACCGGAAAAAATCGGAGTTGCAATTGCAATTGCAAGCTCAACAATTGCATTCCAATCGAGGTACCATTAGTACCTAAATCTTTCTTTCTTCCTTTTTACTCCTCGTTTCTTAAAAATTCCCCTATGTCCAAATTCACCGAAAAAATCGAAGTTGCAATTGCAATTGCAATTACAAACTCAAGTAAGTGCATTCCAA
This sequence comes from Gasteruption jaculator, assembly GCA_949825005.1. Classification (NCBI taxonomy): domain Eukaryota; kingdom Metazoa; phylum Arthropoda; class Insecta; order Hymenoptera; family Gasteruptiidae; genus Gasteruption; species Gasteruption jaculator. Next base: position 8,197,123 of record OX463773.1, on the reverse strand, counting down.
TCGAGGTACCATTGGTACCTAAATCTTTCCTTTTTCCTTTTTACTCCTCGTTTCTCATAAATCCCCCGAACTCGCAATTCGCCCCAAAAATAGCAATTGCAATTGCAATTACAACCTCAACAAGTGCATTCCGATCGAGGTGTACCTATTTCCGTGCCATTTGTACCTAAAAATGGAGCGCCGCGAAGTCCGTTTCTTTCAGCGTCTATGCCTCGTCTGCGCTGCTCACTCGCCTTCGCTGCCACGAGGAGAGGCCATTTTTTTACCCACCAGCCATTCTCCGTTCGATTGATCGAAAAAAAATAGAATGGAAGTATCCAAAAATCTGTTCATCTTTTGCTCTCTCTCTCTCTCTCTCTCTCTCTCTTTTTCTCTCTCTCCATACCTATATATATACATCGAATTTCGAACGACGGTATCCTGACGGTACCGAAAGGAATGTCCGGGCAGGAACGTGTAAAAGAAAAAGGAAAATGGGAGGAGGTAATGAGATTTGGTGGGAGACTAGCGGGTCGTCTGATGTTATGTAGTTAGTAGTCCGTGGTGTGCTCGCGGTGCGGGCTGTAGTGTTAGAAGCCAACAACAGGTGTTTCCTTTCCTTCTGGCCCTCGAACGAGCGTTACTTTCGCGTGTGTTGCCGATTTTTGTCCTTTCCTCTGCGTCCCTCTCGTCTCGCGACAGCGATTTTGTGCCGTTTCCGTGCGATCCGATCCCCAAGCGAGATCGCGATCGACGAGTAGCGCCAAAGTCCGAGTAGGCCGAAAAAAAAAAAACCACTCGATTCGGGAGATCCTCGCTGCGGCACAGGTTGGACGGAATCGCTCGATTTGGCATAACATGATGTCAGAAACCGTGGTGACGGTACAAGATGGTGCTGGCAATAACGCCAGCGGCAACCCGCGCCAAGTGCCGACCGTGAAAACGGAACCCGGCCAGCCCGGGATCTTCTCGGCCATCAAGATTAACATACCCTACTTCAAAACCATACCGGGCATGGTGAAAATCGCCGAACTGGTGAGTCTCGGCTTCCTAACTGCGCAGTTCATGGACTTTGGCAGCCAGTCTTGGCTCTCGAACCCTCGTTTTTTGGGGTAACGTGCAATTTTGGATGCACATTTGCATCCAAGAGGGAGTATTAGGTTTTGTTGATGATGGTGGTGGTGATGATGATGATGATGACGATAGTGACGATGTTGATGCCGATTGGAAGGGGCGGAATGGGATGAATTTGAAGTTGATGATTGGACGGGGCGGAATGGGATAATTTTGATCGTGCTCTTGGGGGATGGGATGGGATGGGATGGGATCGAACGGGATGATTTTGATGGTGATGATTGGAAGGGGCGGAATGGGGTGATTTCGATGGTGATAATTGAAAGGGGCGGAATGGGATGATTTTGGTGATACTAATTCGAAAGGGTGGAATGGGATAATTTTGATCGTGTTGATTGGAAGGGGCGGAATGGGATGATTTTGATGGTGACAATTGAAAGGGGCGGAATGGGATGATTATAGTGATAATAATTCGAAAGGGTGGAATGGGATAATTTTGATTGTGTTGATTGGAAGGGGCGGAATGGGATAATTTTGATTGTGTTGATTGGAAGGGGCGGAATGGGATGATTTTGATGGTGACAATTGAAAGGGGCGGGATGGGATGATTTCGATGATAATAATTGGAAGGGGTGGAATGGGATGAGATGATTTTGACGATGATTGCACGGGGTAGAATGGGATGAGATGGTTTTGATGATGATTGGAAGTTGTGGAATGGGATTGAAAGATCACTTTTCGCATAAAAGGAAAGGAAAATTTGTTTTGGGTGAGAATTCGCGAGTTTGTAAATAAATTCGGAAATTTTGAAGAACCAAGCGGAATCAGGAATAAAATAGAAGAGGGAGAATTTTTTATTTTCGGTATGAAAATAATAAAGAAGCGATTGTGAAAAGTAATAATAAAATTACAATACAAAAATAATACAAAGAGATAAAAATGTTTAAAAAATTTCCCGCTTCCAAATTGTACAGGGAAATTTCGAAAATTTGAAAGTCCCTGTGAAACAAGTAATTGAAGGAAATTTCGCAAGTTGGTAAATTCCCGTACAAAAAAAAAGTGCGAAGAAAATTCGTAGGGGGAAATTTCTGAAAAATGGCAAAATTTCTTTACGACGCCGATACACGAGGAAATTTGGAATTGCCGTGGTGGAAAGGTTGCAAACTTCACCTTCGCGAAAATTTTGCGTATTCCATGGGCTTGGCGTTAAAAATAGCGCTGATTTCAAGCGTACACATGCCCTGTCCCAGTTTCATGGCACGACGCTGAAGCTAAACAAAAGTTTTATGTCTTTTCTTTCGTCATTCTTGAAAATGTGAATTGACCTGTTTTTCACGCGTTATACATATACATATATATATTTTTTATTTATATACATATAATTCTCAATTAAATATTACGGTATGTAATGATCAAAAAGTAAATATTGTCGAACTTCGTTGAATCATTCGACCATTTATTACACCCACAAATTCTGATTCACGATCGGCTGAATGGATTGACTGTCGAACGACTTTCCGCAGACTTGTGCAAATACACACCTTATGGAGTGACTCTCGGAAGTCTTGGAGATTACGTAACACATGTAAGCTTATTTCAAGCGACTTCTTTGTAATACGATAGCCTCCCGGTAACCTCGTCGGATTTCTCATAATTATTGATGATTTTCGAAAAAGAACTGGTACAAAATAGAATCTTTAATAAAAAAAAAAGCAAAGCAAAGCGAAGCGAAGCAAAGCAGAGCAAAGCGAAGCGAAGAAAAGTAAAGAGAAGGAAGCTGGAAATGATGGATCCGATGGATCTATTTTAACAGTTACCAATGTAACGTTCAAGAAAGAACGTCTCGATTACATCCAACAACCGAGGCTTCAATGTTTACTCCGGGAGGAAAGAGGATTACGAAACACCGAGGAGACAATTTCCGAGATTTTTTAGTCTGTTGATTTTTCATTAAAAGTCGAAAATTGTTGAGTGTCAAAATTCGAGTAGACAAATATTTCAAATTTCAAGTTACATGAAATTTTAAACGTTTCGTTTATTTATTATTTATTTATTATTCGAATTTCAAGTTACATGAAATTTTAAGTATTTCGGTATTACAATTTTGGCATTTAAAAATGTTCGAGTTTCAATGGAAAATCAACAGACTGTAAAAATCACGAATATTTATTTGAAATTTGAAAATATTTCAATTTTCAAGTTACACGAAATATCAATTTTCGTGGAATATTCGTATTTTACGTAAATCTCATACCTTTTGAGATTCAGATTTTCGTATAAAATTAATATTTCACGTACCTTGAAAATTTCAAATACTTTTAAATTTCAAATAAATATTCGTGATGTTTTTTAGCCTGTTGATTTTTCAGAATCCGAATTTTCAAAAGTTTTTCGAGAATTTAATGGAAAATCGATATTTCACGAAAATCTCAAGGACTTTTGAGATTCGGATTTTTCGTGTACAAAGTGACGAAATTTTTTTGGAAGGATCCAAAGTCGAAGGCTTGCCGATTTTCTCTCGCCGAGTTAGGAATTCTGGAATTCGAGTGGAAGCATTCGAATCACGGCAATTATGTTGCTGACGATGTTGCGTCATTTGGAATAACTTTGCGAACCTATAAATGTAGGTACATCGTACCGGTTTCCTTGTACAAACTACGGCAGATCGCTTACAGCGAATATCGGATGGTTCTGGAGAATACGTTTTTCGCCAGGGTCACCAAGATGCTTATTACCACGATATGCAAATGTCCATAAGCCGCTTGAAAATCGGTTTGAAACTTTTTACCGTTTCCCGAGTACGTAAACGATTTTTTGAAAATGATGCTCGAAATCGTAACGAAAGAGATTTGCTATTTTGGGATTTTTCGAAAATATTTTTCAAGGTTCCAAGTAAAATTTATTCCAATCTTGGAGAAATTTCGATTAATTTGCGAGTTCCATAAAAGGTCCATTTTTTCAAGACTTTGGATTTTCAATGCGCAAGCGGAACGTGGAACGGAAACTCGAAGAAATCGGGGAACGTTGATTTGCAAGTGCCGATAAAGTCTCCGTGAAAGAGTTGCCTACGAGTAAAATAAAGGTACTTTTACACCGTGACGTTGAACCTACGGCAGCGTAACCTCGTAACGGTAATCCGCTTACGGTTCGCACGAGACACGACGCACAAAACAAAATCATGTTAGTTAATCTTTAATCGCTTCTTTGCCAAGATATAGTACAGCAGTTGATGAAATAAGTGAAAATGTAACGTTGAATTAATTTATGTATGTTTACAGAAAAAATTGTTATGAAATTGTTGTGATGATCCAACACAACAATAGTCACTTTGCAGCGAACATCGAATTTTAATGTATTGGAGAATTTATGCAATATTAGAAAATTTCCATTTTAGTGTAAATTTATTGTTGAAATCTAGTATAATTTATATTTTCGCAATTTAAGGTTTCTGCAATTTGGAAAGACGCACAACATGTCGTGTTACATTTTTGAGAATTTTAGAAAATTCATATTTTAATACCGAAAAATTTTAGAATCCGATGCGAGTTGGATAAGGTATCAACTTTCCATGAAAATTCCGAAATTTCCGCAATAAATATTCGAAAATTCAATATTTTCTATTTCGAGTTACAGAGAATTGAATTTCTCAAGAAAATTCTATGAATTTCAAGAGCAAATATTGTAACATTCGACATTTTCGAATTTTACATTCCATGGAATGATAATTTTCCGTTAAAACTCGAAAAATGTTTAAAAGTCGAAATTCTGATACACAAAAATTTGAAATTTCAATTTACATAAAATATGAATTTTCCACGAAAATCTTGAAACTTTTGGAAACAAAAATTTCATGACTTCAGATTTTGAAATTTCGAGTTGTACAAAGTGTCACTTTTCTATGAAAATCCCAAAACTTTGAAATTGCAAATATTCTAATTTCCAGTATTAAAGTTTCACCAGAATTTAAAAAAAAATCAAAAATAAAATGCAATTTTCCTATTACGTAGAATTGCAAAAATATAAATGTATACTAGATTTTAACAATAATTTTACATTAAAATGGAAATTTTCAAATATTGCATAAATTTTCCAATACTTTCGATAAAAATTCGATCTTCGCTCCGTTAAATTTCCGACGAATGAGTGGATTTTCTAAAATTTTCCAAAATGTTACACGACGTGTTGCGAGTCTGCTTTGGAAACTTCGGTATCTCGGGAAGTGGAAACCTTATCAGAGCGATTTTGCGGGACTTTATCGCGCGAATGTATTCGAACTCAACAAGTTTCTGTGGAATTTCTTAAAGGCTGTTGACGATTTTGTAGAAGCTTTACTGCCAATTCGACAGCAATCATTCCTGGAAATTAATTGGCGCCAAATCTCGAAACGATTCTTATCTTATCGCGTCATTCTTTCTACGCACTTGCGTGAGACGTTTAACCGTTGATCTGCATTGTGAATACATTTTTATTAGGGTGACGCCACGAATAAATGCAGCGAGTAAACAAAAACCTTGCCAGAATATCAAAACGTATTTATTCCGACACAGAGAACTCTCTCTCTCTCTCTCTCTCTCTCTCTCTCTCTCTCTTAGAAATCACATGTTGGCACAATTGCAAGTTGCAATTGTCACAGTTATATTTTTCTTGAGATTTTCGTTCCACGTCATGAGGAAAGTTTGGATCTTTCGAAGGTCGTGGGCCATTTAGTTGCTGTAATTATTTTTCGGAATTATTTAGAAAAAAAAAGAGAAATCCATTTACATTTAAATATATTTAAAAAAACATATATATATCATTTTTAATTTTTATCAGAAAAAAATTGTCTTTTTTCCCGGAAGAATATTTTGAGATTTCGAAATTTAGGTATAATTAATTTCTTTTGTGTAAAAATTTGTATTTTTTTTACATTTAATATTATTCATATTTTATTAGTAACATTTTAATATGTAATATTATTATTATTTAATATACCGCTATTAAATTTTTTCTTTTCCAAGATTTCCAATTTTTTTTTTGGTCGAAAATTCGACATTTTCAAAATGGGCTTTGAAACACTTCAGATTTTCAACTTCGCCGTGAATGGAGTGTCAATTTTATAATGAAATTTTCAATTTAAAAAAAAAAAAATATTTTAATACCGAAAATTATCAAATTTCGCGTCCCATTAAATATTTTCTATTTCGAGTTACACGGAATTAAATTTCCCCAAAAAATTCTAAAACCGGGCAAATAATTTTAATAAATTTTTTTTGGGCCGAAAATTCGACATTCTCAAAATGGGCTTTGAAACACTTCAGATTTTTAACTTCGCCTTGAATGGAGTGTCAATTTTCTAATAAAATTTTCAAATTTTCAAAAAAAAAACACTAATACCGAAAATTTTCAAATTTCGAATCCCATTAAATATTTTCTATTTCGAGTTAGACGGAATTAAATTTCCCCAAAAAATGCTAAAACCGCGCAAGTAATGTACCCAGAGAAAAAGACAGACACGGTGTTAAATAAATTAACACCGAGTGATATTTCACTCCAGGTACAAATTGAGTCCCACAAAATTGACGGTTTTCGACTGGTGTGGAGGAATTCGCTTCGGTCCGAATAAAACGAAACGCTGCGGATAAAGTCGTAGCGGTGTATCTTAATACGTTCAGGTCCATTTGGATCCTCGGTAGCCGCTACGGTGTTTACTGAACCTCTAAATTCATTGTCCGATGGTATTTCTGTGGAGGTGCAGTTTCTCTAACGATGGGAAATAGGAAACTGCTGCCGGAGAACCATCAGGGAGAGTTTATTGAATTGTAAGGCGTCCACTTTCTACGGAAACAATTGCAGTGTCCACTTTTATCGCTATTCTCACTGTCGGCGTTAAAAAAAAAGGGGGAAAAAAGAAATTTCTACGGTAATTCAGCCAGGAGTCAATTTATTGGCCCATCGAGCGCAGGACTTCCTAGTTGCCGACACCAGTCGAAGCCCAATGACCACCTGCTGGAATTGCAACGATAATCGTGGCCGTCCGGTATCGCAATCGAACCCAAAATGCAATTTTCAAGTGGACTTCGTACTGGTTTTGCAATTGCATGCAATTTCGGGTCACGGAGCCTTCAATTTCTCGATTTGGGTGCCCCAAATCTCAGCGTTTCCTGGAAAGGATTGCCTAAAGTGGAATCTCCAGTGACCGATTTCCAATGGGACCTGGAACCCAAGAGCCAGGTGCCTTTTGGGTCCGAAATTTGCGGCACAACAACGATAGAATGCAATTGCAAGCTACAGAACCACCAATTCCTCAATTTGGGTGGCCAAAATTGCAACGTTTCCTGGAAAATCGCGTAAGCTGGAGTCTCCGGTACCCGATTTCCACCGAAATTTGAAATTTCCCCTAGAACCCAAAAGCCAGGTGCCTTTTTGGGTCCGAAATTTGCGACACAACAACGATGCAATGCAATTGCAAGCTACAGAACCACCAATTGCTCAATTTGGGTGCCCAAAATCGCAGCGTTTCCTGGAAAATCGCCTAAGCTGGAGTCTCCGGTACCCGATTTCCACCGAAATTTGAAATTTCCCCTGGAACCCAAAAGCCACGCCTCTGCAGGTGCGTCTTTGGCCCCGAAATTCCGGACACAAAAACGGTGTAATGCAATTGCAGGTCACAGAGTCTCCAATTGCTCAATTTAGGGTGCCCGAAATCGCAGCGTTTCTTGAAAAAAGGGCTCAGGTGGGTCCCCGAGGGATCGATTTTTCCCCGAAACCCAGAATTTCATCCGAAATCCAACAACTGCACCCACTGCTGGTTTCAGAACCACCAATTGTTCAATTTGGACGTTCCAAATCTCGGAGTTTCCCGGAAAAAATTGGACACGGTGGAGTGTCCGGTACCCGATTTCCACCGAAACTCGGAATTCCACCTGGAATCCAAGACGCACGCTTCTGCAGGTGTGCGTGTCTCCGTTGGCCCCGGATTTGGGACGCAACGGCTCGCCCTGGCTTGGAATTCCACCGGCGACGGACAATTGCGACTCGATTCATTCAAAAAAAAAAAGAAGCCACTCCGATGTATGCGTACGTACGTGTGCGTACAAACGTGTACACATACACACACACACACGCACGCACGTGGAAGATTAGAGAGACAAACGCAGTGCTGCGTTGTCCATAAAAGTTCATCCCGCAGAGCGGGAGCCATACGTGGCGTCCCACATAGCTGAACGCCCATCCTACTGCCATATTATAGCCAGCCGCGAGTATATAAACGACGTGGACGACGCAACGGTATCGAAACGGTCGTTCATTAAGAATTCAAGGTGTCCTTGACTCGGCATCTTCGATCTTTCACGAGTCGAGTCGACCCATTACCGGTCCCCTGCTCGCCCGAGCCCACGCGTGCTCGCTTCTTTCTCGCTTCCAGGGCCCACGATTGCCGGGTCCTCCCTCCGGAGTAAGTGGCGATTTTTCGTGAAAATCGGTGGGTCGGTGACACCTCGGATCTGACCCGATTCGATCGCCACAAAATCGCCAGGCAATGGACTGGAACCCAAACGACCGCTCGGATTTCGACCGGAACCGGACACCGGAAGTCGTAGACGCAATTCACGAAGTCCGAGGAAGTCAGGGACGAGCGAATCGAAGCGAATGCTAACGAATGCGTCGACTTATAAGCCGCCACCGAGGATCGTGTGGCAGCGAAACGTCGGAGGGCATCGATTGCTCGCATTTTGCTTCCACGATGCACGAATTTTCTTGGAAATTTCAAGGGATCGTGTGGCAGCGAATCGTCGGAGGGCATCGATTGCTTGCATTTTGCTTGCACGATGCATGGATTTGCTACAATATTTTCCAGGATCGTGTGGCAGTCAAACGTCGGAGGGCATCGATTGCCTGCATTTTGCTTCCACGATGCACGAATTTTCTAGCAAATTCGAAGGGATCATGTAGTAGCGAAACGTCGGAGGGCATCGATTGCTTGCATTTTGCTTCCACTATGCATGGATTTGCTACAAAATTTTCTAGAATCGTTGGTAGCGAAACGTCAGAGGGCATCGATTGCTTGCATTTTGCTTGCACGATGCATGGATTAGCTACAAAATTTGCCAGGATCGTGTGGCAGCGAATTGTCAGAAGGCATCGATTGCTTGCATTTTGCTTGCACTATGCATGAATTTGTGACAAAACGAAAGAAGGCATCGATTGCTTGCATTTTGCTTGCACGATGCAAGAATTTTCTAGCAAATTTGAAGGGATCATGTAGTAGCGAAACGTCGCAGGGCATCGATTGCTTGCATTTTGCTTCCACTATGCATGGATTTGCTACAAAATTTTCTAGAATCGTTGGTAGCGAAACGTCAGAGGGCATCAATTGCTTGCATTTTGCTTGCACGATGCATGGATTAGCTACAAAATTTGCCAGGATCGTGTGGCAGCGAATTGTCAGAAGGCATCGATTGCTTGCATTTTGCTTGCACGATGCATGGATTAGCTACAAAATTTGCCAGGATCGTGTGGCAGCGAATTGTCAGAAGGCATCGATTGCTTGCATTTTGCTCGCGCGATGCATGGATTCGCTAGAATCCATTTGCTTTTTGATCTTCTCGTGTATTACTGGCGATGCTCGATAATGAAATCGGTCGGATTATCCGATTGCGTAACGCAGATTCAGCGGAAAGCGAGGGAGAGAAAAAAAGTTCGCATGTAAGGCTGACCATGATTTATCCGGTAATATTAGCCGGTATATATAACGCATTGTGTCACTTAGCTGCGTCATATTTATTCGAGCGTGCACTCAGTCAGCCGGTAATGCTCCACGCCCGTGGCTTGGAAATTATCTGCATTATGCGCGTATCGTTTTCCTCCACGGATGCAACGTGCAGGAAAAAGGACGCATGCAACCCAATACCACGGATACCGGAGTTTTGACGATAGCATTGACACCCAGTGTCACCAAAGAACGCGTGCTTTGGCACATTTGGGGTGACGCGAGATAAGGCTGCGACAAATGCGTCGGGACGGATGCAATTTTTCGTTTCTCGTCCCGGGGATAAATTGGATTTTTGGTTTTTCGTCCCAGGGATATTTTTAAAAATGCTGCTTCTGGCAATTGAATGCAACTTCACGCACAATTGCAATTTTGTAATTTCCAGAAGCGACGCTCAAAAATTCGAAAATGTTGGATTCCAAAAATTATTCATTGATTTTCCAAAATCGATAATTAGAAATTCATTATATTTCCAATTGGAAGAAGATTTTAGAAGTTTGGAAAATAATTGGATCAGTAATTAATTCATTTCTAATCTTCGATCAGAAGTTTGGACATTTTTTTTATAAATTTTTTTTTTTACCAAATCCGAACTAATCCGGATCGTAATTTGTTAATGACGAAAATGGTAATTGGGGATTATTAATTGGTACAGTCGCTGACGTCCATGCGTTGGTTTTACTTTCATGCATATGCTGTGCTACAGCTGCAACTGCAGGCAGTGAATCGTGCGAAGGAAAGAACTATGGGAATTATGTATAATCTCCCTTTCTTCGCTATTATGTGGTGTAACTATGCCATTGTTGAATGGGAAAAAGGTCAAGGGAAATCCCAAGTCAAGGAATTTTCCTGGTAAAGAAACGGTGCCATTTTTGGGGTACGAAAAAAAAAAATTGCGGCCAATTTAGAAGAAAAAGCATTTTCCATAATTTTTTTATTCAATATTGTTCCAATTAGAAATTAATTCTAATTTGAATTATTAATCTTCTTTTAAATTAGAAATTAATTACTTTCTAATCTTCGATTTTGGAAAATGAATGAATAATTTTGTTTAATCCAACATTTTCGAATTTCCGAATGATGCTTCTGCAAATTACAAAATTGCATTCGCGCATGCAGTTGCAACATTAAAAAATTTCTTTAATTTATAATTTGTAATTTTTTTGTAAATTTTGAATTTGTAATTATTACCGCAGCAATATTGGCGGTGGAATAATTTTTCTCTTTTAAAAAAAAATTCCGAATCCAGACAAATTCCAATTCCCAATAAATTATATTACACCTTCAAATATTCCGGACATTCCAAATGTCCTTATCTCTTGCTTTGATCCCTCGATCGATTTCTCGCGTTTGTTAGCCGTCGATGATTACCAAGTAACGACTCCAATTTGTTAACTTGCTCTGACATCATACCTGCTCGCCACGCGGTTATCCTTCCAAGGATGGAGGCTTCGGTCAATTCTGTCTCATTGTTTCCCATTCCCATTGCGTTTAAGCAATAATGGCCAACTCTATAGTAATGACTCGTGGGAAACTTGTAACGAGGGAGACGTGCCTTTCATCTCTAACTACCGTCCCAGTTGGGAAGTATTATATGGTATAGCAATGTTCTATCTGCCACATATACCCATTTTGCTGCTACAAATTTCCCACAAATGGCCTTTTTTTTTTTTTTTTTTTTTTCGTTTTTTATTGCCACGAATTTGCCTAATTTCCTTCGTTGGCTATTTGCCGAATTCGATTATTATTAATTTTATTACTACTATTACTACTACTATTACTACTATTACCACTACTATTACTACTACTATTACTACTATTACTACTACTATTACTACTATTACTACTACTATTACTACTACTACTAGTACTACTGCTATTATTATTATTATTATTATTATTATTATTATTATTATTATTATTATTATTGCCACGAATTTTTTAAATTTCCCTCCTTCGTTATTTGCTGCATTCGATTATTATTAATATTATTACTACTGCTGCTGCTGCTGCTGCTATTATTATTATTATTATTATTATTATTAAAAAATCGAATCTACGAATTTAAAGGCTTATCTCCACGAGACAGAGCCCGTCACGTCACGAGGATATCCTTCTTAGTCTTTCCACGGCCTCTTTTTCTGTTTTTTTTTTTTTTTGATAAAAATTCGCGAATTCAACGCAATTATAAATAATAACGTCCAATTTAGCCGCAGCTGTTATTGTTTAGTTCGGCTTGTTTACTTTCTTCTTTCCCCCTAATGAGATCTTTAACGATGGAAGGTTTCCGGTTACTACAAGAACAATGTTCGGGCGGTGCATCACTTAAGTATCACAAATTCTGATCGCCCACACTGTAAACGAAGCGTATTCTGGCTACTATGTCATCGTAGCAGCATACTTACTTGTTCGCTTACTTACTTACTTACGTAATGTCAATTATACCCTCTTTCTGCCCATTTACTTACATACGTACGTACGAGGAAGATCGCGCCATTGTGTTCTTACACACATCGATAGATTTTAATCTATACGTAGGAGTGCAACAAGTTGAACGCATACTTACGTACATAGCTCATTTGCAAGACCCACTTATCGGCAAATCTGAATGTCTTATCGCATAGGTCGAGACGATGTTTGAGGGACTGCAGTTTCGTTGGATTTTTGGAATTATCCGATTCCCTATCCAGGAAATTTTTTATTTATTTTTATATTTATTTTTTTGGAAATGACAAAAATATATAATAAACAAAAATAATAGCAGAAAATAACGACTATGCAGTCAATATGCATTTTAATAATAATAATAATTATAATAATAATCAATCATTTAAATTTTTTCGTATTTATTTTTTGGGAGTAGCAAAAATATATAACAAAAATATAAATAACAAGAAATAACGACTATGCAGTCAATATGCATTTCCATAATAATAATAATAATAATAATAATAATAATAATAATAATAATAATAATAACAACTCCTAAAAGGAGGTCACTCGGGTTCAGGCTCCTAATTTTTCTTTGAGAAATGAGAAAAATCTCTTTCGTGTCGGATTCTCAGGAATCTAAGAGACCTTACAGTTACGACACTTCCGAAGCTGATAATTTACGTTTCTCAAAGACCCTCCGGTTTCCTGAAAGGGTCTACCGATTTCATGAATAGATGTATGTATGTCCGATTGCACAATGTTTGTGGACGAGACGTGTATAAATTATTCCAAGGGAATCGGTCGTACCGTTATTTGTATGTGTATATATTAGAATTTGTGTAATAATTTCTACAGGAACCACACAGGAATATAACAAATTTATTTTCGAAAATGTCCCCGTAATATTTTCCTGTTACATTAAATTTGAATTTTATAATAATTCGAATTTTTATTTCCTTTTTTAATAATTCCCAATATTTTCCTATCACAGTAAATATGAATGTTGTAATAATTCGAATTTTTATTTCCTTTTTTAATAATTCCCAATATTTTCCTATTACATTAAATATGAATGTTGTAATAATTCGAATTTTTGTTTCCTCTTTTAATAATTTCCAGAGAAACCAGGTAGAATTTTATTAAATTTATTCTCGAAAATTTCTACTTACACTTCCATTTTAAATTTTTGTATTCAAATTTATAGAAATTTATATTACATTTTTTTTCTATTATACCAAATTCGAGTGTCATATTTTTCGAACGTTAATTTCTTTTTTCAATAATTTCCACGGAAAAACCAGGTAAAATTCCACTAAATTAATTTTCAAAAATTTCTAAATACATTTTCAAATTCAATTTTTCTACTTCAATTTCTTTTCGAAATTTGTACTTAATTTGTTTTCTATTGTATCAAATTTGGATGTTGTCAATAACAATTTCCCATATTTTCTGAAATTATTGAAAAAAGAAATTAACATTCGAAAAATATAACACTCGAATTTGGTATGATGGAAAAAAAAAATGTAATATAAATTTGAAAAACAAATTTGAACGCAAAAATTTCAAATGGAAGTGTAAGTGGAAATTTTCGAAAACAAATTTAATAAAATTCTATCCGGTTTCTGTAGGAATTATTAAAAGAGAAAATAAAAATTCGAATTATTACAACATTCATATTTAATGTAATGGAAAAATATTAGTATTAATTATTAAAAAAGGAAATAAAAATTCGAATTATTATTAAAATTCAAATTTAATGTAATAGGAAAACATTAAGAGGACATTTTCGAAAACAAATTCGTTATATTCCCGTATTTTCTTCAGTATTTCCTACGACATTTTCTTACAACTTCAATATTGAATCTATCGGTAGGACGTACAAATGAATGTGCGTGTACCTGTACATACGCAATACGAGGAGGTTTAAAGTATCTAGTTAAACCGCATCTACGTATTCAGGTCACCACGGTGGCACGTAAACGTTCATTGAACCGAGTGACTTTTTCCAGCTGTATTTCTGTATGTGAAACGTACCGGTTAATCGGCAATCGGCTAGACCTTGCACCCAATAACGTTTGAAAATTATGAGTCAACCTTATCGGCAGTGCCTTTGCTGACGCGGTTCAAGTTTTACCGATACACAGGAAAAAAAAACAAAAAAACGGTCAACTCGCGGAAAATGGTACTTACTCGAGTGCATTCTCGGGATCGGCGCCGAGACAGATGTTTTGTATGCAAAAGCCGTTGCAGTTCGTTGCATTTCTCGCGAACCCGTTGAAATTCGTAATTTTTACGCACCGACTTGGGATTTTCGAGGAATGCACCGGTTGCAAGGCTGGGGACGTTTTCGGAATCGGAATGATTTCACTTAAAAATGAAATTTGACTGAATTGCAGGTGCGTAAATAAAAGTTCCATTTTCCCAGAATTTGCCGCAACTTTCTTGCATTCCTGCCGCGCAGTTTCGTGGATAAAATCTATAATTATCGACAACAACAACGAGAACAGTAGCAACAAAAAGAAACAAATGGGAAAGGAAGGGAAGGGAGAAAAAAAAGGAACTTCTAACGCAGTCGAGAAACCATAGGCATGCACTCGACTTTCATGCATACGTGCAACGTAACTTCCTGAATTTTTGCGAACCGTGAGATTACATTAAACGCGCTTATTGCCGTCTTTCACCTTCTTGCAAGCGTGTCTGCATAATCTGGCGTGTATCTGTAAGTGCATTTCCAAGCCAGTTCCACAGTCGTGCGGAAAGATACCATTTGTTGCTCCATGTAATATATATAGAATTGCAAAAGAATTTTTTTCGAATTTTTGGAAATGAAATGCAACTTTATGCACAAATGCAATTTTATAGTTTTCGGAGGTAATATTCAGAAATTTTGAAATATTGGATTTCATAAATTGGCCATTTAATTTTCAAACTTCTAATCTTCGATTAGAAGTTTCAAATTTTCCAAAACAATTTTTTTTCGAAATTTGGAAAATCAGAAATCTAAGGTTAGAAGTTTGGAAATTGAACGGCTAATGTTTTAAATTCTACTTTTTCGAATTTTTGGAAATGAAATGCAACTCTATGCACAAATGCAATTTTATAGTTTTCGGAAGCAAAGCGAAGAAATTTGAAAATATTGCATTTAAAAAATTGGCCATTTAATTTTCAAACTTCTAATCTTTGATAGCAAGTTTCAAATTTTCCAAAACAATTTTTTAAAATTATATATATATATATTGTATATATAAAATTGCACTTATGCATGGAGTTGCATTTAATTTTCAGAAGCAACATTCAAAAATTGGAAAATTTTGCCTTACAAAAATTAGTTATTTAATTCCCAAACTTCTCACCTTTAATTACAAGTTTCAAATTTTCGAAAAAAATTTTGTTTCTAAATTGCACATATATATATTTTATTAAAAATTGCACTTGTGCATGGAGTTGCATTTAATTCCCAGAAGCAACATTAAAAATTTCGAAAATGTTGGATTCAAAAAATTAGCCAATTAATTTCCAAATTCTAATCTTTGATTTTTCCAAATCTCCAACTTTCGAAAAAAGTTTTTTTACACTTCTACATACATATATATATATATATACCCGCACGTACGCACACCTGCACGCAATTCATGTAAATGGGTCAGTAATCGACTCATTCTTTTTTTCTTCTATTTATTTTCTTATCTCTCTCTCTCTCCCTCTCCCTCTTTCCTCGACGGTATCAATCGATGATCCGTGAATCGACCTTTCAAACTTATCGGTGACCATTTCGAGAGCCATTGAATCATCGCGATGACTTCTTACGCACTTACGTCAGTATTTACAACGTATAGAAAACACGGGGAATATGGAATAAATTGTGTGAAATAACATCATTCTGTTTCCCTATTTTTAGAAATGATTCCTTCCTTTACGATGGTAATAATACCAACAACGCTGCGTAACGAGCGCGAAGTGTAAAAGTGACTGCAGTAGAAAGTATGGAATTAAGTTACTCTATAATGATAATATTAATAAAAAAATAATAATAATAATAATAATAGAAGTAGTACCAGTGGTAATAATAATACAGGAAATCCGCGTTTGCGGTATTTAAATGAAGGAAAGAAATTTTTATTTACCTTGTTTATATTATTATTATTGTTATTTTTATTCCTATTATTATTATTATTATTATTATTATTATTATTATTATTATTATTATTATTATTATTATTATGACATTTTAGAATAAGACAGAATTTGACTGAAAAAGTTTGAGTCCCTGGTTCAAATTCGGGTGGAGGAAATTTTTTTTGCCCGTTTTTTTTTCCATTGCGCTAAAAAATTGCAATATTGGTTTGTCGTACGCAGTTCATTTGTTTATTTATTTATTTGTTTACGTATTTTTACCTATTTTTTTATTATCTTTAATTTTTATTAATTTCGCAGATTTTTGTCAGCGAATTATTGGGTTGGCAAATAAGTTCGTTCGGTTTTTGTGATTTATTCCACTGTTAAAAACCGAACGAACTTATTTGCCAACCCAATAATCACGATCGTAGGGAAGTTGAAAAAATTTTGTTTTTAACCACGTGCCTCGCAATTTCGGTTTCTTCGCGAGGCCATCGAGTTTTCATAAAATTCGAACACTTTTCTTCGATCCACCGGTGGCGGCTTTCCAGGCAGTAAAAGTTCTTAGGCGCATGGGTACCTATTAATACGTAGGTCTAGTAAATTTAGCAGCAGTGACATTCGCTTATAGGCACGCAACTCTCGAAAGGCCACCACCATCGATCGCCTTTTATACGTCGTTTCACCTTCAGGGACATTTTTTGTCCCCGATGATTTCCGTGCGATTGCCAGCCGACGAACGCTTGGCCGGAAAACTGAGGAAAACGAGGGAACGGGGAAAAATTGAAATATTAATAAAATAATTCGTGGAGCCAAGGTCTTCGGTAGGAGGAGTGGAAGTTGGGAAATTTCAAAATTCGCGAATTTAAAATTTGGCGAATTTCGAATTTGGGATATTTCAAAATTGGGGAATTCCCAAATTAGGAAACTCCAAAATTCGGAAATTTCAAAGTTGAGGAATTTAATGTTTGGGAAATTTCAAATTTGGGGAATTTCCAGATTAGGAAACTCCAAAATTGGGAAATTTCAAAGTTGAAGAATTTAATGTTTGGGAAATTTCGAATTTGGGGAATTTCAAAATTGGGAAACTCAAAAATTGGGATATTTCAAAATTGGGGAATTCCAAAATTGGGAAATTTCAAAGTTGGGGAATTTCAAAATTGGAGAATTCCAAAACTGGGAAATTTCAAAGTTGGGGAATTTCAAAATTGGGAAATTTCAAAGTTGGCAAATTTCAAAATTGGGGAATTTCAAAATTGGGGAATTTCAAAATCGGGAAATTTCAAAATTAGGAACTGGCGATGTGAGCCAGGTAGAGCAGTAACGATGGCAATAATATAATATTTATGAATATGTGCGATTTTATTACACGGAATTGGAAGAATGTCGAGCACACATGCAGTTGCAATTGCAATTGCAATTGCAATAGGCCGAGCGAGCTTTGAATAGACCCAAGAAACATATTTCTATCGAGGACATGGCTAACGCGGTTTTCGCAGCAGCAGTGAAAGTGAAATTCTTCCTTTGACTCCTTGCCACGCTCTGACATTCCTCAATCTATTCAGTTACTTGCAATTATCGTGCAGGTATGCAGAAATAGCATGTACGAGAAAATATTGCTTTCCTGGGTTATTTTGACGCTATTATAATACTTGAATACCGTTAAAAAAAAATTTGGTTTAAGAAATTTCTAATCGGTTGACCTAAAATTGACTGTAGAAATTCCAGTAACGAGTTCCAATTGGAAAACTGCAAGAATAATATTTTCTATGGGTTTTCCTGAGAAGGCCCGGCAAATTTCAGTCCAAAAACTGGAAAATATAAATTTTCTATAAATTTTCCTGGGAAGGGACAGCAAATTCCAGGCAAGAAATTGCAAGATACCAAATTTTCTATAAATTGTCCTGGACAGGGACAGCAAATTCCAGGCAAAAAATTGCAAGATACCAAATTTTCTATAAATTGTCCTGGACAGGGACAGCAAATTCCAGGCAAAAAATTGCAAGATACCAAATTTTCTATAAATTGTCCTGGACAGGGACAGCAAATTCCAGGCAAAAAATTGCAAGATACCAAATTTTCTATAAATTGTCCTGGACAGGGACAGCAAATTCCAGGCAAAAAATTGCAAGATACCAAATTTTCTATAAATTTTCCTGGATAGGGACAGCAAATTCCAAAAAATTAGCTGGACCCAGTTTCCACGGGACTTTTTTTTAAATCAAATTTCAGTGGAATTTTACACAATTGCAGGACGTATTTGGATAAAATTATAATTGGAACTTTTTGGAAAATCTCGACGGTGCTCAGTTGGAACGTTTCTCTGGAGAACAAATGAGTTTAGGTTTCCCTTTCGTTACCGATCCAACTTCAATCCTCAAGCACGAAATTCCCCGTCCGCACGGAAACTCCGCGGCCGTAAACGCAATAATAAATTTACTCGTACCATAAAAAATTGATCGTATAATTGCCCCACTCGATGCCAAGTGGACTGTTGCCAAGGCTAGCGCGAAGTTTGATCGATACGACCCAGTGTAATAGTTCTCCAGAGCCACGCTCGACGGGAAACACGCTTTCTTAGCCTCCTTTCGTCTCGAAAAGTCCTCAAAAATGGCCGAACTTCCGGGACACTGGGTGTTCCTGGATTCTCCATCCATCCCCGACACCGTGAGGCTTCGCCTGGACGCGAATCTGCAGCGACGCCTCAAATGCGTCGTCGGCGAGGACGTCTTCCTCGAGTACCCCTTCGCCTACGTCCCGAAATCCACCCTGGAGTCGCTCTCGAGGGAGCCGGGATCTATTTTCGAGTGCCACAAGTCGCAAATCGAGGCCTACGAGTTGCCCTTCTTCCTCGTGGGCTACTCCTCCTTGGACCTGAGCTCCAACGAATTCGTGATTTGCTTGAGCGAGAAGTCCCACGAGATCCTGCGACGCAGGAACCGAGAGATCAGCCGGAACGTCTCCGCTCGAGTGTCCGGCAAAATTTGGAAAAGCCCCGGGAGCTGGGACCCGTCGACTTCCGGGACGGTCAGCGAGGAGTCGTCGCTCGTCGCCAACGCGAGGCCCTTTTTCGTCACCGAGGTGTCCTTTCCCCTCGAGGACCGATTCTGGGGCAAAGCCAAGCTCGGCAACAGGGACGCGGCGAACGTCCGGGACGGACACGTGGAGCTTCTACCGGACGAATCCGAAGATTTCGAAAACGTTGATATGCGGTTGGTGTCCCTGAGCGTCCAGACGAACCTCCGTCAGCGCGACGTCGAGGTCCAGACCTACCCCGAGTATCCGAAGAACGCCTGGACGCAGCACGAAGTGCTTGGAAACCGGGAGGTCCTCGGTCGGGAGGACGATCCTCGCGTTTCCCTGCAGCGTCACGTCGACGTCGTGACGGAGACGGTCGATTACAACGCAGCAATAAACATGCATACCGACGACATCGAGAATCTCCCAAGAAACGAGAGTCTAAAAAGGACGAAGTACCATTTGCAAGAGTCCCTGTCCCTCCTCTGTCCCGAATTAACCGGGAAACTCGTGGTGGCAGGGGCCGCCTTCTCTTCGACCCTGGTAGCCATCTCCTACGTCCCCATTGACCTGGACCCGCCGAGGATCCTCCTCTGGTCGCTCTCGGACTCCCTCTGCCCCAGAATTGACCTGGAACTCGCAGGAGTGGATCCAATCCACGCTCTCGGGTTCTCCCCGGGCGGGGAAACTCTCTTGGGAGGCTCCTCCAGTGGGCGAATTTACGTTTGGCCGGTGAACGAAGGAGATTCCGGACCGGAGAAGCTTCCAGTTGCAGCAACTTCGGATTCCGGGTGCTCCCACGCTGGACCCGTGCGTCAAATTGAGTTCCTGCCCAGGAACTTCCGGTTGGAAGACGGCAAGTTCCTCAAGGTCGAGTCCGAGGCGAATTCCCAGTTCGCGACTTGCTCCGACGACGGAACCTTAGCCTTCTGGGACCTTCACCAGGGATTGGCGACCCTCCGGCCGATCTTTAGGATCGTCTTCCCGACTCCGGAGCGCGTCGCTTTGCTGAGCTTCTGCTGGACCGGCTGCTCCTACCGGGACGTGGACCGTTGCGAGACTACGAGGATCGAGAACCTGCAGAAGCTGTGGCTGGGCACGGCCGAGGGCGAGTTCCTGAAGGTCCGCTGGAGCGGCGAGGAGCCGGACCGGGAGAGTTGCGAGATCCTGGAGCGGTCCCAGGCTCACGACGGGCCCGTCCTGGAAGTGGCGAGGTGTCCCTATTTGCCGGAAGTCGTGCTCTCGATCGGCGGGAGCGTCTTCGCGCTCTGGCAGGACGATTTCCTGAAATCGCCTCTGCTTTGGAGGAAGTCCCGCGGCTCCTACGCGTGCTGCTGCTGGAGCTCGAGACCCTGCGTGTTCCTCCTGGGCAGGTTCGACGGCGACGTCGAGGTTTGGGACGTCAGAGCGTCCTTGGGCCAGCCGATCAAGGTGGAAACCGTGTCCGGGGACGTCGTCACGGGTCTCTACGCGGGCAAAAGCTCCAGCGGAAGCGTCATCGGAGTCTCGGAGAGCGACAAAAACGCGTTCCGGATTTTCCCGGAGACTGGAGCGGACGAGGAGGACGACCTGGAGCGGATGGACTGGATGGAGGAGTTCGTCTGGAAGGAGACGCGACGTAAGAAGGTGTTCCGCAATTGGCAGAGCGATTTTCTGGAGAACGACCCGCGCGTGGCCGAGAAGAGGAGGGCCAGGCTGGAGGAAGAGGAAAAGCGGAAGCTGGAGGAAGCGAGGGTTCGGTTCCAGAAGGAGCAGGAGGAGCTCCTTCGTCGCGAGGCCGAGAAGAGAGCGAAATCCGCCCGGAAATCGGCAGAGCTCGCCTGGAAATCGAAGGATTTGAGGAGGATGAAGAGCGTTTTGCTGGAGAAGAAGGGATTCGAGCCGAGGATGCTGGAGAAACGGAAGGAGCCGCTCGTGCAGCTGCAGGAGCAGAGGCGGCTGAAGATGGCCAGAGCCATTCGAGAGGTTCAGTTGAAGGAGAAGAGGTTCGAGGAGGTCCTCGACGAGGAGGTACCGGAATTCCAGGATATCGGGACCGATGAGAGTCAGGTTCCGAGGGATAAGGTTGAGGATGAGAGAATGGCTGGTGCTGGAGCCGAAGGTGAATTGGGGGCAGATTTGAAGGATTACCTGGAAATTAAGCGCAAAGCGAAGGGCGTTATCGAGTCCAGGAGCTTCCAACCGGTTTTCACGTGGACGGAGTTCATGGCCCAGGCTTGGGAGTCGAAATTGGAAAAATAGAGAATCCTGGAAAACCTGGAATGTGTAATTTTGCGGAATATAACAAAAATGTATTGTTATTATTATATTTCTATGCAATGGCTTGAAGATTTTTTATACTACTTTATAATATTTTGTAATATTAATAAATAAATTTAATATCAATAAATTTCTCACGATTCATATTAATGTAATATTATTAACGACAAATAATTAGAGAATTAATTGATTAATTTTGGTAAGGAGGATTTCTTGGATAATTAAAAAAGGAATGAAAAGAAAAAAAAATACTTATTTAGATCCTACGAATTAAGTAGCCGATCTGTTATCTTTCAGGCCCTGGGAATACTATGCATGGCATGTGCATCTCCAGCGCATACAGGTGCAACCAGCTGGTTCCTCACCGTGGCCACGATAGCTTTTATCATGACGCTCCTGTGGTGCATCGTCTACTTCTTCTCCATCCGTGAAGCTCTGAAGCTTCCCATCAATTGGATCCTATCGGTAATTGAATTCTGATTAAATAATATAATTGCAAATTAGGGAACCATTATTATTATTATTATTATTATTATTATTATTATTATTATTATTTTGGAGACGAATAAAATAATAATTAACTAATAAAATTGGAAATGCAACCAGGTCAAACAGAGAGTGATTAATATTATTTTAGAGATAAACAAAATAATAGACAATTAGATAATAATTAACAAATAAAATTGCAAAAGCAGTCTAGCCAATCGGAGAATGATTGCTATTATTTTAGAAATCAATAAAAAAAATAGAATAATAATACTGAAATAATAAAAATTGCATTTCCAGGAACTCCTGAACACATCCATCTTCGCCGTGCTGTACCTCACAGCATTCATAGCGCAGTTGTCCGTCTGGTCGGCGGTCTACCCTGGATCCTCGCTACGTGCATCGAATATTGCAGCAGGCGTAAGTGCACTGCGGTCCATAGCAAAATTTCTCGAAATTTTAATTACCTTCTAAAACGGTCCCTTGTCGTTTCTCCAGGTTTTTGGGATCTTCAACACCATAGCGTACGCAGCCGGTTCGTATTTCCTCTACATCGAGTGGAAGAACAGCAACGCGCAGTGAGTGGCTTCCCATCCGAAAAAAACGGAGAGGTGCCTGAAGAAGAAGAAGAAAACAAAAAAAAACATGAAAAGAAATTCTGCGAGGTAACAGAAAGAAGAAAAAAAAGAAAGATCATGGAAGAAAGGAGAACGAATTGCAACAACCGAGGATGATGGTAAAACTGGACTGACGTGGGGAAACTAGTCGTCTTATCATCGACCGCGTGCCCCCCGAGGGAATTGAACAATACAACAAAAGAAAAACAAAGAAAAATATATATATTTATCTATCTATATTGTTTTTAGATATAATTATATATCTAAACATATATATATATGTCTTTTATATATTATATGTTAGATATATTATATATCTAACATATATATATATATTTTATATATAAATATTTATGTGTATTTATATATTAAAATATATAATTTATTATATAGTGGAAATTATATATTTTTTTTAAATATATATTTCCGAATTAAATATATATAATTTGACATTTTTATGCTTATAAATACATATATATATTTTTCTACATAAATTATACAATTAATATAGAAAAATATGTACATTTATAAATATAAAAAAAAAATATATATATTTATAGATATATCAAACCTAACAAAAAAAGAAAACGACAGGTTGTAAAAAAAAAGAACCGGGTAGCAGCAGCCAGGAAAAAAAAAATTGAAGGAAGCAGCAACACTTTGTACCTATAATGTGCCTTAGCCTAATTGAAATCCGAGTACTATTATTGCTATTATTATTATTACTATACGTTGTTATTATTGTAATTGTAATATCGAGTCCGTTGCAGAGGATAAAATTTTTTTTGTATTTCTTTGTTACTGTTGTTGTTGCCGCAATTAGTTTTCGGAGATTGCGTTGGAGAAGAACAAAAAAAAAAAAGAAAAAGGAAAGAATTAAACTGCAAGTTATTTTTTGTTTATTTACTATATAAGATCTGACTTAAGTTATATCGTAAATAAAATACAAACGTATGTAATTGTGACAATCGAACAATTGCAAGATTTCCCGGTCGAACGAACCAAAAAAAAAAAAAGATTTAGGAATTATTTAAAAAAAAAGGAATATGCAAATTTTTAACAACCAAATCATTTGCGATATTCGTTTCGCTTTTTCATAGAATTTCAAGCTCGATTCTCGCGTAAATTATTTGTCATGAATTTTTCCTTCCAAAAATTGCAAAAGGAGAATTAGAACCACGAACTTAGGAATTCGTGGAATTAGTAAAGAATTATTTTTTCAAGTCACGTTAAAAAAAGAGGAGCAAGGAAATCTTTTCTATTTTTTCACCGAATGAAATTTCCACATTTTATAAAATCCCAGTTTGAGTAAAAAAAAAAGGAAAAGAAGAAATATTGAAATGGAAATATTTGAAAATATCAGAAACTCATAAAAAAATTCCTATAAGTGTTTTTTGAGATCACAAAAACGCACGAAACGAGTTTTAGGAAGTAACGATAAATTTGATAATTATTATTATTATTATTATGATAATTATAAGAGTCGTCAATTTACATATTTAATACAACATATTCATTCATGATCATTTCAATTTCTAATAAAATATTTCTAAGCGATACATGTACGTACCTTCAAAGTATCACAAGATTTTTTTTCCAATACATAATTATTTACGTAATTATTGAAATTTCGTCCCCGAAACAATTAAACTCAAGTTTGAAATTTTTTGAAATCCCAAAATCGAGTGATTTTACTGAAATTTGGAACTTTTTGAAATTCCAAAATCGAGTGATTTCATCGAAACTTGGGATTTTCGAAATTTTCCTGATTCTGGAATTATTCTGGGACAAAATAAAAGTAGTTCGCGAAAAATTCGCGACCTCTTTGAGCGAAAATTAATGAAACAAATAAATAAGTGCAATGAAAAGAAATTTTTTTTTCCAGAAAAGAGTGAGAGAAATAGAATAACTTGCAGGTTCTTTTGTGAGTTAAAGGTCTCTCTCTCTCTCTTATTTTCTTGTTTTTTTTTTGTAAGTACACTAGTTCGTGAACTGCAGTAGCTCTGTATCTGGATACAAAAGTGAACATCGGAAAATGCATTTACATTTATGTATAATAACAGATAAAAAAATGGCGACGAGTAACGAGGCAAAGCTATGCAAAAAGCGAGAGATAAAAAAAAAGAGCTGTATATCGTTAATTACTATCATAATATTATTTACTATATACGATATGAGATATTTGTTTGATTTATGTTTTTTTATTTTATTTATTTTTTAAGCCATTGAATGGACGATGAATAAAGTTTAACACCTCGATTTAACTACTGGTTTTTTGGTTCTCCAAGAACAACCCTTCGCTCGAATTACCCTCGAATGAGGAAAATTCTCTTTTATCCAAAAATCTGATCTTTGCAAAAGGAAATTCCTATTTTATTTTAACGTATTTGTAAAAGTGTAAATACCAAATTGAAAATCATAACAATTTTCACCAACAATATTTGTTTGAATTATTAACACTTTGTCGTACTTTATGTACGACACCAACGTGGTGCCATCGGCGCTTGCCCGATAGTTGTCGCATGACACCAACGTGGTGCCTCCGGAGGACGACGTAGTGTCAAAAAACTCTAAATTACAAAATTTAGTGTAAAATCTCTCTTTTGCAGGAAAACTGTGCTCCAAAAAGGACATGGCCCTTGACACTGTGCCGTCCCGGTGACACTACGTGGGTGTCTCGCGGAAAAGTATCGCGCAAGTGCCGGTGGCACCACGTTGGTGTCGTACATAAAGGTTTCTACCGGCGCCAAGCGAAAGAATACCGATCAGACGCGCGGGCGACAAAGTGTTAATTATTCTTTTTAATTTTAAATTTTTCCTCTACTTATATATTATTTATTTCTATTCTATTTATCCAACAATCCAGTAATTCTAGTAAACGTTACGTCCATGGCAACGAAGAAGCGGCTCTCGGATTTTCGGAAACTATTAATGGATCCGCAGTGAGTATTTGTTGATTTCCTTCAACTTCATCGTGTATAAAATACGATGATATCATCAATGACGTCAACTCGTGCGGTTCACATATCCGAGTTCCGAGGTCCTACTGGCGGTGTTCCGCTAAAACGCAAGCGTGCACTTTAGTCGATCGCCGTCAGTCGAGGAATAAAAACCGTCTTTTTTTACCATAAGGTCAGTCAGTCCGTTTATGTAAAATAAACGAAATTCATAAAAAAAGAAAATAATTATTTACGTCCGCGTGTGTGTCATTAATTTTCTTGACGAGGAAAAGTTCGGCGATTTCCGCAGAAAAATTGGAATTCGTAACTAGATTATCAGATTTGCGATTTCCTTGGACGGGAAAACCTTCTTTTTTCTTTTAGAAAATAATAATAATATCAACATCGAGAAAAGTATTTTAAAAATATTTCAAAAAAACTGGAAAATAATTATGCATAAATGCATAAATTTTCGGATGAAATACGAATTATTCAAACGAAGGCTTTAGTTGAAACACCATAGAGCGCCTCCGAGAAAGTTTCGGTGTATTCAGGTGCCGAATTCTGCGTCTTAAAAATAGCCAATGACGAGGGTCCAATTTCCACGCACACTAGTTAACACACGTTTGTTTTCGCATCGGTGTTAATATTCTCCTCCCTTCCCCTTCCCCTCTCACCCTCACCGCCATACTTTGAAGGAATCTTTTTTTTCTTCTTTCTTTTCTTACATGCGAAAAAAAAGTTCCTTTTTTTCTTCTTTTCCCTCTTTATTATCATAGACATGGAGTTTTATCTCGCGGTATCGCGTGAGTCACCTGTGGGTGTCGATCCTAATCCTCGACACCGGCTCTTTTCTTTTCTATACGGACATTCCCGACATTATTGGTTTTCCATGGAGAGTTTTTAAAAATTGGCGCAAAATGAGTCCCTGAAGCTTATAAATCCCTTTCCCGCGAAATTTGAGTTCCCAAAAATACGTTAGAATTATTTATAAACCTGGGGAATTGCAATCTCGGAATTTTTCGGCACAAAAGGCTGAATGTTTTCCTGTTAGCGATTCCGAAGGCGTCACCCTAAAATCTGTAGCCTTTTTTGGGCTACGAACCTTTTCACAAAGCAGAGGTTACGTATATCGATCACGCAGGCGAGCCTTAAAGGGAGTGCCAGACACGCACTTTCTCCTTTTCATCCTTCAATTCTACACAATACATGTATATACATTAAATATTGAGAACTTCTATTTGGCAACAACAAACCTGATTACAATGCAACGACTGTTAAATTATTTCCCTTCGCATTGAACCGCTTTTCGGTGGTACTTCTGAGGAATTATGTACACAAAGATTCAATATCGAGCGCCGTGTAACAAAAATAATGAAAAAAAAAAAAAAAAAAAAAAAAAAAATTGGGTGAAGTACGAAAATAAAACTTTTATATAAAACAATCGAATATAGTTTTTGTACGGGACTATACGGACGCAAATAAGCAATAACATGACGACCGATCGTGTCATTCCGTTGTGGGTTGACATGTTATTGCTTAATTGCGTCCATATTTTATTGGGTCGTTCGGAAAGTTCCCGCTGATTTCCGATGGATGGCGCAAGGTAAAATCGGCGGGAACTTTCCGAACGACCCAATATATAGACCCGTATAATAATATATTGTATATAAATATAAGTATAAAATATATTGTATGTTTTATATAATATGATGAAAAATAAATTAAGATTAATTATATATCTATACGCGGTTATCCCTAAGGTAACTTAATTTATTTTATATGTATATACTATATTATTTAAATTAATCAATTAATGTTTAATAAAAATGAAAGATTTAATTAAATTGTGTAACGATCCCAGCTAAATACAATTATTTATATAAAATTATCGAACAAAAATAATTATATATTAATTTTGTTAGCAGAAGAGTAATTGTGTTCGAAATCTAGAGGGCGCTTGGCGCTTAGTTGTAACGGTAATCTCATAAAGGCCTATTTCCAACACATTCAATTTTTGCTAATCTAAATGACTCTTTTCCCAGAATCAAATGTGAGCTCATTCCATGTCTTATCGCGAAAGAGCGATAATTAGTATTAAAAAGAAAAAAATAAAATACACTACTTTTGCATTCAGGTACATACTTGTTGCTTGCTTACTATCCAGTCTGGATATTTTTATTCGACCAAACATGTGGGCATCTCTCACGATGTAGGTCACGCGTCGAAAACTTATATGTAGCCTTGTCCCTCTTTCCCATATACATAAAGGTTGAATTAACGAGGATGTAATAATAAATACACGAACGAATGAATGAATAAATGTATGAGAGAGGAAATACTTTTTTTTTCGTCTTCCTCTTTCCTATTTTTTTTTTCTTCTAGAAATGTGATTTTTGAAAATTAGGAATCCATTTTCCCGCCAATTTTGAATTTTTATAATGTAGAAACAATTTCTACATTCTAAAAATAATAAACGCAAAAGTTTACCCTAAAATTAAATAGAATTAACTTTTTTATTGTTTTTGTCCGAATTTTTTTGACTTTGTAATTTTATGTTACTAGCGCGTTTTTTCCAGTAGCTTATAATTTTGTTTTCTAAATTTACTAATAGTTCCTGTTTTTTATCAGATACCTTTAGATCCCGCCAAAGATGTCTCATTCGGTGACGATTCGGACGCAAACAGTGACAACGGGTCACAGTTCACACGCGCTTATCATTAACAGCGTGTACTTGAGGTCATGGGGTGGAATCTTGAAATTATTGCAACTGGTGAGATGCATTTTTCTTGGGAAACTAACATTTGCTTTCCAGAATTTGAAAGAAATTTCGAAATTGACACTTTCTACCGCGAAAAATTAATATCAATATTTTTGAATATTAATTATATATAAAAATTACCCCAATATCTTCAATATTATGCTCTAATGTTAAGCTATGTAAATAAACTAAAATAAAAAAATTATTAAAAAATATGCAACCCTTAATATATATATATATTAAAAATAAAACGAAATAATAAATTGCGACATTAAATTTAACTATAAATATATTATTCATTAAAATCCTCTCAATTATTTTAATTTCAATTATTTCATTTCAACCTTTTTCAATATTTTTATTATAAAATTCAGTATTCATAAATAAATTTATGTATAATATTTTTAACAAAAATATTATATATCTATTATACGAATATTTTTCTTAAATATTTATATAATATTTAATAAAATACTAAATAAATATTATATATTTAATAAAAATGATATATATCATATAATATTTTAATCCCAGAGCGACTAGAGACTAATTAGTTGCAATATCAGTATCCGCCAGTGCAGTTTTAGAGAGTGATAAAAAGTGGAAAGAAAAATCCTGCCGAAAGTAAAAAAATGCTTTCCTCTTCGACATCGACCCAAATATTAATATTGGTTTTTCTTTCATTTTCTTTTCAGGCACTTGGAGCAGCTTGCGTGGGAATCATGGGATCTGAATTCAATACCTACACGTACCGACCAACGGGAGACCTATTTTTTCTGCTTATCACAACGACTTTCATGATCTCCACTTGCATTTTGCTGCTCAGTTATATTACCTCAATTTCCACGGAATCCATTATCGGAAAAACTATATATGTGAGTAATAGGTTGCAAATTTCAAAAAGTTTGTAGAACACGCAAGTACGTAATTGTCCTTTTTTGCAATGCTATTTAATCTCAATTATTTGAAAAAGAATAAATAAATTCTACTAATTTAGATAATATTTTTGAATATAATGTTTATAGCTTCCTCAACTATTAATAAAAAACAATAATATCAATATTTCTTTAGACAATTTCATTCAAGAGAAAATGACGAAATCCTAAATTCCGAACCTTCGATTAAATTTTTTTGTTGTCGCAGGAACTTTTGTACCATTCCATTGGTTTTGGTCTCATTCTCGCAGCATCTCTAACACTTTTGGTCCAAGTTACCAACCACAGACGCTCGAGGGAATACGAATTACTCTTAGGGGCTGCAGTAAGTACCGCTGGCAGCTGTTTCCCCCCTTTTTTTCAATTAATAATTTTTCTTTCCACGAAATATCAAATTTTCAAACCCTCATATATATTTTTATTAATCTCTTTATTATTCGAAACCCCTATTTTTTTATGGAATTCTTTTTTTTGGAATATAATATTTATTTTTTTATTATTTAAAAATTCTAATTTACGAAAAAAAAATCAGTTTTCGTCGCAATTAAGATTCGAATAATTATTGAACGTAATTTTTAATGAATACCTTGTGTTTTCCTAGATTTGCGGTCTTGTGAATTCGGCGTTGTACCTGCTCAGCACTATCTTCGCCATTCGCAGTTACAGAGGGTTGTAAAACAACATTTTTTTCCTGCAAAAAAAAATGCAATATGAAAAGAGGTTGTGCATCGATGAAACAACAGACGCATACGATCAATTTCATGATAACGATTTACATTTAAAATCTGATCCCTAAGGATCTTCACAACCGGATAAACTTTTTGGGAAAATTTCTTTTCCCGCTGGAGTTTGAGAATTTTTCAGAATACCAGAATTACGCTTATTTTCAAACATAATTGTAAAAACGAATTTTTAATTCCCGTTTGATGGGATTTTTCGAGTCACGACGGATTTTAGGATTTTCCAAAATCTCTCAGAATTTATTTAGAGGAATTCTCAAATTTTCTTAGAGTTACGGGTCTTTAGCATATATCGAATCAATTTAATTCTTCTTTTTTTTTTAGTCGCACTGAAAAACAAACAAGTCAATTATTTATTCAGCGAACAGCAAAACCCTATTTTTTTAATGGGAAAAAATGTTACTTGAAATTGCACTTTTCCTTAAACAAATTACCTTCAATTGCATTTAACTCGAGAAGGAATTACGTATAAATTCAATTCGCGAGTGATCGAATGGATTTTATTGTTCGAAAAAATTCGAAATAGTTAAGATTTCGAGTTCAAGTAATTTTTTTTCCAATCGAAGGAAACAGAGAAGTATATATAGTTTGATACGATATTTTATACCCGCAACTGCCTGTGAATCGTTTATATAAAGAAAGAAAAGTATATTCTTGATGCGACAGTTATTCGTAAACATATAAAATATTTGATGCAATATATTTTACGTTTATATTTATACGATGAAATTTTCTATACCAATTTTCAACTCCCGAAATTTTTGAAACGTATATTATATGTATTCTACCTGTATTACCTCGACAAAGTTATATATATATGTATACATTTAAGAATATATTTACAATAACTTAATCTATTTAAATATACACGGCGAAGAAAAAATCGACGGTGTTAATCCCGTTTAATTTCGCAGGAATTTGTTATCGAATTTTAATGTTTCTTACACAAATGGAATTTTTAGGTTTTCGAATTTCTCGAATAGAAATTTAATATGTTTCGTTCCATTTATATTTATATATCGACTTTCTCGAATTAGTATCGAGTATTAACGAAATGAACAGTATTTCGTTTCACTGATAGTCAATTAATTTAAAATTTCAATCAACACCTTGCCGTCCGCACGTCTGATCGGGATTATTTCGTTTGGCGCCGGTATAAATCTTGACGTACGACACCAACGTGGTGCCACCGGCGCTTGCCCGATAGTTTTCGCATGGCACCAACGTGGTGCCACCGGACGGCATAGTGTTAATACATTTCACACAAAAAAGTGAAATACATGAAAAAATTGTGCATCGAAACACCGTTCGAAGACTTTTCATGCTACTTAATGTACGAATTGATGTTATCGCAAGAAACTTTTTTTTTATATTTCACGGATGAAATTAAACGAAAATTATAGAATTTTGTCGAATTCTCGTTTATTGTAATAAAATTCAGCCTCGCCTTAACCGGTTAATTCTTTTTTTTTAATTTCCCAAGAAATAGGATCCTTGTAATTGCACCAATTAATGCCATCGATCTATTTATCAATTAATATTAATTCACTTATTTGGCAGAAAATTATTGTTTTAATGTTAATTCGTTAATTTATCGGCATTAATTTAATACAAATAATTTAAATCGAATTCGATTATTAATTACTCACCCCCTCGAATTCCCTCGCTTCTATTATTAACTTTAACACCTCCACATACGCAGAAACAAAAACAAGGGACGTTTAAGCTTTTTTCCCCCGAAATCTGCCCAAGAAAAAAATGTTTCCTGCATCTGCCTCGCGGTACTTAGTCACAACATCCTGACGCGTGCCAGAAATAGACGGTGTTATATTCGATGCAGGGGGTGCAACGGCACGGGTACAATTTAAACCCGACTGTGAAATACCATCAGTTTGTTGAAAAGTTCCGAAGAACGAAGACCGTGTCACGAAGTTTCCCTCATTCGTAAGTTTTATTCCAAAACATCTAACAATAAGGAATTAATTCTTTATTATTCCAATTAACATCTTCTGGTGGAATTTTAGCCAGGTTTGGTGCAAATTTTCGGTGTTTTCTCCCCCTTTTTCCAAATTACCCGAATTTTTGGTAATTAACGCTATGCCGTCCGGTGGCACCACGTTGGTACCATGCGGAAACGATCGGGCAAGCGCCGGTGGCACCGCGTTGGTGCCATGCGAAAACTATCGGGCAAGCGCCGGTGGCACCACGTTGGTGTTGTACATAAAGATTTATACCGGCGCCAAACGAAAGAATCCCGGTCAGAAATGCGGACGGCAAAGTGTTAACACCTCCAACAATTTCTGTTAATTTATTTATTCTCCAGCGAAAACACCAACTTCGGTCGAGAAGATCGTCCGGAGCAAAGCATCGAGGGAATTGTTTAATTGACAATCCCAATTGCGGTAATCGAAGAAACGAGGGAACCTTCGTTAGCAGAGCAGAGTTTAATGAACCCCAGTTGCACTGTCAAGTGCTGCACTTGAATTCGCAAAGCGAACAGGACGTCTGGTAGCCAATAAAGTGCCATTAATCGCATCAGCGATAAGAAAGGCTATCAGGGACACCGTCAGGATGGGACGAAGCAGCACGGGACCTATAATTAGGATGGCATCCACAGGAACGCACAGCTCCGGTGGCATCGAATGTTGCTACTGCAGATGCTGCACTTGCATTCACATCGAGTTCCTCAAAACTCTGCCCGGATGCCTCAAGATCGCAGAGACGGTGAGTCGATTTCACAGCAGGAACAAAGCGGATGATTCCTTATTTTTATCATCCCGCAGCAGCCGTGCTGCTGCCGCAGCGGAGTATGATTGTCGAATTGCAAATTTGATGCCGATCGATCCTAATTTCCTTCGCTTACCTTTTTTTCTTGCAGATCATCAGCGGTTTCATCCAAAGTCTGTTGATCAATTACGGGTTAAGGCACAGTACCACTATCGGTTCGGCTTTCGAAGGGTCTTTAACTACGTCCTCGGCCTGTTTCCTGACCTCCGCGGTCCTTCTGGCGTGTTACATTGTTTCGGAAAAGTCCTACCGACTCGTACGGTCCTCTCTGTTTGTAAGAATCGTTTGATCCAATTCAATTGATTGTAATTGTGAGGGTGTACCATAAGTTTTTTCCTTTCCGGCTCGAGGTCATACATAGCGTGGCGCGGAGAAAACTTATGGGACACCCTAATATAATTTTGTAATTTTATAACCATGACTTTATAAATGGATAATTATTAGGTCGTCGAGGATGTAACTTGTAAAGTTATCGACAAACTTTGCATTTTTTTTTTAATTTCATCCTTGACGACCTGATATAAATTAAATTAAATTAAACTTAATTTATAATTAATTTTAATTAATTTTAATTTAATTTATAATTTATTTTAATATTAAATTGAATTAAATTAAATTTACAATAATTTCATTTTAATCATAATCGTCGGTATCCATACCAGTCTCACCTAAATCGAACCAAATGTCAAGTGCATGCTATTTTCCCTTCCAGGAGATGATGTTCAATGCCCTGGCTTGTTTCCTCTACTTGAGTTCGGCTTCGTACTTGGCATTCGCCACGAAGATGTACCTTTGGGTCAATTACTATCTTATTGCTGGCTATGATGTCTATCCAGCTATGTCTGCCGCTTATGTGAGTAATTTCCATGATCTTGTCGAGTACCCGGTACACTGAGAAAAAAAAAAGTAATTATCAAAATAATAGAAATTGAAAGAAAATATAAATTTTTTTAATATAATTTTACTATAACAAAATTTCGAAATACCAACATTTCTTCTATATTTTATTTTCTTTTGTATATAACTTTAGTACAAAACAATGGTTAAGTTTCTTCCAATTTTTACTGTATTTGCATATAAATTGATTATTATTTGTCACAAGCGCATTTTTATCATGAATTTTGTTAGCAAATTCAAAAGAATTTTTTTCCATGTGTGGGTAGGAAGTTTGTACACACCAGGTGCCTGTATCGATTGTTTTGCTACAGATCACCTGACGGATGATTCCTCTTAAATAGTAACATTTACTTTTTTGTTTTGGCACTCAACAGATTCTAAGTGGCGTCGTTGGAATCGTCCACGGGGCAGACGCGTATTACTCTTACAATCATTACCGGACCTACAGATAATGATGAATTGCGAATGATTGCGAATCGCGGTGAAAGGATTGATGAAATGCAAGCCAAGATGGCCTCTAATAACCGGAATTATCGTGTCTCCTAGTCGCATTCTTATGGCGATCGTAGCGCTTCGACCGAACACGTGCATGCTGTATTCGAAGGACAATTCTTTTTTTCTTTCTGCATCTCCAATGATCGCGCCTTGAAATAGTGTTATTGCGAATGGTAATTTTTTGTTTCGAATAAAAAATGTCGACCCAGTGGCGTGTGTGTACGTTCAAATATTTTGGACCAAATGTAGATTTATTGGATGAAACATAAATTTTGTAGCCGAAAATCGAATTTTCTTGGCGAACAAAAATATTCCATACGACTAAAAATATTTTCTAAACGAAAAAAAATGTAAGAATGAAATTTTTAAATAAAAAACGAAAAAAAGTTGAAAAAATAAAAATTTAAAATTAAAATCTAATTTTCTGTACAAATATATTTTTTATAGCAAAAATGAATTGTCCATGTGAAAAATAAATTTTCCCTATAATTTTTGAAGAATATTTGGATTCATTAAAATTCATTTAATTATAATTATAGGTTTCCTTAATTGCGGATCGACAGTATTCAAATAATAAATCTGCATACTTTCGAGAAAAATCTATTCCCAAGATTCTCTCCAAACTTTCCAATTCTTAAAAAAACAAACTTCTGTTTTCTATAAATCCATACACGGTAAATTCTCTCCCTTTCACTGTCTTTCCCTGGATATGGCAAAATTTCGCTACCGATGCATTCGAGACCCATCGAAGCGTACGAGTGTACTTATTTCATAACAATCGCGTTCTAATTTGCTACGTGCTCTGGTAAAATCCTATACCTGTTGCTGCATTCATGTCTACATCGAAAGCTATAATACGTTCCAGCTGCCTAGAAAAGAGCGTCTGAGAGAGAAAATTAGTTGTCAAAAAAATAATAAAGACTACTCCAAAAAATAGTAATCACCATTTTTGCCCTGATGTTAAACAGTGAAATTAATTAACATAATAATGGATCATGAACAGCAATTTTATAATAAATATTGCTCATTATTTTCAAAAAGAAATTTTTGTTTCAGAAAATAATCTAATTTTCTAATTTTTATTTATTATTATTTCTAAAATTCGAATTTTTATCATTTTTCTACATCATTTTTTCTGAGGAATAAAAATTCTTTTAGAAAAATTATACTACACAATTTAACAAAATTATATTACACAAAATAACAATTACAAGCAATTCCTTTAAAATTCAGTCAATTATTAGCTGTCTACAAATATTTGTCAATTTATTAATTAATTTCGTTGCTACTTTAAATCACTTAAGCAAATTTATTATTTTTCTTAATAATTTTCCAATTTCCAAAATATCAAAATTGCATCAGAAAAATATTCCATAAAGTAACAAATGCAAACGATTACCAAAAAATTCGAGTTAATCATCAGATTTCTACGAATAACAATTACTTTTCTTGCAATTTTCATTATTTTACATCGCAAGTGCACATTTACCATTCGAAAAATAATAAACATGCGCTTTATCATTTGAAAAACAATAAACATACTCTTCAGTAGCAAAACCCTATCAATTTCCATCATTATCACGATTCTTTTTTCTCTCTCATTATTTCCCTGACGAAATTTTCCAATTTTCAAAACGATCTTCCACCTTTTTATCATAATTTACCATAATTTGTACCGCAATTTACCATAATTTGTCACGGGTGCGTTTCCATTACTTCCATAGCGAATCTCATAAATTCTTTTTCCTCCTGTACCAGGTACCTGCTGTAGAACCGAGTGAATGGGTCACATGGGATCTCGGCCCTCAGAAAAACCTCCAAGAGAGGAAGCTTTTCGTTGAGGTCTCTCTCTCTCTTTCTCTTTTTCTCTCTTCCTCCACGTCATGATTTCTTACTACAGAAGCTAGGAACGAGCTGAGCGGCATTTAGCGTGTTGCGAGTGATCCTCGGCATCAGTTCACTGCACGATTTCGAACCGGTTGTTTCGTTCCGTCCGGCAACTTCTTCCAGAAGCCAAAGAGGATCTCAGGTCCTTCGATTTGAAACCGATCCGTTGTTTATTTTTGTTTTCATCGTTTTGTCCCGATACCGATTCTCAGCGAATTCGTCCCATTCTACCGGTACCACCGGGACCAACGGCAACTGCGCTTTTAAATGTTGATCGAACCCCAAGTGTCCCTCGAGTTTTCCAATTCTCGTTCAAGGAATGGGTCCTTGCTAGGACCTCCTCTCGCAAGGACGTTCGAAATAGGATCATCGAAGGCGCGGGACAATTCCTGACTCCCAACTCGAGGAAATCGTCTTCCCCCGGGACACCATGAGCGGAGCAGTAGCGAAAGTCAACGCCACTTTTGGCAATTCCACGTCCCGAGGTAAAGAAACTGCAGCTGAATTGGTTTTCATTCCTCGGTGTTTTTAACCCTCTGCGAATCGGCTGGGGTTAATTTTGAAAACTCCGAAACTCGGTTGTTGAAAAATATCGCCCTGGAATAAAAGAATGAGGAATTTTAAAATTTGGGTTTGTCAAGTTTTTGCATTTTTTATAGTTTCTTATATTTTTAACTTTTTTTTCTTTACTTTTTGAAATTTTTCAATTTTCTCATTTTAATTTTTGATCTAAATTAAACACTCAAATTTTCAATTTTCAATTCATTTTAAATTTTCTATCTTCAATGTTTAATTTTGTATAACTTTGCAATTTTTTATTAACTTTTTTAATTTATTAACTTTCAATCTCTTTTGCTTGTAAAAAAAATGTGTTTGTTAACGTTCTGATATTTGCTACAACAATTTTCACGTTTAAATACAAATTTTTGAATTTTTAAAACATTCTAAAAACCTTTATTATTTTTTTTATATAATTTTATCACAATTCGTCACAAGCGCATCTTCATTATATTCATAGCAAATTTAATCTATTTTTTTTTCCTCGAACAGTGTGTCAGAAACTGACGCATTCTTATGTTAAACTTACTCGCTAAGAACTAGATCCCTAGGACACTCGAGGTACGAGATTGATAAAAGCAATGTAGCTCTGGTCTGTGGTTCAAAAGGTCCCCGAACTGCCCCCAATAGTCCCTTATCTGTTTCCAGCAGATTGGGAACAGAAATTACATGGGGATTTTTACGGTGTTCCAAAGTTCAATTTCAATTTCAATTTTCATGGATTCCCATTACTGGAGCCACTGGAATGATTTCCGTTGGAATTAAAATTGCAATTGTTAGAAAATTGTATATTCAATTGTTCGCCAAACATTCGTCAGCAATTTGGTACCTATAGTTGGTTCCAGAAACGGCTGGAAAAATTACTGAGTCACGGGAATGCCCGAGAAACTTCACCACGAGGAGGTGATAAGAGTTAAATTGGTAAACTACCGGTTCGCGATAAGGATAGAAGTACGTATGTAAGTTTCGAGGACAGTGTTTCTATCTTTAACGAATTGGTGTTTCCTAAAAAACATAAGTGGGATCATTCCAGTCGAGCCTTTAATTGGTTGAATCGAAATCGAAAAGGGAATCTCGCTTTGAAAAGCATCTAGGCTAATTGTTCCTAGTTAATTCGTCCATTTGACCAAAACGAGCATTTAATTGTATTTACAGAATATATGTATTAGGAATTGGAAGTACTTATTTGGGTAAATGTTCTTGTTAATTACTAATTAAATGTGCAGTCTTTAAATTGTCTCAACCAATTTTGGACATCAGTATAATAATTATAATAGCTATATATATTATAATAACATAAATTATAATATAATAATAATAATAATAATAATATTAATAATAATAATAACAACAGTTAATATGATATTATTATTATTATGGCAATAGGATTATTAATTTCATAAAAATTTCACACTATAGAAAAATAAAAAAAATAAGAAGAATGTTTATAAATATATGTAAACGTCTAACTGCATTCTTTGAATGCCTGCATGTATTATCATCAAACAAGTACATGGCATCATATCACATAGAATGACATGTATATATCAGAAATAATAACGCCCCTGGTTTCAAATTGCTTGTTTGTGACCATTTCTGAACTTGATACACTATTTATACCCGTGTTTCATATACAAGTATATAATAAAAATAATAACAATGACAATAATAATAAAAATAACGATGATGATGATTACCCAGCTGGTCCACCGCATCGCATCAACATAGTTGGCACACCGGGGCTTTCGATATCCCACTGATAAAAATTTGTATCGTTTTTGAAAAATCTGAACCTAGAAATGACAAAATGGCAAAGACTGATGAATTTTGTTATAAAATAAATACCATATACATGAATAAAAAATATATCAGAATCGCGGAATTGCGTCACGAATGAATTCTGCTTATGTAGAGTATTCCAAGGATGCCCCAAAAAATGTTTCGACAATATTCGTGGAACGCTAACGCAGCAGTTTTTTTCCTTACGTTCGATACTCTCTCTTTTTACAAAAAAAAAGTATTATTTTTCGTCGCATTCGTCGAGTTACGCCATCTATACTAATTCGGTGTATTTTTTCATAGACTCGGAGGCTGCGGTTTCCAATTTTTTATAATAGTTTGTTTACCCCATTACCCATTATTTCGTACCAATTAATTATCTATGAATTTTTTACCCGCCCTAAAATCAATTTTCCTTTCACGCCCCAAAATTAAAATCTCATAAACATGTTTTTTTTTCCACACAAATGGATGTATGCATTTCTATGCAACGGTGCTACATGACATGCATTTTTCTACCCGGAACATTTCCGGCCGGGGTGCACGGGAGGACGTCATTTCTATGGTGTACGTGCAGTTAAGCATGGCGGGCGGGCGCAAACCTTTGACGAAAGGAAGACCTTTGACGTCAGAGCAAGGAATTTCTTTTCCACGTATAACGAATTAGCGTCGATTATGATTCACGGCTAAGAGCGTTGACAGGTGACGCGGTGTTTTTCAATCAGAAACTCAACACGCGAACCTGGATTTTTTCCTGCCTTTTCAGGAATTATTACTAATTAATTTCGAGGAAATGCAAAATAATCAATTCTTCGCCCTCCTTCTCATAAATATCAAAGAAATAATTAAGCGACATCTTATAATTTATTGTAGAAGTATTAGCAGTAATGGTCATGATTAATAATAATAATAGTAACAGGAATTATTATTGGAATTAATAATGTTAATAATAATATTAATAACTATAATGATCCTATTATTTTCAATTATAATAGAATTGGTACCATTGTTAATAATAAAATAAAATTAATAATAATAGTAATAGTAGTAGTAGTAAGAGTAGTAAAATAATAATAATATAATTAGGGATTTTGATGGAATATTTTTTAAACATTACATACTTACTTAATTCTCAGTTACGATATTTTAATTGAACCCTATCTTACGTAAACGAGGAAATTGGCGGTTCTGGACGAGGTAGAATACGAGATAAAGTCACAGTCGAACGATACAACGAACAACGTTGTTCTGTTTTTACTACGTTATTGTTGAACGACGACAGAAACGCACGAACTACGTGTCGGGGGATAACTTTCTACGTTACTGATATCAAAACAAAAAAAGGCTACATTTTTTTCTCGTCCTCCTACTTAATTCCTTGC
The DNA here is from genome assembly GCA_949825005.1 of Gasteruption jaculator. NCBI lineage: Eukaryota > Metazoa > Arthropoda > Insecta > Hymenoptera > Gasteruptiidae > Gasteruption > Gasteruption jaculator. Next base: position 8,157,235 of record OX463773.1, on the reverse strand, counting down.
CTCCTTGGTTACGAAAATTATATCAGGGATTTCTCACTCGTTTTGAAATTTTATCGATTAACAGCAACCATAAAATAGAACGAATTACAAATAACATTCAGATATATATCGTATTAATATATAGTATATTACCTGTCCACTTCAGGCTTATACTTTTCGCACAAAATTCAAATGTGACGTAATATACGAAAAATAATTAAAAGCATAAAGCCGGGTTCCCAGTGGACGCGACCTTGAGGCGAGTTCCCAGTGCACGCGAACTTGAGGCGAATATTCACTGCCGCGGTAGCCAATGACAGCGCCCCGTGGACATTGTTTATTATCTCAAAACGTATTTTGTGTCTTTTCAGGTGACGTGTCTTATTGGACCACGACGGAATCGCCATTCACGCCGGAAGAAGAAGACGCCATCGTCACGCTGGTCGTGGTAGTAATTGGGGTAATAGTAGCTATCGTGATCCTCTTTTCCATGGGACTTCTTATCGACTGCAAACACCAGTGAGTTTTCACTGCCTCATTTTCCGAAAATCTGTTATTAATTAATGATTTTGTTTATTTTCAAATTCAATCGCATTCAATTATTTCGAAATCGAATTTTTTGTGTTTCTGCAGAAAAGAAGATACCCTAAAAAGGAAGAAACTGAGGTTAAAAATGCCGAGGTTGTCGAAATCGGCAAGAACGACGAACCAAAGAGATGACGCCAAATCTTTGGCTTCCGAAATGTGTCCGAACGCGGTGGATCCGAATTATCGAACGAGAGATGCAATAGTTTGAGTTCTTAAAAAAACAGTATTTTTTATATCAAAGTTATTTTTTCCTCCCTTCCATGGAGGGAAATTGCTCAAAGTTACCAGGATTTTCGACACGAATGCAAGTTTCCTGGCATTTCGTTCCTCGGGAACACCAATTGTCCGAAGTAGCAGGGATTTTATCGACGACGAGATCCGAAATCATTGCGAATTGAATAATTTTTAGAAAAAATCAAAATCCAGGCAGATTCCAGAATTCAGATGTAATTTGTCGATAACAAACGCAAAAAAAGAATTTTCATTTTCTTGGTACTTGTATATTCAATTCGAGAGAATTCGCAGTCGCTCGAAAACTGAAATTTATTAGATTTTAAAAAATTATTTAATCTCGGAAACTTTTTCTAATAGAGAAATTTGAAGATTATCAAGATTTTAGAAACACAAAAAAATAATAGAAAATGTCAATTGAGTAGAATTAATTTAAAAAAAAATTAAATTAAAATAAAAATTAGTTCTGCTTTCAGTTGCTCAATCGATCGGCGAGAGTCTCATAATTGCGTCATTAACATTAGAGCAAACAAAATGCCGTGGTTTGTTTGCAGTCTGATAAAATTCATGTTTTTCTTCTTATTTCTACGTTTTATTACAAATCGGGAAGTTTCTTACTCGCAATTACGCGTATTTATGTTTATTTGATTTCTCGAAGAATCTGAATTTCTAGTACTAATTTCTGTGAATGGAAAAAACAGCCAATTAATTTTTATTAAGTGGTTCTAATGAATTAAATAATAAAAATAACACGTAAAGCGGAAACTCGGAAAATAGGAATATTTTTTCCTTTTGTTTGTTATCGATCAAATATCAATATCTTCAAAATATATTTTGTAATTAAAGAAACGTAAATCCGTCGATCAAAGTGTCTCCGAAATTGTAAATTAGAATTTCAATTCTGTGATTCTACATTTAATTTCACCGTGAGAATTTCCCCAGAGAAAGAGTTGAATGGAAATTCATAAAAGTGGATTTTTAAATTGTTTAAGTATATCCTTGATATAAACAATCGATATTTATTATCTGTCTCAGCAACGATTTTCCACCGTTCGCTGATTATTTTCCACCATTCTTCTTAATTTCATAATAAATACCTAATTAAACGCGAAAGATAATTTTATTGAAACAAAAGGAACTGTCTTTTAACGGCTGATAATTTTAATGCAATCAAAAACGAAAATTATTTGCGAAATCCTTTTGAAACAAACAATCTTTCGGTTCGCTCGCACTTTCATACTCAAATCAATTATTTCTATACCAAAATAAAATGAATTTTCGCCTCCTTCCAACTTTTTAGTATTTCCATCCGTTCGACTTTTTCTGCGGATTAATTTAAAACACGAATATGCAATTGCAACGAACGAATCTGATAAAAAGTATTTCTTTGATATTTATTCCTGTATTTTTAAGTATCGATTTTATTGTTCGTATCCAGCTGTAGAATAATTTGTAAAATAATAGAATAATTTGTTATTTGTCTTTTATATACCAAATGTAAGTGTTTAAGATATTATATAAATAAAAGAAAGCATATATTATTATTATTAATTATATCTATATTATGTCTCTATTATTATATAATAATTTTTATTAAAACCTAATTCAGCAATTTCCTTTATTTTTTTTAAGTGTTTTGACTGTTGGAATTGATTAAATTTCTAAAAAAAATGTATAGGTTAGTAATAATTACATGGGAAATTGAAAAATATATTTTTTTTCTTGGAAACGACATTTCTTTGATCCAAATAAAATTATCAAACAAGATTTTCGGCAATTAACAGTTTTATTCATAGATTTTCTTTTTTGTTACATTTGTGAAAAAACTAGTTCTTGATAGATCTCCTAAAAAAATGCTGTAAAACGCGTTTTTTTAATAAAAACACACATTCAATGAGAGGTGAAATTCTGGAAAATTTCGTTTTCCAAACACCGTAAATCCCAATCTCACAAATTTTAACGCTTTCGAGTCACGCAAAGAGAAAGGATTCGAACAAAGAATCATACATTTCTCCAGCATTTAAAAAATGCAAAAACAGGAATTTCAGGAACTTCCAGAACTTCGCCTTTGCCCATTTTCGCTCCCTTCGACTTGATTTTGTTATTTCTTTAGATTCATAAGGAATGCGAGTCACTTTGACATCGAAGGACGCATTAATTATTAATTTCATCACAGTTCAAATTGGAATGCATTGGTCGCGTTTCACATGTGTCCGAATTAAGGCCTTGACCGAGGTGTACGGGAAAAATACGTTAAACCATTAATTTCCAGTCGGAGGGACAATAGAGCCTTGGATTTTTTTAAACGCGACCAAGAACCATCGCCAGCAATGCCATTCTTACGTACAAGCCATACTTAACTTGCCGGAAATAAGCCGCTCTGGGGTCAGAATCAAAATCGGGACTGATTTCGAAGACACGTGGTAACGGATGCATCACTACCATTTTCCTCTTGGCTCGGGCCATCACTTGTGGAGTCACTACGAAATGGCCACAAACCTGGAAACGGAAATCAAGGATTTCGTCATTTTTCAACACTAATTCTACCGCGCTAATTATAAAATCGAAAATTTAAAACCGAAAATATAGAATTATAATTAAAATAGATTTTTCTGATTAATACCAAATTTTTTACAGTCGCATAATTGCTCTAATAAGAGAAATCAAGGATCTCGTCAATTTTTAACACTAATTCTACCGCGCTAATTATAAATCGAAAATTCAAAACCGAAAATAGAGAATTATAATTAAAATAGAATTTTCTAATTAATACCAAATTTTTTCTAGTCGCATAATTGCTCCACTAACCAGCTCCCGTTTGTGGATTTAAAAAAAAACCATTAAACTAAACCTCGAAAATATTCTAAATTAAAATCCTAAATAGTGTTAATTTCTCCCCCCCCCCCCCCTTTCTGACGAAGAAAATTTTCCCCAAGAAATTAGAAAATCAAAGAGAAGGTTTCTGTTACGACTGCGGACTCAATGAATGAATAGAAAAATATAGAAAATTGTCAGTAACCCAAGAAAAATCGGTTTTCAAATATTAAAACGATCGAGTGAGACCTCGAGAAAAAAAAAGAAACTATGTAATTAGAAAATTATCATAAAAGTCGTACATTAGCGTATTCCTCGGGCGTTGCGAAACGTTCCTGTTGAATTCGTGTCATGTACAGGACGTCGGTGTCCGGTAGGACATCCTCCAGGCTGCTAAACTTCTCTTGCGGAATTCCACGATCCGACACATACCTGACAACGTGATCCGGCATCTCAAGTCCAGGAGGACACACGTATCGGAGTTGAACGTTATAAAGTGTTAACAATCTGGAAACGACAGACATTGATATCAAATTATAATTAAAATAGTAATATTTTATTATTATCAATTCCAAAACAAATCGAAAAAAAAAACGGGAATGGATATGACTATTATTTATTTATTAAAAAAAGAAACTAATAATTTATTTATACCTCGCAAGGGAATGAACAGTACGGCCGTGTTTCAAATCACCGACCATGGTGATGGTCAAGCCGTTGACTGTACCGATTTCCTCGCGAATCGTGAACACGTCGAGTAGAGCTTGGGATGGATGTTCCCCAACACCATCACCTGCATTTAGTAAAGGCACCGGACAATGCTGGGATGCACGCTGAAAAAGAATTGATCGTTATTAACGATTTCGTGTCGAAACCAACAAAAATTGGGGTCACCAGTAAAATTTGAAATTTTCGTGATCGAATTTCAATGAATTTCTATGGTTTCCTATGAATTTCTATAAATTGTTATAAATTTCTATGAATTCCTATAAATTCCTATGGATTTTTATGGAAATTTCTCAGCAACCTGGTGATTTTAGTTTGCACCATTTGAAATACTTACGGAAACTGCACCAGGCTCGGGGTGTCTTAGCACCACGACATCGGCAAGTTCTGCCATAACTACCACGGAATCTGAAAAATAATTCCATAATATAAAATAATAATAATAACAATAATAAAAATAATGAACCAGAAATTAAGTGACTTTTATTTTTCCCCATTAATTGACAGTCTACGAATTTTTTTCTTTCATATTTTATAAAAATCACCTTCCAAGGTTTCTCCTTTTTTCACGGAAGATGTAGCTCCGTCCATATAAATGACTCGACCCCCGAGTCGCTCCATAGCCGAGGCGAAGCTGCAGGAAGTCCGGGTACTGACTTCGTAGAAGATGGAGGCCAAAACCTTGCCCTAGAAAATCGAAAAAAAGAAAAAAAAAACAAAAAGTTACCCGAATGTCACGAAATCAATATTTCAGCAGCATCACAATCCCGAGAAAAGGCGATACCAACCCTCATAATGTGGTCCAGCGGTCGTTCCTTCATGACACAGGCTCGCAAGGACTGGGCGAGATTGAAGATGTCATTCAACTGTTCCTTATTAAACATATCTACAGAAAGAACATGACGACCGGCCATTCCGTGCGACACGAGATTATGGAATATCGCGTTCACCGGAGCCGCCAGTAGATTCGGGTTGCTGTCGCTCTTGTGCCTGAGGATGCTGTTGAAGAAGATCGGGGACACGCATCTTTGGCCCCCGTGCGATTTCGCGTAATCCCTCGCGTCCGTATCCGCGGCGAAATGCACGTTCGATTTTTGTAAAAGGCTCCCGCAAGTTTCTGAAAAATTAATCAACAGCCAAAGGTGAAACTGAAAAGAAAAAAAAAACAAAAAAAATTTTTCCCCCAAAAATGGAGTCCTCCTACCGGCCGGGTCCTCCTCGGAAATGTCCAACTGCCGGTCGTAAGATGCCACTTTCTCGGGTACCGGTGACAAAAGTCCATCGAGCGCCGATCCAGGGCGACTCCCACCAGTGGCCACCGCAATCGGCCCGTCTTGGGACACTTGGGTCTGCACCGGAAGCTGGTGCTTCAATTTGGACTGAACCTCGCGAACGTCCTGTCCGAAGCCGGGGTTCACCAGGATCTGGCCCTCGACGTAAGCCACTTCTCCCCTCAAAACCACCCTGTGTACAGCCCCGCGGATTTTCATGCCCGCGAACGGGGTCCATTTGGACTTCGTGAAGGGCATAGCATCAGGAATCACCCATTCCTCGTCGAGATCGACTTCGATGTAGGTGTTCGGCTGGTCCGGGATGTTGAAAATCTTCCTCGGGTTGCGGTACATCTTATCGATAAGGTCCTGGAATTTTATATATAAATTTATAGATAAATTTATTTTAAAAAATTACATTCTTGGGAAATTTTGAACTTTCCTTGAAGAAGAAAGAAAAACCAAGGAAATTCTCTACAATTTCTTGATTTTATATAATAATAATAATAATGAAGGTCCTGAAATATTTGTATCCAGTAAAAAAAATGTTATAGTAATTCCACGAAAGTACAAATTTTCTTTGGTTGCAAAAAGAGGATTTAGAGAAATTTTTGAAAATTCCTGGATTTTTCATATGTTACAGAAGGAATTAAATAATAATAATTATAGTGATAATTAGATTCTCGGAAAAATTTGAACTTTCCTTGAAAGCCAAAAAGAAAGAAAAACCAAGGAAATTCTCTACAATTTCTTGATTTTATATAATAATAATAACGAAGGTCCTGAAATATTTGTATTCAGTAAAAAAAAAATTGTTAATTACCCGAAAGTACAAATTTTCTTTGGTCGCAAAAAGAATATTCAGAGTAATTTTTGAAAAGTCCTTGATTTTTCATATTTTACAGGTGGAATAAAATAATAATTATTATAATGATAATAAAAAAAAACATAAATAAAAAATAATCCGAGTAAAAGCGATAGGAATCGCTACTTCCAACCCCGGCTCGCTGGCATTTTGCGCATAAAAGCTCTTTGATGTTCGGTTCTTGTAAGAATAAAAGGAAATTTGCAATGACTGATTCATTCTATCAGTAATTAAAAATTGCTCGATAGTTGCTTTTTAGATTAGATTCCGACGGGCATTCGGTACCGATTAATAACGATATAAAGACCATTCCAGTCTCCTCGTTTCTTTTTTTCCTCGCTCGGACGTCACTTATGACATGCACTTGTTCGTCTTATCGCGACACAGGCTTCACGCTGATGACGAGGGTATTTATCGGCATTACAAGACGCGATTACGAGCGACATATTATATTTTGCAAAAATACGAGAAATCAGCCGAGACATTTAAACACAGCGCGAAATTCCATCGCTGGAACACGAATTCCCTTTCAGGATTTAATCTGTTGAAAAAAGAAATTATTTTTTTTTTCCTTGGGGGGGAAGACAAAAATCGGTACCTCCATGGTCAATCTTTGCTCGTGCACGGCATTCAGCAGCAGAGGAACGATCGTCTCCAGGCCTGGAAATCCCGGTGGTGGATTCTCGCTGGTCTTCTCCTCCACTGTATGCGGGGCTGAAAAAATTGCAATTTGTATTTTAATAAAAAAAAAACCTTCTTAACGGAATAAAAATTTATTTAAAAAATGTAAATTAATTTTAATCAATGGTAATCAATGAGCGACACCTTTTATTAACACTATTTGTACCGCGCAAATTAAACGTCATCAAAAATCCGAAACTAAAAATATATTTTAGTTAAAATAATATTGTTGTAATTAAAATAGAGTCTCTCAATTAATACTAAATTTCGTAGAAAGGCGTAATTGCGCTACCGAGCACCTCCTATTCGTGGATTTCAAATAAAAGATGAAATTAAACCTCGAAAATAATTCGAAATTAAAATTCTAAAGGGTGATCTTTGGACACCTTTGATAGAAATAACGTTAAAAATGAATTCGCGGGTACCGTGATCGGTAGCGAAGCAGTCGATGACGTCCAAATTGTCCCAAAGAGCTTGCTGGTCCTCTTTGGAGACCAGCATCGGCCGAACCTGAGCCTTTCCAGGTCCGATTCTCTCCAGATCGTCTTCGGTGAGAAACAGGTGATGGGGACAAACCTCGCAGGTGACGTGCAACCCCTGGAGGGACAAAAACATGGCAGATCAGTATTGGGTGTTCCTGGAATTCGTGGAATCTTAATAAACAAACCGCCGATCGCATGTAAGAAGAATCGATAGGGATCTACCCCTGACGACGAATATATCGGGGCGTTACGAAATGATTAATATGTAAAAGCTAAAGAGACCGGGAGATTGTTATTGTTATTATTATTATCTGCGATAAATACGTTTAATCGGCAACGATCTTTGATAGCCTTATCCGTGAAACGGAAAGGGCGATAGATAATGCCGATCGGCGAATTTCTAGCGGCTGACAAAGATTCGATGGTGGTGAGTGAATTTCGACATATGTGAAATTATAAGACAGACCGAGGGTTTCGTAACGAGATAACGCCAATTTCATCACTAGTGACATTTTCAATGCTCGTAATGCGAAAAGTCAATACGCGTTTCCGAGTGGACAACAACAAATAGCCGAAAAACGTTGCCGATTCGCCATTTTCAGTCCGCCACCCCGTGCATGAATTATTCGCTCCAGTTGGCAATTATCAATTTCAACGAAATGACGCTTTTATTTTAACATTTTTTCGCAAGCATAAAAAAAATTAATTATTGCAATGGCGATATTTTATTTTTTCTGGTTGCGATAAATTTTAAATAAAAGTACCATTTCGTTCAAATCTATGTAGAAAGTTGAATTTCTAATTGGAATAATAGAAGGACATTTTTAGAAGCATCCCAACAATTTTCTGCAGTTGCGGGACGAAATTTTGTACCTTTTCCTTTGCAGCGCGAATTATTTGGATCTCCTCTTTTCGAGCAACGTGACAAATGTGAATCGGTCGATTGTGCAATCCAGCCAGGAGTATGACTGCTGCAGTTGTCTGTCCCTCGGCGTGGACGCAGAGAGGATATTTCTTCGGCCAGTTGTCGAAATGCTGAAACATAATTTTTTTTTATATTAATACAATTGTTTGTCATTTTATAGAAAATTGTATACCTTCTAATTATTATTATTACTATTTATATTATCATTTTATGTATACGCTAAAGCTTTTTTCGTGTTTTCGAAAAAGTTTAGTGTCGAAAATCGGCAAAATCAACATTTTTAGACCGATCTTTTAATTTTAGGAACTATCATCGGGGCGTTGTTCTTTGCATTTTTTGTTTTCAAATTATAAAATTCGTTTAAAACAAATTGTAACTTCTAAGAAATATTGGGTTGGCACCTGAATAATTGCGGATTTTTTAAAGAAATTATTATTAAAAAGTTATTACAAAATCCGCAATTACTTAGGTGCCAACCCAATATTTCTTAGAAACTACAATTTGTTTCAAACGAATTTTATAATTATAAATAAATTTTATAATTATAAAATAATTCTACGGCCCCAAATTAATATCGAATCCATGTTCTACCAAAATTTGATAAATAAAAAAAAACGCAACAACCGGAAGGATCAAAATTACGAGACTCGAAAACCGAAACTTCTATAAGTTTCTCTCCCGTGTTACCACAATAACAATAGTAACAATGGTGCTCGAGAAAATCCCTTATCTAGCCAACCATCGGCAGCGACTTTTTTCTTACAACCTTGCGATAATGGTACCTAAGAATAGAGATAATCGACGAGAAAGCTCCGCTCGAGTCCACGTCTCACCTTTGTCCAAACCGTCAGATCCGTTAATTTGAGGGTCGTGAAGGTCTCGTTGAGGTACATCTTGAGACCTGCCGCCAAAGGTGCTATTTGGGACGTGATGTTGTAATTTTCAGACGATGCCCCGACGTAAAGTGCATAATCGCATCGCGCTCCTGCGATTGCTCGCTAGAATGGCATTTAAAAAAAAAAAGAGTTAGCATTACACGTACCGATCATAGTCTCGCCGATCGACAGTCAGTTTCAATGATAAACTTCCTTCAATCTTATCAATGACGTCACAATTTCTTCTTTCTTCGGGGTATCGGCAGTTAATCAGGAGGAAAAGAAAGAAAGGAACGCCTGCACTTGAAATCTTGAGCTTTCGTAACAGAATTTCTTCATGGAACCGAGCACTGCTGGGGGCGAATTTTTTTTTTTCTTCAATGAATTTAAACCTTTTTTTAATTTAAATTTTGGATTAAACTAAAAATTATTCTGCAAAGCAGCTCTATGTTAGCTGTTATTTTGTATATTATTATTATTAACACTGTGCCGTCCGGTGGCACCACGTTGGTGCCATGCGAAAACTATCGGACAAGCGCCGGTGGCACCGCGTTGGTGTCGTACATAAAGATTTATACCGGCGCCAAACGAAAGAATCGCGGACGGCAAAGTTTTAATAATAATAAAAATAATAAATTAAAAAGAGAAAATGCGGAATAATTGTATTATAAAATAAATAATAATTAAAAATTGATGAAATTTCGCAACGTTTACGGGATAATATTGAAGAAAACATTGAAACTGCCTGAATATTCATAAAAATAATAATTTGTTGAAAATGATTTTTGCTCCAATAGCATCACACCTCTTTGGCTAAAGCAAACGTTGGGAGGTCGACTACAGCGGGATTGGTATTGGGCATAGCGAAAATCATCGTGATTCCTCCTGCCAAGGCTGCAGCTGTGCAGGATGCGAAATCTTCTTTGTGGGTCGCTCCAGGATCCCTGGTATGAACGTGGACGTCGATAAATCCGGGCAATTTGACCATCGTACGGGAGGTCATGCAATCCGTGTGCGTCTTCATGGGAGGAGCGCAGGAGTCGAGCAATCTCATCGCCTGGAGGCAAACGTGAAAATTATGTCATTGAATTTTTCTGAATTTCAAGTGTATCCAATTTTCGTTGGTTTTTTTTTAATCAAAATTTAGGAAATCAGATAAAAATCTGAAACGCTACTGAAATTCAGCTGATTGTAATGTGTTAATATTTTTTGAGATGTTCAATGTAATTAAAAGCGTGATTTAATCTAATGTATTTTGAAATTTAGATAACAAATTTCTTCGATAAAGTAAAGGAAAAAGTTTTGCGACTGAAATTTTTGTCCCTAAATTCATCAAAAATGCTTTTACAAGGAAAAGTATAATATTTTCTAATTAAAATATTATATTTTCTAAAATATTAATAGAAATTATTGTATTAAAATATAATATTTTCTAATTAAAAAATTATATTTTATATTCGAAGAGGAAGAATTAAAATATTATATTATATATTTTATATTTCAAGGAAGAATATTCTAAAAATTCTGCAATTTCGTCATTTCGAGATTGAGAAATTTTCCTGATTCGAAATCGGAGGAATTCTGAAATTGGTTCTTTCGCACCAGAAACTCTTTTCTATGTCATCATATAATTGGGTGTTACGTCACGTCAACGTCAAGTCACGGTAGTCAAATTCGTGAGTTATCATACGAATAACAGTATACGTGCAACTTCGATTATCATATCTATTTCTCGTACTCGGCAATGATGGTCGAACTTTAATCTTTGGAGTTGATGAAGTCATCGTTAATATATGTGCGACTGAATCTATTTTTATTGAATTTACCAAATAATGTAATTAGTCATATTCATCATGGTAAAAGAATGATACAGTTTTTAAGCTTGAAGGAAAATTCGAATTCCACGCGACCTTAGATAATTCAACCGATAAAAAATTAATAATACAAATATTGAAGTTCCCTCCCCTGAAATCCTCCAAAATGGGAATTCCGATTTAAATAACAATAAATATTTTTGTTTTGAGAACACGGAAACGCAAAAATCCGTCAATGAAAATCTTTTTCTGCAGAATTCAAAATAAATAAATAAATTAATTAATTGATCTGTGCTGTCAATTTTGGAAAAAATTCCTCCTGGACTCGGGGAAATTCGCCTTTTTGTTTATTTTTATAATTGAATTACGCTTGTAACAATTCCTAATTCAACCACATTCTTATCAGATTGTGATAGCGATTGTCTAGCTAATTTCGTGTGTTCCCCCTTACTTGATAAAAAAAATTAGATATGAAAAATACGCGCGGGTATCTTCTCTGATGAAAGTAATTTATTACAGAAGCCGTAAAAAAATTTTTAAAATCTAAAGATACTCCGTTTTTGCAACTATCAATTTCTCAGAGAAAATACGAAGTGCAATAAATTTCTCCAATCTCGGAAATCTTACGGTTCATGGAAATTTTCCTCTTTGATTCGCTTTTATCGAAAAAATGTCGAAAAAATAATTAAAAAGAATGAAATCAGGAAACTGGATAATTCCAATTTTTAGTGAAAAATGCTGAAAATCCCGCATGATTTGGTTTCAATATTTTTCATATCATAATTACTAGAGAAAAAAAATTCCTTCATTGGTGTAATAATTTTGAGACTAAGAAAATCAAGTTTTTTCTCTCATTTTTCCAAAAATTAATGAGAAGGAATTTCTGTTCTATTTTTGTTTTGCATCGTCGAGCAAAGCCCTGGCATTTTATCGCAGTCGAAAAAATTAAATGTATGTACTATTATATAACAATATTTAGGAAAAAGAAATCACCTCCACTAAAAGTTTCACGCATTTGACGTCCGTTATAAGTGGAACGGAATAATCAACGGCTAATCTCCTGGTACGATACCCGTGAGTCATGAAATTCGATACCCTTCGAGCACCACCGTTCCTCATGGGCAAATTAACCACCAGGTCGAAGTGTTTCTTCGAGAGGAAATCCGCGAGATGACGAAGTTCGCTTGGACTCGAGTCCTCGTTTACGTCGATGTTCTCGAAAGTCCACTGAACCGGTTCCACCTGTAACAAAATCGGAAAAAATGGGCTTTTCAAAATTGTTTTTTCCAACAAAATCGCAATTGGTTTCTTCCAAAAAAATCGGTTGCTTTTATTTGAATTTTCTTAGGGGAAAAAATTGGGAACGATTCTGGTCCAAATAATAGCAAATTGCTTATTAATTTAATTTCAAACTAAATTTTGGAGAAACAGAATAATCAATTTCGAGTCGATAATTAGTATTTAATTGATTAGTAATTTATTATGCAATTAAATTTATCCGAAACCATCATTTCCTTTCTTTAAAATGTAATCGAATATTAGAAAATAATAATAATAATAATAATCAATTTCCTATATAATAAAATATTGATATTAACTAATCTCCTCCCCAATAATAATAATAATAATAATAATAATAATAATCAATTAAAAATAATAATAATATAAGTGATCAATTTTGTTCCATGACTTCAATCAAAATCAATAGGATTTTTCAAAAAGATGCAACGAAAATAATAATAACAATAACAAAAGAAAACGAAATTCCAAATTATTTTAATTATCACCCATTATTTTTGCTCGATACGAAAATATCTATTAACGACTACTCAATAATCATAACTGGGAGGTCGATAAAAATCTATCCTAAAAATCATAAACCCAATTTTCTCCTAATCAATGGAGACTCTACAATTTCTTTGATTACCGTTTTGAATAATCCTTATCAGCGACTCATTTTTTTTATAATTATTATTTTTTTCTTACAAAACCTCACAGGATCCATAAAAGCTTTTTCAAAACCTTCCTTCGGAAGAAAATTTGTCTATGTTTCTTTGTTGATGAGCAAAAACGGTGCTAAAAATTAGGCGAATCCCAAAGACATTATTTTTTCCTTATCGGAGACACATTTATACCCCCGATAAATAAACAAAAAATAATATAAAAAAAAAGAAAGAAAAAAAAAAGGCCCGTCGATCCTGGCATCGATTTCCATCCGTTCTCTTCGACTCGCCTATTTCTCATTTTTCCTCAATAGCGCAACAAAAGGGAAGGCGGAAACCACGGCGTATCGACGGACACCCTTGAATTCATACCATTTTTTCTATAATATATACAGCGCCTTTATCGATACCCGATAGGAAGAGACCAATTGAAAGCGGTCTCTCACGATTTGATAACGAGATAGGTATTTATCGGAACCTACACCTCGCAAAGACACTACTGTGTTTCGAAAAGCCTCAAACGAATTTCAGAGGCGACATGGATATTATCGCGTCCCTCGGTTTCTCCATCGATTCCTGCTGAAGGTGGACTCGCGCGTTTTTTTTTTTTTTCAATCCGATCCGGCAAAAATCGAATCCGTTGCAAACAAAACCTGCAGAGTTTATTATTTTTTTCTGTCTTTCTTTCTTTCTTTCTCTCTTTCGTCACGTCTCTTCACTTCGCCGTGAAGAGATTGGCACCCAAATCTCCGCGTCCACGTGTTGAAAAAGCAGCCGATCGCCTCGTGACGTGTTTCGCCGTGCTTCCTTCTATGGCCGATCGGTGGTCATGTACGTAAAAACCATCGGGAAGAGTTGAAAAGGATATGGGTAATTCGAAATCCAAAGGCAGAAGCAACCCAATTGGAAGAGACAGTGAGAAGCAAGAGTCATCCCCGCGTGCACACCCTTCCTCGACCACCCCGGGCTCACCCCCGAGGAGCAAACGCCAGTTGGATAACTCGCATCCGATTTATCGCCCGAGCCCGAACCCGAACCCCAAACCGGCAGACATGGAGGATCGCATCGACGACCAGGAGTTGCATATTTTGAAATGTGACATGAGGGACGAACCGGAACGATTCATCCTCAACAATCTCATGATGTGTGTCGAGTTTTTCGCGAATTTCGATGAGTAAGAACACGATTTCTATCGTTTTAATAATTAATAATAGGTATTTAGCAATAAGTCGCAGCCTTTTCCCATAAAATCCTTTAATTTCGAGATCACGAGGTGGAATTAAAAAAAAATAGAGGTGACAGGGAAGAGTGCGAGCGAGAACAAGTGGTACCGGTACCTCGGAGGGACCATTAAATGGTAGAATTCGGGAAAAATTGAAAAAAAAAAAATGGGAATTCTTGCTGAAATGTGGTGCCAAAATTGCATTCGAGACTGATGACTCAGCATTTGGGTCATGATTCAACCTCTATCGATAATTCACCGAATTTGCCAATTTCTGGGGAAATTATATTATTATTTATAATAGGTATTTAGCAATAAGTCGTTGCCCTTTCCCATAAAATCCCTTAATTTCGAGATTCCCATGAAATCACGAGATCGAATTGAAAAAATAGAGGTGACATGGAAGAGTGCGAAAAAAAAAATGGGAATTCTTGCTGGAATGTGGTGCCAAAATTGCATTGGAGACTGATGACTCAGCATTTGGGTCATGATTCAACCTCTATCGATAATTTACCAATTTCTGGGGAGATATTGGAGGAAACCAATATTTTTTTTTCCCCAGAATTTCCGACAATTCGATACCTGGAAGTCCAGCAAAAGTCGATATGCTCCTTAATTGGTCCATTTGCATGAATGAAATTCGGGGGAACGCTATAAATCATGGAAAGATAAAATTGCATTATTTACCGAAAAATGTTTTTCGCGTGACAAACGTGGGTTTCGTCACTCGACTCGAGTTTTGCGACGCGACAGAGAAGGAAACCGTTGCGTCTGAAATTTCGATTCCTCGTGAATCCCGTGCGAGAGGCGACTCTCTGTCAACATTCCCATCCTTCCCCACTTCCGCGAGGAAAGGCGACGGAGATAATGCATTATTTCCGAGATAAAGGGAAGATCTTGCAACGTTCGTTAATTTTAGCTGCTCGATAATGGTCGCGACGGAATAAAGAGGTATTAACATTTTCCGCGAACTTCCACTTCCCCACACACGCGTATCTCGCTCCACGTTTATATCCTTTACTCGCATTAAGTATAATCTAATCGATCCGATCGCCTTCACGGACAAATAATATTGTTAGCCGTGATATCACTAATTTCTGTGGAATTATCAACGGCATTGTCTTACTATTACCACCCAATCCACACACACACACACACACATACCGGCACACATGCAAGCGCCAACTTGTGCCTTTCTTAGGGATAACGCCTTCGATTAATCTCATGATACTCCTCATCCCTTTTATGATTATCGAACGATTACCAAACCGAGAAAAAAAAGATGAAATTACCGTTATCTCCTACAACCCATCGGAGATATCGGTAATCCAATGAAACCGAGATCCGCCTTGGAACGGCCTTGCATCGCCCACGCCTGACCCTCGCAATCGGTTGCGATCACCCCGGATTTAGGGGAAGAAGAAAAAAAAAAAAAGAATCTCGCGAGAGTCACGAACGAGGTTCGCCTGTTACAGGGAAATCGCGGAACTCAGGGAATCCCTGGTCTCCCCGCGCGAGAATGGCCTGAACGCTCGGTTGCCCGCTCAGAAACGCGCGGTTCTGCCGGACGTCCTGCAGGAGCACATCTCCAAGAAGATCGCCATCACCACGAACCGGCAGACGACGATCGTCGAGCCGCTGCAGCCCATCCGGGTGTTCGTGGTCCACGACAACGTCGAGGTCACCGAGAAGGTCTGTCCCACGCACTACAGCTCCGTCAACGACAGCGTCACCTACTACATGCAGCTCAAGCCCATCGAGAAACCCGGTTGGTGGATTCCCGGCTCCGCGTCCGCGAACCTCCATCCTTGTTTTTCGCTAATTCCGATTTTTCCTCGCAGGATTCAGTCACTTGGAGCTGAAGGACGAGGTGCCCCCGAAGAAAACGTCGAAACCGCTGGAGGACGAGGGCGAGGTCTCGTCGATAGCCGAGAACGACGACGACTACAGCGACGGCGACAGCATCTACGTGTCCAAGGAGAAGCTCGGGAACTCCCTCAAGCCCGAGTCGATCGAGGATCAGCGCCAAGCCGATCTGTCCAGTTTCAGCCACTCGCTGCCGGACCTCTACCACGATGGACGCGGGCACGCTTTCGGCAAGAGAGCCGGTCCGGACGACTACTACTCGCAGAGGTCGGATCAGGACCTGAAATCCGAATCGGACAGCGAGAGGTCGCCCCCGGGTGGTCTGAAGACGAGCAAGTGCCGAACGCACTCGAGGTCGAACCCCAAACTCCCCGGGTCCAGGATCAGCCCCGCCAGCAGCACCAGCTCCGGCTACAGGAGCGGCAATTACGCGATGGACAGCGACAGCAGCGACTACAGCTACGCGCCCAAGAGCATCCGGACGAAGTCGAAGCAGCTGGCCTATTCCAAAATCTCCCCCGAGTTGCCGGCCAATTGTTTCAGGAAGGTGACCTACACCAGCGGCGGCAAGATTTATCGTCGAGAGAGACGCCAGAAGCTGGACAGCAAGCAGCTGCTGATCAGGGACGCCCTGGACCGCTACAACTACCAGGTGTCCTACACCAGCAGCGTCAAGTTCATGAAGCACTTCTGCTACGTCTTCGTGAACCAGCTGGCCGGGGTCTTCGGGTTCGACAACTCCGAGGTGGACAACAGCCGGGCCGAGGGCTCGGTCATCTACTGCGACAAGATCACGGTGCTGCCAAAGCGAACGGACTGCACTCTGGTGGAACCCTACGAGATCGTGCCCTGCCTCTGGTCCCAGTGGCCCTCGTGCGCCGCGGAGTTCCTGCTCCGGCCCAGGAACAACTGGCCCAGTTACGAGGTCGTCGAGAAGATCCGGGAATTCGGGTGTTACATCGTGCCGGAGGTCCTGGAGCTGCACAAGAAGAGCCGAAGCAGCGGCAGCAACGTTTACCAGGGCCTGCAGTGGCAGTTGTCCTTCCCGGCAGCCGAGAGGTACCTGGAGACCTGCATGACGTACTCCCAGGTGCGGGTGTACTTGATCGCGTTGTTGCTGCACAAGACCTTCATCAGGTCGTCCTGCAACACGGCCTTCGGCATCACGACGGCGCACATCAGGAACTGCCTGTTCTGGATGATCGAGGAGAACGACTCGCGCTCCAATTGGATGGAGCACGAGACCGGGGATATCCTGAAGGCGCTGCTCAACACCCTGCACCGGTTCATCAGCAGGAGCGAGCTCCACCTGCCGGATTACTTCATCAGCGAGAGGAATCTGTTCGACAACGCGTACAACACGCATCTGTGGTTCCACCAGAAGCAGCTGCAACGCATCATCGAGAACCCCATCATGTTCGTCTTCCATGCCATGAAGAACATCCAGTACGGGCCCAAGTTCTTCCCCAAGTTCAACTTCGAGATGTTCTACAAGATCGTCACACTGGACACGGACGTTCTCCTGGATCCGGCGAATGCCATTTACTCGGGGTCCATTTCCTCGGGAGTCAGTCAACACAAGGGTTACAAGAAGCACGAGAAGGAGTCGCAGTTCAGCTACAAGGTGGTGGCCAATAAGACGATGGTCAACAATGCGAAGAAGGTGAACGATTCCATCGTGGAAATGAGGGTGAGAAAATTTGTATTTTTGGGTTAACAAGCGAAAAGGGGGATGAACGATTTTTCCGAGGGATTTGGTATCATTGTCATTATTATTATTGTTGGAAAATGTGATTTTTATGATTTTTCAAATTTTGGAATGTGAATGTAAGATCCTATTTTGAAGAATTCTCGAATTCTG
Organism: Gasteruption jaculator; assembly: GCA_949825005.1. Lineage (NCBI taxonomy): Eukaryota > Metazoa > Arthropoda > Insecta > Hymenoptera > Gasteruptiidae > Gasteruption > Gasteruption jaculator. The sequence continues at coordinate 8,139,092 of OX463773.1, read as the reverse complement.
AATTTTTAGCAATTTATTGAACGGATAGAAATCACTTGTGCCCCTAAAAGTACTTAGATTTGGAAAAATAGAACAGGATTCCAAATTTTTAACAAAATGTTAAACATTTCAAATTTCAATGTTAAATATTACATATTTTTTTATTATTACATATTTTTATTAGAATCCAGAATTTCTCCTTTTTCAAATTTAAATATTTTCAAATCCGAAAATGAATTTTTATGATTACTGTATTTTGAAAATATGCCTTATTTTTCAAATTAATTTTCTGATTTGAACATCCTCTTAAAATCTATGATTTTGTAAAACTTATTTTAGACCAAAAAATTAGATACTTCAAAAATGATTTTCTAAACAAGATATCACCTCACAATCTTCAGTTATATAAGAAGGTATTGCATAGAAAATCTGATTTTTGCGTGGAAGTTCTCGATAACGAATCTTCAGTTGTACCGATATCTCGCGTTATCAAGCGTAAAAAAAAATGAATTATCGGAGGGGAATCCTCGCGTGATACCATCCTGTAACAATTTCGTGCGGAATGTTGGTAATACCGGTTCGATTTAATCAAAATTATCCACCTAAATTTCCCGATTCCTAATTAAATTGCCCAACTTTCCGTTTACAAATTTCGTCACTCCGGGAATCGGTAAAAAATTGTTCCGCTCCTTTTGCGCTCGAAAGCTCCGAGATTTCCACCTTTTCCTACATTTCCAACTCGATCATTGAATTCGAAATTCATCCAATGCCCTAATTTTCATTTCAGCCTCGAAAGTTCCGTGATTTCCACCTTTTCCGAAATTTCCAACTCGATCATTGAATTCGAAATTCATCCAATGCCCTAATTTTCATTTCTAACAAAAAAAAATCGTCCGATTTCCAGGTACGTTGCCGCGAACTGGACGAAATCCGCAGCTGCAAGCTCCTGGACTTCTTCATCAAGCATTTCCTGCAAATGGCAGAAACTTGCCACGAATACGGAGCGGAGAATCAAAAGTTCGCGTATTTGAACCAAGCCAGGCGCCTGACGATGTTACTGTCGGAGCACGAGATCTATCGGGAGGAAGCCAAGGGTTATCTGCTGCGAATCGGTCGTTTGCGACGAGTGATAACGAAACCGAAACCGAAGTCGAAAGACGTCCAGGAACCACCTGAAACGCCCAAACGGAATTCGGATCATCCTTATTTCAGCTCGACTTTGAACGAACGATTCTCGACGATGCACATTCCCCAGGAAGCGGAGTCCAACTCCGGCGAGGGTACCAGCAACTCCGGCGAGATCGGGAACGGCGAAAAGAAGGACGCCGTGATCTACGAAGAGAACAGTGCCGCTTCGATTTATCAATCGAAGCGAGCGAAGAAGGTGACGATGTCGGTGATCGCGGAGGTTGAGTCCGAGGATGTCGAATCTAAAGAAACGCCCAATAGCCCCGTGGAGCGGAAAGAGAAGGCCCCCGTCGTGGCCATAGCCGAAAGCACGCAAGAGTCCACGTACATTTAACGTTTGGTGCTGGATTTTCGCATCGAAGAGAATTTTTGGCCCTGGAATAGCCGGTCCGGTGGCCACTGATCGCGTTAAAGGGGATCCCAGTTGCTCGAGGCCTCGTCGAATTCCTCGTTTTCGTGGGAACGACCCTTGAAATGAAGCTCCAAGCCCTGGTTGGGGTAAAAAGGGCCCGATTCAGGCCCCACCGAGGCAGAGAATGAAATTAGCGTCCGATTCCCGGTTATAAACTCCTGGAGAAAAATTTGAAAGGGATTAGTAGGGTCATCGATCGATAGATTGATTGATTTGTGACCCAGAAAATTTCTGTAGGAATTGGAATTGAATGATTGAATCTGCTTCTTTTTATTTATTTTTGAATTTGAGAATAAATAAGAGAGATTGCGAATTTCGAAAGGCTTCTCAAATTTTTGCAAATTGAAGCAATTTTGTAAAAGTAGGGAAATTGTGTCTGGAGATTTCTTTTTGATACTAGTAATTTTTTTTTGCGAAATTGCAGTTGCCAAAAAATTGCAATTACGAGGAAAAATTGCGATTGAACTGATCCCTTTCATTTTTCTCTAGGAATTTTTTTTAGAGAAGTTCCAGAACCATCTCGCCTTGGATGCGCCCGTTACTTGACCAATTACGATTTTGTTTAGGTCTTTTTTTTTGCTTTACCCGAAAATTGCGAACCGTATAATAGAAACTACTATAGAAACGATCCACTTTTGCAGAAACTTGGATACCAACCCTTCCTTTTTTTTTAGCTTTTCGAAAAGAAAACTTTTCTTAGATCGTCGTTTTCAGATTTTTCATTGCACGAATTTGAAGATGTTCTCCAGTTTCTGGAAATTTTCACATTTCTTTTATATTCTACATAAAACTACGAAAATTTTATGAAGTTTGAGAAATACGATGGGGACAGAAAAATTTAATCTTACGCATTAATAAATGTTGGCGTAAATGGTTTTCGAAATATCCCAGGTTTGGAAAATGTAGAAATCTTCAAACTCGTGAAATATCGTTTAGAATTTCATTAGAGGGAAAATTTTTTCCCAATAATTATGATCACTTTGTACATAAATCACCTGTAAATAGTCATCGACGTAATTTAAGTTATGAAATCGATGTAATTTAAGTTAAATGCGCTATGTAGATAATAAAAATTATTTTGCAAGTAACAAAAACGCTGTAATATATTTTTTTTTTTCACTTACCTGGACTCCGTGTTCCGTGTAAAAGTCCGCGGTTCCCATGCTGGCGTACAATTTGAATCCCATTTTGTGTAGACTCCTGATAGATGGTAACAGTTCCATTTTATGCTGAAAGATAAGAGATTTCCTTTATGGTCTCGACTGATAAAAATTTAATAGCGGATTGCTCAAGAATCAACCGACGTTTATTTTTTCTGTGAAAAAGTTGTACAAGCAAGCTTCCGATCGTGAGAAGTATAAAAACATTTGCTTTACTTTTAAAGAAAATTCGCAACAAAGAATGAATGAAAGAAAATACTTTGAGATTTAGAAGAAAAAAATTGATAATAAAAATTACCTTGAAGCTTCCGATGGATAACAAAATTCCTTTTTCAGGAATATGGAAACCAGTGCTCATCATTCCTTTCAAATAAGCCTCGTACCGATTGTCTCCGAAACAGGCAACTTCTCCAGTCGATGCCATTTCCACTCCCAACATCACGTCGGCGCCTGTAAGTTTGAATTAATTATAGTTTTTTTAATCCATTAATTTTTCGTAAATTTGGGGAATTTATAAAAATAGGACATAATTTTTTTTTAAGTATTTATAAATTATTGTAGTTTCTTGAAAATCATAAAAACCTTCAAATGAAAATTTCGAACGGGAAATCTCCACTTTCAAAATCATGAAATTTATAAAAGAAAAATTAGGTAAAAATGAAACATTAAGTATTAAAATTTAATTTTCGCTTTTTTTTTCTGACTTGAGGAAATTTTCAAAAAATGGATATCGACAACTACCTGTTAATCTGGAAAACGAAAACTGTGGAACCTTGACACCAACTTTTCCACATCCAGCTAAAACATCTACGGGGTCTACAGTTTCTCCGACGATCAATCTAGTAGCCGTAGCGACGAAATCATGGTCTAAAGTTTTCGATACAAACGGAAAGGATCTGGAACATCTCAAGTTGCACTCGATCACTTTTAGCTCGTTATCCTGAAAAAAAAAAACGACGAAAAAATATTCAGCTTTACGTGAAAAAAAAATCCATTTCCTAAGAAAATCTCACATTTTTAAATATTTTCTCAAATCCCATAAAAAAAATACCAGTAGAATTCTAATTTATGGAAAGAAATAAATTTTTTTTTCTAGAATCAATCGAACGCTCGAAATCGGACGAACCTTAGCAATCAGTTGCATGTTGAAGGGACCGGTGACCCCCAAAGCCGCGGCGATGGATTTCGAAATGGTTTTGATTTTCATCAAAGTTTGCTGATTGATATCCTGCGGCGGCGTCACGAGAGTCGCGTCTCCCGAATGTACTCCCGCATTTTCCACGTGTTCCGACACGGCCATGCAAAGTATCACTCCGTCGTAAGCAACCGCATCCACGTCTATCTCTTTGGCTTCCAGGATGAACTTGGAAATTACAACGGGATGCTCCTTGCTGACGTCGCTCGCGTTTTTCAAGTAAGACTCCAAATCGTGATTCGAGTGCGCGACGTTCATCGCAGCACCGCTCAGGACGTACGAGGGACGAACCAAACAAGGATATCCCACTTCCTCGCAGAATTCTATCGCCGATTTCAAATTCGTCAATTCTTTCCATCTGAAAAAATTAAATTAAATGAACAAAAATCAAAATCCTAATTACGAATGAAAATGGGAATTATTTATTTACTTTTTTTTCCAAAAAATATTATAAATACCGCGGCTGGGAGATTTCAATCTGGTCCAGCATCCGTGAAAATTTGAACCGATTTTCAGCGCCGTCGATGGACTCCGGGGACGTGCCGAGAATTCTGGCCTGCTGCCGGTGAAGGTCCATGGCGATGTTGTTGGGCAATTGACCACCCATTGACAAAATGATACCCTCGGGACACTCGTGATCGTAGATGTCCATCACGACTTCGAACGATATTTCCTCAAAATAGAGACGATCGCTCATGTCGTAATCGGTACTGACGGTTTCCGGATTGTAATTCACCATTATCGTCTTCCGTCCGAGGTTACGCAATTCTCGCAAGCAACTCACCGCGCACCAATCGAACTCCACCGAGCTACCTATGCGATACACCCCGGAACCTGTTGAACAAATGTATAAAAATTATTAAAAATTCCAGCTTCGTTGCTTTTTCTACATATTTTTTTTGTAACAACTTCCATATTAAAACTTTTCCTTGTCCACGTGTCTAATTGGGATTCTTTCGTATGGCGCCGGGATAAATCTTAATGTATGAAACCAACGTGGTGCCACCGGCGTTTGCCCGATAGTTTTCGCATGACACCAACGTGGTGCCACCGGCGTTTGCCCGATAGTTTTCGCATGACACCAACGTGGTGCCACCGGCGTTTGCCCGATGGTTTTCGCATGACACCAACGTGGTGCCACCGGAGGGCATAGTGTTAACTTGCTTCGGCAACCGCACTTACCGATAACCATGGTATACCCTCCAGGAAATTCGATGTCGTGACTGGAGCCGTTGTACGTAAGGTAGAGGTAGTTCGTGGTGGCGGGCCATTCCGCGGCCACGGTATCGATTTGTTTGACGAACGGTTTGATGTTGAACTCCTGTCGCTGCTTCCGAACGACCAGGTCGCTGCTCTTGATGACGCTGGCGATCTGCTTGTCGGAGAAGCCGATCTGCTTGGCCCCCAGGAGCAGGTCGTGAGTCAGCTTCGTGCCTTCCAGCTTCTCCAGCACGGTATAATACGTTATGATGTTTTTCATCTTCTCCAGGAACCAGCGGTCGATCTTCGTCAGCTCGTACAACTTGTCGATGCTGTACCCGGCCTTGATGGCGGCCGCCAGGACGAACATCCTCTTATCGGTGGGTTTCTCCAGCTCCTCGTCGTTCACCTTCTTCACGTAGGGGTCGAATCCCGCCACGTTCTCGTCCACCATCCTCAGGGCTTTCTGGAAAGCCTCCTCGAATTTGCGTCCTATGGCCATCACCTCGCCCACGCTCTTCATGGAGCTGCCGATCTTCGTGCTGACTCGCTGGAATTTGCTCAGATCCCAGCGGGGGATCTTCACCACGCAGTAATCGAGGCTGGGCTCGAAGCAAGCCGTCGTTTCCCCGGTCACGGAGTTCTGGATCTCCGGCAAGGGGATACCCAGGGCCAATTTCGCGGCCACGTAGGCCAAGGGGAAGCCCGTGGCTTTGCTGGCCAGCGCCGAGCTCCTGGACAAGCGAGCGTTCACCTCGATGATGTAGTATTCCTCGGAGCAGGGGTTCAGAGCGTATTGGATGTTGCACTCCCCGACGACCCCGAAGTGCCTGATGACGTTGATGGCAGCGGTTCGAAGCATGTTGTACTCCCGATTGGACAAGGTTTGACTCGGTGCAACGACAATCGACTCCCCGGTGTGGATCCCCAGGGGATCCACGTTCTCCATGTTGCAGACGGTGATGCAGTTGTCGAAGGCATCCCGGACCACCTCGTACTCCACCTCCTTCCAGCCTTTCAGCGATTTATCGATGATCAGTTGATTGGAGTGAGCCAGAGCCTGCTGCGCGAGGATTTTCAGCTCGTCCTTGTTATTCGCGAAACCCGAACCCAGACCTCCCAGGCAAAAGGCTGCTCTCGCCATGACGGGGTATCCCAAAGTTTCGGCAGCTTTCAAAGCCTAACGTGGAAAAATTCGGAATTAGAAATTGATTCTTCTTTTCTTGAAGAAGGAGAAAATTGAGTTATGGTTTGAAATAATTAATTTAGGTGGAAAAGGTCATTATAATGAATAGAATTATTGCAGAACCATAATTATAAATTATAAATATTTCGGAGAAAAATAAGAAAAAGTGAAAATTACATTTCTAATTTTACCTCCCGCAAACTTTGATATCCCAAATTTAATAAATGATCTAAAGAAATTTCCAGGATTTTCCGAGAGAATTTTTACGCCGATTAAATCGATCGTTTGTTAATTATGTTCCATTTTTGTAAGTGTGGAGGGATAACTCACTTCTTCCATCGAATAAACAGCGGCACTGGGAGCAACCTTCTCCCCGATTTCGCCGATTTTATCGGCAAACACTTTACGATCCTCCGTTTGAATGATGGATTCTATTGGAGTTCCTAAGATTTTGACATTGTATTGCTTGAAAACTCCACTTCGTTCCAGCTCGACTCCGCAATTTAGTGCCGTTTGACCTCCAAAGGTTAGCAGGACACCGTCCGGTCTTTCCGATTGAATTACCTAATAAAAGAAGGGAGTCCCAATTACTGACACCCAAAGATAAAGAAATTCTTTAAAAAAAAAAAACAAAATAAATATTCTAGAAAAAAATAAGAAACAAAAATTTAATAGAAATTTCGAATTTTTCCTTAATTTTTCTAAAAACATTTTCCGATTTTTTAATCTCTCAGAGAAATAGAATAAAAAAGAGGCATAATTTTTAGGAACCAAAAATAATTCATCTAGAAAACAATGAGTATCATAAATAATTACCTGTTCGACATATTCGGGGATGATAGGCAGGAAGTAAACCTTATCAGCCATTCCCTTGGAAGTCTGAACGGTGGCGATGTTTGGATTGATCAGCAGAGTCTGAATGTTCTCTTCCGTCAAGGCTTTGATCGCTTGGGACCCGGAATAATCGAATTCCCCAGCTTGCCCGATACTCAGGCCCCCCGAGCCCAGGATCAGGACCTTTTTGGGCTTGATAGGAACATCCTTGATTTTTGGAACGTAGGCCAGCTGCTTTGTGAGTCGTTCCACGATGCTCATCTCGGTCTTGTCGGCTACTGCGTCCTTAACCGCATCCAGGAACACGTCGAACAAACATTCCAGGTCCTGGGGACCCGCGGTGTGTTCCGGGTGGAACTGCACCGAGAAGTAGGGGTACTTGGTATGAACTATGCCCTCGTTGCTCTTATCATTGGTGTTGGTGAAGAGCGGCTCCCAATGCTCCGGTAGCTGATCGGCAGCTATCGCGAATCCGTGATTCTGAGACGTCATAAAACACCTGCCGGTTCCATGATGGGTCGCCGGCTGATTGTGTCCTCGGTTCCCGTAACTGTAACCAAAAAAGTAGACAATTACTTTCTTTTATTTATTTTTTTTATTTCAAAAAATAGAAAACTAACCGAGAATTTATTTTTGCTACGATTAATTTTTTTTCCTATTTTAGAAAATAGAAAAAATTAAGGATTTTGCGTCTTTTTATTTTATTTTTTATTGAGCTTAAAAATTGTCTCACGTCATTTTGTAACTCGAACAACCGGCAGCGATCGAGAGCAGTTGATGGCCCATGCAAATCCCGAAAATCGGTTTCCTCTCCTGCTTCGATAAGACCCATTTCAGGTTCTCCAGTGTGGTTTTACACAAAGCGGGATCTCCAGGTCCGTTGCTGATGAAAAGACCGTCGTACTGGACTTTCTTCAGGTCCTGGTTCCAGGGAACCACGTCCACGCGTGCACCACGACTCAAGAAACATCGCAATTGGTTGTATTTCAATCCACAATCGATCACGCATATTCTGGGAGCACCCTTTGGGTTGAAAGTCCTGGGAGTTGCCTGAGAAATATCTTGTATTTAATTTAAAGTGTCCAATTCCACTTATTGTAATGTATAACTTTTCTTCGCTTTCAATATTTGAAAGGGTCACCTCAAAAACTTTGTAAGGTACAAATTGCGAATTGTTCAAAAATTCCCGAAAATGAAAAAAATAGCCTGATGGATTTTTTAAAAAAAATTGTTTAAAAAATCTCTCAGGTTATTTTTTTTTCATTTTCGAAGGTTTTTGAACAATTTGCAATTTGCACCTTTCATCGTTTTTGAGGTGACCCATTCATTTATTCTTCAATTTACGATAATTTGAATAATGAAATTTTAGCTATACCTTATTATTATTTAAAAAAACCAAATAAAATTATCATAGATTAAAGAATATATATAAAATTATTTAAATAAAATAAATTTCTAAATATTCTCTGCAGCTAATAAATATAAAAATACAATTACCTTGTTTAAAGAAATTGATGCTTTTCTTAGAATGAAAAACAGCGGATAAACGAGCAATTATTATTATTATTATTAACATTACTACTACTATTACTATTATTACTGTTGCTATTACTATTACTATTATTATTATTAATATTATTACCTGTGAGACTTCTGCAACAAGATTGCGAATATTGGGATCTACGATTTTCGGTTCCAAAGGTAAATTGACTTTTTCGGGGACGATCCTTCCCAAAACCGTTCCCTTTTCGCGAATAATTTTTGTAAGAGCTCTGGTATCCACTTCATAAATTCCTGGTACATTTTGTTCCTTCATCCATTGGGATAAAGTTCTAGTTTGTCTCCAGTGACTCGGGGTCTCGCATAATTCTCCGACGACCAAAGCGGATGCCCAAATTCTCTCGGATTCAAAGAAACTGTAGGAGAAATATCGTAGTGAAAATAATTGGGTTTTTTTCTTGATATCGGGATCGATCGGCTTCCATACAAATTATGAATTTTTAGATCGACAAATTTTATATAGTTTTTTTTACACTTACTACGGTAAGCCGTACTCGTCCTTCTCGTCACCAGGAACGCCATAGTTACCGATCAAAGGATAAGTCAATAGCAAAATTTGAGCATGATAAGACGGATCTGTCAGAGACTCTGGATAACCCACCATTCCAGTCTGGAACACTATGGAAAACGATTTATGTTAAAGGTTTATAAAAAAAATATGGAAAATAATGGGTAGAATGTAACTAATGAGTAGTAGAATGTAACTAATATATGTCCGAGATATTATAATTCGTAACAATTATTAGGGCCAAAATCCCGCCTTATGGACCCACATCCTTTAGAATCCAAGACTTTTTATTTTTGTGATTTATTAAAAATTCTACTTTTATAAAACCAGAGAAATATAAAAAATTGACAAAAAACACTAAATTCGCTAACTGCAAAATATGCAACAACACGGGATGCCTATATTATGCTCTAAAAATGCCCTATATATTTTACTCTTACTCTCTTCATTATCATTTTTTAGAAAAAAAAAACTAAACTTCATCTCTTATTTCTTACAAAAGATGGAAACCGTTTCCTACATTTTTTCTAATCAACCGGTAAAGTCGGAATTCGACTAATCCTCTCCTAAACTCACATCTACTAGACTTTTTAGAACACATACACCTACATATCTACATACACACACATTGACATGGTTTAGGAAAGAAGAAAACAAATACATAGTTTCGCATCTCCAACTCGTTCCAAAGCAAACTCGGAGTCTCGGAGTGAAGCATGGCCTCGAGAAGTTAATAGACACACCAATAGACCCAACAATAGACTACATCGGCTCAATAATGTCAAAGGTGAGTGAACCGGCTATTCTCGACGCACTACGCGATTAGGGACCTTTGGTAGATACATATGTAGCGATTAGGGACTCTCTACCGGCTTTGCCATTGCCACGTGGTGGAGCGGATAAGGTCTATTATCAGTCTATCTCTCCATACATCCATTCATCCACTTATCGGTCCTCCCGAACCGCCGATAACGCATTTCGTCATACACCAGCTGTCGAAAAGGCCTGGAGCCAAAGAACCTCGAGTCAATTCCGCACATGCGGCTCTCGTTTCTCCGCTCCAGTGCCTCGGCCACGTGCTCCTCTGTACAAAAGAGACGCTCGAAAATCAATCCCTCGGTTCCTCCACTCACCGACTTCACCGTCGACGGGCACTTTGGCTCCAAAACTGCGTCCTGGGAAGGCCGTGCCGTCTTCCAGGACCAAGCAACAGTCTTGATGCTTCTCGATCATTTTCGGTACGACGGTGGATCGATAGAAAATGGGAAAAACGGATTCTTTTTTTTTTTTACGCAAATTACAGAAAAGTTTCAAGATTCCCTTCCGGGTTTCCTCGAATCGCAGTTACACGGCGTGCTCGCGACCGGCTACTGCTACCTATCTTGTCTCTGGAACATGCTGCTGATCCGTATAGACCGCTTCTAAATGGTCGGAGAGCAGCCCCACTTCGGCTTCAATCGCCCGAGAGCTCTTCCAAATGAAAGAAATGCGCATGTTGGCTCTTCGCTGCCGACTCTGGAGACTGAACAGAACACATTCGCTTCGGTGATCGGTGTTGTTCCAAGTCGAAGCGAGTCTCGCGTTTTCCCTGCCAGTAAACATATTTTGATTTTCTCCGGTTTCCGGAGAGAAGGTTTAACCGGAGGCTGCATCGAATCTTGATCGAGTAGAAATGGACCCTCTCATCCGTGGAATCTGCGGTTTTGGAAGGCCCAAAGCCACCGAGTTTCTGAATTCTCTTGTTCGTTTTCTACTTGTTTCTGGCTTAGACGGAGCACATGGATTTGAAGTAGCTTGTGCGAGGGAACGTGGAATAGAACCAAGCGAGGTCGCGTAGGAGATTGTTGTTATCGGAGAATCATGGAATTCGTGTTTTGTAGGTGAAAATTTGAGGACGCTGGGGATTAAAGGGGGAAACGCAGGTGATGGTAGGGTCTGGAGAAAACTGGAGAAAAAAATTACGATAGGAAATAATTCGAAGATTGAAAAATCTGGTTGATGAAAACTGTGAAATTTTTTGTGCATTTCTCTTATTTTAGAGAATTTTTAAATTATGGATATTTAAAATTCAAATTGCAACTTTTTTTCTCAAATTCAAAAATTAATTTTGGTTCAAATTACACTCATATATGGGTTAAGAGGTTACATACATATATTTTACATGAATGATGCAATATAATTGGGGAAGTGTTCATATGGAAAATAAGTAAACTTATACTTAAATAATGGTATAAAAATTGTCGTAATACAATATAATAAAACTTATCTTTATTAATCTTTTGATATCTCTTAAGTCGAATTTTTATTTGAAAAAGAACATTAAAAATTAGAAACCACCTCTTTATTTTTTACTTCTTTGAAAAATTCAGACTATAAATGTTTGAAATTAATATAACAATAGCTCTCTTTAGAAACTAAAGCCATAAAAAAATCCTTATAAAAAGTTACAAATTTTTCTCCTGTTACCTGTTGTTTTGTGGTTTTTTTTGAATTCCCCATACAACCGCTACCATTTTTGCCTTCGCTGTTACCACAAATTCCACCATTCTGTTAATCTTATTTTTCTTTCTTGCGGCTGAAACCTACCATTCGTTAAACATTCCACGGCTTGGGCACTTTTCGACCAAGGAAAGCCATAGAACATCTTCTGTGGAGACATCAAGCGGCGTAACATGGGGATTTTTATGTAATTTTACCACAGATCTATCCCATAAACTCGAAACCTGTCCTTACCCTAAAAAATTTCCCCCAAAAATCGTTCACTGGTTTGAAAAAAATAATCCAGAAGATACGAAATTTTCTGGATTGCGTTTCGGTGACTGCTGGAACCCAGGAATCCACCGAAATGTCGGAATCCTCGATAAGTATCAGAAATATTTAAAGATCGTGTTGGGAAAATTGGGATCAGGCTGAAATCCTTTTGTGAACCCATGGATCCTGTGGAGAACCTCTCGTGAACAGCATTCTGTCTCCTATGAAGTGATCGTGGGCGTAGTAAAATTCCACCATCGATGGAATCAATTTCAACGCCACACTGGAATAAAAAAAGAAAGAGAAATATTTTTCCACCATTGTATCCCTAACCGAAAAAGTGTGTTATAATTTTCTCAATAACGAGTAAAAAATCTTACAAGTAGTCCGGAACTGGTAAAGTGGTTTTCCCATTCTGGAAGTCGGCCAGACACTTCTCATGTTTTTCCTTCATTTCGTCCCAATTTACGGGAAATCCTTGACGGCAAACGTGTGTGCGAACTTTGCAAAACAGTGGTTCCTTATCGTAAATGCGTTTCGCTACTTCGGGCTCGAGTTCCTTAACGGTTCCTTCTATTCGTACCTACAAGAGGCATTTTTATTGATTTATACGTATATAAGTAAATACCAATATTTGTTTAATTATATTAAATTTTATTTATTTACTTATTTATATAAATAATTATTACTACTATAATTAATATTAATATTAAATTATTATATGTGTACAAAAAATGAAAAATAGGGAATGGGCAGGTTCGATGGAAAATTAGGAATTGCCAATCTTTGTTATAAAACTTATTTATTATAAATATACTCACTTGACGAGATACGTGTTCCTTCTGATCGTTGAAATACGACCACAAGAAGCACATGGAAGCATCGGGAAAGCTTCTCTGTTGCACAAAATTGAAAATAAAAAAATAAACTTTATTTATTTCAACGAAATTATTAATATAACAATTTTAAAAGTCTGATGAATTTTTTAAATGGCATTAGAAATCCATATTGTATGGATCAGAGTAATTTAATAAATAAAATTAATAAGGGTAACTACCCTGTCAATAATAATAATTAAAATATTGTAATAGCAGAATTATTATCGATTCGAACGGTAGTAATTGCTATAAATTAATAATAATAATAGCGTTGTTGGGAAAATTTCTTGAATTTTTACCAATTCTTCACATTTACGACTGCGCCTGTCGGTCACGATGGTAAATCCTTCGTCGTCCAATTCCCGGAGTATCACATGCCTTCCACTCGCTTTTGAGTCCCTGGAAAATGAAAATTATATGGGTGTGATGCGGTTTTAAAAGTGAAAGGTCGTTTCTAATTTCAATTGCTATTTTTGTTTTAAATTGCTAGTTTCGTGATGGTAATAATTATTTCTAATATTATTACTATTAATTTTTTTTATCTCAATTCTTTGAAACACCAGAACTCAGTTAATTCATTATTTGGATTTTTTTAAAAGATTTTAAAGACCGTATCAGCAACTTTAAAATTGAGAGAAACTTTTTTGGATCTGAAGTTTCTTGAGAACCGGTTAGTGCCAAAATTGAGGAAATTCTCGAATTTAGTCGAGAAGAGGTATCGAGACAGTTCGGAAAACTCACTTGGAAACTGTCGACAAACACACAGCATTCGGCAACCCGGTGGAAAACTTCAAAGACTCCGCATGCCATTCTCGAAAAAGGTCTAGAGGGTCATCGGATTTCAGCTCGATTTTTGCCAAATCGGAGAGCTTCGAGTGCGGAGTCAAGGGGTCCCACGAGTCCTTCGAACAAGAAAATGAATAATAAATGATTTATAAATTAATTATAAATAATAAAATTAACTATAGAAAAGACATTTTTATTAGCTTCTCGAATGAAATATTTTTCTGAGAAATAAGGTTTTTAAAAATTATTTTTATTATTCGGACCAGAACTATTCCTTTATTCTTCAATCGAGTAGAATTCCTGAAATTAGTTCATGATTTTCAAGACATTTTTCCAAAAGAATTCCATCGACATCCACAGTGAGGTTTGTATTTCAAAAATTTGATTTTCAATGAGGATGAAGATATCAGTAATTAATTACTAATATCGGAGAGTGACGAGAAAAAAGAAATTGCAACAATAAGATCCGTGTCGAAGAACCAAATTCTTGCACAATGGGAATTACAGTCGTGATCTTTGCTCGGGTTACCGATTGCCCAAAAAAGAAATATGATTACTTTCGAGCTTATCGAATATCTTTCGAGAACAAGTGAATTCTTTTTACAAGCGAAATGTATCGAAAACAACTTTGGTAGATTTTTTAATAATTTCTCCTGTTTTTTTTAAAATTTTTTATAATCTTTAAAAAATTGGTATCGATTCGAATGTAATCGAATTCCAACTCGACTAAATTTCAATTCTTGCTTTTCTATCGAGATAAATATTTATAAGTAAAATAAAAGATACTTTTGTTTTTTTAAAACAAAGCGACAAGGCTGCTGCTTGGCTTCTCCGGATCATAAATTGCATATTAACAGAAAATTAGAGAACACGAAGGATATCGTCTTTCGATATGACCCAGTTTCAGCTGGAAGTGTAATTTTCCGATCGATGAAAACCGATACTTCGACGAGATAGCGAGAGGAATAAGAAACTACAATATCTTTATATTATTTGAAATTACATAATCCAGATCTGACTCAGAAAAGCTCTTCGCTGGCTTCGGAGAGACTTCTAGCTACCGACTGCTTTCGATTCCAACAGCAGTAATTAAATTGTTCGCTCACCATTTCTGGGTGGAAGTTGGGGGATGCTTTTAAGTTGGAAGTGTCACTTGTTGATCCTCGAATCGCACCGGCACCCGACTGGTCGGGTCCACGCTCTTAATCATAATGGAGCACCTTTCTTATTAATCACAAGCCGTAGCCTTCCTCGAAATCGTCACTCCCACCAGCGGAGCTGAAAAGAAAGAGCGCATGACTTCGAGATACTTTCATTTCGAATCTGTATATATGATAATAAATTTAATAAACAACCGAAAACAACAATAACATTGATGATTCATGCGCCGGGAAAAATAAAGGCGCTCATTTTTCAATTTTTAATTGACTTAATAAGGAAAGTAGTAATTTTAAGTAAATTTAAAATGTTACTTAAAATTATTATTTTTTTTTTAAATTAAATATGATTTGAAAAATACTATTTTTGAATAAATATAGAATATTTGAAAATCGAGAGAATTTTCGAAGACGACGAATTTCGAATTATTCTTCGCTGGATTTTGGAAATTTCTCGTGTTATTGGAACTGAGAAGATGCACTTTTCTTGTTTTTTAATCATAATTTTATTTCTATACAATTTTGTATAAATTAGGGATGTTATTGTACCAATAACACGAGGCTGCTGAATTTCCTTGTGTACAGTATTCGGGCGATAGGTACAAAATAATACATATCTATGGGAAAACAGCCAAACCATCGTTACAAAACTTTGTAAATTTCGTTGTCTCCTCCGTTCGTTCGACAGAGATTTCACAAAATAACGTCACACGATCCTTCGAAACGATTGTAAACTGAACTACGAACTAAACTAACAAAAAAAAATAATGGTGTATAATAATATTAATAATAATAATAATAATAAACTCTCCTATGTACAATGACACGAAATACGAAACAATCGGATACTCAACTAATATAATACAGACGTGAAAAATTACAAATGGTAATAAAACGTCGTGATCGTTTGTAAAATGAGCGATCAGACTTTCATCACATTACAATTCCAGTCTCGTCTCGAGATTGGACCCGTTAAACTTATTGCGCAAATTTACAAGGATTTTCAAGAACGATACGAAAGAGAAAGACAAATTCTTGAGTCATCAGGATTTCGCGATTCCAATTTTCTTCTCGTAATCGTCGAAGTTTCGAGCGAAAGAAAAAGAAAATCTAATTCGTCATTTTGTAATGACAATCAGAAACGAAAGAGGGAGAAGATCTGGTGGCATAGTCTCCTCCAGAATTGAGCAAAGTGGAAAATCGCGAAATCCTTCAACCTATCGTGGATTTGATCCACGCGAGATTCGATGAAATTGCATCGTAAAGTCGCGGTCTCTCGACTCCTGCTTTCGAACAGGCGATCCTCCAACTGCTGACACCCGCGAGGTACCATTTGTGGCCGTTCTCTTGCAGACACAGCATCGGACTTCCCGCCAATTCTTCCTCCTGTAATTTGCAATCGAACAAAATTTTGAGTTTCGAGAAGCTTTTCTCCCAAATAATCGAAATGCATTATTGCAATGCGTATTATAAAAAAATCATATTATATTAGAAAAAATATCATATTATAAAATATCATATTATAAAATATTATATTTTAAAAAATTAAGAATGAAAACAAAAATATTACAAAAATTACATACGTTGCAGTCGTCAGTCGAATATGCAGTTTCCGTGCATACGCTGTTTTTCGATGCTATGCTAATATTTTCGCATTTCTCCATTGCACTGTGTCGCAATTGCACCCGTTGCAATAAATCACCTGGAATTAAATACCAAATAATAAAAATTAATTATTAATTCCAATTCGATTTCGACTAAAAATGAGATTCATGCGGATTAGAAAAAAAAAACTAAAATGGGATTCCCAAAATATTCTATCATATGGTACGAGTTATTAGGATATTGCGCAATTTTTTGTATTTCTTTCCTTCACATGTAAACATCTCGAAATAAAAATTGCGTAAATAATTACGCAACGAAAGAAGATAAATTCAGATACCATTTGATTAATTATTATTAGTAAACACGACATTTTATTCTTTTCATGCACCGAATGATTCTTTCACCTTTTTTTTATAAATGAGAATTATTATCGCGAATCATTCGATTAATAATAAATAACGCAATGCAAAGAATAGCGGCGAGAAATCAATCGGTGCAAAAAAAAAATTCGGAAATGTTGAACAGAAATTAAAATCTCGTGGTTTAGAAAAAAAAAATTGAAATTAAGTAATTTTGCAATAAAATTCTGGGAATATTAAATTGAAGTTGAATTGAAAAATACTATTCAATTTTTCTTTCTAGGATTTTCGGATAAAAAATGTCTGGTTCGTAATTGTTATTAAAAATTATCGGATTTCAAACCTAATAAAAAATTAGGAAATTTCAATTTTTATCAAATATTCCGAAAATTCAATAGCAAAATCACGAAATTCCAATTGCTATTAATTATTTCGAAAATTCAATTGCGAAATTACCAAATTGCAATTTCTACCAAATACTCCGAAAATTCAATTTCTTATTAAAAAAACCCCTGATTAAAATTTCTCTCGAAATTAATAAGGGCAAGAAAGACACGCGAATCGCCTTAACGGATCGAAGCATTTTCGCTGGTTGTAGTAACGGGTTACGGAAAGTTTCTGTCGGAAACTCGAAGAAATGTTAATTGCATTCTTGCCTCAGATGGGGAGCTTTTTTGTGGCACTCGTACGTCCACTAATTAGGAGTGTGTTTATGGTTAAACCGTAAGAGTTCAAGTTTAAGTAAAAGGAAAAGAATTCCATGGAAGAAAATGCACGAGGGAACTTACGGTTTCTCGCCCATCCAAGGGTGTTGCAATGAGACGCGTTTGTCGGGGCTGGATCTTGATTAGACGGCAAACAAACTGGTCTCACAAAGTCTGAGAAAGCTGATACAGGTCTGTCGAGTTTCAACAATACCGCGGTACTTCCTTCTACTGGTGATTTCATCATTCCGACGATTCGTCGTTCTTGTTGCCACGGCGATGTGCTGGACAATCGCACAGTTCCTAGACGGGCTGACCATTCGGCTTTCGGTTGTCTGGAAGGGAAAAATGCAAATTCTGAATCAAACCCTTTTGGTCCATACACTTTTTAAATTTATAGGCCTAGTAATAGATTTTTTCGAATTTCTTCTCTTTTTTCAGCTTCTAATTCGGCGCTTTTTAATCAAAAATAAAATATAGCAAATTTTTCATAAGAGTTGAAACCCGAGAAAGTATAAATTTGTAGAAAATATTTAAAATTGGGGAATTAAATTTCGAGTATATTTATGTACGACACCAACGTGGTGCCATCGGCGCTCGTCCGATAGTTTTCGCATGGCACCAACGTGGTGCCACCGGACGGCACTGTGTTAAAAAATTTACCCTTGGAAGCAAGACGCCGTGGTGAGCAACCAGCTGGATGCAATTAAAGTTGCATCGCAAACGTGCACTTCTTCTTTGAAAAGTGCCACATGCCAGGGCCAGTCTCCGGGGTCTGCCATTTTACTCAAGCCCTGCAATCCACCCTTTGGCCTTAAAGCTTGAACTCCACATTCTGGGAAATTAAAAGAAACACAGAATATAAATAAATGGTTCTCGTTGTCCGGTTTCACACACGTCGAATGCAATTAAGTGCATTTCTACTTTCCAAAGATCTTAAGCAGAAACGTTCAGTTCCAGCAATTCATAACGTACCAAGTTCAGAGCAACGAACATACATAACTTCTTTACTTGGACAAGGAGCTCTTACAAATGTTATTTCCGCGACTGACGGATCTTCCATGTGCACGTATTGGACGTCTTCCTCTTCGTCCACTCTTACTTCGACGCTTTCAACGCCTCTGTGGATAAATTTTTTTTTTTTTTTAATGATAATTTCAAATGGATTTTGCAGCTTTTCAAAGCTTACCGAAGGTAAAAAATTCACAAATTTGGAAATTTTTAATGAAACTTGAAACCCGACAAATTTGAATAAAATGAAAATAAACTTATTTTCATTTTTTATTTTCATCAAAACCCACAAATTTGGAAATTTTTAAAGAAACTTGAAATTCGAGAAATTTGAATAAAATGAAAAGAAACTCACGTAAAAGTTAACAATGTGCACAGAGAGCTGGCGACTGTTTGAAGAACATTTTCCATTTCATTTTCCGGCATAGTCGCGTGAAGGTTTTCCGTGCAGAGTTTGCCTATGCTTCCTTTTTCATTGAAAACGACAAAACCCTCGTTATTGTATCTGGCAGCATGAGGCGTATCTTGCGGTTGCGATTTGATGGCGCTCACACTTTTTGCCAAAGCCACTGAAATTAGAGACGTGAGTGAATGGAAAGGAAATGCAAAACCATTTTTTCTTTTTTTTTTTTTAATAATTCGTTGGAGAGTTTGCGACAAAAGATAATATTCGTGAAAAATCTAGAGATGGAATTCAATTTATAAAATAATTCAGAAAAAAAAGGTCTTTCCATTCATAAAGACCTTTTTCTTGAAATATTTTCTAAATTCAATTCCAAAATTAATTTATTAATTCGATTATGTACCAATTGATCAAAAAATATAAAAATCACACTTTCCTACTTTTTTCCAATAATTCAACCGGTGCTAAAATTCATTTCTGTATTTTTGTACCATGCTCCAAAAATATTTTTGGAGGAATTCGATATGTTCTCGAAAATTTTGATAAACAGAAATATTTTTCCTCCGGATTAATTTCAACAACAGAAAAAATAGATACTTACAGCAATCTTTCTCGTCGCTGCCATTGGGACAGTCAATTTTGCCATCGCATCTTTTGCTTTTTGGAATACAGAGCCTTCCGACTCCGCAATGCATGTATCCTTCCCGGCAATAGGAACAACTTTTCTCGTCGGACAAATCCGGGCAGTCGATAACACCGTCGCAAATTCGTGGCGATAGGGCTTTCGACTGCAGACTCTGGACACAGCCTGGAAAAATAAATTAGAAGATACTGACAGTGGACGAAGACCAATAAAAAAATTATCTTGAGTCGAAAAATTGCAGATTCTATCTGTTTTTATTCTCCTAGCAAAAATTAGTACCTGGCTTGGGCCTGCAACTTCCGTGATCGGCATATTCCGGGAAATTCGAGCAATCGAGAGCGCGTTTGATCTTGTCCGACAAGCGACTTCCACATCCGGCCCAAAATTCCCGACAGAAACTGCGACAGGGCAATTGCAATACGTCTTCCGGTTGACCCGGAAGACAAGCCGGTTGCAAAACTTGGCAGACGAAATCGTAGGCCAATCTGTAACACTCCGCATCCACCAGTTCCCTAGAAATCAATTTTAAGCCATACATAAAAGAGTGTTTTTTTTTATTAATAAATTAATTATTCCATTATATTAGAATCAATTTTTAAGTTTCTTGAAATTACTCCCAAAAATGAAATTAAATGAAACTTATAATTTCTAGAGACGTTTTGGAGCAAATATTTAAATTCCCAGTAATTGAATGGGTCACCTCAAAAACGTTGTAAGATACAAATTGCAAATTGTTCAAAAATCCCTGAAAATGAAAAAAATAACCTGGTGGATTTAAAAAAAAAACCATCCATTTTATAAAAAAATTCATCCATTTAAAAAAAATTTTTTTTTAAATCCATCAGATTATTTTTTTCATTTTCGGGTTTTTTTTTAACAATTTACAATTTGTACCTTACAACGTTTTTGAGGTGACCCATTCAATTGAACTCAATCGAGCGAGTAAAGGTCGATTTTTGGAATTCGTTAATTTTTAAAAATTTTACCTGAAGGAAATAACGTCATTCTCGACGTCGTTGACGGACCGATGGCCCAAAATATTCGGATAAGATGTGGTATTGTAAGGTAAATGTTGGCAATACGACAATTCCAACTTCCCACATCTTCTTGGAGGCGGCAACGTCGTGGTCGGCGGCAAAGTCGAGGAGGTGGTTTCCAAAACGACTTGGGCATTCAATGCTTTTATGCTTTCCTGGACTTCCAGGCTTTTAGGATCCACCGTCAGATTCGCCAGGTATCGCGAATTTTCATTATCAATCTCATGTAACAACACGTCCGAGACGTCGGAAGCTGTGATCGTCAGGAATCGGGGGTCAAAGCGCACGTCGAAATGGACCACCAGGTCGTCACCTTCTTTCCTAAAAAAGAAAAAAAAATTACCATGGATTTAGGCAGAAGATTAAAATTTTTGGCATTTCCTAGCTTTCGTCGACAAAATTTCGCATTTCGAAAAAACCATAATTATATAATGGCTTGTAAAAATATATATTCATCTTTGAAATTTGGTATTCTCACCCATCCAAAGCCAAAATCTCTGCAGCGATAAAAGCGATCTTCAAAGAACTCCTTCGAAAGATCAGATTCAATCGATCTCGGTATTCCCTCGATCTCAGTCGAAAAGCTTCCGTGGACGGATCGGCAAGTTCTACGGTGAACGAGTCGCCATTCGTCACCCGGAAGGTCGCAAGGAAAATTTGGTCACTCGGTGGATCCGAAGTTAGGAACGTATCTGGAAAAAGAAATTTTTTCCGTTATTTAACCTCTTCAGGGACGATTTTTTTTACGATTTACCAGTGCAGCCAAATCAAAAAATTTTTACTTCTCTGAAATTATTATTATTATTATTACCATTCTTCGCCCAACTTAGAAATTAACTATTAACCCTTTTTAATCCTTTAGCGATATTCCATAGTGTCGTTGCCTCATAAGGGTACATTGAGAATATAATAAATAATTCAAGGAATGGAAAAATCCTACTTTCTAGGAATCGTTCCCGGGAAATTGGGATAAAAGAAGAAGCAGGTGCTTGGAAATAATAATATTCTCCTCCATTGAAGTGAATCTAAACGTGTGGCTGTTGAGCATAAGTGGAAGTTTTGCTAGAAACACACTCACCTTTCACCATACCTTCGGTAATTTTTATCCTACATAAGGCGATGCAATTTTTTTTTCGGGCTCTGATACGATTTCTCGTGTACAGCCAAGACACGCGAGTTCTCTCAGATTCATGTTAGTCGCTACTGCTATTATACAAGATATACTTATTTGATAAATACGTATAGACGCTTGGTAGAAATCTAAAAGGTTCGCTAAAACCATTTTCCAACTCGTGAGAAAGATTAACAGTTTTCGAGTTTGCATCGGCTGGAAAATACATAACAATAATTACATGTAACCACAAATTGACTTCGGTCATGATAAATCTTAATTACTCTGTACTTTCTTCGCCGCTCAATAAATATTTTCATCGCGATATTGCAATAACTGTAATTTAATATTTATCTTTCCAACCATTCGTCTCATTTTTCTTGTTCGAATAACAATGGAAGAAATTTTTATACGATCCTTGGAATTAGTGCAAAACTTCCAAGAGATTTCTTGAGATTAAGAAATTCGCATTTTGAATTTTCGAGTGTTTTCAACATTTCTTAGAAATTTCTACCTTTAATTCTAGGTAATTTATAAAAAAATCACCCAGTTTTCCCTATTTTTGCGGTTTCTAATTTACATTTACGCCATTAATGGAAACCCAAAATCCAATTTTGCAAAATTCACTCTGACAGAAAATCGATTTTGAAAACTTCGTTTCTTTTTTTTTTTTTCAAATATTCTCCTCCATTGCTCCACATCATAGACGATTTCGTCGTTAAACGCGATCGAAAGAAGAAGAAATAATTGATGGGCAAGAAAGAAGTGGAGTCTCCTTCCTTCTTTCTTCGACTCCGAAGACTCGGTAACTCGGTCAGACCGTTACGTTTCTACGTGTCGAGAAGACCTCAATGGGCTTTGGCCGCATCACCTTCTTCTTCTTCTTCTTCTTCTTCATCGGCTTCAACTTCGTCGTTTCCTTCTTTCCTCTTTGTGACTCACGGATGACGTAGAAAATTGCCCGTAAATTATCCGTCAAATGCACGCTTTCGCACCAGCTACCGATTGCGTCGCGATTATTTGTACTACATTTCCCGGAACCGGGCGTTTTACCGTTTTCGAAAGCCTTTCCCCTCCAGCCTTTTCCTCGGAGAAAATCGCCTACGAACCAACCAAGGGATTCGCAACATTTATTGTGCAATAAACTGAAGCATCCTTTGCATGCGATTACGCGCATAACAAACGTCAGAAGAACGCAGATGGATACTCCATCTTTTGGTTTTAGCCAATGCAAAAGACTTTCGCGTCCTCCGGGCATATCACGTGGGTCGAAGAAGGTCTGCTAAACAACAGCGTGACTTTTGTTGCCT
Source organism: Gasteruption jaculator (assembly GCA_949825005.1). Lineage (NCBI taxonomy): Eukaryota > Metazoa > Arthropoda > Insecta > Hymenoptera > Gasteruptiidae > Gasteruption > Gasteruption jaculator. The sequence continues at coordinate 8,116,115 of OX463773.1, read as the reverse complement.
CTTAAAGGGCAATCCTTTAATTTTTCTTTTTTACTCTGCCATTTCGGTAACGCTTAATAATAATAATACACCGCCTGGAATTTCTGACGTTGGTCTTCGTCGACTTTTGTCCATTTTTTTTTCTCCGGCCTTGATTGTTCCGTCCAGAATTTTTTTCTGGAAATCCTCTCACTTATGTCGATATTTCAGTGAAATTTTTTTCCGACGCGAAAAGAATTATTAAAAAATTTATCCGCGTATTTCTGTTAATTTACGGACAAATTGAAAATTCAAAGGACAATTAGATTGCTTTTTTTTTCATTTTACTTTTTGTTATTATAATTATATACGTTTCTTTCTGACATTATTCAAATAATAGAATTTCATTGCAGTCAGCGAAACTCAATTGCAGCAATTTCAATTTAGCTGCGATAAACGAAACGTGGAAACAATGATGGCGGTATTCCGCTTACAATTAGAAGCGGGTTACTTTTATTGCTGTATGCATTTTAATCATACGATTCTCATTAAATTACATTCACAATGAGAATTCATTTCGCATTTCGTATATTAATGCAAATTTCTTGTTTTTTTCTTTCGTTTTTTTTATGCGCGTGCAAGATCGTATATCCAAAAAAAGAAGTAATAAAGCATACACCAAATATCAATTCGTTGCCACTTTCAATTGTTAATATTAACTAATAATCATTATAATTATCAGACCAATAATTAATATTAAATTTTCATTATATTATTATTAATTACTTTATATTAGTAATTATATTATTACCAGTAATCGATGCACCTCCATTTTACAATTAATCCTCAAGCGACCAGGTAAAACGTAGAAACATATGTGGCCAGGTGGGGTCCGCGCGGACCCCATGCACATTTTCTGACAGAAATCGATCAATCTGATGTAAAGAATTCCATTTTTCGATGAATTTTGGGGAAAATAAAGTATTTTTTTTATTGAAAAAAAATGATTTGTTTGTTTTTCGAAACATTTATTGGAAAATTATTTCATGAAAACATATTTTGCGATTAATTGAAAAATCGCATCCAACGTGCTCTGGGGTCCGGTTGGACCCCATCTGGTCGCTTTAGGATTAAATAAATTTCTTTAATTATGGATTTCAAGATAATCCACACAAAGTGTCTCTTTTTTCTCAATTTCTTCTCTTCCACGATTAAATAAATTATGAAATTCAAACTCTTTTTCAACCGTTCCACCTGAAATTGCAATTTCAACAATTTTCCAATCCCCAAAACTGCAGTTGAAGGTGGAAAAAGGCGTCTAGGGACCGATTTGAGCCTCGACGATGAAAAATCGTCAAAAAAAATGTCAATCAAAGAAAAAAATAATAAATTATCGGAACTCACATCCAAGGTAAATGGAGACTCCGGAGAAGAGGAGAAACAGCAAAAAAGCTGCAAGCACGCAGCATCCGCAGCGGTATTGGCCACCGAGTTTCCTCGTGAATCGGATATCGCTGTCGGTGGACAAAATTGAGCTTGGAGTTCCAGCACGACTGAATCTTCGAGTGCTTACGGTACTCACGGAGATCTGAAACGAGACGAAGCAGGAACATGGAGAGATACGGCTAAATAAACGTACACAAGGGGATTAATCTTATCGCAGGAAATTCATTTTAAAGCGTTGCGCCGGACGAAATTTCCTTTGCTTGCCTTTCCTCTCCTTTCTTTTCCTTTCCAGTCACGATTTTGCAGCCGGGACACGATTTACATTAGAACTTACACGGCCGACTATGTTCTCTTCCGCTTATTTACCAGAAAGCAGAAACAGCAATTCCTGGAGAACTCGGCGACTCGATCGCCGAGAAGGAATTAACTCGAATTTGCCGTTTCTGGGAAAATTTGGTTTTTTAACCCATTTGTTTGAAATTTTTATTTTAAATGATATTTTTATTTATTAATTATTATTTTTATCAGTCATTATTAATTCATTTATTTTTCATGTTAAAAAATCTTTTAAAAAAATTTTAGTTTTTTGATATTTAAAATTTTTTCTTTTATTTTTCTTTTTTATTAGTCGCTGTAAATTTAATATAATATATTTATATATATAAATTTAATTATGGTATATAAAAATTAAGTAACCCTAGCCTCGCCAAGAAAAAAAAATAATTAGAGTTAGAATAATTAGAAAAATTAGAAAAATAATTAGAATTAGAATTAATTTAGAATTATTTTCGAGGTTTAATTTCATCTTTTTTGGAAATCCACAAATGGGACGTGCTTAGTAGAGCGATTATGCGTCTAAAAAAATTTGGTGTTAATTAAAAAAATCTATTTTAATTATAATTTTATATTTTGAATTTTTGATTACATATAATTCGTGTGGTGGAAATAGTGTTAATTAATTGAACTTTTTTTGTTACTTGGTAGATATTATTTTTTTTTTAGGGCTTCTCTTCTCCAATTGTATCAAAATTTCAAACCTAAAGGTAGTAAACTGTACTAATGAATTATAATAATTTATAATAATTTTTTAAATAGAAAGTATTTTTTTATTTCATGATGCCGCAACGGCGTAGAAATGTGTGGAATATTAATTATGATCAGAATATGGTTATAATTATGAAAATGGTAGGTAATTATCTACACAGGTAAATAATTACCTACTATTGCGTATGTAAACAGTGTACGAATTTATAAAAAAAAATTTTTTTTTCGTTAATTAGTAGATACGTGTTGTTTTTTCTTTTAGGATTTCTCTTTTTCTATTTCACCAAAATTTCATACGTGGACGTGACAAACTACTAATAAATTATGATAATACTTTTATAAGGTGGGAGTGAAATTTTTTCTTTTTTCTGGAAGAGTTTTTACATTATGCGAGAGAACTTTTACTACATTATTACGATAACGTAGGAAATGCAAATTTTTATATACAATGAATGGATTTGTGAGAAATAAAAAAAAATCAAATTTCGTTGGAATCTGACGTTCCTCAAATTTTTGTTGCCTACGAACTTTCAATTCTTTTTCGAATCTTCTACTTCCGGTTTCTTCAAAAAGAAATTTTCCTGGTATAAAAAAAAATATATATATACCCTCAGTATATATATGTATATACTATTATTACAATTTCAATACATAGACGTCGGGGTTAACAAAATTTTATAACATACAATTTTTACTAGAAAACTTACGATTAGAATAAAATAAGAATTTAGTAAAAAATGAAATAAATCATATACTAACGCATAAAAACTAAAAAAAAAGACAAGACAAATTCACGAAATTTCCAAAACCTTAATTGATTCAAAAAAGAATATTCTATTTTTTTTATAATTGTTGTAAAAAATAATTATAATTGGTGTAAAAACGATTCGATATGAAATAGCGGATCCCAATAGCGTTGCATTATGCAATCGGACGATGCATTGGACCGAATCGAACCGAATTCGCAATTTAAGAGATTCGAGATACACACAAATGCACACACACACACATACTCTCTTACATAAATGCATCTCTCGTTTCTCTTCCATACCCTGTAAACTGACTTGCTGTGTAAGCATCCGTGTAATCGTTCTGTTGCACTTTTATGCACGCGCACTCTCCAGCTGGACACAAAAGCCTGATGGGCGCTCGTTTGTGTACGTGCGAACAAATGCACTCGTACGTGCATCCTGCATACCCAGTAAAAGCGATGGAATAGTAAAAAAGAAATTAATGTTCATCACGAATACGAGGAAATAACTATTGTGTGACTGTGTGTGTGTGTGAGTGTTTATGCGAGAAAGCCTACGCCCTCGTTGAAATGTTACGCTCGGCTCACGCTCCATGGATCGCACCTTGCTTTCGTCTATTATGAAAAAGTGCATCTTTCGCCTCCCGTCGTTCTTTTTAAAGGTCGCACCTGAGTTTCAGTTCGCTCCTTTCAGCGAAAATCGTCATGAAGCTCCAGGAGAGCTCCGGAACTCCAGAGGGATCCTCGGATTTCTTCTGTTGTTTGTTTCAAAAGCTCTGGAATTTTTGTTATAATCCGGAATTTTTGCAAAAATTCGCAAAAATTCTGGAGATTCGGAAAAATTGTAGTAGTTCTAGGAAATTTTGGAAAATCATAAACAATTCTGGAGGTTCAATGAAATTCTGAAGGTTCAAAAGTTCTGGAGCTTTAGAAGTAAATAACAGAAGGAATAACATGATTCTCCTGGAGCTTTTAAATTGTTGTGACCATCCAACGTTTTTTTTTTTGGAGCTTTTGTAGCTTTTCAAAAATTCTGGAGGTTCGGAAAAATTTTAGAGCCTCAGAAAAATTCGAGAGCTTAAAAAGTAAATGGCAGAAGGAATAGAAGGATTCTCCTGGAGCTTTTGAATTGTTGTAAATATCCAAAATTCTTTCGGAGCTTTTGAAGCGTTTCAAAAATTCTGGAGGTTCGGAAAAATTTTGGAGGTTCCGAAAAATTCTAGAGCTTCGGAAAAATTCGAAAGTTTCAGAAGAATTCTGGGATTCGAGGAAAACTGAGTAGATTGAAAAAAATTTTGAGGGTGGAGAAAAGGCCTGGAGGTTCAGAAAAATTCTAAAACTTCGAAAAAATTCCGACGCTTCGGATGAATTCTGGAGCCTGAGAGAAAATTGAGAAGAATAAAAAAAATTGGGAGAGCGAAGAAAAATTCTGGAGGTTCCACAAAATTCTCGAGCTTCAAAAAACGGTTCCCAAAAAGAACAGAAGAACTCTTCCAAAGTGGATATCAAATTTTTTTCTGAAGCTCCAGAATTTTCGAAATTTATTCAATATTTTTGTGAGGCTTAAAAAATTCTTAAGATGTTCTTGAAAGGTCTCCGCAAACATAAAAATTCAAAATTTGAGAGATTCCAATATAAAAGGCAATTAATAAAAAAAAAAAATTCCTAGGCTCTGGTAAAAGTGGCCCGAGTGTCATTAAGGTAAAATGCACGAGTTTCTTCAGCATCCTAATTTCTCCTCTTTCTTTTCAACGACGTTTCATCTTTCGCTTCTAGGTACCGTGTGCGGAAGTAGAACGGAATGAGAAACCTGCGATTGCATCTCGGTTTTTTGCCATTCAACTGTATAAATATGTCTTACGTTGCTTTATTTGACTACATGCATAGGTATTCCCATGAGTTTAGGTGATTATCATCATCATCATTATTATTATTATGATGATTATTATTATTATTATTATTATTATTATTATTATTATTATTATTATTATTATTATTACTATTACTATTGCTATTACCACTACTATTGCTATAGCAGCATGTATAAGGAATCGTGTGAATTCTCCAAGGAGTCTCACGTGCATCACTTTTACTTCTTACAGGAATTTCTTGCAGCGAAATGGTAATAATTACGGGCGCAAAAAAGGGATGCAACGACTTTGTCGGTCGGAAAATTCCGTCCCTTTTGTAAACCTTGAATTTTTCGCTGGCGCGAGATTGCAATTGCAACGGGTATTCCATTAAACCCCATTAACTGCAATTTTCTGCAACTTCGCGGACATTCTTGCAAATGATCGCACTTTTTTGCAACTTTTGCTCCGTTCTCCAATTTTTTTTTTCAATTTCTAAGAATTTCCCAACTTTCGAAATTCTTGCATTTTCCTGCACTTTTCTGCAAATTCGTAGCCATTTTCTGATAACAGTTGCCCTTTTCTCCAATTTTCTTTTTGGAAATTGGCTACAGATTCGCGCGAATTTTCGAAATTTTCGCATTTTTCTGCACTTTTTTTGCAAGTTTGCGGCCGTTTTTTTTACAAACAGTCGCTCCATTCTCTATTTTTTTTGCTATTTCCCGCAGATTCCTACAAATTTTCCAATTTCCGAAAATTTTTTGCAGTTCACTGCAATTTTTCGCAAGTTCGCAGATACTTTTAGAAATAACTGCAGTTTTATCTGTGCACTTTGCGGCAGTTTTGTGCAATTTCGCTGCACTCGCGGTAGCGGTTTCAGAAGAAAGAAGCGCAGAGCCGATGCACCGAGAATGCACTTATTCCTACCGTCGATCCTTCTTAGATGGAATTTCATTTTGCCGATAAGAGAATGCTCGGTCATATCGAACGATATCGGCTGGTGATTTGAATGTAGAACATAATTATTGCATTCATCGCCTTTCTCATATTATTTATTATCGGTTGGACGCGGTGCTGCAGCGGCAGAGAAAAGGTCATCCGATCCGAAGGATCTCCGGGAACAAAGAGAAGAGTCGAGGGAAAGGGAGAAGTTACGACGAGTTGAAGTTTGTATCCATTGTTAGAGATGAAATGTTAGGTAACATTTACATAAATGTAATTGAAATATAGAGAATCAAACGGGCGTGTAAGTAAATAATCGAGTCGTGCTTTCGCGGCTAAAATCACGAGATCTCGCCTTTCGCCGAGGGACACGAGACCAGGGTAGGCATCGTAAATCGTTCCTTCGCATCAATCGCATTCAGTTTGGATGCAAGTGGTCGAAGAAGGTTCATTTTTCCATTTCGCAAATAAAATTGAATTTGATTTAATAAAATTACTATTTTATCAAAATTAAATAGAATTTTGTAGGGGAGTAAAATTTTGGAATATCGAGAATTCGAAAATAGAAATGCCAATTTTGTAAATGAAATAGAATTAAAATTGCAAAATTACTATTTCATCAAAATTAAATTGAAAATGGTCGTGGAGCAAAATTTTGAAGAAATCAAAATTTTGTTTTCGCAAAATAAAATACCTTTATGGCGTGGTATTAATATTTCCACATTTTGGATATTTCAAAATTTTGCTGTACCGCACTATTTTATCAAAATTAAAATTTGCAGCGGAGTAAAATTTTGAATAAAACATCCAGAATTTAAATTGCGAAAATACGATTTTATGAAAATTAAATTTAAAATTGCCGTGGAGCAAAATTTGAAAATGTTCTTTCTCAAAATCAACTGCTGCTACTGCGCTAATGAATTTCATTTTGATAAAATGGTAATTTTGCAATTTGAATTCACTTAAAATTGCAAAATACAATTTCGCTAAAGGAAATTGTTAAAAAGCAAAATTATTAAGCAAATATTAAAACTTCACATTTTTTTTCTTTTTACTAAACAATTTTTGTAGCGGAGAGTAGACATTTCCAAAAACAGATAAATTGAAATTTCGCATCTACGATTCCTGGCTTCAAGGATCGCATTGATTTCTCCGATAAAATTAAATCGATCGTATTGCTTTCTACCCACTCATTTTCTACGGTCTCCTATTAGCCCGGAGTTGGGTAAAAAAGTTGCCAACTTTCTTGCCTCGCTCGTTACCGCACTCCAATCGCGCCCAAAAAGAAAAATGGAATTTCTAGGAGATTGTATATCGTGGATCAGGAGAAAGAAATGATTTCTTATCATTAAGTAAGTCCCCGTTGTCCGTTAGGTCACTGAAGCGGACAAACAGAGCATCGAACGATAGTTTGCCGATTCGATTACTCTATCATTGAAAACATTTTATATATATTTCTCTCTCTTTCTCTCTCTCTCTCTCTCTCTCTCTCTCTGTACCAATAACAGTAGTACATAGCTACTGCTTTTATATATAAATAAACATATACACATATACGTGTATAAAAGTTGACTTGGCACATATAAAATACGTACACACGAGCTAAGCTGGGATTTAAGCCGAACACAAAACTCGTTTCTAGATTCTCTGCTCTTTTGGAAAGGCGAAACGTTTAGAGTAACGGTATAGTAACGGTGAAGAAAGCCTATGACTTGACCACCAAATCCTAGATTATGTTAAGGTCGACGACACTCTTTTATTTTCCGTCTCATTTTCCCACTTCAGGCAGAATAATTTCACTGGGCACACAAGTGGCTCTTCGAGAGAAAGAGCAAGCCTGAAAAACAGTAAATTCCACTTCAACGTTCGAGTGGTGGGAAATATTACCATACCGTGATGTAACAATTACCCTGAAGGGGACAATTTGTCTTGTACGGCGCAACAATTACAATAATGTTGGAAAGAAAAAATTGCAAGATAGCGAAATTTGGATTTCTATGTCGGAAAATTGACTAATCTAATATAATTTTGAAGGTTCCAATAAATTCCAGGGGCAGAAAAAAATTTGGGGGTTGATGTGGATGATTCTGGAGGTTGAGAAAAATTCTAGTGGTTAAAAACAAATTCTGGGGGATTATAAAAATTCTTGAGGTTGGTGAGAAAAATCTTGAGGGTTCGAAAAAATTCTGGGGGTACGAAAACATTATTGGGGTTGGTGAGGAAAATTCTGGGGGATTATAAAAATTCTTGAGGTTGGTGAGAAAAATCTTGAGGGTTCGAAAAAAATTCTGGGGTCACGAAAACATTATTGGGGTTGGTGAGGAAAATTCCGAAGGTTCAACGAAATTCTGGGAAGATCCAAAAAATTCTTGGGATTGAGGAGAACGATTCTGGAAGCTCCAAAAAAAATTATTCCGCGGGTTCAAAAAAATTCTCGAAATTGGTGAGAAAAATTCTGAGAGTCAGCGAAATTCTGGGGGATCAAAAAAAAATTCTATCGGTTCCAAAAAAATTCTGGAGTTTCAGAAACCAAATTTCCGAATTTTCGTCCCAAAAATAGAATTTGCGGGCACAAAAATCCTGCAAAATCGCTACGGTCTGACTTTTCCTGGACTTCGTGCGGATAATTTTCGTCCGAAAATTGGCATTTCCGCGACTAGCGTTTTCCCGAGAATGGCCGGAATGCGAAAAAGGACGTCGTCTCCGCTACGATTCACAAAGGAAATATGTAACATCGGCATTTGGTGTTAGTAAGCAAAGTAACGGTATCGAGAAAATACGAGAGAGAATATCAAGGCCCAACCCAGCCGGCCCAACCTACCTAACGACGTAGGTATCGTAAACACTATTTATTCCGGTCAACCCATTTCTTCGGGGAATTTCTGGGCCGAACGAACGCGTAGAACATTTCTCCAGGCATTCTAGCGGCTCTCTTCTCTCCTCGAGGGTCATCCGAGACAAGGTCGTCTGCAGCATCTTCGCCTCGAAGATCATGATGGAGCTTCTTCTCAATGGAGAGCCGCCGCTATCGCGTTCCTATGATACTTCGCTTCTATTTACAATTGCATCAAAATCCATCAACGGTTGGTCAAATACCGCTCGGTGTCCCCGTTACTGACACTGTGTACACGCAGGTGAGAGCCAACACGGGAAATTAGCTCCACTTGCGTCACCTCGAGGACGTATCCCGTGTCAGCTGCCGGATCATTCCGTGAAAATCTTGTGGGAACGGATTTTATGGGTGTTAAAATTAAAGCTTGACGTTTATAGTTATTTCCAGTGATTCGAAATTTCTAGAAATCTTGGTTCTTTAACGATGCAGCCTCCAGCTATCGAATTAGAGCCTCTGGAAATTTGGATTTTATGGGAAGAATCGAACGGAACGACCGAATGAATTTTTTGCCGAAAAATTCGACTTTCGAAAGCGATTTTTGGAGATTGTCGAGAGACCCTTATTCGATGTATTTTTTTGCGAGGAATCCTTTTTTATTGTCAAAATTCCAGATATCCTACGGGAAATACGATTTTTCCACATTTTTCTCGAAAAAATCTATTTTTTTTCACTTTCCGCTGGGATTTCACCACATTTGACATTTGGAATCGATTCTACGGGAAAAATTACCCCTAGAAATGACTTGTTCAACCCCATTTTTGAAACTTTAATTTTTACCTCATTTTTGGGGAAGGGGTAGGCATGCCCAAAAAAATCGACTTTTGGAAACTTTTTTTAGAACTTTCGGGAGACCCATATCCGATGTATTTTTTTCCGAGGAATCCATTTTCATTGTCAAAATTTCCAAAATCCAACGGGAAATAGGATTTTTCCTCAAAAAACCTACTTTTTTCCACTTTCCGCTGGGATTTCACCAAATTTGACATTTGGAATCGATTCTACGGGAAAAATTACCCCTAGAAATGACTTGTTCAACCCCATTTTTGAAACTTTAATTTTTACCCCATTTTTGGGTAAGGGGTAGGCATGCCCAAAAAAATCGACTTTTGGAAACTTTTTTTAGAACTTTCGGGAGACCCATATCCGATGTATTTTTTTCCGAGGAATCCATTTTCATTGTCAAAATTTCCAAAATTCAACGGGAAGTAGGATTTTTCCTCAAAAAACCTACTTTTTTCCAACTTCCGCTGGGATTTCATCAAATTTGACCTTGGGAATCGATTCTACGGGAAAAATTACCCCTAGAAATGACTTGTCCAATCCCATTTTTAAAACTTTAATTTTTACCCCATTTTTGGGGGAAGGGGTAGGCATGCCCCAAAAAATCGACTTTTGGAAACTTTTTTTAGAACTTTCGGGAGACCCATATCCGATGTATTTTTTTCCGAGGAATCCATTTTCATTGTCAAAATTTCCAAAATCCGACGGGAAATAGGATTTTTCCTCAAAAAACCTACTTTTTTCCAACTTCCGCTGGGATTTCATCAAATTTGACCTTGGGAATCGATTCTACGGGAAAAATTACCCCTAGAAATGACTTGTTCAACCCCATTTTTGAAACTTTAATTTTTACCCCATTTTTGGGGGAAGGGGTAGGCATGCCCAAAAAAATCGACTTTTGGAAACTTTTTTTAAAACTTTCGGGAGACCCATATCCGATGTATTTTTTTCCGAGGAATCCATTTTCATTGTCGAAATTTCCAAAATCCGACGGGAAATAGGATTTTTCCTCAAAAAACCTACTTTTTTCCAACTTCCGCTGGGATTTCATCAAATTTGACCTTGGGAATCGATTCTACGGGAAAAATTACCCCTAAAAATGACTTGTCCCAACCCATTTTAAAACTTTAATTTTTACCCCATTTTTGGGAGAAGGGAAGGTGTGCCCAAAAATTCGACTTGGGAATTAACTTTTGGGCACTTTAGGGACACCCTTATTCGATGTCATACGTTGGAGCAGTAACATTTATAATACTAATTTTCGTAGAAAATTCGTATGATTCATCAACGTTTTGCTCTAGAAACTACAAAAATCGAACAGGGAAATCGGGAAATCCTATTGATATCCGGAAAATCGCAATCCCGACGGGATTCTAGTACGGCGTCTTGGGGTTGTTGCTTCGAAGGACGAATAAATAAATGAATAAATCTGTAAAAGCAAATCGTCATCGTCATTAGCGATGACGGTCAAAGATAAGCTGCGTGATCTTCTTCTTCCTCTTCTTCTTCTATGTTACGACTACGGAGAGAAGAAGAAGAAGACCGGTAACATACAGGCCACTTTCACCAAAGAGTAACGAGGCTATTACTAAGTGACGTTATCTTTTGATATCTCTCCTTTAAGAAATAATTGTTACAAGCACACATATATTTATACATATACATATATATACTATATTCGAGGGCAAAAGAAATAGAAAGAGATGACATTCAGATTTTTGGACAATCGGATGAAACCGATAGGCTTTCCCCAGAGAATTTATTATTTATTATCATTTTTTCTTTGTTATTAAAAATACCGCTACCGTTTCTAATTTTTTTTTCTTGAAGTCTGCATTTTTTTCCTCCCTAAGAAGCGGCTTCTGGTTTTTTTTATTTTCAAAATAAGACCTGTCTCGAAGGAAGTGGACCCAGCCATGCGGTGATTTTATATATATAATATTATATATATTTATATCGAGTCAGTCGGTTTGCTGAGAAACTCGATATTAAAATAAGAAGAACGACCCAGAATCGAAAAAATAATTTCAACAATTCTCGCAGGAGAATTCTGTATTTTTTTTAAATTTGGATGAAACCGATTTTCTGGTGAATTTTTTATTTTTTTTTTCGAAAATTTGGATAAAACCGATTTTCTAGTGGATTTTATATTTTTTTCTTAAACTTGGATAAACCCGATTTTCTGGTGGATTTTGTATTTTTTTGTTGAAAATTTGGATAAAACCGATTTTCTGGTGAATTTTATATTTTTTTTGTTGAAAATTTGGATAAAACCGATTTTCTGGTGAATTTTGTATTTTTTTTGTTGAAAATTTGAATAAAACCGATTTTCTGGTGAATTTTGTATTTTTTTTGTTGAAAATTTGAATAAAAGCGATTTTCTGGTGAATTTTGTATTTTTTTTTGTAAAATCTGATAATCTGTAAACTTTCCAACCCCGTTAACAGCTCTTAACGAAAGAATTAAACGGTTGTTTCACGGTGAACTAATCTTATGCAGTTTTCGCTTCCAGGAAACTGCAATCCTATGATTTGTACCCGAGCTCTCTAATTTTCGCGATTTAATTCCACGGCATTAAGGAACGAAACCCTCTCCTCCTCTTTTCCCTGCCATCACAATTAGAGAGTATAATATTAAATGTACAATGCTAAACGTGAGATAATATTAACCGTAACTGCAATATGAGATAATGCAGCTAACTTGATACGGAACAACTTCTATTCGGCGTAATCGTCATAACGTAGGGAAAAAAAAATTGTACCGCAGCAAAACGGGATTTTTATACCGTAGCGGTTGCGTAGGAATAAAAGTATGGCTGAAGTCACTCAGTCGGATCCCCAAATTTTTTTCAGGTTCCTTTCTTTTTTTGTTGCAGAAAAATTGAAGTGAAAACTAAATCGAATTTGAATTTTTGTTTTTAAATTGGAATTTAAAATTTGAATTAATTCAATATTAATACTAATTAATAATTATTGGAATTTATAATTACACTGAATTTGAAAATTGCGAATATATTTGTCTCGCTTTGAATTCCAGCACAAATTGTAACTTATTATTATAAAAAAAAATGCAGACTTTGATTTTTATATAAAATAAATTTTAAAAAGAAATTTGTATTATATAAAATGTATTGTTTATAGGAAATTTCGTTTCTTTCCTTCCTTCCTTCCTTTTAATGTCACAAAAATGTTTCTTTCCAAAGAAACAATTTCATTCCGAGATTTGGCAACTCATCGATTATCGTTACATAACGTTACAAGTTATTATTTTGCTCCGAATGTTGATAAATATTTGCTTCCCCCGCTTCGCAGGAAAATCCAAATCAAGCAAAATTAATGACTGTCTGTATTTCATTAACCCGTGAAATAAACGGCAAAGCGTCGAATTTCATGAATTAAAGGAATTTTTCGATTTCCTGAATTTCTAAAATTCCCTTTAAATAAAAAATTAACAATTTTGTAGCAAATTCTCCGATTATTAAAAACTTCCATCGACAAATTTGTCAATTTCTAAAATTTCTTCAAAATGAAAAATACCAATTTTTGTAAAATATGCCAAGGTTGTGGAAAATCCCAAAATCGTTACAAAAAATCAGTCAAGTTCTATATGCATACATGTAAAATTGAACCCGATCTACGATTTCCTTCTGGCCGGCCTTATACCGAAAGTCGACCACGGATAGAAAGCTTTCCCACCAACTTTTTCCTGGGTCGTTAATTACCGTGAAATTCTTTTATTAAATTACCGCTTTTCCAATTCAGGGTCAATTATGAGACCCATCCAAGCGTTTCTGTGTTTCCAATATGTGTTCGAGCACGCATGAGAGATTATTGCTAATCTCGACACTAACACTAATACCAAATTAACTACATTCCATATTTTCAATTACTTCAACTATATTAAATCCTTTCGTCTGGATTTTCGTGACTAGTTTTTATTCCTAATTAGTCGTTGAGCAAATTACTTTTTTTGAATATGAATTATTTCAATTCAACAACTGCAGTTGCAAAAATAACTAATCACTGTATAATTATATTTTCAAAATTCCCAAATTGAAATCCTCAAATTATTAAAACCCTTAAATATTAATAACAAAAATTCCATGGATTTTGGTTGAATCAACTTTTGCATTAAAAATTCTACAAATTTAAATAAAAATCTATATCAAAAACTGTATTCATTATAAATTCAATATTATATTTATATATTCTCCATTTATATACCACAACTTCTGTATTCCAAATTAACAAACTTCTACGCCACAAACCACCAATCAAAAATTTCGAAAAACCAAAATACCCAGGAATCGCACTTTTCATTTCTACCACGTACCTTCGAATCCCAGGAAGTCTTGCGTTTGTGGTCCATCGAAACCGTCATTTTCCCGTTTCACATGTACACGCACGGTCCGAAACTGCATGCAATTGCACTCTTTTCCTCCCTTTCTTCGCGCACAATCACTGACAAGCACTGCAGTTGCACCGACGATGCGATAACAATTCCCGTGGGGTCACTGGTTCCTCGATAATTCCTCTTTTCGCGCGATTTTATCCCTCACGCGTGGAAATCGTCGATCGGATCCATGAAAGAAAAATCTGCATTCGCTCGAGGGATTCAACCGATGTCACATTATAATCTTGCCCCGCGTCGATTTCGCTGGGATCGTGATAAGAATTCGCGTCCAGGTGGATGACTGGAGGCTGTAATCATCGGAAAGGGATTATATAAGATATTTTCTTCTTTTTTTTTTACTTTTTTGAGAGGAAAAAGAAGAAATGTGGGAAAAGACGAGCGAAATCGAATCGACAGAAAGACTGCGGGCAGGCAGGTAGGAAGATCGACCGACCGGTCGCTACCTCGGTTAGATGAATACTCTTGATTGCTTACACTGGCAAGCAACTTCATGAAACGAAACGACGGGCAATTTCTCCCGTGAAATACACACGGGGAGCCAGTTGGCCTCTTCAACAACGGGCAAAGTCTCAAACGTGGGGGGAATATGGTTTGAGTCTTGTCCTAAAGAAAGAAGGAGACAAGAGCCGAGGAAAGACAAGGGAGAGACAGAAAAGTATCGCTGGAGAATGGAGTTTGTAAAAGGAGCGTATGGTTCCCTTCTTTTTTCAAATATATGCTACAGTAGGTAGAAGAAGGTATACTTATATGTATATATGTATGTATATAATAAATACACCTTCAATTTTGTATATATATATATATTATGTATATTTGTGTGTGCGTGTGTGTGTGTTTATAGCATATAAGTGCCAATGTACATATTTATGTGTGGATATATAAATTGCATAGGTGCATGGGTATGCGATAGATGCACTTTCACGTATTACCGGTTTTACAATTGCAATTTTATAGCAAACTGCATCTGTTCTCAAATAGTTGGAATTTAAATGCCAGTTTAAGAGAGAAGGAAGAAGAAGGAGAAGGAGAAGACATAAACGAGATTGAATTTGGGTGAAGGTAAGAGGATTCCAGGAGATTCTGGGATATTCCAGGACCAATTTTTTTGCATGGGATTCTTGTGAGTAGAAAAATTTGAGGATTTGGGACCAATTGGAATTTTATTTTGGTAATAGAAAAATGGGAGCAGTGTAAAATTAATTGAATTATATAATTAATATTACGTTGCTTCCAATTGTTGTTCCATCTAATTTTTCTTTTAGTAAAATAAATGCTAATTTATCCCAAATCCTCTAATTTTTCTATTGAAGCTAATTTTCCTTCTAAAGAATGGATTTGTAATTAAGCAAAAAAAAATATATAAGCAAAAATATAGAGATTTTTTTCCTCGTCCAGCAAAAACCGGTAGTTTCAATTTTAAGAGATAGGTTTCTGCTGGAGAAGAAATTTATGGAATTTTTGGAACAAAAAAAAAGAAAGTGATTTCTAGAAAGAGAATTTGAAAATTTTTGAAGGAATCTGGGAGTTTTAGGAATTTTGTGAATTTTTGAAGAGGTTTAGAATTTATAGTTGGAAATTTCGAATTCCTGTAAATTTTCACATAAAAGTCACAAGTTTCCGAGGGAAATTGCAATTAAATGATTTTCTTCAGCTGGAATTTTTGAGAATGAAATGCCAAAGGGGAACCTCGTTTTGAAATTGTTGTTTTTCTCATTCATGCGTAACCAGTAGCAGTCTGGTATTGGAAAAGTTGAAACAATCCTAGAAGATCAGGAAACACCATTGAAAATAGATAGAAACCGATATGGAAAAAGGAAGGGAACGAATTCAAGGGCAGGAATTATTTTTGCGATTCTTACGACGGTGTATCGATTTCAAAGGTGTTATCGGATACGTGTTGCGATAGTTCCACCGCAGGGAACACAGACATACCCATTGGCAGGGTGTAATAAAATTAATATTAGGAACTAATAATTAATCAATTGATAATGAGTAATTAATCAAAGCGAATTAATGAAAGTTTAATAATTTTGTGAATTAATTTTTCATTTTTTGGGGAGTAATTTAAAATTTTGTAAAATAGAAAAACGGTTTTTTTCTATCCATTTTTAAAAGAACAGAGTTTCCATAGAAAATTTCTGTTAAAATTCAAATTTAAACCATTGGTCCAAAAAAGAAAAATCTTCAAGATCAAAATCACTGACCTCAATTATTCCAATTCGAGAAAACTCCCTGAATTTTCGATTTTCCGTTTATTATCGAAATTCGCACTTTCTTCACCCACTGACTTTCCTTGAAAAGTCTTGCTATCAAGACACTGGGGCAAAAATGAGCTGGATGTCCTGGAGAAATTTCAAAAATTCCTAAAAAAAAAACAATTCGTAAATATCGAAAATTAACACAGGAAGAGGGAGAAAAACGTTCTTTCTCATTGACGAACTAAACTCTAAAGACTAAAGACTTCCACTGTTGAGTTCCCTTCACTTTAAGACATTAGGCTTGTCCACACAAAGTGTGAAATCCACACGGCAGCTGCTGCTGCCAGACCGGAAAATAGTCTTCTGCTTCTTCTTCTTCCTCCTCCTTGGATCCCTTTAATACAATATTTTGCTACACTTTTATGCAAATTCCATTTTTTCCAACGTTCTTGGCCGGAAGAAACGGTTTTCGGACATGGAAGAGATAATTAGAGATATTATCCAGGATTAATTTAAATTTTTACTTATCATTATTTTTTCTACTCACTAGAATGCACTTGACTTGTATCGGAGAAGAATTGAATTTAGGAGAAAAATATTATCAAGTGGAGAAATCAGAATTTTCTTTTTCAGGGAAATCTAAGAAATTTTTGGAAACTTTCTATTTTCCTGAAACGGAAATAAAAATAAATGGAAAAAGTAATTAAATAAATAAATGGAGCTTAGCTGTAAAAAATTAATGAATCAGAAATATAATTATAATGCAAAAAGTGTCTTCCATTCGAAATTTTCTACAAAAATTAGTGATGAAAAAAAAAATAGTTCACCCAAAATCTGTGCTTGTTTTCAAGAATCCTGTTTACAAAAAAAAATAAACTAACTACAATTTGAGCAAAAAACGAAAATTGTAATTTTCCAAAAAGAAAAATCCCATTTTCTGGAATTTTCCAAAACCTGGTACCGGTGTGATTGTTAAATATTATAGTTTCTTCCAATACCGTAGTAACTGGACTCATCTTCCTTCTGCAAAAGGAAGTTCCTTAGACTTACATTATTAATTATTCCAATGAGAATTTCCTTCCACTTGATCTCCATGAAACCAAGATCTTTTCTCTTTTCTTCCACGCGAGGTATCAGGTAAACTGCTACACCTGGATATTTCTTACAAGCGACCTACTTTGCACCGGCGTGAATCGAAACATAATCTTCTTGTTATGGAACAGGTACAAGTTTACACGCCGCTTCTAATTTGAATAGAAATTATAGTAAGTGCAGTGGACTTTCCAGGAAGGGAACGTCATCCTGGGGAACTTTGGCTTGGATCGTGAGTCTCTGCAATTTCAGGACTCCACATTATTTATTTATTTATTTATTTATTTACATTACCAAGCCATACAAACAAGAAAACCACTGGAATTAATCTAGATTCAAATTGTAAATAAATAGACAAAAAATTTTAAAAAATTAATAAATCTACAAAAATTATAACCAATTAATCTATACAAAATTATTTAATTATATAAAAAAAGCTAACATATAAACTAAAAATGTAAATTTTGGAATACAACAAAAAACCACATAAAATTGTTCAAAATAATACCTTTCAAATTTTTTACAAAATTGTTCCTTCAGAAAATTATGAGTGGATTCAGGACCCGAAAAGGGAGGAACTGAAAGTATAAAAGGTAGAGAATTTTTTTTAATTCGCCCACGACGTAACTAATAATTGCAATTCTCTTGCACACGTTGCAACTGCAGCTCGGTGCATATGGTAGTAAGCTGCACACGTGCTCACGTGTGCGATAATATAAATATAGTACTTCAACAGCGGTATTCCAATCGTCGCGGTCGTAAGTTCAAAGGCACCCAAGAAAGGATACATATATATATATATATATATATATAGTATAAATAAATGTGTTGTTGTTGCAAGACCGTAAAATGCATGGGTGCAAGTAGTTGCACGTGTACGTGTGCTGCAAATGCCGCGAGACGGTGCGGTGGCTGGAATGAATGCCAGCCACTGCAACCTACGGCACTATAAGTGCATTGATCCATTCTTTGCACGCATGAGACACTGCATTTCGCAAATGCAGCGACTTTTCCGACGTATGACACCGACTGCGGAGCAGAGTGCATTTGTATTTCACAAACGGTAAAGTAACGGAACGGATTCCCTGTTCCTGGATGGATGGATGAATGCATGGAACACCACGGCGAGAATTCTGTTTAATGAGAGACAACAATTACATAATAATATTCCTTCTTTAATTACCCAATTATTTCATTAATTAATTAGAATTGCACCAGTAGAGCCGCAGTAGCACCAAGAAACCACTTGCATTTGAATTTTCTCACGACTCTTTCATGAAAGCAACCGGAATTTTATAGCATTAATGCAGGCAAGTGTGAGTTTTAGAGATAAGATTTCTTCGGCATTTTTAGAAATTTGTTGTGAACCTGTTTTTGGATTCGAAGGAATTTGGCATTGGAAGAAAAAAGGTTGCTTTCGTTTCCAAGGACCTTTTCTCCCCAGAAATGTATTTTTGGCAATCAAAAGAAGGATAAAAAAGGAAAAGAAAAGCGGTAAAATTTACAACTTTCCCCTCGAGTTCAATAATTTTGTTCCACCACCGCTAGTGAGATTTAGTGTCAAAAACCAGTTGGTTTGGAACCAGTTCCTTCCAATGAAAAAAAAAGGTAACTAAAAAGAAGGAAATTTATAGTCGTAAAAAATGACTTTCTACTTGTTTCAAGAGCACGTATGGATACAATATCCTTATTGTTGCTCTATTAACAATAAGGCCATTCAACGAAAATCAGTTTCACTTTCAGATACTCAATTAACAATTACGAAAGATCAGGAGTTTGATTTGAATGGACCTGGAACTTACAATCTCTTGGTATTTGTGGATTTCTGAGTAGGTTTCTTTCAAAGGATTCGAATCTTCTCCGATTTTTTCTTCCACTCGAGACTGGGACTCTTTTATGTTCTCGGGATTCTGGGGATAAGAAATTGATAAATTTGTAATTAGAGACAGAAAAGAAATGTAATAAAAACGGAATTATTAATGCACCTTGAATTTTCTGTAGCAGAAGCTAAAAAAGAAATTTCGTATTCAATTGGATTTAGTAATTCATTTTTCAGTTTCTGCAACACTTTGTAAATTTGTAAACAAAGTTAAAAATTATATATAATTTATGCACCATCCTTGGTTTCACTTATTTTTCGTTGTATCCGAATAATTTGAAAATTAAAAGGAAAAGAAAAGGAAAATGATAAGAATTTTTTCGCACGATCAAGGAAAAAAGGATTTTCAGTAACTTCGAAAGGTACCAATTTTTGTTGTTAATGGAACTCGATACTTTGCAGAAAAAAAAATATTGTAAGGAGTCTGATGGTGATAAATGCATTTTGGATTGAAAAGCCACGTTCGAATCGACGCGTCAAGCAACGAGTCCACATTTTTTCCTCTTTCGAGTAGTCTTTTCACTTTATTCATATGGACAATTAAACGATATACATATACAAGTAATGTGTGTCAATTACGGTTCTCTTACTTAATAATTTCTAATACATCGATAGCACGAGGGAAAATGATATCGTCAACGAGAATAATAATTACGATTATTTCTTTGTATTTATAAATAATCTTCGATCCCTTTCATTTTGTCTCGTGTTAAATTACTTTTTTGTTTTCTCGTTCGTAATTTCATAAGAATCCCTACAAATGCATACTCGTGATACATATTCTACATTTGAAAATTCTTCATTTTCTTTTCCTCTTCAATAGTAAAAATTAAGTGTTACTACCCTGTAAAATGCGTAATTGCGAAAAATTGTTAATCGATACCCCATTGATTTCTTTTTGTCGAATTTCATTTTCAATGGTTTCTTTTATTTTTATTTTTATTATTATTATTAATATTATGTTATTATTAATATTATTATTATATCTAATGATATATGTACGTGTGTTTTTTTTTGTTTGTTGATTTGTATTTTGTTGTTGAGTCGTTTAAGGGTATAGAACAACATACTAATATATATTTTTATCTCAAAAAAGGGAGGATTTTTTTAGCAGTATAAATAGGTCGTGTTTGTGATTTTTTGTTTAATCATTCTATTTTTTTTGTAAATATCTTTCACGATTTATGACATTTTTTATTTATATCAGCCTCGTTTTTTTTTCTTTTGTCGTGTATACGTGGTAATTCATTAATTGCTTAAGAAAAACGACATGGGTGACGTTTTCCAATATTTCAAATTTAGCCACGAATTGGAAGTGATATTGTAAAAATAAAATCCAAACGAAATTTCGCAAGATTCCGTCGGATTTTAACAAATTCGAGTTTAGTATCCCAATTTTTAAAATTTCTCTCAATTTGGTTAAATCGAGTAAATTTTTCGAATATTAAAAATCGAGGCTAAATGATGGTGAAATATTGGAAATACGAGACACCGCAAAGGATAAGATAAAAATAGAAAAAGCACAGTGTAAGTTAATATTAAAGAGAGGTCCAGTCTTTAAGGCCCAAATCTTGAAAACAAATATTTTCAAGCGACGGATCCATTTGAAATCTCATTTGTTCAGAAAAGGGTAAGAAACGTTAGAATAGAAAAATTTGCTCGCCGTTTTCCTCCTGCGCTTCAAAATCAACGTCGCTTGAAAATACAATTTTCAAAAATAACGAAGTAAAAGTAGATCGACGAAAGACTTTCGTTTTGTTAGAATGAAAAAAGAGGTTTCTTCGACTTTCTCTAAAAAACTACCGATTAACTATTACGGGGAAGGGAGAGAAATTCAATTGCTTCAACCCAATTTCCCTTGTTTCAAAATTGCGGGCTTGAAAAATAAAAGTATGAAAATTTCGAATTCCCTTTAGCGATTTTGTTTCTTTTTTTACATCATTTGGGCTGGAATTTTTGGTAGTTAGTAATATTGTGTTAGTATATATATATATCTTAAGATTACAAAAAATAATAATAAAAAAAATTAAGGCATTCGATTAAGTCAAACAAGTATGAAAAATGATGTTTTTGCTTTTCAGAAATTGGGGAAAAAATTCTTCGTTGTTTGTTCTCAATCGAAAGAGCCAAATTCACTTGTATCTTCTTTTAACGTGTCGTTTAGAGACAAGTTTATTTAAATTAAAAAGTACTAATAATAATTAATAAGAATAAAATTGAAGGATGAATAAAAAATTAAAATATCTCGATAGTAATAATAATAAAGTTTATAATATACTTTTTGTGTTGTTATTTTCCATTTTCTTACTTAAAGATCGGTATCGTACCAGGCTGCGACCTGATTATTATCTTGCGGTGGTGCCGGTAACTCTTCCAAATGATCGAAACTCAGATCACCGTCGTGAGCTACATCCATAGTATCCATTGCACCGTATGTTGATCCTCCACCTATTTCTAAACCTTGCATAGAATCTATTGGTACCTGGTCATAACCTGTTAAAAAACAATTAAAAGAAATATTATTAGAGGGAAAAAAAAATCATCGAATGAATTTTAATGCATATATTTTTTTTTCTCAAAAATTCTATCCGTGGAATCCTAAATTTTCCGAATTATTTGGAAACAAGAATTGGAGAGCCATCGCAATTCGTAAATTGGAATTTGCACTATTTCGATTTCTCACCAATTTTTGTAATCTCGCATATAGAAAACTACACAAAAAAAGACTGTTATTGGTCGGATCAAATTACGCATGATAATAATTTAAGGATAAACTGGAATTACGACCAAGAAATCCATACTTTCTACTTTTTGTACCTCCAGGATATCTTCAAATTACGGTACCGGGCTGGGGCTTGATTATTACAAATCTCCCTCAGCCCATACTGAAATAGAAATATTCTCAACTGTGCAATTATCAGACCAAATTACAAAGTCCAAAGACCATAATTTCTGGGAACTTTATTAAAAAAAAAAAAATACGTCTCTACAATATATAATTCTTCTGGCTTTGAAGCATAAAATGGAAGAATATCTTTTTTCTGCCTCTCACCCTTACTTTTTGATTCCACTCCCTTATTTTTTTTCTTTTTTTTTTTTCAAGTACTCTATGTAGGTACTCCGACGCAGGGGAAATAGTACACAGTTTAAATGCGTGGTACTATTGATTTTTTCAGCTTCAATAAACACAGGGAGAGAAAGAAAAAGGAAGAACGAGAGGGGAAAAAAGATGAAAGCTCCGAGAGACAGATTACAAGCTAACGTTGAAAGTTGCGTGATTGCATACTTCTGCAATTTCATCTCGAACGCTGAGGTTCGTATTTTCTGCCAACCTTTTTCTGATGAATCAAGAAAATTACAAATCTACCTCTCGTCGTTAGAAACAATTCAATTATCGGCTATTCAATGCTTTTGTTTATTACGAGCTGTCAAGGTTTCCAGTGACTTCGGCGAGACTTGGAATTTGTTTGATTCAAGGGAAGTCCAATATTATTGAAGCGGAGGCACCGGTTACTACAAATCAATATTTCCATTCTGTTTCGTTTCCCCGAATTCCGAAATAGTTTGATCACCACCGCCACTCCTGTGGTTTCTTTGCGCTATAAAATGTAACAAATTCATAGCACACGCATACACGCGGACATATACCAGCAATTGTGTATACACGTATCACCAAGTTGTTACATTTTATGGTGACAGGTGTGATGCAACGGTATAGGTGCAGATTATATAGAGAATAAATATGGTCTTTGCTATTGACATTTATAAATTGTCTGAGAGGAATTTGCTGGATTTGATTGTTCAGACACATACGTAAGCGCAAAAAGCATGCATTGGTGTATGACACGTGTAAAAGCTCAGCAAAATTACAAAGTTGGGTCTTCGGTGATGGATGGAAATCGTGAAAGATGATAGAAATTGTCGCACAGAAGGAAAAAAGAAGAGAACAATTGGGGAGGATGTATTGAAGCGAGCGAACAACAAATGAAACAGTTAAGAACCTATTCACACGGTGCATGAATAAGTTCTGCCTTCTTTAGCGAGTTTTTAGACCCTTTCGGTATCTGCGATAATCAGAAGCGAACAATAATTGAAATATTGTAAAAAATAATGACGCAAATTTAACTCCATTATCAAAATGAACGATAAAAAAAATTAATAACGCGTGTAAATATTACAATATTATGTTTTCTTTCCTCGATATGATAGAATTTGTCTCCAAATATCCAATAAAAAAATATTCTGTATTTTACTTGGTGAGAGAAAGTTCTTTTCTCATTTAAATTAATTTTAATTAAGGTAAATAAAAGATTGATTTTAATTTCCAAGAAAAATGGGCTCTCTTTTCGAACTTGCGCTGAAGAAGGCAAAAAAAAAGACAATTGCACAATGTTATAACAACAATATTAAATGCAACGAGCAACAATGAAAACGTGTAAGTATGCTAAGGATAGAATGATAATTTCACCTATGTTATAACTGCGAGATACAGTTGTTTGCCTGTATTTAAATTTATGTCCATGGGTTAAGCTGCTGTTAAAAGTATAACATTCGATTAAGTCTGTATTTGTTGAAAACATGAGAAACGAAAGAATAAGAAAATACAACAACAATTTACAAAACAAAATAACGTAAGGAAAAATGATTAATTGTGTTAAACGCTTTGGGTTCGACAATTCTCGACACAAAGTATACTGATATCAGAGAAACTAAAGTTAAAATGGTCAATTTGTTTCCAATTTTTCTGAAAAAAATTTCACAAAAAATTGAGACAAATTTCATACTCATATTTACGAAATATTTCCTTGGTGTCGATATTTTAAAATTTACTATTATACTTTCTATTAAGGATGCATCATTTTAACTTTCTCCGCAGGGAAAATCAGCAACTTTCCAACACCTTCAATTAAAAAATCGGTTATCATTGAAAATTTGTTCAATATCAAAAATACTTGATTCCCTATAAATATAGAAAAGTAAATTTGGAAAGTTTTTTTTTCTCGAAAAATGTACAGGAACTTGGAAAATTCGAACGTTCCAAAGATTCAAGGATTTGCGTCCGACTTTCACACGACAGTGTTATGAAAACAAATGAAGTAAAAAAAAAATAAGATGAAAATTGAGAGAAAAAAAAATGGATTTTTATTTAATGTTTGTGAAGAGTGTAATGAAAGAACTTACCTTGAGGTTGATAGCCTCGGCCACCATGGCTGCTATGTACGCTAGGAGGTCCTTGTCCATACATACCATCATAGCCTTGATCAGGACCAAGCATATCCTAAAGATTACGTATGAAAAAAAAAATGTATAAAAACAAAAAAAAAGGACGCCTACAGTATTACAAAAGAAATCAATGAAACCCTCGCATGTCTGCTGCAAATGTATTGGTGAGATTGGAAATCTCTGATACATTAAAAATATTCCCAATGGTTCGATAAAATTATCGAAATTTTACAAAGTATTTTCCCGACAAATTCTGAATTATCCAATGAACGTAAAATTCGAATCAAATTTATTAAAATTTTTACCATTCAACGGTACAATTTCAGTCGAATTCCCCTTTTATCGAATATAAAAAATCTAAATAATTGAATCCCCTTGCTCTTTTCAAAATTTTATTTAGCGGAACCTCAAATTCGTGCTACCTAACGAAAATCTAAGAGACATTCCCATGCAAAAAATTGGAAAAACTACCTTGTGTACTTTTACTGGATGAGGACGTAACATTGAATGAGAAAAATTGTGTACCAAATGAATATTATCGACAACGTTCGTCCAATTAAAAAAAAACTCACCTGGCATAAGATGTTTGAAAAACTGCCGTTTTTATGAAGAAAAAAAATTGTAACGAAAAAACCCGATACGATTTCGAATTTTTACGACACCTCATATCGAAAGATACATTGTTACAATTTTTTTCTAGGAAAAAGCGAAAAAGTGACATTTTCAACGAGGGACAATTAATTAATCACACCAAAAATTCGTGGGGATGAAAGAAATGGTTATTCGATGCTAAACTATTCGAAAGCTACCCAGTTATGTAACAAAGTTAATTATCTCTTCTTACATAAAATTCTATTAGGTAACTAAGCAAGCTTGCGATCGATGGTCTCGAGCATGTCTCTCATTTTCTTGCAACAAGTCGCACCACCGTTTGTTATTTACAAGCGAAATGGAGTGAAAATTAGCATTGGACGGCACGAAATCTCTGATCTTTCTTTACACGAAAACACGAAAATGCGGAGAATAAGTACAAGAAAATGACGTCATACTCGAGGTGGAAGGAAATTAGGTTGATCTCTTACTTGTAAGTCTGGACCCATGCCGAAGTCGGCATTGTTCCACAAATTGGTATCTTCACGGAAGAGAGAATTTGTTAATTCCGTCGACAGACGTTTCTTGTAATCCTGTGGCTTGTCCTCGCTCATACGAAACAGGATTGCCGCCGCGTAAGTGGCGACTCCTTCGTTCCTCGAGTGCAGCAACTCCGTTAACGGTGCAGTCGCGCCTTCCTGCTCGATCATTTCCGCGCTTTCCTTATCCGCCGCTAATTCGCAAAGCACACCGGCTGCCACGCGTTGGATGTTTTCGATTTCGTTGAAAAGCAACTGTTCCGGGAGAAACGCAAAAAATATTATATAAAAATTCACCCACGGCCGCCAGAATTGTCGATCAAATCGAAATATATTTGACTTACTTGCACAAATATCGGAATGACGTTTTGCGTTCGAATGATTGCTCTGTTATGCGATTCTCGGGCGAGAATGTGAAGTGCTCCCACGGTACCTTCGACGATTTCCTCCATGCGAACCCCGTCGGCGTACGCTCCAGCCGTTTGTTGGCTTCCGGTGCTTGCGACCGAAGATCGCTGCTAAAAAAAAAACCAAGCAATTCGATTAAAAATGTTTTTAAGAACGACTTCCACGAGTACGCGTGAGTCCGTGATCGTGGAATGGAAACTTACTCTTTGTGTGTCTTGGAATGCACGTAATAAGAGTCTCACGAGATGATGAATGGCTCCGTGTTCGCGTAGGGGAGCGTGGTTGGCCGGGCACAGAGATAAGTTACGAATTAACCCAATAACCGCTTTAACCAGCGGCCAGCGTGACGGTGGGTGCAACAGTTTCACTATCACTTGGATTCCATAATTCAGACGAACGGAATTCTGTGCCATTTCTGCCTCGGCGTGACGTGATGTTAAATGACGAAGCGCGCAAACCGCAGGTTCTGTGATTTCCTCCTTGTCTCCTGCATTGGCTATTGTACGTACCAGCGCATCCACTCCTCCGACTTGACACACGGTCACCTAATTGATACCAATTCAACTCGTTAATACTCTTTTCGTATTTTAAATTTTTCGTTGCCGCACTTCCCAATAAGGGTATTGCATTTCCAAGCAACATTTTCATTGAGGTTCGACTCTAAGTCGTGGATTGCAGCGAAGAGATAATTTTGGAATTGACTTACAGATTTTCTAAGTAGTCAATAACTGAATGGGTCACCTCAAAAACTTTGTAAGGTACAAATCGCAAATCGTTCAAAAATTCCCGAAAATGAAAAAATAATCCCATGGATTTTTTAAAACAATTTCTTTTAAAAATGGATTTTTTTAAAAATGGACGGATTTTTAAAAAAATCTATCAGGTTATTTTTTTTTTCCATTTTCGGGAGTTTTTAAACAATTTCTAATTTGTACATTACAACGTTTTTGAGGTGACCCATTCAAATATCGAAAATTTAATAATTTAATATTTATCCGTAATTATAGATTTTATTTCAAATTCAACCCAACATTTAATTGCGTACTTTGGAATAAATAATAATTACTCGATTTTTGTTATACTTAAATATTTCGAACGATATTAAAAATTCCAAAATACCCAATATCGAGGCAGAAGCACGAGTTTTCCTCGAAAATCGTGCCTTTCGCTAACTTGCGTTGGGATTTCGGTACAGCCGAGCCACGAAATCGATTCTACGCGCCCTAGAAATGAGTTTGCCGACCCAATTTTTGACACTTTATTGTTTTCCCCAATTTTTCTTCCTGGGAAGAACTAAACCGAATCGTACTGTCCTATTTAGCTAAGCAGTTTCTTCCTCCACTGAAAAACGAGAAAAAAAATCCCAAATCGGCATTTCTGTATTTTTTAAACTTACTTTGTTACGTTGATTGTTGCATGTCAAATTTGAGAGGATTCCAGCAGCGCAGGTGACGACATTGACATCGTTCGAACCCAGCACCTGTACGAGTCCTTGGAGCAGTCCTTCTAATCCATCGACTTTGGTTCCAGCGTCCGACAGATTTCGCAGAGTCCAGAGGCAATTTTGAACGAGTCTCTGACTTGGGTTGCCAAGGTGCATTGCCAGTGCTTGCATCCCGCCAGCTTCCACGATGGCTGGTTTGTTGCTCGGACATACCGATAATACTGGAAAAATCAGAAAAATCAATTTTTGGTGCATTAATTTGCTATCCTTTGAAAAATTATAAAAAAATTGTTTTAAATTAAAATTGTTAAATTATTAAAAAAAAAACGGATATTGAACAATAAAAAATTACATAAATTCTCCGTTTAAAATTGAAAACGCGGAAAAATAAAAATCAGCCTGAATTTCTAAGGATTTGGGTGCGATAAAAAATAATTTTACCATCGAGGAAAAAAAAAATTACCTTTCAATACTCTGGAAGTGGTCCACAAGAGCTTCTCGTAGTCGTAACAACGCATGATTCGTACCAACTCGATGGGTCCTTGCGACGCGAGAATGATGAGCTTGCTTTCTTGGTTGCCGTAAGCCAGGATTTGAAGACAATCGGTAACAATGGCGAGAAACTTAACATTGTGTCGTTGCAGTAACGTTACCATTTTCTGTAGACCACCCGCGAGACGCACGGCCATTTTCGAGCCGTCCTGGTGCAGCAGTAGATTATGCAACGTGGTGATGGCGTAAAACAATACGGACTCCACCGGCGAACTCAATAATTTCACGAGTGCCGGTATGCCGCCACTTTTGAAGATCGCTAACAAGCCTTGCCTGTGATGCGACAAATTATGCAGTGTGCCAACAGCGGCTTTGGTCGACTCCAGATCGTCGCTATTCGAAATGGCACGTACCAAAGCTGCCACCATTTGGGAACTGTTCATAATGGCATGACGCGAAGCCTCTTTTTTCGACAATTGGTGGACCATCATAGCCGCTTGTGACACAACCACCTGGTCCTCGTCGTTCAACAATTTGATTAATTCGGGAATGGCCCGTGTCGCCAAATCCGCGTCGTCCTGATAATTGATCAAATTAACAACGGCATGTTTCAACATTTGACTCGGCTCCGCTAATCGCTGTACGGCTGTCGGCTGAGCGGGATCGAATTGTGTCGAAGGAATTTCTATTCCTTCCTCCAGGGTTTCTGGGAACATGGCAGCTCGGACTCTCTGGGATCGAGTGTGACTCAACTGTTGGTTCATTTCTGGAAAAGAATGCATCGAAAGGATGGTCCCATTTAATATTAATCGTCGAAGTCCTTGTACATATTAATAATATATTCATGAATTTATTAACCCCTTTCCGGTACGATTTAATAATGAAAAATTGTGCATGAATTAACCGTTTAATTTTTATTTTTAAAAAACCTTGTTTCATTTTATAATTTTTACACATTCTTAATTATTTTCCATTTTTACATATTGTTAAATAATATCAGAAACGGTAGAATTAAGAGGAAAATGATTTTTCAAACCAATGACGAGCTAAATTCGTCAATTTACCGGAAGGGGTTAATAAAAAATGTAGTTATAATTCAGAGAAATAATCAGTTGATGTCATATTTGACTCCAGCATAAGCTAAAATTCCTACACATTTTTTTCAGTATAAATAAATATTTGAAAATAATATATTAATTTTTATATAATTTTTCGAACTCACCGTCGACCTGATCTTGAGTGAATCCTTGAGCGAACCCTTGATCGAGATCGAACATCAGCTGATCCCCTTCCATCTCGTCATCTTCCTTGCCGGATAGGGAAGGTGCTTGAGTGGCAGCCCCTGAATGGATTCCAGAATCCCCCATGTAGGAATTCTGTTGCCACATGAGCGTTTGTTCCTTGGCAGAGCCCATTGGCAGATCACCAGGGGCTTGGTAGTTGCCGTGTGACACTAAATCGAAAAAGAAGAGAAGGAAATCGATGAGCAATTTTTATGGGAAATACAGGCCTTATTATTTTGCCGGATAATGACGATGCTGGTTTCTCCAGTTGGGAACCGATCGAAGTCGGCAAAGGAAAAGATGCGGCTCGCCAAAGGATAAGTTTATAAAAGCAATATTCAAGATTTTCACATGTTAATAAATAGAAAGAGAAAGGGGGCGAATCTTTTGTGTGGAAAGGAAACCTCATAACGTCTATATATAAAGTAAAGTCTTTGACGTGGAGAAATAAAATCCTCAATCGAGATCCTCCGTTACTCTTTGAGATTGAAATTTAATCTTCAATAAAATCGGAGTATATTTATGCATGAAGAGCTATTTTATGGAGAAATGGAGGAAGAATTATTGGTTTTGTTAATATAGAGTTTTTCACAATTATCTTATTTTCAGTTTTCGAATATAAATTCAGGATTCGTTAAGGCGAATCGAGACGAATGATGAATTCTTTATTTGAAATAAAGTAAAGTATCTTACGGCAATTTAAAGAATATTTCTTTTATTAGTTCAAAATTAATATATAATCAGTTTCAAGTATTTTATATTATTTAAATCGATTACTCGAATTACTGTATTAAATCTACCGAACGTCACACGAGTGAATATTTTTTTGGGAAATAAAATATATTCTATTCGAATAAAATATTTATATTAAATAAAATATAAGTCAAGTTTATCAATAATATAAATTTTCTACATTATAAAGAAAATATACTTACTGGGTCTTGCTTGGTTCGACGACATTTGGTAACTCATGAATCCGGCGTGTGAGTAAATTCACACCTATCGAAACATAAGAAACAGAAATCATCGGTGAAGAAGCGAGTCACGAAAATTTAAATATATTATATTATTAGTCTTTAACATATGGTTTAAAGATATAAAATTGGGTTGCAGCTAAGGCAGGAAATTTTAATAAATTTCAGTTTTTTGTTAGTTTACAAATTTCACTTGGAGCGAAACTGAACGAAGCAGGAAATTTTTAATATGCAGCATCGAGATATAAAATTGTTATTAGGATGGATAGGAAAATCTATACTGTGTATAAAATATAAAAGTTTTAACATTTTCATGAAAACTAAAATGTAGTCATTTGGAAATTAATTGTTTGTATAACCAGAGCTGGAGCGGGATGACATAAAATCACAAACAACGAAACAACATCAACATTTGGACATGGAAATAGAAATCATATGAGTCTCGTAAAGCATAGAGAAACATACATGCGAGTGACTGAACGTTTTCCCTGATGAAATGATATTTTCAGCTTTCATCCTATAGCCGTTGCCAATTAGTCGCATTGTAGCGAATCTGTTATTATTCATAACATGCCATTGTTATGCATCACGACAATGCGCAATTCCAGGTCAAAAATAGGAATACCGACGAATAAAAAAAATACAGGGGATTTGAAATTTGTAGGTATTGAATTTGGGATATAAAAAATTTTCACTTTTTGACCAAAAAAGTGTATCGTTTGTAATGGGAAAGGAACTTGTTGTTACAAATATTTGTAGATTTTAAATTCCATAATAGCGTTGGTACCTTTTTTATCATTTTACAGCAGGAAAAATAATAGTATATTTTCTAATTATTTTATGAAACAATAGAAATATATACAGAAGTGGTTTTTTTAAACAATTGTGAATTTTGAAAACTGTAAATTTCAAACTTTCAGCAAATAAATAGTAAAACCTCCC
This sequence comes from Gasteruption jaculator, assembly GCA_949825005.1. Classification (NCBI taxonomy): domain Eukaryota; kingdom Metazoa; phylum Arthropoda; class Insecta; order Hymenoptera; family Gasteruptiidae; genus Gasteruption; species Gasteruption jaculator. The sequence continues at coordinate 8,084,973 of OX463773.1, read as the reverse complement.
CTTCCCCAAAATGGAGAAAAAAAAACAGTTAATATCTATAAGATATTTAGAAAAAAAATATACTTAAGAATACCAATGATGCTAAACAATTATTATTATTATTCCAATATTCAAAAATAATTGATACTCGAGTGAAATAAAGACCAATAAATAATTCTGAGCCTCAAACTACCTTCAAACACCAACTCTGCATACATATTATAACTTTGCACTAATCCACCCCCTTCTTTTTTAATCATTCCAAAAAAAAGAAAGTATAACAAACGCTGCAATGCAAAACAAATGAGAGGCGGTACGAATGATTGAAAAAGAGACGACGAATGCGTCGGAGGGTCAGTAACCGCATCGGGACGCGAAGACGACGCTTACTTCCTTCCTTGGAATGTTGCAACGGATCGAATTCTATTCCTAATTAAAGCATCTTTTTTTCTTCTCGGGCCGCCTAATCCTGCATTCGCTCAAGCGCAACATAGCGTAGCGTAACTTTATACGTTATTTCGTTGCTGGGAATTCGATAGAAATCAATCAAACGAAATCACGACGAAAAGGAATGAAAAAATAGAAGGAGCAAAGAAAGAAAGAAAGAAAAAAGGGAAGAAGCAAAAGTGAAGAGAGAGAGAGAGAAATGGCAGGTGTACGGTCGATTTTTCTCCCATTGGATGAAAGATGACGTTGGCGTGGGTGTGTTGAATATATAACAAAGGGATTCGCTGGCTGGCCGCGACTTGGCTTTTTCTTTTCCCCTTTTTCTCGAGTAAATCCGGTTTTGCGAAAACGTCTACTCGAAAAGCAGGAAATTGATTTGAACCGTTGAAGAAAGCAAGAAGGAAGAAGGAAGGAAGACTGCTTTGACACACCCAGCGTAAACAGCGCGTTAGAATGTGCATCCTAGCATCCCTGCACTTCGGAGCGACTTTGCGAGTTTGGGAAATCGTGAAAGAATATGTCCGATTGGAAAATGTGCAGGATTCTTACCGTATCCTAGAGGCCGTCAGAAAGGAGATATATTTGGTGCGTCGGACGAGGGGCACACAGGTGACTCACTACCTTGCACTCAATCTTGATATTAGCCAACTTCCCTATCCACTCGTATTCCCGATCTCTTCCTCGGGCACAGATACGAAACTAAAATGGCGTTCAAGCGACGCTCACCGACGCCATGGAGTACAGACACTCCATGATCTACGCTCGAGACGCCCGCCTCTCTTTTTCCCACTCTCTCTTTCACGATTTCTATCTCCCTCGCTCTCTTTCGGGAACTCGTTTTGTCCGGAAACTACAGACCGCGCCATCTCTTGCCGACTCCGGGAACCAATATGTCCGTCTATTCGTGCAGGGAATCTAAGGAGTTGAGGAATAATAAATAATAATAATTGGGATTAACGGTTATGTGATTAAACTTTGTTAAAATTGTGATTGAAATATTGGAATTTTGGTTATGGTAAATTTTCCTGATGAGGCTAGTAAAATTTGTTTTGCAGCAATCTGTAAATTTCTAGACACGGATTTTATAATTATTTTTTATTTGGAATATTATTTCTAGTTTAGTAAAGATATTTTTCTTTCTCAGATTCCAATCGGGTTAATTTTAATTAATATAATCAATAAAAGGATGCGAAAAATAAAGAATTTCTATGAAAGCATGTTGGAGATTTAAGGATTCCTGTAATACCATCGGCAAGTGCTACCATCTAGCATTATTACAATATGCGCACTTATTTCAAAATAATAGGTAATTAACGATTGACTATTTATCAATTTAGCAACAAAGTATACCCTCGGGTTCCAAAAATATCGTTAATTTTACATTTTAAATATAATAAAAAAATGTGATATTTTTCAAGTCTTTTTTTTTTCAAAATTACTCAAATTTGAAATTTTCGGAGTTTGCGAATGAACGTTTTTTATTTTACGCAAAATTCAATAAGTTATAAATCGCATATATGTAATAAATAATAAGTTCAAAAATATATTGATATATGTATACAGGTATATAAAAAAAAAGAAGTCACGTGACTTGACATTACTCCGAGGTCCGAGCCCGAGGGTTTATCTACAAACCGTGTGTTTTATGGGCAGGAGTGGCAATCATGTAAGGTGGGGAAGTCGTGTTCTATTCTCTGTCAACTAATAAAAAAGGAAAGATCCGATTTCAGGAACACAGTTTCCTCCTGCTCCTCGAAAAATCGTTTTTTTTTATATTACGACAACTAAAGAGAACCATAAGAGATTAATTCATGCCAAGTTTGATGTCTTCGTTATTCATACCAATTATTAAACTATACGCTACGTATTTTAAATTTCTACCTCTTTCGTACTGACAGCGTACAGACGACGTGCACTCCAGGATTGTGGTAATCATAATAATAATTACTCTGTAAACAATATTTTGACATTTCCTTTTAAAATCACGCCTTCGCGAATCGTCGAATCTTTTGGCGTCCGTTGCCGAAATATCGAATTTGCAAAAACGTAGATTTTCGGGAACTCTAAATTCTGGCAGCATAAAAATAGATATTTTACGTAAAAATTGAATTTCATTAAAATAGTGTTTTTTTTAACTTGTTCGTACTTTTATTACTTGTAGCACTAATTATTTTATTAGATATTTAAAAAAATAGGATTATTAATTTTTCTCATTCAATTAATTTCAGAATATTTATCAATGTCATTTTATATATTAATTTAACGATTACTCATACAAATTTTATTTCCAGAAATTTGTTGCGAATAGTTTTTGAAAACTTTGTAAGCACAATTTTTATGTATTTCCTTATTTCTATATTTTGTAATATTTTGTACACCTATTCTAGCGATATACTAAATATCTTAGAAACTTATAGATACAACATTTCACGCTGTATCGAATATAATAGTAACAATATTATAAATTCATATTTTTATCTTGTGTTGCATTTTTCCAAGAAATCAATAGTTTATGGGGGAATCTGGAAATTACCGTGGAGTAATATGCTTATGCTTTATTGGTTTTCATGCACCGCGTACTCCTTTCCTTCGCTCGTATTTTGCTAAATATCGCGCTAACGCACAAACTTGAAAAATCGTTATCGATTTTAGTTTAACCACTTTAACTTCCAATTTAAAAATACCAATTGGTATTATTGTAATAAAAATTCCAAAAAACTCGACTTATGGAAAATTCATTCTTTGTCGTTCTTAGATCCACGAGAGAATTCTATAAGGGGAATTTCCGTTCTTTTTGTAGATTCAAAAAATTGTCAGAATCATAAGGGATATCGAACATCCAAGGAAAATTGAGGCACTGCCAAATTTGGATTTGAGCGAGATCTGGCAGAATAGGAAAACACAGGCAAAGCTGTGGAAGAGGGGGTTCTAAACCCAGAGGCGGCATGACACGACCCCCTAATAATGATAATCTTATGACATTTAAATTAGTTGTCGTCGGAGATGGAGGTGTTGGTAAAAGTGCCCTAACCATACAATTCTTCCAAAAACTATTTGTCACCGATTACGATCCTACCATAGAAGACAGTTACATTCAACATACCGAAGTCGACAAGCAATGGTGCATCTTAGATGGTAAGTGGTCTCTTTTGTTTTTTTTTAAATGATTCATTTTGAAAAAGAAAATTGCAAAACCGTGAAAACTACAATTTCCAATAAATTTGAAATTAACAATAATTTCATAAATTCGATCAAATTGATACACGAAATGCTTTGAATTTTTACAGTACTGGATACTGCGGGCCAGGAGGAGTTCAGTGCGATGCGTGAACAATATATGCGTAAAGGAGATGGATTTCTATTAGTTTACTCGGTAACGGATGAACAATCTTATGAGAATATCGTCAATTTCTACACTCAGATCCTACGCGTGAAAGACAGGGATGTTTATCCGATGCTCCTGGTGGCCAACAAAGTCGACTTGGTCCACCACAGGAAAGTGAGCGAGGAGCAAGGGAGGGAATTGGCCCATCGACTGGGGATTCCTTACATCGAAACTTCTGCCAAAGATCCACCGCTTAACGTAGACGCCGCGTTTCACGAGGTACGTCTTTTTTTATTATTTATTTATATTTTTTATTGTTCTTGGGTTAAACAAAATTGAAATTATATTTCTCGTATTCGGGGTCTTGGAAATTATTGATTGCTTTTTGAAAGTCGACCTTCGAATAGTTGATTTTATTTCTTGGGCAATTGAAAATAATTTTCGATATAATTTGAAACATTTTTACGACAGGTTGTGCGTATAATTAGAAACCAACCACCGGCAGAATTGGAAAAAAATCGTCGAAAAAGAAGACGTTCCGGAAAATGTAATCTTCTTTAAAACACGAGACTCTTTAATATTAGAATCGTAAACAGGGTCAAGTTTTCACTTCTTCTCTCCTGAAAAGCTGAGATTTAAATAGTTTTAATGAAAGGGACGCTAATTAAAATAGGACTACCCGCTATTTTTGAAACCTCTAAAAAAAAAAGAAGATGGAAGAAAGGATAGATTTTCGGTGTCTCGGAAATTCGAGTATTTGTTTTTCAAACGACTTTGAATTTTGACAGGAAAATTTTGCATTTTGGTTAATTTTCAAAGCTGTGATAGCACGAAACAGTGGAAAGAAGTGGGGAAAAAGAGGCTTTTTTTCCGATTTTCCGAAACTTTCTTCTACACGACGATTGGGCGACAAAGAAAAAGAAAAAGCTGTCAACGAGAAGAAAGTTTGACTCGGAGTACCAACGATGCCAGATTTTTTACGATTCTAAATTTGAACAAAGTCGCTAATTGTTATTCCTCGCGAAACTTTACAACGTTTACTAGCTAGTTATGCAAAAGGTAGCCGACGAACAAAACCGACAATTTAGACTTTAAACAATTGATACTATTGAAACTGAAGAACGTTAAAGAGAAATTAATAACGAAAAGAGAGACTTTATCGAAAGGGAGATATTTTTTTAACAAACGATATAAAAAAATATCTCAATTTATCTACGTTTAAACACACATCAATTTTTCTACCATCGATGAAACATGGAATTGAGCATTTTTTATTATTAAAATGACGAATGTAAAAAAAAAAAGATAACAAACACGTACTATGTGAGGAATCTTTGAACGTTTCCCTCGCAAACTTTAAACTAAACGAAGAAGTAAAGAAACAAAAGTGTCATCAAATGACTATAAGAAACTTTTTTTATATATAAAAAAAAGCTATATTTGTAGCTGATTTCACACAAATTTATTCCTCGCGCATTCTATATTAGTCTTTCCACGTTGTAGGATGTACTCAAAGTATTTTTTTTTTACAGTACATCAAAGATATTAACGAGAGCACAAATGACAGACGTACGAAATTTCAGCACAAAGGAATATATTTTCTTTTCTCATTGAAATTATATTTTTATAAGCATTTGAATTTTCTATCTTTGGTTACTGTAGGTAAAGGAACATCTCGTAGTCGTATTTTATAATTTCGCTATAGACTGAATCGAATATATATAAATGCCAAAAAAAAAAAAAGATTTTTTCGAGTTAGTCTGTAATTTTTGTATCGATGCGTTTGAAAAACAGAAGTATTATATGTTCTACTCTGCATATAATTAATCGAAACCAAATTAGTTTTTTATAAAAGAAAATATATATATATTTTTTTTCGAATAAAAATAGGAAGAAAGGAGAACTTCTATTCGAAATTTCAATTTCACTGTTTGATTTTAGAAAAAAAATTTATATTTCCTGAGAGTTGATTTTGGTGAATTTTTGCAAAAATGTTAAGACCTATTGGGGTCTGTGTTAAGATTTTATTATTGATCATTTGAAATTTAGAGTTTTACGAAAATAGAATATTTAGTTCAACTCAAGGGCTAAAATTGGTTGAAGGTATTTTTTCCTTGAAATCCTTATCAAAAATGTTTTGATTCAAAATAATCTTATTGATGTCTATTCATTAGCTTCATTTCGACGTCTATTATACGAAGACAAATGATCTTGAGCTTGACGAATTAGGAGGGAAAGGAAAAATGTATATTGAGACATTGGACACATTTTATATCGTGTAATTATTATTATTATTATTATTTCAAGGTAAAGGATATTTATTTTAAGGTAAAATCGACTTCGAACCTTGTAATTCAAGAATTGGTCTCACACTTATTTTCTGCAAAATTTCTTTAATTTCAGTTAACAGATGATACCGTTTTAATTAATTAACTTAATTTCCCAGAAAAAATAAATTTCCAATGCAGTAGGAATTTATTTTCAGAGCCAATTTTAACTAAAAATTGCTATTCTATAAAATCGAATTTCTTTCCCTGCGTTTCTCGTCTCTGTGTATGAAATATTAAGATTGATTCGACACTACTCAGATCTGGATTCTTCCTATTTCTGTTTTCCTTAGATTAGGAATGTTCGAATACTCATTTCGCATGTAAGAAAATTGATATTCGGATCTGTTTTTAGAGTACTAAGAAAACGATACCATGGCCTATATTAGTCTAATCTTAAATCACGGAATAAATCAAGGAATAAAATTCACAATGGAGTCCGATTAGATTGAAAGAGAATTTCGAGAATACTCAGAAATGAATAATTTGAGATCGCAATCTCATTAGTCGTATTTTAACGTATGTATGTCAAATCCTGTTCAGACAAAAATGTCCGAATGGGTTAATTATGTAGCTGGAAATGCTTCGTACTAAAATTCAATTAGTTTATTCCATTTTATATTATTTACAAAAACGCAAAAGTGTATCCGGTTCTAATTTTTTTTTCTGTCTAACTGGGCTTCGCTGCGTGGAGTGAATTATAGCGTTTCAACTGAAACCACGGGGAGAGAAGAACAAATTTGCAACTGTAGCAAAGAAAAAAAATTGCAGCTATTTTCAATTCGATGCGCGAAGGAAAGAATTTTTTTCGCTGCGAAGAAAATGTATTTCTTACAAATTGGCAAGTTTTGATGAGAAAATTGTGTCTCTCCACCGTTTTATAATTTTTACCGAGGGGTTTTCGAGCGTTTCATGCTTCGAATATGCATAAACCCGCGGTAATAAATCACCCTATAGTTTATTCCATGACGGACAATGGATAAAACTAAACTGCTGAAAATATGGGGAGGAAAAGTGACGTAAACGTATATGTGAAGTCGTAAAAATTAAAACTGAATATTGTATGTTGAATGTGAACGTGTAAATGTGGAGAAAACATACCGTTTCTCTTGTTGTATATTATTATCACTATTATTATTATTATTATTGTTAATATTAAAAGGAACCGTGTTTTTCTTCTCAAACATCTTTGTTATTCCGAGCTCTGTCAAAAGCAAACACGTCTCGGGGATTAAATCCGGGAAAAGTTAATCCATATTTACATTTTTTTTTTCATCCAGTCTTTAATGCAACTTTAAAAGCAAAGGAACCTTTTTTTTTTAATTATTATCATCATCTCGCTGGAATAATATTTCTGCGAGTCCATGAAATAAAAGCAGAGCTTTCTCTGCATTTTACCGGTTTGTCTGTTATTCTATACTTTTGCGTTTCATTTGTATAATTGTATGAAATGGATTTACTTCGCCCGGAAGTAAGCAAAAAGGGCTGAAAATGTTCTGTAATTTGTTCTGTCTCGAAATCGCAAACAGCGTTTTCAGAATTCCGGGAATATTTTGCGATCCGAGTGATTCGAAAATGGAGCAGCGCAGCTTTTAAAGGGAATTTTTCGTTAATGGAAATATTAAAACGATGTTTGAAAAATTGACGGATGAAAGCGCGTTTATTAAATGGAAAAACACGGAAACCCGATATTTTGACTTTAGTTGCATTATTGAAAATTTAACTGGAACCTATATGAGTGTTTGTCTGTGTGTGTCTACATGAAAATACATAACGATTGTCCACGAAATTGTTTATATTTAAAGCGAGGAGGAAGAACAAGTTAGGTTTACAGAAAATCGAAAAAGAGCAAACATAACGAGTCATTTTTTTCATTTTTGGTGCGAAATGCCATAAATTTGCGAACCCTCAACAGTATAAAAAAAAACAAATCGAGTGGAAAATTGTATGCTTTTCAGTATTAGTTTTTCGTTATAAAATGAATTGTAACTTCTGAAATTTTTTCAGAATATTTGGAGTAGTGGTTCCAACAGGAGAAATTTCACAAAGTTTCTGAAATTTTCAATTTACGTTTCATACGAGATATTTAACATGCCATACAATGAGATTGTCTAATTTAATAATAACGTAGGAGGAAGGCGAAGAATTTATGGAATGTATCAATCAGTAATTTTGAAGGTATTTTGAGGAGAAAAAAAATGAGAAAGGGAGAGAAAATATGTGATGTCGAAAAGAAGAAAAAATGAAGGAACAGAGGAATGTACAATGTAATATTTAACGAAAACAAAAGTAACTTATTCTAATATCGAAACACGTCTGCCTTGCATTTAAAGAAAAAGAGAAACAAGTACGTAATTACACCCAAATAAGGAAAAAAAAAGCAAACTCGCATCTTCTCGTTCTATTTATTTTTCTTTTTCTTGAAAATCTGTTCGAGAAAATTCGTAGGCAAAAGGTTCAATCGCAAATAGCTTCTGCCATCCGCCCTCATTTTCGTTACAAAAGTATTTGCGTAGAAGCAGCATTTTGACAAAATCGTTTAACGATCGTTCTGAAGAATGTTTAGAAAAAAAATGAGACCGCTCACGATCCCTTAAATGCAACAACAAAAACAGTGAATGCGACAAAGAAGAATAAAAAAAACGTAGAGAAAAACTATAAGCTGAATATTTTGTACTTTGCAATATAAAATAAAAGGAACCAATTATGGTCGAACAAAACAAAGTAGAGTAATTAGAAAGTAGAAGGAGAAGACGATTAAAAAAAATAAAAACAAAACGTGTAATAAAGATGAACTAATTCACGCTAATTTTTGTCACCACACAATTGTATATAATTAACACTGCTTGCGCCAAGAAAATAATAATCGATTCCGTATGAAAATCGTCGAAGCAGAATTTCAACGAGGATCGTACTTTTCTGACCCGAGTTATTTAATTTGATTTAATTTCAATGAATTTAAATAAAAATTGTTTTTCAATATCCATCGCTGTATGAATTTTTTATACGGAGAAAAAAAGAAAATTGTTTATTTCACATCTATTTAAAAAAATTATGATATTTGATCCGTTCGAAAATTAGCATTTTATTTAATTAGCATTTAAAATTAAAAAGCATTACAAAAATGCTAATTTAAATACATAATTAATGATAAATAAAATTTCGAAAGTATTCATCAAAACTCGGTCGGAAAGGTACCTTCGCTTGAAAAAAAAGAAGAAAAAAGGAAGTCATTTCACTACCGTGAATCGAAAAATGAAGAATAATTGAAAGAATTAGCACATTTTGGTGCTAATAAAATATATAAAAGTAAATAAAAAAAAAACATATATTAAGTTTTATAAATCGCCGTCCGACTGTTTAAACAAAGAAAAGTACATACTATAAATTTGCAATGAAACGTTTTCTAGTAGAGCCAAGAAACAAGATTTTTAACGAAAATGTTACGAAGCCAAGAAAAAAAATTGAAATTTTAATTTGTCAAAATTCAGGTTAAGAAATAAAAACTTATGCAACGATATTATTTCTGTTCCTCCGATAATTTCACAATACCTTTATACAAAACAGTCAATAAATTGATTACTATTGTGATAATGGATGAAAAAAAGAACAGAATGAAAATATACGGAAGTGTTATTGAAATTACAGAGGTTGTGAATTAAACAAAAATTTGAATTTAAAAAAAAAAGAGATTTCTTTTTCTACCAATGGGGAAAAAAGGAACGAAAATACGATAAATATATATATTAAACAGACAGAAGTCACTTTATCGCTCTCAAAAGAGTTGCCCATATTGTACCCCATTAATCACGTATCCGGCGAAAGGAAGTAAGAAATAATACGATATTGCTTAAATGTTAAGGGAAACTTTTTCGAGAAAAAAAAGTTTTTTCTTATTTGAAACATTTGGATTGTTTGATACCGATTGTAAGATATATTCTAATAAGCACGATATTGTTGAAGTTACGAAACGAAGAAATTGAAAGATCCGTCAGCTAAAATTAGCAAACTTCGAATTTTAATGTTCCTCCATTTAAAGGAAAGTTTCAAGGAAATGTTTCTTAGGGTAGAAACCTAGGAATGAATAGTTCGTAAGAGCACCAATTGTCTGCGGAGTAAAAAGAGGGAAGAATTTTGATTTTGATTTTGCTCCATTACAGTAATGGTCTGATATACAATTTTTTTTTTCAATTTCAAATTTCAACAATTTTTAGAAAATACATTTTTTTTACTATGTCTTGTGTCTTTGTGGAATTTTAAAAATATAAATTCCTGTGCAGTATGAAAATAGGCATCTTGGGACATTTATTTTCTTTTCGTCGAATTTTGCCGCTTAAAGAAAATAATTTTGGTCTGCGAAAAAGAAAAATTGCCAAAAACTTTCAATAGACACGAAAATGCCCAAAATGTGTAGAAATATTTTGCGAATACTTGGTAGATATTTTGTAACTTGGTAAATTTCTGTAACTTGGGAAAATTTAGAGAAATTGGAAGAATTCAAATTTGATCTATTTTCCGGAAAAATCTTCAGTTACAGAAATTTTCGGGATTACAATAAAATGGTATTTTGAGTTTGTTGATTCCGAGCACTCAAATTTATATTTACTCACACTTCTACAATATTTAATTCGTACACGTAGCAAAAAAATTTCGTTGAAATCCTATACCGAGTCGAATAAGTGAGAAAACGCACACAAAATAACAATGAATAAAATATCTAATATAATTTAACGAAAAGCGATCAGCCGAATAGGAGATTACAGTTTATCACTAACGGCGGAGAAGCGTAATGAAGAATTAACGTAAAATAATGTGAAATATCGCCAATTGATTGTATCCTATAGATAGCAAGAGAAAAGAGAGTAAGAAAAAAAAAAGAAATCTATATTTTGAATGATAATACGAGAAAGAAAATAAGAAATAACTATATTACGGAACAATTTTTCTTCTTTCAATTCACCGCAGCAAGGAAGAACAAATAAACAATAGACAATTAAGGAAGAAATTTATGTGAGAAATACTAATGAGTATATTGATATAAGTATATAAAAATATATATATTTTTTTTTGTTCTGTTATTAAAGTGTCAGTAATTGTGCAGGTCACTGTATGAAGTATGAACAAAAATGATAATAAATGAAATACCATGTTTACAAAAAAAAAAACAAGATTATTTTTTTCCTCCAAACCCAAATATTTCAATAAACAGGTCAAACTGTAGATGCAATTATAATCGCCATGAATTTTTTTTGCATAATTACAACTCTTGCTTTCACGTTAAATAATTTTCAAGGGGAAGAATCAACATTTTGAACATTTCCATTTTATTTCATTTCAAATCAGAATCTAATTCTAACCGGAGATTTCAATTTTTTTAAATTACAGCTTGAAATTCTTATTATTCATATTTTTTTGCATTAATAATATTACTAATAATTACATATTTCATATTTTTTATTATTAATCATATTTCAAGCTGGAAATTATTACTTGCGACATTTTTTTTTGTGAAACAAAAATTTCGACAATTTCCTTCCACTCGGAGACAGGGAAGTCGGTTCCTCTCACATTTTTTACACCCTTTCTTATGCCTCGCCAAGTTCATTACACTATTATGCGTTCACCTCGACCTCGAAAAGTCGAAAGGGCGTAACTCCGATGCCGCCCTGTGTAGATTAAGGCTTTGGGATTCTTATCAATTCGTAAACCAAATGACGTGTTAAGGCTCAAGATATTTCTTATCTCTCCATTTATGTACAACCTCGGCTCTTTCCTCCACCCTTCCCTCTTTTTTTTTCGTACATCTTTGAGTAGAAGATAAATTATGTGCTTGCCTGCACTAATTACAATACGTCAATCCAAGAATAAACGTCTGCATTGCAATTAGAACCTCGTATCGAGACAAAGTTATCGTATCACTAATTTCTTTTTTCGATAACGGCTTCAATATTCAATCGGTTCGAATTTCCTGGCGAACTTTCAGGCAAAGTGCATCGGGTGCAATCTATCTGTCGATTCTAACTTAAAAATAATGCAACTCCAAATGCATTTTTTATTATATTTTTCTATAATTGTTTTACATTTATAAATTTGTTAGTTAAACTTATTTTTTTTGGTTAAAAGGATTTTTTATTTTGTTAGTTAAATTCCAAGTTTGAAGTTTAACTAAAAAATGTAATAATATATCGATTAGTATAAATTTTCGATTTCCTAATTTTTCGATAAAGTTTCTAAATATCTTTCTTTCAAATACTTCCTATTCCAAAAAAAAAATAGAGTAAAAATAAAAAAATAACAAAATTAGCGTAGTGGGGAGACTAATTTTTGGGGATAATATGATTCCAGAATTAATTCTTGCAACAAAATCCTACGGTAAATTAATGAGAATCATGTTTTTTAGCTGGATTCCAAAAAATTCTATTAGACACTTCGAAATTTCTTGTAAATTATTGCCCTTTTTTGAATTTCATAATCCATTACAATTTTATACAACAAAACTGGAATTCCAAATTTGTTCCGCTCTACATCAAATTTCTGTTTCTACAATTTTTAACGTTGAAAAACAGAGAGAAAAATATCGATACAGAAAAAAATGTATGCTTTTAATATTTTCTCTCTATAAATAATTTTTTTTTCCCTATGCACATAGTCTCTGATATTTATAATTCTCCCGAAAGGTACCTGAAAAACGGTCAGTATTTATTAAATTTCGAAATGCCGGAAAATCGTGGGGCAAAAAAAAAAGGTTCGGCCAGAGAGAAATATTCGAAACATTCATTTTCTCTCTATGAGCATTTAATTTTCTGTTCGTAATTATCTTTGAAGGTATTTTCCTCTCTGTAAATAAAATTCTCTATGTTTAAACAAACATCCGAGCGAAAAAACATTCGCGCTTCTCGCACAAACGTTTGCATAAGCGCGCATATAAGAAACGCTCGGTTCGAGCTTCAAAGTAGGCGATGATACTTTTCGTTGCGGTTTGAAATCCCGCAGAAATTTCGAAACGGTCCAAAGGCAATTTGAATGGGAATGGACGGGAAAAAGTGGGAATATGCAAGAGCGGCGTGGGTGTATAATAATAATATGCGAGATCAAATGAAAAATAAAGGACACAAGCGCGGAATGGGCAAAAGAAGAGGAATTGAGTTTGTTTACGGAACTCATTGCCTAATTAATGTTGGAACATTATGAACTCCGGTATGATAAATGCAGCAGCTGCTTCTGGCACCAACTACACCACCCGTTGCTCCTGCAAATATGCGAAACCACGGTGGTGCACTGTTGGGGCGGATCTAAAGTACCACTGCTGTGCCGTCTCTCGCTCTGTCTCGCGTTACGTCTCTATGCTTTCCCCTAATTCCGAAATACCAGGGTACTAACTACTGACATGCACCACGGTACTACGTAGATACCTATGTATGTACTACCTATAGTGCACTCCTATACAATTTCAAATATGCACATGTACAACTACCGTGTAACGCGTACTCGAAGCTTAAACACTGAGCAAAGAAGAGAAATTAATGTACCTTGTGTGTTTCCCTTACAAACAAAATTTCCCACCTGATGTTTCAATGTACTTTTAGATTATACGTAATTAAAGAACTTCTTGTTAACAACTCGATCTTGTCTCCAGCCCTGTCCCAATAGAATGAAGGCTAAAGCCAACACAACCCCAATTAGGGTACCAAAAAAAAACCAGGGGTTTATCAATATGACCCACAAAGGGCATATTTTTTTAGGGGGTTCGAATCAGGTGTTATTGGGGCTTAGTGGGTTCAAAGAATTTTGAAGCCTGGGAAACATGAGAATACAGTTATGAAAATTTCAACCTTACGAAAATTCCCGATGTCTCATTAGAAGTGCGATTTTTGTGCAAAAAATCTAGTTTTGGCAAACTTCCGCTAGGATTTTATGGAAATAGGCTTTTGGAATCGATTCTATGAGTCAAATTACCGCTAAAAATGATCTCCCGTATGTTGTTTTTGAAACCTTATTCTCCACCCCATTTGCCGGGGTGAAGATCAAGCAGCTTTTCGCCGAAAAAATCGACTTTTGAAAGCGACTTTTGGGGATTGTTGAGAGACCCTTCTCCGATGTATTTTTTCGCGAGGAATCCAATTTTATTGTCACAATTCCAGTTATCCCGCGGGAAATATGATTTTTCCACATTTTTCTCGCAAAAATCTATTTTTTACCAATTTCCGCTGGGATTTCATCAAATTTGATCTTGGAAATCGATTCTACGGGAAAAATTACCCCTAGAAATGACTTGTCCAATCCAATTTTTGAAACTTTAATTTTTACCTCATTTTTGGGGGAAGGGGTAGGCATGCCCAAAAAAATCCACTTTTGGAAACTTTTTTTAGAACTTTCGGGAGACCCATATCCGATGTATTTTTTCCCGAGGAATCCATTTTCATTGTCAAAATTTCCAAAATCCAACGGGAAATAGGATTTTTCCTCAAAAAACCTACTTTTTTCCAACTTCCGCTGGGATTTCATCAAATTTGACCTTTGGAATCGATTCTACGGGAAAAATTACCCCTAAAAATGACTTGTCCAATCCCATTTTTAAAACTTTAATTTTTACCCCATTTTCGGGGGAAGGGGTAGGCATGCCCAAAAAAATCGACTTTTGGAAAATTTTTTTAGAACTTTCGGGAGACCCATATCCGATGTATTTTTTCCCGAGGAATCCATTTTCATTGTCAAAATTTCCAAAATCCAACGGGAAATAGGATTTTTCCTCAAAAAACCTACTTTTTTCCAACTTCCGCTGGGATTTCATCAAATTTGACCCTTGGAATCGATTCTACGGGAAAAATTACCCCTAAAAATGACTTGTCCCACCCCATTTTTGAAACTTTAATTTTTACCCCATTTTTGGAGGAAGGGGTAGGCATGCCCAAGAAATCGACTTTTGGAAATTTTTTTTGTGAACTTCGAGAAACCCATACCCGATGTATTTTTTTCCGAGGAATCCATTTCTTTAATTGAAATTCCCGAAATTCCACGGAAAATAGGATTTTCCCCCAAAAAACCTACTTTTTTCCAACTTCCGCTGGGATTTCATTAAATTTGACCTCTGGAATCGATTCTACGCAAAAAATTACCCCTAAAAATGACTCGTCCAAACTTATTTTTAAAACTTTAATTATTACTCATTATTTCACCGCACCCTCTACATCGATTGACGTTAAATGCAAGAAAAATCTCGTCTGGGCTGGTTTTGAAACTCCCTTGGGGGCTCATTTCATTTTTTATGCCGTGTAAGCTCATTTTCGTTATTTGCGTTGCAGCGATTTTCATTGCATCACAAGTCTCTTTCCTCGCCGTGGGTTTAATGGAATTACACTGAAAAATTCATGCCGAAAAACTTCAAGCTTTCACAACCATCGGAATAATATATTTGAGCCCCGTAATAAGTTGCTTGCCAATTCCATTAATGTCATTAATGATATAATCAAACTCCTCAAGTTTGCATTGAGATGGATTCTATCTGTAAACCGTAGTGGCAGCTTTGAAATAACTCTCGATTCTTTGTTACATTTTTCGAGCTTTTTATCTGCATAGCGAGCACGTAACGAGAAAAATGTTGATAAATTCCTGGAGTTTCAGAAGTTTCATCAGAGACGTGATTTTATTAGGGACCACGTTGGAAATGCCGAAAGGCAAAGAAATCTCGCGTGACTCTAAAAGGGACTGATAAAGAGGAAGAAAGGGAGCAAATGGGAAAGAAAGAAGTAGAGAATAAAAAGAGGCACTTTGTAAAGATCATTCATATTCCATCGAGAATTGGTGTTCCATCAAACACATTGGGGTGGAAAGATATATTAATACGATTTTCTTTGATATTACGATTCCCTTTGAACAGCCTTGACTTTAATACAGTTATCAAAATGTATGATCATACACAACTATGTACTTTCTACATACAGGTGTACGCTTATAATGCCCGAACGATATTTTCCTCTCTCGCTTTTTCCACCGGCTCCCACGTAGATGCATTCCCAATACGTTATCGAACATACGCGGTATGATTTTTCCTACTTTTCCTTCCTTCCCAAACTCTTTGCGAAGAAATTCTTCTCAGATTCAGGAAAACACCGTGGAAAAGTGTTTAAGCAAACTTCTGTTCCGTATTTTTGTTCTCAACTCGGCCTCCAGGTGTTTTCAGAAAGTAGAATAATGTACAAAAACAGAAAACAGCAAAGTTTTCCTTTTTCCGGGAAAAAAAAAACATAAAATAAATATTTAAATAAATTCTCATCGTATAAATTTCTATCCAATAATAAATTTCTATTTAAATAAATTTTCCCTCAATTTTCTTTTTCGATACATAATAATGTATTTTCAGAAAACAGCAAATTTTTCCTTTTCTCGATGAAACATTTTTTACATTTTTGAAACACGCATTCAAATAAATTTCCATTGTAGGAATTTCTACCTGACAATAAATTGTCCCTGTATTTTTTGTTTAATGCATGTTAATGTGTTTTCAGAAAAGAGAAATGTATGGAAAAGTAGCAATGGCAAATTTTCCTGATGATATCATAAAAAAAGGTTGTACCTAAGGGTTAGTCCATAAATTTTCCCTGAAAACTTCTTTCCCAATTTTTCCTCCCTTTCCCAGAAAGAAACTGTTTCAATAAAAGAAATCATAACTTCAATGAGAAATTTTGTGGAAATCTGAAAATTGCCAGATAAAATAGTAAAAACATGATTTTTTGCAATTTTTTTCTCCCAAATTATTGCAAACAACCACTTTCATTACTTGAGAAAATATTTTTCAAAAGTATCTGGGCGAATTTCATCTCTCTATTTCTTTCAGTACATTTCGATGTATTTACAGAGAGTAAAAATATGTGTGAAATGAAAATCCGAAGTTTACCAGAAAAATACCATAAATTCTGGGAAACATGATTTTTACAAATCTTTCTTCCAAACTTTGTACAAAGAAAATTCTTTTTAAATGTTAAAAAATATGTAGATACATTTTTATTTCATACTTTTCCAATGCGGTTGATATTTTCGCTAAGTGGAAATATATGCAAAAATCGAAATGGCAAATTTCCCTGATAATATCACGAAAAAGGTTATACCTGAGGGTTTCTCCATAAATTTCACCCAAAGAAGGAAAACTTCTTCCTCGATCTCTCTCCCCATTTCCAGAAAAAAAAAAATAGTTTCATCAAAAGAAATCGTAACTTCAAAGAAGAATTTCGTGGGAATCTGAAATTCGCCAGAAAAGTAGCAGAGATTGTATGCGATTGTGGAAAGTTGAAATTTCAAAATTTCCCCTTTTCATTAAAAGATGCGAGTGTACGAAGAAATTCTCTTGGTGTGGAATAGATATTCTCTTAAATTTCACTTTCATATGCAAATGCCAGTCGATATTTTAACATAATTAAAACATATCCGCTTAAAGGACGGATAAAAAGTTGATGGAAATAACTTGCGTTGAATAAATATCTATAAAGTTAAATGAATCGTATTTCGAGAAAAACGAACCAACTATTCCGTGAATAATTAACGGTAATGCGATTTCAGCCAGTATCCTTTTAAAATTGTATTGGAAAAGGAGAGGTAATTTTCATTCTATATGTTGTTCATTACTTGGAAGGACTAATTTGCATTGAACTGTTCTTCCGACCACGTCTACACTCTCACAAACCAACACTTTTGTCATAAGATTTAATCTACATAATTGCTTCAATCAGATCCGTGCAAACTTATTTTCCAATTACGCGTATATCTTTTTACCTCGCGTTTTCAGATCCGACCAAATTTTCTTCCAATAAAGAACCAAACTTATGATAATTGTCAATAATTAACTGCAAAAGAACGTTTCCTTGCACAAAAATGTCACGGTCCGTTATTTATATATTTTTTTCCAGACATGCTGGGTTTGCGAAAGACTCGGAATTGTAATATCTTAATCGAAAGATTACGGCTGCTCTCAGCAATTATTTTGAAATATTCTATTATTTTATCTTTTTCCGGTACAAAAGCGAAAGGATTTACTTTCAATTAATAAAAAAAAATGTCGTTGCAGTGACACAATTTTATTTGATTAAAACGAATATTTTCTCTACTCGCGTCTGATGGATATTTTTTTGTTTGAGGAATAATTTGCAATAGATGAGTTTTTTTTTAATTTACCTAAAATACCGAGGAGAGAAAAATTCACTAACGATAAGAATATAATTGAGACACTTGCATGATGCAAAATAAATAGTAAAATTTCATATAAAAGGAATAAAAGCTACAAAAGAATTTCTATAATACAAAAATTCCTTTATAAAAATAATAAACGTATTTGTGCATCATAAAATTCGAGTTAATTGCCTCGGGACGAGAAGTAGGAAAATTAAATGGAAAAATAATGTTTGAACTGTAAAAAAATATTGAAATTTCAAAGTTAAACTTTGACATTACAAATTTAATAAAATAATATAGAAATTCCGGTTAATTGTTATTTTTCAATAAATTTCTCGTTACGTGAAATATCAGAATTACGCAGAAAAATAATAAAAGGTGCGACAGAATTTCGAAAATATATAAATTCCCTTATAAAAATAATACACAATATTATAAAAGCAACCGTGACTATTTCTATTAAATGTTAATACACTTTTTTGTGGACGACCGATGTTTATAATTTTTTCTTAGCGATTCCCATTACATTTTTTCTTCCAGCGCACGTATTCACTAAAATTTTTCTAATTTACCCATTGTTTTTCTCTTTCCGGGAATTCCAATTCCCGTGTTTCCGTTTCTCCCTTTGAATGGTTGCAAAATGTTTCACATATCGAGAGAATGGAGTGCAGCATGCCGATTGTACGGCTATTACTACAGTTCGCTTCAATTCACCCTTAAGGCGCAAAAGCGAATCAAGTAACCCAACAATAAGTGGAAAGGGTGGAAAGGGTGGAGTTGAAGGGGGTACTTTTTTGTTTAACAGCGCCGTTTATTAGCTATTGCTTGTTGTACGTAATATATCGTACCGGGATACAACTGGGTTGGGTTTTCGTTGCTCTACTACAGTCAAATGCCCTACTCTCGTCGCCAAACAAAAGAACTGTAGGTTCAACATACCACCCTCTTCAAGCAACCCCTCGCACATCTCTCTGCCTACGACGTTTATTACTTCAAGTGCACTTTTCGAAGTAATGTATAGCTTTCTCTTGTTAAAACAAAATACCTCTTGTAACATTGCACCCCCTCCCACCCCCTTCGAAGGATTTTCCTTCCTTCGACCCGACAATACCTTTGGAAACACAATGCCGGACAATTATACCCGGCCATAGAATCGATGAATATTTTATCGACTTCATTCGAAAGGGTTTCCATTTTTTTTTTTTGGAATTTATATTTAAATCAATCGATCTGAATTCGGGTCACTGATATCACAACGTTTGGCCTTTGACCCCTTATGCACGGAGTAAAAACGATTCGCTCGGTTTACTAATTGTAGGGAGATAATGAAAATTCATCCCTGATGGAAAAACGGCGAAATTATGAATATACAAAAATAAAAAATTGGATAAAATAGGCAAACTGTTTTACAAATGTAGCGTTACGTAATATAAAATGGGAAAAAAAAATCGCCTATTAATGATAAAAATATTAAAAACTAATTATTGATATATAGAATAAAGTGACTATTAATTTTGTATGATTATTAATTAATAATAAACGTATATACTAATCACTTATTTTTCAATATCAATTATTTATGTTTTTTTCTTGTTAATTTCATTTTTTTTCCATTACGGGTGCGATTCGCTTCTGAAGAATCATTTGAATAGCAAAAAAATAGTAAATGGGATAAATATAAAAAACAAATTTGAATATTTAACTTAAAACCGTGTTATATAATGTAAGACAAGAATAAAAAATTAACTATTCATAACGGAAACGTTGAAAACTAACCATTAATAAATAATAAAAATTTAACTATTAATTTTTCATGATCATCAATTATTTATCTTCTTGTTAATTTCGTTATTTTCTATTACGAGCGCGTTTGGCTTCCAAAGGATAATTTGAATAGCAAGAAAATGGTAAATATTAATGCGGGGTAATTTAAAAAACTCAATATTTCACTTGAAACCCCGTTTTCCGTCGAAAAATAGAGATAAACAGAAGCTATAAATAATCTACTCCACGACGCTATTATTATTTAACAGCAATTGTTACAAAGGAAATTGTTGGGGCTATACATGATTTAGAAAAATAATAAATACGCGCTCAAGGCGAATAATATCGAAATAAAATACACAAATAAGTCAACTCGTCAGAAAACATCCATAATTCAACGATTTCTCTTCAAACCTACGCAATTACAACAAAACTGGCGTTGATTACTAATTTTCTATGAATATGCACTATTTTTTCGAATGAATCTTTACGTCGCGAGCGCATGTTTATCGTTTCTTGTAGCGATTGTCCTTGGTTTTAACGAATCTTCTTTTTCTCAACGCACTTGCAAATTCATACTGGAATTTTTTTTTTATTGTATGCATATATGCAAGAGGATGACGATAGTTTAAAATATTTCTATTACCCATGCTATGCACGTACTTGTTCGATTATCGTTGCAAACTACCTCCGTCCGCTTCTCTCCAGTGTGTATGTGCCCAAAACCATCCACCTCTTAGACTGCTGGAGCCCTGGAACAACGCCCCACAACCCCGTGTGTTATATATTTACATATATATGTATATAAATATATACACCTTCCTCTCTTCCCTTCCGTCCAAAACCCATTTACATTTATGTACCGATACTCTCTGTTATAGATATTTCGATAAAGCTCTCATCGCACCTTTAACACCTAACCGGAATTTTACTTTCCATTTTATTCTGAAAGTAAAAAAAAAAAGAGTCTTTAATATTCTGTATATCCCAATACGGACATGTGCAAACATTTATATTGCTGCAAAATCACGGCATTTAATGGCTTTTACCCGTAGAAGCGGCAACGAGGGAGATTTTTACGTTTAATTCAAAATTTTCATGCTCCGCGATAACAATAGGACGCAACAAATTCCTCATGAAGTCGTTTTTACGCCTACCGGGTATTTTCAGATCCCATAAATCCCCAAATCTTCTTTTTTCCTTCTGTTTCGCTATTTCGCCATTTATTTTGTATTTTTTTATACTATTTCATATTATTTTATATTATTCTGCTCTGTTACTATTATTGAAACTATTATTTCATCTTTATAATATTGTTATTGTCGCTCTATTTACATTAATTATAATTCAACAATTATTATAATTCAAGGCATAATAAATGATATTAAAAAAAAAGTTTTGCCTTTCTAAATTTTCTACAAAATTTGCGTAATTGAAAAAAATAAAATAAAATTGATTGAATAACAAGGCGTCAAGTATTCGATAGATTTGTTTAAGAAATTTCAACGACGCAAAATTAAATAGAACTGTCATACTTTTGTGGCAGCCCGTGATAATTTTGTTCTTGAACCGATAATATTTTCTTTCCGTGATGGCTGAAAGGAACGATTGGAATTTCGCTGATATGATTTTTCGGATTGCCGTTCACGGTGTAGAAGGGAACCGACTGTTATCGTTGCTAATTATCCCGGATTCAGCCAAAGCCTTGCTCACAAACACTCCGGATGTTTATTTGGATCCTTGATGCACAAGATTTGATTCGAGGGGTTTAAGGACCCGGCAGGAAAGATAACACCCAAGAGAGGAAGGGATTAAAAATGTGCAATTAGAGGGATTTTCATTTTAACGATAATTCCAGTAATTTGAGAAAAATCCATAGGGCGGAACCAAATTTGACTATAAAAAAATGGGTGATTGAAGCCAATTCCCTAATTTTAATCACCCAATTTAGGGAATTTATTAACACCCTGTAAAAAATAACACTGTCTGTCATATTTCTTCTATGTTCTACGAAACTTGAATTTTGCCTTTCCATCATTTTTAAATTTCCGCTATTTCTTTCTCATTTCAAAAATTCTAATACAATATATTATTAATATTATTATTATTATTATTGTCATTGTTGTTGTTATTATTATTATTATTATTATTATTATTATTATTATTATTATTATTATTATTATTATTACAATATATACTCTAAGTAAATAATTTACAAATTGATAAATTGATTTGCAATAGTCTCACTAACAAAAAACAATTTTATTAAAATTTGAGATCCGACTCATAAAGAAATCTGACGTAAGCAGGAGAGAGAGAGAGAGAGAGAGAGAGAGAGAGAGAGAGAATGAAAGAAAATGGCAAATAATTCGAATAAATACTTAAGATGTGCAGTTTATGGTGAAATTTGTCATTTGGCTCTTACGTATGAATTTAATAATACGAAAATAATAAATAACGGAGAAAAAACGCAACGAACGGACGAGGGTTGCATTTGTTGCAGAAGCGATAACATCACGTGCAGCTGTTGGCCGATATTTATCAACAAACGTATATATGAAATCATATTTGTTTACAAGCTCGTGAAAATTTGCAAATCGTTATCGCCGTATATAGTTAACGAGATATTGAATTATTGCTTCCATCGATTTCCCGCACGTACACGTACACAGCCATGAATGAACGCAGGTGTAATTTCAGAACGCGGTACGTGTTTACATGCAACATGCTTAAATGCGCCGGTTAATGACATGTGGTACTTTACCGAAGTCCGATTAATGCCATACTTCCGTTTAAAATTATCAATGATTTTTGAAACTCGCGAAAATTGCAAGTTTACGATAATCCAATGAAAAATTGCCACTAACGATACCCTTATTTAATATACAATATATTAAGTTATTAAAATATTGAATTTTTTTACATTTACATAATTAATATTTAAATTTTAAATTATTCATATTTAATTATTAATATTTCAAGAATTAATATTTAATTATTAATATTTTTAGTAATTAGTACATTTTTAAACTTAAATAGATGAAAGAAAATTGGCGAATTTTTAAATGTATTGATTTTTCTTAAATATCGATTTCATAATTCCAATTACCTAGTTTTAAAAATTATTTTTTATATTATAGTAATTTCTATGACGTCACTGCAATAATAAAATCTGTTGTTTTAAAATAGACGATTAAAATCGACTCCATAATTCTGAGCATCAAATTTAAAAAATTAATTTAAAAAAATGCCCTTGTACAAAATTGCGACCATTTCCCAATTCCTTCATTTTGCTGTTACCCATCAAAATTGATTTTTGTCTGTTTTAATTTTAATAATAATAATAATATTATTATAATATGTATCTATATAAAATTTCATATCAGAATTCAGTAGTTTATGAAAATGCGAGTATTTGGTTTCCTTGGAACTTTTCCTCCAAGAAAACTTCCTTACATAATAGTTTGTTTTCATTCAGGTAATAGCTCGCTCAGCCATGTAAACAGCTGTAAACTGCAGGAACGTGAAAAACATTCCTGTGATATTAAAACGAACCCGCCTATATCTGCAAAAATGTATTAAATAAAAATTCCTTGTTTTTTGCTGAAGAACAAAATTTTTTTCCACGTAAATATGCAACAAAAATATATTGCCACTTAAATTTCTCGGCCTAACTTCAAAAACCGAACATTTATAAAACAAACAAACATATATAAAAAATATATGTGTGTGTATGAGACCGAGGAAAGTCAAACACAAACTCATCAGCGGTCCCTTTACGTTATAATCGATAGGGAGTTCCGACAATTGGCAAATAAACCAAGTTTACAGTCGTCGGAACTTCGACAATGAAAATCTTTGCGAGTTTTCCACTCTCCAAACATAATCACCGGCGTAAAAGGCACTTATTATCGCGAAACAACGTTCCGCCTTCCACCATCCGCGAAAAATGTATTTATTTATGGCAGCGAAAAATGAGCGAAGGAAAGGGTCATTAAAAAAAAGGGTCTTGAAAGCTCGGAGGGAAGTGCTTTAATAATTCCTAGATATCCCTAGGAGAAGTGGTAGTTAATAATTCAAGCCTCTTTCGTGCGTGTGCAACAATGCACGTATTTCCCCATCTTCCTCCCCCACCCCCAGAGCAGTCCACCAACGGCGTTTCGTTCCGCGGAGGACGAAGTTTTGATATTGGCAGGACTGACGGAAGATTAATCGATGAAGAAAAAAAAAAATTCCCTCGAAACCACCCCCGAATTATACATTCAAATATCCCACGCTTCATTAATAATGAATCGACCGGGCAACCCTTCAAATCAATAGGCGAACTACGCGCTTAATTGCACCGAACGCGAAAACTGCATAATTTAAATGCAGCGCGAACCTCCATAATTCTTTTGTTCCGATACAGATCTGTCCATCTTCTTGCGTTCCGCTGCTCTACCGCCGCTAATACCGGCCGATTACCGATTTCCCATCGAATAACCGATTCCCCTCTTATTATTATAATTTGTGTATTAATTATTGTCATGTAACTTTACAAATGAAATAATAGCTTTGAATTTCAAAGGGAAGACAACCTTCCTCTCTTCTTATCGCGTCCTTTCCTCCAACGTGTGTTTTTATCTTCCGTCCCGAGGAGTCTTCACTTACACGGAGGCATTACGATTTACACTAATGTATGTAGGGTATATGTGTATATTTACACTGATCTATATAGGTATAGTTACTTTGCTTTACTTTAAAAGCATTGCTCGAGGTGACGAAGAAGGAACTAACGTGGCAACGTTGCGTAGGTAGAACGAGAGAAAGAGACGGAGAGAAAGGATGCCGACGATACCTATAACTATACTATCAACTATATGTATATATGTGTATATTTCCAATTTCATTCCTACTAAAAAGCGAAATATATATGTATATATATATATATCATCATCCCCCCTCTTTTTCTCTTTGTAACCGTGTTTCCCAACCAACTATATGGTAACCGTATATATACACATGTATATCAAACTGAAAATTAAAATATACATCACCCCTCTCTGTCTCTTGATTACCCCATGATTTTAAACAAAATAAAGAAAAAATTGAAAAGGGCCCATCTCGAGATTCTCTCGTTCACGCAATGTTCGATCTCACGTCAGTTTCCGTACGTACCTTACCCCTTTCTTCCTCGCTCCTTGCATCTTTCCGTCCATCCTCCCTTTACATTAATTTCCCTCTTCTTTTCTTTCTTTTCCTTTCTCCTCTTTCACGTTATTCTTCCTTTTCTTCCTTCTCTTCTTCCTCCTTCCACATTTCCTTAAGCGCGAGGATACCCTGCAACTGCGCATGCGCGGGAGTTTAAAGTACTATCTTTCTCTAACTACCCCTTCCACTTCCCACCCTCTCTCTCTCCTTCTCCCTCTCTCTCTCTTTCTCTCTCGCTGGATCTCCCCCGTCCCTCCCCCCACCTTTTCTCTTCGGTGTATCTCGTTCCGAGCCGGTCAATACTCCGAGTAACGCGACGGTGAGAGCACGTATAAACCACGTCGCCTCTACCAGCCGCACAGTCACTTCTCTTCACGTAAGAATCCTTTCCTTTCTTTTTACGAACTCGTCGGACACTTCTTTTTTTTTCCATCATATTCCCCGGTGAAGTTTCCTTCCTTTTCTTCTTTCTCTCTCTCTGTCTTTCTTTCTCTCTCTTTCGCGCGATATTATCTACCAACCCGAAGATACGTGAGATTTTATTCCTAAAGGAAATAGGAAATTCGGATACAACTGCACTCCGGTCGCCGACTAACCTTAACAGCCACGAAGATGATGATTCCCTCGGCGGTACAGTTATTGTTATGATTATTATATAGTCCTCGAGTCAAACGCGTGTGCTTTTCCAGTGTACTGTACAATCCAGTGTGGCGCTTACTTTACTCAGGTAGTGGAGTGACGTATTTGAGAAAAACAAACAAAGATTACTTGGCTTTGCTTTATCTTTGTCTCTCTCTCTGTCTCTGTCTCTGTCTCTCTCTTCCCGACGAGGACAATAATGTGAAAGTGAACGAGAAGATCAATCCTGCAGTGTTAATTACCGTGAAGATTATCCAATTACAATAATAATAATAATAATAGTCATAATAGAATTGAGTGTAACTTCGCGGCGTGCCAGGAATTTGAAGTTGGTATCACTGAAGAGGCAAAAGCTCGAAAAACAAGGGATTTCTTTTACTATGATTATGATTATGATTATCCCCGTGTGATGGGAACACCGTCAGACTCTCCAGCGAGGAGGTTGGAGCTACGCCTTGCAGCCGGCCGTCTCATGGATACGTCGTGGATGTTCTTCTTATTCTTCGCCATCGCCGGTAAGTCCAATGAATTTAATTTTTTTTGTTGGTTTGGATGTTCTTTTTCTTCCGTTTCGTTGGTATCTCGTCGCTGAAAGGAAAAGAAGAAATAAAATCTCGCGTACCGCAAATCCCAAATGTTGGCTCTTCGACAGCATGAAGAAGAGTAGCGAAGTGGAGTGAGCTTTCGCGTTACGTACAACAACACCACTCCGGAGCCGATGCGAGTAAAAGGCGAGTTGCTTTTGAGTAGCCAAGTTAAGTTGCAGTTATGAACGCAAGAGTCACATGAGTGACACGTGCGATGCGATGCGATGCGTCCGTCGTTATGCGCCGTAAAAGTGTACACAAAAGACACTTTTACCTTGACTAGAGATTTGCCTTTGCTTTGCTTAGCTCGGATCGCTCGGCTCGGCTCAGCTTTGTTTTGTTTTGTTTGAACGTCGTTTTCTCGGAATTTATCCTACATTCCGACGTTGCGTAGATTCGGGCGCTTTAACACTTAAAGCGCCTTGCGCGGTACTCACGGGTCTTGTCGGACGCGTATTTTGAAATACTCAAAAGTCGAAATAGTAATTCCTAATTTTTGTTTTAATTATAACCAGTTTTTGTAATTGAAACTAATACTTCTGGAAAAAGTTTCATTAATTGGATTTTAAGGTTTTTGCACT
Organism: Gasteruption jaculator; assembly: GCA_949825005.1. NCBI lineage: Eukaryota > Metazoa > Arthropoda > Insecta > Hymenoptera > Gasteruptiidae > Gasteruption > Gasteruption jaculator. The sequence continues at coordinate 8,057,972 of OX463773.1, read as the reverse complement.
TTGCATTTTTTCAAATGCAACAGAAAATGTGTTTGGCGCCGGTAGAAATCTCTATGTACGACACCAACGCGGTGCCACCGGCGCTTGCCCGACAGTTCTCGCATGGCACCAACGTGCTGTCACCGGACGGCTTAGTTTTAATAACTAATTTCTTAAGTTAATTTTTGATAATTGGTTTCCTAATTTGAAATTAATTTTTTCTTAACAATATTTTACAAGGTCTTGTTAAAGAGACCTTTCATTTATTAATGAAATTTGAAGATAAAACAATTAATTCTTGCATCTTGCAATTTTCGCAATTCTTGTGATACTTACGAGTTTTTAAAAAATACACACTTTTTAAAAATAAAAAAAATTAAATTACTAATAACCAACTTCTTAAATTAATTTCTGATAATTAGTTTCTTAAATCGAAACTAATTTCTCTTCAACAATTCCACAAAATCCCGATAGAGTTTCATTAATCAAATTTTAAGGTAAACAAATTATTTATTGTCCCTTGGAATTTATTCGATCCAACAGAAAATGACGTCATCCCTGCAAACTATCAATTATTGCGATAAAGCTAAATTTGCTTCCCGAAGTTCGAAATTAGACGGTAGCAATGAATATTAACACTTTTCTCATTAATTTGACGATCGTGCTCAGAAACACACTTTTTTTTCAATTGTTCATTTATTGCCTACATATCGCTAAAAATCGGACGGCTATAGCCGTCATTTGCGGCAACGTGTTAAACTTCAAATCAATAATTGATTGAAGTTGAAATTAAATTTGCGAACGGATCAATATTTAGATTTGATTTTCTTTAATAATAAATACCATCGGTAGGTAGCAAAAATTAACGAAAATCTTGTTTTGTCCCTACAAAATCTACATTGAAAATTTTATTTTTTTATTTTCATCAGGCGAACTTTGTTATGAAACTATTTCTAATAAAAGTAAAATTCAAAGGGAAATAGTATTTTCAAAAAAAAAAAAGAATTTGTTGCCCACTTCATTCTAGAAACAAACTCGAAACTGCCACAAAATGCATAAACTCGGGTTGTGACAACAACAGGATAAACTTGATAGGGAATTTGTTATTCCAAATTATTATGTATATCATTTTTATGCAAAATCCTGAGCAAACTTTTGTTTAATCGCATTACCAAGGAATCGCAACAAAAATACTTTCTCTTTCTCTCTCTCTCTCTTGTATCGCAGGACTTGAGAAACTGGGTCTTTTGATACTGTTATTACATCTCAAGTTTCAAATTCCATTTGCGCCGGTACAAGGAAGTTGCAAGAAATGTATATGCATGTGCATCTTTGGGATTTATCACGCTGGCATATAAATTTGCCAACGACGCGGATTTGTAAATGAAAATAAATGGGAAATCGCTGTTGTTCCACTTGAAACGATGCGAACGATAACAAATGAGTCTTGGATGATTATTCGCCGGTACTTGCAAAAAGGCAAGAGTCGTTTCCCGTGAGAAAACGTTGACGTTAATGTCCCTTGAAATTCTTCTCGATATTCTCCGCTTTTTTCGCTTCTTCTTCTTCTTTCTCTCCTACTTCGTTCCCGGCTTTTTCCCTTTTTTCTCGAAAGCACGCAAATTCGTGAATCATGAGTCTGTCGCCGTGAAATTTCCTGTCGGTGCTGTCGCAGTTTGTGCATGCCACCGGAACTCGGGTCGCTATCGCATCGTGGATCTTTGCGTTATTTCTTTTTTATTTTTCTTCTCCTTTTCTCTTTGTTTTTCTAACTTTCGGTCCGTTCCTTTGTCGGTACGAGGCAATGATTGGAGCGAAGCAGGCGCCGGCGAAAATTTAAATAACGCCAGTCTGTCGAAGAAAAAGGTCGTCGTCGGTCGCTATCGACGACCTTTTATCCTCATTTTTCACGGGAAATTACGAATTCACGAATTTCGAGTAATTTTTCCAATAAAACTTTTCATTTTTCGAAGTTCCAGCGAAAATTCTTATTTTTAGGAATTTTTTTTGTAGCCGCTATAAAATATTAATAATAATATTGATACTAATACTGTTATTACTACTACTACTACTACTACTACTACTACTACTACTGATATTAATAAAGTATTATTATTATTTGGCAGCTACCAAAAGAAATTCTAACTATTATATAAATATTGATATTAATAAATTATTATTATTATTATTTAGCAGCTATAGAAAAATTCCTGAAAATAGGAATTTTCACTCAAATTTTCCAAAAATTCAAATTTTTACCAGGAAAATTACCGAAAATTCGAGAATTCGAAGTTTCCTTTGAAAAATATCGGCAATACTAGAATTTCCTTTGGAATTTATATTTTTACTGAAAAAAATTGTCTTCGACACGAATACCAATGATAATAAGGATAATGATGATAACGATAATGATAATTGTAATGACAATGACAATGTCCATTACCTGTGACAATGACAATGACAATCACAATCGCACTGATGATAATGATAATGATAATAATAATAATGATAATAATATGACATGTTTATCAAATGTTTCACTGGAACAAAAGAAAAAAACAATTTTTTTTTACTCAAACTAGAAGAAAATTGGTGACTCAAAAGTCCTGGGGAAGAATGAACAGCGAGATAGCCGAAGTTTCTACCCGTAAAAGCTATATTCGTCTTCCGGAACAGTTGGGGAACTCTCAGGATAGAGGAAATATTGCATTAAGCGGATGTGAAATCCACGTGGCTTCTGTTGCAACGCTTCTCCCTTCTCGGATGAAGCGAAAACTAACGCTGAAACTTGGAATTCCCGGCTCCTTCTGTTATTCTCATCTCGAAAATTCCGAATTACACTTGCAGACTTTGAGATACTTCCAGACAAAATATCAGCGTAGTTATTAAATCAGCCAGCCAGCCTCCTTCCCGACGTAACTCTGCAACCGTTTCATTCCGAAAATCTAGGTGCACTTAAACTTCCAGGTACTTTCCTAACTGGAAATTTCTACCAGACTGAATTTCACAGATGAACCCTTTGGACGCTGCAACTGCGTGCAGCGGCATGAAAAAAAGAGAGATAGAAGCTGTTTTTTTTTCTTCTACAATATACATAAAAACCAGTTTTTTCGGTTTCAATCAGGTTCCGTTCGTTCCGAGCAGTTTTATAACTCCGAGGAAAAAGTTGCACAAAAGAAACGGCAAACAATATTAATTTAATCAAATGGATTGTGTAGAGACGTGTAATTCAGCTATTTGTTCTTTACGTAATTTATTTTGCGTGTTTACGTGAACCATATTAAAAGTGGAAACATTCTTTTCCGGTTTGAATTTTTTTTTTCTCAATGAAAATTCTAATTAAGGGAAACTCGTTGATAGAAATCTTATTTTACAAGAATTTCCCCAGTAAAGTTTCCTATGACAGATAATTTTGTTCAGTAAAAATATAGATTCAAAAGAAAATTCCAGCATTGTTGATATTTTTCACGCGAAGCTTCGAATTTGATTTCCAACGAATAGAAATATATTTTCTTTGTTTTATATAGAAAAATTTATTTCAGCTATTTCTTCTTTGCGAAATTTATTTTACGTATTTACAAGGACAAAATTAAAAGTAGGAAAAATTCTCTCTCGGTATGAATTTTTTTCTTTTCTCAGTGGAACATTTAATTAAGCGAAATTTGTTGGTAGAAATGTTATTTCACAAGAATTTTCCCGGGAAAGAGAAAATTTTTTTCAGTAAAAATATAAATTTCAACGGAAATTCCAGTATTGTCCATATTTTTCCACTGGAAACTTCGGATTCTCGAATTTGGGGTAAGCTTCCTGGTAAAAGTTTGAATATTTGGAGAATTCGAGTGAAAATTCCTATTTTCAGGAATTTTTCTATAGCTGCTAAATAATAATAATATTAATATTAAGAATATATTAATATCAATATTTATATAATAAAATGGAATATAAAAATTTTAATTTACATCATATTTGCACAATAGTTGTAATACCTTTTAAACTTATTTTCTATTTTCGGTAAAATCGATAAAATATATTGCAACAAAAACACTGTTAAATAAAAATTGTTGAACAGGGTTTTGAAACATGGTTTTAACCACGGAGAAAAACCACTTGATTGCAATCACGGAGCCCTCATATGCAGTTTTCGATTTCGGTGGCATCATATCTTTCTTTTTGGAATTATCTATCCATCAATCATCCGGTTCTTCTCCATCTCCAGTTTCAGCTCCAAGTCCAGGTCCAGGACCTGGTCCAAATCTAGATCGTTTTGTACATGGATCTCCGCAATCTTTTCATTTTTGGTAGAATCAAGATTCGCTTTTCTTTTGCTTAGCATCGCAAAATAGTACATACCTAGATACACGCACATACAGAAATATTGTGTGCGCATATGTGTATATATATATCTGTGTATATATATATCTGTATATATATATATTTTATTATTATATAGAAACAGGGAATCACAGACCAGATGGCCGGCAATCTCAATGTTTGAGGGGAAAATACCTACCCTTGTTCATCCCTTCTTCCTTTGCTTACTCGCATGAGTGCTTATTTGCCAGCAGCAGCTAGCTACATTCTGTGTAGCTACTATAGCCAGCTTATGCGCTTGCTACTGCATGCTCCTTGCATGCTCACTCAGCGAGTACAGCAGCCGCATAGAACGAATCTCTATACCAACCCCCCGTCTCTCACTCACTCACTCACTCACTTACTTACTCACTCTCTCTGGCCACTCCATGTGTTTGTTCTTTAATATATTCCGGCTCTCGTATTTTCAACTTGTCCCGCATATACATACATTAAGTCTCCTGTCTGTCAGTGTTACCGTAGTTTGCATAACATTTCCGTAATTAAGTTGCAAAAGCCATTCCGCATTTATAGTATTTTCGGATACTCCTTTATGCAACGACCCAAGACCAACAGCCTCGAAAATCGTGCGGTCCCGATGCGGAAATATTCCGAAATCGAAGGATTTCTTGCTGTATTTTTCTCTTTTTTCCTTTTTTATACAGACACACACATATACACAGAAAAATTAGTGTATTTTTGAAATTGCTTGTAATAGAAAAGATGCACCTCCGACAAAAAGTAGGGAAATTCTGAAAATTGGAAAAAAATTCAGTCACTACCTCGGTAGCCAATGACAGCGCCCCGTGGGCGTGGTTTATTTTGTCAAAACGTTCGAGTGTTTTCGACCCCGACTTGTCAAAAGGTTTAGAAGACGAGTGTAAATATTATCTTAAAGTATTTAACTTATTATTAGAAAATGAGAAGAAAAAGGAGAAAGGAAGGATAAATTTGAAAAGATAAAAATTTCTGTAGAAGCAATAAGTGTGACACCGGCTCATGATGTGAAATAATGAAATGAACTGGAAAAATAATGGATATTTATAAAAGAGGTGCCGATCAATATCTACTAATTTTACGGGAAACGTTCGCGTTTATTATTTTATACACTAGATATTATTTTTACAAACGAATTTAATTCTTCTGAGAATTATCTTCCGAGTTTTATTACTTTTTTTGTCATTTTTTATTTTAATTCATAAAAAGTTGACACTTAACTTGAATTTTTTTGTAAGGAATTGATATATGATATTTCACAAAATTCTTCGCGCCTTTTATTATTTCTTAACTTTCCTATTTCTCGCCACGAAATGTTCAGAAATAGTTGAAAACTGTGTTCGTTATTATCGTTTTATATATTATTTTCGTTAGAAAATTTATATTGAACGAAACGTCTGCGATATCTTTTATAATTTTTCCATATAATTTTGCTGCTTTTCACCAGAAAATTCTTGCTTATTATTTTTGTTGCCGCTTTCATTTTTTCAACACCTATCTATTATTTTCTTAAGTTATTTATATTTTCTTCCGAAATTTTTTTAATTCAAATTTTTAAATATTTCTATTTTATTTCATTTATATTTTCTTTAGATATTTTCGACATTGTATATAAATAAATTTGTCAACCCTTTGCAGCGGTGAATCTCTCGTAAACGTATTTAATATGAGAAACAAGGCGATCCCACGCGTGTGCGGTATAAATTTCGCAGTAATTATCTGAAAATTAACTCCCAGGGATTTAACGATGACGCGATAGGGAAACAGAACGACGTCGCTTTGCAATTATTATTTAGTTATTTATATATATTACGCATTACTTTTATATGTGGATGTGGATAGTTAGCACAGTTGTATATCACTCATCTTGCCTCGCGCTCATTTGTAAGCTTTTAAATGCGAGACTTGAGCTAACTTTGAATGCTAATGGTGGAAGCTAGAAACGAACTTTTGAAATATATGGACGTCTTTCATTAGTCAGTGTAAATAGTGAACAAGCAGAAACGGAGCAGAGGGATTGCGGATGAGTGGGAAGCTGGAAAATTTTGGAATGTGGAAAGATTAATGGTTTTATCGAGGAAGCAAAGTGTTTTCCGGATTTTTCTTTCTCTCTCTCTCTCTCTCTCTCTCTCTCTCTCTCTCTCTCTCTCTCTCTCTCTATTTCTCGCCCTTAGATTGCCAGATAACTCGTTTACTGTTTTGAATTTCACGTTGTTTTCGAATTACGGCTGTATGGCTCCAGTCATCCCGTTTATCTTTCCACCGAAGGGAGAATATGGTGGTTATAATTACCCGCGTAGTTCTAAAAAAGGTCGGACGTACCGGTAGTTCACAGTAGGTTGGAAGGTATTTTTATATATACGAGGATTGATATGGAATCGCTATTTTTACCCGATGCGGAAATATTCCAAAATCGAAGGATTTCTTGCTCCACTTTTCGTCCTTTTGTTCTTTTTTCCTCATTCACACAAGCAGAAAAATTATTTTATGAATCAAAATCTTGGAGATAATCTATCATAAAATCGTTACATAATTAAAAAAATAATAATAATTTCGAAAATTTAGACATTTTTTGGTCAAAAATTGCAGTTAATCATTAACTCGCAATGAATCCCTATTGTTTTGACAATTAATTTTATCATATTGCGCCACAGATCCATGATTGATGTTTTTTATAACAACTTTCGTTACTTGAAAGATTTTTTTTTCTTCCTCTCGAGGCAGGCTTTTAATCACCAGATGATTTTTGGTCCTTAATTGGAGTGGCGATTTGTTGTCCGTGATATCCTCGAAGTCGTTAATTTCACGACTCATCAGTGCCCCGTGCCTGTAAATACAGAGCTCGAATTTCGCTGGTACCTTTCTTCTTTGTCCACCCTTTCTCGCAGCAGTCTTTTCTTCTCTCTGAATGCTACCATTCTCGTCTTGTCTTTTATCCTAAAGGAAATGAAAGGAAAGTCGATCGTCGTCTGTTTCAACTTTTCAACATTGCCCAAGTACTATACACCGGGGTCCATTTACTTTACGAGAGGATTCGACTGGAGAAAGCGATGAAAAGAAACCCTGCGGCAAACGTTTCATTTGTTGAGTACCTAAAACTATAAGAAGGGTTCAAAGAAAATAGGCAAAAGCATACATAGACTTTGCCAATACCTACACGGACTAAAACAATTTATTGGATTCGCTATGAAAATAAGAAAGATGCATTTGTGACAAATAACCGTAAAATTTTACACAAGAATAATAAAGGATACAAGGAAATTTCGAAAAATCAAATATTGTCCTGAAAAAATAATACATAAAATAATAAATGCTATAGAGTCGATTATTAGTTTTCTATGAAAATCTGCTATTTTGCTACTTAATTTTAATTTTTTGCACCACGCGTGCACGTTCTTTATCGTTTTGAAAATAATAAAAATGCATTGGTCACGAATAATAATAAAATAAGGCACAAAAATAATAAAAGATACAAGGAAATTTCGAAAATTCAAAAATTGTTTTCGAAAAATAATACATAGAATAATCAATGCACGCGCTTGCTACAAAGTTAGTGTCAATCACTAATTTTCCATAAAAAAATTGCTACTTTGTCCTTTAAATTCAATTTTTGCGCATCACGGGTGCACGTTCGTTGTCGTTAAAAACAATAAAAACGCACTCATTGAAAATAACTAATTGATAAAATAATGTGAAAAAATTAAAATACGAAGGATGCATTCGACACCAGGAAAATACCGATGGATAGGATTTTTGAGCCAAGTCACTCGTATAATTACCGGCTCATACATTATGTCCTCGACAATCGTCATTACCGGCGTACATATTTGCCTGCTTTTATTTAAACGAAGCGGAGGAACGAAAAGTTTTCTCCTTGTTTTGTTTAAATCTTCAAGCACTTCTGCCTCGCCTCCTTTATCGAGTTAAACGCGAAGTTTTAATAAAATGCCGCTGCTGGAAATACGTTTTCGTTGCTACATAAATATCAACTGCGTAACATAATAAGGATTTATTTACATAGACAAGTTGTGTCGCCCATAGTAATTTATACTCAAGTGGTACTGTCACTTGTTTTACGTTATTAAAGAATAGCAGTGGGTATATACATATATATACACGCGTCTCCTCTCATAGTATTCGTGGATTTGATTGATTTATTTTTTTTCTTTTGGCTTTTCCCTCCCTTTCCCCAATTTTCCCTTTTCTTCCTCCTTTCTTTCCCCATCGAAAAAATGGAAATTTTTCTGCAGCTCGAAGATTTACATAAGTTCCCAACTCGCGAGAAATTGAAGTTTCGCGCGTATCTCGACTTCATCGTAACGTCATTTGAAATTACAAAGCGTTTAACTTTTCAAAGTCTATCGAGTCTCGGATAACACATTTCCTATGAGCTTTTCTCGTCTTTTAAATCGGGTTATGCGCCTCGTCGACGAGTAATGGAATTAAAAGCGCTAATCGCGGAATCGAATACACTCGGAAACTGAATCGAGAAGTTTCGCGGAATTTCGAGATGTCAATTTAGGGAAATTTTATCAGTGGAAAGTAGAAACTTCGTCCAAATTTGGAGTGTCTCGCGTCGGGTTAAAATTCTGTGACAATTCTTTTTTAGAACAGAAAAATATATATTATTACTTCAATTACTTTTTATAACGATATTCCGATTTATAAATTGCAGAATATTTAATTGCACAATTTTACAGAAAATTGTTAAGTATTTATATCTCGGTACAAAATTATAGGTTTTCTTTTATTATACGAAAAATATTTAATAACCAGGCACTAATTGTAACTTCAGGGAATTATCTAGGCTTTTTTATAATGAAAATTGAACAAATTCTTAGATTGGATAAAATATTTGATTCCTTTTAGTGTAAAAATTATTTGTTTGAACAAAGTATAGTCGATCGCCTGTCAACGTAAACGAGTAAGCACAGCAAAAAATGAATATGCAAATATATATTAAATAAATAGTATATTGAATAATATATATTTTGTAAATATATTATATCAATTAATTAAATAAATAAATGAGTATCTTATGGAGGTAGTTGGGACACAAAAAAAAATAATAGTTTATCAAGTAAAAAAAATTAATAGAATTTTGTGAAGGTTACGTAGACGCGGTAAAGGTATCCGCTGCCCTTTTATTATTCTATTAAAGTTGTAGCTTTGGTTCCCTACAAGTAATTGGACAAGAGAATTTTTTCTTTGTTCTTAAACGATAATATGAGGATGGCGCCTGCCTGCCTGTCTTTTCTTATTAATCATATACATTGGATGAATGAAGAAACGCCTCACGTTTCGTCTTCCAACATGTAAAAGCCTACTACGTCTTCCATGTATTCTTTAATACGTCACACATATCTATACATGTGGGTGTGTGTGTGTGTATCATCTAAAGAATGAGCTTGTGTAGTTGTGTTGTATTTTCTTACTCTCTATCTTTGTCTCTTTATATTTTTATTTTCTTTTTCTTTTATCGTTGTTACACTCCACCTCCTCCACCTTTACCGCCTCTACCTCTTCCATCTCCTTCTGTTCCATCGCAACCGAGTTTTTGTTATCAGTGAAATAACGTCGCATGATGTTATTTTTATTAGAGTGTATAGAGAGAGAGAGAGAAGGATACTGGCGCTACAAAAAATTAGGTACATCGTGGGACGTCGCATCTTTTTCAGAACCTCACCAAGTATTTTATTATCGGTCTATATTTACATATGTACGTTGTTTGGGGATTCCGAGAGAGAGGGAGATAGAGATAGAGACGAAATAAAATAATTCCTGCACGCGTAATACCGCACGTGGAAAATTGAGAAGTCGATGGAAAACTGGAAGCTCTTGAAAGCTTTTGCGGGGGCCGTAATCGTGATCTTAGGAGGTCGTTTTTTTTTCTTTTTGTTTCACTCAAAGTAGTCTCTTTCATCCCTCTTTTGCGCTGCTTCGAATTGCAGAATAATGTGGCAGACTGTGCGTGGGAATTTATTCCGGATTTAAGCAGGGTACGAAAAAAAATTTGGGTTTTTTTTCAAGTTGCACGCAAAAACTTGTTTGTCATCCATTTCTAATGGGATTTTGTTAGAATAGATTTTCACTTTAATCGATGCTAGGCGTTAAATTACCCCTAGAAGTGACTTGTCCAACCCCGTTTTTGAAACTTCAATTTTTACCCCATTTGCCGGGGCGAAGGTCAGGCAGCTTTTCGCTGAAAAATTCGACTATTGAAAAAAATTTTTGCGGACTCTCGGGAGACCCATATCCGATGTATTTTTTTCCGAGGAATCCAATTCTGTTATTAAAATTCTAGAAATCTCATGGGAAATGCGATTTTTCCTCAAAAAACCTACTTTTTTCCAACTTCCGCTGGGATTTCATCAAATTTGACCTTTGGAATCGATTCTACGGGAAAAATTACCCCTAAAAATGACTTGTCCAACCCCATTTTTAAAACTTTAATTTTTACCCCATTTTTGGGGGAAGGGGTAGGCATGCCCAAAAAATCGACTTTTGGAAACTTTTTTTTTAACTTTCGGGAGACCCATATCCGATGTATTTTTTTCCGAGGAATCCAATTCTGTTATTAAAAGTCTAGAAATATCACGGGAAATGCAATTTTTCCTCAAAAAACCTACTTTTTTCCAACTTCCGCTGGGATTTCATCAAATTTGACCTTTGGAATCGATTTTACGGGAAAAATTACCCCTAAAAATGACTTGTCCAACCCCATTTTTAAAACTTTAATTTTTACCCCATTTTTGGGGGAAGGGGTAGGCATGTCCAAAAAATCGACTTTTGGAAACTTTTTTTTTTAACTTTCGGGAGACCCATATCCGATGTATTTTTTTCCGAGGAATCCAATTCTGTTATTAAAAGTCTAGAAATCTCACGGGAAATGCGATTTTTCCTCAAAAAACCTACTTTTTTCCAACTTCCGCTGGGATTTCATCAAATTTGACCTTTGGAATCGATTGTACGGGAAAAATTACCCCTAGAAATGACTTGTCCAACCCCATTTTCCAAATTTTAATTTTTACCCCATTTTCATTTGAAGACCAAGGTACTGCACAAGAGCTAAGTTACTGCAGCAAAGCTATACGTTGGCCATACAAATGTTGCGGCTGAATAAGGACCTCTCTTCGATTCTGTGGCGTGACATTATTTTTTTCATGAAATACCGCTTTCACGGCTGAAATAACAGCTCGAACCGAACCAAATCCAACCGAGCGGTCCGCTCGGCGTGGCACAAGACAGTCACAAATGTTAGCTGGTCCCTTCGCCCACCTGCACATATATTCCGAGGGGTTGCTGCCGCCGCTGCTGCTGCTGCTGCTGCTGTTATATGCACCTACATGCATCTACCTATTCGGTGCATGGGATCAGCCGTCGTGACATGGACGCGCATATATATGTTAAAGCTCGCCCTCTCCTTGTCTCTTTCGCTATATGCTATGATATTTGTACGCAGGTATACATATAGGTACAGCGGTTTCGTATGCTATGGTTCTAGGTTAGATGCATTTGTAAGTGTGTCTGTGAGCGAGCAAATATGTGCATACGCACAAAGTGATCTCTATACGTCCCTTTGGGCACTGCAGGTGGCAGGTTCATGCTGTGAAAGCCATAGGTAGTAAGATTTGCTGCTGTGTGTTGTAGGTGAAGTAACACGAAAAAAAAAGTCTATGTATGTACACACACGTGTTTCTACACATACTTATGTAATTTTCTATGTGTACACAGACACATGTATTTCCACATATTCTTCCTTTCTATATCGCTCCGATGCTGAGCTAAGCGTGCAGTAGGTACTAAAGTCGTATAGTATATCAACGCGCATCCTCTGCCTGCAGGACTGCAGTTTTCCACAGGGAAAACAAAAGAACGAAGATAGAAGCAAAGACTCGGGGAAAGAGGCTTTAAAAAATTAGTAACCAGCTCGTAGCAGCAAATTAGATAGCGCCACCTTTCCCACCTACGTCATCTGTGGGGAAATCACATTTTTCCGGAATTTTTCGATTGTTTGCGTATACACACACACACACGTGCACGCACGCAATATAATAATTCCCACCAATATAATCATTCCAAAATAATGTATAAAATGAGAAACTCAAAAAACTTTACCACGGAATTATAGTTAATTATTAACTTTCTATAAATATCTATTATTTCTCTAGTAAATTTCAATATATTACGTCACGAAAGTTAGTTACTTTTTCCGGCAATTTTTATTATTACTCGTTAATATAATTTGACAGAAAAATAATTAAAGTTACAAGAAAAATTTGGAAAATATCCAAATTATCCAAATTTTTGTATAAGACCTTTTTTTGGTTTAACGCAAATTTTGTTGCCTCAGAAAAGGGAGGTTTCTCACTTTCTCAAAAGCAGAAATACAGTTTTGGTATCGGCGGCGTTCCAGTTCCATTCGTAATTGAATGAAATTCAATTACCCACTCTCGGAATGGCTTTTATTTAATATTATTATTCATAATGGAAAGATATGATATTTTCAGCTATTCCAATCTTCTTACCGCGACTACCGACTTTTGTCTTTCTTCCTTCGCATTGCTGCTCCTCCCTTATCTCTCGGCTTTGCCGTTAAGCTTAAAAAGAGAAGGAAAGAGAAAGAAACAATTGTGCTTACTTATTGGCGAGAAAATACCTTGCTTAAGCGCGTTATTGTTGTTATTATTGTTATTATTGTAATGGCAGTTTAATAAAAGTTTATAACCATCCCTACGTCACTGCGACGATTATATTATTGTTCTCGGCTTTCCGTCAAATTATGAAAAGTCGTCGTGATATTGCCTATTATGCGAATGAGTCGAGGGAAATCGAGAATTATTCTCACGGCTCTGACTGCGAGTAATAATAAAACAGGGATGAACACTTGCTTTGTTTTATAAATACGTGTGCCGGTGTAATGATGGAATTGGTTTGTGTCGAAAATGTGGAAAAGTGGATTTTTAGTCCATATTTTGTATCAAATGCAATGGAATTGGAATAATTTTCTATTTGATATATTATCGTTGTAGCGAAAATTTTGAATGTTTAAAATTTTCTTGTAACTTTGATCATTTTTGTAACAAATTTTGTTAACGAAAAATGATGAAAATTGCTGGAAAAAATAATTAACATTCGCTCGTGACGTAACAAATTGAAATTTGCTGGAAAAGTAGTGGATATTCACGGAAAGTTACTAATTAACACTAATTCTATGGTGAAAATTCTATGGAGCTTCTTATTTTATATATTCTTTGTAAAGAAAATTTGGAATTTTCGAATTTTCTTGTAATTTTGATCATTTTCGTACCAATTTTTCTCAACGAGAAATAATGAAAATTGCTGAAAAAAATAATAAACACCCACTCGTGACGTAATATAATGGAATTTTCTAAAAAATACGTTTATTAATTTTCTAAAGAACGTTCTCCGTTTTCAAAATTCTTTATACATAAAAATATTACATAAAAAATCTCGAAGCAAAGAAACAAAATTTAACCTAGACCAATTTCATCATCTTCCGGGTGTTTTGTGTAACCTTTAATTTAATCTCCAGTAATTGTTCCTTTTCGAGACTTCCGCTTTCGAAAGTCTAACTTCTCAAAAGGCGTCCGATGTCTGCCATTCGATTGCATCTTTAATCTTTTTGCTCTCGACCTCGTCCTCGTTCTCGTCCTCGTCCTGATTCTCGTTATGCCCGATTCCTGCTAGGACGAAAGTTCCTGTCCCGTTTCCAATCGCGATTTGCAAAAGTCGAGGGTTCATCCAAGTAGTTTGATACCCTTAGGGCAGCAGCGGAGGAAGATTCCGAAAAGTGACGCGTCTGTGTCCCTACAGTCACAGCTCGGATCCTTTGTCACATTGAAAGACGCGTCCCTCAAACGCCAAAGACACTAGTCTGTACTTTACTCCTGCCGTCGTGATCTTTGAAAACCCCTCGGGGCTCTTCTACGATCTCGAGAGGCAGATCTATCAAAATGAAAGAGAGTAGTAAAGGATGCGGGGGGTAGGAGGGGGCAAAAGGGAATATATTCTTCACAAGAAGCCAAAGAAAACGCCGATAGCATTAGGGTATAGGTAGGAGTGTAGGTATAGGTTTAGGTATAGGTATAGGTATAGGTATGGGTATGTATGGGTACAGGCAAAGGTGGAGGAAAAAGGAAATAAGGAAGAGCTAAGGTAACTTGGTTTCGATGACAAGCATCCTGCCGTTTCTTCTTACCTCACATACAAGGAACCCAAATCGATTGGCTTCGCATAATATTGATTTAGAAGGAGTAGAATTCCTTTGTCGTATGCATTCATATGCAAATAAATGGCGGAGCTTTCTTCCTTTTCGTATATCATACTCCTTTTTATCCAGCCCTCCTTCAACGACTTTTCATGGTTTTGGGATCCTCGAGAGATCAAGTAAAGTGTTATTGTTGTACACTTCTCCCGTCGAGAGATATCAAGAACAAATTCAGAGAGAGAGAAGGCTTTGGCAACTTTTGGGTTTGGAAGAGCGATTTTCCGATTTCGATTTCAGGGAATCCCACGAAAATAAATACGGAATGGGTACGTACCTAGTTTCCATAATGATTGCATAAGCGTCCAAATTAGATAAATTGAGAAAATGAAAAAGAAAAGGAGATAATTTGTGACTTACACATTTATTTTGGATAAAATATTTTTTAGGCGACAATAAAAAATAATTGATAAATTAATAATTGGGGATTAGTAATAATAGGAAACGGAGAAATTAAAAATGGAAAATTAATATAAATTTAATTTGCAATTATAAAATAGGAAATAGGAGCGGAAAAATAACATAAAAAAAAGTTAAATAATAGTCGAGACGGAATATCAGAATTTGTTGTACAGTTTATTTCCGAGCGTGACCTCTTTTTCCTTATAAACAAGTTAACGAAAATGCGAACGAAATGAAATTGGCGCATGGAAACGGCGAAAAAAGGAATTCCCGTCTTGCGCTTCTTCTCTCTTTCCCCGACAATGGAAAAACGCGAAAGCTTCGATATGCAATCAATCGCACATTTAATTAGTTGATTGACTGTGTATGTATAAGTAAAGCCGTCGTCGCTCTTTTTACTCGATCTCCCGTTTCCGTCTATTTCCATACCACCGCGTATTTGAAATTTTATTCCTGTACACGGTATTTGCATACAGCCACCGCGATATATGCAATTTTATTCGAATTATCGCCGGTAGAAAATAAATGTGACGACAATAAGGAATAGGTGTAAATACGGTTCGAGAAAATAAGTCCGCTGCGAGTACTTGCCACGGTGATTAGCAAATTGTAACATACGATTTGCTTCGATTAGACTGCATTCGGGTCAGGCGAAATGATGAGATTTAGATTTGTACCTGCTGCATGTTGCTAAAGCTCACGTCGTTCGTTAATTTCGAGTGGAATAATATGCTCGTAGCCGTGTGTAATATGTTGGCAGTCTTCACTCTAATTGTTGATCAAACATTTCCCTCCACTTTGGGTTGCAATTGCAATTCCGTGACGTTATTTTGCTACCCTCAATTGGCGATGCAACTTCGCAATTCGTAACTTTAAATTGGACGATATTGCAAGTGGAGGAATTCTCTCTCTCGTTAAATTCTTATTTTACAGATTTTTCTAGTAGCTGTTCCGATATTAAAAAAAGTAATAAACACTCCATGGCATTTTTTTTACAATAATTGTTTATATTGAAGAGATTGTTTTCGATTGAGATGAGAATTTCAATACCGGGAAACTTTCCTAGCAAAAATTTCGAATCCAGGGAATTTTTCCTATTGTTAATGAATATATTTTAACCCCAGAGAATTTTTTTTTTCAGTACAAAATCAATTTTCAGTACCCCTTATTATTTTTTACGACGGTATTACCTGCTACCTACTTACGGTAATTAAAAAGCGACCGTTCTACTTTTTACTGCGATATTTATATCATCATCTTCTTTATTCATCAGCAGCATTATCAATTTAATCTCCCTCCTTTTTTTCCTTTCTTTCTATCTTTATTCCTCCATTTTTTCAACTTCAATTCACCATTTTTTTACTCGTGATTATACTTTTGCTAAAATTACTGTTTTTCATCTGCGTTCTCGATTTTGATGATATCGAGGGAGCACGGCCTTCCCCCAAGAATGGGGTAAAAATTAAAGTTTCGAAAATGGGGTTGGACAATTCATTTTTAGGGGTAATTTTTCCCGTAGAATCGATTCCAAAGGTCAAATTTGACGAAATCTCAGTGGAAGTTGAAAAAAAGTAGGTTTTTTGGGAAAAAATCCTATTTCCCGTAGGATTTCGGGAATTTCAATTAAAGAAATGGATTCCTCGGAAAAAAATACATCGGGTATGGGTCTCCCAGAAATTCCCAAAAAAAGTTTCCAAAAGTCGATTTTTTGGGCATGCCTACCCCTTCCCCCAAGAATGGGGTAAAAATTAAAGTTTCGAAAATGGGGTTGGACAAGTCATTTTTAGGGGTAATTTTTCCCGTAGAATCGATTCCAAAGGTCAAATTTGATGAAATCCCAGCGGAAGTTGGAAAAAAGTAGGTTTTTTGAGGAAAAATCGCACTTCCCGTGAGATTTTTAGAATTTTAATAACTGGATTGGATTCCTCGGAAAAAAATACATCGGATATGGGTCTCCCGGAAATTCCCCAAAAAAGTTTCCAAAAGTCCATTTTTTGGGCATGCCCCTTCCCTCCCCCTACCCCTCCCCCTACCCCTTCCCTCAAAAATGGGGTAAAAATTAAAGTTTTAAAAATGGGGTTGGACAAATCATTTTTAGGGGTAATTTTTCCCGTAGAATCGATTCCAAATGTCAAATTTGGTAAAATCCCAGCGGAAGGCTGAAAAAACTAGGTTTTTTGGGAGAAAATCCTATTTCCCGTGGGATTTCAGGAATTTTAATCAAAGAAATGGATTCCTCGGGAAAAAATACATCGGACATGGGTCTCCCGAAAATGCCAAAAAATTGTTTCCAAAATTCGAACCCTAGAACTGAACTCGCAACCAAGCTCCTGCAAATTTCTACACATCCCTTTTCTCCCCATCTTTTTTGAAACGTTCCATCGCTCGCGGGTCTCTCTCCTGTCTATACCTAGTCTCCGATGGCCGATACGTTACCTCTCTTCTCTGCTGCCAAAGTAATTCGCTGGCAATCCCGCCGATATAATAAGTTTGTAACAAGTTTAGGAAAGACAATTTATGTTTTGTGACTTTGTAATGGAATAACCCGGGCTGGGCTGGACCGTTTCTCTCACACTTTGCTTCTTCCCTCTTTTCATCTCGCCACAAACGTATGTATTGTATCCATACCTACACATACACGTACAATCTGATTCCCTTCGATCCTTCTGTCGGTTCTGCACAAACATACAATATATCCGATTCCCTTCGAACGCGTATCTATCCGCACTCTTCACCTTTCCGCCTTCCGTCTCTATCCTTTTTATTCCATTCTTTTGACTCTCAGATCGGATTAACTTTGCCCGAGGAACACGACAAAGCTCCCCGATATTCGCGTTGCTTCTGTTGTTATTGCAATTGCGTTTGTTGTTGCTTTTGCTTTTTCTAGCTTGAATCCAAAGCTAGGCTTTCGCTATGTTCTGTACTTAGGTGGTATTACTCTGCTTCTACTATTTGTGCTACCACTTCTACCACTGCTATCACCACTACTACTATAATTATGCGTTCTACTACTATACACACGGTATGTAGGTATATCTACGTCGAGTGGTTTTAGATCAATAACAAATTATGTACATTCTTCCGTGTTGCTGCTTGCTTTCCTACTTGAAAAACAATTTCCAACATAGCTGTAGGGAATTTATATACATAACCGTATTCTTTGCAACATCAAATATAAACGAATCTCGAAGGGGATGAACCGCCCCAAGTATTTATATATGTATGCGTTCCTTCGATTATTATTAATGCCACATTCATCCAGCTACCATTCCCATTAATTGCACAAATTTTCCTACCGATGTAGGGAAGAAGAATTCGCTCCAAGATAAATATGTGTATATATAGGATGTGCGGTGTATGAGTTGAAAGCCGAAAGGTGGTGGTAGAGGGTGAAAATTGGAGAAAAAAAGATATGTATCATTTTTCGAAATTTGGAATAGCTACCGAGTAATTAAGGAAAATATTTCGGCCAATCGGAACTTCGAAGAGGCTCGGTGGGCGTGTCTGATAATTTAGAATAAAACATTTGAATTAATTACTCGGTAATTATTCCGAATTTCGAAAAATGGTACATAATTTTTTTTCTCAAATTTTCACCCTCTAGCGCTACCCTTCGGCTTCCGACTCTTGTACCGCACACCCTGTATATAAATCGGCGCAAGTATATATTTAATAGGATGCTGGGTAATACCCAGACACGATAAAAATGTTACAAATGCCCCGTAACGCCAATGGTGTTTTATATGAATCCGACACATGGCGTTTGTATAAGCCCACACTGCATTTTTTTTACATCGTGTACCTGCATAGAGAGGATATAGATAAATATAATTCCCATACACCCACATGGAGAAGCCAGATCGGTAAATTTCGCTCGGGTAAAAGGGATTTATTTCCTCGACTTCTCTTTCCCATCCAAAATTAAAAAAAGAGAGGAAACCCAAGCGCCCACTTGGGTCCGGGAAAGTTTTTAAAGTAGCTACAAATAAAAATCTGGTTTTTGTCGCTGGTGGTTTAATTCAGGGGTTATTGGTTCCGACCAATTTTATCGCTCCAAGGGAAAAAGAGGCTGCGGGCAATATCTTCAATTAAACGTTACTTTCGCCGCTTCTTCTGCGTCTAATTTATTTCGTAACTTTAAATTGGACATTATCGAGAGTAGGCGGAATTCTTTTCTCCGGGAGTGTACCGTCACTTAACAATTGGAACTATTTTTCAGCAAATATTTTAAAAGTTGAAACATTCATCAATATAATAAATTTAATTACTAGAGAAATTTCATGGTATGAAATTTGATTTTTGATAAATGTTACAATGCAAATTTCATATCGAAGGCAAATTTTTCAGTAAAAATACCAAAAAAAAGGAAATTGTTCAATAAAAATTTCACATTTTGAGAATTTTTTCAATCTATTCAAATTTTTAATGACATTTCTCTTAAAAATGTATGTATATGGATTTTTCCGGTGGAAGTTAAAATTTTAGGGACCTTTTCCGATGAAAATTCCAATATTACCCCATTTTCCGAAAGAAATTCCAATTTTAGTAGATACGATTTTTCTGGTAAAGATTCGAATTCTTTGGAAAATCTGGTAAAAATATCAATGGCACGAAATTTTTCTGGTAAACATTTTTTTACGGCAACAAACCCTGCTGTCTTTAATAAAAATATTAATAATTTTTAATGTTTTTTCCTATTTTCCATCCGGTCGCAGAAATAAACTATAATAAAACGCAATTAATTAAAAATCGTCGATATCAATTTAAATATTTCTCGTACACTCGCGAGATAATTAGTCACAATTAAGGCGTGAAAAATGGAAGATGGAAAATGGAAGAGTGAGTAATAATAAATAAAATTGACTTTCTAAAGTAAATCAGTGGATAAATAGCCGGCGATAAGTAGGTCCATTGTGTTTACGAGCAAATACGAGAAAAGTCGATGCACGCCAGCGATGCATTTTCCTACGAGGTAGGAGATGCATCCAGTAAACAGATTCCCGGTGGCATGCTTGCAGCTTCTGCACGGGCAGGGGTAGCCTCCTCTGAGTTTCCGGCGAGATGCATTCCAACGGCGCATAATTCCGTCGCGGGATGACGATTCCATTGCATTTCTTTTGGCGTGTGCATATGAGTGGCGAATGCAAATGAGGAGTTTCGCGGAACAACAAATGGAAGAAGGGAGGAAAAAGTAATATCGCAGTTGAAATGAGATACGCCTGTCCTTTATTATAGCCGTGTTTCCCGATAAATTTGCCCGCGTATGGGGTGGGATGGGAGCCAAGGGAAGTTTCTATTAACAGATATAATTTCGGGTAAAATACATACACTGCGGCAAGAAATACAGTTGCCAAAAGTATTGCATTACTACACTTTTCCGAGCGAACAGGAAATTCTAGGGCTGCTGGAAACATCCTGGAGTGTTATTGCGACGATTACCGGTGCAATGCTCTTTCCCCGCAGTTGCAGGCTCCGATAAGGGTGGGAAACAGGGTGCAAACAAAAAAAGGAGTTATTCTTTCTCGAATAAACCTCAAAAAGCAATTTTTCTCGGTTCGAATCAGGGATTTTGGTTGAAGGCAATTTCAAATCGCGAGAAAATGTGTAGGTACTAATTTATATTTTTATTATGTATCATATTTTGTATTATATTTTTAGTGGAATGCATTATATAGAAATTATAATTTTTGTCTATTTATTATTATTTTTATTGATCACCTTTGAATTTTTTCTGAAACAAAATTAATACCGAACAGTTAATGATCATTTTTTTTTTTCAAATCACTCACAAAAATTCGTTTTTTTGGTTCGGACCAATTTAGAATCTCAAAATAAAGTATGAAATTAATTGTAAATTAGAAATTAAATACATAATATAGAAATATCAATTTTTGCTACTTTTTCTACCTTCAGTTTATTTTCTAATTTTTAACGGATGAAAATTGAATATAGAGAAAATTCTTGCTCCAGCAAATTATCAATAAAAACCAGTTTTGAAAATTTTCAAACTCAGATTCTATTAATTTTAATTGGTTTCAAATTAATAGAGAAAAATTATAACGTTAATATTTTTAGTTAACGCTTCATATGTAATGTCTTTAACCGCAACTCCGTTATAACAACGAAGCAGGATCTCATTGTTGATATTTGAATAACAAATAATACTTGATTTATCCCAAGGGATTCTGATGCGATGTTGCAGTAAAAAGGAATTCCGAAGTTGCACAAATTCACGAAGAAAAATAACGAAAAATGACGTTTCTCCGTAAACCGTGTACGCGGTTTCATTTTGTTTATAAACGATAAAACATGATTTGTTGCATACAAATTCAACAGACTGAAAATTAAGCCGGATGATCGCTCTGGAAATACATTTTTCAGATTCGCCGGATTGCGTTAGAAAAGAGGGGAAATCCTATAAGGGACTATCCAGAGCGTGGCATTTTTTTTGAAATTGCAGTTTTTCTTATCAAAGGAGGGGAGGGAATTACGGCGTGGCGGCTTTGAAATTCCAACTCGTGTAGGAATATTTCCATTTCTTTCCGTGTTATTCGAAATCAGTCTCCGACGTTCTTTCCATTATCGACTGTGTCGATATGGATGCATGCGTACATCTACTCGCTATGTGCATGCAAGTGCATATATATGTAATAAATATATGTATACATATATACGTAGGTCCGCGATACATATGTACCGCAGTGTCTCTGAATGCGAATTTCACGGAGTTATCGGAAATCCACGTGTACCTATCTCAAATCTATATTACTGTTCATGTAAAACTAGTCTTTGCAGGTATTCGATAGGATCTATTGTACGCGTACGTATATAGCATCTGCCTGTGTGTGTGTGTGTGTCTTTTTATATTTTATATACCACAACATCGATACACTCGCTGGCAATTTAATTCTTTTTTATTTCGAACTATCGAATAAATACAAAAGCCAATTTAGAGGGACGTGTGATGTTTTGCAAATTTATGCATATATATATATGTATATATGTTTGTGTGGGTGTGTGTATAGAAATTCCCTAGACACTGTTGGAATTTTTCCCGTTTTTAGTCCATCGAGTCCATTTTTGTTCATGTCCTTTTTTTTTCCTTTACTCTTTTTTTTTTTGGGAACTGATTTCCCGCAACGGCAAAGAGAGACTCGAATGTTTACAGCAAATTTGTCGGCCCGACAAACAATTGTTAGAACAACCAAAATTTCCCGTTGCGTTTCCCGCAATTAAACGCGAAAGAATGAATATTTTTTCAAACGAACGCCCCCGAACTTTTCACCAATACCGTTACGGTATCCACCGTTTGTCTAAATTCATTACATATAACAGGAAACGTGAAACGAGCCGTTGCAGGTAGAATAGTAATTAAACGAAAAAAAAAAAAATAAAAAATACTCGAGGAAAAAAGTTACCTCATTTTGAGCGATAATAACTGCATACTGAGAAGAAAGAATAAAAGTTGATAAAAGAAACAATGAAAATGCATTCGGGATGTATTTTTTAATGAAATTTCGTCTGTAATGTATTTATAAGAATCTGACAATTCCAATTAATTTTGTAATGGATAATTTTATTACTTTATAGCCTTTATTATTTCATTATTTTAATATTCATTATTTTATTACATATTGTTATATTTTTGTCAGAGAATTTATACAATTTCGTAATTTGGTTTCAAGCTTTATTATCTTTGTACTTGATTTTATAATTTATTATTACAATCAATGACCATTAATTCTATCTTCTCGACCCAACTTCGCGATTATTTGCGAAACTGCAATTTTTCAAAATCAATTTTTCATTTTTCATTCTTATCGCAATTTTCACTTCGTTCTTTCTCGACTTTTTTTTTCAACTTCTATTATCTTCCTAATTTTTCCTCTCCATCGCTGCGTTATTATTTTCTCAACGATTCTTATAAATAATTGCCCCCACCCCCTCGTTGAAATATACCGTTTCTTGTGAAGAGAAAAGAAAAGCCACCCCTTCGTTCGAACTTTTGACCCCAGAAGGAGTCCACATTCGAACTAGGTCCGTTATCACGTGTGCATAAACGCGTATGAATGGAATAGTTTTTGCAGTTTGACCCCCTATGCAATAAGAGCCACACGAGGAGGAATGAAAACTGCAGGAATAATAAAAAAAGGAAGTAAGGGTACCTCTGTTTCCCTTCCTCTCCCTTTTTAATTTCTCCTTTGCCCATTCTTCAGCTCGCTGCAACACTGGTCTATATGCGGTGCAACACACCCATGCATATGCATGGATGCAAGTTGGCTTTTATACATATAATGTTGCATTGCGAATTAGCGTGAAGAAGCGAAGGGTGCAAATAGAGGGTGAAAAGAAAGGAAGGGGAAGGGAAGGAGAAGCAGGAGAAGTATCGGAAATGCGAGCTGCACACACTATTAAGGTTGCATTATCATGACAAAGGTGGGTGCAACCAACCTCCGACCCCCTCTTTTCCCCCCTGCATTAACTCCTTTTCATCCCCCTCTGCCCTGCTTTGCTCCGCTCTGCTCCGCTCTGCTCGGTTCATGGTTTCTATTGCGTGTAATGCATAAAAGCTAAACTACACGGAACAGCATCCCGGCTTTTGCCTACATGGCAGCTATAAACGAGGAAGACATTTACACGTGTGTGCATTATAGTGCGCTTGCATTCTTATGGCGGTGTGTGCAACCGATAATAACCAAAACCACCGCGCTTACGCCCTTCTTCCACGTCTCCTGGGTAATTCCATGAAGTCGCGTGCCCTTAGACCGCCTCAGTCACGCATCTCGATAACGAACGGATATTTGTAATGTGGGTCAAAGCTCTTTTTTATCTCCCCGACTCGTGCCCGGCATTATTTGTGTGGTTACCGAACGTCAGTCGAGTTTATCAGATTTTTTTTTTAAGATCAGTCTATAAATATACATTACGTGGATGCCCCTAATCTGACGTTTTCGGGGTATGTATTCCTAAATAGGTCTTGTGCCCGGAGGAAAAAAGAAACAAAACGTGAAATTGATGAAAATTGCTGTAAAAACAAATTAAATTGAGTAACAAAAAGAGTAGAAATTTAGAGAGAATTAATAATATTTGGTTTTAAATTAGACTCGATTTATTATATATTTATTACGTATATATGTATTATAATATTTTCCAACTAAAAAATAAAAGAAATTATTAGAGAAGTTTTAAATTCGATTTTTGTTAATTGACATTAAATGCCACTTTTAAATTAAATGCAATTTTATGGTTTTTACAATTTTTCTAAGAAGGTTTTTATTTTATGGGAGTTTCTATTATTATTTTATACAATTTTGCTATTTTGTGTATAGAAAATTTTTATATTTGGGATTTTTTCTTCTATTTTCTATTAATTTTTTTCTTTCACATTTATTATTTTTTCACGAAAAAATAATGAGTACAAAAAATTCAAAAACAATTTTTTTCAAACAAATATCACGAATTATTCAATTTATTATTGATCTAATCATGAAAGAAGTTGCAACAACTCTATTTTTTTAAAATCTACATTAATTCTTAAAAATACTGTAATAGTTTTTTTTTCCAATCTTGTTACTACAACTGTTGTTACCACTTATTACATATATACAAAATCTTGTTTCCTCCCTTTTTTTTTCTTTCCCTTACTCCGGCAGAATTGGGTTCGCACGGTAATATAATAAAGCGCTCCATTGCTCGTGTTCATGAAACCAGTTTAATTTCACGGAACAGAACCGAGACGAAGTGAGAGTAGAACGAAACGAAAGCGTTATCTGTCATGGGTCGAACGAGCAATGGTCCTGGTAACGAAGTCGCGAGAGGGTGGTTTCTAACACCACCGGTAGCACTCAGTCACGTGTACGACGTCGACGACGACACGTTTTATTCTCCCCTTTTTACCCGTTTTCCTTCGTTTTAATGTCAATTTGCGGTTAGTTTGCCGAGTTTTATACGCTCCCAACTTTTGCAATCCGAAAAATCGAGCGGGTTGGAATGAATATGCTATAATTCTGAAGAAATCCTATTGTTTCGAGTCGATTCACTTCCAATCTTTTATGAATCGGAATTTAAAAGCTATCGACATGACGCTCCATGAGGGAGGGATTCTTTATTTCATTCAAGATGAATATTTTAAATGGACTTTTTTTTTCTTCGTAAGAACGAGTTTTTTTTTTTTTTTTCTTTTTTGCTGAATCGGGGAAAACGTTTATTGGAATGTCTGCCACGGGAATTCGCAAATTTTGAAACGAAAATTGAGAAAATCCCAGATATTTCAAATATTTTTGGAAATCCGAAATAATCGAAGTACCTAAAAAAAATTATTTACCCTCTTCTGGGAATTTTTAGCATCGCTAATAATTTTCAATGAATTTTTCGACACATATTTGAACGTTG
The DNA here is from genome assembly GCA_949825005.1 of Gasteruption jaculator. Classification (NCBI taxonomy): domain Eukaryota; kingdom Metazoa; phylum Arthropoda; class Insecta; order Hymenoptera; family Gasteruptiidae; genus Gasteruption; species Gasteruption jaculator. The sequence continues at coordinate 8,032,564 of OX463773.1, read as the reverse complement.
CGATTATAACACGGTCAAAATATGTTAATTTTCGGGTTAATAATAATTATGAATTCTGTCTTCTCGCGATTATTTTGAAAATGTAAAAATTTACAAAATTGCAATGATGTACAATAATTTTAGAATCATCTACCTATTTTTTGTAATTTTCATTTTAGAAATTGAAGATAAATTGAATAACCACGATTCCAAATGATTTGCACCCCAAAGAAAAATCGTTACTCCATGGAATTTTTTAATTAGACCAAAATTGTGTATATATTTGTTTGCTTTTCATCATTACCGAGAGATTGGAAAACAAAATTTTATTGTTTTCTCTCGGATCTTATGTAATTTTATTTTTTTCTATCCTCTGGCGTAATTTTGTTTATTAATTCAAAAAGAAAACTGAAATTATGAATTGAAACCTATAATAATATTCGGTTGGGTGCATAATTAAGGACGATTATTAACTAAACATTCACGCAAAATAATCGTCCTTAATTATGCACCAACCAAATATTATACTAATTCTATAAATATATTAATAAATTCAGTAATATACAATATAACAATATAAAAAATAATATTGTTAATAATTATAACCTCGCGAATAATTATACTTATTCCCTACATCCAAAAAAGCGTTGCAAAAAAAAAAGAATGAAAAAGTCGATAAAGAAACATAAACAATAAATTTTGCAATCAGTTTTTTTCTCCATTTACGCTGACGACAACCGAACCTAATAATATAATGAGGTGCCCATTTTTTACCTGAATGTGCTACAAACGTCCTAAAGCAGCACAGGCCATAAATCCTGAAGTATTAAACCACTTTTTTTCATTACGCTAACGACGGTAGGATTTCTCTACCGCTACTTATCACACAACTAATTCGAACTGCCTTCTCTCTTACACTCACCAGTCTCTGTCTATCTTTCTCTTTCAAAGTCAATCTCTACTTTTCTTGTTGATTATACCCTCTGGGAGATTCGGGAATCCATGATATCCATAAATGGAGAATTCACGAACTGGAACTCGATGTGTCGTGATCACGCCTATTCCAATTCCAATATCCCTCTTGATCAGAACGTACAGGTACTTTCCCCATCCCTCTTCAGTCGACTCATTCTCTTACACTATAAGTCGAGATGTATATACACACACCCACACACATATTGGTATGGTGGTATGTATTATATTGGTAAATAACAATATACACACATATGTCTATATAAATATAACTACATACAAACTTATAGCAATGGCAAATACGAATACACGTCGTTGGAATTGCTATAGTTCTGAAATCTATCACGTTTTACGTTTGCGATACTGAAATTGGGGTGGAAAACAAGAGAGTCGTCGTTATGATACCCTTTTATTTCACCCCCTTTCTCGTCAAACCCATCGTTTGACATTGTTTTTGTGAAAAATCCATGGGAAGGAGGTGGTGGTGGTAGATGGCTTCTCCTCTTCCCCCTGCCCCGTGGGAATAAATAAATGTAGAGAAATGTCGACTCTTCAGCCGAATCGAGATCCTGCCAAACGATTGTTTTCGACAAGTTCCGATCAACAGCCCAGAAATTAATTTTCGACTAAAAAAGAAAAATTAGAGGAAAATAAAGTGAAGTAAAGTAAAGTCGAGTCGAGTAAGCGCGAAGAAAAGGCATTTCCGAGATTCGTTGAGGAAACAAAGGCTAATCTAATATAAAATGTAACATTATTGTGAAAATTATGTGGAATGACGGTTTTTGTAATTTACCTTCGACTTTTAAGAGTAAAATGAGAAATAAAAATAGGCGGATGATAATAAAGTTACCGTAACTCCTAATTTGACAAATTGATAAATCGAAATTCGCTTGTGGTGCAAAAATAAAATAATGAAATCATTTCAGATTTTATTGTTAATAATTGAAAGAAATATAATTGAATTCATTTTATTCATTTCATTCAAATTTCACTGCTTTAGAATCTATGTGTATTGTAAATATAATTTTCATCAAAATATTAAGAAGCGTCCATGATAAAATACATGAAAATGAGATACAAAATAATAAAAGTTGAAAGAAAAAATTGACAAAACGGAAATTATCATTAGGAAAATTATTTACAAACTAATTAAATAGCAACCATAAAAATTAAATTCATTATTTCCATTTATAAATTGAATTGATTATTTTTCTCTGCATACATAAATAATATTGTGTTATTTGATTTTATTACCTTTCTTTTTTTAGTATTATAATTTTCATTAAATTGTATCAATTTTGATTTTTTTGATGATTTTTTTAGTATAAAAATTAGAGAATCCGTACCCTCATTTTTTCTGCGAAGCAATTTGATTTTACACACACACACACACACACACACACACACATATACACTCATCCACACACAAAAGCTGCATTTCATTTCTCTCTCTTTTCCGTTCTTTCCATTTACTTCCTTCTCCAGTTTTCCCTTTCTACCCTTGCTCTCTTTGACCGAGAAGGAGGCTGTAAGGGGGTAGGAAAGGGGTGTTATTTCGCGGGACAAAGTAGCGCCATGCAATTTCACAGCCATCACACAAGCGAGACTTGCTTCTCACCGACATAATGCCTTTTTACCTTTCTCTCAGAAGTCACATTTTCACCTGTTCTCTTCCCTTTACTGCTCCTTTCCGTGCTCTTCCAACTTTTTTACAACGCGCCTTTTTGCTCTCCCTCCTTAAGACAATCTATCACCGTCTTTGCATGCAGGTGCGTTTCCAGCTTATTCTTTATCCCATCGGTTGGATAAAAAAATGTGCATTCATACCTACCCACACGCGAATATGTATTTATATATACTTATATACACGTGGAATTTACCTGTGTCTGAGTGATCTTTGGCAGACACGTGCATCAAACGTTACTCATTCGTTTCCTTTCAAATCCTCGAAGCCTGAATTGCCCCGATGCAAGTGTAGCTGCATTGCTTTGTGTCCCTGATGACCAGAGACATATCTGCAGCGTAATTGCATCAGGAATTCACCGACCGGTCGGCCACCCAGAGATGACGTTTTGTAATTCAGGGGAAAAATATACAAGCTTTTATTTTCTTTAAATAAGATAAAAACCAGTTTTTAAAAAAATATATAAATCATGTTTCAACCGATATAAATATACTGATAAACATTTTTGAGTCACTTGCTTTCTATAGAAACGTAATATAACGAACCCTAAAATTTTGAGATATTCGCCCTTTTGTGGTTTTATTATTTATTTTTATCGGCTGAAAGCGATTATAAATTTGGGAAAATATAATATGAAAAATAGCAAATAATAATTTTATACATAAATAATAATAATAACAAATTTTTTATTGACTGCTTTGTATAGAAATTTTGAATATGTCACTTTTTTTACCCCCAATTTATTTTCTAAATCCTACCGAAGAAATTTAACATTTTTTTTGTACTAGAACATATTTTCATTTTGATCATTCACAAGTACATTCCAAAAAAATGTGATTCACACAAAAATCGTCGGTATTGATTCACATCAACCCGATGTCAACCGAGTAACCCTTCCCTAGCCCCCGAATGCATTCTTTCGATGCACTTTACTGCAAGCAAAATACACCTTGCACCTTGCACTTTGCTCGCCCATATGCACTTTCCTCCAAAGACGCGTGCACGGGTGGAAATTTGAGCCACAGGAAGATCCGTTTACTCACCTGAGGACGATGGAAACGAAAAAGCTGCTGGCTTGTGGGTTTCCAATTTCTCGGAGGTGAAATTTTAAAGGAAATTTCTCATGAAAAATGTCCATCCTCCTGCCACTTTTTATCCCTCTCTCTCTTGCTGGGAATGCAATAAAGGCTCTCTTCAATATATATATATATATATATATATATATATATATATATATATACAATATATTGGTACATGATCGAGATGAACGATGATGGGGGTATAAAGATGGGAGAAATCTGGACAAAGGGAGCCATAAAAATGTTTCAACGCGATAATGGTGATTGGAAGTATTGTTGTGTATCACAAACGTTAAAAATGAAAGAGAACAAAAACGCGAGCGGTGGGTAGGAGAATAAAAAGAGAGGAGGCGACTGCAGCAGCAGCAGCTAGTCACAGTTTCTACAGACGCTATATTTATTATACATTTTGTTATATGGGTATATCTGAATTTCATAGACGCGTGTGGTGTGGGAACGTATGTACCTACCCCAGCGAACAATATCCTATGCATTCATTCCTCATCTCTTTCTCTCTCTCTCTCTCTCTCTCTGGTACACAAAAGTATCGAGTGTGTGCCCTCGCCATAGAAAATACTGATTTTGGACAGACGGCAAAGCCTGCAGATCAATAGGAAGCTGTGCTATATGACTTGCTGTTGCTTCCTCGCTCGTTTTCTATTTCCATCTCTCATATTATTGTATATTGCCCTTTCTCTCTCTCTCTCTCTCTACCTCCCTTTGGTTCGTCCTGTGGTAGCACGTCACCAATAGATTCGCCATAGCCCTTTTATTAAACGGTACAGATCGATGCCAGGAATCGAGGAAATTCAATGTTCAATGTATTGTGACGTAGTGTCACTCCGAAGTGATTCTTGGATAAATAAAGTGTCCCATTCAAGGGTGGCGTCCTTCATTTTCCCTTTGTCCCCTCGACACTTGAAGAGCCGAAAGAGGACCGAAATCAGTAGATTTATGATTTTTTGGGGGGGAATGGCAGGGGAGGAATGGGAAATTTATGCCCATCTAATGCAGTTTTAGAAATGCATCTCTCTATTTTTTTTTAATCATTTTTGAATGGGTGAGAAATTTACTAGGGGAAATTTTTGGGACCAAAAATCTAGTAAATTAATCTTGATTATCAATTTTGGGGCTCCTAATTCTTCATTCATTTTTTTAGGAATTTTTATTTCGAAGGAGGGTGAAATTCGAAAATGTTCAGTGAGTGACAAATTATGGAATAGCAATTTTAGTTAAGGGTGAGTTCGATATGAATTTTTTTAGATTTTCTTTAAGGGATTAAATAAATGATTTTTGCATTTACGGTAATATAAAATATATGAATAATATCGAATCGATAATTTGCGAACGATAAGAAATGAGTTTTGTGGAAAAAAATCACAAAGAAAATTAAAAATTTCCCAACACTGGAAATAAACTTTTAAAAAAGCCAATTATTTTATTAGAAATTTGAATAATTTCCCAATTTATTTAACACCCGCCTGGCGAAGTGTTTCACTTTGAATAAATTTTCGAACGATTCTAATCAAAAGTTGGAAATAAATTTCCAGTCGTAGATAAATTTTCGAATCTCTCCTAAGTAAGTTTCGAGTGATTTAGGCATAAATTTCCAATAAACTGCGGCGCGTGGGTGTTTTCCATGCCATTCAACGTTTCCTTATCTCGCCGTTCGTGATAACACCGCACGCAATCGCGTCCAACGTTAATTCAATTAAAAGCGAAGTTCTCAGCTTTTTATTCAATTGCCACACGTTTTTCTAAGAAAATTCGAAACGTAGAAATTTCTAGGTTCATACACCCACGCACGAAAAATATCCTTTTTTTCGCATTTTCATTAAATATATTATTTGCCTTTCTCCGGGAACTTCGGAAATCCCCTTGAATTCGACTAAACCTTCGCGATTAAGAATTTTCATCCGTGGCAGGAGACTTTCCTATTTATCATTTCCTGTTCCGTTTCTTTGGTAGCAGAAAATTCCGTTTTCCAGGACACACGGAAATAATCCCAGCCCGAGGAAATGCAAACACGAGAATAGCAATTAATAATTTTATATAATAATAATAATAATAATAATAATAATAATAATAATAATAATAACAGCAGCAATAATAATAGAAATAATAATAATTTTGAATTTGCCACTTTTTCTACCCCTATTTTTTTTTTAAATTTCTACCGAACAAATTAACAATTTTTTTTACTACAACATATTCTCATTTTAATCATTCCAGTACATTCCAAAAAAAATGTCATGAAAATTCCGTTTTCCATGACACAGGGAAATAATTCCAGCCCGACGAAATGCAAACGTAAGGAAGTGGAATCTTCCTGGAAACGGGAAAATAATGAAAAATTGTAATTTGAACCGAGAAACTTACACGCGCATAATAATTTATGTATGCGTGTTCTGGAAAATTCGCGCGAAAAGCTGGTTGGTAACTTTGCCTGTCAATGTTCATCAAAATGCGCGCTGGTTAATTATGAAATTAGCTGTGCCGCTGGAGCGGAAGGTGGATTATTGACAGGTTCGTTGTAAAACAATACGGCTGCGTTATCGAGCGCGTCATTAGTTGTTTCAGCGGTTTTGCAATAACATGTGCATTGTTTGCCCCAACTTTTCTGAAAAGCTTCATTCTCTCTTCGCCGTTCCTTATATTACATTAGTATCGTATTACAAAGAGTTGATTGGAATAAATGAGTTGAGCTGAGAAATGAATAGGCGGCCCTTTTCTGCTCTTTGATAAACACGTTCCTAATTTGAAATGCAAATGGGTTATGCTTCACACACTTGTTCTTGTTCTTCTTCTTCTTCTTCTTCATTCATTTTTTTTTTCGCTTGTTCGTTCCTTCATTCATTCATTCATTCATTAATTCATTCTTCCACTCACTCACTCACTTGCTTTTGTTTTCACCAACACAATCACGCCAACAAATCAATGTTACACACACACACACACACACACACACACTCATTTTTTGTTATATACCTGTATGTTTACATGTAAATGTATGCGATTTTGTACGTTCATTCACGGCACGCGTCGCTCGTTGTTTCTTGGTTCTTTTTTTTTCTTCTTCTACTCCAGGTTGAAATTACAATTTTTAATTATTTTCCTTTTCACGGAAGATTTCCGCTTTTTCTGTTTATGTTTCCCCCGAGTGGAATTATTTCCGTGTCGTGGAGAACAGAATTTTTTTCTGGTCGCAAAGAAAAGAAACTGGAACTGAAAAATAGAAAAGTTTTTTCCCGTCACGGACAGAAATTTTAATTGCAATGGTTTAGTTTGAATGTAATTCCAGGGAATTTCTGGGTTTCCCGGTGAAAGAGCAGAATTTATTTAAGAGAATTTGCAAGTGATAGGAGATTTTCTCGGTTATTATAATTATTATTTGTAGAATTTTCTTTCCATTTTTTGCAACTGAATTTTAATAAAATTGTTGCTGAATGATGTAATTATTTTTTGGGGGGGATTTTTCTCAATAATTGTGAATAAAATACTGATATTAGTGGCGATTTTGAAAATTTCTGTATATTTAAAAATCTGTAATTTTGGTCACTTTGATTATAATTGAATTTCCGGGATTTCTGGTGAAAGGGAATTAATATATTAACCAAAATTCCCAAAAAGGACATTTTTTAAAATTCTTCTGATTTACTTTTGAGGAGAAATCCACCTTTTTTTGTGGCATTTCAGGAAAAAGAAATTTCCACAAAAATTGCTGTCAGATAATGCAACTGTGATTTTTCAAAATTTTTCTGTTTCTCTTTTGGGAAGAAATCCACCTTTTTTTGTGGTATTTCAGGAAACAGAAATTTCCACAAATATTGCTGTGAAATGATACAACCGTGATATTTCAAAATTCTCTCGATTCCCTTTGGGAAGAAATTCTCCTTTTTTTCAATATTTCAGGAAACGAGTTTCCATAGAATCGCTGTTAACCCATTCGAGGCGGCAATTTTTTTTCGAGTACGGTCCCCAAGAGCGAAATTTTTTTTTCTTGGCACACTAGGTGTGCAATCGATCTTATAGTCCCGGAAATCAATTGCACACACGTTGTGCAATCGATCTCGAATGGGATAAATAATAAAACCATGATTAATTTTATCGATTCTTCTCCTTTTCAAGTAATTTCGGATTGGGTCCTCATATTGCTTTCGATGAAATTTGCGTTGGGATAAAAAAAGGGACGTGAGTGAGCGACACGGAGGAAGGAGGATATAAGGACGCGAGAAATCCCGTGTCATGTTTACCCCAGAAACTCATTTTTATCTGACAGCATCAGGCTGGATTTTATTTATGATCCTTTCGGAAGGAAGCAGTACATTTTCCAAATGATCATTCTCTCCCATGTTTTCCATGCATGGCAGGCGGGCAGGCATGCATGCATGCATGCATTCATGCTTGTATGTATGTGTTCATGCACCGGAGGTACTCCGCAGGATCCACTATGCATGCATACACTCGCGATGGTGGCGGCGATGAGGTAAAAATGAGCGTGTATAGGAAGGAGCCTTCGGATCCTCCTTGCCTTCGGATCCTTATCCCGAGTTTGTCATATCATTGTGAGCAGCTAGCGGCATACGCTCGAGAACTTTGTAGACACAACGGTGCTATGGCGACGATTACCTGCTGCTCGCTGCCATCCCGATGTGGATGCGAAGTGATGTGCGGGTCGAGGTCGTGTTTTGTTTTATGGATTTCCGATAAAGGACTAAAATAGAATCCCTCTCCTCGTCTTTCCCATTCATTTCCAGGCTATCGCCATCTTCGTCGTAGATTCTCACTCCCGATTCCACTCTCGGCCCTTTTTTTTTTTTTTCAACTTGTCACAGATTTCACGTCCAGATTTTATCGTGAATACTAAACACTCGATTTATCGCATCGGTCAGTAGCCAGCTCTTATAAAATCGGCCCATTTCGCTACCGTTTCTGCCGTTTCCTTCATTTTCGTCTCGTATTTTTTCTTTACCTAACATGTGAGAAATGGGTCGAAGCCAAGGGGAGATTCGGCGACAGATCGGATGGCCAATTTGGGGCTCTTCCGTGATAGCAAATTCGATGGGAGCGAATGACCCAATGGTGTGTTTTCGAGGGAATCGTTTATTCGGGGGAAAAATGGAGCGGAAGATAGGAAATTGGAAATTCCAAATTTCGAAATGGAATTTTCAAATTCGCAGTTCCGAAATTGCAATTTCTAAGTCGCAATTCGAAATTCGAGTTTCGCGATTCTTTTTTGAAATTCGAAGTCGTAATTTCCAATTTGCATTTCCCAATTCGCAATTGCAAATTCGAAATTCGCAATTCTGTTTTGAAATTCGGAATCGTAATTCCAAATTCGCAATTCCAAATTCCAAATTCACGATTCCAAATTTTCATTTCGAAATTCGAAGTTGCAAGTTCAAAATCGCGTTTCCTAATTCGCAGTTCCAATTTTGTAATTCCAAAATTGCCTCTTCTAAATCGCAATTCGAAATTCCAAATTCGAAATTCGGAATTCCCCATTCTCTATTCGAAATTCGCAATTCCAAATTTTTATTTTCACCCAAATCACGTGATATTCCGAAGCAGAAATTTCAATCGTTGGAAAATCAATGACAAAAGATTTTTTGTTTTGAAAATTCAACAAATTTGCGTTCATTCTCTTTGAATAAAAAAAATTGATATTTAAAAATTCAAAATTAGAATTCCTCAAATTGGAACTTTAGATCTTCAAAATCCATTCCATCGCAATTTCGCTGCCACGGAACTTTTTTGTCTTTCGAAATGTTTCGTGATACAAATAATGCGACTTGTCTGAATTTGTAAGTCCGAAAAGCTGGAAAGAATGTACGATATAGTGTCGGATTAACTGTACGTAATATTGCACATATATTAAATTATACAAATATGTGTATGCGTGTGTGTGTACGTGTATATATTTGTGCTTTTGTAGTATTAAGAGCAAGAGGAAGCTAAAGCATTAGTACGTTGAAGCTTGGTGGTAAAATATCTACATAAAGTTTGCGTTGGTTGGTTGCAAACTGTAAACTTAATTTGCCGTAATATTTTCCACCACGAATAATATTATGACGCGAATGTTGCAACAGAGCAGTGTATAATTTTATCCATATTTCCTACTTCATATATTTATATGCATAAAAGGGAGCTCTCGCTATACACATACGTATATTCGTATTCGTACACGGTCTTACGCACCGCTACCGCTACAACTACTGCTTCTGTTGCCGTTAATGAATAATTTTAATAAGATCAGTAAAAAGAAGATTTAATATGAACCAGAGGAGGTACGTCGCTTGTTGATATATTATAGTTGTCACTACTTTAATCCGTTTCATATCGCAATTACAGCAAAGCAATTAATTGAAACTAATGGTCTGCTGGGGAAGATGAAGATTCATCACCGGAAATCGTATGGATGAAGTTGATTTTACTTTGAAACCGGTGCTCCCATTTGCCCCGTAATTTATGTATCGAGGTATAATAGTGAATATTCAAATTGCATGGTGTAATATGTTATTATTTTTCCGTTCGGTTAATAAAATGTACGAGAGAATTTTGTCCTGACGAAAATTGGAATTTACGAAGAAAAAAATAATTTCCTTTTCGAAATTTTCAATTTCGAATTTCCAAATTCGAAATTTGCTAGTCTAAATTTGTATTTTGAAAATCGAAGTCACGATTCCAAGTTTGCACTTTTTAATTCGTATTTTCAATTTGAAATTTCCTAATTCGCAATTCCCAATTGCAAACTCGAAATCCGCAATTTTAAATTTTCGATTGGAAATCCGAGATTCGCAATTTTTCATTTTCGTTTTGAAAGTCGCAATTCCAACTTTTGAAAATTATCACAAGTGAAAGATATTGGGAAAAATTAATTCAGAAAATGTAAATTACAGGCAAGAAGCATTAATTAAAAAGACATTTTTTTTATCCACGAAAATCATAATTTTGAAATTGCTAAGAAAATTCGAGAGTGTCTGAATACAATAGAGTGAGAAATTGCAATAATAATAATAATAAAATAATTTTTTTATAATTAAACAAAATAACCAAGTTTGAGTTACTACTTTTAATTTTCGTTACATTAAATCATGAACATTATAAAATAATTTCCTGAAATGTAAAGGATTACTGGGACTAATTTTACAAATTTCGTAATTCCAAAATTAATAAATATTATTTGGAATTAATATTAAATATATAATTATTCAAAATATTCCAAAATATTAGAAACAATTCGGTCAATCTTATTTTCGGGCTAGAAAACGAAACCATTCTTCCAAAATGTCAAATGACTCAAAAAACTTCCCGAAAAAGTAACAAAAAAAAAAGGATTTCGTCCTAATATTCTTTCCATGAGCGGGATAACGCTGTCACGGGTGTTATTGAATTCCCGAACATCAGCTGTAAGCGGAAATTGGGGTTTGATAGCCGAGAGGGTGCGGATTTCACCCCGGTAGCCCAAAACTTTTGTTTCTTGTATGCAAAAGCGACAGCGCTTAGGAACTTTCGCGATTGTTTGCGGAAAGAAGCAATAAGGAAGTCGAAGGATATTCGTTTCCCGTCCTTAAATGCGTTATTTATGCGAGTGACGGTTGGTTTTTCATAAACGTGAAAACCGGGGCAATCTAGCGGTTGCACCGAACATACCGATGCCCAGTGGCCCGCACTCTCGGCATAATAAGCATTCCCGGTACCGCCTATCGGAACATTATAGTCAAAGCCACAAGCACCGTACCGACTAAATTGGATACTGTTTCCTGTGGTAAAATTGTATGCATGCTCTTCTACTTGATTTTCATACAACCAGCTCCTACATATACATACACATATACATATGTGCATATGTAATTCATGTATAATAGATACATATGGCTGTAATTTACGCGAGTGCCGCTGGATCCCAATCGAAATGATTGGCGGTTTCGGTACCGGAAGAATCGATCATTCATCAATCACCTTAATATTGATTTCATCTTCTTTTCGATATCCAGGACGAAGCGGACTCAAGCGGATTTCCTATCCCTCAGGTCAAGAAATAAGTCGAGGTGGAATTTCTATCTCAGTTGTTATTAATATTTATCTTCAATATTTTTTTTCTTTCTAAACTAATTCCGGCAGAAAATTTATCTAAAAACCCATTATTAATTTATTAATCATTAATTTATTAATTATTACTTTAATAATTATTAATTTATTAATTATTAATTTATTAGTTATTAATGTATTAATTATTAATTTATTAATTATTACTTTAATAATTATCAATTTATTAATTATTAATTTATTGACTGACGAAGATGCCCTTGAATCCGAGAGTTTCGTGAGAATTGAAAAATTTGTCAAATTAGAGACTTTGGAAATTCATCAAAACTGAAAATATCGATTTCCTCGCAAAGTCGTTGCGTGTCATTGCAATTACTTCCTGCAACCGGGAGTAAGTAATCGCAGGCGGAAGGAGCTTGCCTGGCCTGGAGCCATTTTCGATCTTAACAAATTGGATTGCAATTTATTCGAGACGATCCTTTGGAAAAGTTTCGCGTCTGAAATTGAAATTTCCGCAATTGCGTGGGGTCATCCCCCCGAAGAATGCATTTGTATAAGGTCCTCGCTGAAAGAGAGCTCAAAGTTAGTCGGGGCTGGGCTCCATACCCACTGGCTCTAATTGCCGCTCTGGAATTAATTCCTGGTGTGTACAGAGTAAACCGGAGAGTGATTAGCGTACTTTCAACAGACCTTAAGTTCACAAGATATCGACGGGGTGTCAAAAGTTATCACGGCCCCCATCCCATCCCATCCCATCACATCCCAACCCAACCCCGTGGAAACTCCATGGGATTTTCACTCCATCGCCGATTCCAGTCAGGCGATGGAGTTTCGCTCCAGTTTCCGTGCGTATAATTTTTACATGCGTTCAGGAGAAACGGTTCAGCAGCCACGGGGGTTGTGTGTAATATTACACATTAATCCGAAATTACCCCAACTGCGCTGACTAATTTACTAGGTTGCCGGGTAAATTAGCTAAAGTGCTTTCCAGTCCCCGTGTATTTATATATTTATATATATAATGCTGTGTTAAATGAGTTTCAGACCCACATTTCCGGTCGTTTGTATGAAACGACGAAATAATTCCTGTACCTCCAAGGAATGCCGTAGATTGTAGCCAAGGATCGGGGCGGTGCCCCTAAGTTGTCTTGTTACGGTTAAATATGAATTAAATATATTGAATACTTTGTTAGTCTTTTTTTTGTATAATACATATATATGTAGTTTCTTGGTTTTTGAAAGAAATCGATTGTCGAATTTAAAATATTGGAGGTCAAGATCCTCTTCAGTCGAATTTCGAATTTCATTAGTTTCGAAATTCAAATTTTCCAAAAAAATTTATTATTTGGCAAGAATTAAATTCTAGCATGACCCAAAACAGAATTATTATTATTATTCAGTTTTGATATTGCTATTATTTTTTTTCTTAAAATGAATCGTTTCCAAAATTCTACTTTTCAAAAAGAAATTTTAGACAAAGAAGAACTAAGTGTATTTCTTCTGAATCAATTTACGTATAAATTATTTATAAAAATATCCATACTCTATTTTCTCCATGTATTTTAATTTCTCCGAAATAAATTTTTTTATGACAGCGAAGGGCAATTTTATAAGAAAAAAAATCTTATCGCCTAAATTATTGTTTTTTTTTTAAATTTAAACGATAATACAATTTTACCATTATTTGAACGAGTTTTCATAGCGTCACAATTTTCAAAATGAAATATACGTTTGAAGTACATAATTATATGGAATTCCGAATTGAAATTTGAATTATTGACATTTTAAATTTAACAGACAATTCATTATAAACAAATTGCACACAATTACGAATAATTACCAACCCCTGCTGTCGAACGAAACTCGTCGTTAGCCAAACTTTCAAATTGTCCTTGCTGTATATATATATATATACGGTTGCATTGCGAATGCAACTACGAGAATTCCCTGCACTTTTTCTACCCGTATGAATCGAAACACGCGATTATCAGCAGCAGCCACTCGACATTTGGCGAATGACAAAGTTGGAAGTCGTTACACGTATGGTAATACACGGGGACGCGTTTCGATTCTAATCACGTCGCTCTTACGACTGCAACTATAAAATCCAGTTGAAGTTCCATTAAATTAAACGAATGACGATCCGAGGAGGTTTCCCTCTTTTTCTTTTTTTTTGTTTAAGTCGTAAAAGATGACGTCATCTTTGGATCTTCGTGGTGGAACTTTGACCTTCTGCGTATCATTGTAATGCCATGGAAATTGACTGATTAGCTTTTCGACGTCAAGGGAATACCTTCACCTGCACATGCACATGCACGTGCACATGCACATGGACGTACACAGCGAGCGAAAGATCTATTATAGATATCACTTGAGATAGAAACTGGTTATATCGCCGTACATGGGACATTTAATGGGATCGTATTCCACGGGATCTCCATTTCCCCCTTGCGTACCATAGTTGTAATAACTATACTCAATAGCCAGCCAACTATACGTGCAACTAGACTCTATTCACAGATACCTACAAGCCACTGGATTATTACCTATCTATCTACCTATATATCTGTCTCTCTCTTTCCACCATTCTCCTCCTCCACCACCTCCACCTCTTCCTCTTACCCTTCCCCACCCTTGGCCTTATCCGTTACCCTTATCACCTCTTTCCCCGTATCTCTTTATCTCTATCGAATTTCCCTCCCATCACGTAGCGTATCGTCGATACACATCTCCGCTATAATCTCTTATCTGCATCTGCCGATATCCATCTATGCGAAATCTAACTATCGCCGTACACGTACATTTACCTTACCTTCTAATCCACATTTTCTCATTCATCTTAATATTATCGGTATAAATTTTAACGGCTTAACACTTCCATTTATTTATTTATTTATTTATTTATTCGGGATTTATCTTACTTATACAGGCTGAGTCTCGGAACGCGGAAAATTCATATTCCTAAGAGAAAAATGACACATTTGAAACAACACCTGCAAAATGTATCTTTATTGTAACTTTTACGGGGAAAAAATTCAACTTTTATTTTTTAACAGAAAAAAAATCCTTGAAATTCAAATTTTTATGTTCAACAATTTGTCTAATTTCAACTGCATGTAGAAATTACAAAAAAAAATTAGAAACCACATTTGTCTCATTTTTTTTTTGAATTTGTACATTTGCCAAAAAAGTTCTAAATGTAACGAGTTTTCTTACAATTAGTAAATATTCCACTTGCAGAGAAATGTGTCAGTTACAATTTTTCCATTTGAAGAGACTTTTTTTAGATAAAACAATTCTATTTATTAATATTTTATAAAATAATTTTATTTTTACGATTTCAGGGAAAAGATTGAATTTCGTGAAATTAATTTGAATACTTTTGAAATTTGAATATAAGGGAGAAATTGCCTGAAACTGCAATTTCGACTGGCGAATTCAATTATTAAATACTGAAACGCAAAAAAAATTTGAAACCATATTTGTCTGATTTTTTTTTGCTCAGTAAATATTCCAGAGAAATGCATCAGGTAAAATTGTCTCGTTTTAAGAGACTCTTTTTTTTATAAAATAGTTATATTAATTAATACTATGTAAAATATTTCTATTGACTAATACTTTACAAAACATTTCTACTTTTACGATGTGTTTCAGTAAAAGATTGAATTTCCTGAAATGAATAAAATTTTTTTTCAATTTTTCGAGGCACCGATAAAAACCACCCGACTGAAATTACGCAACCCCCGTACTAAAGTTTAGTCGCAATCGCTATAGACTCGGTACGATAAATTGGAAAATAACCAGTGACCCGAAAAAAGCCGCGGTTATCTTATTTGGCGCGAGTAAATATGCCGAGGGGGTGGCAGGGAGGATGGACGAATCTTGTCAATTGGTTCAATAAATTTCGGCCGGAATTAATTGGAAACTGCATAGATAAATAGACAGATCGAATCGAAATCATTTTTCCGACAGGTGAAATGCCCTAAATGGTTTCCACCCGAGTGCAATCCATTTTAAATTCGCTCGGTCGAATTACCGCGAAATAAGTTGCAAACTTTCCAACGTTTATGTGCAGCTGCAATTCACCTTTCGCGTGAAATCAACACGACCTTCGAAGCACCTACGGGCTTTTCGTACTTTTCCACCTTTAATCAGTGTCGGTGGAAGTGAATTTTGAATTTTAACCAAAAAAAAAAGGGTGTTTCATATTTTACAACGACTGAAAAATTATTTATTTCTCGTTTCTCTTTAATTTTGTATTTTCTATAAAAATAATCAAAATAATATTTAACTTCTTCGGGGACGACTCTCTAATTTTCAAAAAAGGATTCAAAAATAAATTCAGCAATTGACTCCCGGGGTTTTTCTGTATAGGATTTAAATTTGAAAAAAAAAAAATAATACGAATATACCAGATTTTAAATAAATTTTCGAAATACCGGAATCGGCTTTTCGAATTAAGGTTTTCTCTCAAAAACAATGAAAAATTGTATAATAGAAATTTTGCACCGGCGTGCACAGCAGTTTACCGCAGCTTTTAATTAAAATTCTCTTTTGAAACGGCCGGGAAAAATTTTCTCGCGGAGTGATACTCATTAAAATATCCAAGCGTGGCATTAACGTTAACGTGGCTCGAACGATTACGATAATCGTAATAACAATAACAACAAAGAAATAATAATAATAATAATAATAATAATAATAATAATAATAATAATAATAATAATAATAATAATAATAATAATAATAATAATAATGATAATGATAATAACAATAACAATAACAATAATAAGAATAGTAATGGTGAAATTAATAACAGTCGTGTTAGTAGTAGCAACAATAACGGTGGTAACTAACGAAATAACAAAAAAAAAAAACTATATTAACATCGAAATTGGAAACAGTGGTGTTAGTAACAATAATGATGGTAATTAGCAAAAGAATGGCTTAAGAGGCTTCTCGACTGCAGTGAGTTATGTGCATATGGGTGAAGTCATAGAATTTCACATTCATTGAGAAAGCGTACAAAGCTTGTCGCAATTATGGCATTCTGTGGTTCTAAATCATGCGAATACCCAACCAGCCATCCAGCAATGCAGCCGTGCAGCCGTGCAGCCAGCCAGCTCCATGCTGCTATACTATGCGCGTTGCAATCTCTTCCTAGGATGTTACCGAGTTTGCGAACACTCGTTTCCAACGCATCATGATATATTCACACGTTTCCCGGGTACCTTGTTCCTACATATATTTGTATTTATGTTATATGCATATACTTGTAAATACACGGGTGTAAATATACCTACAAAGTGCCAAGGGAGGGAAGGAGTTGGGAAGAGCGCGGTGGATGCATGTGCATACGTATGTGCCGAGGAGAAGGAGGAGGAACCGTGGAGGAAGGAAATAAGAGGTTATAAAAGCGAGAGAGATCGGAGATGAGAGGAGAGGAGAGGAGAGGAAGAAGAAGAAACACACCACCTAAAGTGTAAACATGAAGAAGTGCCGCAATATATTTCAACTGCCGCGTGCATAAATCACGCGTTTGACAAAATAGCTTTCGCGTTAGCTGAAAAAATGCATCAGTCATATACGAGCGCGCTGATGCAGCGAGAAAGAAATGCTAACTTATTTGCGGATGCGACGTTTTCAACGCGAGAGCGCCGCGTAGGTGGAGATGAAGATGAACAAGCGGAAGAAGAAGAAGAAGAAGAAATGGGGGACTTTCAGGTGCACTTTCCCAGAAGGATGTTGCACCAAAGATGCATTCCCCAGTCGAAATTTCAAAGTATCTTGTCTCAAGTTCGAACAACTAAAATTTTTCATTCTTAAAACATAATAATAATAATAATAATAATAATAATAATAACAATAACAGTAATAGTAATAGTAATAGTAGTAGTAGTAATAATAATAATAATAATAATAATAATAATAATAATAATAATAATAATAATAATAATATTAATAATAATAATAATAATAAATTAGTAATTATTAAATTAATATTATTAATTATTAATCACAGCGGCAGAGGCATTTCAAGAGGCAACATTTTCAGGATTTTTAAAATTTATTTTTTAGCCCAAATCCAAATTTGAAATTTTTTTTAGACCCTGAAATTCTAAATTATTGTTAATTATAAATTTTTTGGTTATTATAATAAGACCAAAAAATGCATGATTAATAGTAATTTCGAATTTTGTAATCTAAAAATAATTTCAAATTTAGATTTGGATTGAACGAAAAATTTTAGAAACCCTGAAAATTTTCAAACGTATCGTCCGCTCGGGAGATAGCGCGGAATGTTCGTTACGAAATGTGCTGTACGCGCTTCTGTGCTATATTTGTTGTCATAGAAAAGTTATAAACTCGCGATAGAAAGCTCTCAAGAAAAGTTATGAACACTCGAAGAACCGCCATTCTTCTTTGTACCCGGACTTTGCCGAAGAATAGTCATTATTTCCTATGCCAAGTTTCATAAGA
This sequence comes from Gasteruption jaculator, assembly GCA_949825005.1. Lineage (NCBI taxonomy): Eukaryota > Metazoa > Arthropoda > Insecta > Hymenoptera > Gasteruptiidae > Gasteruption > Gasteruption jaculator. Next base: position 8,014,321 of record OX463773.1, on the reverse strand, counting down.
GCATCAAAGTACACATATAGTATATATATATACCTAAACGCGTACGATGATTATGACTGGCGCCAGAAAATTGCAAGGAATGAGGTTACCGCTCCACTTCTTTTTTCCAGAAGCGAAGGCATCGCATCGGTTTAAACCACTTTCTTTTTATTTGCGAATAACTCGACGCCGTATTTTCCCCCCTTTTTTTTTCCATCCATCTGCATGTTAAAGAAAACCACTCGTTCTCATTTCCTTTTTTCCAACGCATTTTTCCCTTTATGCACTTACGCCACAAAACATGCATAATAAAGCGCAACCCCTCGCCGGTGCAGCGTGTGTTCAGTTCTCCTCGTCCAATTGTTTGATAATTGCCGCGATAAAAAATTGCAAAGCGAGCGCAACTCTCGCGCCCGTGGGCTTATTTCCAGCTTCGAAAAACGCACGGATTTTCAGAACAGGATTTTCATCTTTTTTTTTTTTTTCGTCAACGTTTTTGAGTATTTACTTCTTCTTTTCCGCTTTTCTTTATTTCCTTAATTGTTTCCGACACTGAACATTTTTTAATTGCACAACGGAGCATTGGTATAAGTTTCTGGGATTCCCTATTAATAATAAAAAACAATAGTGACAATATAATAATAATAATAGTAATAATAATAATAATAATAATAATATTATAATTATTAATTGGAACCCTATTTATTTATTTATCGTTCCACTAAATTCATTATGGTGCAGACATTATTTTTAAAGAATTATACGTTTTTTGCTTTTATAGAGAACAAAAATTGTAAAATTAACATTTCTTGAAAAAACTTAATATTATTATTAATTCTAATATGTATTTTTTGGATATATGCAAAAAATTTTTTTGCATCAATGAAAAGCAACGAAATGGCAACAAAATCCGAAAATGTCCAAGTTTGAATATAATTTTACCAACTATTTTGGAAACGCGTTGTAGCAAATTACGTTTAATTTCCTTAATTCAAAATTTGAATAACAAATTAGCGGTAGAAGAGGCGACAAAATTCAAATTTTGTAATTTTTTCCGTTAGACATTTAACAAAAATATTATTACTATTTTAAATATTTCTTTGATATTCAAAATTGGTGTTGACCAATTTTCTTTTTTTTTTTTTTTTTTTTCTTAAACAAAGTTTCACGGATGAAAACCCCGTAGAACCTGATTATTACCCTAAAAAATAAATGAGGTTTGCCTTTAATTTAAAAAAAAAATTATATATATTAATTTTAACTATCCCTATATTTATACATGGCATCAACAATAATATATTTCTGGTAATTTCAACTACGTTTATTGTCACCCCAAATATTTTCATGATTAAGTCAACGACAAATTACATAATTAGCGCCTTGATTTCTTCCGGTGTACCTCGTATTTCTTTTTTCTAACATTGAATAATTGGGAAAGTCACAAAGCGGCAGTCATAGCATGCGATTTCGCATCGGTTGACCCGGCAGCCAGGGTAAGAATTAGCTGGTTGCCTCGAATCCGTTTCAGCGGAAAGCTCATTTTCGCTGAATGAATACCCAGGAAGATCAAATATTTGAGAGAGAAGAGAGGAGAGGAGATCGAGCTGCTCGTAAATGGCTGGCAATGCTCGTTATGAGGTTTGCAAAAACTACCGCGAATATTACGTAAAAGCAGCCGTAATAAAAAGTAACATCATCAGCAAAGTCTAGTGGCGGATGCCAATAGCACGGTAGAGGCGCAAGGAGCATAAACGGTCTCGCATGTGTGTGAATGTGGGATGAGATGAGATGCGATGGGATGGGATGGGATGGGATGGGATGAGAAGCAAAGCAAGCAACCAAGCGATAATCGATGGGTGCTGCACGGTTTACCGAGCAGTTGCACCAAGTGGTGGTATAATACCAGTGGTAGTGGTGCAACTACCACTATTACCATACTGCTACTATTAATAGTCGTAGCACTGCCGATGCCGAGAGCGAGCGGAACAGCCCATGCGTTATTGCTCGCGGATGGAATATAGGGTGATCGTTATCGTCATTGTCAGACCGTGAGCAGCATCCGCCCGCTATTTCGCCTCGCTTACGACCACCCTGTCTCTAGCCCATTGCGATCGTAAGTACGAATGCATACGTATGTAAGTGCATACGCGCGTCCCGATACTTTCGTGGATAAATGCAAGACAATCGGATCCCGCGTGCCAACGGCATTCGACATTCTGGCCTGCCAACTAGCTCTTACTGTAATGCACCATTCGCAGTTTGCAGGCCATGCATCGTCGTTTTCGGCGACGTGCGTTTGTCACGAATCTGCCGTGCCATCGTCGTCTTCGTCGTTTGGCTAGACCCCATCCATCCCCATTCGCATCTCCAGCGATTTCGGTGAAAGAAGAACTTTGAAGAACTTCCTTTACTAAATTCGTTAAAATTCCACTCGAATTCTGGCATTTTCCAATTCGTACCGAATTTTCGCATTTTTCAATTGACCTCGAATTTCCAAATTTTCCAGTTCCTCTGGATCCTCGAGTTTTCCAGCCTTCCCTGAAATCTCGAATTTTTCAGGTGCCTCTCGAATTCCCGATTTTTCCAATTTTCTCGGAACTCTCAGATTTTTTAGTTGCGCACCCCCAATCTCGGAATTTCGTAACTCCACTTGAGATCTCAAATTTTCCTGTTGCTTCTCGAATTTTCCAACTTTTTCTTAATTTTCGAATTTCCCAATTGCGCACCCTCAGTTCTCCAAATTTTCCTGTTGCTTCTCAAATTTTTCCAACTTTTTCTGAATTCTCGTATTTTTCGGTTACGCACCCCCAATTCTCGAATTTCCTAGCTTCCCCTGAAATCTCAAATTTTCCAGTTGCCTCCCGAATTCTACAATTTTCCATTCCCCCCCTTCCCCCCACCCCCTCTAATTTCTCAACTCTCCCCGTATTCGCAAATTTTTTGTTTTCCTCAGAAGTCCCATATTTTCCAATTTTCTCCGAATTCGCAAAATTCCCAGTTTCTCTTGAATCCGTACATTTTCCAGTTTCATTCGAATTTTCCTGTTTCTTCCCTAAATTCGCGTTTTTCCTGAAACCCGTCAATTCTCCAGGGATTTTTGGCGTCCACAAACTGTCGCGGAGGCATAAGAATCGTCTTTCCGCCATAAAAGAAGAAAATTCGAAAGTTTCCGCGTACTTGTCGTAAAAATTGCAAAATTGTACCGGTAACAAATTTTCCTTCGGTTATCACGATGCAGTTGGAAGACGTCTTTTTCAACATGTAAAATGTATCCAACTACTCCCGTTACGACGGTGGTTCTGAATCATTTTGCACGAACGTGTATTCACACGTAGCTGATAGTTACCGCGTTTCTTTCTACGTGTAGTTAGCTCTCCACGTTTCTCTGTCTCCCGTTTATTCTGGGTCATTCCGTACCTGATATTGTACCTTATACACCAATATATGCCATGGACATTGTAAAGTTTACGAGGGAATCGTGTTATGCTATACACACGGCGCACTGCGTTGTTGTTGTTGTTGTTACTGTTGTTGTCGTTGTCGTTGTTGTGTCGTCTGCCCCGTGTGCTTTATGGTTTTGTAGTTCGCGCGATGGTCCGACAACAGTTTCAGATTAATATCCACAAATTAGAGCGGTGGAGGTTATTTCAACTTGTACAATGCCTTTATTCGAGGAAAGAAATTTATGAGCGCTTAAATTTTTTGTGACCCCTCACAAAGAGCGTGGTTGTATTCAAATAGGAATTCGTCATTATTTCAAATTATGCCATACTCGAAATACCGTGGGTGAAAACATCGTGGTACACAAAGTTGTAAATAATAATAAAACATTATTCGCGACCGGGTCCTGGTTTTTCAATATTTTGGAGAATTTCGGTAGATCATGTTTTTATTCGGAATAAATTAGAGTCGAAGCTGGAGGTGTTTGTTTTTATCAAAATTGATTGCAGGTGATCGAATCTTTTTCTTTACAAGAAGTTTCGTTATGGAAAGGAAATATATTCATCGTCATTTGAAACTATTCCTAATTCGAAATACTGCGAGTGAAAATTCGCCGTTTAACTTTTAAATATTGTGGAAAATAATTCCAAGAAATTCGACTTTTGGGAATTGCCGGGAGACCCTTGTTCGATGTATTTTTTCGCGAGGAATCCATTTTCTTTGTCAAAATTCCAGATATTTCACGGGAAATAGGATTTTTCCACACTTTTCTCGTAAAAATCTATTTTTTACCAACTTCCGCTGGGATTTTATCAAATTTGACTTTTGGAATCGATTCTACGGGAAAAATTACCCCTAAAAATGGTTTGTCCCACCCCATTTTTGAAACTTTAATTTTTACCCCATTTTTGGGGGAAGGGGTAGGCATGCCCAAAAAATCGACTTTTGCAATCTTTTTTTTGGAACTTCCGGGAGACCCATATCCGATGTATTTTTTCCCGAGGAATCCAATTCCGTTATTAAAATTCTAGAAATATCACGGGAAACGCGATTTTGCCTCAAAAAACCTACTTTTTTCCAACTTCCGCTGGGATTTTATCAAATTTGACCTTTGGAATCGATTCTACGAGAAAAATTACCCCTAAAAATGATTTGTCCAACCCCATTTTTAAAACTTTAATTTTTACCCCATTTTTGGGGGAAGGGGTAGGCATGCCCAAAAAATCGACTTTTGGAAACTTTTTTTGGGAACTTCCGGGAGACCCATATCCGATGTATTTTTTTCCGAGGAATCCAATTCCGTTATTAAAATTCTAGAAATCTCACGGGAAATGCGACTTTTCCTCAAAAAACCTACTTTTTTCCAACTTCCGCTGGGATTTCGTCCAATTTGACCTTGGGAATCGATTCTACGGGAAAAATTACCCCTAAAAATGACTTGTTCAACCCCATTTTTAAAACTTTAATTTTGCCCCATTTTTGGGGGAAGGAGTAGGCATGCCCAAAAAATCGACTTTTGGAAACTTTTTTTGGGAACTTCCGGGAGACCCATATCCGATGTATTTTTTCCCGAGGAATCCAATTCTGTTATTAAAATTCTAGAAATCTCACGGGAAATGCGATTTTTCCTCAAAAAACCTACTTTTTTCCAACTTGCGCTGGGATTTCGTCCAATTTGACCTTGGGAATCGATTCTACGGGAAAAATTACCCCTAAAAATGACTTGTCCCACCCCATTTTTGAAACTTTAATTTTTACCCCATTTGCCGGGGCGAAGATCGGGCAACTTTTCGCCGAAAAATTCGATTTTTAAAAGCGAATTTTGAGAATGGTCGAATGACCCTTATTCGATGTATTTTTTCGCGAGAAATACATTTCAATAAAATTGGTGCAAAACCGTCGATTTCTTCTAAAATCGATAACCGAAAGCCGCTTTTCTGAGATTGCCAATTTTTGAGGATCGTTAGTGTCCACACGCACGTGTCTCCATGCAACGGCGTTTCTATAGTTAGTCCGTAAAATTAAATCAAGCCACAACGAGGGCTTCATTAGGATCACCCATCCTGTCTGTACCATCGCAACATGTGTGTGGTGATTCAACATTACACCACAAACAAGAGTACCATGTTACGTTGAGCCATGAAAGGTAACGTCGTCGTTGTCATTCTCACTCTTGCCCGTCATTCTTGTCAACGAGGCAGCGTTTTAAATTCCGCCGCGTTTTTACCCGAACGATAATCGTCCGCCTGCATCTGTTGCACCATTGAAGAACATTTTTTCGAAATTCCAAGTCACATTTAATCGACATTTAATAACTAAAATTGTCATTTAAATTACTCATCAATATTTTTATCGTTCAATTTATTGATAAAAAATTCAATTTAGTAAAAAAAAAAATTGCTAAGTATGGAAAAAAGGTAGAAGGGGTGGTTGTTGCAATTAGAGGGTAACAAAGATTGGCCCTAAAAGTGGTAAAATTGCAATTGAGCGTTCCCAGATTTTCATATAATTTTTTATTTTCGTTTCAAAATTCGAAGTTGCATTTAATCGACGCTTAATAATCGAAGTAATTATTTAAATTTTTTATAAATATTTTTATCGTTCAATTTATTAATAAAAAATTCAATTGAGTAAGAAAAAATTGCTAGGTATGGAAAAAAGGGAGAAGAGGTGATTATTGCAATTAGAGGGTAACAAAGATTGGCCCTAAAAGTGGTAAAATTGCAATCGACCTTTTCTGGATTTTCATTTTATTTTCTTTTTTTTTCTTTTTCTTAATTAGATTAGTCTCATTCGTTTATCCCGAACTCGGGAAATTCCAGGAGATAGGAATGGAAGAATGCGACTGCAAAAGTTTTGGTAACGCACGGGCCGTGGATAGAATTTACATAAAAATTGTCAAGGCGTATGTATGCGGCGCACTCTCGCGTGTACGTATGCACATACATGCAATTGAATCGAAAAGTCTTTGCATTCCTATCAGGGCGTAAAGTAAAATACGTACTTGCCCCGGGTAGTAATTTTCTGCAGACTGAATGAAATGTGTACAAAGTCCTTGAAAAGTTCAGACTTAACGGAAGAAAAGAATGAAAATCGAAAAAGAATGCGAAGAAAAATGAATCCAATATATATATATATATATATATATATATATATATATATATATATATATATATATATATACATATATATATATATATACATATATGTGTGTGTATATATTTGCGAGTGATTTGCATGAAAAGTTTTGAATAAAAACGTGACTTGGAACTGAAAGGTGATTCTTAAAAACAGGAAACTACTTTGGTAAAAGTTTAACGGTAGAATCTCCCTCTTTGCGTGCGTGTTTGTGTATGTGTGTGTGTGCTTCTCTTTCATGAGTTTCCACGTGAGTAGCAACTGTTTTTGACATCATATCAACTCTAATTCTATTTTTCTCTCTACGAATCCTTTTTTCCCTTTATCCGAGCCTCCATGTCGTCCTTGCAATCTTCCGTGGAAGCCTTCTTCAAAGAATAATAATTTTACCCGTTTGTATTCATTCTCGGAATGAACCGTGGTCTTTGCGCTACCATCGCAAAACAAGAAGATGGATAGCAATGCTTTTTGCGTTCGCGTAAACCGGAGCTTCGTTATGAAAGAATTGTTGGTCTTCTGAACTCCTGAGTTTTTATAGAATATATTTTTTCGTTTTTTTTTTCCCCAGAGGAAATGTGAAGGATTTCTTGGGAAACGTTGTTAAAGAATCACTAGTATATTGGCGGTCATGTAAAAACTGATATGATTGAAGTTTGGAATTTGTGGAACTGAAATTAAAGCTATGCCCAAAAAATTCGAGGTTTGAAAGCGATTTTTGGGGATTGTCGGGAGACCCTTATCCCATGTATTTTTTCGCGAGGAATCCATTTTCATTGTCAAAATCCCAAATCTCCCACGGGAAATACGATTTTTTCACAATTTTCCCCCAAAAATTTACTTTTTACCAACTTCCGCTGGGATTTCATCAAATTTGACCTTTGGAATCGATTCTACGGGAAAAATTACCCCTAAAAATGACTTGTCCGACCCCATTTTTAAAACTTTAATTTTTACCCCATTTTGGGGGGAAGGGGTAGGCATGCCCAAAAAATCGACTTTTGGAAACTTTTTTTGGGAATTTCCGGGAGACCCATATCCGATGTATTTTTTCCCGAGGAATCCAATTCTGTTATTAAAATTCTAGAAATCTCACGGGAAATGCGATTTTTCCTCAAAAAACCTACTTTTTTCCAACTTGCGCTGGGATTTCATCAAATTTGACCCTTGGAATCGATTCTGCGGGAAAAATTACCCCTAAAAATGACTTGTCCAACCCCATTTTCGAAACTTTATTTTTTACCCCATTGTTGAAGGAAGGGGTATGTATGTATGCCCTATAAAACCGACTTTACAAATATATGTGTTGTCTAATTTCGACGTTTATATTTCCTCCATTACGTATTTGTTTTCACTTGGGACTCTTCAATAAACGAAATCGCGAAATTACATGATTCTCTGTAAAATAGCAATTAACGGAAGACCTCATTAAAAAGGTACAAATGGTCCAACTTAGCGTCTATTTAACACCGAGTCGAGCGTTCCTGCGGGAGACACGCGAATAAACAAATTTATTTATCTTGATTTTTTTTGTCTTCTCCTCGGGGCTCAACTGGATTATTTGAAAGCCTGTTCCGTTATTTATCGTTCGAATGAAGTGGGCATTAAATAAAAAGAATAAGAAACGGAAAACGGGAAAAAAAAGGAACGGGTTTTGTTTTCGAGATTTCCCATAATATAAAGGAGGGACTAAAATAGAATCCCTTTTATTCTCTTCTTTCCTCTCTCTCTCGCGTTTCGCTCTCCTCGGCTGATGGCTTTCTTCCTTTCCTCTCTATGTGATGTTTGTCATAGAGGAGAGACTTACGGCGGAGGTAATAGGAATAGGAGAAGGTGAAGGGGTCTTGATACTCGAGACAGCATCCATCGGGGTGAAAACGAGTGGCACTACGTGGCGGCGGCAGCCCACTCAGACCCTCCAGCACTTTTCTCAAGTTTTTTTCCCTCGACTCTCTTTCTCGCTTTTTCTCCATTTCTCAATGGTATATCCCGGCACTCTTCCTCTGGCTTCGTACCGCAGCAGGCGGCACTCTCTTCTCGCGTACTCGTGTAGAACATTGCGAAGATCTCACCTTTATTTCCCGGCAACACATTGCCGCTGCTTTTTTACGATACAACCGTGCCATACACCCTTCATTTCTGTGTACATGTGTGTGTGTGTGTATGTATGTTACTCGTCACTTCGAAGGGATAACACACAAAAAAAAAGAGGGGGTGTGGATACCCAGGAAAGATGAAATATAAAAAAATAACAAGGGTTGCCATCAATCCCGATTTACCCGATCCATTAATGGCCGATTACTTAATTTCCGAAGACAGGGATTTTCGTTTTTTTTTTCCCCCTTACTAGGTACTTTTTACCGGTTAACGCTATTTCTACCGCGCTAATTATACGTAACGCAAAATCAAAAACTCAAAATGTGCAATTATGATTGAAATAAATTTTCTTAATTACTGCGAAATTTTTGACAGACGCGTAATTGCTCTACCAAGCACCTCCCGTTTGTGGATTTCGGAAAAAGATGAAATCAAACCTCAAAAATAATTCGCGCGAACTTTGTCGCCATTGTAAATAAATAAAATATGAAAAAATCCTGTTTTTTTCACAATTAATGTAATATCAGATTTTCAAAATCCAAAACTAAAAATATGGAATTATAATTGCAATAGATTTTCTCAATTAATGCCAAATTTTTGACAGACGCGTAAATGCTCTACGAAGCACCTCCCGTTTGTGGATTTCGAAAAAAGATGAAATCAAACCTCGAAAATCATTCGAAATTCGCGCGAACATTGTCGCCATTGTAAATAAATAAAATATGAAAAAATCCTGTTTTTTTTCACAGTTAATGTAATAGTAGATTTTCAAAATTTAAAATTTCAGACCCAATATGACGAAGCGAAATTCCAAAAATCCACGGGGCACCACTTATTGAACCAAATTCAAAAAAGTTTAATTTTCGTATTTTGTCTTTTTCGATTTTCTTTTTCAAATTTCAAATTCGGTTTCAACGACCTCAAAACATGCAAACACCAAAGAACGAGCGAATCGCAATAATACAAAAACATGTTTTTTTTTTCTTTTTCTTTTTTTCAAAATGCCCGCGAATGGTTGCAATTGCCTTAATTTTTTCTCGGTGCGCTTTATACAAGGCGATTGCAGCCAATTCACAGTCCGTTCATGGAACGACTGGATGCAGATTTCGAACACAACCGGTCGTTGTTATCGTTGCCAGCAGTGCTGGGAACTGATAGTTTAAAACAACTTGGGAGTGTAACGAGTCTCGACTCTAATCCCTGGCATCAGGGGGTTGGGAGTAGTAGGTGGCACCGGTGCAATCGAATAAAAGGAATAATCCCATTTATCCCCTTAGCGTTTACTTAACACCGAGGTGAAATAGGATATGGGGAAGAAAGAAAAAGAAAAAAAGTACCGGTGCAACGTTACTTATTTCCTTGCAATGAAAAGAAACAGAAGCAGAAAACGGTTCGATCCAGCCCGTGCTGCATTATGCACGGGTGAAATTCTTTCCCAGCGTTTAATACGATTGCCCAGAGGACTCCTTATTTATTACAGTCTTCGATACATTCTCCGGAATAATCGTTCCCATTTTGACGATAGAAATTCCTGGCATTCTGCATTCCCTTCCCAACCACGCCTTCTCGATTTCATCCCCGGGATTGACTGTTACCATTAACACCTTATCGATGGGGGACGTTGCATTGATTTTAATGAATTGCACCTAATCGGAGAAAAAATATTATTTTGTTGAGAGAAAACCCGATAATTCACGAAATTCTTCAACGAGAGTAAAAAAAAAGCAATAATCTTATGAATTTTATAATTCATTTTTGCATTTATTTTAGAAAAATTGAGAAAAAAAATTAATTTACAGAATTTTCGACCTATTTTCTAAATTTATTTTATAAAAAAAGGCGCGGAACTATTTTGTTCGAAATGATTTTCAATTTATGAAACTATTTCTAAAATTATGAATAATTTGTTGGATTCTTAGTTGGTCGATGTTAAATAATTCTTTGCTATCCTTGGTTTTCTAATTCGGCCGGATTCAAAATTGGTGAATTAAATCCGACCGAATTAGAAAATCAATGATAACAAAGAAAAACTATCAATTTTATAATTTATTTTGGCATAAATTTTATAAAAATTACGAAAATCTATTTTATAAAAAAAATATGTTATATTTACGAAACTATTTTGAAAAATAATTTTTTCGAAATAGTTTTTCTTACATTCGCGGATAATAAATTATAAAATTCATATTTTTTCTTTATTATCATTGGTTTTTCAATTAGGCCAGATTTAATTCATTAATTTTGAATCTGGCCGAATTAGAAAACCAATGACAATAAAGAAAAACTATCAATTTTATAATTTATTTTGGCATAAATTTTATAAAAACTACGAAAATCTATTTTTTAAAAAAACTATTTTCTATTTACGAAACTATTTTGAAAAATAATTTTTTTCAAAATAGTTTATTTTACATTCACGGATAATAGATTATAAAATTCATGAAAACCAATGATAATAAAGAAAAACTTTGAATTTTATAATTTATTTTGGCATAAATTTTTCAAAAACTCCGAAAATCTAGTTTATAAAAAAAAACTGTTTTACATTTACGAGGCTATTTAAAAAAACAATTTTTCCAAAATACTTTATTTGAAATTCACGGAAAACTTATTTTATAAATTTCTAAGAAACGGGGGACAAAAATGTCGCGATATCGCGCGATGCTTCGACGAGGCGTCGATACCGAAATGCGCGATTCGAGGGAAGCTGCATTCCAGGGCGAAACTTATTCCTTATTCGCGCCCGAGGAATTTCCGGTACGATTACGGACGAGTTATGCAATTTCACGCATCGACTCTGCCGCAGTGTAGCATTTTTGGGATCGGATTGTTTGGGATTGCGCGAGCTCGAACGTTGCAGCGGCATCCTCGCTCGGGAGAGCGCGAGAACTTGAGTTGCTGGGAAAGTTTGGGAAAGTGGGACGTGTTTGCCCTGGAAAATTCGCGATTCCGAGACATATTTTTCTCCGGGCATCAGCGCGATGGCGCTCGTTCGTTTCCTCTCGCTTAATTTAGTCTCCTTCGTTAGAGCGGCAAAGAACATCCGGCTGAGTAACAGCTGTGGATGGGTTTACCTTTGCATCATCATCGTCGTCGTCGACGTCGTCGTCGTCTTACGCTTTTCAAAGGGTTAAAAGGCTTTTGAGCGAAAGGGAACCCCGAGACGGCGAATCAACTGTAGAGAAATTTGCCTCGGCGCAAAGGGTCGCTTTCCTGTAGCACCGGAAATGTATCAACGGATACACGCAGTCTCTGCATTCGAGCAAATTAGCGGTTCGTTTGACTGCCTCGGCATTAGGACGTGGAGCCGGGAACCGGCAGAAACTCCTTGGCTGCCTCGTTTTCGACCGAACGACCTTATGAATAATAATCATAACGATACCGTTTCGCTCCAGAGGCTGGAAACCCCGAGGAAACGAAGCTTTCTAGTGTAAAAGCCCCCGGATCTTATCGCCCAGTGCGTGAGAATGGGGATTCTAAGCTGCGACGAAAAATACCTCGTCTCGAGAGAGCCTTTCCTTTAATCTCATCTAATCTCACGCGGCTAATCGCAACGCCAACTATTCGCAGCGCTATCAAGCGGCTCTCGAAGTAATCCGGGTCCAAACGGATTTTTCCGGACACGGGTGCTTGTTGTATCCTCGCAGAGAAAAGGGGAAACGGAGAAAAGGGAAACAAAGTGGATCCCGTGGGATCGTTTGCCTTTTCCTGTAAAGTAGTATTTTTGCTCTGCCTTGAAATTGGTAGGTACTCCCAAAACTATAAAATTACCGTATCTCTGTTAGGAAACCAAAATTAACCTCTCTCTCTCTCTCTCTCTCTCTGTCTGTTTTGGTTGAACTTTGTTATTTTTTGGTACCGATTCTTCTGCAGATTTAATTTTTGTTTTAATTTGATACGGATTCGTAACTTGCTTATCATTGCTACAATTTATTTTTTTTAGCGTTTATGTTTATAATATTTGTGCGTATTTTTTTTGGATTAATTTACTAATTAATATGGTTTAATTTACTGTATTTGTAATTTTTGGAATTTGGGGAGATCTTCAAATTTCTATTGTTGTTGTTATTATTATTATTATTGCTACTGCTACTACTACTATTGGTGCTGTTATTATCGTTGTTATAATATGCACAGGGAGTGCATAGGAGGAGAGCAACTTGAAAGTACCGATTTTTCTGCAGATTTAAGTTTTGTTTTAATTCGATACGGATTCGTAACTTCCTTATCATTGACACAATTAATTTTTTTTAGCGTTTATATTTCTAATTTTTGTGCGTATTTTTTTTGGATTAATTTACTAAGTAATATTGTGTAATTTACTATATTTGTAATTTTTGGAATTTGGGGAGATCTTCAAATTTCTGTTGTTGTTATTATTATTATTATTGTTATTGCTACTGCTACTACTACTGCTATTGGTGCTGTTATTATTGTTGTTATAATATGCACAGTGAGTGCATAGGAGGAGAGCAACTTGAAATGCAGTTTAGGTCGAAGAGATGCGATAAGTCCGAGGAGCTTTATGGCTCACGTCTTTCGCATTATGCAAATCGTCTTGTTTTTCCTCTTTCTTTCTTTCTTTCCTTCTTTTTTTATTTTTTTTTTATTTAGTTGAGTCGAACGCTTTTATCCAACCCACACCAACTGACCCGACAAAGGACCAATGGGACCCATAGCTTACACTACATTCCAAATCGCTCGGGACCAATTGGGAAATCTATACGCAGCCCTCGGCTGGCTGGTGCTTGGAATGGTACGAAAGAGAGAGAGAGAGAGAAAGAGGATAAGTTAATCTCTGTACAATGACAATGAGAGAAAAAGAGGAATAGCCGATATAATGGAAATTGCTTAAGAAAATAATGACCGCGCGCTTCGAGAGATAAAAAAAAAGTAAAATGAACTGGAAAAATAGCGACAGTTCATAAAAACCTAATAGGTCATTTTTTGTATTTCTAGGTTTTAGGTATTTTTGTTACTCTCCTGCAAAAAATGTTATTATTTTTCGCCACGAGAACGCGACCGAACGAATTTGACAATAATTGTTCTCGGTGTGCATCCGTGACCCAAGTGGGTCACGGATGCACACCTGGTGGGTCCACGTTCCGTTCAAATATGCCTTTCAGGTGCGAATCCCAACCAACCGAGCACCACTCGAAGTGCAATTAATTAACCAAAAATCGATCCAGGCACACTTGCGGTTAGACAATGAATAATTGGCGAATCGGCAAAGCGCAGCGCGCGTCACCTTTTGGATCCTTGATCCTGCATGCATCCGTTTCCATCAAGCCGCTCTGACGGTACTGCCTGGACGCTCGACCTATTTGGGTGTCTAATTACCGCCTTGTGATCTAACGCGGCTCGCCACGCCCTTACTAATCACACCCTGTCTCGTTTGCAAACAGTTAATAAGCGCTAAATGGCTTCGGTGCATCATGGTGCACCGTGTAGCCGGTTGCTCTCCTCCCTCTATGCACTATACTGCAGCAGAGTCGCGCTCTCGTGACTCTTGTCATCGAATTAACCATGAAAATTCTCGCGCGACGTCGAGATAATAGGGAAATTTTTTAAAAAGTGGTGAAATTCCTTTTTTGTAAAATTCGAATATATATATGTATTTTTTTTATTTTTTTTTTGTGCATACCCTGGTTCGAACGCACACACATGTATCTGGGATCTAAATGAAAGATACAGTTCGTAGTCAGCTTCGCTAATTGCTCTCCGAATTACACGTAATTGACGGCCAGGCGCGTTCATGCTCCTCGAATATGTATTAAATGTATATGTGTATGTGTATATATATTGTATATGCGTGTGTGTTTGTGTATATATATATATGCATGTATAGGGAAAGTGCGATTAGATCCGGACACGTTTGTCGAAGAAGGGTTGCAGAAATACAGACCTACACGTATACGAAGTTTAAATGCAAGTGTGGGTGGTTCTCCATGTGCATGTGCATGTGCATGGGAATACACGGCAATAGAAATCAGCCACTAAGAGTCAGCAGAGGTTAAAGGGAGGCAACGCGACGATCTCGTTTCGCCTACGTCGGCGAATCGTGCTGGATGCTCTAACTACCCCTTTCTAAAACTCAAACTACCCCATCCTTCCTCGCCTTCCCAAAAGTGAAGATATCAAGGATTCCCTGGGAATACGTTCGCTAAGCTAGTTTCCACCCAACCAGTGATTAAATAGTAACAGCAACTTCTCGGTGGCTTTAGTCGTGAGAGAAAGACGCTGAGATGCGGCGAATACAATTTCAAAAATGAAGTCAGGGAGACCGTTTCTGGGGGTAATTTGACGCGTAGAATCGATTCCAAAGGTCAAATTTAATGAAATCTCAGCGGAAATTGGAAAAAAGTGGGTTTTCTGAGGAAAAATCGCATTTCCCGTGAAATTTATAGAATTTTAATAACAGAATTGGATTCCTCGGAAAAAAATACATCGGATATGGGTCTCCCGGAAGTTCCCAAAAAAAGTTTCCAAAAGTCGATTTTTGGGGATGCCTACCCCTTCCCCCAAAAATGGGGTAAAAATTAAAGTTTCAAAAATGGGGTTGGACAAGTCATTTTTAGGGGTAATTTTTCCCGTAAAATCGATTCCAAAGGTCAAATTTGATGAAATCCCAGCGGAAGTTGGAAAAAAGTATGTTTTTTGAGGAAAAATCGCATTTCCCATGGGATTTCTAGAATTTTAATAACAGAATTGGATTCCTCGGAAAAAAATACATCGGATATGGGTCTCCCGGAAGTTCCCAAAAAGTTTCCAAAAGTTGATTTTTTGGGCATGCCTACCCCTTCCCCCAAAAATGGGGTAAAAATGAAAGTTTCAAAAATGGGGTGGGACAAATCATTTTTAGGGGTAATTTTTCCCGTAGAATCGATTCCAAAGGTCAAATTTGATGAAATCCCAGCGGAAGTTGGAAAAAAGTAGGTTTTTTGAGGAAAAATCGCATTTCCCATGAGATTTCTAGAATTTTAATAACAGAATTGGATTCCTCGGAAAAAAATACATCGGATATGGGTCTCCCGGAAGTTCCAAAAAAAAGATTGCAAAAGTCGATTTTTTGGGCATGCCTACCCCTTCCCCCCAAAATGGGGTAAAAATTAAAGTTTCAAAAATGGGGTGGGACAAACCATTTTTAGGGGTAATTTTTCCCGTAGAATCGATTCCAAAAGTCAAATTTGATGAAATCCCAGCGGAAGTTGGAAAAAAGTAGGTTTTTTGAGGAAAAATCGCATTTCCCGTGAGATTTCTAGAATTTTAATAACAGAATTGGATTCCTCGGAAAAAAATACATCGGATATGGGTCTCCCGACAATCCCCAAAAATCGCTTTCGAAAGTCGATTTTTTCGGTGAAAAGCTGCTTGATCCTCGAGCCGGCAAATGGGGTGGATACTAAAGTTTCAAAAATGAAGTCGGGAAGACTGTTTTTAGGGGTAACTTTTCACGTAGAATCAATTCCAGAAGTCTATTTTCATGAAATTCTCGCGAAAGTTGGTAAAAACTAGGTTTTTTGTGCACAATTGCGGTAAAATCATACTTTCCGAGGGACACCTCGAACTTTGACAATGTCAACAAGAAGTTGAAGAAAAAAAAGGAAGTGAAAAATCATCAGGACGCAAGGAAGAAAATTTGAAATATGCGGTCTTCCGCAGATTTGACCACCGTGTTAATGAGGACGCACTTAAGTGGCGCCTGTCGGTAGGTCGAACGCCATCGTGCCGTCATACTTGTGCAACAGCTGGAATAGAAAATGCACAAATGGGATACATCCGGGGGAGGATGCCTGCGGCGTCTCGGTTTCAGGCTCGCAGAGATTCTGGGGAATCTCATGGAATTTGTCGAAGATTTTCTCTGGACCACAAGGGGAGTCACGCGGAATATGTTCTCTGTTTGGCTCCATTTAGAAGTCATTAGGGGAGAAGACAGATAGACAGATTGACAGATGGACATGGGCCGTAGGGGTGGAAAATATTCAGGAATTTGTTTCTTTTCTCGTTTCTTTTTTTTGTGTTTTAATGAAAATTTAGTGGAATGTATCGATGTCTAGTTACCCGAAAAATCACTAACGAAAATACCGACAATTTTTCGACAATCGACTCCGTCTCCATTGCAACGTATGAAACTTTCAGCGCATCCCTCAAAATTCGTATAATTGAGGAAGATGGATAACCTTAATTAATTAATTAATTATAGCCCCAATGAGTTATCGGGCACATGCAGGGGGAAATCGAAATAACAACGGCGTTAATTATTATTATTATTATTATTGTTATTATTATTGTTACGAAATGTACTCTCCCGTGTTGGCTACGGGTGGGGTCGCGTGTGCATACGTCATTTAACCAATTTCGTGGAATGAACGATAGGGCTGAAAATGGAACTCGCAATTTGGAGTTTTTCGGTAATACGGATACGTAATGCTACTATGGATGCACGGGTTTTCATTTGCAATCTACAATTTATCTTGAAAGCGAGGCCATGGAATACCGTAAAGTGCAAAAGGACCGACCGACCGACCGCTCAGTATGTGGAAATAGCGAGAGCCGAGGAACTGGGGCTTGCAGAAATAGCAGCAGAATAGAACCGAAAGGGAGGAAAGCGAGAGAAAGAGAGCTTTACGTAAGAGAGAAAATAGTTTGTAGGAACCGTTAGATTTATTCGTGGAAGCGAGAATTTAATCTCTTAGCTACGATGAAGACGACAACGACCCACATTCGCGCAAGGAAGACGACGAGCACGAGCGACATCGGAATCGACAAGCAAAGGGAAGCCCTTCGGGGTTTAGGTTCCCTCTCGCAGGATACACGTGTATTCGTGTTGCTTTTCCTTTAAACCCGTCATTCCGGGACTTTGCTTTCGCGTCTTTTTCATTAATTCACCCCCGATAAGGGGATTCCAGTTTTGGCTGATCCCAATATTTAGCAATTTATTTATTTATTAATCGCGCGATAAAAATTATAGAAGTTTATTTTTTTCACCCTGAAATTCTCCACTTCAGGGTTCCAAGAGTTTTCCCAATTTTGGGAAATTTCTCAAAAATTCCATTTTGTGCATTTGCATTCTCAGCATTTTTCACGGGGGTTAATTATTACCATGCAAGCAAAAACCATAAAAAATTGTTTTTTTTTTCCCTGAAATTCACCAATTTTGGATTCTTTCAGTTTCTCGATTTTAGAAAATTTCTCGAAAATTTCAATTTTGTGCATTTACATTTTCGGCCCTTCTCTCCTGAGTCAACATGTGGCACCAATTAAATTATTGCCCCAATGGACTAATTTTTTCCACGCTGCAAAAATTGTAAGACTTTATTTTTCATCCCCAAATTCGACCAATTTCAGATTCCTCGAATTTACCCATTTCAGAAAATTTCCCCAAATTTCAATTTTATGTATTTGCATTCTCAACCCTTCTCTCTTAAGTCAACGTGTCGCTAATTAATTTATTGACCCAGGAGGCTAATTTTTTCCACGCGGCAAAAATTAACCAACTTCAGAATCCTCCAGTTTTCCCATTTTAGAAAATTGTCCAAAAATTCGACATTGATTTCACGAATATTTTAATTATGGCACAAGAGGTTAATAATTGTCCCGTAACAAAAACCATAGGAATTTGTTTTTTTTTCCCTGAAATTCAGCAATTTTAGATTCCTAAAAATACCCAGGTTTAGGAAATTTCCTAAAAATTCGATTGAGGTGCATCTCTCCATCCCCGGCACTTCTCACTTGGGTCAACACTCGATGTAAAATTTCATTTAGATGAGCTGCTCCGGCTCTGTGTTTCTTCCCGCTCCATTCTCGTCTTTGTTGGCGCTCGCAAGCAAGGGGATCTTTTGTCGCAAGAACCGGGATAAATTTTAATCGACTCTACGTAAGCTATTAAAGAGACTCATCGTCGTTTAGATGGCCCTTGGAGAAAGAAACCAGAAAGGAGCAAGCTTTAATAATGTCGTCAAGCTAAAGCTGCTCATTTTTTTATGCCCTTTCCCACTCGACCCACTACTCAGTCACTCACTTGTTCAGTTGGTCCTCCGTCATCTTACACTCGTCTTCTCCATTATACATCTATATCTGTATATATATATCTATATATATGTATATAGGTGGATACCGCCACCGAGATCATTTTTCTTAAATTTTTTTCTTCTCCCTCTGTCCTTTTGGACTTTGATCTCGCAGCCTCACTTTCTTTCATCATTTTCGATATGACGTTTTTACTCGCTACCTTATTTTATATCACACCAGGCAGCTATTGAACCCTTTTAGGAGGGACCATCCTCTTTTCTTTCCTCTCAATAGATTTCTCCAGTCCTCCGTTGCTCCCTCGGCTTTCGCTGTGTGTATTTTTTTCTTCTTCAAACGAATCCTTTTTTATCGCGTAATTTCTTCTGTACTCACAAAGAAAGCTTTATGGAAGGATGTGCGGATTTCAAACAGGATGAAGGCCTTGATTCAAATCAGGTGGTTTTTGTCGATGGTTCGAACCGACAAAAAAAGTTCGAATTCCGATTTTACAGCGGAGATGCGAAATTTGAAATTTCGATTTTCGAAATTTCTTGAAAAAAATTATTCTGAAGTAAATGGTAGAAATTCGATTTTTATTATTTCACTCGATTTAAAATATCACTCGGAACAATTAAAATTCGATTTTTATTATTTTAGCAAAAAAAGGTTTTTTTTCTAAGATCGAATTATTTGAAGAAAAAAAAAATACTTTGGTTCCTTTATACCCTAATTTCAAATTATTCCAAATTTGAAATTATTATTTTAGGAAAAAAATTGTTTTCCTTTTCTAAATTTGAATTATTTGGGGCAAAAATACTTTGGTTCCTTTATACCCTAATTTCCAATGATTTTGAATTATTCCAAATTCGAATGAATTATTTAAAGATTTGGTAATCATTATTTTTCCATGAATCATAAAATTCCGAATTGAAGTTTGCGAAAGTTACGATTTTTCGCTCGAGTCCCTCTCGGCGGACACGTCGAAGTACAATAAAATTTCGAGCTTTCGAATGATCGGCTTGTATATATGCACCTTAAGCGCGAAACGCTCTGCAAATATTTGATATTGTCCGTAAGTATCTTGTAAAAGGTTGTACGGTGGAAAATGCTCGCCCTGCCGTGCAATATAAAATCGAGTCGCTCACGCGCAACATAGTAACTAAGTGGTCGTTAATTCTTCCGGGCAAGCTACGACTGACCAATCGATCCCAAACATACCAGAAGAGAGTTGAGAGTTCTCTTCTCTTCTACTTACGGGAAAATCAATACTCTCCCTCGCGTACCTGACTTTCCCTACATTTTATCAGCTATTTTCTTCCCTCTCCTCTTCCCTCTTCCTCCTCTTCTTCCTCTTCCTTTTTATTCCCCAGAGCTCTTTCCAAAAATCGAGGATTTCAAACGTTACACAGATATGACGCAACCTCAGCTCGCAATAGTTAGTCCCCAAAGCTGTGGAAAAATGGAAAAGCTCTTTCCCTCACATTTTCTCTCTTTTTTGTTTCGTCGAATTTGAAAGCTTTCAAATCTTTTTTCCCCATTTTTCCAATTTCATGTAGAATTTCTCAATTATTACATTTGCTTAATTGGGAAAGTGATCATTTTTTCCCTAAACCACTTTTTTTTCATATTTACTTTTACAAATTTATCGAAATATTTATTTATTAGTGTTATTTCTCTCGATTATAATTTTGCATAACAAATATTATTAATTACTAAAAATCAATTTTTTATGATAAAATATTGAATGCCGAAAAAATAAAGAAACTCGCGTCCCTTCGAATTTTCAATCATTATTATTTAGAAATATTATTATATTTAAAAAAAAAACTCGCCACTTTCCAAAACACGAAAGAGCCTCATTTTGCAAAAGGTCAGTCCCCAAAAACTGCAAAAATAAAACCAGAAATCATTAAATCCCCCCCCCCCCCCCCCTTTTTTTTTTCTCTCATCTCATTTTCCTCAATTTCCCTTTCCTGTCAGTCACGTGTGGAAATTTCAATTAATACACACGAATAATTAGGACAGAGCTGAAATTAGCCTTAAATCAAGGGGATTTTACCGTCGGATTTTCCGCGGGTTTATATTTTTGAGAGTCCTTGCCGACGGACAAAAGGATGGCTTTTATTTCAAAAGACACTCTCGCGTGCAGAATTTCGAGTGATTAATTAAAGAGGGTAACTTGAGCGTGTAAGCGAATGTGTGTGTGTGTGTGTGAACCGTCGGGTATTAATGAACCGTTTATTTGGCTCGTGTAAACTTTTGCGGGATGTTCAATTTCCAATTCCCGATTTGGCCGGTAACCATCTTATGATGAATTGCAATGTACCGTGTACATACTCGGTGCAGCGCAGCATCCACATACGCTCTGCCGTTCTAATTACACTTCTATCAAATGAGTCGTATCTATTATTGTGTACTTTATAGCTACATTGAAACGTATTTCAATATTAAATTACCAATATAATATGCTAACCGTATTCCTACGGTTAACGTATTCATGTGTGTGTCGTACGAAAGAGGGAGAAACGGGGAGAAATATATTGGGTTGATATAAAATATCTATATGGAATAAACAATATATGTATATATTTGTATACACACACCCACACGCGTGTACGTATAACGTATGACCCGACGATATCGCTTTTAATGACTAGACATTGTTTACATACGAAATGAGAAAATTTATAACCGTTACAGCCAACAGTTTATCCACCAATTGTTATTCGACCGCACCGACAAAAACGATACGCGCCGTTATTATATTTTTTTGTCGGTATTAATTAAGGCGAAATATCCAATTAGTGACCCTTCGGCGAATCGCGCTACCAGCGATATTTGTCGCGCAGTCGTTGTCTCTTTCTTTTGCTTTGTGCTTCTGATAACCGATGAAATTTGTCAACAACGGAGAAAATGGTTCGATTTTGGGGAATTTTAAAAAATTCTCCTGGTCGAAATTCGAACTTTCGAGAATCCTGGTAAAAATGTAAAAGTAGGGAAATTGACTCTTTGAGAATTCCAATTTTCCGGAATTTCAAGTACTTCTGGTCAGAATTCGAATTTTCGGAAATTCCACCCTTATTTGTATTATAAAATAATTGTAGATTAAAATTTTATATTTTTTTTAATTTAGGAAGTTCATGCAAAATTGTAGGAGGGTATAAAGTAATTGGAGTTCCTTAAGTAACAGAATTACCATTTTTATTAATGGTGATTCTAAATTATTTTTTCTGTTAAATAGCGTCACAATAAAAATAATTTCTATTACACAGGAAATTTATAAAAAAGTATTTTTTATTACAATTATTTTTTCTTTACCATTTTTGTTATTGAGGAATTTATTTAATAATAATTGAAATAACAGAATTGGCATTAATATTATTATTATTATTATTATTATTATTATTATTATTATTATTATTATTTTTATTATTATTATTATTGGGGATCTTCCTTTATTAATACTATAAAAAATGTTTAAAAAGTCTATAGAGAACAAAATTTCTATTATAAAATAAATTCCTAAACCATGAAAATTGTAAGTAGAAAAAAAATTGTACTTTTTTAAATAACGAAATTAGCATTATTGTAATTGGCGCTAATTAAATTTCTTAATCGAAAAAAAATTTCGAATACCGGAACTTTGAGGCTAAAAATATGAAAATTGTAAATAGTTCGTCTGCTCGTCATTGGATGTAAAATCCAAATTTATATACATCCACCCGTGCATCCTACATGCATGCATACATGCGTACCCGACAGTAATAAATGGTATCATTAGAAACGATAACATGTTTTCCACATATCGCACGGGAGTGCATAAGAGAGCAAAGGCGTAAGCGAAATGTGTACTGCGAGTACATAAACCGATAAACACGTACACGGTAATGCAGATAGAAGGGTAGGAGACAGGTGCATGCATGTATATATGCATGCGTAACATAGATCATACGAAGAGTATAAATTGCATTTCGACAGTAGTTAACCCCGTTATGCAACGTGTATCAATATCGAACTCATAAAACCCACATGGTATCCTTTTGTGCATCGGAGCCTCTTCCGCTTCGACATACAGCGGGGAAGTGCTCGTAAAAGGGTGCATATATAAATGCAGTCGCGCATTTCTATGTACTAATGCGTGTCTAAACTGTTTTATGTGCAGGGACAATAAGGACATAAAAATGGGGAGGGAGAGGGGAAAAAGAAATAAATAGATAATAAAAGTGTAAGATAATTTGCAAAATATGGGAATATTTTTATGGGGGTAGTGTATCGTTGTTTAATAGATTTGTATGGTCATCGTAAAATTGGCTTTATATCGAGAAAAAATATTGAGAAAATTCTAAAAATCGATTTTCCGAAAATCTCAGTAAAAATATCAAAGTTGGAAAATTTGCTTTTTGGGAATTCCAATTTTCCGGAGTTTCGAGTACTTCTTCTGGTCGAAATTCGAACTTTTGAAAATTTAGTCATTGAAAATTCCAATTTTGGGGAATTTCAAGTACTTCTTCTGGTAAAAATTCGAATTTTCGAAAATGTACTGTGTGAGAATTCCAATTTTCAGGAATTTTAAATATTTCACCCGGTCGAAATTCGATATTTCGCAAATCCAAGTAAAAATACCTCCGAAATTTCCTCTGAAAATTCCAATTTTCGGAAATTTCAGAAACTTCTCCTGGTCGAAATTCGAATTTTCCAATAAAAATTCCAATAAAAATTAAAAACTCGGAAAATTGCCTCCATAGAAATTCCGATTTTCTCGTAAAAACCAATCAAACAAATTCTTTTTTATTTCAAACCAAAATAAATTGCAATTTTGCAACCACAAAAATTACATTTGGTTCAAAATCCACCTGAGACAAATTACGACACCTCGTTGACCATAAAAATCCAATTAGGTACCAGGTACCAGGCTTGCACGATAAAAAAAACTGTCAGTTCGAATAATTAAGGATGATTAGTTAATTAATGACACTCTCGGCCGGCGTGCAGGGAACTGTTGGGGGCGGATTTGTCGGGGGAATATTTACACATTGTGTGTAATATAATTAAACATGATAAGAAGAGCGTACCGGCATCAGCATCAGCGGCAGTGGCAGTAGCAGCAGTGACAAGGTAACGCCACTAGAAGCGGTGGCATGACAAGAACGTGCTGACATGGTATAGGTGACTGTATATATATATATATATGTATGTATATATACGTGCTGAGAAGCTTCGGGGAAGCTTTCAGGGTAGCAAAGCTCTTTTCTCCATTATACGGCTACTGTGCTTAAATCGATGAGAATAAGGAACGACTATAGGCACGAAGTACACGCTTTACTACCCTTAGGTCTTTCTCTTAGACTCCTTCCCTCGCCAGAGACGTGGATTTAGGTCGTCGCGTGATAATGCAAGTACGTCGTAAGTAGATAGTACAGAGATACTCACGTGGTACATGCCGGGATCTGGAAGATTCATATATAAAGTTGCGAGCAAATTTATGCGAAATTAATGCTAACGATAATGGCAACGATCCCGGTAACGATAACCGTGATCGTGCTAATTATTGTTATTGTTATATTTATTGCAAGGGAGAGGCAAAGCAGGAGCAAGAAAAAAAGAAGCTTCCCTGCAAGCTCCAGACTCCAAAGGCGAAGCTGGGAATTGAAACCAGTCCCTTGGAATTTTTTTTTTTTCGATCGACTTTTTTTTAAAAATAGTCTGACCAGCGAATCGATGGTGTTTCGAGGATTTTTTTCAGCATCCACTGGTTGAATTTGGATATTTCGAAAATCCAAGTAAAAATGCCGGGATTCGAATATTTACTTTTTGAGAATTCCACTTTGCCGGAATTTAAAGTAGTTCTGGTCAAATTTCGAACTTTGGAAAATTGACTCTTTGTGAATTCGAATTCTTGGGAATTTTAATATTTCTCATGGTAAAATTCGATTTTCGAAAATATCGAGTCAAAATGTCAAAATTCGAAAATTGTCTCATTAAAAATTCCAATTTTCGGAAATTTTAAATAGTTCTCCTGGTAAAATTCGACTTTCGAAAATACAGAGTCAAAATGTCAAAATTCGAAAATAGTCTCATTGAAAATTCCAATTTTCGAAAATTTTAAATACTTCTCCTGCTCAAAATTCGAATCTTTCGAAACTTCTGTTAAAAATCCCAAAGTTCGAATATTGACTTTTTGAGAATTCCAATTTTCCCGAATTTCAAATACTTTTCCTGGTCAAATATCGAATATTTCAAAAATTCTACTAAAAATCTCAAAGTCCGAAAATTAATTTTTTGAGAATTCCAATTTTCCCGAATTTCAAGCACTTCTCCCGGTCAAAATTCGAACTTTCGAAAATTGACTCTTTGAGAATTCCAATTTTCGGGAATTTCAAGTACTTCTCCTGCTGAAAATTCGAATGTTTCGAAAATCCTAGTAAAAATGTCAACGTTCGAAAATTTACTCTTTGGGAATTTCACTCGCAAGCGAATTGATGGTGTTTCGAGGATTTTCTCCAGCGACGGTGGGTAAGACGGGGAGAAATGGCACTCGCCCAGCCTTATCTGGCAAGTCCAACCCCGCAGAAGTGCATAAAATATAAAAAGCTGGAGTTTTAGTCGGCGAAGCAATAATCAGATTCTTGTTAAAGCTTACAACGTCCCCAAGGAGGGGAATATTTCTCTCCAGATATGTAAATACTGCATTTTTTGCATTTCCCTTTTCTCCCTGCCTTTCTTGGCGGCACAACGCGAGTGTTCCAGCGTTACTTTCAAAGCCCTCCGAGCGTAATAAAACTTTAGCGCTGTGTGCCTCTCTTTCCCGTCTTTTTCCATGAACTCTTTGCAAAAGCGTTTTATCGTTTTTCATAAGAAGGTTAACCGCGAGGAAGTTAGTTGGTCGCTTCGACGTCGAAGCCCAACTTTTCCATCAAAATTCTTTCGCAAAGATACTCCGATACCGGGAAATTTAGAGCCCGAGTTGCCAATATTTGTCATCGAACTTCAGGAAATTTTATAGCACTGATATTTTTTCCGCCGATTGTGAAAAATTTCGAATCAGGAAAATTCAAGTTAACGTGTCAAATTTATATGGCTTCCCAATCGCGCCGCGTGGGACGCAACACCGTACGTTGTTGCATTTGTCGCGAGCAACTCGGCCTGAACGAAAACTCTAACGCCGGTCCCAGGAGACCGTGTTAAAAAAATTTCGATAAGAATGTGTTGGATTTTTTACTGGGAAAAATTACGAAAATTGCTCCAAAAAATGAATTTTTTTCTGGAATTGTTTCTAAACATTTACTCGTTTCAGATGAATTCCCTAGAATTCGAATTTTCACAGAGGATTTCCTTGAAATTCGTAATATCACCGAAAAAATTGTATGCAATAGTAATTTTTTTCGGAAAAAAAATTTCCGCAATTGGAAAATTTACTCGTTGCAAAAAAAATACCTATAATTACAAGTGTAGTAATTTTCAGAAACGTGTTAGATTTTTTACTGGAGAAAATCACGAAAAGTGCTCCAAAAAATGAATTTTTACTGGAAACGTTTCTGAAAATTTCATTAATCCGGATGAATTCCCTAGAATTCGAATTTTTACAGAGGATTTCTCCTTGAAATTCGTAATATCACCGAAAAAATTGTATTCGATAGAAATTTTTTCGGAAAAAAAGTTTTCGCAATTGGACAATTTACTCGTTGCAGAAAAAAAAACCCTGTAGACAATTTTTTAGTGATTTTCAGAAAAAATCCCTATAAGAATTATAACTTTTTTTTTTATCTGCTTTAAGGGTTATTCATTAAAAATTGTGGAAATTGAAAAAATTGCCATTTCTATAATTTCAAATATAAAGAAAAAGAGCCTCTAATATTTTTTTCCTCATTTAAAAAAATTTTTTTTTAACGAGATTCAAAGTCAGCCTCCGAAAATAAGAATCAGTGACTGACCTAAAATCAGCGACTATCGCGACGACGGCTGTCAATTTCAGGAAGTCAGTCCGAAGCTGACGGGAGGGTCTATCGACGAGTGTCCGAAGTTGCATGGCGTCACTCGGATGCAAGTGATGCAAGTGCAGATACGAATGCATCCGGTCCACGTGCAGCTGGAAAATTGGCGAAACAACGCGTAACGATTGGGAAGAAGAGGAAGGCTGCGGATAGTCTACTTACATAGACATTGCCAAGCTTTCTCCTTGTTACCTATAAAGGGATTAATTCGCCAGCGACTCACGCGAACCAAACATGGAATAGGCGGATTACCGTCCAGGGAACTTGTCCAATATCTTCCATGGTCCTGACCACTAATGGTATCCAGGATTCGTTCTAAGCTCATCCCGGGATCCGTCCTGCAGCGGCCAACGAGCTAATGCCTAATGAAAACGAAGATTCCGTGGCCCTGCTTATCGTTGCACTCGATGCACATGGCCAGGGTCGTTCATGGGTGCGTTTGACCGGCCATGGAGAGACAAAGCCGTTGTTTTACGATTAACCCTGGCTCTGCCACTGGTCGATCCAATTTATGGAGCGTTTGGTGTTTCCATGGAATTTCAAAATTCAAAAGGATGGGTTTGGTGCCACGCAGTTTTCCATAAATAATTATTCGAAAATTATATTCATATACTTACATGGCGAATTGGAAATTAGTGTGGTGTTAAATAAATAAAGGGTCCACCTTCAATTTACGGAAAATAGAGGACAAAGTCAGTTTGTGCAAAAAAGGGAATTTAAAAAATTTTTTTTTAAGGTAGAGAGCAATTTGTTTATAAAAAATCCAAGCTGCAAAATAATATTGAAATAAACATAAATTTGTATTATAGTTTATCGTCTGATCGATGGTTATATTTTTCCAAAAGGGGTATTTAAGTATTAGTATTTACTAATTGATTATTACTAATTACTAGCACCTATAATAGAAGAATTTTTTCCTGTAGAAAATAATTTGTTTATAAAAAATCCAAGCTGCAAAATAATATTTAAATAAAAATTAATTTGTATTATATTTGTTTATCGCCTGATCGATGGTTATATTTTTCCAAAAGGGGTATTTAAGTATTAGTATTTACTAATTGATTATTACCAATTACTAGCACCTATAATAGAAGAATTTTTTCCTGTAGAAAATAATTTGTTTATAAAAAATCCAAGCTGCAAAATAATATTGAAACAAAAATTAATTTGTATTATAGTTTGTCGCCTGATCGATGGTGATATTTTTCTAAAAAGGCTAATTGAGTAATAGTCTCTATTAATTAATTATTAATTACCAGCACCTACGTTAGAAAAATGAAATATCTTCCAAACTTTGCAACGAAATGCGAAATTACATGGAAAAATTGAATCACACCAATTTATGGAAAATCCAATAGATCAAAAAAAAAAACAAATGACGTTCAACGTCCGGGGTTTCGGCAAAAATGATCATTCGGAAGTCGGGTCATTGTCTAGCGAGGAAATCTGCCACGTGGCAATTTTCAGCCAGATTTCCTCGGCTCCGTGGAAATGTTTTCGAGTCTGCAGACCGTGGAGAGAGAATAAAAAAGGGACAGGGGAAAAGGGAGCAATTGGATATTATCCAGACCCTCCATTCCGTGCCACGTAACTTTACTTTACATGCTGTAGGACGTTCATGCTGATTGATAAAAGGAAATGGTAATAATGATAATGTGGAGAACAACGAGATATCGGCGTAGGAGGGCATTCACGAATGGGTTCGTGGCAAAATTTCAAGTGATATCAAAACCATGTGAAAATGGCCAGAGGCAACATTCTGGTTCGTTGGTCGGTTAGTTTGCTGGTATATACGTGTACAGGGAATAGAGCACGGCTGAATTTAACCGGTCGCTCTCTCCTCGTCTCTCTCGCGATCTCTCCCTTTTCTCCTCTCTCTCTCTCTGGTTGCACTTTGCACCCCCTGCCCGTTTTCGTTCATTTTACAAGAGAATTCATGGTGTTCTTGGCATGTGTGTGCGAAAGAGAGTGGTTAGTTGTGTTCCAAACATGATTTCCACACACAGGTAGGGTACACATACACACGCACGCACACACAGACGCGCATTTAATGCGAGGTACATACACGTACGGAGGGTATGCGTTAATATGGATATTGTGTACACCAACACTTTGAATTTCACGCAATTTCGCATCGGACGTCGAACGCTAGGTTTGTGGATTCGCTCGTGGGTAATTAAATAAACTAATGTACCGTGCACGCGTTTTGCGACTCGATCGAATGCGCTATTAGGAGAGAAAACGATTTGCCAAATTCCCTGAGAAAAATAAAACGAGGAAAAATTGGGACATTATATGGAAAAATATCGAAAAGTCCAAAAAGATTCGTGGAATTTGCAAAAAAAAAGAATATCAAATATTAATTGTACGAAATAATAGATGCGAAGCATTTTTCGCGAGAGGAGGGAAAAAAGTCATTTTCCTCGCAAGAAACACCAGGATCTTGCAAATGAGTTCAGGTTTCTTCTTTTTGCCCGCGGAAAGTGGGAATAACGTGTGCAGCTTGCGAATGCTCCACACGTTCCTGTCCTGTTTTATCTCGGGACCATTTCGCTGCAGCCAAAGCACTCTCTGCGATCTGAAAAAATTTTTTTTTAACGCCAGCCTCCCTGCGAACCTCGCAGTGAATAAACCAACGGGTTTGTTTTATTTCCCGGTGAGAAAATTAACACCAGTGGATACCTGTAGGTATTTTTATTTTATGGAAATTCGAGTTATGGGGGATTTTCTTTTAATTAGCAAGTATCCCAATGGTGGATATATTTTTCGTAAAAATTAATCTCGAAGATAATTTTTGATCGGTGCAATTATGAATTCAAAGGAAATCCTCGGCGAAAATTCCAGGATCGGGAAAAAAATTGTTTCCCAGCGTCCGCTTTTATTTTTCGAAATTTTTCTCTCAATCGGTAAAAATTTTAATTGTAAGAAATTTTCTTTCAAAAAATTACAGTTGCAAATAAATTGATAAGAATTCCGACTGAAAATATTTTTGTCTCGATCAAGATTGAAAATCGAAAGGAAATCACTAGCAAAAATTCGATTCTTAGGGAATTCATGGGGGATCTTGAAATTTGCAAAAACTGCAATAGCAAAAAATTGCTAGCGAAACTAAAAAACGTTAAAAAAAGAAACAGAACCTACTTGTTTGACGCCATTTGCTGCAAAAACGAAATATATATTTTTTTCATAATAGAAAAATAGTTGTTAACTGTACAACAATTTCATAACAAAATAAAATTTAACTAAATAGATTAAAATAAATAAAAATAAATAAATATAGTATTAACAGAAATTCCAACTGAAGATATTTTTGTCCCGATTAAAATTAAAAATCGAAAGGAAATCCCTAGCAATAGTTCCAATTTTAGGGAGTTCATGGGGAATCTTCGAATTTGCGGAAACTACTAATGAGATATAAAAATATTTGAAAGAAAAAAAAAAACAGGACGTACTATTTTCATCGCGTACTTTGCACGTTCGTACCTTTCGCTTTCATCTTTATTTCCCCTCTCCCTTTTTCCCTCGTTTTTTCGAAAAATGCTGGAAAATAAAAACAACGCGGACGGAGTCATTAAGTGTTTACCCCTATTATTATACATCCACGTAAACGACAAAGGGAAGTAACCGACGCACACTCGGGGGCTCGTAAAGGGCTTACTTTGGCTGCAGCGGTTCTCGTCATCAGGAATCCACCCGAGAGTAAGACGCAATTATGGCTGATTACGCTTAAAGTCACTGATTAAAGGATTAATTATGACGACAAGGGTGGATAATTATAACGAGGAAAAAGGGATTTGGAGGCAGCAAAACGTGGGGGAGGATTTCAGCGAAAATGCGCTCGAGCAGAGTGTGGATGCAGGCGTAGGTGAACTCCACCCTTGGATCCCCGTGTACCCCCCATTCCCCGACCATGGGAAAGTCCCTAAAGGGAGGACAGGAGGAGGAGGACGAATTTCTAGGCTTTTTTCCTTCTTCACCGGATATATTTTACCCCTTAAGTTTCGAACAATTCGATCGATAAGCTCCTTCCAACTGTGCTCTCTCCATCTTTCCTGCCAAACTATAGCCGGAAGAATGTTCCACCCACGCGAGAAAACTTTTTTCCCTTCGTTTCTTCTTCGAGGAGAAGCTTTAAGGAATCTTCAATATTTCAGATGGAAGAAGAGGAAGGAAAAAAAAAAAAGAAGAGTGGAAGTGCAGTTAAAGATTTTATGACTTTTTCGGTGGTGCGTTGGGACATTTTTTTTTATCTGCAGATATAAAATAAAAGGGTATGGTAATCCCGCGATACTATTTTGATTTAACGATCGCCGCAACTTTGCTTTTCTCCAATAAAATTTTTGAAACGCGCAAACGACACTTTTTCCTTTTTTTTTCCTGGCTTAGAATGTAAAAGTACTTTCTGTACCTCTCGATGCATCGATTCCCTCCCATATTATTTTTTAGGAAGAGAAATTTTAACGAACGATCCTCAAAAATGTAACGATAAATCATTGGTTGACGAATAAAATATATTTTTTTTAATTTTAATAAATTCAAAAAATAACATCAAAATTGTTGTTATGAAAATTAATTATTCTAATGAATCTAAAAATTACGGTATGATTAATAGATTGGCTTTAATCAACGTTTAAATAAGTAATTACTTTTATGGAAAATAATTATTCTAATGAATTTCATAATTGTGGTATAATTAATACATATCCTATTATTATAATAAATATACACGACAAATTTGTCGTTTATATTGAAATTCCTACGATTTCAAGGCCTCGAAATCGAAATATCCATTATTTTTGAATCTTCGGCATTCGAATCCTTATTTTACGAGACCATAAAATACGAAAATTTAAATTTTCAAATTTCGAAATTCGATTTTCCATTATTTAACGGTCGTAGCAAGCTTTGCTTTTCCCCCAAAAAATTCGATTTTTTGAAACACAAACGACACTTTTTCTTTTTTTTTTCTTTTTCTTAACTTAGAATGTAAAAATATTTTCAATATATTTCATCGATTCCCCCAATGTTATTTTTTAGTAAAACAAAATTTTAACGAACAATCCTTAAAAATATAATGATACATTTTTGGTTAACAAATGAAATATTTAATTTTTCGTGTATTTGTAAATTCCTACGATTTCAAGGCCTCGAAATCGAGGTATCCATTATTTTTTAATCTTTGGGTTTCGAATCTTTATTTTACGAGACCATAAAATACGAAAATTTCAAAATTCAAATTCCGAAACTCGATTTTCCATTATTTAACGGTCGTTGCAAGCTTCGCTTTTCCGCAATAAAATTCGAATAAAGGGGAGAGGCTGTCCTTCTTATCTCCCGCTCGAACCCATCGGTTTCGCAATCCGGGGCGAGATCGCAAAAATGGGCACCATGAGATTCCGACTCTCGCATGTAAGTCGACCGATTATGACTCGTTTGCATACGAAACATCGGAATCGCGCATAAATTGATGGGGAAAGATCGCAAAAGGCACGTGATTCGCGTGCACCGTAAACGAGGAAAAAGTGGCCCCCCCCCGCATAATAACAATCGCGTATCACGGGCTGAGCATACAAAAAGACGGAATTCCGTCCCCCGCGGATGCTGCAAACAATGGGAATATTCATTTATTCGTCATCCAACGAGAGGAGGAACCACGGGAGGGTATTTCAAAGTAAATTGTCAAAGTAAATTCAGGAGAGGCACTTTGCGCGTAAAGGGATGATGTAAGAAACGAGGAATTCCTACGTTCACAAGCGACTGCATCGAAAGCAACGCGTTCCTTTTTTTTATCTCCTTGTCTTTCGCAATATGCGTATGGGGTTTGTGTTGGTAATGCGAAAAAACGTGACGGCTTTATTTTTGCACCAACTCAGGGGAAGCGTGCCCCCCAAGGGTGAATTTTTTATTGAAAAGCGTGAAAAAATAAGGTAGCAGATTTTTATTAATATAATTAATTAATTATATTAATAAGAATTTAGTCATTCATCTTTAAAAAATTTTTAAGAATCTGCCACTTTATTTTGTAGAATTATAAAAAAATTGTTAGCAATCTTGTGTTTTTTTTTCTTTTGCTTAAAAATATATACTAGGAAACGGAGAAGTACTTTTTTGGCAATAAAAATAATTATAAATATACGAAAATTTTATGATGATAGAAAATTCTACTTTTCTACCAAAGAGGAATTTAAAAAAAATTTTTTTTAAATATATATATATATTTTTTTTCAAATGAAATTGATTGTCTAACATTATAAAAAATTCCTCGCAAACTTCTGTACGTTTCTTTTATTTAAAAGTATCATGAAACAGGAAAATATTTATTTTTTTGTAATAAAAGTGATTGTCACCACAAAATCAATCTATAATAATGGAAAATTAAAAAAAAAATAAATACTGCAAGGTTTTTATTAATAAAATTAATTACATAAAAGTATATTATATTATTTACAAATTGATTATAAAAATTGCTAGCGAGTTTTAGTATTTTTCTAATGTTTAAACATATTTAAAAAAAAAGCAGGTCGTAGTTTTTTTGGAGGCATTCGCTGCGAAAAGAAAATACCTATTTCGATAGGAGTAAAAATAAATATAAATATAAAACAATTTTGTGACAAAATAAAACTAATCGTAGCGACAAATAAATTGTTGCATTCCCGGTTTTGTCAATATGCAAGTATGCATATGGAATAGTATTTTTCCGCTCTAGCTCGTTTTCCGATGTATCAAGAAAAAAAAAAGGAAAAAGAAACATAGGAAATAGTAGCTATTAGCGGAGGATCGATATTTCTTGAGGATATTGACATTTGATTGGCTGCAAATTGGAAAAAAAGAAGGACGCGAAACCGATCACGCGGTGCTTTCAAAGCGGCATAAATATGTACTCGGCGAGGTACGAACACGTATATATACACGGAAAAGTTCGCATGAAATATTTGAAAAGTTTATTTTTATTGGCAAATGGGAACACGCGAATTGAATGGACGGATGATACGATATCGCGTCGTCTCTGTTATTTATCATTACTACTTTTTTTTCTCTCGCGAATGGAGGCTTTAATCGGCGTTCGCTTGCTTTTCCGCATCTTGCATAATTTCAGGTGCATCGAAATCGTTCATCGGGTATCCACTTATCCAAAGCTCCCTCGTCAGTCGAGGATATTTATTTTACTCGCGGTGGCAACAAAAAATTCTTTGGGAAAGGAATGATTTTTTTTTCTTTTTTTTTCTTTTCCTTGACTTAGAATGCCGAAATGTTTTCTGTACCTTTCGATAAATCCATTCCTCCAAAATTATTTATCAGTAAAAAAAATTTTTATAATATCTTAAAATCCACTCTCACGAAAAAAAAAATTCTTTGGAAAGGGATGATTTTTTTTTTCCTTTTTTTTCTTGACTTAGAATGCCAAAATATTTTCTGTACCTTTCGATAAATCGATTCCTCCAAAATTATTTATCAGTAAAGAAAATTTTAACGAATGAACCGTATCGGTTTCCGAGGTCTTATAGCCTCGGGAATCGATTGCACACACGGTGTGCAATCGTTTTTTTTTTATAATATCTTAAAATCCATTCTCACGAAAAAAAAAATAATAATAAGTATAACCAAGAGGGATACTCCCTGAGCTCGTTATGTAAAAATTGCAGTTAATTGCATATATCCCCGTTTTTAAACGGACGATTGAGCTGAAATTTTACTGATCGATAAAAAAAGATATATTTAACGTCTCGCAAGGATTTTAAAAAAAGTCTTGAGAAAGCGCTTCCGTGGGAGAATTATCTTAAAAAAAAAAGAAAAAGAGAATCGTTGCTTCAACGTGCAGGTGGAAAGCTCTTTCGAGTGTCGGATTATCCGATGCATTTTTTTTTTCAGCGCCTCTATGCACCTCCTCTTTCTCCAAAAGCCTGCTGGAAAGGCTGATATTCCAGGCGAACGGCATTTTGCCTCACTCATGGGAGGAAAGTGCAGTTATTAGGGTTTTTACAATAGAATGCCGCGACTGAATGGAAACTTGAACTCCGGCAAGAGGAAAAATTGAAACGCCAGTTATTTGTTGCGAAGTTGTTTATTATTATTATTATCATTATTGTTATTGTCGTTGTTGTCATCGTCATCATCGCGTCCCAGTTCGCCCTCTCGTTTTTATTTTCTTTTTTTTTTTTCAACCGACGTCAGAGTATTGGGAATTTCGTTATTCAACTTTCTGCCACCGCATCGGTATCACGGCTTTCCACAATGGCTGAAATCACGCCCGGAAATGTCGAGCCCGTGTATTCGGCCGAACAGATCCATATTCCGCCGACACTGCCGGCTATCCTCAAATCGTACGTGAAAGCAGCCATCAGGACGCAACCCTATGATCTCCTGAAATGGACGGAAGCCTATTTCCGCGCCCTCGCCATCGGGAAGGTCCCTCCGATGAAGGTTAAGGGATACCGATCATTTCTGAAATCGGGAATCGGCCCTGGATCGAAAATCATCCCAATTTTGATATTTTTGCTTCGAAAATTCGGTTGAAAAAAAAATCTCTAGTGTTTTATTTATTTACTTTTTTTAATAATTGTGCCTTTAATTAACGATAACTTCAGGAATCGTCTCTGGGTAAAAATTTTGAATCGGTTTTGGATCAGAAGGTAGTAAATCAATAGTCATTGTAGAATTTTCGTTTCAAAAATTCGATAAAATGAAAATCTTTAGTGGTTTATTTATTTTTTTTAATAATTGCGGCGGTAATTAACGATAACTTTAGGAATCGTCTCCGGGTCAAAATTTTGAATCGATTTTGGACCAGAAGGTAGTAAATCGATATTAATTGTAGTATTTTCGCTTCAAAAATTCGATAAAATAAAAATCTTTAGAGTTTTATTCATTTACTTTTTTAATAATTGTGCCTTTAATTAACAATAACTTCAGAAATCGTCTCCGGGTAAAAATTTTGAATCGATTTTGGACCAGAAGGTAGTAAATCGATATTAATTGTAGTAATTTTGCTTCGAAAATTCCATTAAAAAAATCTCTGGAATTTTAATTATTTACTTTTTGCATAAATTACGCAGGTAATTAACGATAATTTGGGGGGTCAATCTCGGGTCGATATTTTGAACCTATTTTTGACCCGATCCTAGTGAATTAATATTATTCACAGTATTTTCGCTTCGAAAATTCTCCAGCATTCTATTTTATTTATTTATTTTTATAATTACTTAACAACAATCGAAAATCTAACGAATTTTCCAGCCGAAGATGGTACGTTAATATCAATTCTAATTAACCAAAAAAAAAAAAAAAGAAAATGGAAATTAATCCCCAGTTTCAAAACGAAGGATCCGAACTTCGACTTGTGGCCGAAATTCGAATAATAATTGCAAACCCTTACACGATCCAGGCGTCGTGCGATTCGACGGCGAAAGATTCCAGGCCTTATCGAAATTGATCCGTAAATAATTAGGAGAGACTGGAGTATCCGCCGCTGGAGAACCCGCTGGGGATAACTCCCGGTTATTTGAAGACATTGTTGAGGCAATTTGGCGGTACCCTGGGGAACGTCCGTTTGAAATCACTTCTCAAACATTGGCGAGCTATCGGTTTAAGTGAATCGGGCTTCTATCAGATCCTCGTGATTGGTCAATTCCGCAACGGCGAGGAATGCGACTTCGGCAAGTTCCTGGCGGTAGCTTGCGGTTTCTTGGGGAACGTAAGTTTCCTATCCCAAAAGCAATTCCAACTAATTCCGAAACTTACCCCACACGTTTTCTGCCTGCCCCTGCCTGCCGCCTTCGCTACGTATACGCAAACGTCTCGCGAAGTTACATTGTCACGAAGTTAACTATTCCTTTTATTTAACTCGAATGTGTCTCTCCGTCTCGAGCCTCGAGCCTCGAGTCGAGCGAGGAAGAACCGGCAACTTTTTAAATTTGTTTTGATGGAACGGCATCCGCGTCGCTTCATTTCGAAGGAAAGGAAGCAAACGGGGAATTCGAAGTCCGGGGGTGGAAAATACAGAAGCACCCTCGCGCGAGAGGGTGCTTCTCTCTCGTGAAAAAGGGAATTGAATTTTCTGACCGAATTTTTTCGATATTTCAATCCCACGAAAATAGCAGCGAGTAAATTTTCTAGGAGAATAGGAATTATATTTTATTTCGAATGAATGTGTAATATAATAAATCGCCTTTCCTGGAAAAGGCAGATTTTACTCGACTGGGAATGGAAGAAGTTTTAGATTTCACCGGTTTCGGATTAAGAAATAGAAGATTCAATTTTCGCGAAAACCTAGAAAGTGTCTACCGACACAAAAAGGGACGTCTATTTTCTCCAGAGAGAAAATTGGATCGTTTAGAAGGAATGTATAATATTCCGGAGAAATTTTACCGCGAAAATCAAATTTCGATACGTAGAAATAGAGAAAATTTGAAATTTCGCGATTTTGGAAATGAAAAAATGGGAATTCTAATTTTTCTGGGTATTTAAAAAAATTTAAAAAAAATGTAAAATCCGATTTTCCCTAATATTTAAAAAATACCTGAAAATAAAAAATTTTCTGGATAGATTTCACCATAAAAAAGAAATTTTACTGAGATGGAATAAAAAAAAATTCCAAAATTCACCAAATTGGGAGTAAGAAAATAAAAAATGTCGACGAAAGGGAAAGTAAATTTTACTAAACGGTAGTAAATAAATATTCTCCTACAAAATTGACCTTACCGACTTGGAGCGAATATAAATTCCAAAATTGACAAATTCAAAATTAAAAAAAAACTCCAAGCAGCTCAAAAAAAAAATCCAAATCTCACCAATTTCGTATCCAAATAAAAAAAATAGCAAATCCGAAAATGTAGAAAAAAACTATTGAAAGAAGAAAAAAAAAACCATTGTTTCCTCCTTTATCGCGTGTCTGAGAAAATACTTGTTCGCGACAGTGGGAAAAAGCAGCAGGTATAACCCGTGACAAAGTTGCGCCGATGACACGGAAAAGTTGTAAGAAAATGCGAAGGGTGGAGCTGCAACGGAGTAGGTGCGTCGGGAGGCGGAGTGCAACGACAGTTTGAAATTTCGCAAAGTTCCCATTTACAAAAAGCATCGTTATTATACGAATGATTAATCTGTAATTACGGCTCTTATTAGAATTTGCAAGAAACGATGATATATGTCTGCGAATTAATGACAAAAGAGGCGGAAGGTGGTTCCGCCATGATACCATTGAAAGTTTTCCTGCAACTTTATGAATATCTAGCGACTCTCGACTGCGCCGGGAATCCCGAGGCGGAGTATCTTGATGATATAAATTCAGTGTACGAATTAAAAGCTTTTATGCTTCCGCCGCTTTTCAGCGACTGGAGTAAGATCGAGGAAGAAGGCACCCTCCGAGTAATTGCTTTCATATATATTTATATTTCCCGACATACTTGAGCGGCTGCCGCCGAGTCTTTGAAGAATTTTCGCTCCGCTCGAGAGCCGAATCGTCATTAATAATAATATCATTTCGGGTACGCGCAGACCACGGTTACGTCTTCCGACGTCACGGGTTATCGAGTTTCCACGAGCTCCAGCCACGGATCGGGCGTGTTGATAACAAACGCGCGGGAGCGGAGGAAGATCGAAGGGACGGGGTGTGTCGACGAGAATCTAATAAAGATCGA
Source organism: Gasteruption jaculator (assembly GCA_949825005.1). NCBI lineage: Eukaryota > Metazoa > Arthropoda > Insecta > Hymenoptera > Gasteruptiidae > Gasteruption > Gasteruption jaculator. Next base: position 7,976,034 of record OX463773.1, on the reverse strand, counting down.
CGAGTCGGTCGCCGCAAAGCGCGATCTCGCGTCACCGAAAGGATCCGCGGCGGATGCGGGGCGGCGGGACGAGGAGCGATTGGAAAGCGATGTAGATAAAGATTCCGGAGAGATGCATTTGCAAGTCCTCGACGAAAGCCAGCAGCCGGAGTGCGATGACGTGGAAATTGATCCCAGACACCCTCGTGTCTCTTCCGAGGTAATCCTTTGTCGGCGGCAAACAAGTCGGAAGTGTCACAATGCCAAGATGCTCGTTGCTGGAACCCCGACTGGAGGCGGAAGGTTCTTCTTTTTCTTTCTTTTTTTTTTTGTTGTCGAATCGATCCAGGGATATTTTTGCAGAACGAGGTGGCCGATTTTTGGCATTTCTATGGCATAGCGCAGAAATTGTGGCTTTTTTAATGAGTTCGAGTTCCTTTTTTTATAAAGAAAAAGGAGGGAAATTTAGATTTATGGAGATTTTTCCAAAAAGAAGTGGCAGATTTTTGGAATTTTTATGGCCTAGCCCAAAAATTGGTACTTCCAATTTCTTTTTTTACCCAAAAATAATTCGAACTGGAGACAAAGGAATTTTGTTTCTCCTCTCGATTGGGAAAAAAAAATTCTTTTCCTGGATATTTTTCCAGAAAGGCGTGAAATGTTTGGCATTTCTACGCCAGAGCCCAAAAATTGTTACTTCCAGTTTTTTTTTCTTTACCCAAAAATTACTCCAATTGGAGACAAAGGAATTTTTTTTCTCCTCTCGGTTGGGAAAAAAAAAATTCTTTTGCCGGATATTTTTCCAGAAATGCGTGAAATTTTTGGCATTTCTACGCCAGAGCCCAAAAATTGTTACTTCCAGTTTTTTTTTCTTTACCCAAAAATTACTCCAATTGGAGACAAAGGAATTTTTTTTCTCCTCTCGATTGGGAAAAAAAAATTCTTTTCCTGGATATTTTTCCAGAAAGGCGTGAAATTTTTGGCATTTCTACGCCAGAGCCCAAAAATTGTTATTTCCAGTTTTTTTGTTTCTTTACCCAAAAATTACTCCAATTGGAGGCAAAGGAATTTTGTTCTCCTCTCGATTGGGAAAAAAAATTCTTTTCCTGGATATTTTTCCAGAAAGGCGTGAAATGTTTGGCATTTCTACGCCAGAGCCCAAAAATTGTTATTTCCAGTTTTTTTGTTTCTTTACCCAAAAATTACTCCATTGGAGACAAAGGAATTTTTTTTCTCCTCTCGGTTGGGAAAAAAAAAATTCTTTTGCCGGATATTTTTCCAGAAAGGCGTGAAATTTTTGGCATTTCTACGCCAGAGCCCGAAAATTGTTACTTCCAGTTTTTTTTTCTTTACCCAAAAATTACTCCAATTGGAGACAAAGGAATTTTTTTTCTCCTCTCGATTGGGAAAAAAAAATTCTTTTGCCGGATATTTTTCCAGAAAGGCGTGAAATTTTTGGCATTTCTACGCCAGAGCCCAAAAATTGTTACTTCCAGTTTTTTTGTTTCTTTACCCAAAAATTACTCCAATTGGAGAACAAGGAATTTTTTTTCTCCTCTCGGTTGGGGAAAAAAAATTCTTTTCCTGGATATTTTTCCAGAAAGGCGTGAAATTTTTGGCATTTCTACGCCACGACCCAAAAATTCGAAATTCCAGTTTTCTTTTTCTGCAAAAATCATTGACAAATCCGTTTCTCTAGTTCATCGAGACTCTGGAGTCTCCAGAAAAAATGCTACTGCTGAAACGAAGGAACGAAATATACGGCGAAGGAGGAGGAGGAGGAGCAGGAGAGTCTACGTTCCAGGATATGGACGGATACCGGCCGCTGGATTTGGAGAATCTGCTGGAAAGGACCTGCGAGTGCCTGGAGCTGGCAAAGGAGGAGCAGCAACGGCAAGAGCAAGAGCGATTTCTGCTGTTGCAAAAAAAAGAGTCGGACTCGTTCAACGAGTTCCTGGAACGCATGTCGAGAATGGAGCTACCGAGGTCTTTCTTCCAGCCGGATATACCTGGAATTGGAGGTCCAATTTCGCGGGAGCATATTACATCCGTCGCTTTATGGCTCGCGGACTGCGCCAGGCGTCAAGAGGGTTCGGTCGGGCCGCGTAATATCAAACACTTCCTCTGCCCTTTCCTGGCTGGCGAGAATACGTGCGATTGTTATTAAAGCTGTTGTTGACACACACGCGTACGAAACCCTACGTAATGGCCCCGTTTGCAACTTCTAAGGGTTTCAACGCGGACAATTGAGCACGCGTGGCTCGAAGAGCCCTGACTCGGTCGTTGTGGAACTCCAGCTGATGGAATATCGATATCCGCCGATGACGAAAAGAAATATATGTAGCAACTGCAATTGTCGTTGTGGTCAAACACCGCATCGACCTAGAATTGAAATAATTTTCGCATAATTTCATTGTTCTCGTATTTCCAACTATTGTTAGACCTATTATTGGGTCATTGCGCAGTTTCTGCGGCGTTTCGTGGCAGTGGTTGATTCGATTCTTTGTTTATTATCGGATATCGATGGTCAATATATAATCGGTGGAATCAAGGATATTGCAGTCACTTTCGTAAGAAGGATTTCGAAAGATAATTTGGCAATTGGGGATACGGCGAATGAGGGTCAGCTTCTGGGGCGTATTTTCGCTAATGTTGCCTATTGGCTGGCGCTAGTGCAACGGAGATGCGAGCATGACCTACACAACCTATTATAAATGTATAAATAGAGCACTGCGGTACAATGTTCGCCGTTAGCAGCTGAATGCACCTAAAAATACTCACTTAGATCCTCTATAAATTTCGCTACTTGTGCGCGAAATGTGCATCCAGCGTTTGGTTGAAAAAATTAGAGTAAATGGGAACTTTTGCTGGAGAAATGTCAATTTTCGGAATTACGTTATCCAGGAACTGGGATTTCACCTCAGAAAGTTGGTAAAAAATCTGAAACTTCACATGGAAAATTGTATAAAATTGGAATTTTTACAGTGAAGGGTCCCAAAAAATTAATTTAATGTTTAGGGATTTTTCATTCGAGTTTGAAAAATCGTAAGATCTTTTCTGAAAAAGCTTTGGAAAGCTTGGAAAGTCTATTTTCAATATTGTAAATTTCAATTTTCTGGGAAATTTTACCTGCCAGCCATGAATTTTCAAAACCGAAGCAATTTTCTTGATTTTTCTCGAATTCCACAATTCTGCGTTTACGTTAACTTAGACTTTAGGAATTTTCCATTCGAGTTTGAAAAATCGTAGGATCTTTTCTGAAAAAGCTTTGGAAAGCTTGGAAACTCTCTTTTCAATATTGTAAATTTCAATTTTCTAAGAAATTTTACCTGGAAGCTATGAATTTTCAAAAAACGAAGCAATTTTCTCGATTTCTCTCGAATCCCACAATTATGCCTTTACGTTAATTTAAACATTAGAATTTTTTCATTCGGGTTTGAAAAATCGCAGGATCATTTCCATAAAAAAAAACCTTCGAGGAAAGCTTTGAAAACCTACTTTCGACTTTGCAAATTTCAAGTTTCTGAAAAAACGAGAAAAATTGGAAAAGCGATGCATTCGGGAGACACTCGCTACTCGCAGCTTTTCAAATGCTATGGGATTGGACAAACCGACCATTGCAAAGGCATAAAGGAAGCGATCCGGAGCGAAAGACGCCTATAAATATCCGCTAAATCTGCATTCTGCGCGCATTCGGGAACTCACGTACAGGAGGAATTTCCTGCCGTACCAAATTTCTCCTTCGTTCGAACAAAATGCGCCGGCAGAAAGCAAAGTGCAAGGTGCAAGATGCAAGATGCAAATTGTACTCACGTTCGAAATCTGAAAATTTTTTTACGAGTCTGCAAAACCCACGTGGTCGGAAAGGATTTGTGGGTCGGCGAGAGTTAATTACAAGGTTCCGTTTGATTTCAATTTCCGGATCCCAATGGTTTTGGCATTCGGACCAAAAAGGAAGAAACAGAACCGATGGGTTATTTGGATTTCCTTGAAGTGGATGAAGAGGGAAGGGTTACATCATTTATTTCGCAAGAGGAAAAGGGAGTCGAGCCAGAAAGGTGAGGTTTACACTCCCAGGAGTGTCGTTATCGCTGCGGTCGAGGCTCATGTCGCTTCGCCTTCACCTTCTTCCTTTCCTTTCCATTCCTTTCCTTTCCTAGCCACCTGCCTACTTCTGCAGTGACGGCGGAACACAAGGAAAAGTTCACCCTCTCCCCGAAGCACCTACCCCTGCAATGAGGGGCGAGTCCGCTCTCCTCTCTTCTTCTCTTCTTCTCTTCAACGGGAACCGACGAAAATTGAAATGCCAGCCGCCATGCCGGGTTCCTTGCGGCAAGGATAACAACCCACCACCACTCCTGAGCCAGAGCCAGAGCCGGAGCCGGAGCCTGAGCCGGAGTTGCTACCACTACCAGCGCTAAAGCCACTACCACCGCTATGACGACTTTTGCTCCTGCTCCTCCTGCTCCTCCTGCTCCTTCTGCTGCCTCCGCTGCTGCTGCTGTTAGATATAAATTGTCTCATCCGAACCATACCGTCGACTTACGGCAGCAACCTGTCTGTAGAAGGACATCCAGCATCCACTACTTACCCATCCTCCGCTCCTCGGCTCTCGCCGCACGTACGCGACAGATTCGTTACGATCTCTCTCTCTCTTGGTCTTCTCATATTTCTTTTTTACAGTTCACTTTTTTTTTCGTCTTTTCTTCTTTACTTTCTTTATCTCCCTTCCATCCATAAACCCGAGCTTTCCCCTCGTCTCCGAAATCACCCGAAAAATCCGCAGTGGGTCCCAGAAACTCCCATTTTCGGCAAGATAATTGCAAGAGCTTCCAAGCTTCTCAAAGCTTTCTCTTGAAGAGTTTCTAGTACCCCTTGCTCCCGAAATAAAAATATTTCTAGGTCAGAATTAATACACCTAAGTACCGACTAACGAGATTGAGGGCATCCGAGGAGATTCCTTTGCCTTTGAAAATTCGTAACTCCTGAAAGAGGTTTCTCAGAAGCTTGTAATTTACAGAATCGAAAGTAGACTTTCAAAGCTTTCCAAAGCTTTTTTCGAAAAGATCCTGCGATTTTTCAAACTCGAATGAAAAATTCTTAAAGATTTGATTAACGTAAAGGCGGAATTAGGGATTTCGAGAAAATTGCTTTGTTTTTGAAAATTCACAATTTACAGATAAAATTTCCCAGAAAATTGAAATTTACAAAATTGAAAATCAACTTTCAAAGCTTTCCAAAGCTTTTTTTAGAAAAGGTCCTACGATTTTTCAAATCCTAAATAAAAATTCCTAAAGTCTAAATCAGCGCAAAGGCGGAATTGTTGAATTCGGGAAAAATCGAGGAAATGGCTCTGTTTTTGAAAATTCATAATTTACAGACAAAATTTCCCAGAAAATTGAAATTTACAAAATTGAAAATCAACTTTCAAAGCTTTCCAAAGCTTTTTTTATAAAAGATCCTACGATTTTTCAAATCCTAAATAAAAATTCCTAAAGTCTAAATCAGCGCAAAGGGAGAATTGTTGAATTCGGGAAAAATCGAGAAAATTACTTTGTTTTTGAACATTCATAGATTGCAGGTAAAATTTTCCCAAAAATTGTATAAAATTGGAATATCAATTTCAAGTTGAAAATTGTAACTTGAAATGTTCAATTTTGGGGTTATTTGTTTACTCGAAATTCGCATTTTTTCGCTACTTTTCCTACTATTTCATACTCCTTTAATACCCATTTTCATTTTTTATTTCCTTTTTACACCTCTCACACCCTTGGCCATTTAACGGCCACTATCGGGTCGCCCTGAAAACCAAAATCGACGAAAGCTCGGATATTCCGGGACCTCGAAACCCTGGCCGGGGAAACTTGGTCGTTCAATTACACCCTCCGACTGACACGTACGAGCATATCGGGGGTGGTTTGGTCATAAATTGTTTGAAAACAGCGCGTATATTGCAGCTTTTCCTCGCGTTTCCTAATTTCGCATGGATGAAACCTCATCATTTAATATTTCTCGTTCTCCGGCTGCACTTTATTACGAGCCCCGCAAAATGGTCCATTTTAAATCCACACATTTTTACGTAACGTAAATCATTCATGCAAATGAGACTATATGGAAACCAGAAGGGGTCGAAAGGGAGAGAAAAGAGAGATAGGGTATGAGTGACATGCATAAGGGGTGAGAGAGAGAGAGAGAGAGAGAGAGAGAGAGAGAACACGCAGTATGAGAAATGCAGATGGTTCCGAGAGTCGGTGCATCGGGGGTTGGATGCAACGCCTATGCTGGCGAATAAATTATCCACGCGTTAGCATACGTAATCGTAATTATCGGTGAATGAAGCGACAGTGCGCGTCAGAGGGAAGGGCGAATTGCATTTCTATAGATTGAATTCGATTGCAACGGAAGTGGATGTAATCATACCAGACATTACGACAATGCCATGCCGTATTGGAACCCGGAGAATTATGAGGTTACTACAAATGTCCCCTGTTTGTTGCGTATCTCCGCGCAATTACGTTAATATGCACTCGAATTATAATAACCGGCCATTCAACGCCCTTAAGCAGGTACGCGTATGGAAATATCGCCAGCTTCCATGGTAGCTTCCAGCTTATGGGAAAGTAACGCTCGAAAGCCACGAATTTTCTTCGTTTTTTCACGAATTTCGTAAATTTCATTTAGGAATTTTTCATTTATTTAGAATTTAATTTACGAATAAAAAATTCGTAAATTAAATTCTATAGTCATTAACTGAAATAGGAAATAGGATTTTTTCCAAAGAAACCTACTTTCTTCCAACTTCCGCTGGGATTTCATCAAATTTGACCTTTGGAATCGATTCTACGGGAAAAATTACCCCTAGAAATGACTTGTCCAACCCCATTTTTAAAACTTTAATTTTTACCCCATTTTGGGGGAAGGGGTAGGCATGCCCAAAAAATCGATTTTTGGAAATTTTTTTGGGAACTTCCGGGAGACCCATATCCGATGTATTTTTTTCCGAGGAATCCAATTCTGTTATTAAAATTCTAGAAATCTCACGGGAAATGCGATTTTTCCTCAAAAAACCTACTTTTTACCGACTTCCGCTGGGATTTCATTAAATTTGACCTTTGCAATCGATTCTACGGGAAAAATTACCCCTAGAAATGACTTGTCCAACCCCATTTTTGAAACTTTATTTTTTACCCCATTTTTGGGGGAAGGGGTAGGCATGCCCAAAAAAATCGACTTTTCGAAAAAAAATTTTCCCGCTTTCGGGAGACCCATATCCAAAGTATTTTTTCCCGAGGAATCCATTTTCTTTGTCAAAATTCCCAAAATCCAACGGGAAATACGTTTTTTCCTCAAAAAACCCACTTTTTTCTAACTTCCGCTGGGATTTCATCAAATTTGACCTTTGGAATCGATTCTACGGGAAAAATTACCCCTAAAAATGACTTGTCCAACCCCATTTTTAAAACTTTAATTTTTACCCCATTTTTGGGGGAAGGGGTAGGCATGCCCAAAAAATCGACTTTTGGAAACTTTTTTTGGGAATTTCTGGGAGACCCATATCCGATGTATTTTTTTCCGAGGAATCCATTTCTTTAATTAAAATTCCCGAAATCCTACGGGAAATAGGATTTTTTCCTAAAAAACCTACTTTTTTTCAACTTCCACTGAGATTTTGTCAAATTTGACCTTTGGAATCGATTCTACGGGAAAAATTACCCCTAGAAATGACTTGTCCAACCCCATTTTTAAAACTTTAATTTTTATCCCATTTTTGTGGGAAGGGGTAGGAAAGTACCTACGCGTGGGACGGTATCGGCAATTTTCACGCCGATTCCGAACCGAAGGATCGATTCGCGATTCCTTCCATGACTCGCAATTCCGAACTTTTGGAAAGTTGGAAGTTGCAAACTGTGAAAGTTGCGCTGAAAGCATTTAAATTCTTAATATCCATTTTCGGGGGGCTGGGAATTGCCTCTTGCGAGATGTGCACTCACCAAACGTCTTTAAAATTGCAGCGTTACATCGAAACTTCGCAGGCGACAATTAACTACCGGAACGCCATTATTCGCGAATAATTACACCGGCGTAATTATACGTACGATCGATATTAATGCTCAAACAAGGACCGGAAAATTGGAAGACTTCCATTTTCTAGCCGGTTGGACCGGCTGCCTTTGAAGTTCCTCGGACAGCGGGCGCAAGGGGCGCACGTAAGTGAATTACCCCGGCACGTGGGGCCGAACAGTGGAAACCGGAATGCGTTAAGCTTCATTAGGTCCTTTGCGTTTGAACAATTCCAAGTGCGGAACGTGCCCGAGGAGTATGTGCATCGTACCTACGGATGCACCGGCAGCACCACCGTCGGCATCGGCCAGAGCTGCGGGGCACAAATTAGCAATGCAGCTCGAATAGCGCTACCGTTGCAACCGCTATTACCGCTGCCGTCACTATTGCTCTCTGTGCGCCCCTTGCCTTCGTCGTTCCACGCGTTTCAGCCCCTTTAACTTTAACCATCAACGCTTCGACCGAGCGCTAATCTTTCCAGCCCCTTTCTTTCCCTCCTTCAACGGAAACGCGAGGAAAGAAACAATTTTTGCAATTGGCCTAATATGGGGCCATTAATGACAGCCGAGCTTCCAGTAATGGCCCAGTGTTGGCACAGCGGTAATGGCTGCGTCATGGGACGATAACTTGGGCCCAATAACGGCCCACCGTGGGGGCCCAGCATCGGCAATCTTGTAAAATACTAGGCATACCGGCAATGGCCCAATCGTGGCCCACGAGCGACCTCCATTGCTTCGCTATTAATCGGTGGCACTCGATAATGGTCAACGATATTTCGATATCGTTATTGGCACCGGGGTGCCAATAATTGGTTGTCGTGACTGACGCGGGCCAAGCGTTGGCCCGCGTCCGGTATGTCCTGTATGGGAATCGCAGCCGCAAGTTTATTTTTCCCCAGGAGAAATCCAAAAGCTCCAAATTTATGGGCCAATTCATCTTTTTTGGGAACAAGAAAATTCGTAATTTCCTTTTCATTCGTTCACCCGACGCCCATTCCTTCGTAAAAAAGGAGGGTGGTTCTATGGGTACGCGATATTGTGATATCGTCGACTTAGCGAGGAGGTGATAACAATCGAGCTTTCGGGGTGACGAATTATTTTTCCTTTAACCTTCACGCCACGAGTATTTTTATTGCCACGTTTTTTTTTCTTGTATTGGAAGGAGCGGATTTATTTAGGTTGCTATTTTTGGGAAAGCTGAAACACGAAAAGGTCTCGAGATAAATGTTACCAAAAGTCGGAGTTTACGTAAATACAGAGTTAAGGGTGCCAATCGAAATTGTGGGAATGGAGCTTTTGAAAATTTGTAACTTCCAGGTGAAATTCCTTGGGAGTTGGAAATTTGCGATGTTGGAAGTCAAGCTTTTCGAAGGTTTCCAGCATGTTCTACTCCCGCGTTGAAAGTTCGTAGATTTAAAGTTGATGCAAGTAAATTAGATCCGAGGAATTGCCGCAAAAACGGGAAAATTCGTAAGTTTCGGGTCAAATTTTCCAGGAACTTGGAATTCGCAGTACCGAAACTACAGTTTCCAAGCTTTCGAAAACTTTTTTGGAAAAGTTGCTATGATTTTTGGGACTCCATTGAAAAATTTGCGAAGTTCAACATACCACGAATTTAAAATTCGGGGTTTCGAAGCAATTAACGAAATTACTTCGTCTTCGAAAATTCCCCCCTTCCAGATAAAATTGCCCAGAACCTCCAAATTTACAGCGTCAAAAATAGAGTTCCCAAGCTTTCGAAAACTTTTTTGAAAAAGTTGCTACGATTGTTGGTAGTCGAGTAAAAAATTTTCGAAATCCAACGTCCCGCAAGGGTAAAATTCTGGGTTTCGAAGCAACCAACAAAATTCCTTCGCCTTCGAAAATTCCCGCCTTCCGGATAAAATTTTCCAGAACCTCCAAATTTACAGCGTCAAAAATAGAGTTCCCAAGCTTTCGAAAACTTTTTCGAAAAAGTTGCTACGATTGTTGGAACTCGAGTAAAAAATTTTCGAAGTCCAACGTTCCGCAAGGGTAAAATTCTGGGTTTCGAGGCAACCAACAAACTTCCTTCGCCTTCGAAAATTCCCGCCTTCCGGATAAAATTTTCCAGAACCTCCAAATTTACAGCGTCAAAAGTAGAGTTCCCAATCTTTTTAACTCTTTTTTTGCAAACATTTCTGCGATTTTTCTTAAGGGACTCAAAAAAATACCAAACTTTGCCCCACTCGAGCAACCTGAAATCACTTAAATCCTCTCAGCCTTTCTTCTTTTTGAAAAAAAGAAAAAAAAATCTCGAACATCCGCTAGGATCCATCCCTTCGGCACTCGAACAATTCAGCGCCTTTCCAAGTGTCATCCAAACTCGGATGGAACTTTCGAATCACACTCTGTTCCGATAATGGAGTCCTCGAAAAGTTGGGCAAACTCCGGGAACTGTATGCGAAATTTCTGGTGGTTCCAAACGATGCAAATGTCGTGCGTTTTCCCAAAGAGGGGAAAAGCAAAGTCCGATAACGAAGGTGAGAGAGGCACCCGTCGTTTCCGTGACGCGTCAAATTTCAGAGTCCTCCTTTTGGGTGCAACGATAAGAAGAAGAAAAAAAAAACGCAATAGCTGCGATAATTCAGTCACGTGCATTTCGTAATCGCAGTACATATGTATCCGAGTGTTATTCATCCACGTTTGCATCTGGAATGTGTTTGTTTATCGGCTCAGCTTGAGGTTCCTGTTGGAGATTAGCCGGAAGAACCTTTACTGGGAAGTTGGTAATCTAAATGAGAGAGGAAGTCCAGCCGCATCTAATCTCGTGGCTCGGATAATGCAGGGGCTTCGTTTGATCGTGACACACTTCCATGGGTATAAAAAAATAGCACATGCGTTTTTTCCCCACAGTGCACCGACTGCCGTTCTCCCTTTGTGACATAATATCGTATCTTTCGCTCCGGATTTCGCCTGTCCTGGCTTTTGCAACTTGCAACATTGAATATGAATAGTTGCAATTTCCCCATTGTCCTCGGCCTCCTCTCCGTCGCCATTTCCTTTGGAGATAATTATGCCCGAGTACGCGCTTCTTCCGTGGAGGACATATTCTTTGCGAGTTTCGACGATATGAACGGGAACCACATAGCCACTGGTACCTCGTATTACGAGGACGAGCAAGGTACCGGTGAACGGAGGCCCGTCATATTTCCAGGTGATCATTCTGCATTTTTCTTCCAAGTCCAATTGGCGAATTTCTTACAGTTGGAGTCATTCCGCGTTTCCCAGAAATTCTCGATTTTTGTGTTTTTTTTTTTTTTGGAGGACAATTTCGATATTTGTGCAATTTAGATTCATCGAGGAAAGAGGGAAGGGTTGGCCATAAATTTTTGAGGGGATTTCCAAAATTTAAAAGAATCTGCAAAAAATGAAAAATTGCTGATTTCTTAAAATTTTAACTGGCAGTAAATTTGTATGTGCTGCCAAAAAATTGGACATTTTTTTGGAACGAGCCTTTTCAGATTTTTCGAATTTAAAAAATGGAAATTGGTTTGTTAAACAAAAAGGAGTAGACCCATATTTTTTTGGATTCCAAAATTCAGGAGAATCCGACTATAAAAAATTGCTAATTAGGGGAATGGAGGTAATAGTAGTATTCGCAGGTACTCCTTTCTTCTAATTCCAACTGAGAATTTTTTTCTCCGTCTAATAATAATTTTAAATCCAGTATTGGGGTAATTCTTCTTATGGGGGTTTACGAAATTTTAAAAAATCTGTATAAAATGAAAAATTGTAGATTTCTTAAAATTTTAACTGGCAGTAAATTTGCATCAGTGTTGCCAAGGATTAGGCTTTTTTTTTTAAAGGTTGTCGAAATTTTTGAGTTTCAAAATATAAAAGTTGGTTTTTTAAACAAAAAGGAGTAGCCCCACATTTTTTTGGATTCCAAAATTTAGCAGAATCCGTCTATAAAAAATTGCTAATTAGAACGAAGTAATATTTCCAAAAAGTCTCAATTTCTTTTCTTCCCTTGTAATTCCAACTAGGGACTTTTTTTTCTCCATCTGGTAACAATTTTAGATCCCGTGGATCAATTTTGGGGTAGTTCTGAGTTTCCAAGGAATTAGTATTTCTTTCATGGAATGCGATTTTCAAGATTTTTTGGGATTCAAAAATTGTCGAGAAAAGGTTCCATCATTTTGAAAAATACAATCCATCCAAAAAGTTGCAGATTCGAATGCAGTGAGAAATTGCACAAATATGTCGCTCACTAACCGTGCCGAGATTGGAGAATTTCCAATCCTTGGGCGTTAATGTACGCTTTTATCGCTTCCGGGGTAGTAGCCGATTAATAGACGCTAACGTTACCGTTCATTCGTGTAGGGACGAAATGGTGCGGTGCCGGTAACATTTCGATGGATTACAACGATTTGGGTAAATTTAACCAAACGGACGCGTGCTGTCGGGCTCACGATCACTGCGAAGACGTAATTTCAGCCGGCGAGGAGAAGTACCATCTGCTGAACCCTTCCTATTTCTCGAGGTTACCATTTTGCTATTTCTCGATGGAAATCCAATTTTTGGCATTACTTCGATTCGCTTTTTCCGAGGAAATTTGATAAACAATTTTTTTTTTTCGTCCAATTTTGAGCGAATCGGACAACCCGGTTCCGCCGAATGCAAAATTCTCAAACTTTTTTGGCGGAACTGCTGCTAATTGACAGACCCTTAACCGTCCCACGAATTGCATCGGTAGGTTGCATTGCGATTGCGATGACGAATTCTACGACTGCCTGCATAAATCGACCGACAAAGCTGGTCCCGTCGTAGGGATGATCTATTTCGATTTATTGAACACCAAATGTTTCAAGGAGGACCACCCCCACGTGGGGTGCAAACGCAAAACCAAGTGAGTATTTTTTCCGAACCCGAAAGGAATCGTCAAAGTACTGAAAATTTTTTAAAAAATTAGAAATATGCGTCCTTGACGTAAAGTAATTAAATTAAATGAGAAAATAATGAATATTTAGAGAAAATTCAACATTGACTGTAATTTTATGGGAAATTTTTGCGATTATTATTTGAAATATTTTTCGAGGGGATTTTTATGGTCAGTTTGAAAAAATGGTATTTCTACTTTTAGGAATTTTCCTGTAATTTTTATTATTTTTGTAAATAAAGCTGCAAATCTAAGAAATTATTTTTGCAAAGAAATTTTTATTTTTTTTCTGGAGAATTTTCTTATAATTTCTATTTTTCTAAAAGCGAATTTTTCAATTTTACAAATTATGCTTGCAAAGAATCTTTTTTTATTTTTTGGAAATTTTTTTGTAATTTCTATTTTTCTAAAAGCAAATTTTTCAATTTTGCAAATTACGTTTGCAAAGAAATTGTAATATTTTTGCAGAATTTTCTTGTAATTCCTATTTTTCTAAAAGCAAATTTTTCAATTTTACAAATTACGTTTTCAAAGAAAGTGTAATATTTTTGGAGAATTGTCTTGAAATTCCTATTTTTCTAAAAGCAAACTTTTCAGTTTTAAATATTACCTTTGCAAAAATATTATATTTTTGGAGAATTCTCTTATACCATTTATTATTTGTGGTCACTATGTTACTATTTTTCGTCACGGTTTTACATTTAAAACTTTAATACCAAACTTCACAATTTCTTTCTCTCCGTGAACGCTCGTTATACGTTCTCCATTGAAACCGAGTGTCTTAATTGGAATATTTTGAGATCCCAATTAGGTCGTTTGTGTTTCGAAATTGGCATTTCAAGAAGTTGATACATGTACATATAAATATATAAATATACGTATTTCCGAAGCAAGGGATCGATTGCAAGAATGGTGTTTAATATTTTACAGCACCCCTCCCATAAGATGTTTGGAATACAAAACAGACACATCTCAGCCCAAGAGACATCAATGGTTCGACGTGAAACCGTTTCGTTTGAATGCCAGTAACGTTGACGTTGACGTTGACGATAACCCATTTCTCGCCAACTACGGTCAAGAAATCGATGGGCACTTTATTTAATCGCATCTACCGGTGTAATTCTAAATTAGAGTAATTCACACCGTTGACGGACAATCTGGCGAAAATAGTGGCAAGTGGAAAGAATCGGTACATTTATTGTTAGAAGAAGAAAAAAAAACGGAAGCGTCAAATTAACGAAAATTGTTTGAACAAATGATAAGCGTGCTCTCGTGACGCAAGGCAATGAATTTCAATTTATGGAATGTTAATAATTAAGTCCAATTTTACGAGTTACTTTTGAAGAAGAGCTTTTATATTTTTAGAGAATTTTTTAATTTCTGTTTTTGTTTTTGAGCAAATTTTTAATTCTACAAATTACACTTGCGAAGAAATTTTTATATTTTTGGAGAACGTTCTTGGGGATAATTTCTAATATTTTGGAAGTTAATTTACCAATTCCAAAAATTGCGTTTTGCAAAGAAATTTTTTTTACTTGAGGAATTTTCTTGGAATTTCTATCACTTTTGTAAGTAAAATTACCAGTTTCAAAAATTCTTTTTCCAAAGAAGGTTTTATATTTTTTTGAGAATATCCTCGTAATTTCTATTTTTCTATAAGAACATTTTTCAATTTTCCAAATTAAGTTTGCAAAGAAATTTTTTTTTAATAATTTTAATTTCTAATAATTTTGGAGGTTAATTCACCAATTTCACAAATTACGTTTTGCAAAGAAGTTTTTATATACTTGGGGAATTTTCTTGGAATTTCTATCATTTTTGTAAGTAAAGTTACCAATTTCAAAATTTTTTTTTCCAAGGAAGGTTTTATATTTGTTTGAGAATTTTCTCGTAATTTCTATTTTTCCATAAGAACATTTTTCAATTTTCCAAATAAAGTTTGCAAAGAAATTTCACATATTGCTTTTGCAAAGAAATTTTAATTATCTCGGGCAATTTTTCCAATTCTCCAAATTTGCAAAAAAGTTCCTATTTTTTAGGGACCTTCTTCTAATTCTTCTAACTCTTTTACACAAATTCGCAATTTTTCGTCACGGGAGCCATTTTCATTGCCCTCTTATATCGATTTTCACAATTTAATTTTTAGTTCAACGAAACCTAGGATAAAATTTAGATTGGATGAAAGAATCTTGTAAATAAACAATTACTCGCAAAAACTGGGAAAACGCTGTCGTTTGGGCGAAATTCTTGGCGTCGGGAGCGATAAAAAAAAGAAAAACCCTATCGAGCGAACAGTGTTTTAATGTATGAGAGTGAAAATTTAATTATCAGATGGTGCTCCTCGTGTCGTTATAGCCTTCAACACAGTAAATTTTCCCGTCCATCAACCGCGTTAATTGAATTATCGTCAATGTCAATATCGTAAACACTTCGCCTCGCTTCATGGAGATGATGACTGGACGCGGCGAGCGAAGAACGAATCAATGGGTGGGTGGTTAAAAAGATGAGGCTTTTATGTAAGGTATTAAAATCCTAGACCGTAATAAATGAAAAACCGGGGATGGATTATTTGGAAAATCCATATATTACGTAAGTTCGCCGGGAAACCGGCAAATAAAGAAGAAAAAAAAAAGGGGGGGGGGGGGGGAATAATAAATGAAAAGTGATGTATGCGAACGGCAACGGTGCAACTATAACTTGCATTGCTCCATATGCAATGGCCATTAGTATGGTCGTATACGAAAGTTACGAAACGAATCCAGCAATTGTGGTTTAAACGAGACGACTCTCCATTTTATTTCTTTATTTCTATTTTTTACGCGTTCCCATTTTCCACCCTTTTTTTTCCGCGTATAGCCGCGAATTAATACACTCCTCCATTCCCGACCGTTCGCAGTAAATTTCGCGGTACGAGCTGCAGTTGTGTGTGCATACACGCGACCGATGCGAAATTGCCTTTTTTTCTAATTTTATTTTTTTTCGAAGTCGCCTTAAGAGCCACAAATTTCGTATTCAAACGCGACGCCGATTTTTCGGTAACGAAAAACTTCGGTGTCCCATTTGGGGTGACGGAAATGTTGTCTTGCCCCAGAATGTGACTCCTCGTTCGAATTGACAAATTCGATCGTCCAGCGAATTCTTAAAAATTATCACAATTGTCGAGGATTATTGAAAAATTTTAGAAAAAATATGTAAAAAATTAGTAATAAATATATTGCCACCGCCGGTGTCCAATTTGGGGTGACGGAAGTGTTGTCTTGTCCCAAAATGTGACTGCTCGTTCGAATTCGAAATTCGAGGGTCAAGCGAATTCTCAAAAATTATTACAATTATTAAAGATTATTAAAAAATGTCGAAAAAAAAGAATAAGAAAAATTATTAATAAACCGCTGGTGTCGCATTTGGGGTGAAAGAAATTTTGTCTTGCCCCAGAATGTGACTCCTCGTTCGAATTGACAAATTCGATCGTCCAGCGAATTCTTAAGAATTATTACAATTGTCGAAGATTATTGAAAAATTTTAGAAAAAATTAGTAATAAATATATTGCCACCGCTGGTGCCCCCTTTTTGGGGTGACGGAAGTGTTGTCTTGTCCCAAAATGTGACCCCTCGTTGGAATTCGAAATTCGAGGGTCAAGCGAATTCTCAAAAATTATTACAATTATTAAAGATTATTAAAAAATGTCGAAAAAAAAGAATAAGAAAAATTATTAATAAACCGCTGGTGTCCCATTTGGAGTGAAAGAAATTTTGTCTTGCCCCAGAATGTGACTCCTGATTCGAACTCAAAATTTGAGGATCGCGCGAAGGGAGAAAAAAAAAATGATAAATAAATGTATATTCATATTTTCGAAATGATTACAATTTCTTTTTACGAAATTTCCTTTTTACAAAATTTCCCTTTTACAAAATTTCCCTTTTACAAAATTCCCCTTTGTAAAAATGTAATTTTTTACAGAATCTTTGTTCCCTAATTTTTTTTTGTAAATATAAAATAAGCACAGGGCGTGAGAGACCCACGATACGCTCCGCGGGTCATCTTCTCCGTCCTCGACCATTTCGGCATAAATAAATTGAGTGTCTCCCCATTCGATCCACCCCCTGCAGTGGCACCGGTAGGTGACCTCTTGCAAGCTACCGGCCGATGCATTCCACGGCGAAGCGCGTAACAGTAGCGATGCATGTCAATGCATATGCAAGAGCCGTACATACCTCCACTGCAGGCTTCTGCTAAGGCGAATGGGGACGCTGAATCGCTGGAGGAAAGCTCGTCGATACGTCCACATTCAACTAAAATTCTTAAAGCTACGACTGCGCGCACGAGTAACTTTCCTTATCGTTCCGGCGGCGCAAAACCATGAGAAGAGAGCAACCATCCCTGGGTAACTCTTCCACAGCCCCTATTTTTGCCTCCCCCTTGCTCCAATCCCTTTTTTTTCTCCCTTCCTCGCCCGTCCTTTCTCCAGCAACACCTCCTTTCGCTAAGCAAACTCGTTCCTTTTGCCCCGCGTAGGTCCTGCCTTTGCTTCTCACTTGATCTAGAAAATCAAGGATTCCTTCAAGGAAATTGCCGGCATCCTTCCTGCGAAAGAATCCTTTTGATCTGAAATTTTCGAATTTCATTTGCCTTCCAATCCCGGCCTCCCCCTACCGTAATCAAGCTTCCTTAAGAGGCGGATCGTTCGCCGCGCCATCGAGAACCGAAGCTTTCTCGGGAATTAACCGGTGTAACCGATGTTGCTTGTTGTCCTTTGGAAATTGGAGACTCAAAATTATTTCGCAAAAGAGATTTGCAAAAATCGTTAAGAGGGTAAGGAAAAGCCTCCCCCCCCCTGACGAAAAATAGCGAATTCGTATAGAAAAATTGGAAAAATTGGAAGAAGGTCCCGGAAAAATAGGGACTTTTTTGCAAATGTAATTTGATTAATTGGAAAATTTTTCGAGTAAAGTAAAATTTTTTTTTGCAAAAGTAATATGTGAAAATTGATAAATAAATTTCCGAATTATTCGAAATTCTCCAAGAATGTATAAAATTATTTACCAACTTCATTTGGAAAATTGGAAAATTTTGTTACAGAAAAATAGAAGTTTCACGAAAATTCTCAAAAAAAAAAGAATATAACATTTTTTTTTCAAATGTAATTTTTAAAAATTGGACAATTTCCCAAGAACGGTAAAATTTCCTTGCAAAATTGACTATTAATGGACACTTTGAGGCGGACTCTTCTCGCCTTGCAAAGCAACGCTGAACTTTCGACGACTCCAAGACTCGTATCCTGATGAGCGTTCGATTTTCCTGCATGACCTCGCCAACGCCAATGATTGCGAGAGTTTGCGATAAGAGAAGTTTATCGCGGATAAAGCTACTGTTCGTTCGCCATTGAGCGATTCTGCGAACCACCACAAAGCCCTTCTCGAGCTTCCGCTGAAGCGAACCAATGAACAAACGAACCAAATTCAGTACGAAAAGCACCCCGAGCTATTTGTGCATCCATCCATCCATCCCTTCAGCCACCCGCGAATTTGCTTCTTACTCTTAACACCTCAATGACCGAAGACGCGTCGATACGTCTTTCGTTACCGAAACGGTACCGACTGGTCACGAATATTAAGAATTTTGAGAAAAAATAGATTTAACCCTAGAACAGCACATGGGGTCAATATGACCCCACGTTTAGAAAATTTATTTTGATTTCCCAATGACGAAACATTATTCAAGGAATGTCAAAATACATCTCTCTAAAAATTTTCAGCCTCAAATATTGAAAATTCGCGGAGAAATTGATATTTTTTCACGTGGGGTCCCTTGGCCCCTAGTGTACTGTTTACGTTCGAGCTTGGAGGTGTGCCGTTCCAGGGTTAAAATAGAATAATAATAAAACAAACAATTAACAAATACAAAAAAAAGGCACGCATCGTTTAATTTTTATAAACTCTAACCAGGAAAATCAGATTAATGATTTAATTAACGTTAGAACTAATAATTATTATTATTATTATTATTATAGATACACCGTCACTGCTACATTTAATTCCATCAATTCGCTCTATAGCCATTTATTTACTTGTCCAATAATTGCGATTCGCTGAATCCCAATAAACTCAAATGGGACTTCCCTTCGCTCTTGTTACAGACGTAGCCGCTTCCGTGGAGGTGCATTTCGAGAACAAGGATGGAGGGTTCTTCCTGAAACACACCCCGCGCCAATTCTACTCCTCGCGATTGGACACGATAGCCTTAACCGGCAACAGCCCGAATGGCAACGCGCCCGGGAACCTGCCACCGTCGGTGCTGACGTCCTCGGGCTCGATAGGGCAATCCCCCGGCTCGATATTGTCCATCGACAAGTTCACGGTCTTCCAGACCAGCGAGCCGGTGTCGGTGCGAGCCACTTATGGGCCCTTCAGCACGAAACAGACCGTCCCGGCCAGGTACATCGTGCCGGATCCGCTGGACACGCCTCCGGGCATCGACACGAGACGCAACATCACCGCGGCTACGCTGCTGGACGCCCAGGAACTCGGGGCCCGGCATCTGGACATGTCGGCCCATTTGGTGGGCTCCAGCATCCCCAGGGACGCCCCCGTGCTGAGGGTGCTGTTCCACGCGGGCAGCGAAGCCGGTGGCAGGCGACAGCTCTTGCTGGCCCGGCACCAAAGGGTCTGCGTCATGCTGCACGCCAGTCTCTCCGCGGTCAGAAATGGGCACGGCAACGCCAAGACCAACGCGCCCTTGACGGCCGCCTGCAGCCCCGACGGCGAGGACGGGGTCTGCCTGGCCCAAATCACCATCCCCGCGGATTGGTGGGCCCCTCTGCCGCCACCGGACGCGTCCGGCAGGATCAAGGTCACCAAGACCCTGCCCAGACTCGTGCAGGTCGCTTATTCGGTGCTGGAGCCCAGGACGGAGGACAGCACGAGCGACAGCACCTCCAGCGGCTTCTGCAGGCCCCGAGTGCAGATTCAACCGGTGACACCCTTGGGCCAGATACCCCTGGCTCCGAACAGAGCCGCTTACAAGGAACTGAAGGCCGACGACACGCTCACCCTGCTGGTCCCGCACGGGCCGCTTTATCCCAGGTCCAGATTGCACATACCGGTTTTCCTGCTGCCCCAGCAGCAATCGGCAGGCAGGCAAAAGACCGCTCCCGCCATCGTCGGTGTCATACTGAGGTACGTTTTATGGGGAAGAGGGTACTGGATTTTCATGGGGATGCAGGGTTTTCGTATGGAAGCGTGACAGTGTCGGAGCTGACAGGGTTCCGAAAGCGCATCAGGCTGATGCATTTATTTGCTGATTCCATTATTTTCATAAATGCACGCTCATATGCATCAGGCTAATGTATTTTGTGATATTTTAATGCGTGGAAATATTAAAAAAAATGTTTCTCCGCTAAAATAATTTATAAAGTAGAAAAATGTGTGAAATGAAAATTATAAAAAGAAATTGTTATTACAAAAATATAGTTAATTATTATTAACTACGTATTTTTACTTATCAATGCAAAAAATAATAATTATTGTATACAAAAATAATCCTAATTTCCTTGGAAATCATTTTCTTGCAAAAGTTTACTATCAGTAGAAAATGATTAATAGTTTTTCATGAATATTAATTGTTTTCTTAATTAATTTCATTGCTTCACGTCGCAAACAAATATTTATTATTTTAATTTAACCCTTCTAGGGGCATTGCTAAAATTTTACCGCCTACTTATTTTCAGTTTTTTTTTTCCCACATTTTTGAACTTTGTTACAGTTTTAAGTGCAAGTATTTTTCGAGTCCTTGGAGGTCTGAATTTAAAATTCCTTTTATTAAGATTGAATAGTTAATGTCGATACTCTTGGAATTATCAGACCTTCGTTTGTTACTCGAATTTTCAAAACCATCGCTAATTGTTGAAAGTTTATACAATAATTATTATTTAAAAATAGCTCGGAATTGGTTTGCCTCCGAAGGACCTGAACCCTCTCCTGTAATTCGTCGATTATTAATTAATTCGTTAATAATTCCACACAATTGCCAATTACCGGTATATTGCAACTGTCGGTTGAAAAAGACCGTGTTACTATAATTATACAAATACAACGTGATTTCTATGTGATATAGAAATATCCGAGAGAGGCTTTGGGTTGGGTCGGTATGAAAAGTGACTATATCGGTCGAATAAATGTAATGGTCACATTATCCACGAATGAATTACCCACATCTGTAGCGCATATATAATAATAGTAAAATGCCACATTTCCGCATATTAAGGGAGAAATCAAGTACGGATTATTTTGCAAAATATGGTATTTCCGTTTCAAGTGTAAATCACTGATACTTTTGGATTTTCAATTCAAATCGGTCCAATCGAAACTCAACCACCCAAATTATTTTTTCTTTCTTTTTCTCTTTTTTATTACCAACGATAATATAAAAAAATTTGATCCTTGCAATCAATCAATCGGAATTTTATTTTTTTTTTAAATCTTCCGACTAAGTAGTTGGTTTTGAATGATTTGCAAATTTGGATTCGACTTTTTTTTGGCAACAATTTTTCCAAAATATTTCTAGGATTTTTATATTTCATTTTTATGATTTCGAGATTTTTCGAATTTTTTTCTCAGAAATGATTCGATAAATTTTTTCGAAATCTACCGACTATAGTTGATTCTGGATGATTTCGAAATTTGGATTCGATTTCGTTTAGCAATATTTTTTCGAAAATGTTTTTAGAATTTTTACACTTAATTTTTATGATTTCGAGATTTTTCGAATTTTTTTTCTCAGAAGTGATTCGACAAATTTTTTCGAAATCTACCGACTATAGTTGATTCTCGATGATTTGGAAATTTGGATTCGATTTCGTTTAGCAATATTTTTTCGAAAATGTTTTAAGAATTTTTATATTTAATTTTTATGATTTCGAGATTTTTCGATTTTTTTTCAGAAATGCTACAATTTTTTTTTCGAAATCTACCAACTAATTGATTCTCGATGATTTCGAAATTTGGATTCCATTATTTTTCACAAATATTTTTCGAATTTTTATAATTTTTATAATTTCGAAATTTTTTTTCCGTTTTTTCGAGAAAACCGCGCATTTACCAAATTAATATAAAACAAGATTTACACACGTCTATTGTTGGGGAAGTTTCCACCCACGTAATTTCGGGGTTGAGGTAACAATCGAGGGTAGAAGAATCCAATATCGAGTAGAAACGCAACATTCGGACCGAGAAAGGGGAAAAGTTGTACATGAAACAAACAAAAAAAATTCGAAAAATATATCAAGCCCGATATTGGAAATTTGATTCGTTAAAGGGTCCGGCGGTTTGATGCCTTCATCTCGCATCGTTACCCTGAAAGTAACTAATTAATCAAAAAGGAAGTTAATTTCGCCGCAGTTTCGAGCAAGTTTCACCTAATTTTCCCGGGGAAGGAAATTCCATTTAAAACGTAAATTTCTTCGAAAAAGAAAATCCATTAGCGGGATGGAGCCAAAAGAAAAAAAAAAGGAAACGATACATAAAGAATCGGAACTCCGACTTGGGTATTGAATCAATCAAATTCATGAAAAATGCAGCGAAGCAGGAGAAAAAGTCCGCGTTCTCATTTCCATCAAGGCGGATGGAATTTCCATTTCCGAAGCACCTGTACACGAAAGTTTGAACATTCCTGCTGGAGAATCATCCGAGGAACGTTCTTAATTTCGACATTAATATAGCGCGGGAGGGAATTCCAGCGGTGATAATAATTTCAAGTAAACATACGACACACGTTGCGTAATTGCTGCGAGAAAAACAATTTGCGAAATTCGCTATGAAAGTAATCAAGATGCACTCGTAACAAATTGTAGCGAAAGCATGTAAGAAAATAACGAATGGTGCAAGAAAATTCCGAAGGTATAGAAAATTGCTCAAATGATACGTAAAATAACGAAAAAAAATTCTTTTTTCTAAAATAGAGTTAATCAATAATAATTGAGCTTTCTTTGAATTTTTTTTAGCTTTAATATAATTCATAAATTAAGTTAATAATCAAAATTCCGAAAAATAATTCTATTTTCCTTGAACAAAAATTTCTTTATCAAAAGTTTACCATCAAACTGAAGTCGATTCATAATTTTTCATGAATATTAACCCTAGAACAGCACACCTACGAACTCGAACGTAAAGAGCGTAATCGATTTTCCAAAAAAAGGTATTTATTTTGAAAAATGAAGGGTGTGATTTTTAGAGAATCACTAATTTTCGTAATATCGCACATAATTGCAGATTTGGAGTTCGGACAATTTTCGATTTTGGACAATGGAGTTCGAAAATCGCGTGGGGTCATATTGACCCCATGTGCTGTTCTAAGGTTAATTATTCTCTTAATTAAATCCCTTATTTTAAACCACGAGCGAATATTTATTTACAAATTCACGAAAGGTACGAAATTTCCTTGGGAAAATTGACAAAAGTAATAAAAATTACAAAAAAATTTAACCATCAGCTTTCTATTAACTTTTACACTTTTTTAATAAATCAATTTCACGATTTCGCGTCACGAGCGCATATTTGCAATTTCTCGTAATTTTTTTTCTCATTTTCGGTGCACCGAGTTTACAACAAAAAAAAAATCCTTCGCTGCACTCTCGCGAGCTTCGGATGCAATTAATTTCGCGGTTCTTTCTAAACACTGTCCCCTATTTTCTTCGTTTCCCTTTTTTTTTCCCCTCCTATTTTCCCGGTAAAGCCGCTTTTCATCAACGCATGACGTTTCAGCGGCTCATAAGTGCGTCTTTATTTGTCCCGAAGAGACATACATTCACGCTCCACATACATGACCAGGTCAGGAGGTTGAGGAATGATGCGCTCCGCTGTGGTATTCAGGCAATCTGGTGGCGGCAGAACTCCTACTCCGCCGCTTTAATATCCGCAGAAAAGAGGATGAAACGAAGCCTTCATTTCCTTGACACCAACGTTCGCCGATATCACGACGGCTGACGTAACAAAAGACACTTTCGCAAACAATCGCGAGGGATGACAAGAAAAAATTTGGGATTTTTCCCGCGGGGAAAATCCGAGACACGCGATTTTCCTCATCTCGCGCGGTCACTTTCAGAAACGTGGCTGATTTCGCAACCGGAAACGCACTGGGGGCCATTTACCCGGAAAGTACCTGAAAATGGGTCCAATCGATTGATGGGAACGGGACAAATCGATTGATGAGGATGGGACCAATCGATTAATGGGTATGGGACCAATAGCGAGTCCAGGGAAAAAATATGATACGTCCGGAAAGTGATTTTACAACCGGAAACGCATTGGGAGCCATTTGCCCGGAAAGGACCTGAAAATGGGACCAATCGATCGATGGGAATGGAACCAATCGATTAATGGAAATGGAATCAACCGATTAATGGGTATGGGACCAATAGCGAGTCCAGGGAAAAAATATGATACGTCCGGAAACTGATTTTACGACCGGAAACGCATTGGAAGCCATTTACCCGGAAAGTACCTGAAAATGGGACCAATCGATCGATGGGAATGGGACCAATCGATTAATGGAAATGGGATCAACCGATTAATGGGTATGGGACCAATAGCGAGTCCAGAGAAAAAATATGATACGTCCGGAAACTGATTTAACAACCGGAAACGCATTGGGAGCCATTTACCCGGAAAGTACCTGAAAATGGGTCCAATCGATCGATGGGAATGGGACCAATCGATTAATGGTAATGGGATCAACCGACTAATGGGTATGGGACCAATAGCAAGTCCAGGGAGAAAGTATGATACGTCCGGAAACGGATTTTACAACCGGAAACGCATTGGGAACCATTTTCCCGGAAAGGACCTGAAAATGGGACCAATCGATCGATGGGAATGGGACCAATCGATTAATGGGTATGGGACCAATAGCGAGTCCAGGGAGAAAATAT
Organism: Gasteruption jaculator; assembly: GCA_949825005.1. Classification (NCBI taxonomy): domain Eukaryota; kingdom Metazoa; phylum Arthropoda; class Insecta; order Hymenoptera; family Gasteruptiidae; genus Gasteruption; species Gasteruption jaculator. Next base: position 7,951,174 of record OX463773.1, on the reverse strand, counting down.
GATACGTCCGGAAACTGATTTTACAACCGGAAACGCATTGGGAACCATTTACCCGGAAAGGACCTGAAAATGGGACCAATCGATCGATGGGAATGGGACCAATCGATTAATGGGTATGGGACCAATAGCGAGTCCAGGGAGAAAATATGATACGTCCGAAAACTGATGTTACAACCGGAAACGCATTGGGAGCCATTTACCCGGAAAGTACCTGAAAATGGGACCGATAGCGAGTCCAGAGAGACAATATGATACGTCCGGAAACGAAGGGACGCGAACGTCATGGATATTGGATTGTCATTGAACGAGACACACGTGTAAAGCTTTTCGGAACCGTCGATGCAATTCACTTGCAACCATGCAGACTGCATCCCTTTCGCGTGCCACGATTGCTTCCGTCAAAGACTTGTTTTCGTATTTGATATCATCGCACCGCTAAACCCATATGTGCAGTCATTATATCACGCACACGTTTCCCTCGTCAATCATATCAGTCTCCGGCCCGATGAAAGTTCGATCGAATCCTCCCTCTGGGAGTTTGCGGATTTCTTTTTCCCGCAAGTTTCCAGTTTTTCACGTCAAACAATTTCCAAACGGGATTGTAATGGAAAAAAAATGGATTTTCCTTTTTTTTTTAATATGTGTGTGTGTGTGTGTATGTCAGGGATTTCCAATTTATGTCAAAATGTTTCGGGATCAATTTTCTCCGTGCAACTGATCGAACTTGCGCTTGCAATTGCGATTGGAGGAAATTCGAATTTTTGTATGGGAACAATTGATATTTTTCGATACCCAAATTTGAAAACTTGGGATTTGGAAAAATTTCATTTCAAGGTGAAACGAATTTCTGGATTTTGCTGTTTTCCAAATTTGCCGTAAGAAAGTTTGGAGTTTCAGCAATTCAGTTAAATTGCAATTGCGACGAATCGGAGAATTTGTAACAGAGGGATTAATATTTAGCAATATCCAAACTTGAAAATTTCAGTCTGGAGAATTTTTATTCCAAAGATGTGTTCCAAATCTCCAAAAATCCTATTTTCGAAATTCGCTCCAAATACGTTTCAACTTTTTTTCCCAAGAAAATCTATAAAATTGCAATTCAATACAATCAAAAAATTTACAATGAACGAACATAACTAAACAATATTATATTTTTCACCACCCAAACTTGGAAATCTTGATCCGGAGAATCCTCATCCCGGAAATGTTGTACTTGTGAAATGTCCAATATTCGAAATCTCCCGACTCTAAAAACATGCCAGACTCCAATCTCTTCTCCTTGCAGCCAATGAAATTGCAATTGGCGGGCTAATTTAATAATTGCTCACTTCTGAGTGAACGACCAATTTTTTTTTCTCATTGTCAGTCAGGAAATGGCGTTTCAGGAGCATGAGCGTGACAGGAGTGGGTAGCGAATGAAATGTAACGAATTTAACTAAAAGTTAATGACACGATTTGCTTGGTCTCTTTGCAGAGCACGCGTGAAATCGGGTGTCAAAGTCATCGATGCGTCCAGCAGCAGCCCAGACTGGATTGTCAATTCGGACATTAACGCCAAGAATACTGCCGCCACGTTTACTGCCAGACGAAAGGAGAACGTGTCTCGATTGCCCAATACGTACGTATTTATCCCTTTCCTTCGGCTTTTCAATAAAAGCAAACTGTTGTTGCGGCGTCTTATCGTCAAGCGGAGTGGCAACTTCGGTCTAATTTGATAAAATTACACTTTTCTTTTTTTTTTTCGCCTCTCGACTCATAACTTGCCAATTACAGCATCCGTTTGTCACACGACAGGGGAAAATGTGGGGCGTGGTAGCGAATGGATGACGAGGAAAAACGGATATTATGTTAGCGAGTAATCCGCTGGAAAGGATTAGGGCCAATAAGGACTTTTTTGATTTCGCAACAGGCTGGAGCAAAATGTAGCAATTTCTTTTTCCGTTTGAGGTAACGACGTAATTTAGAAAAAAAAAAGAATGCATCCCTTTCAGAATTTGGGGTTCAATCTATTTTTCCCTTTTTTTTTCTTTTGGATCCGAAAAAACGGGGAAATTTTTCGGTACTAAAAAGTTATTTTGGATTACATCTATTTTTTTTTCGGGTTTTGAAAAATTACAAATATCGAAGAAAAATTGTAAAAGTATTTGTACAAGTTTTCTACAAATTCGATTATTTAACATAGTTTGGGCTAATTTTTCGAAAGGATTAAAAAATTATTTGAGGTTCTATCTATTTTTTTTCCAACTTCCAAAATTGTCTGTTTCCAAAAAAATACCGGAAAAAATAGTCCAAAATGCCCAAGTATCAATTTTCAAAAAGAAAATTTCATCCAAAAAGTAGAAATACACGCAGTTACAATTTCCACCGGTACAATTTTCGAATCGGGTCACTCCAAAGTTTAGGAAAAATCGTCTCCAAGCGATTTTCATAAAATATCGAAATTTAGTGACATTTCCGTCGAATCGATCGGAAATGAATTTCCAAAAGGGAATTAACTCAACTTCGGGAAAACCAAAAATTCGATGTCCAAAATATTCAAACATCAATTTCCAAAAAGAAATTTTCGTCCAAAAAGTAGAAATACACGCAGCTACAATTTCCACCGGTACAATTTTCGAATCAGGTCATTCCAAAATTTAGGAAAAATCGTCTCCAACCGATTTTCATAAAATATCGAAATTTAGTGACATTTCCGTCGAATCGATCAGAAATAAATTTTCAAAAGGGAATTAACTCAACTTCGGGAAAACCAAAAATTCGATGTCCAAAATATCCAAACATCAATTTCCAAAAAGAAATTTTCGTCCAAAAAGTAGAAATACACGCAGTTACAATTTCCACCGGTACAATTTTCGAATCGGGTCATTCCAAAGTTTAGGAAAAATCTCGCCAAGCGATTTTCATAAAATATCGAAATTTAGCGAATTCATTTCCGTCGAATCGATCGAAAATGAATTTCCACAAGGGAATCAACTTAACTTTGGGAAAAAACGAATACCAAAAGTTCGCTGTCGAAATTGTCGAAACGTCAACCTTGTTCAGACTGGAGCTAATTATCCCCACGAAATCGTACCACTGGAGAAGCAATCGGTAATTACATATTCGCCATTTTTCTCTCTCTCTCTCGCGCCGGTTTTATTTACCATCATTCGTGAATCGTTACATGTAAGTAAACCTCTAATTATCGGAATCACCCACGGCGGATACGCGCGTTAATCTACAAATAAATTCCAATAACAATCCACGAGCGTTCGTTGTCGGCTCTTTCGCGAAAATTCAATTACATTATTATCAATCGCGCCGTTGCGCGAAATGGGTCGAAAGAAAGGTTTATCGTCATCTCACGACTTAGCATTCAATTATTAGCCGGTTGTTTACTCCTTCGGAGTGTCCTCGTTTGATTCGGCGGTAGAGGTCGATGGATTATCTGCGGTATCTCTGCGACGCCGATTCTCGGAGCTCTCCGACGACGACGACGACGACGACGAGGAAGACGACGACGAATCGTCGCCCTGACCGTTATCGGCGCCCTTCGCCGCGTTCTTCAGCCCGCACCCGGTGCCCACATCCGTCCTAGGCGACTTCCCGTTGCATCCTTTACCGTTATCATCATCGTCGTCATCGTCGCTATCGTCATCCACGGCAGCGGCAGCGCCACCTTTGGCCCGTTGCGCCTCCTTTTCTTCGTCCTCGTCGCTGGAGGAACTGGAAGAACTGGAGGAATCGTCACCTTTACCGTCGCCGTCGCAATTCTCGCTGCAGCGTTTCATGCGTCCCGGGTTTTCCTCCTCGGGGCCCTCTTCCGGCACCTCCTGCTCCTCGCCGTTCTCGGGGCCCTCTTCCGGCACCTCCTGCTCCTCGCCGTCCTCGTCCGTGGTCTCCTCGGAGGAGTTTTGCGTCACGTTTTCCTCCTCGATTTCCCTCTTGGCCATGCCTCCGCTCTTCTTCGGCTGCTCCTCGCTGGATTCGGAAGACTCGCTCGATTCGGGAGCGGCGGCTCCGGTCTTCGCAGGTGCAATTGGCTGCCCCGGTGGGCTCACGGCGGGGCCCGGAAGCTCCGTCGGCATGGAGCTGGAGAAATCCAGCACCAGCAGCACCAGGAGCAGGGACAGGGCCCCCACGGTGGTGGTGGTGGTGGTTGTTGCGAACTTGAAGCCCATTTTGGAGAATTCGCAAGGAAGTTCGGTCGCGAGACGATGATCGATCGCCGAGGAGGGAGGAAATCGCAGCCGCGGTTCGAGTCGATATCGAAGCTGTCGAACTATTGAAGCGGGCCGATCCTCGGCCAGCTTTATATAGTCCGATCCGATACGCTCGAGATGATAATTGTGGTCTATTTTAACGGACGAGCGGGTACGTAAGAAGTGGCGATTATCGAGTCAACGTCGTCATCGGAGGCGTCATCTCCTGCTCCTCCTCCTCCTCCTCCTCTTCCTCCTCCTAGTCGTCCTCTGGCTTCGTTCGACTTTCGGTGCACGAAAGTGCATCGTTTCGAGAACCAATGGTTGAACCGCCAGCGGGAGGCATCGAAATGCATTTTAACGAACTTCCTAAACGCCAGGTTTCAAGGACGGATTGATTAAGTTAATTGTTGCTGGACGTCCAAGGCGAAGAGCGGATTTAGCGTGGTCGCGAGCAAGAAAAGAGAGAGAGAGAGAGAGAGAAGCAGTCGTATGAGTAATTCAGCGCAAAATCCAATCGGAGAGTATTTTTTTTATGGTTTTTTTTTATCGCTTATAAATATGTGACGGAGCAAGATAAGGAAACGTATCACGTTGTCGCGGAGTAAGTGGAATGTGAAACGGCTATTATTTATTGCGAGTGGAGACGAGTCTTTTTGTTGCCGCTGATCTTGGCAAAAATAGACACGCGTTGGGGATGCAACGGGGTGATGTTTGTTTGTTTATTTATTTATTTATTTATGCATTTTGGCATTTATTTATTTACCTCTTCCGAGGGAATCGTTTGATGCAGTTGCAGGATGGATGTTTATTATTTTAGCCTCGAATCGATCGGAAATCAATTTCCAGAAATAAGCCTTCGTTCAAAAAGTAAAGGCACGTGTTGTTGCAATTTCTGCCGGTGCGATTTTCGAAAGGAGTCGTTGCAATTTTTTTGGAAAATTCAACCCCAACCAATTTGTTATAAAATAGCGGAATTTAGTGATATTTTTTGAAAATCAATCGAAAATTAATGCCCAAAAAGTAGAAATACGCGCAATTGCGCTTTGTACCGATGGAATTTTCAAAAGGAGTCAGTGCATTTTTGGGGAAAAATCAACTCCAAGGAATTTGTTATAAAATAGCGGTATTTAGTGATATTTTTTTTAAATCAATCGAAAATTAATGTCCAAAAAGTAAAAATGCGCGCAATTGCACTTTGTACCGATGCAATTTCCGAAAGGAGTCATTGCATTTTTGGGGAAAAATCAACTCCGTCGAATTTGGTATAAAATAGCGATATTTAGTAATATTTCCCTCCAATCCATCGAAAATAAATGTCTCAAAAGGGAATTTTCGTCTAAGAAATAGAAACACGCGCAATTGCAATTTTCGAATCGGCTCAATACAATTTTACAGGGAATCCAAAAAATCGGTTCCAACCGATTTTTTGTAAAATAGCGAAATTTAGTGATATTTCCCTCGAACCTATCGAAAATTAATTAAAAAGGGAATTTTCATCTAAAAAAATCAAGAAACACGAGCAATTGCAATACCAACTTATTATAAAAAAAGAGAAAAAAATTTAATAATAATAATCCTAAAATTCCCGGCAGAAGTTTGGTATTAAAAGATGCGGGTAAATTAAATTGCAACAACGAGGCTTGATAAGAAAACGATGCATGAGATAATCTGCAATTGGTTAGATGAGCATCGCGTAATGAAATCACGAAGTTATAATTCCTCGGAAAATATTCTCCTAATGGACACGAAAAAAAAAAAAAAAAGGAAATCGAGTCTGTTTCTTTCATCTCCTGCAATAATCCTCCGCTCGTTTCTCACCGGCAAAAATCTGTCGCGGGAAAAAGTACATAATAATCAATTATAGAAATGTTGAGACCCATTGCAGCGTGAAAAATTGCTTGTTTGTATTATTTCACTCTTCGCTTGAGACTCGAGTCCGGTGACGATAAAGAAAAAAAGTTGCAAGGAAAAATCCTTTTCACGGCAAAAATGCGATTATGTATCAATCAATAATACCGTTTCGGTTGATTAATTCTCCTTTGAGTATTAATTTTATGAAAAACAACGTCACGGGACGGGAATACATGTTTTTTTATTTATTCAATTCCTATTATATAAGTCAGAAATAAATAAAATCGGAAAAAATTGTATTTTCGAGCCTTTCCGGGTCGCATCGGAATTTCAAAATATCAGGAAATTTGAAAATCAATCACTCGATATTTTCCTGGAAGTTTTCCATGATCTTGGATTTTTTTCGCAACTCGTTATCTTAATTAAAAACTCGTTCCATCGGATCGCGCAGTATTTCAATCTCTTCTCGTTGAATAAATTCACATGACACCGATCAGGTTTTATTAAATAACAGGACGAATAAAAATTCCAAAGTACCATTCGTTCCACGCCCAGATAAAAAAAATTAGAAAAAAAAATATTTCCACTATACTGTAAAAAAGATCCACCGAGAATTGCGAAAAATATGTAATTAATAATTTTGGGTCTCACCGATAAATTGTAAATTAAATCCAGAGCAGTTTTAGCAGCCTTTGTTTCGGCAAATCTCGTTTTTTGATATTCAAATGCGAAAATTTGTAACTTAGGAACACAAAATTATAGCAACTTTGGGAAAATTTTATTTTGAAGTATGGAATCTCTACTTTAATCCTTGTGAATTCCAAGAATTCAAAAAATTTGTTATAAAAGTTACCAATTTTTTAATGCGAAATTATTATTCTCCATTTTATCGTGGAACCAGATTTGCTGGCATTCAAATTATAAATTTACAAAATAAAATTTTTATTTTATCAAAAAGGTACGTTTCTTTAAGTTAAAATAAAAGATTTCGTAATCTGGAAAGGCAAAATTCTGGCAAATTGGGAAAATTGTTATTTTGAAATATGAGATCCCTACTTTCATCTCTGTAAATTGCAAATATCAAAAAAATATTTTGCGAAAGTTACGAATTTTCAAAACCAAATTCTTGTTCTCCATTTTCCCGCAAAACCTCGTTTTTCGAAAATTAAATGGAAAAACTCCAACAAAATAGTAATTTAGGTAAATTATAAATTGCTTTCAAACAATTTGTTATGTCGGCAAAGAAAAATTGAATCACTGAAAATTTGTTTTTTTCCACAAGAAAAAAAAATATTCGAATTTTCGAAATATCAAATACTTTAATTGTATTCTAATATCCAAAAATTGTCAACTTCCTTTGTCGTCACTCTGAAAGGGATAGGAAATTCTACATGAAGTCAACTTCTATATATTGACATTAAAATATGTATATAGTTTGTCGGGTGCACGTCGTAACTCATAAACTTCTCGAGTGTTTCGCGATATTACTTTATTTTCTATTCCACGTTATGAAATTTTCTGTAGTGTCGCACCTTGTAATATGTGGCGCGCAAGATGTGACCATAAAGTTAAGGGGCGAAACAGGGAAAGGAAAGGAAAGTAAAGTAAAGGTGCCATCTAATTTTGATCCCTCCGTTCGTGTTTTCTAGGTCGGCCGAGGAGATCTTGACCATGTTGCTGGAAGCCAGCGAAGAAGGCGTCGGTGGCACATGGGACGGCGGACGTATCGTTTGGAGTGTCCGTTATTCTCTGGAAGGCGAAGACGACAATGTGTCTTTATCGGGACAGTTGCAGCAGCAGCAACATCATCATCATCACGTGGAGCGCAGGAAATTGCAAGCCAGGCTGGAGATACAGAAAGACGATATCCAAGCTGTCTTGCCCATTTCTAAGGTGAGTAGGTAGCCTCTGAATGAGAAATCCTAGACTTTTCGATTCTCGGTCACGCAAAAGGCTTGGGTTTCCACTCCAAGTTTCCACACTGACAATTCCAAGTTTGTGCAACACTTCCCCGGGAAGAGGCGGAATTATTTCAAGCCGGAACGACTCGAGCAAAATCTCAATTTGAAACTCAGGATTTCTGCTTTAATTCCTGTAAATTCTGGGAGGAATAGGAAATTTTCGAGGTGAAATTGGTGTTTTCTATTGCGAGATTGAAATTCACTATTTTAAAATTGAAATCAAGAAATTTGTAACTTGGGAAAAAAATTACAGTACCTTTGGGAACATTTTATTTCGAAGTACAGAATTTTTATTTTCATCCTTGTAGATTCCAAGCGTTAAAAAAAAAATTCCTGCAAAAGTTACCAATTTTTAATGCGAAATTATTATTCTCCATTTTATTACAAAACCAGATTTTTGAAATTCAAGTAAAATATTTCGTATCTGGGTAAAGAAAATTACAGTAACTTTAGGAAAATTTTACTTTGAAGTATGGGATCTCTACTTGGATCCTTGCAAATTTCAAGCTTCCAAAAATTTTTTTGCGAAAGTTATAAATTTTCAAAATGAAATTACCGTTCATTTTATCACAAAGCTACGTTTTTTAAGTTAAAATAAAAAAAAATCGTGACCTGGAAAGGCCAAATTACGGTAAACTGGGAAATTTTTTATTTTTAAAACATGAGATCCCTACTTTCACCTCTGTAAATTGCAAATATTAAAGAAAAATATTTTTCGAAAATTACGAATTTTTAATGCAAAATTATTATTAATTAAAACGACAAATTTCTCAACTTGGAAAGGCAAAATTATAGTATTTAACTTTTTTGGGACTTGGATGAAAAAAATAAACAAACCGAAAGCAAAGGTTGTAGAAACAAATGACGGGAATCTATCTCTCGCGGATTTTTCACAGGAAATCAATTTCCAGGAGGATTTCACTGCCCGGCGCCGGATAGCATGCTGATAATAACGCTACATAGCTTGAATTTTATACTCGAATGACCAAATCCAAGAAAGAGTTTCGGAACGGTGTCCTTACGTCAAGTACTCTGGCACTCCTCCAACCTTCCCTTCGATTCTCATTTTCCTTTTTTCATCCCCTTTCTTTTTCTACTTTCCTTTCTTTTTTTTTTTTACTTATCTCATCGGTAATATAAAGTCACGACCGTACTTACTCATTGGCTTTTCAAAGTAGCATTCACTCGCCTCTTGAATTCCAACAACTACTACCCCCAAAGACGTATACGATTTCCAGTTTGTTCCGGGTTTCATTATTCTTCCAAACCTGCAATTATTACGTATCCCAGGTTCGGGCGATTCTCGATTTTCCACCAATATTGAAATGGTACAATAAAAAATAGTGATATTCATCAATATGTAACCCAATTTATTATAAAACAGCGAAAATTTAGCAATATTTCACTCGAAACTGTCGAAAATTAATATCTACAAAGGGAATTTCCTTCTGAAAAGTAGAGAAGCACGCAATTGCAATTTCTACCAATGCAATTTACGAATGGGATCGCTTGAATTTTTGATGAGCAGTCAGGGCCAAGTAATTTGTTGTAAAATAGCAAAATTTAACAATACTCCCCTCGAATCGGTCGAAAATTAATATCTACGAAAGGAATTTTTGTCTAAAAGATAGAAAAGGGCGCAATTGCAATTTTCAAATCGGGTCAATACAATTTTACAAGGAATCGACTCCAACCAATTCGTTATGAAATGGCAAAATTTAGTAATATTTCCGTCGAATCGGTCGAAAATTGATTTCCACAGAAGGAATTTTCGTCCAGAAAGTAGAAATACAAGCAGTTGCAGTATGTACCAATGCAATTATCAAATGTGGTCACTGCAATTTTTAATAAACAATCAGCTCCCTCTAGTTTCCTACAAAATAGCAAAATTTGGCAATATTTCCCTCGAATCTGTCGAAAATCAATATCCGCAATGGCAATTTTTGTCTTCAAAAATAAAACCACGCGAAATTGCAATTTCCATCCGAGCAATTTCCAACCAAAGTCACTACAATTATATAAAAATAAAATCGGCGCCAGCCAATTTCTTACAAAATATCGATATTTAGCAAATTAAATTCTACTATCTCTGGAATAGTGACGAAAGAGACACGACTTCTGCCGGCAGGAAGTCACGATAATTTACCATTCTCGAATCAGACAACAAATTTTCCAAAAGTCTCGCCAAGTGTTGGCCTGCTGGGATGCAGGTCCTCCAATTGAAACTCACTCACTGCGTCTCAAAAAAAAAATAACGGAATTCCATCGTCGACCATCATCAATTTAGTTTAGTCTCAATCAGGTATTCCCCAAACGTGCCCGGATAATCAAAGGCGACGAGGAGTCTACCCTCCTGCTGCTGCTGCTGCTGCTGCTGTTGCTGCTGTTGCTGTTGCTTGGCTTGGCCATTATTCCAGAGCCGCCAAGAGCGAAGCCATGCCGAGGTCAAGGATGAAACGCGAGGCAAAAGCAAAAGCCTAGCCTGTGCAATCTTCCCCGAAGGTTGGAGGGATCGATCAGGGAGTTACGGGATAGCAAGGATACGTATGTTGCCTCGATGAGTGGAAAACACGTCTAGGGATTCTGCTACATCCATATCGACCCAGGAATAGCAAAAGCGAGAGCAGCAGCAGCAGCAGCAGCAGAAGCTTGTGACGGAGTCATTTTTCCCGAAATGCAGATATGTAGCAAGGGAAGCGTGGAAGCATTTCGCAGGGGCAGTGTCCTGCGGGAATCTCCACCCCCCAAAGACTCGCGAAGATACGCGCTGCGGAGAGACGCCGGTAGGGGGTCTCTCGCGACTTCGGCGTACCCGCGGGTAAAGCGCGAGCCGAGAAACAATAAGAGGAGCTCCCGGATCGACCGGAGAGCATTCCGACTCGAGCTCGAGCGACACTCAAGTGTATACGAGAGTGATCAGCCAGAGTGAGAGCACACCAGGTAAAGGGTAGAAGCGGCTTTATGGTTGGGTAATACCGACCATATTCTCTCGTAGGTAGAAAATCTCCTTAAGTTGGGTGAACCGACTTGGAGGTTATACCTGTTGGGTAAACCGACGGGTTTAGATAGGAAGACCTTTTCAGGTTATCCTGTTGGGTAAACCGACGGGTCTCGTAGAAGATTTAGGATATTCCTGGCTGGGTAAACCGGCCTAGATCCTCGCAGAAGGGTTGGGTGAACCGACACTTCAGGCACCCCGTTGGGTCAACCGACGGTCCACAGTTAGGGAAAAGAATCCCTAAGGAACTGGTTGGGAGAACCGACCATCCTCAGGGAAGAGATCATAGAAATCTCGTGGTTGGGTCACACCGACCTAGAGGTTACGCTGTTGGGTTAACCGACGGCACCAGAGTCGCAGTTAGACTTCTTCCAGGAAGAAAGGCTCCTGGAAGAAGAGGTTAGGAAACGAGAACTTGCCGTACGCTGGGTAATCCGGCGGCCCTAGAAACCTGGTGGCGGAATCCCCGGTGGTCAAGGAAGATCACCAGGTTAGTTTGCACAACGGTGCAAAATAAACTTGAATTTCCCGCGTTTTTGTAGATATTTTCGAATAATACCGCGCACGGAATTCTCTAGGGAGAATCTCCGTGAATTGTAAGACTAGAAGCGCGCCAATTTCAAATGAGCGAAGTTTGGAATCGGCGATTATTGTAAAAAAACCGTGTATTTAGAAGTCTTTCAAGAATATAGAAGCATTGTTTATTGTTTTGTTATTGTTTAAACTTGTCTACGGCGATTATTTCCCTTCTTTAACCCTGGCCAAACTACCTACACTGGGCTGAGAGGCTAGTTAAGACCTCCAAAGGGAATATCCAGCGGAAGGATACGGAGGCTCGCCGTGCTTCGTCAAAGGATTCGGACTTCGAAGGATCTGTGGTATCAGGAAACCACTCTCGAATTCCAATTTCGAAAGGCGAAGTTCGTTACAAGCTTATCGTGAAGAGTTAGCGCATTCTTTGCCAAGGGATTTCGCAGGATTGAATAGCGAGGAGGTGGGGCTGAAGGTGGACTTCAGGATCCTTTAGCGTTGGAATGGTAGAAAAATAGCGATATTTAGCGATATCTAAAATAATTTTTTTGTAAAATAGCGAAATTTAGCGAAACTCCACTCGAATCTGTTGAAAATTGGTGCAATTTTCGAAAGGAGTCACTGCAATTTTTTGGGAAATTCAACCCCATGCAATTTGTTATACAATAGCGATATTTAGTGATATTTTTTTAAAAATCAATCGAAAATTAATGGCCAAAAAGTGGAAATACGCGCAATTGCACTTTGTATCGATGCAATTTGCGAATGGGGTCGCTTGAATTTCGAATGAGCAATCAGCGCCATCTAAGTTGCTAGATTTTGGTATTTTATTGTCATAAAATACCAATAAAAAATATTTCTACTTTTTAGGGCATTAATTTTCGATTGATTTTTTAAAAAATATCACTAAATATCGCTATTTTATAACAAATTCGTTGGAGTTGATTTTTCCCCAAAAATGGAGTGACTCCTTTCGAAAATTGCATCGGTACAAAATGCAATTGCGCGTATTTCTACTTTTTGGACATTAATTTTCGATTGATTTTTTTAAAAATATCTCTAAATATTGGTATTTTATAACAAATTGGTCGGGGTTGAATTTCCCAAAAAATTGCGGTGACTCCTTTCGAAAATTGCACCGGTAGAAATTGCAACTGCGTGTATTTCTACTTTTTTAGGTGAAAATTCCCTGTGTAGAAATTTTATTGTCATGAAATACCAAAATCTAGCAATTTTTCCCTCGAATCTGTGCCTTTAACAACGGAAAGGGCGAAATAAAAAAAAAGGAAAGACAGAACCGACGACTGTCGTTTCTGGAGGGCGAAAAGTGCACGGTTTTGACCGAACGCTCTCCGATATTGCCTCGGAACCCACTCCCATGGCTCTCGAGTTGCCATCGACAGGAACGGACACATGCAGCGGAGTGCAGCCGATTGCGTGTCTTGGCGAGTGCCAGGATCGAAGGCGAAGTCAAATAAAGCCGAGTCAGCCCGGTTGTTGTTTATTTTATTTCGCTTCGACGGATGAAATAGCATCGAACGACACCGAATAGGGCAGACTTGACAAACAACGTGCACGGGGATTACCATTTGTCCCGGAACACGGGTACGTCGGTGATGGTACACGCATTAACTATTATCAGCCCCTACGTGGATGCAACGACACTGCCACGAATCGCTAATCTTCCGGTCTCGCCCGGTTCCAGTGTCATTCGCAAAATGTTGCCCACGCAAATCGAAACGATAGCGCTCGTAAGCCCAAATGTTATCTGCCCGAACCACAAATACCATGGATTTGTGGGTTTACAAGAAAGAGACGCAGAGAATCGGCCCCCATCTCGATCAAAATGCAACCGATGCGAGAAATGGCCCGAAATTTTCATTCCCAATCCGGGAAATAATTCAAAATTGTTTTCGAACACGGTCTTCAAGAGCGAAATTTTTTTTTGATCCACAAATACCGTGGATTTGTGGATTTCTAAGAAAGAGACGCAAAGAATGGTCCCAGTCTCGATAAAAATGCAACCGATGCAAGAAATGGCTCGAAATTGTCATTCCCAATCCGGGAAATAATTCAACATTTTTTTCGAACACGGTCCCCAAGAGCGAAATTTTTTTTATAACCACAAATACCGTGGATTTCTGGATTTCTAAGAAAGAGACGCAAAGAATGGCCCCAGTCTCGATCAAAATGCAACCGATGCGAGAAATGACCCGAAATTGTCATTCCCAATCCGGGAAATAATTCAAAATTTGTTTCCAACACGGTCCCCAAGAACGAAATTTTTTTTTTAACCACAAATACCGTGGATTTGTGGATTTATAAGAAAGAGACGCAAAGAATGGTCCCAGTCTCGATAAAAATGCAACCGATGCGAGAAATGGCCCGAAATTTTCAAAATATTGAAAATGGAACATGAACCACCGACAGAAATTAAACCTCGCCCATACCTGGGAAAGACTTTTCTAATACGTGCGTAAAATATGGAAGGAGGATGGTCAAAATAATGCAAAATTGGCAGAAAAAATAATAAATATGCAACAATTTAAAAGAAATACAGCGGAACTGCTGAGGTCTTTTGGTCGATAAGAGGGTGGTTCTGAAATCGACTCTAGACAGAATGGCAGCAATAAATGGAAAGAAAAGGTATAGAGAGAGAGAGAGAGAGAGAGAAAGAGAGAGAGAGGGAGAAAGCCACGATAACAGAAATGATAGGAAGCAGAGCAGAAGGATTGACGTTAATTACACAAGTTTAAGGATTATCAGCGAAGGTAGAATTTCCAGGAAACTCTCCAGGTGTTTCTCAATAAATGGTTTTAAACTCGGAGTTATATTGTTGCAACGTTTTGATTCAGCAATTTCCAGTCCAGAGCAGCTGCCGCGTATGTGGTTAACCCTCCGTCTCTCAGACCCGGTATTTTTTTGTATTAAACTTCGTTTTTTGAGGAAAAAAGAAACTTTTTTTTTTCATCTATTTTAACTACAAACTTTAGATACCAAAGCTGCAATGGATTTTTAATATCGGCACCGATGCAAAATTTCCAATAGACGGTAAACAATTCGTAATTCGTTTAATTTCGAATTTGTCGCCTTTATTTAAGTGCCTGTTTTAATTTAGGATTAATTTGCAGTTTTCGAAGCCAAAGGAGAGGAGAATGAAAACTTGAAAATTGATATAAAAAAGAAAGTAAAACATACAATCAATAGGAATTTTCAAAAAGTTTCAATTTGAGTCTTTAATATTGTCTTCGCAAAATTACAGATATTTTTGTAATTTCGAATTATCAAATTCATCGATACTAATTTTATAAAAAAAAATCAATATTAACTTTTTTATGGAGAAAAATAATATTTTTTTACAAATTTCTCGATTTCCTGTAAATGAAATTTTCGACTCGGGCGAAGAAATACAAAAATACAAAAAATACAGAAAAATAAAAAATTGCAAGAAATCTCGAGACCCAAAAAGTTCGTAATTGGGATTAACTTTTTGTTTCTCGTGCGATAATTAATGGAAAATCACGAGGAGCAAAAGGAAAGCGTCTCCTTGTCGTAAAAGTAACAATAATTCTGCGATTCGCAAGAACTTTGGGTACCGCGTAATCACCTCGAAAGTAGAATTTCACGGTGAAACTAAAGAAAAGATAAGGTTTAATCTTCCGGATGCTCTTAAAGCGTCACAAAACATTTAATTGAAATTCCCGTATCTGTAAAACGGGGTAAACAAGTGTTCAAAAAGCTCCTAGAGAAGCGAGAGAAGGGAATTAAGCAATAGCGAGGAAGTTTATGAAAGGAAGGAAGACGGACTGATCCTTGAGAAATTTTGGAGCGAAAGCAGTTGCCGGGGTTGAAAGAAAGAAAGAAAGAAAAAAAAATAACGGGAAAAAGGGTGCGGAAATGTTGAAAAGTAAAGAGGGAAGACCTCCTTAATTAAAAACTTTGCAACTAACCCTCCTAACAGAACTAGAAAGACGGGAAGGAGCGATAAAGACAGGGAGAGAAGAAGCTCTGGCAATTACAGTACCGGATAATCAAGAAGCGTTGAGTTCCTAACAAGTTCTTACTTACTGCGCGAGCAATGCTTTGAAAGGAATGTATAAGTGAATTAATTAATTAATAAATCAATTAACAATCTCTTTGGGAGCTTAAAGCCGCTAAACACTTGGAGCGCAACGTCTTGAACGGAAACTGATAAGTTTTCAATTAAATCGCGAAATACGCTCGGTATTTATGTCGAAAGTTAACCGACGCTCTTGTCTTTTTTTACAATGACGTCATAAATTTTGCGCCGCAATTATTAAACAAAACTTGCGAGATCGTGATACAGAGGAAACTATCTGCCGGTTGCACCTTCTTATGCACGCGGATGACAAAACATTTCCCGTTAACGATTGTTACCGAAAAGTTGGTAGTTATTATTATTATTATTAGCTGATGCTGCTGATAATAATAATAATAAAGAAAAGGGGATATTTATTATTTTCTTAGGGTTTTTCTGGTTTTAATATTTATAAAAATTATTTTTTCATACTTGCTTACTTAATTTTTGTTGTTTGATTATTATGAATTATAGTAAAGATCAATGGCAACTTTCGACTTATGGTTTTTCAATTTTGATATTTTTACATTGAAAAATTACTGATTTTAAAAATATAATCCTAACAAAATCAATCTTTTTTAATAATAACTACCAATTTTTGGGCAAATGGATTGTTAGCCCGAAAGTCGGTAATTATTATTACAAAATTGGTAATAATTATTAAAACCCTACCGGGCGCCGATAATAATAATAATAATAATAATAAACAGTCCGACGATAAATTTCACTGACTCGCAAATTGCCTGCTCTTAATTCTCGTAAATCACATCTAATAAAAATCAAAAACCAACTTTCGACCTTTTGCTTTCCTTTATTTTTTTCAATTTTTACAACGCCAACTCGAACAACTCTGCTTATCCCAGACACCGCGCGTGACGAATTTTCTATTCAAATTGCACCGTGTCGGCCAGTGCATTCAGTTAAAACGATATGCAACGGAAAAGAAAGAAAAAAAAAGGCGACACGGCAAAACGTTTAAATTCGTCATGTTAAATTCACGAGTTCTCCCAATTACAGAGTTTCAGCTTCCTACCGTCGGGGCTGCAACCGAACGCTCTATAATGCACAGCCGCATATTTAAAATATGCATTTTTTAAATTTATTTTAATACCAAAAAAAATGAAATTCGAGTGTCCCGAATTTCCCCAATTGTTTCAGAACTTTCCCAAAAAGTTTGTGGCCGTTGCATCAGCGGGGCCTCGACGTTCAGGAAAAAATGCACTTTTCTGTCGCAATTTGTATCCAACTGCGGGCCGACTTGACCCATTTTAACTGTTTATTCCGCATAGTAGACACACACACACATACATACATATATACATACATACATACATTCAAACATACATACATACATACATACATACATCTATACATACATACATACATATATACATACATATATACATATATATATATATATATATATATATATATATATCCTTGCTATTTCGAAGGATGGAATTAAATGGAGATTATCATAAAAGAGGCTGCGACGAAATTTATGTATGAAATTTCCAAAGAAGACTTTCGCCGGGAATGCAAATTTCTGTGTACCAAAAAGCTTTGATGTTATTCATAAAGAACGAAATTCCCTGCACTCGAAAACGCTTCCTTTCGTGCGATACAAGCTCGCAGCTTTGTTGCTCGATGCTCCTTGTGCCCGCTCTTTATTAGAAGAAAGGGGTTCCATATCGCACGCACGTAATTAGTTTACTTCGTAGTTGCGCTTCTTCACAACTGACGACCTCATTATCAGAAAAGAAGTTTCCTCTCGTGGAGTAAAACGCACCGCAGAAGTATAATGTGCACCTATCTCGCGGTACGACGAGCCCTTGTGCAAATGAAGCTTCGTTTACCGAAGGAGGTATCTCCCAAAGAGCCAAGTGCCTGGAAACGGTTTCTTTGAACTCCCGGATTTCTCGATTAAACGCACTTCTCCACGGATAAGCCCGAGTCGAAAATTTCATTTACAGGAAATTGACAAATTTGTAAAAAATCTATTGAAAATTGATGTTAATCTACAAAGGGAATTTTCATCTAAAAAGTAAAAATACGCGCAGTTGCAATTTCTACCGATGCAATTTGCGATGCAATTCGCTTGAATTTTTAATGAGCAATCGGCGACAATCAATTTGTTATGGAATAGTAAAAAATAAAATTTAGGTTCGTTTATCGAAGGAGGTATCGCCCAAAGAGCCAAGTGCCTGGAAACGGTTTCTTTCGAGTCCCGGATTTTTTCGATTAAACGCACTTTTCCACGGATACGCCCGAGTCGAAAATTTCATTTATGGGAAATTGACAAATTTGTAAAAAAATATTAATTTTCTTCATAAAAAAAGTGAATATTGATAATTTATAAGATTAGTATTGATGAATTCGATAATTCGAAATACCAAATATCTGTAATTTTGCGAAGACAGTGTTAAAGACTCAAATTGAAACTTTTTTAGAAAATTTTTAAGAAATTTTATGAGATAAAAATAATAATAATAATAATAGCATATATTGGTAATATCTATTAATTTTAGGTTAAACTTTCTTTTCGAGTATTTCAATTTTCATATTTCCTTCTCCTCTCCTTTGGCTTCGAAAACTCCAAATTAATCCTAATTACTAACTTTTTGGGTCTCAAGATTTGCTACAATTTTGTATATTACTATTTTTTTTTATTCATCAGGAATTTATATTTCTTCGTCTTTAATATTGTCTTCGCGAAATTACAAATATTTCGAATTTCGAATTATCAAATTTATCAATATTAATTTTATAAATTATCAATATTAATTTTTGTAAGAAGAAAATTAACATTTTTTACAAATTTTTCAATTTCCTATGAATGAAATTTTTGTATTCACAGAAAATTTCAAAAACAAATTCTCTTTTATTTTTTGCGGAATTTATTATTATTATTATTATTATTATTATTATTATTATTATTCAAACCTTCCCCCGAATATTTCGAATTCCACCAAAAAAGGGAGAAAAGAATGGAGAAAATTCGTCGAATGCGGGCAAACAAAAATTCGACAATAAATTTTCGTTGTCGCAATTGCATGCCCTCTCGTTAAATACGCCTCTATTGCATTTCCATAATATTAGATATATCATAGCGCTTATTAAATGCGAAACTCGGTAACGTTAACTGCGGCAAACATTGTTTCAAGAGTCGGTCGTGATGCTTATTGTTGGCAACAAAAGCTTTTCGATAACACAACAAACATTGCCATGAATTGCATGTGGATATATAAGTGTAACCGAGGAAAATTCAGTAATTAGGGAAACGACGGCAGCCAGCAGTGCAGTTCTGGAAATGCGTTATTGAATTCATACCGCTATTGTTCGTTATTATTGCTGTGTATTATGAAAATTCGTGGTTTCAACGGCTTATTTGTTATTGCGAGTTTCAAACATTCCGCCCGTAGTCGTTCCGCCTGGAAACGAACAATTATTTCGTATAATTAACTTAAAAAGTAGTTTGACGCCCTTCCTACCGACTAACGAGAAATTGCATTTTATTCCACCCGAATCTACCTGCTCAACTATTATTTGCCTTAAACTTTTAAATTTTTCGTCTTTATTTTTTTTTTTCACTGAAGGGAATTTTTCAATAAAACTTTTTTTTTCCAGAATATATTGCGTAATCCTAATGATAATTTCAATTACAGTTAATAGTTATAAATTAATTCGCTGCCATTAGAAATGAGTCAAAATTTTAAGTTACTAATTATTATTATTATTATTATTATTATTATTATTATTATTATAATTATTATTATTATTATTTGTTAACGCGAAGTACCGAGAAATTGCATTTTATTTCACCAGAACTCGCCCCGCTATTATTTGCCTTAAATTTGTAAATTATTGATCATTAATTTTTTTTACTGAAATGAATTTTTTTAAGAAAACGTTTTTTTTTTCTCCCAAAAAATATAATCCCAATCATTATAATAATTCCAGTTAATCGTTGTAAATTAATTCCTTGCCATTAGAAATTACCCAAGAAGAGAAATAAATTTTTCAGATAAATATAATATTCAAATATTATATTTCACGGTTAATTTTTTAAATAATTACTAATCACATACATTTTTCTTTTATTTCAATATTATTGAAAAATAATTAGACAAAATAAAAAAACAAATTTAGCACTAATTTTATGGATCTTTCCTGTCACGGAATTTAACAGGTCCTACCCAAATACCCGGTATTTATTAAAAATCCAAAAATAGAGTGCCATTTTTTCCACTTTTTTCTAGGATTCGGTTACATTGATATCCTACGTAACAATTTCTTTTTTTAAACCCCTTGTACATCCAATATTTATGTGGATACATCCGATACTCGGAAACGCTATTAAGGAAAATGACAAAGGATGGAAGGAAAAAAAAAAAGGAGGAAAAGGAAGAAAGTTACATACACCTTTGCGATTATTAAGCTCCTCCACCTTCCAGCAAATCGATATCACGAGCAAGGTTCCAGTCGCTTTATCAAGCGGAATAAAACACTCGACCGATCCATCTTTCTTGCTGTCCCAAATCCTATTCCTCCAGCTTTCATTCGTTTTGCAAACGGAAACAAACTGCTATTCTTCCTCGATTTCTTCCCTTTCTGTTTATCTTTACCGTTTCTCATATCAAGCTATTAGCTTTTTATGTCAAAAAGTATCGTTTTCGTATTAACGGACAATAGGCAGCCCAGACTGTTGATTGACCCGACGTTCAAATTAATTAATCGTCCAATTTTACTCCCCAAAAACAAGAAAAAATTAAAATCATTGATGTGGAAAAAATTTAGATTGGATGAAAAAAATTGTAAATATGTATTTGAAATTTTCCAGGACACTCGCGAGCCTCAAATAAGCTCAATTCCTGAGCCCTAAAAAAAGTGGGTTTTTGAAGTTGGATTATAAGAAATTTTATATTTTTTTTGTTTTCAGAAAACGGGGAAATTTTTGTTCAAAATCAGAATTCACAGGATTTTCAGGAAACACTTGAAGCTTTCAAATAAACCAAAGCAGAAATTCTTACAAATTATCTCCCTAAAATACTAATTTTCTGATTTTTAAATATTAAAAGTTACTTATTTTGCAAAAAAAGAAGAGCATCTGTTTTTTTTTCCCGAAAATTTGCAGCCTCAAAGCGAATATTTGTTGAAAATTGGAATTCACAGAATTTTCAGAAAACAGTTATTTTTTTTCCACTAAAAAATGATAGGAACTAATTTTCCTCTAAAATTCGCAGCTCCAAAAAAAAAAATGTTAAAAATTGAAATTTACAGGATTTTCAAAGAACACTCGAAGTGACCCTATTTCCAGGATTCTCGGATTTACAAAATGGAATTAACCGAAAAAGAGAGAAACTTAAAATGGAACAAATATAAGAGTTTTTTTTTTCTTTTTCTAAAAAACAACTGCCATTGAAATATAATTATTAATTGCATTGCTGGTTAAATTTCAGAACTGGGAAGTAATGAATACCGCAGTACTGACAGGCCGACAAGTATCCCAGGGGATGAAAGTTTTTATCGTTAGCCAGGCTGGAAAAGTAGCGGATGTTACCTTACAGTCATCTTGCCATTCTGAGGATGAAAGTGTTCTTAAGGTATTTTCAATGGAATTTCATTAAGCCACTTTTTGCCGTAACTGTTTTACTTTTTTTCCATCTCCTTTTATCTATATTTATTAAAACTGAACTTTCTCAAGTGACTTTGAAGATTAATTACAGCCCTCACTTGCTTTAAAAAGTCGGAGCAGGGAGCAAATAGAGATCGGATTCTCTTAATCTTGCTGATTATTGAATTATTTCCACCCCGGAGTGTGGAAGAACTTTAGCCCAGTTTCAGAATTCAAATCTTTTGTGACTTTTCATTTTGAAATAATTGTAAAAGAAATATTGGAAAACTTTTGGTAATAAAATCATTTTTTAGAAATGTTATTTTGTTATTAAAATCAATTTCCTTTAAATTTCCAAAAGATTTTTACATTTTTAATATTTCTTCTATTTTCGAAAGATACCCTCGCTCCCACTTTACTTTTTTTGGTGAAACAATCAAGGAAAAATATTGCAAAATACTTATATCTCGAAAATTCCCTCGATTACTGGTATTCAGTTAATTAAACAAAAATTGTGTTCCAGTAAAAATTGCAATTCCCGTTACTTACAATTTTTTTTACAGAGAATTAACAAAAATGCGACTGCAATTGCACCTCTTTCAGCACCTATAATTTAAATCTCTTTTCCAATAATTCTGTTTTACTTTTTTTTTTGCAGGTACTCGAAAGAGCAAATTTTCAAAATACTCTTTTCTAAAAATTCTCCTTTATTTCTGGAAAACAAGTACCTTCTACTTTCTCGTAGAACCAAAAGCACCTAAAATTCTCTTACTTCCAATATAAAAAAAATAATAAAACAAAGGATTAAATAATAATACTAAAACAAGAATAAGAATATTATCCAAAAAACATTTTTAAATCAACCCAAAATGGATACACTTTTTTCCCAAAAATTCGTCACTCGTGATCTCAGGCGAGATTGATCCAAACAAAATTGAATGCTTTGCCAATTAATTCAATCCTAGTGAAAATTCACTTAACTCGGGTGACGTAGCAGCACCCAATCGAGTTACCGACAACTTTTTCACCCTTCCAACCTGCTGCTCAGGAGCTTTCCAAAACGTTCGGGCCCTTGGAGCTTCGCTCAGGAGCCCTCAAGAGCTTCGCACCTCTTTGGCCCTTTTACGCAAAAACTGTATTTCCAAAACGCAAAAAAAAAACCCGAAAATTCCAAGACTAACGCCGGACTAACGCCATACTTGTTTCTTCCAAAGGTGTCCTCCAGCTGCAGCAGCGTTTACGTGGACGGCTCGGAAATCAGGGGCTCCAGCAACGCCTCGGTTCTGGTGAAATACGGCACCTATACCGGTCTGGCGAAATTCACCGTGTGGATGCCGGAGTTTCCCCTGGAAGTGTCCGTGACGGACACGCGTTTGAGTCAGATCAAAAGCTGGAAAGTACCGGAGGAACACTCGATATCGAAGAACAAGAGGAGCCTGAACGACACCTCGGAAGGAGGCACGGGTCTCACGAAAAAGAGGAGCACCAGCTCCAGCAACAACAACAACAACAACAACAACAACAATAATAACAATAACAATGACAACAATGGCAACAATCCAACGGATGGTTTCGACGGGAACGAGGAAACCGTGATCGTGGAGGAGGACGACGTGGACGAGAGGTTTCGAAACGACAACCGGTGGGACGAGGTCAACCTCATCGACAGGAGTCCGCCCACCAACTGCAAATTGCGCTTCCAGCAGAGTCCCGTGGAGGTCCACGCCAGGTTTCTCGCGGCGGACCACGATTCCGGCAGGGTCTCGTACTTCGTCAACCGAAGAACTTGGCTGCGAGTCACGGACCTGGTGGTGGGCCTTCTCAGAGTCTCCGACCCCAGGATAGCGAACCTCCTGCAAGGCAGGATCGTCCAAGGACGAGGGGTCGGTCGAACGGAGGTTCAAGTGCTCTCGCCGATCACCGGGAGGGTCATCGGTGCCAAGGAAGTCCGCGTTGGGAACGACCGGGTCTCGATTTCGCGACTCTCCGTGAGGGTGGTTTCCGGTTTGCAGCTGACCATCAGCCCGGACACCGCCATCGAGAACGGATACGTCGCCGAGACTTCCGTCACCCGGAGACTCACCGCCCAGTATCAGGTAGGAAGGAACATTTTTTTTTTTCTACGGGATTTTGGGGTTTCTTGGAATACCTGGAATCCTTTGGGGTCCAAATTTGGATTCTGGGGTTCTGGTGATAAGGATTATCACTCGGGACCGAAGGGAAATTAGAGACTAGAGACCGTGGATGCTTGGAAATGATCTGATTTCGAATGAGCTGTAAATTTAGATGCCATCTCATGCCGTTCAATTTTGCCTCTAAAGTGCCATTGAGAAAGAAAGAAAAAATAGAAAGAGAAGAAAAAGAAGAAACCGATCAAGATGAAAATTAGCAACCGCTCGACGTGAGTACTGACCTACTTCCTTTCAAAATCCAAGAATGCTTTTGATCAATAGTACAAGAAAATGGTGCAAAGCAAGCTTGGGATTTGCCTCCCGTTTCTGTCATTCCAATTCCATCGACGGAGTAATCATAAACAATGCAAAAAGTGAACGATTACTGCTAATAGCTGCTAGGAGCTGCTAATTCGTGAACTCGATATGCACACGCTTGGGGTAAAATGCAACCCCTATTAGAAAACACCAGGAGGTTGACAAATTTTGATTTTTACATATTTCACCAACAAATTCCGAATCGTGACAAGAAATGTATACGCGTTTCGTTACATAAATAATTACAAGACCAGATGGAAAAAGCCGAGAAACATTATTCCAAGTGTAATCAAAAAGTTTCCAATAGTAGAAAAAATCTGGATTAAGAATAACTGTCAAAAATAAAAAAATGCAGTTTCTCATGGAATTATGATAATCCTCAGAGTACACGTCTGTATTTTCAATCAAGGAGATCACTATGGGTCTGTAAGAGCCCATACACCTTTGGTGGGCCACCATTTCAAAACTAATCGTTCTAAGAATTTAAAAAAAAATCGCAGATGTTCTCCGAAAATCGTAGAATCAATCCCTGTAGTTAAAATATCTAATTAGAAAAATTAAAACCTCCAGAAAATTCCTTTAAAAAAAATATTTCTCTGAAAAAATGAATTTCGATCGGAAAAGTCAAGGTCTGAGAGACCCTAGATAGGGACGGAGGGTTTTGCTAAAATAAAAGAACCTTCTCCAAAAATCGTAGAATCAATCCCTGGAGTTAAAATACCTAATTAGAAAAATTAGAACCTGCAAATAATTCCTAAAAAAAATATTTCTCTCAAAAAATGAATTTCGATCGGAAAAGTCAAGGTCTGAGAGACCCTAGATAGGGACGGAGGGTTTTGCTAAAATAAAAGAACCTTCTCCAAAAATCGTAGAATCAATCCCTGGAGTTAAAATACCTAATTAGAAAAATTAAAACCTGCAAAAAAATTCCTAAACAAAAAATGTTTCTCCGAAAAAATGAAGTTTAATCAGAAAAGTCAAGGTCTAAGAGACCCTATATAGGGACGGAGAGTTTTGCTAAAATAAAAAAAAACGTTCTCCAAAAATCGTAGAATCAATCCCTGGAGTTAAAATACCTAATTAGAAAAATTAAAACCTGCAAAAAATTCCTAAACAAAAAATGTTTCTCCAAAAAAATGAAGTTTAATCAGAAAAGTCAAGGTCTAAGAGACCCTATATAGGGACGGAGAGTTTTGCTAAAATAAAAAAAAACGTTCTCCAAAAATCGTAGAATCAATCCCTGGAGCTAAAATACCTAATTAGAAAAATTAAAACCTGAAAAAAATTCCTAAACAAAAAATGTTTCCCCGAAAAAATGAAGTTCGATCGGAAAAGTCAAGGTCTGAGAAACCCTAAATAGGGACGGAGGGTTAAGAGGGACGCAAGTGTTTCGTTCCGTTTTGGCCTATATTCCCCTACTCGTTTGATGATTTCAGGAGGGTTTGCTGGATATCGACATAGAGTTTTCGGATGGCTCCCGTACTCCCTTGAGGGAGATAGCTGTAACGGACTATCATTTACTGGTGGAGAGTCTCGACCCAGAAGTCGTAGCGTTCGCTCCAATGGTCGCTTCCCATCATCCTCGAGTAATAGCAGTCGGGGAAGGCCGTGGTGATTTACTGAGGGTTACCTTACAGTTATCAGATATATGTCGATTAGGTCCCGGGAATAATAACGCCGGCAAGAGGTCCAAGGGCTCCAGCAGAACCGCGTCCTCGCCTCTGGCCACGGCTGCCGCCAACGTCGAGGTGGACTTCGCGTCCAGCGACCTGCCGAATCGACCGGAATTCGTCCAAAACGACGGTGGAGGCACCGTGGGATCCCATCACCATCGGGAACGCAAAACCGGAGCCCGGGGAGAGATCGCCCCGGATCTGCACGATATTCTTATTGGTAAACTCCCATTTTCTGGAACGTAGAGTCGTTCGCTCGGAAAATTGCCCGAGTCGTTGGATGTGCTTTGCCCGGTTCTAATCCCGCAAAAGAAAAAAAATTCGCGCTCGCTCGGAGATGATATAAAAGCGCAGAAGTGGAAGCAAAAGTCTCGTAAAATCGCTAATTATCGGAAACGGGTGGAACGATCAGACCCGAGTCACCGAACGAACCCTCGGTTTGTCGGGTTTTCCTTTTCTTTCCCGAGCGAAGCTCTCTACGGTGCGATAGAAATGTGTCAATATTTTGCATAAATAATAGGCGAGGATCCGAGGAAATGACGATAAATAGATTTTTCTTTTCTTTTCTTTTGGAGTAACCGCAGGAAATGGTACTTTTTGCATGAACGGCTTCAGCATTTCAACTGGAAATGAGCAGTTTTGTAATTACTTAGGAACTTACTTTTGAAATCTAGAAATTATTTGTTTTGAAAATTGGACATTTTTTAAAAAATTAGACATTCAGTAAAAAATGCAATTCTCCTTTCGGTGTTCACTTGAATCTTTGTTGCGTTAATAATTTGGGAATCTATTGAATTATCGAAAAATTGTTATTTGTAGAATAGAAAATATAGAATTTACCAGAGGGTAAATTTTTATAGAAATTTACATAAATTCTTACGAAAAATTGAAACTTACAGAAGTTCGAAATTTTTCCCATTTATAAAATTGTTTTTCTTTTGTTGGAAGACCTTAGAAAAATATTTGGAAATTATTTTTAAAATTAACAAACAATTTGATTTTAATTAAATACTAAAAAATCCATACTAACGACCTACTCTAAGATAATCAGAATATTTTAATAACGACGTAATTAATTAACCAACTTAATTTGTATGGGAAACCCCAGAACGTCGAAATCTCCCGGAGTTCGTCCAAAACTTTGCCAGTCCATATTATTCCGGTGCTTTCTGGGCTTTTGAAATCAGAAACCCATAAAGCGAATCGCTGATAATCGTCATCAATCGACTCGCCATTTCATTGATCACTTAATATAGCAGATGTTTCGTGTGTGTGTAATGTGGATGTCGTCGTGTTCGTGGTCGTTGTATCTTTGCCTTAAATGTGGTCCGAGTAACTAGATACACAGGGGGAAACAAAAAAAAATATCAACCAACCACTCCCTCCTTCTTTTCTTTCTCCCTTTCTTAATTCAGCCCTTATAAAAATTGCTTTGGAGTACAAAGTCTCAGCAACGAGAAATCGGATTTATAGTTTTCCATCCTTAATTCTTCCGGACACAAAAGAATCCAAGAATGAGCCGTAAATCCGCCCTTTTGTCGTTTCTTCTTTCTGTATAAAAAAAAAAGGGAAAAGCAGATTTACAGGGACACAAATTTGTTACAATAAAAAAAATGTCCCTCAGCAAGGATCCTAATTTCCATTTTTATAAGTAAGAAATTAGCGTTTCTGAAAAATTGATATCGTGAAAATTGAAAAATGTCCAAGGATGTTAATTGCTATTTTTATAAATTAGAAATTAGCAATTCTGAAATATTCAAACCGAAAAAATTGAAATTGTCAAAACTGAGAAATTTCCCTCACAAAGAACGCTAATTTTCATTTTTATAAATAACAAATTAGCATTTCTCAAAAATATCCAAACCGAAAAAATTAATACTGTCAAAATTGAGAAATTTCCCTCACTGCAGACGCTAATTTTCGTTTTTCTAAATAACAAATTAGCAATTCTGAAAGATCCAAACCGAAAAAATTGAAATTGTCAAAACTGAGAAATTTCCCTCACTGAGAACGCTAATTTTCATTTTTATAAATAACAAATTAGCATTTCTCAAAAATATCCAAACCGAAAAAATTAATACTGTCAAAATTGAGAAATTTCCCTCACTACAGACACTAATTTTCATTTTTATAAATAAGAAATTAGCATATCTAAAATATCCAAACCGAAAAAATTGAAATCGTCAAAACTGAGAAATTTCCCTCACTAAGGGCGCTAGTTTCCATTTTTATAAATAAGAAATTAGCATTTCTGAAATATGCAAACCGAAAAAATTAATATTCTTAAAAAAAAATCCGGCTGCAAAATACAGTAATTTTGAAACCCAGTGAGAAAATCTGGAAAAATCTATAAAATAACAGCAATTGTCAATATTTCTCTTGGAACCTCTTGAACTTCTGACTTTATTTCCACCAGAACCTACGTCTCTTCCAAAACACCACTCTTTATACGGTCTCCCTGGGGAGTGGAACCCCGAGAAACGAAGCTTCTTCGTAAAATTCTCTTTTCTCCCAATTCCCGCTATCTCTTTTCGTTTTTCTCTCTGTTTTCTGTACAAAGGGTTACCGTTGAAAGATGAGAATGACCACGAGCCGACGATGCAAGCTCGTCAACATCTACTACGTACGGCTATAGCTAATGGCATGTCTTCAGGAGGAATGGGCGGTGTCGGGATCCGGCATCACGGCGGGCCACGCATGAGCTCCTTGGAAATCGGAATGTACGTTTTACTGGCGGCCTTCTGCTTCGCCATCGTCGTCTTCGTCGTGTCCTGCGTGGTCTACGCCAGCAAGTTCAAGCCCCAACCGCCGGACTCGCCCATGCAAGGCACCGCCAGCGCCGGGATTCCCGTCCTGGGCGCAGCCAGAGCCGCCGCCAGTCAATTGGCACCCAACCGGAGACCCAGGGAGTCCACCACCAACGCTCACGACTGGGTATGGCTGGGCAGGGCCACCCTGGAACGGGCCGCCTGCGCTCCCCAACAGGTAACCAACCACCCCCCCCCCCCCCCCCGTGTCCCTTGAAATCACGAAATTCGCGATCCACCTTCGAAAATGGCACCAATTCCAAATTGACTTTCCAGGTACGAGTGACGAGCAATCCGCTGGCGGCCGAGGGAGACGAGGAAAACGCGGATCTGGGCACCTCCTTCGACAACCCCAACCACATCGAGCTGCCCTCGGTGGTTTCCCGGCAGCAAACGGGCTCGACCCCCATAGACACCACCACCTACTGTAAAAAGGACAAAACCCCTCGCTCCTTCGCGGGGAAGGGCAAGCCCGTGAACGGCACCGTGGCCAATACCAACGAGTAAGTCTCGTATTCGGGTGTTGGGGGGGGGCCAACACTCGACCCACTTTCCCGATCCGATGGGACTCTACCTCCGGGCGATGGAAAACGAGCTTTCGCTTTCCGACGATAATCCCATGACCTCTGTTCGCAGCAACAACGACGTCCCTCCACCTTTGCCCCCGCATGGCGTGCCCATGGGGAACGGCGTCGTCGGTGCCATCGCGGACGCGACGAACGGCAACGAGGATTACAAGCCACCGGTTCCGCCTCACAGGAACACCGGCGTGATCGTGCGGTTGCCGGAGACGCCGAAGAAGCACCATCGCCACCGGTCATCCAGCAACGGCCACCACGGTAACAACCACCGGCACAACAACAAGCACTACGTCAAGTCGTCGCACGGTAAAAACAAAACCTCCATTAACAATATCGTCAAAGACAAGGACAAAGACAAGGAGAAGGACAAGGAGGAGGAGTTCGTCGAGTTGAGGAACCACGACGACAAGTACTTCAAGGACGGACGGTCGAGGGAGATCAAGAGAGCGACCATCGTGGGTAACCCCATGTTCTCCGCGTCTTTCCCCATACCCTCGATAACGACCGTCACGAATACCGTCACCACCTCGACGACCACCACGACAACGAGCATTCCTAACAATAGCACGTTACTGTCGTCGTCGTCGTCGTCCTCCTCCTCCTCATCGTCTTCGTCGTCCACGTCCTCGTTGCACGAGAACGAAGAGTCAGTAGCATTGGATGATTTGAATCTAGGTATGGACTACAACCAAATAATGCAGTACTTTGACAATCTGAAGGAATCGAACGCCTAAATTTTGCCTGCTGGAGGCCAGTAAGGGAATTCAAGGCGCGCGAGCTCTCCGGATTTTGTAGTCTGTGCGTTAGATTGCGATGTTTTGGTGCCCCTGGTGATTCGAACTTCATTTCCACCAACCATTTTTCCATTTCGGGATGAACGTACCAAAAAAAGAAAGAAAAAAAAATCAAAGCCAGCTCTTTTTCGCCCCCGCCGTCTCCTTTGTTTTCACTCTGTTTAATTAGCCGACTTCCGGCCGGGAGTCAAACGAGTGGGATCGGCATATTTTATAAATTTTCTCGCGAATTTGCGAATATTTGCCTTCGGCGCTGCGGCAAATGTTTATTTCAGTATTTTGATTCGCCGGACGTTGATATTTGTCGTGGCCAAATACCCGGTTATTTTCAGCGATACGATAATTTAATACAGAGCGGGGAAAGTCATTTGAAGAAAATGTTTGACCAATCGAACGATTCCAAACAATCGCGGAAATTATGATTGCCCGTTATTTTTTGTTCCCCTTTGAAATTACGTGGACTCGAATTTCGAGAATTATCCGTAGCTTAATTAACAACTTTTTTATTCTCAATTTTCGCGTTCGTGATATTGACAATAAAAATTTCTTTCATTTTGCGAAAAAAAAAAAAACGTCCCGGAAATGCAGTAATTTAATTACGCGTTGTTGCAAACTGCGACTCCAGTTTGTCGTCAAAGCGTTTTCAAAGTATTTTCAGCCGAGAGTTCATTTTATTAAATCTTTGCAGAGTCGGATTGTTTATACAAAAGCAAAAAAAAAAAGAATTTTTCCTGTTGAAATCCGCGATTCGTCAACTTCTATTTTTGCTGCTCTCGCATTCTCTTCTAACGTAACGAAATCTATTTGCAATTCTTCCCTTTCAGCGGAAATCTGCGATTGAACGGTTTCTGGAAAGTAAGAATCTTATTGTTTCTGGACGTTTTGTATATAAAGAGAAAAGAAGCTTTCAAATGAAAGAGTGATATCGATTCTCGGGTGCTTTTCACCAATACCAACAATAGAAGCACTTTAAGAGTAATTGAACCTCGTATGGAGACAATTACAGTAGTTCTACCTGGACAAGAATATTCGTTTCAATATTGAAAAATATTCCATAAAAATTTCTCGGATTCTGTATTTCATCTTAATTCAATCATCCCCCGGTGGAAAATTCCAAGCGATGCTGAATCGATAAACACGAGAATTACATATAGTGATTCAATTATCGCACCTTTAAAATGGAGCTTGAAATACTTGTAACTTTGGATTTCAAATAATTGTCAATTTTGTTTTTTATTAAATATCGGAATTCCTAAACGACTCACCTCGAATTCAAATTCGTGGATTTTCCAATTTTGCCGGAACGCTACTATAAAATTGAAATTCCAAATTGTAAATGTCTCACGTACGATTTTCAAAATTTTTTATTAGAATTTTGCAATTAGATTTCGGCCCAAATTCAACTACAACTTTTTGCGGTAAAACTCACCGATCCTTCGTAGAGTCCTATGATCTGACTTTTTTTTTAACAGCACGAATTTAGAACAGAGCGAAATTAATAATTGGCGAATAAATAAGTCTCTCACGTTGAATCGATATTTATGAATATCTGTGCCAATAAGGAGACACAGTTTCACGATTCCATGATTTTACTTTTTTTACAAGAAACCCTTGGGGAAATAAAAGAAAAATCGTTGGACCTTCAAGGAGCATTTTGAGTTTTGAAAAATTTGGAGAATTCGTAATTCGCGATTTTTGGAAATTTCTGTAATTTCAAAATCGTACTTTCCAGGAATTTTCAAGAAAATCTTGCGATCGAAATAGTAGCTTTGGGCACAAATATACTTCTGAATAATAATAAACAATAATAAAATAATAAAAATGCTTCTGAAAAACTGAAAAAAAGGCAGGGGTTGAAAAAAGTCGAATTTTTCGGTACGTTCATTCGAAACCCGTCCAGTTTAATTTAATCTTAGAAATCTTCCTAGTTTATGTCGTACAAGAGAACGGTATCTGACGGGAAAATAATGAGGAAGTCCCACAATTAGACTATATTCCCCATTGATTCCCCATTTAGGCTATATTCTAGTCAGCTTCCTAGCAGCACATCAGATAATAATGATAAAATAATTATAATAATGACTAATAATAATAATAAATAATTATAATAATGATAAATAATAATAAAAGTAATGCGTAATCACAGGCTTTAAAGAAAGGAAGAAAAAAACAAAATAGTGACTCAGTGGTTTGTGGGTTGGGTAATAAATCGCAGTGGTAACGATCTCGATTTCAATTCGAAAATTTACAAAAAAAAAACAGAGAAACTGAATCATTAAAGGCATTCTTCCTCGGAAGATGCCGCAAGAGCCAATGTTCTTTTCCTACGTTCCGCGAGATCCGAACCCCGTCCACTTTATCACACTCGTCGGAACGTATGGCAATTATTTATATATTTGTTGATAAGCTATTTTTCGAATCTCTTTCGAATTCTCTTTTACCTGTCCTTATTAATTTCACACGTATCTGTTTTTCTTTCTTTTTCCCGGTGGTACGAATTTTTATAACTTATTTTACACATACGACAGATTTGTATTTTTATTACAATGAACCAATTCCCGGTTAACGAATGAAATTCTTGAAAATTTTGTGGGGAAATTTCGGCTCGAATTAATTTTTTCCTTGTACTTCAATTTTTTTAATTTGAATTCGAATGGTCACCAATTTTTCTCTTTATAATTTTATATCTCCAAGTGTCATTTATATGACAATGAGATTTATATCAGTAAAAATTCGATAATAAAATCCAAGAAATTACAAATAAAATCCATATTATCCAAATTTGCATGAAAAAAAAATCGAATTTACCATAAAACCAAGGCCTTTTTTTACAAAAATAACATTTCTATCTGTAAAAATTCGATACAATAATTTGAAAAAAAATGGCAAATAAAATCCATGCTATCCAAATTTTTTTACAAAAAAAAATCGCATTTACCATAACGCCAAGGCCATTTTCATAAGAATGAGATTTATATTTATAAAAATTCGATACTTTTGGATTTATGAAATCCAAGAAATTGCAAAAAAACATCCGAATTATCCAAGTTTGTCTAAAAAAATATTTCACATATCTTCAAAATAAACTTAGGGAATAAAATTTCCAAAAATTAATATACGCAAAATATCCGTCAGGGAATTTGGTGCATTGTAATATCTATACAGGGTGAAAAAAAATTCATTCGATAAATGTGTTAGTGGGATGAAGGCAAAATGAAGACGCGAAGGATTGTCTTCCAATATTTAATGATTTTTATGAAATTAAGATGAAAAAAAAAAGAAAAGGAAGAGAGATCGTGCAGAAATGATGGAAAGGAATGTTAGAATATATTCATGCCTGCGTTCCGACCTACGCGTTCAAGAAGATTATATATTTATTATTCAATCGACCGTACGTCGTACTATATTTGTAAATTTTTGCTTTGTAAGACTGTGTACATATTAATATAAACGTACGCGATAGAAGGGAAGAGAAAATGAAAAATGAACACGGATGAACGCGAAGAAAATACCCAGTAAAATAAAATATTGTGAATCAATTATCCGAAATATACTTTAGAGTATCTAAGTGTAATCGTAGCGCGCAAAAGAGCCTCGCAAAAAGAAAATGAGACAAAAAAAAATCATTTATCATCTAATCTATCGTTATTGTATATCGTTCATCAAACGAACAAGAGAGAGAAAGAGAGAGAGAGAGAAGCTTATATGAACGCCGTACAATAAAACTAATCATCATGTCAGTGATGTTGATTTGATCTCTTGATATTATAATAATAATAATAATAATAATAATCTAACGAAGAAAAATATACCAAAATGATTTTTATATCGTTCTAGATTACGATTGGATTCGAGAACAGCTTTTATTACCGGTACAGAAATCCCACGAGATTTTTACGTGTAGTTCCTAGACCGCGTGTTTGCCAATAAC
Source organism: Gasteruption jaculator (assembly GCA_949825005.1). Lineage (NCBI taxonomy): Eukaryota > Metazoa > Arthropoda > Insecta > Hymenoptera > Gasteruptiidae > Gasteruption > Gasteruption jaculator. The sequence continues at coordinate 7,917,661 of OX463773.1, read as the reverse complement.
CAATTTTTCTTTTACCTTATCCTTTTTTTTAAATTACGAATCATTTTTATTTTCTCCAAAATTCGCTACGTAAAAAAGAGAAATCGAGGGAAGTGGCTTCGAGTGATGCATAATATCAACACTGAATATTTTGATGAAAAAATTGGGTAATAGAAAATTTTCTACTGAATTGATAAATTAATAGGAAAAAAGAATTACTCATTACTCTAAAAATAGAATCTTATTTCAAAATAATTACACCAAAAGCGACTCGACTTGAAATTTCTACTTTCCATTTTGTTCGAACTTTAATCGAGATCCTTGTTCGATCGAAGACACTTCCTTCGAAGAAATCATTTCGAAGCTACGAAGTACGAAACTGCATAAAGACAATATGTATATATATATTTAAAATAAACAAAGGAAAGGCAAAAGACAAAAGATTTTTTGTACGTAAATTACGAATAGGGAGAAATAGCAACGACGACAAAAAAAAAGAAATCAGCCGAATCCAATCGTACCTCTCTTCTGGCTGCCATATAATATTAATCAATTTATTTTGAGAATCAATTCTAGGCACAAATGAGAAAGAAAGAAAGAAACCAAACTGAAGACTGTGCCTACTTTTTTCGGAATAAACATGGTTTAATGCATATCTTTGGCAGGAATTATGAAAAACGACCGTTTCTGGAAACGGACGTTGATCGATTAATGAATTAATTAGTAATTGATACTATCAACTGAATGAGAATATAGGAGAAAGGGGGAGGAAAGACGGGAGGACACGTCTCTCGCGTAAAATAGAGTAACGAGAGGAATGAATAATTTGTGAGATTGGCTATCTGTGGGTCGGTCATAAAAGAAAATGCGCAATTTAAGAGACAGGGAGGAAGAAAAGAGAAATTAAAGAATTAGTAGGGAAAGGAAAGGAGGGAAATACATAAAATTAGACATTCTAAGGACTTACGTGTCTAAGTATGTACCTATTTGTAAGTTATGTGTTTTATTAGCACGCCTTCTGGCAACAGTAGTGATAATTGACGACTACGGCAACGAGATAATTATGAAATTAATTAAACGAAGTATTACTAATTGTATCGACGGTGCGTGATGGTATTACGAGTTATATTATACGTGTCAGTGTAGGAATAGTACCATCTTTCACATCTGTCTGGATTTCAATGGGCCTCGAGATCCCCATTGATTGCTGTTCAAAAACCAGAGGAAATCGGCGTGATTTCAATTGAAGCAAATAGAGAATAGAATTTTGGACTTCCATGAAAATGTTATGAGTGTCTATCGAATAGAAGTGCTTCGACATTCGATGAAACCACCATCGCTTGGTTCGTCGAGAGCTCCGGGTGTTTGAAAATATGATTTTTTTAATTTCATAATTTCCAATGGATCGAACGGCAAGCAATGGAAAGTTTTAACAAACGAATAGGTTCCCTCCGCGAACAATAAAAATATTTTATTCGCTCTCCGAGGAAGAAAATGTAGCTCGACTGTGAAATTTGTTCGTTAGACAAAAAGCATCGATCGATCGATCGATCGATCGACACTCCTTGTACATACTTCCAACGAATTTGAAAGATGGTACGTTTTTTGTGTGAAAGAGCGAAGAAGAATCGTTTCGCCCCGACATTTCTAGTCCAAGTAAAAAAAAAGAATAGCTAATAGTTGAAAATTTCCTCATTCACGCTCGAACATTGCCTTTTTGCTTACATCAATTAACGAGGGTAATCTTCGTGAAGATCAATTGAGACACGAAAGAAAAAACGATATATACTTTATTTTTTTCCATTGTATCTCTAATAGTGTAAGAAATGTAGTAACGAGAAAGAAACTATTATTATACTATCACGTGTTATAAGATACAAGAACGTTGCAATTAACGCGAACGAACGAGAAATCTCTTCTTTTCCCTGTTTTCATAATCTTCCGTTACTTTGACACTAACGTGTTCTACAAAACATTACAGTACAAATCACCTTATTTATTTTTACTATACTTTTTCAATTACTTTCCTTTTAATCGTACGCTTTCTTTTTAAGCTACTCGCAAACTCTTCGACTCGAAGAACAAGCTCGATCGAATGTCATCGACAAAGTTCGAGCGAAGATTTTTCATGAATTTCAAGATCATTCTTTTTCTTTTTTCTAATCTTAGAATACTTCGACCGAAGTAGAACTTTCGAATACTGAACATCTTCCTATGAAATTTCCCCAAAAAATATATATGAATTTTTTCCACAATTTTGTAATAGCATCATAAAACATAATTGATTTTGTGTTAATGTTATAATTCATAATTTTTAATTCCTTGTAATTTGATTAAGATGTAATTTCGACTGGGAAACATTCCAAACGATTTTGACGGAATGGAAATCAACAAAAAAAAATTTCTATGCTGCGACCAAAGAGAAAAATAAAAGAGATACTAATTCCAGTAAAAATGAAATTGTGTGTCCAAAAGGAAAAACTGTAATAAAAGGATAATTAGAGAAAGAAACCGTTATTTTTATGATGAGAGTATTCTAAGATTGAAGGTATCGATTCGATTCTGTTTTCATCGGAAAGGAATTTTCTTTTTTTATATGCATATATAGAAAAATAACGACATACAAAAAGACAAAGGGGGAATTTATCGTTGATTATAAAGCTTGAAAAAATATCACTCTAACGCGGTTAAGATTGACTGATCGCTTATATCAAACAAAAATTTGGTATCCTAAAGTAACTTAAAACTACGCTACAAAGTAACTCTACGAAACTAAAAGGAGAAATTTTCATTGAAAATGCGAGGAAACGGAGGCGAAAAATGTATCATTCCTTAAGATTTAATGTAATTTCATTTAATGAAGGCTTTTTTCTTCTTTACGAATTGGAGAAATCATTTTGAAACTCGTAATTTGCAAATTCCAGAAATTCGGTGAATGCAAACGGATACTTTTCTTTGACCAGAAAAGAAATAGACGAAATTCCTTCAAATTAGGAAAAAAAAATCCGATTACGAATTTATACTAATAACGTTTATTTAAAAAAAAAAGATGGAAAATTATTTTCCGATTTGTTTTCCCAACAAACGATTTAGTAAAGAATCATTTCTCGGTAGATAATTTATTCAGAATAAAAAGAAAATGTATTATATATAGATATACGTATATCTAATTCGGAATTTTCTAAATACGAGAAAAGGTTTTCCTACTTGTTGCGTTATTTTCCATTATTCCTCGATAGTTATATAAAACTATGAAAAAAAAAAAACCTCATAAATATTCTTAACAAAGGAAGAAAACGGCGACGATATGTTTCAAATAATTTATTAAACGAACAAAACGGATTAATTAATTCTCTGTTATGTAATTCCGTTTCTGGTTTCCGATAAACTGCGTTTATCGAGGTATCTTTACGTTCTTTACGTGTTTTTAACGTAAGCTATTGTACATTTGTAAAGTTTTATGTATCAATTTTTAGCTCTTATTATAGTAAGTCATTAAAAAAGATAAAAAGAAGCAGAAAAAGAAACGAAATCGTCGCTTATATATTTATTAATTCAAATATATTATCATCATTTCATTGTTCATTAAAGAATAATTATTATCACCATCTTCATTGTCATTATCATTACCATGATCGCTATCATTATCATTATCATCACTATCATCACCGTTATCATCGTCATTCATCGTTATCGTCATCGCCATTATCGTCATCGTCGTCGTCGTCGTCGTCGGTACGCTATTTAAGATAAACAACTATCGCCTACTCAATGTACAATATGTAGTATTTACCTGTTGTTACCACCAAACCGTCATCAAAGATATATATAAAAATATTGTAATTGTATCATAACAAATTGTTTTTCTGCTTCTCCTGTTACTTTACGTTACGTTATAATTTGTATGTTTATTTTCATTGACTTCAACGTGGAAAAACGGCTTTTACATGGGAACAAAAAAATCTATAGCAATTTTTACCCGGCAAAGGGTCGAATAATTTTTGGAAAACGAATGAGAAGAAAACGTGAAAAGAAATAACGTTTCTTTACTTTGCTTAGAGCAAACGATCAGCAGCCATAATAAAAATATAAATGCACGAGATGAAGCTCGAATTTTACTAAGTTTTATTAATAAACGGCCGACGAATTAATATATACACTGAAGCGGGTGGCTTCCCTCGTCGATGACAATTACAAATATTTGCCAAACCAGAACATATCTGTCGGCATAATCCAATTGTGACATCCGCCTAAATTGTTCTGGATGATATACTTGAAATTGTACGGATTCAAATTCTCCGCCTCCAACTTCTCCTGCAGCACCTTTAGTCGATCCAGCTCCTGCTGGCTAATGGCCATCGCTTTGAATGGCAATTTGTGAGCGATGATCTGCAGTTTCCGTTTCACCTAGAGTTCGAAAATTTATCATCGATCGAATTTTTCGTCAAGGAACGAAGAGAAGGACTCCTCGGAGAAAAATTTGCTTTACCTCAAAATATTCGCAAGCACCTCCGACTTCGAGGATCACCCTGTCCTGTTTGATCGGAGTCACGTAATGGTCTATCGCACCTTTTCCTCCTCCCATCCTTTGACCTTGGCCCTAAAGCATGGGAACGATTGAATACCATTTCCACGAATTGTAATACAAATTAATTGAAAATTTGTGAATTTCAAAAAAACAAGGCGATTATGCTCCATGAAAACCGGAATCTAATTTATTTCATTTCATTTTTATTATTTTTCATAATAAAACTGAATAAAAGGATGTCGCAGAAAAATTCCATAAATTTAGAAATCTTCGACTCGCTTTTATCTCAATTACAACGGTTTTGTGGCACTACCTTTTTGGTAATCGGCTGCCATGGAGCGTCGATTCGCCAAATGGCGAACATTCGATCGAAGTCTAACTCCCTCGCTATCGTCAACCGAACCATTTCTATGTGATTATACTTCAATCTGCCGCCGCTAAGAGCCTGGAAAGCGAACGGAGAATCAGAGAAATGGCTATATAGTTCCAAAGTACCCCCTGGATACTTACTATGATACCAAATTGCTTGTGTAAGAATGTATTGTGCACCAACTCTGGACCTCGCATGTATCGCAGCCTCTTCTGCATCTTAAATGGTCTTTGTTGCGGCGGGTATTGAGGCACCTTTTGCAGGACTTTCAGCTTCTTTCTCTCCGGAAACTCGATGCCTAGATATAACAATTATTATATAAAACCAAAAATTTAGAAAAATGCTTTGATAAAGTAATAAGAAAACGAGAAACGTTACCTTCCAGTTTTGGCGGCGGTAGAAAGTTTTTCATCCCCGCTACTGGAGTTACTCTCACATTCGACATCACGGCTGTAACAGCGGATGGATTAAATCTTTTGCAGTTTCTTTAACGGTAATGCCAGTGGAGAAAGGAGCAAAGCTGTAGTACCAACCCACCACCATTGTTTTTTTTCACTTTATGTAAATTAGTACTCACCCGATCTTGACTTTGAACAGTTAAGCTTTTCTTTCATATCTTCTTTCGTGTTCTTACTTGTTTTTCTTAATTTTTTAAAGTCACATAAACTGTAGTTTAGTTATTGGTGACTGTATAATGTTTGATGAATATAAATCAGGTTTTACTAAATTATATTTGTAAATTATAATATATATAATATATAATTGTAAATCATATTTTATACTCTATTTGCAACAGAAAGTTGTTATTATTTTTATTAGTACTATTATTATTCCTGTTAGTTTTATTACTGTTTAAATTCCGATCAACCGAAAAAATCAATATTAAGAGAAATGAGCCAAAAAAGGAAACCCTCTTACCTTAAAATAATAACAATCATACCGCAAAAATCAAAGGCAAAGAGAGGTTAGAAAATCTCTTAGGAGACTTACGTGAGAGTAGGACCCGCGCCAAATCTTTCAGGATCATTGTCATCTTCTGGAAATGTCACCTTATTTTTTCAAAATTCCGCTGTCCAAAGTTTGTGTCAATTCTTTTTTCATCGACAACGATAAACAACTAATTCACACCATATATTTATTCAACACTTCCGAGCCTTCCCCTTCACTCCTTCTCACTCTCTCTCAACCCTCTCTCTCTCTCTCTCGCCATAGAGGAACAAAGAGCGGGCACACGGACGCATTCTTTTAAATCGATCTCGTTTCGATACCTGCGATTAATCGCGATCCGTTAGAACTTTCCGTTGGAACTGTAATTTAAAGGGAAGTCGAAAATTCAATTTAAAGGGAACCCTTGCGTCTATACCTTTTAAATTGATATCGATCGACTCGAATCGATAAATACGTGGCGAAAATCAAAATAAAAATCGAAATTAAAACTGAAATTGAAAACCTGCCGTTGATAATTTTCGAAAAAACAATTCGCTTCATTGCCTACAACATTTACATCGGTACCGATCGACCGGAATCGAAAAATACGCGACTTAAATCGAAATCGAAATAAATTTACAACTCGTGCCCTCGTTCGAAGTTCGATATCTCGCTCGTCCCGCCACTAATCGCGTTCCGGAAGAACCGACTTCCTCTTGGAACTTGGAATTGGAATTGAAAGTGCGGTTACACTCGCATACTCGCGTGACTACCGTTCCTGCCGACGAAGAAGCGCGAAAAGAGAGAGAGAGAGAGAAAGAGAGAGATAGCAACAGAAAAAGAGAGCGGTTCGGTTCGATTATTTTCTTCCTGCAAGACAACGAGCCTTTGATGAAACGGATAATGGCAGATAGTACGGCGCAAAAGGTATTGGTATGAGAGCTCTCAGAGGAACTTGCCGAATTTCCGCCGCCTTCCCCTTTCGCACCTCTTCCCGGATCCCAAATCATCCCAACACAGCCAGTGGCGGAATGCCATTGGAGGTTAAGTTAGTGTCCATATCAACCGGTAGGGACTGAGCGTTCGGCCGAATTGTTGTTTCCATTTTTCGCCATGGCTTCGAACAATGTGGTAAAAAACTCGATTTTTCACCCGAACTCCCAACCACGGGAACCTCCGCTCGCGTATTACCCGTACACGACCCCGCTTTGAAAACCCTCCTCGCGCGAAATCCCCGCTTTTTGCGACCCACTCGCTTCCTAACCTTAGACTCCATCCCAGGTTCCCACTCAAGCGGGTGAGAGGGAAACCTTTCTCCGCGCCCGAATCCCCAAAGACCCATTCATAATTGCGGGTCCCAGAAATCGCGTCCTTTCGGGATCCTCGGAGCTCCTTAAGCTTTTTTCGGCTTTCCTGGTGGAATCGGCTCAAAGTTTAACGGAATCGCGTGGGATGATGCCAAGCAAGCTTCCATCTTTCATTTTCCTTCTCTTTTGTGCCATTTGTTACCTGTCGGAGGTTCTGCAACCCTGATAAAGATCTTTTTTGTTATTCGAGGCCAATTGATTAACGACATGAAAGATGGAGGTCAATCGTAGAAAAATTTCTGAAATAAATTATTCTATTATACCGCAGGCCGAACAAAAACTCGATATTTGTTATTTTTTGGAATCAAGCCAGTTCCAAAATTTATAGATGACGAACAAATGTCTTGTCTAATTTTCTAAAACTTCTTTTGTTTGGATTATATCTTAATAAATAAAATATCTTTTTTTACAGGTCCAAGAGTACAAGGATTCTTTGAAAACTAAGGTAAACGTCAATTTTCAAAATATCCGTTTCTTAACACTACGGACCGCTAGCCTATTAATCGGCTTTTTGTCGCCAATTCTTAATAAATATAATTTAGCATTAACATCATCGAGCGGGCGGTCGGACGCGCGAATGCTGTTGAATCACTAGCGGTCGATAAAAAGTTAAAGTAGACAAACTTGCAAATTCTGTCTAAAGGAATTTAATAATTCCTGAAAATTGTAGAAAAAAGCAGATGTGATTTTAAATTCCTCTTCCCGGATTTCATAACTTTTGTTAAAAATTCTTTAGCTTTACTGCAACATACAATTTTCAATAAAGTCATAAGTTTATGTAAAAACCTTTGAAATATTATCGCTTCGCGAACCACCCATTGAAAATAAACGTACCAACTAATTAACCGATAAAATTTGTTATTAATTAACAAACCATACTTTTAATTTGCGACCAGGCGGAACAGCTGATAATTAAAGGCTTTCCGGAGAAAATTGTGAAACTGAATGAGCTCCTGGAGACACCGGGTTTTTCCAACAGAGACTTGTCGGGTGTTCATCAAGATCTCAACATACCCATTCCAGATCCGATAGTGTTAAATCATTCCGATGGTTCGCCGAAATCCAAGAAAATCAAGTTAGACAACAGTGTCAACGAAGCGACTGGTACCAAAGTTATGATACTTCCAACCGGGCCGATAATTTGTAACAAACCTCTCTGTGACTTAATCCATATAGTAAAACCTTACATTAGACAACTTTTAGAAGACTCCAATCTGGTAATTTTTCACTGTCGACACATATTACATTTATCCAAATGATTCCATGAAAATCTTCGAATTTCTTTTCCTTTTTCCCCTTCAATTTTTTTACCATTTCTTGTAAATGTCGTAAACGAAAATTCGTATTATTGGGAAATAAAAATGTAATAATATTTTTGTAATTTTACCCTAAAATGTTGAAACTGTATATTTCAAACTTTAAGGTGAAAATCATCTTAATCGTTCTACTATTTTCGTGGAATCACATTTTCTTTCTCGACAGCCTGTAAAATTGCTCATCGGCTCCTTTGCTTCTTTTACAGCTGAAAATGTGGATTTCTTTTATGATACCTAAGATCGAAGATGGCAACAATTTTGGTGTTTCCGTTCAGGAGGATACTCTTGCCGAGATCCAGTCGGTCGAGAGCGAAGCTGCTGCATTTTTTGACCAAATTTCAAGGTAGGAAATAACACTCGTTAACACTTTGAGACCGAAAGGTATCCGCGAAAGAACAAAAAAAAGTAGGAATATGATTAATTTGTGCATTTCCTTTGCAGGTACTTTATATCGAGAGGTAAAATCATTAGTAAAGTTGCCAAGTATCCACATATTATCGACTACAGACGAGCCGTACAAGAGTTGGATGAGAAAGAATACGTGAGTTTATGGTTGGTAATGTGCGAAGTGCGCAATCGTTATTGTTCATTGCACGATTTGGTACTTAAGAATTTGGAAAAACTCAAACAACCACGCTCGTCCAACACAGTGTCTCTTTACTAGAGAAAAAGAACAACGGTGTCTCTTTTGCGTTTCTTGTCTTTTTATATACAACCGCTGTGCTCTGATTGTACAGAATAAAGGAAAACGAATTCAGTAAAAGAGGAAAGAGAGAGTCTTTGGGGGAAACGAGAAACATATTGTTTTTTGGCGATTGTATTTACATCTACGTTTTTGATTATGAAATCGTTGACGTCACTTTCATTTCCCCGATCGAGGAACACCTCGGTCCTTTGATTTCAGCGAAGTTGCAGAATCGTCAACACGTGAACTCTGTCTAATATTGCCAATTCCAGATTTTTCATAGAAAAAGAAAACCGATAGGTCCGATCATTGCGTAATTACGTCGCAAAATTGCTCTGTTACTTTGAATGCATCATTCCTCGCTTGTTCCAGGAAATTCTGCTTTATTGTCAGAGTTTCTGCGGGATTTCGAGATTCTTACTTGGAATTTCGTGGGAGAAAAAGTAACAAACGTAGGATTTTTTTTGTAAAGGTGAATTTTTGAGAAGAAGTTTTATGAATTCCTGGACGTATTTTTTTGCAATTTTTATTTAACGGGAATTTTACTACATTTTCCCGATGGATAGTAATAATATTTTTGGAGTTTACAGAATTTAGCATTTAATTGATATTTCCACTGTTTTTCTTTTAGAATTCTCGGCGGTTACTTTGATTTTCCGCAAATTAATAATTTTCGAAAGAAATTATGAAAGCTTGGAATTTCTAATCCCAAAATCAATAACTTGAAGTTTTTTTTACTTCTTTCCAAAAATTCGCCCCCTTCTCTGCCATTAGAATCAAAAGGTAACGAGAATTAGCTTGGAATGAGACTCGATTCAAAGTAAATTGAATTAAACAAAAATTATTTACGATTCAAATTGAATTTACTAAGTAACAAATAAAAAACGTAGGTTTCATAGCACATTAGACTAAGTGTATACATACACGTATTTATTTTCTACGGCTAATCGAAGACAAAAGCAACAGTTTTTAAGAGAAACTCATTTTATAAATATACACGTATAAAAATATATTTAAAAAAAGTGGAAGACTAGCAGTAGTAAAAAAAAAAGAACGAACTTTCGTAACTCTTTTTCACAAACGAGCTTTAAATAAGAAAATTTACTTTTTTGGAAAGTCAAAGAAGGAGGTAGTTCAATTATTCAAAGTCAATATTTCTGAGAAATAATTAATTAGGATAGTGAATTTTTTTTTCCACTAGCATTCATGTATCGGATTGACAAATTTCAGAAATATGTACAAAAAAAAATTAATGTTCGAATTCACTAAAAAATCAGGTATCGAATTCTGAATTTTGGGGTATCTAATTGTGGAGATATTTCGAGACGAAATATTTCAAGAGCTCTTGGACAAAATTTTCTAAGATACGTCAAAAAATACGCGATCTCAACACATTCGTGCAGAAATCCTGACAAAAAGCGGAAAATAATAAATAAAAAAGAAAGAAAAAATAGTACGGAAAATGAGAATCGAAAAAAGCGCAGTAATTTTACAAAAGTATTTCCATACTATAAATAGGTAGTGGTAGTGCATTTTTGTTACTTTGTGAAAAAGCATACGCGGGCCAGAAAATTGCCCGACGTGTGAAAAATAGAAAAAAAACAGGAAACTTGTATGGGAACTGAAAAAAAATTTTTTTGTATACCGAGACAATGACTTTAGCGCTTCTTTTGCTGTAATTCAAATTCGGTTGAAGCCTTCGTGGCGAGAAATTTCGAGTATTTTTAATTTGAAATGAATATGGACAACGTGAAAAATAAATTGTCATATTTTCATGTGCTAATAAAAAGAAAAGGAAAGAAAAGTTTTGGAATTTGTTTGGGAGAAAAATAATACCTTCTATATAAAAAAAAAAAAAAAGTTCGTTTAATTATTTACAATCTTCTGCACAAGATTTGTACAAATATTCTCTTAGTTCATCGGTCGAATAAATTTTTTTCAGGAAGTTGGTAAGAATATAGATCTATAAATATATATATAAGTCTAGGGATTGACTTTTGTCTTTTAAAATTACATTTAAAAATACTTAAAATGGAACGTAGTTTTTTTACGGTTTTTTTTTTCGTTTTAAAATCTCTTAAATTCGAAGTAACAAGTAATATATTATTCCTAATTCTAGAAATAGATAATCTATCGTAGAAACGTGTAAAAGTGCAAAATACATCTGCGTATCAAAATCTAGATTAAACTTCTAATCTTTTGGCGGAACAGCGGCGGGATAAAGTCCAGGATTTAAATACATATGTTTGTTGAAACCTTTGTTAGTGACAACGGCAGTTTGACACTTCAGGTCTTTAGTCCGAACTGTTGCTAGTCTCGAGTCGACCTGTAAAATTTAAAAAAATAGGCAAATATTGGTTTTTTTTTTTTCGTTGATTGATTACTACGCTGATATTTAAAATTCTACAAAATAATTATTGGCGCAATAGAAACGTGAAATATTATATTACCATATTGAAGAGGTCCACCAGGTGATAGTTCCAGCTGTAATTCATGAAAACTTCGCACAAAATTTGTATGAACCAGCTACCGGTGACTCTGTCCCGGAAAGCAACGTATCCGGGCAACGTGGAGTGTACGACCAGAGTGTCAGCCACATCTCGTATCAAGGCTTCGCTGTAATTCGTTGCTGACTGCTCGTTAGTGGCAGGATTCGTTGTAACGGTGTCTCGACACGACCTCGGACGTACCACCGAACTTTGTTCTTGCTTTCCTCTGACATCAAATTTATTTTATTTTTTACCCGAACAAATTTGCGAATTTCGCTTCTTTGGTAGCAGAAAAAATAAGTCGGTCGGTTCGACTTACCTGCAAGTCTGATATACAAAAACTTTCGGCTTTCCTGCTAGGTGCGGGCAGTGGCTGGACGAGAAGTACTGCTCGATCTCGCTCTGCAAAACTTTCTTGTAACCCTTCTGGTAACAGTCGATGCCACAAATCTCGGTCTGGTTACTCTCCTCATCGTGATTCCCGTGCGCCGTTATGATTACGAAACACGAGTCTACGTATCGAAATTTCTCACTTTGGGCAAACTCCTTAAGTTCTTTTCGAAGCATCTACAAAAAAAAAACACGAATCGAGTTCCTCCAAATTATAACAATTTTTGAAACAATGTGGATATATACACAAAATTAATATTCTCCATTTTTTATAATGAATAAATATATATATATTTACATCGCCGGTTAGATTAAGTCGCGGGGTCACTTCGAAGCCCATTTGTTCGTAAAGATTCTTCAGATTCATCTCGTCGTACCACGCAGCTGCCCGAGGCTCATCTCCCTGGTACAGGATATTTGCGATAATCAAAACCAGCCCTCGGGGGATGCTCCTCATGGGATAGCTGGCGATATGATTTGTATCGGGGGTGTCGAGGAACTTCGTGGCCTTCCTCACATGAATTTTCAAGGGTTCCTCTGTGATTTGTAGGTTCCTGTAGAAGTCGTCGGTCGGAAAGTTCACTCGACTCGCTTCATCTCTCCGAGGAGGAGGAGGAGGAGGATGAAGATGAGGGTTGTTAGGGTTCCCATTGTCATTGTTCGGAACCTTATTGCTATTGTAAATACTGTTATTGGAGTTGTAATTGGCGTTCCCACCCTCCCCTTCCAAAATATCGGCCAGTCTCTCGTGGCCGCTGTGTCGCAGGCTCAGCACTAGGTTTTTGAAGGCATTCGGTCCTCGGGTTTTTATAGTCAGGTATATGTCCCGGATCACCTCCCGGTCCATTAAGTTCTTCTGGAAAATAACCGATCGGGTTTGCGTCGTCTATCAATAATAAGGTATCGTTTATTAACTTTTTATTTTATGTATATTATTTATTATATGAATTATTATTATTTATTTTATGGATATTTTTAGAAAATAGTTTTTATTTATTTCAGTAATTTCAGCTTTTACAGCCACGAAATGAATTCGGTTTTCCTTAACTTAATACATTAACATAGATTAACATAGACATAACTTTTCGATCAACAAAGATATAGCTTTTCAATTAACATAACGTAAACTTCAACGGCTTTCTTGGTCCACAATACTGTTCAACGCTGTGCCTCTCAGTCTTTCTGTGTCTCCTTCTTTTCTGCAACTAACTTCCGTCTTGACTCCAGATTTTCTGCCCAGCTCTTTGCTTCTGACGACGGACTTTCTTTCGTCACTTCCTCTTCTGTTAGATTACAAGGTGTCATTTGGTTACACCTGCGCATTAAATGGTCCAATGTGTCCCATTCCTCGCCACACATTTTACACTTTCTTTCTTCTGGTTTGAGCCAGTATTTATTACACTCCTCCGTGTTACCGCATCTTAGCCTAGCTATTCTTCTCACCACGTTCACGTCAAATTCCTTCCTTAGGTATTCCGGCAGTTCATTTTTTCTTATACTTTTAAACCTCTCGTTGTAACGCGATTTCTGGATCTCGTTATAACATTTCTGTTGCTGTATCTCCCTGTCCCTTTCTGCAATAACTTCGCAGGGCTTGTCTCCTCTTCTTATCATTTCTCTCAATCCCTCCCGACTGAAGCCGTTCTTATTCAGGTATGCCTCCCTGATCTTTTCCTTTTCTGTTATGCCGCAGGAACTCCTCTCTTTGAAGCATTCTTTCACCAGTTTTTTGTCAATTCCCAGAACTACCCTTTCTTCATAACTCAGAGCTCTCTTCGCCGCTCTGACTTGTATGTTCTGTTCTTTCGTTTCGTCGTACACTATGTAGTCCGGTGTCCAGTTGTCTAAGCCAAGGCTCCACTTCATGTACTTGAGTTTAATTCGTTCTAGGCTCTTCCATTCTCTAAAGCCCCAAACCTCTGCTCCGTATAGCATTACGCTTTCCACTAGTCGATTGAACAACCACATTCTCTTCTTGAAGTTACCTCCGTAGAGTCTCATCCCTAAACTCCATACTTGACCCATTACTGCTCTGGTTTTTCTTGTTCTCTCTAAAATGTGTAGTTTGTCGTCACCCTTTTTGTTGAAAGTGTATCCTAGATATGTGAACTCCTTTACTTCTTCCAGTACCGTGTTACCCCATTTCCAGTTTCTTTTTTTCATTCTTCCTGTGCCTTTCTCGAATACCATTACTTTCGATTTTTCGCAGTTTACAATCAACTCCTTCTTGGAAAAGTACTTTTTTAGAGCTGCCATAGTTTCTCTCATAGCCTCTTCATTTTTTGCCAGCAGCACGATGTCATCAGCATACGCCAAGGTCCAAATCCTCTCTTTTCCCACCTGCACTCCTCCTGTTCCTATCTCCCTCAGATGTTCCTCTAGATCCGCTATGAACAGGGTGAACAGCAGGGGGCTTAGCGGACAACCTTGCCTTACCCCTTCCATCTGCCAAAATTCTTCCGACACTTCCGTTTCACTCTTTACTACACTTCTTGTCTCCTCATAGATTTCTATTGCCCTTTCCACCAGTCCTTTCCTTATGCCTCTTTCCTCCAGTGACTCCCATAGTTTTTTCCTACATACCTTGTCGAATGCCGCTTTAAGATCGACGAAAAAGGCGAATATCCTCCCTTTTTCTTTTTTCAGTTCTTTGTCGGTTATATGATTCAGAATGAAGATGTTGTCTATCGTTGACCTGTTCCTTCTAAACCCTGCCTGAGTTTCCGGCAGGATATCCTTGGCCTCTGCGTCACTCGTCATTCTTTCTGTTAGTACCGCTGCATAGATTTTATACGCCGTTGACATGAGTGTTATTCCTCTATAGTTGGCTGGGTCGTTCCTGTCTCCCTTTTTGTGCAAAGGTATGATGATACCACTTCTCCACTCCTTCGGCATGCCGCCATATCTCCAGACTTGCTTAACAATTGTTCGCAGCTTCTCCCTTGCCTTCCCTGTACTGTAAATCCATGCTTCATTCGGAAGTCCGTCTACTCCAGCCGCCTTCTTCTTTTTTAACCTTTTTATTTGCAGTTCTATTTCCTTGTCCGTCAAATCCTCTTCCTCGTCTTCCTCTTGGCATCGCCTTCTTTCTGGCTCTTCCTTCATCTCTTTTCCTCCCCATAGCTTCATAAAATGTTCCTTCCAGGCCTTCATCTCAATTTTGCACTCCATTCTCTTTTTCTTACTTCTGTACCGATTTATAAATTTCCATACGTCACTCTCGTTCTTCACATTTCTTATAGCCGCCTCTTCGTTTAATCTGTACGTTTTTTCTTTTTCTACACATAACTCTTTTAACTCACTCTTACTCTTCACGTACCTGTCTCTGCTACCCCCGTTTTTTCTCCATTTTTTGTATAACCTGTCTATTTCTCTTTTCTTTCTCGAGCACTCCTTGTCCCACCATACTTTACTACCAAGTTTCCTATGCCTTATCTTCACTTTTTTCTTACTTATGCACTGCTTACATTTATTGCTTAACTCATACCACATTTTTTCTGTCTCCTCCTCCTTTAAAGTTAGATTTTCAGTATTATTCTTGTAGCTTTCGATAGTTTCTTCGCTCCATACAAACACTTCTCTTTCTTTCGCGTTCATTCTTCTCGCTGCCTTTCTGGTCTTCCTGTCTAATTCTAGTGACATGGGTAGGTGATCTGAATCGGTCCTGCTCTCAATCCTGAAACTTTCGATCTTACTCCACGCATTCATGTTGACAATAGTGTAATCTATAACTGACGCTCCTCTTCCACCAACATATGTAAATTCACCTTCCCAGTCTCCTTCCATACAGCCGTTAACTATCGTCCACTCTTCTTCGTTCATCATGTTTAATAATTTCTTTCCTTCCTTACTTATAACTTTGTCTTTGGTTTGTCTTCGTATGCTTTCGTCGTTCACTATTACCAATCCCCTTTCACCCACTCTGGCATTAAAATCCCCTGCTATGATTAGATTGTCTCTGTTGTCAGTATTTAATTCTTTAATAATTTTCATGTATTCTTCTATCTCACCTCTGTTGTAAAGCACAAAAATTTTCCAAGTTTCCTTTTCTATAACTATTTCTTTACCCACTAAACCTTCCTTTTCCGAGTACTCCTTCTTTTGCGAGTCCAGATCTTTCCTGTATCCTATTATTATGCCCCCTTTTGCCCTGCCTTTCCTTTTGTCTTTTTGAGCGTCCTGTCTGCACCAAACGAATTCAGTCGGCAAGGATTCCCTTATTCTGTTCCAGTCTTTTTCCGTCAACCAAGTTTCCGTCAGTCCAATAAAGTCAAACTTTTCTATATATTTCCAAAAACTACTGTCCTTGTTTGTGATACCCGCAACGTTCCAGAAGATCATTTTGCAGTTTCCGGCTTCCTCTATTACTGGTACATTTCGTGGCTGTCCCAAAAAACCTTCTCCTTGTTCCCTGAAATTTCCGTCCATTTTAACCAACGACCGTCTACTTGTATTTTTTGATAACCCACTTTTGCAGATTTTCCTTCTGTTCTTGCTCTCCTCATTAGTTGAACGAGATCGCGTTGAATATCCCTTTCCTTCTGTGTGAGGTCATTGTCGATGTATAAATTACTGCCTTTTAACTTGTGCTTGTTCTCCCATATCAGCATTTTGTCTTCCCAGCTCCTCATTTTTATTAGGATGCTCCTTCTTCTTCCCTTGCCTATGCATGAGGCCCAGTTTATCTTGCAGTCCACTTGAAGATTATTCGATAGAAGTTTTTCTAAACCTTCCTTAGTAATGTCATTTGTTTCTAAATCTCCTCTTAATATTATGTTATTTTTTCTCTCTCTTTTCTCTTGCACTTCTATGTAGTTTTTAAATTGTTTTATATCTCTCTCTTCTATTTTATTTCTTCCTTCTTCTTTCCACGACGCGAGTTTCTCATCTATCACTCTCTTATTTTCTTCTTTCACTAACTTATTAATCTTGCTATTGTAATTCGAAAATTCCTCTCTAAGCTCTTCAATCTCTCTCCTCCTTTCTTCGTCTTTTGTTCTTATTTCTTGTCTTAATCTCTCCAGTTCTTCACCAACCATCTTCTTGACATCTATGCTAAGCTTTTCAAAATCTTTCCTAATCTCCTTATTTTCGACTATTAGCTCCCTCACCGCAGTTACCAGCGAGCTCACTATCTCTTTTATTCCCGCTTCATCTCCTACTTGTGCATCTCCTGTGTTCCCTTCTGATTGGCTTGTCTCTTCTGCTCCGGTTTTCTCTTTTTTTTTCATTGTGAACTTTTCTTCTATCGAGCTGTCGTTTGTCCTCCTCTCTCTTGCTAATCTTTCCGCATTGGTTGGTCTTCCTACTTTCTTGCTCTCCTGTTCTGCCTTTCCTTGTTTGATACCCTTGAATCCTGCCTTATCGGCCGCCGCTTTGCTTGGTAGCATCTTCTTCGCTTTTCCCTTGGCGCCTTTTTACCGACTTCTTTTTTCTTTTTCTTGCTGTCCTAACCTTGTTTCTGACGCACCTTTTTCTGATGTTTTTGCATAAAAATTACTTCGTATCACCTCTGATTCCTTTCTCACCACGTCCTCCTTCACTTCTACTTCTTTTCTATACTTTTCTGAGACTTTTCACTTCCTTGATACTAGTTTTTAATCTCACATTTGTCAGACCTCATTTACTTTGCTTTTCACTCTTCCGCCATTACTAACCGAATCCTTTTAGAAAATAGTTAATTCCAAAGTATTTGCAAAATGCTTATTTACTAAGAATTAATGTTTTAAAAATGGATAATTTATATATAAGAGAATCATCGATTCTTTAGCAGAAAAATTCGAACATTCTTAGAATTAATAATTTTTGTATCCTCGGTATTTGAATTTCCTACATTTAATTATTTATTATTAAAACTTATATATATTTGGTAAATTTAAGAGAACACCTCGGAAACTTACATTCCAATCGGGAATGTTGGCGTCGTCGAAATGGTAGACTCCATAATCCAGTAGCTTCGGAAACAGATTTTCCATGTTGATTTGTCCAACTAATTGTTCGCAGAATTGATCCAGTTTATCTCGATCAATTGGATTCATCTTGGTGTCCTGAGTAAGAGGAACATTTAATATCGAAATAAGCGACAAGAAAATTTATTTGATACATATTGGAAATAATTTTCTAATATTATTATCCATTTTTGTGAAATTTCGATCACTATTTTTTATCAATAGCTCCTATTTCGATAAATTCCTATTACAGAAACCAAAAAAATTCATCTAGAGAAAGATTTTCGAAAATATCTTATCGAAGAAATTGCAAATTCAAAAACTTTGTCGCTCTGTTTTCAAATTATTAAAAACCTAAAAAAAGTTCGGTCGGAAATTTTTAAAACTCATTCTCGAAACCTATTTCAAAGGCTTTTCACAAGTTTCATCACTTTCTCCGGAAGTTCCTTATCGCAAAAAATTTTTCCGATTTTTTCTAAATTAGTAGCATCTCAATCACTCAAATAATTAAATGATGTCATTGCCTAGAAATCTGAGGTATAAGCAAAAAAAAGCGATTCCGGAGGTCACACAGTTTCAGGTGCAAGTTCGAACCTGTCCTTCTTTCTCCAGAACACGGAAATGGAATTTCTCTAGAAAAGTGGAAAATAAAAAAAGTCTATTTCCAAATGGGAATTTTAGGAATTTTTTTTTAAAACGTCAATTTCAACTTACTTGGATTTCGCACCCCGGGGTGCAAAAATAACGTAAGAAGGGTAGAAAATAAAAAAAACAGTCGATCACACTTCAGAGGAATTATTTCGTACTGAGAAGAAACTGTTCTTCTATCCGAGGAGACAAAGCACTGCAAAGCACCACCTCCAACCACCTTCACTACTCTACTGACAATAAGAGCCCGTATGTGTATTGCACACTTGCACCCCTCGCAGCGTATATGACAGACGGTACTGTCACTGGAAGCGCCGTTTGAAGGTAGTGGGGGGGGCACAATGGAACCGAAGGTGTGTTCGAAAGTATTAATCGCGATCCGTTAGAACATTCCGTTGGAACTGTAATTTAAAGGGAAGTCGAACTCGCGTCTATTACCTTTCAAACTGAAATCCATCGACTCGAATCGATAAATAGGTGACGAAGATCAAAATAAAAATGCAAATTGAAATTGAAAACCTGCGCTTCATTGCCTACATTTAAATCGATAGCCATCGACTGAAATCGATAAATTCGAGGCCTGAATCGAAATCGAAATCGACTTTTCTCTCAAGTACCATAGCTTCGTAAAATTTTTTGTGGGCCACTTTTAGGCCAATAGGTTGATTTGGCACCCCGGGGTGCCAAATCACTGTCAGTTGAAATTGCGATATTTTTTTTAAATTCCTAAAATTCCCTCTTGGAAATGGCAATATTTTTTTTTTGTCTTTTGTTCTCAAATGGGAGATTTGGATACAATTAACAGGAGGATCCAGGGGAAAGAGCCAATGAATGGATTCGTACGTAGATGGGTAAAAGCCGGACGTTCAAGAGGAAGTGACAAATAGTATCCTTCTTTCCAACGGAAAGTACCAATAAATGAATTGCCGCATTCTTGACAATAATAAATATACACAAACTTTCGACATAACCTCTTTTCCGTCGCATTAGTGCTTTCTTAAAAACAACAACAATAACAATAACAGTAACAATAGCAGCAGAAGAAACAACAGGCGCAATGTTCGCCAAAGTCCAGTGATTCGGAGATTTTCGCTTCCACGCTTATGCGCCACCCCTATGCGCGATGACCTCGAAGACGGTGTTCATCACTCAGGAGGGCCCAGCCAATGCCTTGGCGCTGAACAAGGATAACAGCCAGGTCGTCATCGCCGGGAGAAATGGTAATTCCCTAATGTCTCTTTTAACCTCAAAATTTTGAAATTACAAATTCCAACAAAGATAAGATTAAAATAGTGATTCAGGTGAAGTCGTCAATTAAATTTCTCAAACCACGACAAGATCACCTTGGTAGTCCAAACAATGACAAGGTCACTTCCCGGATGTTACAGTGTTCAAGATCTTCACGTTACTGGAGGACAAGTTCGAGGAGTTCTGTAACTTACGAGTCGGGAAAAACCTAAACCTGAACTTCTCCTGCAATGACGTCGCCTGGAACCTCATCGACGGTAAGTCCACTCGTCTCCAGGATCCAAATTCGTCTTGATCGATCAGGGATGGTTCTCCAGATCACATTTTGGCGACGGCGGCTACCAACGGAGCGGTGGTGGTATGGAACCTGAGCAAACCTTCGAGGTCGAAGCAAGAACACGTGTTCGCCGACCATAAGCGCACCGTCAACAAGGTCAG
This sequence comes from Gasteruption jaculator, assembly GCA_949825005.1. Taxonomy (NCBI): domain Eukaryota; kingdom Metazoa; phylum Arthropoda; class Insecta; order Hymenoptera; family Gasteruptiidae; genus Gasteruption; species Gasteruption jaculator. The sequence goes on along the minus strand of OX463773.1, from coordinate 7,897,328 downwards.
CTTCCACATGACGGAGCCCATGCTGCTGATCTCCGGGTCCCAGGATGGAACTATGAAATGTTTCGACCTGCGAATAAAGGAGGCCACCAAGACCTTCTATAGGTACGATACTTGTACGGAATATCCTAGTATGGAATTTGTCTGTGTTCATTTTTGCATTCTCCAGCAATACCGAGTCGGTAAGGGACGTGCAGTTCTGCCCGCATCAGCCGCACACGTTCGCGGCGGTCTCGGAGAACGGTCACGTACAGCAGTGGGACTTGAGGAAACCCGATCGCTACTTCCAGCACTTCACGGCTCACAGTGGGCCTATCTTTGCTTGCGACTGGCACCCGGAGACCATGTGGCTAGCCACGGCCTCCAGGGACAAGACCATCAAGGTAAAAATTCAATGGAAATTGGGAAATAACCGAATCGGTTTTCCCAAACCTAGATGCCGGCACTAGAAATTTTGTTCTCACTCCTGAATCTCGAATTCCGAATCCTGGAGGCAAGAAATTGTTTTCCGGACTGTGAAGAATTTTTCTTTTTTGCTCGACCCTGGATTCCGATACGAAAGATTTCCCTCCAGGATGCGAATTGTTACAGGTGTGGGACCTGCAGGCAAAGCCCACGTGCGAATACACGATTCACACGATCGCCTCGGTGGGTCGGATCAAGTGGAGGCCGCAGAGAAAGTACCACATCGCCAGCTGCGCCCTCGTCGTCGACTGCAGCATCAACGTTTGGGACATCCGCAGACCTTACATACCCTTTGCCAGCTTCAACGAGCACAAGGACGTTCCAACCGGAGTCGCTTGGAGGGGCGATCCTCAGTCGTTTCTTTCCACCAGCAGGGTAAGCGTGGCGTCTGAATTGTTTCTGGATCTTATTACCAAAGATCTTTCCTGGATTCTGCATCCAAGAATTCTTATTGGACCCTGGCACCATATTTTCAATTCTTTAAAAAATCAAATAATTCATATTTTTAATTCTTCAGAAAAAAAATAATTCATATTTTCTTATTTCTCCCTCGGGTTTCTTCTATTTGCAGGATTGCACTTTATACCACCACGTGTTCAAGGACGCCACGAGGCCGGCGAGCAAAGCGAATCCCCAGGGGATTGCCCTAAACCCGAAAGGAGACATCGCCTATGCCTGCAAGGTCAACGTCAACGCACCGACAACCGCCAAACAGTTGACCAACATTATGAGGTTTTGCTATGATTAGGGACCTAGTACCGGATCCTGGTACCCGGTACCATGATGCGAAGTATAATAGATTATGGGTACCAGCATTCAGGATGAACGAGACCTTTGTTTTCAGAAAAGCGCCAGCCAGCAACGACACCTTCTTCATGGTCTCCAGCATGATGCATCGGTTCTCGATGACGACACCCCGCGAGCCAAAATGGTTCAAGATCTGCGCCGAGGGCTATCAGCTGAGCGGCAGATTGAACGATATTTGCGATCACAACTCGATTGTTGCCAGTAACGCCGGCAGGAACGATGTGAGTCCTTTGAATTATTTATACTAATAATAACAATAATAATAGTAACAGTAATAGTAATAATTTCACAATAAATTTCTTAGATAAGCACAGTGTGGAGTATAGTAAAAACCTTGTACGCGAATCCTCTGGGGAATATCCTGAAAACACCGCCTACTGCCTCGAAGGAGGATGTTGTCAATACCCTGAACCTGACCCAAATGGCCATCACCTCGAATATCGACCAGGCAAACGCAGGTAAATCCACTCGAAGAAGAAAATGAGGAAATAGAAGGGAAACGCTGATCATGATTCTTTCAGGACACGAGAACGACGTCAAGTCCCTGCAAGGGGAAGCTCCTGGAGCGATTAGCGGCGGCGACGACGAGACAGAGACCGACGAAACACCCGATAATCAGAATTTTATCGGTCCGATTTTGCTCAGGTGACTTTCATAGCCTTTTCTGGCATTATTATCAGCTTCATTACATTTTTTACGAGGATTTTATATGTGATAAATGTTACAATAATAATAATAGTATTAATAATAATAATAATAATAATAATATACACAAACATTAATCACTCTCTCTCTCTCTCTCTTTTCCTTTCTTAGCTATAGAAGGACGCTGACGAACAACAAACGCCAACCAAAGGGTGACTTCTACTTTGGCGAGGGCGAGCTGGAGCCGGTGACGATGGAGTACAGCAACAGTTACATCCAGAACATCATCAACAGCGACAACGACTGGACCCTCCCGAAAGAGGCTTTTCCCCTGAGGCACGAGATCCAGGACCGCTCACCGCCTCCGGAGCAGTTTCCGAATCACTCGCCTGACATCAACGAGGATTCGGGTTCGGTAACCGTGGAGCAGGACCAGCCGTGTCAACTAAACGTCACCACGGTTCCGAAACCCCTCTTCTGGGACCCCACGCACCTCATCGAAGAGGCGCTCAGGCACCACGCGGCTCTCAGGGACATCCAGACCTCGGCCTCCATCCTCATTGCCCTGGGCGAGAGGAGGAAGAACCTCAACATCGAGATCAACCTCCAGGAGCACTGGCTCCTGGAGTACATTGACATGCTCGGCAGATTCCAATTGTGGGAAATCGCCACTCAGGTGGGTCCGAATTTCGGTCAGGATCTCTGCCTGAAATTCAAGGATATCCTGGTTTCAGGGATTTTTTTTTTCTCGAATTTTGGTACCAGAGAATTTTTTGGATTTCGGTACCAGGAAAGAATTACCAATTGGCCCGATTTTCAGATAATTCAACTGGCCTGGATTCCGTCGGTGTCCCAACTGAACCAGCAGTCCACGACGATACACGCCTGCTGCTCGACTTGCACCAAGCCCTTGCAGAGGGCCGGCTGGCTATGCGACCGGTGTCACACTTCCAAACACGCGTTATGTTCCGTCTGCCATCAAGTTCGTATTTTATTATTTTTCTTATTATAATAGAAAATAATGTGGAAAATTTTAAAAATATAAAAATCTTTTTTTAAGATAAAAATGTAGGCCAAATTTTGGAGTCTCGTGAATTGGGTATATATTTAAACAAATTTAATTATATTTCCATTTTATATGTACAAAATATAAAAATTAGACGTATACTAATTTGAAAAAAAAGAATTTAAATTTTATATAACAATCAATATATTTGTTTAGGTGGTCCGAGGACTCTATGCCTGGTGTCAGGGATGCACCCATGGTGGACATGTGTCCCATATCAGCGAATGGTTCCACTCCAACCGGCAGTGTCCCACCGGTTGTGGGCACGTTTGCGAATATACTTGAGCCTCTCCATTCTCCGGAATCAGGTATTTTATTTATTTATTTTGTATACAATATATATAATATATCATATATATTATATATATGTTACAACACGTGTATAATATTTTATATATACATATATATCAAAACGAAAGGTGCATTTCGCCGAGCCGCAATTAATTAATTAATCGATAGGTCAATTGTTTGTATCAATAATTTATTAATTTCAGTATGTATAATAATTGATTAATTAATTAATTTATTCATTATGTATTCGATGAACGAGTTTCTGTTGATGCGAACGAATATATAGGAACTGTTTATCGATCGACGAAGATCCCCTCTTTGTTTTTCTTCAATATTTTCATTCTATATCATTTTAAACCGAAACCTATTATTGGCGAGTGAAATTTGGAAATGCTTGAAAAACGGATAAAAAGGAAAAAGAAATTCAATGATTTGTAAATCCTTCAAAAATCCATGAATTCCAAAATCAATCCCTTAGTCGCGAGTTTTTGCAGTCGAGGCGCCAAGAGATAACAAAATAAAAAATAATACGTAATTTCAGTCAGGAATTCATTTATAAGTAATAATAATAATAATAATAACAATACTTGTTGACATTATAACTTTCACTCGCAAAACGGAACTTTACTAAAACTAAATTCGTTTCAATTACCAAATTTCGGATTTTATCAAATAATTCGATTCAATTCGGCGACGAATGTTTAAATTATTCCATCGAATAATAATAATAATAATTATAATAGCACTACCAGTGGTAAAAATAATAAAAATTATAGTAATAATAACAATAATAATAATAATAATAATAAGAATGACGATGATGATAATAATAGTAATAATAATAATAATAATAATAATAATAATAATAATAATAATAATAATAATAGTAGTAGTAGTAGTAGTAGTAGTAAAAAAGCGCCTTATCATGGGAATAATGAGCCTTAAGAGGTAAAAGTGTTACATGTAACAATCGGTCCCTTCGATACATCCATCACGTGGTAATAAATACATAAAGGTGCGACAGGCGATAAGACTAAGAATAAAGACTACAAGAAAGAAAGAAAGAATGAAAAAAAGGGTGAAAATTCGGATGGAGAAAAAAAATCTAAAATCAATCAAGGGGAAAGGAAATGGCCAAATTCGTGACTTTTCTCAATTTTTTTGCCCCCAATTGCAGAAAGTAGATTTTTTTTTATAAAATTGCAAAAAGTGTGATAACTGTTAAACGTAGTAATGATGACGACATTAATAATAATAACGTAGAGATTAATAATGTACAGGAAAAAATTGATAAATATTTTAGTTTGTTAAATAAATAGAAAAATTAATCAATACAAAAAATAATTATTACTTAAATATTTAATTGATGAATCGATTTCCGTGATTAATATTTTTTTAATGAATCTATGTCTATGTTAATTCCAATAATAATGATGAGGCGGCATAAATATTAATTTTAATACGAACTCCAGAAATTAATTAAAAAAAAAGTCGAATAATGCAATTGATAATAACAATGGATAATAAATTAACTCATTCGTTGCTTAATGAAGAAAACAAAAAGCAAAAGAAATTTTCCTTTCCGCTTTTGGGGCAAAAAAATAATTGCAGTTTTTGAAATCACCTTGTCGTTAAAAAAATATAAAATTCGCTTGCCCCCCCATCCCCTATTTCGGACGAAGGAGGGACGAAAAAATATATATATATTTTATAAAGAAAGAAAAAAAATATATATATATAATTTTTTGCAAATATAGTCGATCTTTTCGAAAATTCTCCCCTTTCTCTTTCTTCTGCTTCTTCTTCTTCCTGATTCGTCCAGAGGAGGTTCGGCAGCCGGTAGTCGAGTCAAGAAAGAATCTTGGGTCCAGTTTTGGATCCGTTAGAGCAAGACGCAGCATTTCTTGCTGGTCTTACGTTCGCCTCCTTCTCCTTGATTTTCCTGCTCTTTACGAGTCGCGATAGCTCTCGTCAAATCGAAGAATACCTAAAAATGGCAAAATTTGTGTTCAGAAAAAATTCAAAAATATAAAAAATTAGGAGAAATTTCGAAGAAATGACAAGGTTTATTTATATTTTTTTTCTTTCAAAATAAATTTTTTCCCGGGATTTCTAGAATTTCAATTTCACTATTTCTTTCTTCCGATTCTTTTCTCGATTTTTTTAAATTACGTTTTTTTTTTGGACAATCATTGATTCTATAAAAAAAGAAACAAATTCAGAGAAAAAAAATGATGATTTAAAATTAAACAGCACTTTTGCTCGATTTCTCATTTCTTTTTTACTAAATAAAAAATAAAATTTTCTTCTTATTTTTTAATTTCTGAAAAAATCTCCATTTTTTTTCATTTTCTTTTCGTTAGATTTCTTTTTGGAATTAATTAGTTGTACTGCACTGATTAATTAATTACTGGACTTTGTTAATAACAATTATCTCCCTTTCCCAAACAAATAAGTGAAATAAAAAAAATAAAAAAGACCACCAAACAGTGGGATAAATAAAAAAAAATGAATAAATGAATAAATAAACAAACACGTGGGAACAAAGGAAGAAGCGGTGAATAAAACGTGTGCGAAAAAGAAAAAAAGATAGCGAACCTATAGAATAATGCACTTCTTTTTCTTCCTTTTGGCCCTCCCATCCTTCCCACGACCGTTACTCGCGGACTTATCCTCGATCTTACGTGATCTTATTTCACGCATCAGGTCGAAAAACACCTGAAAATAAAAGGACGTGCAAAATAGCAGAAGCGGCATTTTCAAAATTCAAATTTCCATCCCCACTCCAACTCCCAACTCCCGTCGAGCCGAATCTCATGAATTTTCCATTTTCTTCTATAAGTAGAATTTTTTTTTATTTTTCGGTTAAAAAAATAGAAAACTAGAAATCGATTTTGTCCTTAAAAAATATTGTACAACAATTAATAAAAAAGAGAGAAAAAAATTTCTCCCGTTCCCTCGAATCTCCCTTTTTGGATCTGCCTAAATTAAACGGGGAAAAAAATAAACAACGTGCACAGTGCTAATCATAATGGTAGCAGCAATAAGAGCAACAATAGCACCAAAATAACAATAACAATACCAATATCAACAACAGCAACAATAATAATGATAATAGTAATTACAACGAAAGATATGTAAATCAATTCTCTTCCTCCCTGTTGGGAAAAAAAAGAAAAATAATATTTATTCTTCTTTTTTCCTCCAAAAAATATAAAAATTAATTTTCTTCAATGATCCTATGATATTTAAAAAAAATAATTCCTCTATTTTCCTCTGGAATAGGTTAAATATTATTTTCATTAAAAAAACACCAAATGACTTTTCTCCGGAAATTAAAAAAATACACGTTTTCTCGCCAAAAAGGGACACAGGAATGAGAGAATTGATTTTCATATTCAAAGATTTATTGGATGCGTAAGAAAAAAAATCAGCCAATACGTTACCTTGTCGACGTTCGTCTTGGTTTTGGCGCTGGTTTCTACGTAAGGGACATTCCACTGTTGGGCCCTCGCCTGTGCCTCCGCCAGGCTCACCTTTCTCTTCTCCTGGAGGTCCACTTTGTTGCCCACCAGCAGGAAGGGGATGTTTTCGTCGTTTTTCACCCGGAGAATTTGTTCCCTGTATAAAAGAAATTAATGAATAAATATAAATATAAAAATATAAAAATACAAATATAAATATAAAATATTAAAATTTAGAATCGGACTGTCCCCGCATTTCAAAGTCGAACGAAAAAAAGTCAATCCTTGAAATTCCAAATTAATGAACGAGTAAGAATCTCAGTGAATCTCCAAAGATTACTAAGTCGATAAATGAATGCATAAGTTTCGAAATTTTCAAAAATAAATTAATAATAAGACCTTTAAATTTAAATCTTCCAATCAAACAATTAAATTACCAGGTAACTATGACTAAATTCAAGGAGACTATTAGTTACCACCGAAATGTCCTTCCACCCTGCTGGCTTTGTAAATTAACAACGGAGTGTTTACGACTTGCAGTCGAGGGGGTGAGATAAGTGAGAAGGGTGAAGAGGGTAAAGAGGAGGGTTGTCATTGTTGTCGAGAGATAAGGAAAGGTCGGAAAGTTACCGAAACTCCTGCGTAGCCTGAAAACTGTCGTCCTCTGCTATCGAGAAGACACAAAGGAATCCTTCCCCGCTGCGAAAGTAGTTGTCCCTGATAGCGGCGTAATCCTCCTGTCCCGCCGTGTCCAGAATGTCTATCTGCACCTCCTCGCCGTCCAAAACGACCTTTTTGCGATAAGAATCGGCTTTCGTCGGCTCGTAATCTTCCACGAACTGCAACCATTTTTTTTTCCATTAGTCGACGGACAAAAGAAAAGGGATTTTTCCGTTTCTCGTTTTCGGAGGGAAGCCGAAGGAAAATTCCATCGTGTCAAAAGAATATAATATACATAGAATAAAAAATTAAGTGAGAATATTTTTTAATAATAAATATATGAAGAAAAAAAAAGATAGAATTAAAAAAGTCGGTACAATTTTATTTTTCTCTTTTAAGACCACAAAGAAATACCAAAATTTCGAATTTCTTTTTCCTCTCTTTCTTGCTCTGTTTTAAATTAATTTGTATACGTACCTCGTCATACATAAATTGTAAAGTTAATGCGGATTTGCCGACGCCTCCACTGCCAACCATGATGACTTTGTGCAATGCCTGAATGGCTCCCGGTTTTTTCGACATGATTGATCGATTAATTGATTAATTAATTGACTGATTGATTGGTTGGTTGGTTGGTCGGTTAATTAATGAATGAATTGTTTGTCCTTCTTTCTCTGCCTATCGATGTTACCTAGAGAAAAAGAAATAATTACTTTTACTTAATAATAATAATAATTATTATAATTATTATTATTATTACATTATTTGATTAAATGAAACTAAAATCGGCTGTATCTTTTTTCCCAAAAACAACAACAATAATAATAACAGTATCTGTTTCTTATGCCACTATTAGCCTCATCTTTTGATATTCTTCCCTATGACCTCACCCTTCCACCAACGCCAAGAAAAAGGCAGGATATGGGAATTACAGCGTTGGCGTGGGAAATCCGAGCTCCTACGAAAGGGTCGAATGTACATACATACACACATATATATATACATACATGCCCGTAATTAACTATTACTGTTCGTATAGCCGCCATGAGAGCAAACGAATGGGCTAATGAAGCAATGGAGACTTCGCCGAGGTATATTCTTCTATGGGTTCCAAGGGTTAAACCTTCGAAAGAACCTTTGATATCCAAAAGACCAAATGACGAACTTTTACAAAAGTTTAATCTAGTCTCGTCTTAAGGTTCTTTCGCAAAATGATCAAAGGTACGAACGAAGACCTTTTTCCAAGACTCAAAAAGGTCCTTCCAAAAGTCAGACCTTTTTCCAAGACTCGAAAAGGTGCTTCCAAAAATGGGACCTTGTTTCGACCTCGCGATAGGACTTTTTGAATCCGAACGGTACTTATAGGAAATTCCTGGGAGGTCTATCGCATATTCATATTTGGCAGATCTCTGGGAAATAGTCGATTTCGACAAATCTCTGGGAACTTTGTCGAACAGTCATTTTCAAAAAAAATCTTTGGAGCAATTTTTTGTCAGTGTGTCGAAAAATTCAGGAAACTCTAAGACAAGTGTACAGGAAATCCACAGAAACTTAGAAAATAGTTGGATTCAGGGTTTCACCTTGAATGTAATTGGGATTGAGGGTGGTAGCGTGAGACCGAATATCAGGGCGTAGCGCAAACGGCGAACGTATGTATGAATAATGAAAAAGGCGGTGCCGCGCGATATCTTTCTTATCGATGATGGTGTCTATTTCTGTTATTCTTCTCTCTCTCTCTCTCTTTTTTCTCTGACTTTCTCGCTTTGTCCTTTTTATTTGTTCCTTCTCACATCTTATGTTACAATCTCACTGGGCATTTCTTGGAGTCGCTTATTTATTACACACAAAACACATACATATATATATATTGCATATACGTTACATACATGTCCATATATCGACACATATTCTGTATTTTACATATATGCATAAACATGTAAAATATATTATATTCCATATACTCCATATATGTATAAAAAAAATATTGAAATGTCACTTCGCGTACGAACCTGATACACACATACACACGCGCAAACACAGGTATGTATACACATATGTATGTAAAATCGGAAGATGTAAATAAGTGTACCTGCGAAATACGTTCAGGTGGAAGAGAAGGAGAAACGTGCACGAGTAAAAAATATCGACTGTGTATTAATTACTTGAGTAAATACATAATGAATTATATACCGAATTCCGGACGACGGCGACGACGACCACGACAACGCGCAACTCCTTCTAAATGGCATTCAAGTTCCAGGCCAGCCGTCACACGCTGATTCGTCGACTGGTCGGTTCGGTTCCGTTCGGTTGTTCCGTGCCGCTACGAGGACGAATGGCCGCTTGCCGCTCACTACTAACTACTGTACTGCCGTTACTGGTTACTGCTTACTGCGAGATGCGAGTTACTGCCGTATGTCGATGACTCGCTGTCGCCGCCGTCCATTTCGCTGCGGTGTGCCGACTGTCCTTACTTACCTACGACCGCTACGAGCTGCCGCTCTTTCTCCGTCTCTTTCTATTTCGCGGAGAATTCATGCATCTTCGTCCGTCCTTCTCTCTCTTTCGTTAGCTATCTCTGTCTCCCTCTTTCCCTCGTCTTTATCTCTTGGTTTTATTTCTTCCCCTTCTTTCTTTCTTTTTCTGTCTCGTTGAGTTTCGTTGCGTCTTTGTCAGTTTCTTTCTATCACTTATGGTTGGAAATTTGTGTTGATGTCTCTCTCTTTCTCCTTCCCTTTCCTCGCTTGAATCCCTGTCTCTTTCTAGTTACAAATATACCCCATGAATTTTTCTTCCTTCTTTCCGCATCACTTATATGAGTCATTTATTTTGGAAAATTTAGAAACTTATGTATTCATTTATCCCCTCTTTCTAGTAATTCTCAGAAATAGCCACTGCCATATGTCGTCTGGAAATTTCTGTTGGACTTTATTGCCCCAGTGGAACGTATTTCCATTGGAAACAACGTTTTCGACCAATGAAATATCGATTTGGAAAATTCGATTCCCTTCTTCTTCTCATTTCTTTTGCTTCGTTTTGGAAAATGCATGATTACCCCTCCACCGCATCACTTTTCGCTCCTTTATTATTATTCTCGATGTTACCACTACATTAAACAAGCGGCATTGGATATTTTCGATTATATAGCAAAGTTGTATATACTTGTATACGTTTGTAAATGTATTACACATAAATATATTAATATTTATGTGTCACACGATTATGTCCCCGCCAAGCAAATTCGATGGTTAGTGGCGCCGTCAAACGAACTAATATCGAACTAGAATATTTCCGTTTGAAGCGGGAAATTTCTCATGAAAAAAAAAGAAAAATGAACAGAAATTCTATAATTCTATTCTGTATAAATACTAGAATATTGGTAATATTTTTATTATCAATTTCATCAATAGAATCAAAATCATCAATATAGGTAATGAAAGTTACGAATTTCATCAATATCGTCGATAAGATGACTATCATTAACACTGCCGTCCGCACGTCAGATCGGGATCCCTTCGTTTGGCGCCGGTATAAATCTTTGTGTACGACACCAACGTGGTGTCACCGGCGCTTGCCCGATAGTTTTCGCATGGCACCAACGTGTGCTACCGGGACGGCATAGAAAATCATTAATTGTATCAATAATAATTATATCGATACCCTCAATCCCATCCATGATCCCATCCAATCTCCGCATATCGTGAAAATCGCGAGCGACCGCGGTACATGGAAACGCAGCCGCGGGAGCACAGCGACCTCTCGGCAACTGCGTGCAACGCCGCGTCGTGTCGAGAATCCGCACCTGCTTCGTCCCACGAATCGATATCCCACTCAAATATTGACTCGAGGATATTCGCGTCTCCGTTGCGACGACGGCCACCATTGGCCCTCCGTCCTCCGCGCACCTACGCCGTATCCTTACGTGCCACGTTCCCCCTCCCCCGTCACATCCTCTCGCTCTCTCTCACTCAGTCGCGCTTTCCACCTTCCTGCTGGCCACCGCCGCTCTCGTATACGCGAACCTATGCCTGTGTGAACCCACACCACACCGCTAACACTACCACACCATCGCCGCTACTGCTGCTGCATCCTCGCGGAGTCGTACTTGTACAAGCAGTCGCGCGACGACCGACCTACGTACGTTGTCGGGCAGAACGATGTTCTTTTAACGGCGTTCACTCGCTCTCTTTTTTTTCCCCCCCATACATTCACACACACACACACACACGTACACGCGTATACGATTTTTCGCAAGCGAGCCGAAAAGTGAGGTGAGATAATAGGAGAGGACTTTCGGATAAGCAACTGTGTCGTCATCGAGGCGTCGTCGACGTCGTGGTGGTGGTTCTTAGCAGTAGCAGCAGCAGCAGCAGCAGCGATAGCCAGGAAAGAGACACGATGTTGCTGCCCGTCAAGTGCCTGCCGCTGCTGTTGGTCTTCGGCCTGACATTTGCTAGCTCTCGTGGGAGCATTCCACCCGAGCCAACGGCGACTTCTTCCTTCAACGATCATGGTGGAGGTAAGGTGGACAAACAGACAGACGGACGAATGGATGGCGATTTCCATTTCGTTCGCCGCGTGCCCTAGATTTTACCTGCTTCTCGCTTTTACTCGCTCACTCACTCACTTACTCCTCCATCCCAATCTTAATCCTTCGATGTATGTGTATGAGTCTCTACTTATACGTGCTCACCTATGCCATCGTACACATACACGCATAGGCCTACGTGAACATGTGTGATATATGTGTGTAGGTGTATGTTGGGACTCGTGTCTATGGATTCCCGTATATATGTGTATATGTATGTATGTGTATATATTATATCCGACATAAAAGTAATATATAAATATTATATAGTATATAAATATTATATAGTATATAAATATTATATAGCATATAAATATATCTATATTTATATACTATACACTCTATAGCATGTATTAAATAAGATACATATTATTAGATAAAAAGGTATATACGTGTGTATGTGTGTCCATGCTTATATGTATGTATAAAACGTTTCTACCTAAGATGAAATACGTAGATACATATAATTCCGAGAAAAGTGCGATTTCTCGCTCTTTGCCGACTAGAAGAAGTTGGAGTTGACGGCGAAGGAGGAGGGGGCGGAGAAGGGTTTAGGGAAGGGGGAGGGTGAGGAACAACGGACGAGAACAGGATAGAAAGAAGGGAGGGAAGAATAGTGGTGGCGATGGTATGGGTATGGATATGGGTATGGTGATGGAGGAGAGTGGAGTATAGGGAACATTGCAGGTGCAGTTCTTTTTTTCTCTCCCGTCCTCTCTTCTCTTCCTTTTTTTTATTCCTTTTTACTTTTTTCCTTTTTGTTGTTGTTCTTCCCTTCTTTGTCAGCACCTGCACTGACCGAAAGTAGGTACCTACCAACTGTATGCTATATTCTGTGGCTCAGGAATGAATTGGTCGTCGGTGATTCTCTTTTTATTTCCCATTGTGCGTATACTCGGTGGTAGTTGTAATAGAAATAATAATAATAATAATAATAGCGGTAGTAGTATAGTAGTAGCAATAATAGCGGCATTCGTAGTAATACTAGTAATGGTATAGTAGCGTAGTAGTAATAATGGTGGTACTAGTAAAAGGAAAAACCCTCAAAAAAATCACATTCGTTGTAATATTATTTCTATATCGATCAAATTAAAACAAAATCATAGGTATATGGAACAAATTTGTCAAAAGCGGAATTATAAATAACGATTTTGTATATATATATGTATATCGGCATTGCACATGCATTCCTATGTCTCATCATCCAATTGATTATCATCATTCATCATCGTCATTATCACGGGACACTGAAATCACCGTAACGGAAGCGAAAGTAATCCCAATGAGTGAAATAACGCTATTGTAAGAAAAATGTACTTTAGGTAGGGTGACAAGCCAGCGCTATTTCCGAGTATTCGCCGAATTGAGACAGTCACTCGATTGGATTCGTGGAAATTCTGAAAAATGTAGGAGGCTGAAATTTAAAACGGCTTATTTTTAGAGGTCGAAGGTGAAGTTTTAAATCGATGTTCGCTTTTATTAATAAAAATTCATTATTTTTTTTCCGAGACAGTGACAATAAGAAAAACAGAAATAGTTATAATTTTCAAAGGGTAACTCGTTATTATTATTATTTTACATCCCGAAATAACTATTGTTATTATTTCGGGATGATGATGATGGTAATAATAATAATAATAATAATAATAATGAAAAGGATATTCTCTTTGAATTTGGAATTTCAAAATTGAGAGTTACATTATTATTATTATTATCATCATCATTATTGTTATTATTATTATTATTATTACAGTAATACATTCACTCGCTCTATGGCATTTGGAAGTGAACTCGAAAGTTCACATCTCATTATTATTACTCTATAACAATGATAACAATAACAGTAACGATAATATCACATTAACTATCATTATACAATAATAGCCATCGCTCTATGGAATATAACGAATACATAAGTGGTGTCGATAATTATATGAACTGCACCACGACCAAAGTAATTCAGTAAAGAAAAAAAAAGAAGAAAATCTAGGATCAAGTCTAATCCTTTTACCGTGTCCCACTCTCATTATCTAATTTTAATTAGATTATTCGTTCATTCAGTTATTTATTTATTTACATATTCAATTCCATGAACGACAATAGCCATTATTTCGTATCGATGACTACCATCATGTTTTTATTACCATCGCTGTTAAACAATAACGGGCTAAGATTCACAATAAACGCACTATTAAACAACAACAACGACAATGGTGACAATGTTGTTGTTAATATTAACAGTAATACTGTACTTGCATTTGAAATTTCGTTTTCAAAATCATTTGTTGCTATTGTTATTGTGGTACCTATTAAATTATACTATTCTTGTTTTTGTATGGAATTTTATTACTATCTATAAAAAAAGTAACTATCTTTACGAAATAATAACTATGTTATTAACTATAATAATAATAATAATAATAATAATAATAATAATAATAATAATAGCAATAGCAATAAAATGGAAATATTTAAATAAAAAACCGATTTTCAAAGATATGTATTGTTATTATTATTGTTACTATTGTTACTATTATTATTATTATTATTATTATTATTATTATTATTATTATCATTATTATTTTTTGTTTTGCTACTATGCTGTCTATCAAATAATACTGTGATTGTTGCAATGAGACACTGCAAGTAATCTTCCAGCAGTAAACTCAATGTTTGTGTCGCTGCACGGAGTGAGAATATCCGTATTATTTATTGTAAATCGTGAAAAGAAGGGAAACCAACGTGTAACGGCTCCCTATCGATGTACCTAAGTACGTATATTTCACTATACAGCTTTATTCGTAATACAAAACACGGTGTTTGCATGCAGGCGGATATAACAAACAGTAGGAATCAATATAAACTGACACAGGTTCCATGCCTGTTATACTTTAATCCCCGACTCCCACCTTGCCCGCGAACGGCAGTAACGGCGGAGTTGTTTCACCTCCTTTTCCCTATACGTTTCCTATGCCGACGTAGAATTTTTTTACTCGTTCTATTTCTATATTTCCCGTGCCCTCGATTCCTCAAGATATCGAAAAGTTTTCTGGGTTGCTTGCATGCTGTCGTTTTTCTCCTCTATTGTGATTTTCCAAATCTCAAACTCAAATGAGTGGAAAAAGAAAGAATACGATGAATAAAGGGCGGGGGTAGAGGAGGAGGGGGTGGGGAGAACGGGAGAAGCGAAGTTTTGATTCGCCGAGTGTCTCCCCACCATGGCCGCAACAAATCCGAAATTCGAAGCAGACATTGTAAGACGAGTTTTTGGCCATCCATGGGTTCCTTAGAATGTCCGGACATTGTATGGATGCTGCAGAGGATATGCATCGCTGCGCCACCTGTGTTTCAGTTTTAATATTTTTTTCAGTTTCTCGTATTTTTTTTCTTGAAATTTTATAATTTTTTTCATAATTAAATTTTTGTGATTTTGCAATTTTACCATTTCGTTTTTTATTATTTCAAATTTTTCCGTGTTTGTTTTTGTGTATCTTTCTCCCAATTTTTGTTTAGCAAATTTTTTCACATTTTCAAATATGCAGTTTTTTCCGATTTTAATATTGCAGGTTTTTTCCCACTTTTATGTAGCAGATTTTATTACATTCCTTTTGCCAAAATATTTCCTATTTTCAATTTTGAATATTTTCTCTCATTTTTCATTTTGCAAATTTTTTCGTTTTTTGTAAATTTTGCGTTTACAAAATTTTTTTCCATTTTCATTTTCATACCGGTAAAAGCGTACGGTCGGACTGTCTGATATTTTTCGATATTTAGGCGTGGGTCGAATACGACCCACGCACGCGCAACTTTCCCTTCGGGTCATTTGATATTTTTGTTATTGAAACATGGGACGGTTGCGACCCACGACGATTCCCAACTTTCTTTCCATTCGGGCCTTTTGATATTTTCTTTCTCGCTGTCGATCGGTGGGTCTCATACGACCCACGCTGCGCATTATAATAATAAACTTTATAAAATTTACTAATTGCACGATTTTCAAGTTACGTATGTTTGGATTTATACACATGTATGTGCTTCTTTATTCACGTAAGTTTACGTCGTATGTAAGAAGGAGCTGTTTCGCATACTTGTGCATATATGTGTGTATGTACAAAGGCTCCGTTGCTGCTGTTGCTGCTGCTATTGCGGGTATCCGCGTAGAGTAAACGTACCTTTTCTTCTAAATAAGTGGTTACAGCACTTTTCCACTGCCTCACGTCGTCATTTCATTTCTACAAACTTGCTTACGTATATATCACGTACGTGTATATGTAACTGAGTTTATGTATACATATACGATATATATATTCCTTCGTGTGTGTATTCCTCGTCTTCGAATTCCTTCGTACATATACTCATATTCTTGTACATGAGTATTTATACAGGTACGAAAACGGTTTTGCAACTTATCATTATTTGGGTCAACTTGTGTACATAAGAGTTCAAGTACATACATGTATGTGTTCGCGAATCTCGACGCGCCAAAGGACGACCGCTTTTCTTCTTCTTCCTCCTCCTCTTTTATTATTATTATTATCGTCATCATCTGCATCATCATCATTATCATTATGATTATTGTTATTGTTGTTATTATTATTATTATTACTCTTATTATTATTATTATTATTATTATTGCTACTATACTACTACTACTACACTACACGACTACTACTCCTGCTATTATTACTATTATTATTATCATTATTTGGGAAGTGATCAGAAATCGTGCATCGTATGTGGCCACGTCGACCGTTACACTTTTCAACGAACGAATTGACCGTGGGGCGTATACGCCCCACGCCCAAAAATTTCTTCTCTAGCCGCCGGTTACTTTTTGTAGCATTATACCGTCATGGGGCGTATACGACCCACGCGATAAAAATATCCATTCGAGCCGCCCCTTGCTTAAGAAGACCCCCACGGTACCTCAAAAGGATAATCGAACCCTTCGATCAATTTTTGCAGCTCCGCGGTTGGATTTGGAGAGCCTTGAGAGCGGATATCACGGTTTGGTGAAGGAAAATGAGACTTTGGTGGAAGTGACACCGCAGATACGTGCTCTGGGGGCAAAAGTATGCTCCTTCCGCATCGCCAACAAGCACCATGGCGAAGCGCCCTTCGAGATCGTCCTCAAGGAGAAGGGCATGGCTGAGCTGCGGGCCTTGAGGGCCCTCAACTGCGAGAAACGACGGAATTACAAGTTCGACATCGCCGCCGTTGGATGCACCGGATTACCGTCTGAAAAGTACGTCGGCGCTTTTTTTTCTCTGAGAATATGTGGTTTTTTGAAAATTTCTAAACTCGCAGAGTTTCACGCATTTTGTATTTTTACACCCCACGGTTTTATATTTTGGGAAAATTCGCTCGGTTTCTCAAAAATTCTAAACATTTTATAGAAAGGAACATCCCAAAAATTTTGTCGAAAAAACCGTCCCAAAAATCTTCCAAAAAAAGATTTTTAAAATCTTCCATAAAATCTTCCAAAAAATCGCGAAAATTTTCAAACATGTTATAGAAAAAATCATCCCAAAAATTTTATCAAAAAGACCATCCCAAAAATCTTCCCCAAAAAAGATATCAAAAATCTTCCAAAAAATCGCGAAAATCCATCAAAAAAAAAATAAAAAATTCTCAAAGATTCTAAACATTTTATAGAAAGAAACATCCCAAAAAATTCACCAAAAAGACCATCCCAAAAATCCTCCAAAAAAAGAATTCAAATATTCTCTAAAAAATCTTTCAAAATAATCGCGAAAATTCCCCCCCCCCCCCCCCCCCAAAAAAACTAAAAAATCCCCCCCAAAAATAATTTTACTAATATTTGATTTGTTATCACAGCGCGACGGTCCATATCACGGTGGTGGACGTGAACGAGTACGCGCCGCAGTTCCTGCAACCGGCCTACGTGAGCACGGTGGACGAGGGTCGGCTGTACGAGGAGGTGGTGCGCGTGGAGGCTTCCGACCGCGACTGCACTCCCAAATTCGGGGACGTTTGCAAGTACGAGATCCTCACGGCCGACCAGCCCTTCGTCATCGACAACGAGGGCGCCATCCGGAACACGGAGCCGCTGGACTACGAGCGCTCCCACAACTACATCCTCAGCGTCGTCGCCTACGATTGCGGCATGAAGCAATCGGCCCCGGCGATGGTCACCGTCAAGGTCAACCGGGTCTGCGCCCCCGGATGGCGAGGAATCCCCGAAAGGGTCGATTACGCGGCCGGAGTCGGCTCTCAGCCGCTTCTGCCCTCGGCGAAGCTCGAGCTCTGCGACGCGCCCTGTATCCTGAGGAACGTTCGAGCCACGCTCACCCTCTCGACCGACCACATCGGCAAGGGATGCGACCGAGACACCTACGGAGTGCGCAGCCAGCGCAAGCTCTGCGGCGCCTCCAGGGACAGCGTCGACTTGCTGCCCACCCCGGGACCCATGACGCCCTGGACCGCGGCCCTGTCTCGCGACGAGGGCCGAGAGGCCGACGAGATCTTCGAATTCGACGGCGCCGATTCGGCAGCTATCGTCCCCAACGACGTTCTCGAGCACTCGCTCGCGCAGAAGTTCACCATCGGCGTCTGGGTCAAACACCGGCCCCGGCCCCGCCAGGATCCGCACGTGAAAGAGCACATCCTCTGCGCCGCGGATGATCATAGTGAGTACAGCGAATGGTCGGATCTCGATATCTCGAGAATTCGCGATCGGATCGAAAAGACCCATGCGACCTTTTTTGTAGAGAAAGAGGCGTTCGACAAAAAAGTATTCTTGTCATTTTCCGGGAAAACGCCTACTTTGGCAGATATTCGCCGGGGAAAGGCAATTCCACGAGCCGGAGTTATTTCCACGGCATGATGGAATTTACTATGCCCGGCCGCCCGCCTGCCTGGCCCCTTGTCAGCTGCTTCTGTGACAAATTTCCAACAAAGACGTCTTCTTGCCAGTGTCAAAGGCATCCCAGCCTCTTCCGAGAATCGGATGAGCGCTGGGGTTCTCGTTAAAGTCGTCTTTTGTTACTATTTTTCTCTCATTCTTTATTTCGCCTCTTTTTTTTTTCTTTCTTACAACCACGTCGAGATTTCCGCTCGCGCTGTCGCTTTACGACGGAGACACTTGACTTTGGCGTCGAGTTACGCTTGAATATCACGGTCGCTTATCGGTTTTATCTTCGCATCCTTTCTTATCTCCGCTCTGATGAGTCAGTAGAAAAGCCTCTCCTTGTCTCTGTGATTTACAATGGCGAAAAATTAAACCTAACTTGAGGAGACTTTCTCTCAGAAACACGCAATTCACCTGGTTTCATCAAAGAATTGTCAGCTTCCAATTCAACCAAAGCAAAAATTTCTGAAATTTTTTTCTTTCTATGGTACGAATTTTTAAATTTCCAACGATTTGCCAGAAATTAAAATTTGTAGATCGGGGGAACATTTTTTCCGGAAAATCGAAAATTCCAGGGTTCAAAGAGAAGACTTCGATCTTGAAAATGTCCCAAATCCAAAGTTTCTACTATTTTTCTTTCTAAAATTATGAATTTTTTTAGTGCCTTAGCAGGAATATCACTTCCAATAGAAAAATTTGCAAAATTTTTCGGTCTAAAAAAATTTCCAAATGCGTGAACAATTTTTTTAAAAAATCGAAAATTTCAGGGTTCAAAGGGGAGACTTCGATCTTGAAAATGTCCCAAATCCAAAGTTTCTACAATTTTTCTTTCTAAAATTATAAATTTTTTTAGTGCCTTAGCAGGAATATCACTTCTAATAGAAAAATTTCTAAAAATTGTTCGGTCTTAAACAATTTCTAAATGCGTGAACGATTTTTTTTAAAAATTGAAAATTATCAGAGTTTAAAGGGAAGGTTTTGATCTTGAGAACAAGCCATGGCTGATTTTTCTCCGGTATTTCCTTCAAGAGCTACGAATTTATGCTCGTCCTTTGCTTCCTAATTAATTAGCAGCCCTTGATATCGTGGAAAAAGGGGATAATTTTCAACAGGGACGTTTCCTATAAATACACTATAATGAAATAACTAGTAGTTTCTCGATACGAGTGGCTCCCATATTTTGCTCCGGCACATCTGGGACGAAAAACGGCTTGGGAAAAGGAATATTCCTGGAATTTTTTCGTTGACGAAAAATCAATGCGAATGATGACGCCGCGTAATTTTATTACTGTCATCCACACTGATACGTATAAAAAAAAGCTCGAGGGTTGTTTAAGTGAATTAACTTGACACACTTCTCCCCCTCCGCCGGTGCATGTTCCGTATACATTATTATTTTACATTTTTCTCTCCATTTCCGTATTTTTCCCCGCTAACACCGTGACAGCTTTAAACTTCGCTGTCATATAAATCACGTGGATTTTTTTCTCCTCTTCAAAGTGGGCATTCCTTACTCCGCTAAGTGGATTAAAAGGCAATCAAAGTCGCTACAGAGATTTTTCATGCCACGAACTAAAACTGCCATATGAAAATCGATTTTTGTTCAATAGGATTCTTTGTTTCAACCGACTGCAAAAATTCATAACTTTGAAAGGAAAATTTTCAAAAACTTCCGGTGTGGCTTATTTTCAAGATCGAATATTTCTCTCTGAACCCTGAAAATTTGGTATTCTAATAGAAATTGTTTCCATTGTTATGAATTTTTTATAACCGAAGGATTTTAAAAAATTCGGTTTCAGAAGTCACGTTTCCATTGTGACACTGAAAAATTCGTAATTTTGGAAAGGAAAATTGTAGAAACTTCGGATTTTTATTATTTTCAAGATCGAAGCTTCCTCTTTGAACCCTGGAAATTTAAATTTTCTAAAATGTTTTTTCTCGGAATTACGAATTTTCAAAGATCGAAAAAATTCTACAATCTTTCCAATTGGAATTGGGCTTTTTATGGCGAAACTTAAAAATTCATAATTTTCGAAAGAAAGGATTAGGAAATTTTGGATTGGGATTACTTTGAAAATCAAAATTTCTTCTTTAAATAAAGAAAATGTCGATTTTTTTAGATTCAGAAAATTTCCTTTGCATCCTGAAAATGATGATTTTCTAAGAAATTAATAAAATTACAGGTCTTTTCGCAATTGTAGTGAAATATTCATAGTTTTGGTAGAAATAAAGTTGGAAAACTTCGGGTTTGATTGATTTCCAAAATCAAAGGTGCTTCTGGGTACCCCAAAAATGACGATCGTTCCCTGATTTCGAAATAAAATTCCACTGATCTGGACAAATGTACATTCGGAAGCGATAACGTGACAATTTGACCACATTTCAACGGGATCATTTGTTCTACTTCAGGCCTTTCGGTTGCTCTAAATCATCGGCAAATTGCCCGATAAATTCAAGGAAAGCTTTCAAAATCCATCGATCCGATGCTCGCAGGTGTATCTCTAAATAGACGCGTATCCGTGTATGGGTAAAACCATTTCACAGTGTCCGTATATTGACCGAAAGGCTCGACATTAAATTCCAATAGGTGAATTCCGCCATCGGAATTACGGCAAAGTGCTCGTTAACAGGTACACGTACAGGTACAGGTACAGGTACAGGTAAAGGTAGATACAAATTCAGGTGTAGGTGTAGATTGGGTGAGAGGTAGTAATGGCGGAAGACGTACGGGTCACTTCGAGTGTGATTTTTTTTAACGTTGAAATTTTTATGACTCAAGGAGAAAAATTTTCGATCTTGAAAATTAGCCAAAAACCAAATTTCTATAATTTTTTTTCCCGAAACTATGAATTTTCTAGTCCCATGAAAAAAATCGACAGTTTCAATGAAATGATTAATTTAAAGTATTTTTCGCTTCTTCAGTAATTTCTAAATCCGGGTAAATTTAGATCTTTAGAAAATCTTCCATTTTTGAGTCGCTCGTTTCTACAATTTTTTTCTCTCACGAACCACAAATTTTTCAGTTACGTCATAACGACGAAGGTCATTTGTACATTATCTCTCCATCTATCCTCACACACATACTCACACATTTAGGTATATAATATATCTCGGATTATATATACGCATATATCTTCCTTAAGATTTTCCACTGGACCCTTTTTTTCCGCTGACTCGACTCCACTCTTGAAACAAAACGCCTTGGGTGGCCTTTCGAGTTCAGGTATAGGAGCACACAAGTATGTGGGTATCAAGGTGTACCCAGATTGCGAGGGGGAGGGTCAGGAAATACCTCAGCCTCCTTGTCACCTTTATCCTCTCCCTCAAAAAAAAAAGAAAGAGGGAAAGAAAGAATGGGAGAAAAAGAAGAAAAGAACGGAAGCTGCAAAAAAATTAAATGAAAAGAAAAGAAACAAAAAGAATTTAATTAAATGAAAAAAATTAGACAAGGGTTGAAGGAGGAATGAATTAAATAAATAATAAGGGCTTTTTTTTAAGTCTCTAATGAAAAATAAATTCTAAATTCTGAAATAGTCGATACTCGTCTCTGAAATAATAAGTTCTAATTTCCAAAATAACAAATTCTGGTCTCTAACTTTCGAATAAAAAATAAATTACCAATTTATCAAATGAAAAAATACCAATTTTTCGAAATTTCTCTACTAACGTTTAATTATTTTGTCTCGCACCCACAGAAATGAACCGTCACCACTACGCTCTTTTCGTGCGCAACTGCCGGCTCATTCTCCTGCTACGCCGAGACTTCTCCGAGGGCGACCCTAACATCTTCCGTCCGGCCGAATGGCGCTGGAAGCTCGCTCAGGTCTGCGACGATCGTTGGCACCACTACGCCGTGCAGGTGGACTTCCCGCACGTCAGCCTCTTCGTCGACGGCGAGGAGTGGCGCACCGACGAAAAGAACCCCGAGGTCATCGACGACTGGCCCCTGCACCCCGCCAAGGGAGTCAACACCACCCTGGTGGTCGGCGCCTGCTGGCAGGGTTCCGACAATCGCACCAAACACCACTTCCGGGGATACTTGGCCGGCTTGTCGGTCCTGGTGGGTCGCAACGAGAAACCCGAAGTCCTGGCCTGTCTGAGACGCTGCCAGGAGGGCATCCACGTGCCCTCGGTGGACCTGCTGCAACCCGGGACCCAGTTCCTGACCAACTCCGACATGACCGAGGTCCGAATCGACGGCGACAATCGCACCAACGTCGAAACGCTGCTGCGTCGCATCGGATACTCCAACTCTCGGCGCTTCCCCACTCCCGGACGACGCAACTTCCGGCTCGACACGACCATCCTCTGCGAGGGCAGCGAGAATCGCCCACTCCCCGTCCCCTCGGTGCAATCCTACGTCACCGTCTTGCCGCCCCCGAGACCCGGGATCAGCGTCAACGGCACCGGCTACGTCGCTCGCGTGTACGCCGACTTCCGCTTCGGCGTCCGCGTCTTCCCCGACGCCCGAGTCACGGCCGGATCCGCGGCCAGGCTCGACGCCTGCGCCGTCAGTGTCTATCCCAGCCTCAATCCGGACCACGAGAGCCTGGGACTCCCCGGAGACGCCTTGCGTCGGTTCCACGCCATCGCGGCCAGGGTCGACCGGGACGGCGTCGTCCTCTCCGGCGCGGATACGCCGTATAATTATCAACAGCTGATCCGACTCATCACCTACACGAACCGCAAACCCGCGTACTACCTCGACAGGGTGTTCAAGCTCACCTGCTCTGAGCTGAGCGGGAGGTTCGCCAGTAACGAGTACATCCAGACTCTGGCGGTGATCCACCCGAAGGAGAAGACCACGGGCGTGCCGACGACGTCATCCTCGACGCCCTCGCACCCTCCGGCCATCGCCAACGCCGTTTTCGAGCCGATCCCCGGCCACGCTCAGCTCTCGCCGCACCACGCGGACCTTCACGAGGAGTACGCCTCCAGTCCGCTCCGGGAGGGAGCTCGCGGAGCGAACGGCGGTCAGACGTCGTCGACGTCGCCCCTGAACCTGGGGGCCAGCGGTAGCCACGCCGTGACGATCGTCGCCGCCTGCTGCGTCGCCTTCCTGCTCCTGATGGCCGGGGTCGGAGCGGCCAGGGTCCGCGGAGCGGCGAGACGTCGTCGCACGGCCGGCGAGGAGCTGGCCGCCGAGACGGAGATGGCCTGGGACGACTCCGCCCTGGCCATCACCGTGAATCCCATGGATCGACTGACGGAGCAGGAAGCGGCCTCGTCCTCGTCGGTCTCCGCCCACAACCAACACCATCTCCTGGGAATGGGAATGGGATTGGGACAGGGCCAGCATCGCGACGCCGAGGACGACTCGGGCAGCTCCGACTCCGAGGATGGCTCGTTCCGGGACGACGACCTGGACAGCAGCGACTGCGAGAACGACTGCGACCTGAGCGCGGGTCGGCATCATCATCATCGTCACAATTCGCCCCACGACCTGGAATGGGATAACCGAGATGTGTAATTTACCGGAGGACGGTGAGGGGACGGGGAAGGGAGGGGGATTTGGATCGAACCGTTTCACGGAGAGGAGAACGAAGGAGGAAGAGGAGAATTTGAAATTTTAATGAAAGACGTCGAGGCGATTTCGCCGTTCACGGAGAGAAGAACTAAGGAAAAATGGGAAAACGGAGGAAAGTCGAAGGAAAATGAATGGAGAAAAAAAAGGAAATCGGATCGTTTACGGGAAGAAAAACAACGGGAGGATCGGACGAGGAAAAGGGATATTTAAAAGAGGAATAAAAATTAGCGAATGAGAAGTATCGCGGAATTGGACCGTTCACGGAGAGAAGAACAACGGTAGAAAAGGAATACTACGATTACGAGCAAGCTTTGATTTGGACGAATGCAGGAATGAGCGAATGAATGAATCGAACGAATGAATGAATAAGCAAACGCGAGGAGTATTCTGATTCCTTTTTTGACGCTTCGGAGTAAAGAAAAAAAATAGGGTTTTGGGTGAAACAAGGGGATGATTCCTAAAACTAGGTCGAAGGTTACTAAGAGTTAAGACGTCCGGTAAAAGCGTCACAGATACACTGACCCAATATATACACACATATATATGTATATATATGTATATTAGGTGGTTGCATAATTTCTGTCATTGGTTTTATTATTTTTTTTCCAATATTGGTATCAATTGGAAATCAATGTTTTTTTTTAATCTTTTATTTACCTATTTTTGGATTTTCACGGAAATCAAATTTCAATGAATTGATAAATTTTAGTTTTTCTTAAATACATCGGTTTTGCGTTTTCGCAAATTATTGAATTTCTATTCCCTTTGAAATCGCAATTTTCAAATCCCCTGAACTTCGAAACTTCGAACTTACTCGAATTTATGGAAACGAAGTGAAAAAATATATATATATTAATTATAATTGTTTTTCCAATAGATTTTACCAGAAAGTAGGACAGATATTATGCAAGGATCCAATACATATATACATATATGTATTATTATCCGAATATGTATCCGTCCCCATAGATGACACTGATGATAATGATAATGGTGATGGTGTAGGAAGATACGGGATTCCGAATCCTTGACCTGGAAAAAGAAAGAACCTGGAAATGAGAGAGTGCGCGACGCTTATTGGAGCAATTGACTCTTTCTACCTGTCAGGTGTGGATGTGTGTTGTGTATATGTGTATATATATATTTATGTACGGGTGTGTATTGAGTCATGTAGCAAAGGTACCCATAAGTCGTCATTCTTTTCGGAAACGAGTAGGACTAGAGAATTGATGAATCGTGGGTACCTCAGGTATATGCGTTGGTGAGAATTTTTCTCCAAAAATTTCGGAGGGATGTAAAAATGAGAATTTTCTTCGGGGAAATGCAGCATATTTTGGCGAAGGTAGAAATTCGAGAAATTTCGGAATTGGATATTTTCTAAGAAAAACTGCAAAATTTAGAATTTTTGGGAAATTAGAGACATTTTAGCAAAATTTCACAGAAATTACAAGAAATTTCTGAATATTCCTTAAAAATTTCTCTGATTTTTATCAAATATTTTAAATCTTAAAACGCGAAAGAACTTTTCAAAAATTGCTTTAAAAAAAGCTAAAATTTACAAATTAAAAATTAAGGAAACAATGAATTTCCGAAATTCCAACTTTCTGGGGAAAAATGTCCACCAGGCTAGTTTCGTTTTATATACATACGTGGATATGTATACATATATATAGAGACACATCGCTGAAGCGTCGGTAGTTTATAGAAAAAAAGGAATACATACCTAAAACACAAGCAAAAGATACTTAAAAAAAATTAACTAAACTCGCTATCGAGGGAGAATTTGCAGCAATTATTAATTTATATATACATATATACATAGACATATATATATATAAATATGATATCTCCGTATATCTATATACAGAATAGTTAGTTATTTAGGTAAATAGTCGTCGGAGTGGGGGAAAAAATAATTTTTTTATACTCCTAAGAAAAGAATGAGACAAAGCGGGAAAAGGAAGGAAGGTGCGAGAGAAAAATGGGGGAAAAAAGGAAAAAAAAGTATCGCTGTTACTTTAATCGCTCCTAATAACTGATAACTAATCGCTAATTAATCACTCATGCTAATTAATTGCTAACTCGCTATTATCCGCAGCTTGATTGCAACAACACGCCGTATATCTATATATGCGTTATATAGGTATTAACACCTAATCATTAGCGAAGGAAAAAAAAAGGAGAAAAATTCGAATAGCGACTGGATGGAAATTTTTGTTTCCATTTTTGGCGAGTTTACCCGGTCGCTAAAAATTTCGAGTGGCCCTCTTTGGGTCACGAAAATAGGGTTTCGTTTTCGCCATCCGTAAAAAGTAAAAGTAGGAATAGTAGTAGTAGTAGAAATAGTAGTAGTCTCGATTGATAGACAAACAGGAGGACAGAAAAAAAATTTTCTTATAAAAAAAATAATTTTTTATCAACATTTTTTTAGGATACAATATTTTTTGGTGAAAAAAAGGATTATTTTGAAATTCGTTTAATTTCAGTCACTTCTCAATTTTTAATTACTTTTTAAATTTAACCATTTATTAAAAAAAAGGAATTAATGAAAAGAAAATTTTGTTTGATGAAATTTAAATTCAAAAATATTTAAAAAAACAAAAAATAAGTTTCATTGAAAAAAGAAACGAAAATTGCATTTCATGCATTTACTTTATCTGGAGAAAAAAAGGCGGACCTCTCCCCGGCACAACATCCTCCTCTTTGTACGTCAAATCTTATCCGTGCGATATTCTAGGAAATGATAAGATAAGATTCACCCTTAATCGAGCGTACGGTACAAAATTGTCCTCCGTTATATGTATCGCATATCGTCCGTTTATTGTACCAAATCGACTATCCGCACATTCCCACGAATTCTCGAATTCGTCCAAATTTTGCAGAACTAAAAATCTTTGGAAATTCTTCAATTTCGAAATAATTCGAATACTTGAAAATTCATGAAATTCAGAATCTTTGGAAATTTCTATTTTTATTTCTTTTTACAATTCATCAAATTTTCCTTTTTTTTGGAAATTCGTCAAATTGGAAATTTCAAGGGCTTTGATATTTGAAATTTCACGGTGAAAAATAATGAAAGAAGGGCGAAATGGAAATTGCCGGGAATCGCCGAATAATAAGTTATGCTAACGAGGAATTTCCACTTTTCGATTTTGCATATCTGCATAGATTTTTCTTGTCAATCACGACTGAATTAACGGAGTTTGGTCGTTAGCGCAACGTAGAGTAGTTTGCATGCCATACATATACCATCACTGCCTCTAATCAAACTGACATTCGATGACCCTATCGATTCTTATATCTATATATATACATTGCCTAATTTTCTTTTTTTAAAAACAATAACGACCACAAATGACGGAAAAGCACAATTTTTCTTTTCCCTATTTACCGAAAATCTCCAATTTACTGTTTTATTTATTTTTTTTTTAAATAATTTCCGAGCCTATCGAAGCACAACTTTTAATTTTATATACATATTGTATTTTATTTTATTCGACAAAAAAAATCGATATAACGTTAAAAAATAATAAGCGGACGATATTGAAATATGCATTTGTACCGGAAACACGCAAATCTTAGGAACGTTAATTTATTGGTAGAAGGTGAAAATTCGTAGAAAGAAAAAAAAAGGAAAAAATGTATCGATATCTCTATATTTCATAAGAAAACAAAAAAGCTATATGACGACAATTTATTTTTCCAATGGAGCAAAATCATATCATTTTTATAACGGAGAGTTTCAGTGTCGGAAGGATTTTTTTTTTTTTCAAATATTCTCACTGTTTTCGTTGCATTTTTTCCATTTTTTGCATTTACACAAAACGGATCCATTTTTTCCTGTTTTACTTTATTTTATCATTATAATTATTATTTTCGGATTCGGTCTAAAATAATGAAAAAAAGGGGTAAAGATAAAAAATTGTAATTCTACGACCCCACTTGCCATAAAACTACCCTTTGGAGGAAATTCAATTGGATGAGAATCGAGTTCGGAATTATTTATTTTTCTTTAGTGAGTATGAAGTACTTTTAAAGGAATTTTGAAACCCTTAGATTTGGAATTGTTTGAAAATCTTAAGAAATTCAAAATTCCAAAAACATCCAAAAAATTTGAATTTCAAAAACATTGAATAGTAAGAATAATATATTAATAACGAAATCATCGTAAATCCAATTGAACTTCCCCCGCAATCGATAAAATACGCATTAATATTAATTAACGAATTAATTCATTGATTGGTTATCTCATTAGTAATTAATACACTAATTTTAAGATCTTCTTCTCTTTCCATCCATTAACTTCGGGCCCTTTTGCCTTTTTTTATTATTATTGTTATTATTACTATTATTATTATTATTTTGGGTAATTTGCAACAACATATATATATATATATATATATATATACATATGTATGTTACAATTAATTCGTTTTGCAATAACGTAATCAAACAATTTCGGGGTTTTATATTTTTATTATTATTATTGTTATTATTATTATTATTATCATTATCATTGTCATTATCATCATCGTTACCGTTTCCTTCACCATCATCATCACCATCATGATCATTATGGATAATAAAAAAAAATACTTTCATAATAATAATGCTAATAATAATGACTGTAATTATTAATATTATTATTATCATTAGGAACGGCGAATATTATAACTAATATTAATTGATTAAATGTAATAGCACGAGTGATTATTCGAATTATAGTAATAATAATAATAATAATAATATTAGTAATAATTTAACACACACAGATAGATAGATAGATATATATTAATATTAATTATATATATATATATATTTGCATTATAATGTATTGATATTCGTATTGATATTGATATTGATATTGAAGAGAAAGGAAGCAAAAAGAAAACGCAAGAGATTGAAGAAGTCGTGAAATGTTTAAACAAAAAAAAAGAAAATATGAAAACAAAGTACTTAATTATTTATGGTATGAAAAGGAAAATAAATGAAGAAAGAAAAAAATAGTCACTGTGAAAAATATATTAAAGAAGAAAATAAATAAATGAATAAATGAATAAAACAAGGTAATAAAATTACAACAGAAACCACACGCATACATACACCCGGCAACTAGATTATTATGTACACATAAATATAATAACGCGGTATGTACAGTATTGTTGTATGTACGTTATATATGACATATAATGTATATATAATAATATGTATACTATATCGAATACGAGATCAATCGATTGATATTAATATTAATATGTCATATTGATGTTAATATTGATACTCAAAATTATCATTGATATTGACATATACATTAAGTATAAGATAAGAGAGAGAGAAAATAAGAAATAAGAGAAATTAAAAATATCTAAATATATGAATTAGAATATATATATAAATATAAATATAAATATATAAATTTAAATATCTGTATAACAATTGTTTGCACATTTCTTTTTGCAGATGAGATGAGAAAATGGGTTTATTAAATACCACAAAACACACTATCGATTTACTCAATTATTGTTATTATTATTATTATTATTTTTATTATAATTGTCATTATCATCACTACTACTACTACTACTACCACCTTAAAATACTTCACCAACGGGAAGGAAGGAATTAATGAAATTTGTAATACTGCACACATACGATAATGATAATAATAATAATAATAATAACGTTGTACTCTATTTTCCAGACAACCTATGGCTAAGCACTAATTAGCAGATAATAATTAATGAAATATGTATAATTATGAAATGTGAAACCGTGCATCGCAAGTAACTCGCATATGGAATGTTGTTATTGCTACTGTTAATTCCTTCGTCATTATTATTACTATTATGATTATTATTATTAATAGTAGATGTTTTCATTTTTCGGTTTTATAAGTAATTCAAAAAGGGAGAAAAGGAGGATGATGATGATGATAATGGTTGTTGTTATTATTATTATTATTATTATTTCTATGATTTTTTTAGTGTATTTTTAAAAAAGTGTAAATTTAGAAATGATGAGAAAAAAAAGAGAATAAATGAGTATCAATGGATTAAACATTGATATTGGTATTATTATCAGCAATATTAATATCAATATTAATAAGGACATGAATATATTATATTATTGATTTTAATATGTATATCAATAAAAAAAAGTGTAATATACATATTATTAGAAATATTGATATTGGTCATTAATCATCATCAATATTATTGTTGATAAGGATATCAAGAAATAATATTGTCGAGGTCAATATCAATATTAACATCGATATCATCCTTAACTAAAAAAAAATGTAAGTCTTTGGGAAGAAAATGAAAAAAGAAGTGACAGACCGACGGAAATTAACAATAAAAAGCCCTCGTTGTGTTCGAATGTAAGAAATAATAATAGTAATAATAATAATAACAAAACTTGCGGATTTTTAGATATACATACAATAATTGATAATAATAATGATAAATAAATGAGATCACAAAGAGAAAATTAAAATAAAATAGAGACTCGATGAAAGCGGAAGAAGGAGGAAACAAGTGTGTGTGTTAACTAATAAGATTAAGATACACATATATGCTTTTATATGTAATATATATAATACATATGTATTGTCCATATTACACATATATGCATATATCATTCACACATCTATATATAAATAAATAAGTAAATATACTATTTAAGGATAATTAACGCTAAGGTAACATTATTACCACTAAAATTAGTTAACATCATCGTTATTATTATTGTTATTATTCTATTAGAGTCATTACTACTACTACCACTGCTACCATTACTGTTATTATTAGAATTCTTTCATGGCGGTTATCGATTTTCAGCGAGTTCTAAATTCGATGGTACCAACAAATGGGAATAATGATAATAATAATACTAATGGCCCTAGTACTTATAATAATAATAATAACAATAATAATGATACAGAAAACTGTCGATGCAAAGGAGCAAACCTAAAATCTACACGTAGCGTCCCTTGTAATTCTCGACAATGGCGCCACGCACACAAGTAATAATAATTAATAATAATAATAATAATAATTTGAATAAAACAGAAAGGTTGAGAATTATTCAATTTAAGGGAAAATAATGAAGCATCCGATCGGAAGGGATGGAAGTAAGGGAGGGGGTGAATAAAGTCACCGAGAAATCGATCCAACGTTCGGATTGGCACAGAGAGAGAGAGAGAGAGAGAGAGAGAAATATATATATAATATGATCGCTCTGTTTAAGAATTATTACCGAGCGATTGCTGTATTGGCATTGGAGAAAAAAAGCAGGAAAAAGGAATTAAAGAAAGAAAGAAAGAAAAAAGGAAGAAATAAAAGATCCTTTTATCGAAAGAAAGTGGAATGAAAGGTTTACAAAAAAAAGAGAGAATGACAGATAATTGAAGATAGAGATACAGAGAGTAATTTAAAAAAAAGGCGAACAAATGAAATGAAATGAAGTATTATATATAGAAACTATAAAGAAAATTTAAAGAGTGGGAGCAGAAGAAGGAGAAACTAATAGAAGAAGAAGAAAAGGAGCAGTGGGAGGGGGGAGGGGGGATAATGAAAAATGAAAGAAAGAGGTTGAAACAGAAAGCAAGTGAGGGATGAAAAGATAATGGAGAAAGGAGGGATGAGGAATAAAATACTAAAGAAAGTGAAGAAGTAAAGGATGGAAGGTCAAGTTAATTGAGAAACTGAGGAATGATAAAAGTGGTAGTCACATCCGGTCGGTAAAACGGAAGAAGAAGATGGAGTAATAAAGAAACCACTGCACAGGATACAGTAGGAAGAGTGAAGAATTATTATTATTATCTAAACGACATATTATATAACATTATATTATATTATATGAAATAATAATATTAAGACGTCAACTGTATTTGTTTAATAAAGAGAGAGATGTACATTCGAAAAACCGAGAGAGTACTTTTCTTTTTTAGTAGTTTTTGTACCTTGGTTTGCGAATTTTCGCTATTCGTGGTCATGACACCTATTCGTTTCGTCACTCCTTTTTTGGAATCACAATTTTTAATATAGGCGGTCATTTCCCCGAAAGCCCTTCGATTCAAATATATCCTTTTTCGGGAAAATGACCGCTCGCCTATTAAAATACAATTTTCCCGAACGAATATCGGTTGGAATCGAGATTTCGGGAAAGTGACCACCATGGACTTTACACACAAAAACTAGAGCGTGCGCATGCGCGTGCACAAAATCACGTGTAATCGACTGTAAGTTTGTAGGTTATGTTGTGTTTGACTGCTGCTGTAAATAGGGGCAACGCGAGTTTTGTAATCTTATAACATTTTAACCTTTTTTTTTAAAATCAACATAAATAATAATAATAATAACAATAAAATACAAAAATAACAATCACATAACCAAACAAAATGACCGCAACTACAACGACAATGGTCAGATCGAAGTCATTGAAGGCAACAAAAGATGGTAAATTTATATATTTGTTGATAATAATAAAATCATATATTATTATACGTAAGTTGGTAATAAACAAATAAATAAATAAGTAATCGAAATAAATCAATTCCTATATCCATATTAACACTATGCCGTCCCATGACACTACGTCCCATGTAATGCGAAAACTATCAAGCAAGCGCCAGTGACACCACGTTGGTATCATGAGAAAACTATCAGGCAAGCGCCGGTGGCACCACGTTGGTGTCGTACGTAAAGATTTACATCAGCGCAAAACGAAATAATCCCGATCAGACGTGCGGACGGCATAATGTTAATTTTGATATTGATTTTTGCCTTATCCCCTTCTTTTTCCCAGGAAAAAAACGTAAAGAAGCCCACGTCGAGGTACTCCCGGAAGAAAGCGACAACCCGGATCCAGGGGAAAGCAACGCCGAGGATACCGATGAGGATGCAGTGGACGCCGACGATGAGTCTCTCGCAGACTCTGAGAACTCGGGAGAAGCCGACGACGACGCTTCCGAAGGTCGTTCCGCCTCCAACAGTGGATGGGCGGACGCTATGCAAAAAATCCTAAGGAGCACGAAGCCAAAGAAAAGGAAAACCTTGGTCCTGTCCAAGGCCAAGAAGCTTTGCGACGTCGACCCCTCGAAATTGAGCGCAGCTGCAGGTACTCCTGCAGTTTCATTCGAAGTCGACGGTGAGACGACTCCGGAAGTTAAAGTCGAGGTCCCGGATGGAGGCGTCAAAGAGGACAGTTGGAAGGTTCAAAAACAGAGAAAGGAGCGAAAACTTCTCGGCGTCAGAGTGAAACCGGATGCCTTCGATCGGCAGCGGGAGCGATTGTTGCAGAAAATTGCTACAAAGTAATTTTCTTTTTCTTTTCTTAGATTTCAAGGGAATCAAGTTATTAGTAAATTATTTATATTATTATACCGTTGGTACATTATTATTATATTATTGGTTTATTTTTGTATTTATTTCTTTGGATTTTTCTCCAGAGGAGTGGTTCAGCTTTTCAACACTGTAAGACTTCAGCAAACTGAGATCGAGAGGAAGCTGATTCAGGCGGGTGGAGCCGAACGGAAGCGAGAGGAGGTCCTGAAAGGAATCGACAAGAGGCAGTTCCTAAAAGTATTGACGGGAAATTCGAAGAGCATTTCGATCAGCGACGCAGTGAAAAAAGAGACAGAAAATGAGAAGGAGCAGGAGCAGCAGGGAAAGGATTCCACTGAAAAAACGGTAATTTTTCTTCTCAGATCTCCCTTTTTTTTTAAATCCCCAAATTTCCACTTGATTCAAATTTCTAAAAGGTCTTCTTTCTTTTCCCGCTTTTATCTTAAATATCTCAAACTGTAAAAACAAGGGAGAACTTTCCAAAAAAAGAAAATGGTGATTTCCTCTTTTTCCCTTTGTCTTTTTTTTTTTCAAAAATCAGTAGAATTAGTAAATTTAAAAAATATCCACAATCCCCGAATTTTTTGCAGAGTGGCGATCAAGCGGTTTGGAGCGTATTGCGGGACGATTTCGTCATGAGCGCTGGATTGAAGGATTGGGACAAAGAAGACGAAGATGAAGAGGAGGAAGAAGATGAAGCGGAGGAAACCCAGATGGAAGCGGAAATGGAATGGAGCTCCGACGAAGACTGAAAAAATTGGGTTTCCTTTGGGAGCCCGTTACTGGCTCCGGGTCACCAGAGTTTCGAGAATGCCGAAAATTATGGAACTGATGGATAATATTTTTCCGAAAGAAAAAAAAAAATACGTGTATAATTTTTTTTATTATGTAGCTAAATAACAAAAAATAGTGTATATATGTATACCCCGGGTGTCTCATTTCAGAGGGTCCGAATCTGGGATGGTGCCCCGAAAGGCGAAGATTTTTCGGGGAAAAAAGATGTATTTCGAAATTCATTGCAATTTTTAATTCTTTAAATTCTTTCCAATCGTTTTTTCCCCCAAAAAATCGATGGTTTTCGAGAATCCGTCGAATTCTATATATTTCATATATTTTCTGTATGGTATATAAAGTATATACTGTATTTGATAATTTATATAAAATATATACCATTTTTTTTATATTTAATTTATGATAGAAAATTTCGTTCTCATTTCTCGTATCTCCAATTTTGTGTTTTATAAATAAAGTACTTCATATAAAAAAAAATACTTTATATATAAAAAGCAAAATATCCATATTATATATTTATGTTATATGTATGTATATACATGCGAATGTGTATTTCTATATACAGGATGTCCGAGAGAGAGAGAGAAAAAAATGTTTAACCGAAACAAGTACATTTTTTTCTTCTTCCAGACACCCCGTGTATTTCTTACTTCGTAAATACAAATGCAACCGACGCGGAAACGAACGGCTGCACGTTTCTGGAATATCCTTTCTCCTCCGGAAATCGATACGACGCTGCTGCAATTGCAATGTGTAAACTGCATATCGCGTTACTCCTCTCGCAGGACCGTCAAGCACTTTTTCAGGAGCTCGGCGTGAGCTTTCGCGTGTTTGATCTCGAACTCAGTCAGTTCGATGAGATTTTTGCGAAATGCTGCGACTCGCCTGGTTTTGAAATCCAAAATTTCTGCAAAATTTCCCCCAAAAAAGAAAGAGAAATAAAGATTTATATTATTAATTATTTATACAAGTATATTTTTTTAGTAACACTATGCCGTCCGGTGGCACCACGTTGGTGCCATGCGAAAACTATCGGGCAAGCGCCGGTGGCACCACGTTGGTGCCGAAAGAATCCCGATCAGACTCGCGGACGGCAAAGTTTTAACATTAGATATTATTTCTATTAAATAATAGAAGTAATATTAAAAAAAAAATACCTTCTTTCCCCTTTTCCGACATTCGCTCGAATTTCTCGCAAGCCTCGGTCTGAGCTTGTTCCGCCTAAATCGTGGAAACCAACAGACAAAATAATAAAATTTATATTAATAATTGGTTTTACAAGTAGTAATAATAAGCTTGTTTTGAATTTTCTTTTTTTCTTCTTCATTTTCTTTTTAGAATAATTGAATTCGTAAAAAAAGAACAAAATCAAACGATTTCATGCATAATATATTTTCTTTTGCATCGATTTATTTTTTTATAAGGCAGGTAAAAAATCAATTTCGATCAGGCTGACGATTAACGAGGCACTAATTAACATCGAATTGACAAACATTCAGAAAACGTGTACTTTTTGCTTAAAAGCTTCACAAACATGCTTCCGATCGCTTTACATATCGTATATTTGATTAATAATATAAATTATAGTCACAATCATAATAACGTTGATTCCATTTTGGTTTTACAAAAAGTTGGTACTGATAAATAAGTGTAATAATACATAGAACAAAATAATCGGTTTTTAATTAATATATAAAGCGATCTCTGAATTGATAATTGATTAACACGCTAATATTTTTTTTCATTATAAAATTGAAAAAAAAGGGACAAAAATGCGAATGCAAATATAGTGACGTGGTGAAATTCATGTCCGGGGGAAACACACCTCTGCAACTTCCAAAGCCTCGAGAAAAGCAAAGAGAAACAATGAAATTTCATGTATTAAAATATCGGTAGAGGGCAGTTTTTCCTGGCAGATTTTTTCGACTATAAGAATTAGTCTATCAATTTAAAAAAAAATGGAAATTCGAAGAAATTTTGTTGGAAATTACAATTTCTACGAATTCTCGTCAAAAAAAGAATCACAATTTCAATGGAAATATCGAGTAATGTTACTATTGATATTCATTATCTTTATGTATGAGGGTGTTCCATAAGTTTTTTCCGCGCCACGCTATGTATGACCTCGAGCCGGAAGGAAGAAACTTATGGGACACCCTAATGCTATAGAATTACTTTCGAATTAAAAGAAAAACCTATACATTTCGTATCTCGTGAATTCTTACCGCGTGGACGTCCTTATTTTTCGCGCGAGCTTTTTCCAGAGCTCGATTCGCGGTTTCGTACGCGTGCAATGCTTTGAGTCTTCGGAAGAGCAGCTTCTTCGCCGCGGCCGTGTCCCGCATATAATATCGAAGCGTATCCGAGAGCTTCAGGTCCTCATCCGAAGCCACTCTACCCTCAACTTTCTGTAGGAAAAGAAAATTTACTTATTTACTTTTTCATGCTGCTTCGTATGGGTCGGATACGCCCCACGCTCTCGAATCGTTCCACATTAACACTATTTCTACCGGGCTAATTATACGTAATAAAAAATCCCAAACCAAAAAAACTGAATTATAATTAAAATAGATTTTCTTAATTAATACCAAATTTTTTACAGACGCATAATTGCTCTACTAAACACCTCCCGTGTGTGAATTTAAAAAAAATATTATATTAAAGCCCGAAAATAATTCTAAATGACAATTCTAAAAGGTGTCTTTTCACACCTTTGCTAGAAATTGTGTTAAAAACGTGGGTCGCATGCGACCCATGCTAAGTTAACAGAGAGTCGACGAAAAATCGGTCTGAAATGTATTAGCACTATGCCGTCCGATGGCACCACGTTGGTGCCATACGAAAACTATCGGGCAAGCGCCGGTGGCACCACGTTGGTGTCGTACATATAGATTTATACCGGCGCCAAAAGAAAGAATCCCGATCAGACGCGCGGATGGCAAAGTGTTAATTAGTTAATAATAAATAATAGTAATTAATAGTAATTAATAAAATGGATGGAAATAATAATAATAATAAAAATCACCCGAAGTTTCTCAAAAGTCTCGGCGATTTTGGTAAGAAATCGCTCGAGCTTGCCGGCATCGGATGTCGCCAATTGGACGAAATTGCTCGAAATCTTGATGTAGGAATCCGCAACGTCCTTGTGCTTGGCGGTTTGACGATCAGCTCGAGTCGTGGCTTCTTTGAGATTGTGATGATAGAGCTGCAGGAAATTCATCTCCTGGTCGAAGAAGTCGTTAACGTCCTTCACCGTCGCCGAGAGATAGTACTCGTCGGTAGTCTTCGAGAAGGACTTCACCAAGCCGCCGAACATTTCCATCTTGTTTTTGCCTGGAATCGAAAAATGATTCAAATAAATAATGTTATTCCAGTTTCTGACAACTGATTTTTACATTCTTATATTTGTTAAGCATTTGAGCATTGGTATCAATCGGTAATTAAGTAAATTAGAAAAAAAAGGATGGATAGAAAGTTTGAGGATTTACCCCTGACGCAGAGATCCTGATCGTATTCCAGGAACACCCGGAGATTATGGCCGTTCCGAAAAACTGGATGATGAGCCAATCGTGTCAGGAACATCTCGTGCATGGCAACGGTTTTCTTGAAAGTCGCCAGATATTCCCTGAAGAAGCATTTTCTCATATTTTAATTCATCGAAAGGACAATAAACATGGACACAGAAGTTAAACTTAATATTCACTCCAATGGACTTACGCCTCGAGTTCTTGCTTCATCTTCAGGAACTCTTCCCGGGTCATAGTCCCTTCACCTTCGCCGAGCTTCTGCAGCTTCTCTCGGGACGCGTCGAAATCTGGCCTCGGTGGACACGGCGGTATCTACCGACAACAAAAATAACGATTACGGCATTAACACTATGCCGTCCGGTGGCACTACGCAGGTGTCTAGCGAAAACTATCGCGCAAGTGCCGGTGGCACCACATTGGTGTCGTACATAAAGATTTGTATCAGTGCCAAACGAAAGAATCCAGATCGGACGTGCGAAGAGCAAAGTGTTAAGAATGAAGAAAATGAGATCTAGAATTAATCAGCAAAAAAATTGAAGACAAAGATAAAAAAAGATGCCGAGAACGTACGATGTAACCGGCATATTCCTCGTTATCCTCCAGCTGATCGTGCAACCAGACGAACTCCTCGTGTTGTCGGACCACTTGGAACTCTGGTTTCTGGAATTCCGGCAAGGTGGTTTTTGTGTGGACAGTGAATTTCACCTTGTCCTTCTCACTGAGAGCATCGGAGATGTCCACTTGCAGGGATTTGTCCGAGAGGTCCACATTATCGGGATGAATTGTCTAAGTAACAACATTAATGTCAAAACAATAATATTAAATAGTAATAAAAAAAATAATAATAATAATAAAATAATAATAATAATAATAATAACGATGATGATGATGATGATGATGATAATAAAAATAGTAACCATAAATATTCATCTGAAGGAAATTTACTTCAAAGGGAAATTCAGATGCAAACACACATACACTTATTTATATACATTCTCGTCTCCTACAGACCTTTTTGGGGGGCGTACTGTTGAGGATGTCGCCGGTATCACATATTCCGTCCTGAAATGTACAATTATTAATGTGATAAGAGGTAGGACTGGACCAAAGGATCAGAAAAATTGTTTTTGAAAATATCTATTACAGGTGGAAAAACTAGACAATGTGGAATTGTATTTATTTATAGATACATATATATTAATTTAAATAATAATAATAATAATAATAATAATAAAATAACGTATATACATAAAATGCATAGGTGGTACCTACCATCATGGCGAAGAATTGCGAGTACGCGTATACTTCTATGTATAGGGTATATAATATAATATAATATAATAATACAATATAGTGTGTATAATGTAACAAATGGACCGTCCAGTCGACTCCGGTGTCTTCTTTTCTTAATTATCTCCGAGATCCTACAGTTCAGAAAAGATCGACCGGGAGGCTACTGCCAGTAACTGACTGGTACATGACAGTACGGCAGTCACCACTCTCCAGTCACCAGTCACCAGCCAGTATCAGTAATGATAGGGGATAGAGGATGGACGTATCGTACGTGTTTCGTTCTAGCGTCGTGACGTAGTAGGTAGTACTACAATATTATCGGTACTCCGCTCTCGGGTCTCAATACATTCTCAGAAGTCCGAGCTCAGTAGCCAACTAAATATGCGCATGCGTATGAATTGTGGCAGAGTGCTAACGGCACTGTTCTATGTACCTGCGCGCGCAGACGTTGTTGATGTTATCGCCATCACTAAAATGAGAGATAGGTATAGAAGCGAGAGAAAAGAACGAAAATGATGGAAAATAGAAAAAGAGAGAGAAAGAAAAGAGAAAGAGAGACAGATAAAAGATATGAATCCGGAGAAATAGGAAGATAGAGGGAGAAAGAAAAAAAGGGACGAAAGAAAATGGAAGAGGATTCATGGAAACGCGGCTTTAGGAAGAGGCGCGGGAATCCGACCGGCCGGTGCAAACAAAGGAAACGAACTCGCATGGGTTTTCGTCCTTTCCTTACGTTTATCGCTTTTGTTTCTTTCTTTCCTTTCGTTCTTGGAAAGTCCTCTAGATTTTCTTTTTCATTCGGGGACTCAAAAGATTTGGTAGTATTTAAAAGTTGAAATTGGGATCTTGGATATCGAAGGAAAGAGAGTTATAAGGTTATATTAATTCAGTGTTGCATTGTTTATTGTCGTTTGAGCCAGTGTGTGCAGTGTGTGTTTGTGTGATTCCGCAATATTTTCATTCAAGAATTTGTTATTGCTAATTTTAAACAAAAAAAAACGTGGAAAATGGCAGCGGTACCGAATCAACAGATCAACATGGGTACGTATGTTTATTCAGACATATAGTGTCATTGTGTTGTTATTACTATTCTTACGAATTTTATTATTATATACGCAATAATGACAATATTAATAATTAGTATTTACTATTATTATTATTATTATTATTATTATTACTATTATTATTATTAGTATTATGTTATCATTATCATTATTGTTTTTATTAATAAGAGTCGTAACCAAATTATTGTAATTTTGCAGATCAATCGACCCAGCAAAGCTTCGTGAGATTTTTCCAAAAACTTCCAGAGGTAATTATTAATCAATTCTTTATCATTTGTGATTTAAGATGACAGTTTCTTGCGATACTGCTTCACTGCAGTTAATTATAAATTTTCCTTGTCTCAAATGTCAGTTGAATTTTTCAGGATTCCTCGAGAAGGTAATAATAAATTTAATTAATTGCTCCAATAAATTAGTATCGCTATTTCAATGAAATTAATTTTATTTTAAATAATGCGATTGTCATTTTATAATTATTAATTAATCAAACCAATTGCTTTTCAGATTCATTTTACCAATAATCAATTTTTCACTCAATTAATTTATATAATAATGATTTTATTAATATTAACTAATGTCATCTTTTCATATTAAATTATTGGCTTAACGATAATTGGTAGCCGAAAATCTAAACAATTTGTTTCTAATCAATTATCACATTCCAATTAGTAATCGGTACCAGGTAAGTTGCCGAAATTAATTATTGTCTTTCCATTAACAGGTAATTAATTCTCCAGATTTTCCAGCAATTAATTAACATTATCGATCCACTTCCGGTAAAATCAGTCGCTCTCTCCAATTTAATTACAAATTTCAAATGCAAATATATGAAATATCAAATGCAAACTAATATTTGATTCCGATTTACTTCAATTTGGAATAAAAGAAAAAAGTTTTATCGGATGTAAAATAATAACAAAAAAAATTACATGGTAACACAATTGTATTAAATTACACAATATCTAGATTACATTGCAATACAATTACATCGAATCTATTAGGAAATTTAAATTACGCAGTAACAAAATTTCAATTTTCATACAAATAATAATAATTAACAACATTAATAATAATTTCCTATTAGACGCATGGTCCTATTTTAAGGCAGCTCCGACTTATTTCCGAAAGGGATGAGATCGAGCTGCCAGGGGGTCGTCGTTTCTCGATTTCAATAAATACTACCCTCGCTTCGGACGGAGGGCGACTAACCGAAGACGCCGCGGACCTTCTCCTTGGCTTTGTCTACGGCGGTGTTGAATTTATTTCCTAATCGACCCCAAAAAGAGGGCGGAGGAGGTAGCGGTGCTTCTGTAGGTTCAAACCCGGGCAACGACGTCGTGGCTACTTCCGGAACCGATTCCGAGACAGGTGCGAATGCATCAGGAGCGAACTCCCGACCGGCAGGTTTCTCCAAGATCTCCCAAGGATCCTCGCCTTCGTTCGCGTACGTGGGGATGGTCGCGCTGGGGTTGGATCTCACCCCGTTGTAGATGTCTCCGTTGTGCTCGGAAGTGTAAGGACCTCGACCGCCGAAGGCCTCAAGGATGCGAGGCTCAAAATTGGGACTCGGAGTGGTGCTCGTGCTAGTAGGCGGTGGTCTGCGGAACCGACCCTTGACGCCACCTTTGACGCCACCCTTGACACCGGCAGGTTTCCCCAGGTCAGTCCTTATGGTCTCTCCCGGTGTTTCTGGAATAGAAGAATTTGGAGGTGGAATTAGTAATTTTTATTTTTTATTTTTTAGAAGTTCAAGTGAAATCAGTATTTATTTCGAATTTAAAAATACTATGGGAAAATAATAATTTAATTTTTTCCTCAGGAGCTTTCAATCCAATATTCGCTCACCCTTGGTTTCCGGAGACTTGGCAACTTCTGGGACGGACTGCTGGGCGGGCACGCCCTGTTCGACTTGCAGGGAGGAAGGCTCCAGCGGAGAAACGTTCCCGCTACTGCCTGTAACCACCCAATTCGGAGACGTCGGCGGCTCGCTATCGGTCAAGCTTCCTGGCTGGTGAGTTTGGTGCCACTTCGCGGCTGCGTCATCGCCGTCGGCCTTGTTTTCCTGGGGAGCGATGTCGCCTCTGGAGTCCTCCGGTACTAGTCTACGTCCGGTGTACCTGGGACGTAGCGTCGGTTTCGGAGCCGGACGCGGATGCGCTTGCTGTTGCAGCCCCGGTTCTTCAACGGCCATTTCCGGTACTCCAGGTTCCTGGTCTGGAAGATCTCGTTCCTGACTGGGAGTTGGGGTCCAGCCGCGGAAAGTGGACTCGTGAGAGTATCGGGAACCCCCGCTGCCGTGGTATCGGTTGCTTTGGTCGAGATTTTGCTGGTCCTGCGATTCGGCTCCGGGGAATTCATGGCGACGATGATGGGAATAGCGATGGGGATGACGAAGATGATGACGATGACGAGGATAAGGGTAATCGGATTCGGAATCAGAGCCAGAATCAGAATCGTCTTTATGTTGGGTCGAACTGGAACCGGTCAATTCCAGTTCTCCATAATGCGGGGGTTCATAAGAACTAGGATAACGCTGATGATAATGGGAATACCAGTTCTGGTGACCTTGAGAAATTACACCCTGGCTTTGTTGGGCTATATCTTGCGATTGTTGCGCTAGATCCTGAGTTTGCTGCGCTAAATCCTGAGATTGCTGCCCGAAATCTTGCGATTGTTGCGTAAAATCCTGCGTCGGATGCGGTTGTTGCGCGATACCTTGGGTTTGGAGCGACAGTTGCGTCAAATTTTGCGAATTGCGGGTCCAATCGTGCAGCTGTTGGGTCAAGTCTCTCATCTGTTGCGCAAAATCTTGCGTCTGTTGGGCCAAATCCTGATTCTCTCGGGTGAGACTCCCGATTTCGATTCCATTCTGGTTGTTATGCGGTTGCGAGCCAATCCCAAAAGGTGACTGTTGCGATTGTTGCGTTAAATCTTCCGATTGTTGTTCCGGATTCTCATTTTTCTGGAAAATATTTCCAAACTCGATCCCATGGCCACTATTGCTTTGTTGTTGACCGATCCCAAGCGTCTGTTGCGTCAGATCCTCCGATTGTTGCGTTTGTTGCACCAGGTCTTCGGACTGTTGCGTTAAATCCCCGTCTTGTTGGTCTACGCCGCCGAGTTCGATGCCGTAGCCGCTATTGCGCCGCCTTTGTTGCTGTTGCTGTTGTTGCTGGCCAACTCCGAAGGGTACCTGTTGCGTTTGTTGCGTTAGGTCTTCAGATTGCTGCGTTAAATCCTCTGTCTGTTGCGTTAGATCCTGGTCCTTTTGATTTATATTTCCAAACCCAATCCCATTATTGCGCTGCTGCTGCTGCTGCTGTTGTTGATGTCGACCAACTCCAAAGGGTACTTGTTGCGTTAAATCCTCGGTTCCCTTATTCAAATCCCCAATTTCGATTCCACCTCTGCTGTTGCGCCGCTGCTGATGCTGATTCTGTGGCTGTCGTTGCTGTCGACCAATTCCATAAGAAGTTTGTTGGGTTTGTTGCGTTTGCTGCGTTAAATCTTGCGTTTGCTGCGTTAAATCTTGCGTTTGCTGCGTTAAATCTTGCGTTTGCTGCGTTAAATCTTGCGTTTGCTGCGTTAAATCTTGCGTTTGCTGCGTTAAATCTTGCGATTGTGGCGTTTGCTGCGTTAAATCTTCCGTTTGTTGCGTTGAATCCTCTTTTTCCTT
Organism: Gasteruption jaculator; assembly: GCA_949825005.1. NCBI lineage: Eukaryota > Metazoa > Arthropoda > Insecta > Hymenoptera > Gasteruptiidae > Gasteruption > Gasteruption jaculator. The sequence continues at coordinate 7,853,248 of OX463773.1, read as the reverse complement.
GGTCAGGCTTCCTATTTCGATTCCAAATCCGCCGTTGCTCTGTTGCTGATCGAATCCGAAGGGGGACTGTTGCGTTTGTTGCGTGAGATCCTCCGATTGTTGCGTTAAATCGTCCTTTCCTTTATTCAAACTTCCAACTTCGATTCCAAATCCGCCGTTACTCTGCCGCTGATCGAACCCAAAGGACGATTGTTGCGTCAAATCCTCCGATTGTTGCGTTTGTTGCGTTAAATCCACTTTTCCTTTATTCAAACTGCCGACTTCGATTCCAAATCCGCCGTTACTCTGCTGCTGATCGAACCCAGAGGCCGATTGTTGCGTCAGATCTTCCGATTGTTGCGTGAGATCCTCCGATTGTTGCGTTAAATCCTCCTTTCCTTTATTCAAACTTCCAACTTCGATTCCAAATCCGCCGTTACTCTGCTGCTGGTCGAACCCAAAGGACGATTGTTGCGTCAAATCCTCCGATTGTTGCGTTAAATCCTCTTTTTTCCTATTTAAACTCCCAACTTCGATTCCAAATCCGCTATTGCTCTGTTGCTGATCGAATCCGAAGGACGATTGTTGCGTTAGATCTTCCGATTGTTGCGTTTGTTGCGTCAAATCTTCGCTTCCCTTGTTTTGACTCCCAAGTTCGATTCCGAATCCGCCGCTATTCTGCTGCTGATCGAATTCAAAGGGCGATTGTTGCGATTGTTGCGTTAGATCCTCCGATTGTTGCGTCAAATCCTCCGTCTGCTGTGTCAAATCCTCCGTCTGCTGAGTCAGATCCTCCGTCTGTTGCGTCAGGTCACTGTGAAACTCTTTCTCCGCTCGCTGCAGGTCGTCGGGTCTCCAGGACGGCCGGTACCTCTGGTGGAAGCTCTTCCTCGGGTCCTCGGCCCAGCGGAAACCCGTGGTATCCCTCTTGTAGCGCTTCTGCGTCTCATCGCAATCGGCCCCCATCCCGCCGGTCGAAGAGGTCATTCTCTGGCTGGAGAACCCGCTCTGCTGGCTGTAACCCATCCGCTGCGGTCCGAGGCGAAGGCGTTCCGGATAGGCGCCGGTCTGGTAGTTGTCCAGCGACCCGGAGTGGCTGGTCGTCTCCGTCTTCTTCGACCACCGGTGCTCCTCCTCCTTGCGGTGGATCACCGGGGCCGTATGGGAGGGTTGCACTTGGAGACGAGCGTCGTAAGCACCCCCGGAGCTGTACCTATGGTCCGAGGTCGCAAGCTGGAGCTGCTGCTGTTGCTGGAGTTGCTGTTGGATTTGGAGTTGCTCTTCCTGGAGTTGCTGTTGCCGTCGATGTTCTCGGAGTTGCTGTTGCCGTTGCTGTTCCTGGAGTTGCAATTGCCGCTGCTGTTCCTGCAATTGCTGCTGTCGTTGCTGTTCCTGGAGTTGCAATTGCCGTTGCTGCTCCTGCAGTTGCTGCAGTCGTTGCTGTTCCTGCAGTTGCTGCAGTCGTTGCTGTTCCTGGAGTTGTTGTTGCCGGATTTCATGCTGATGCTGCACCCGATTGCGATACCGTTCGTCTGAAACTAGAGTAAACATTCAATCCTGGGCCCGAAAATGTTCAATGAGTATTTTTTAATATCCTGAAAAATTCCAAGAAATTTCGAAAATGTTCAGATCAATTTCAGAATTATTTTGAATTACATAAATTCGTCATATAAAAGTGAGATATTATAATTTTTAGTAATTGAATGGGGTCACCTCAAAAACGTTGTAAGGTACTAATTGCAAATTGTTCAAAAACCCCCGAAAATGAAGAAAAGAACCTGATGGATTTTTTTAAACAATTTTTAAAAAAAATGGATGGATTTTTTTCAAAAACCCATCAGGTTATTTTTTTAATTTTCGGTGGTTTTGGAACAATTTGAAATTTGTACCTTGCAACGTTTTTGAGGTGACCCATTAATTTCATAAATGATCAGAAAAATGTATATGAAGATTCAGAAAAATTCAAGCTAATTTCATAGAAATTCAGAGAAATTTCAAAAATGTTAAGGGCAATTTTCGAAATTTTTTGAAAATTTGTTGGACAATTTAAAAAAATTTGAGAAATATTCAGAAAATTTCCAGAAATTAAAACCTACTTCTTTGATCTTCCAGGACGGAGCTGGATTGCTGCTGGAACTCGCTGGAGTGGCTCCCGTAGCCACTGGCAGCCGGTTGCACTCTGTATCCGGGACTGAGCCTTTGCCCCGTGACCACTCGATTACGCTGCTGCTCATCGATACTGCTGGAGCCGCTGACGTAGCTTCCAGCCGAACTCTGGGCATTCTGGAGGGAACTACCCTGGGTGCCTCGGGTAAAAATCACCTCGTCGTCGACGTTCGTGTTCACCACAGGGACCACCCGATAAGGGATGGTCGCTATCACCGGCGCGTGTCTGGTCTCGGTCAGGACCTGGTGCTTTTCCGACGTCTTCCTGATCACTTCGGAGCCATGATTGGCGGTGGGGATGACGTAGCCGTGAGTATTTCCCTGAGAGCCGGTCCATTCCTGGGCGGAACCTTGGACCAGTTGGCTGCCGCTACTGGTACTTGTAGGTACCAGTTGCAGGTGATCGGAGGCGGTCAGGACTTTGCTCATCCTTAAATCTTCTTGCAGTTTTCGGTGCATCTCTTCAATGGAGGGGATGGGGATGGTCGCCACGGGTCCTCCGGAACTGAAGGAAGCTGTGTAGTTCTTCCTGTAGTACCTCATCTTCGCGTTATCTAGAGGAAGAGGGTGCAGAGTATATTAGAGTGGTGAAATTAGGGATAATGCGATTGGGAAGGAGATGGGGTTGATTCTTATCCTGGTGAAAAACGTGCTTTTTCCTTTTTTAGAATTATTTATTTATTTATTTTTTAGAATTATTTGAATGGGTCATCTCAAAAACGTTGTAAAGTACAAATTGCAAATTGTTCGAAAACCCCCGAAAATGAAAAAAATAACCTGATGGATTTTTTAAAAAATCCATCAGGTAATTTTTTTCATTTTCGGGGGTTTTTGAAGAATTTGCAATTTGTACCTTGCAACGTTTTTGAGTTAACCCATTCATTTATTTTTCTCATTTTTTAGAAGTTTTTAAAAATTTTTTAAATTTTTGTGTCAGAATGAAACTTTGTTTTTTTTTTCTACATAAATATTCGTAATAATTTGGAATTATTATAAAACATAATTCGGATTGTCGAAAAGTTGTATAACATATTTTTCTAATTCGGTAAATATTGTATTTTCACCTGATTCGATCTGCCCCTGCTCCTCGTGGACGCGTCCGTAGCCGCCGTCGGTGTTATAGGCCTTATGGTCGGACCAGTTACCCCGTCTCCCGTTGGCGATGGTATTCTGGTCGAAAATCCCAACACCGGAGGTTCGGACGTCGTCGACGCTCCCGAAATCCTCCAGATTGGAGTGACTTTGATGGAAGCCCTCGTAACTGCGGTGGCTCTCCGACTGCGACCGGACGGGGTTGAGCCTTAAGAAAAATGCAGAGAAATTTCAGAAAAATTGTAAATTATCCAGAGAAATTTGAGAACCATTTCAGAATTATTTCGAGATATTTCATAAGTAACCGGAAGCACTCGTAGAATTGTTGCAACTCCTACCTGTCTGCCTGCTGTACGAGGTCCTGCAGGTGGTTGTTGCCGTACGTGCAGGACACCGTGCATAGCTGAGGGGCAGCATCCCCTAGTGCGAATACCAGCCCAAGGAGAATCAACATCCTCGTGGCAGTCGCCATGGTTCCTCCCTCCTTGTTACCGTCTCACCGGGTTCTACCTCGAGGACCGCGAGCTAAAAGCATCCTTTCCTTGTAACTTTTCTTTCCATTCGAAATTCGATATTCGCTTAAAATATCTTCAAAAATCTTCAAATTTTTAGAATCGGAAATGGAAAACCCCAGCTTTCAAATTCATTTCTTGCAAAATCTTCTACGATTTGCGAAAAGGAAGTAATACTTTTTTTTCAATTTGAAAATTCCTTTTTTTTTTTATGGACAAATTCCATATTTTTCTTTCGACCAATAAAATTCTTTTCTCTACAAGCAAATCGGGTCCAAATTCCTACATTCCGATGGGATGAAGTATCAGTGTGTGCACCGACTACTAATAAATAACCTTTGCCCCTTATCTGATCCGACCGATAACCTCAGGATTTCTCTCGATGGACATTAACTTCCATAAAGTCACACGTCAGCGAAAAGAATCTGAATCCCAAGCGATTTCTTGTCATAATACTCCTTTCCTTTTTTAGGCAAACATTTTTTAAAACCTTCTTTCATTTTTTAAAAGTTTTTAAAGCTGCGGTAAAAATTGGAAAACCTGAGTTTTGATAATTCCTCTTGGGAACTAAAAAAATCGAGACTCGCCGGAAAAATTTTCGAAATAGTTGACATTTTTTTAGTAGAAAGTAAGATTTACCAGGTTTCGAATCGACTTTTGCAAAAATTTCTATGATTTATGAAATCGGAGAAATTAATTTGCAAAGTTAGAAATCTACCTTTGGTATAAATTCGAATTTCTCAATTGCACTTCGTCCGGATAAAAAAATCACCATTTATACACAAAATTTTTTTTAAATTTGAAAATTTTAGTGTAAAAACTAGGAATTTCTATTGTTCAAATCGACTTTTCTAAAAATTTCTAAGGTTCCTGTACGGGAAGATATTAATTTTATTATCTTTTCTCATTTTTGCAGATTCTCCGATCGGTGAATCCTCAAAAAGACGATAAAAGGACGACAAAACCTCGACTTACCTTCGACTGGAGGAAGCAAATCGGTAAAAACTTCGATTACGAAAAATTAAAAAAGAAAACAAAAACCACCAAAAAAAATTGAGTGCAATATAACGAAGCGAAGAACGACGTCTCTCTCGGATTCTGTCACTGATACTTTGCTTATGAGGTCCAGAGAGTCGGATCCCAATCCTTTATGCATGAGATTCGTCCCCTCTTTGAATTAATGACGACTTTGACACAATCCGAAGATAACAATTTCTTCGTTTTTCTACTTCTTCTTCTTCTTCTTCTTCTTCTTCTCATTTCATTTGAATTCTTGTTTATGTGATTCAATATTGACTCCGATAGTTTCAGGCTGCTGTGGGTACCGCAGAAACTTTATCGCCACGATTTCCTGGTAATTCGCGTCAATACGTACCGTGTGGAAATATGGGAAAGGACGGTTTCTGGAAGCTGCCTTGGTCCAAAAAAATCGGAGATTCTAGGAAAACGCGAGAAAATATCTATCGCGGTATCAAAAATCCCCACGTTCGCAGGGAATTTTGTAAGAACTTGCAATTTTTATACTAGAAACTGGGAATTATTAGCTTTCAGGGGCATTTTTGAAAAAAATTCTAGCACTTTTAGAAGCGCAGTTACGAATTTTCGAATTTCATAAATTGGAGTTTCGTAGAAATTTTCGTTTCCCATTTCTGGATTTGTAAAAAGAATCGCGGATAAAAAAAAATTTTAGAAATTTGAAAATTTTAGGGTAGAAAGTAGAAGTTACTAATTTTCAAAGAAAATTTCTCAAAATATTTTACAAATTTTTATAGTAGAGTTACAAATTTTCAAAACGAGGACTTATCCAACATGATCATAATAAACTTGTAGTAGTAGTAATAATAATAATAATAATAATAATAATAATAATAATAATAATAATAATAATAATAATAATAATAATAGTAATAGTAATAGTAATAGTAGTAATAATAAAACAACAGTACCAATTACCCAGTTATCTTGAAAAGCTACTGTAACGTATAGAGGCCAAGGATATATATATATAAACAAATACAGAAATATGTGTATCGTGTGGCGTAAAAATGATGGATCTTCTATCTTGTTATTGTCTTTTTGATAAGAATTTCGTTGGCGAGAGGGAGGGGGCGCAATTTATACATAATATCCCCTTTCAATTGTGAGATAGATCTTTCGCCCATAAAGCTAATTGTTGATAATGATAAGTGGTAGAAATTATAAAGCGAAGCGAGAGATACAAAAAAAAAGGAGAAAAGGAACAAGAATGTTGGGAAAATCCACTTTCGTAGAAAACAAAGCAGATGTTTCTATAAATATGTACACGCATAATTATCAAAATACGTATGTGCGTATATACATATATACATAGTATATTTACAAACACCTTTTTCTACGATTCCCCAAATTGTCGTAAAAATAACGGAACTTTTTTTGGAATTCCTCACTTATAAAGACATTTTTTTTAAAATTACCTGACAATTTCCGAAAACGTAAAAAAAATCTTCCTGAAATTCTTCACAAAAAAATTGGCTATGAAAAGTCCTAAAATTCAAGTTCTCGTTTGGATTTTTTTCAAAATTTTCCTAAATTATCCGAAATTCTGTGAAATATCTTCTTGAAACATTGCACCGAAATTATGTCACAAAATTCCCTCAAAATTCCCCAGAATGAATTTAGACAAAATTTCCCAAACTCGGATTCTGTCTTAACTTTTCCTTTGGAAAAGAAGGAAATGAAAAAAAAAATCAAAGAAAGAAATCAAAAAGAGATTTCCAAAGCAGACCTTGACACGACTTTTCGATACGAGTTATTCCGATGAAAAGTAAGTCTGCCTGCTATCGTACGCAGAGGTCAGGTCATAGGTCAGCACGCGCGAACGGCTCCTATATGCGACCTTCTCTCATTAATGTAATTTCTTCTTCCAGGGATTCGATGACTTCAAGGAGACTTCATCTCAGCGGATGATCTTGACCCAGAACTGGATCCGAATCCTGGAACCGGAAGCTGAAACCAAAAGTGAACCCGAGTTTGGAGTCTGGGGCCGAAGTTCCAGTTAAAAACGGATCCTGGGACTGGAATTGGACCCGAAATTGAATTCTGGACCTGAAATTGGACTGAATTTGAATCCCGAGCTCGGAATTGTACCTGAAAATATTTTTCTCGTTTGTTCCAGAAACCGAGCAGCACCATCCGGTTCTTCAACCGCTCGGATTACTACACCCTCCACGGGAGCGATGCCCTGTTCGCCGCCGAGCAGGTCTTCAAGTCAAAGTCTGTTTGCAAGATGCTCGGTGCCGGTAAAATTTCCTTTCTTTGAAAAGCTTTAATGGAATTTTTGGTAATTTCAAAAGAAAATTCGAAGAAACTCGAATAAATCATTTTTTAAAAATAAAATTCCAATAGGATCCTGCTTTTTGTCACAATGCGTGCATTTTTAACACAAACTTCTTTTTCTTCGCAGAACCATACAAAACGGAAGGTCTGATTCTCAATAAGAACCATTTCGAGGCTTTCGTCCGAGATCTGCTGCTGGTGAAGCAGTACAGGGTGGAGGTGTATGTGAACCAGGGCTCGTCCAAGAACCAGGATTGGGTCCTCGAGTACAAGGGATCCCCCGGGAATTTGTCCCAATTCGAGGAAGTCCTCTTCGGGAACACCGAAATCGCCGTCGGCGTGTCCGTCATCGCCGTTAAACTCGGCACGGAAGGCAAATCTAGGGTAATTATGAAAAAAGAAAATTCTTAAAAAAAAAAGAAATTCGGATCCGCCATTTCCGAAATATGCCCAGACCTTCTGAAATTTTATTTAAATGTCAAAATTAAATTGGGGAACTTTTTTTTTTTAATTCTTTCAAAATCATTCGAAATTTTATTAAAAATTCTAATTCTGAAATTAATAACAACAGAATTCAAACCGAAAATTTGTGTTGCAGGTGGTTGGTCTGAGCTGCGTGGATGTCATGTCGTCGTTATTCTCCGTTACCGAATTCCAAGACGACGAGACATTTTCGAATTTGGAAACGCTGATAGTGACTTTGGCGCCAAAAGAGTGTCTTTTGATTCAAGGAGAGGGAAGCCGGGAATTCGAGAATCTCAAAACGGTTATTATCAACGAAATTCTCAAATTTCACTTTTGAGCCTCAATTTTACTCTAATTTTTATTATAAAAACAGAATAATTCGATTAAAAAAAATTATTCCATTCCTTCTGGCCACTAGCTGATGGAGCGAAGCAACGTCACGGTCACTCTGAGGAAGAAGAGCGAGTTTTCCAGCGAGACCGTGATCGAGGACTTGAACAGCCTCCTGAAGTTCCAAAAGGGCCAGCAGAAGAACGCCCGTTCCTTGGCAGAAACGAATCTGGAACTCGCCATGTGCGCGACCGCGGCTCTTATCAAGTACCTGGACGTGAGTTTTTCTATTTTCCAATTTTATAACTAATTGAATGGGTCACCTCAAAAACGTTGTAAGGCACAAATTGCAAATTGTTCAAAAACTCCCGATAATGAAAAAAATAACTCGATGGATTTTTTTTAAACAATTTTTTTTTAAATGGGTAAATTTGTTTGAAAATGGATGATTTTTTTAAATAATGAATGGATTTTTTTTAAATCCATAAGGTTATTTATTTTTTTTAATCATTTTCGGAAGTTTTGGACAATTTGCAATTTGTACCTTACAGCGTTTTTGAGGTGACCCATTCAATTGTTGTAATTATTTATTACCAATAATTGGTATCATAGAAGTCACCAATAATTACCGCTACAGAAATTAACCGCGAATATTATAAAAATTATGAACAATTATTGTTAGAGTAATTCAGCTTATCGTAATTTTAGCTCCTGAGCGAGAGCGGAAACGAGGGTCAGTTCGGGCTGACCCAGATTCAACAATCGCGTTACATCAAACTGGACAGTGCAGCGCTGAAAGCCTTGAACGTCGAGCACCGTCCCGGCGAGATCGGCGCTGGAAGTGCACCCAGCAGCATTCTCGCACTTTTGGATAAGTGCAGGACCCCCCAGGGTAGGAATTCGTTGAGGTTTGGCCAATTAGCGAATTATTCCGAAAATTAATTAGCAACGGGTTGAATTAATTAATCAGGGATATTATTATTTTTCTAGTCGATTCTCCAATGAACTTGCGAAAATTCCGAAATTCTCGGCGGTTAATTAATTCTATTATTTTTTTATTAATTAATAATATTTTTTATTCAGGTCACAGGCTTATAGCGCAATGGGTGAGACAACCCCTGAGGGATCTGACGTTAATCAAAGAGAGACACGACGTGGTTGAGATCCTGGTGAACGATAACGAGTTAAGGACGTCCCTCGGCGAAAACTACCTCAGGAGAATTCCGGATTTACAGCATCTTTCCAAGAAGTTGGCGAGTAAGAAGGCGAATCTGCAGGATTGCTACAAGTATGTTTTTTTGTTACTAATTGAATGGGACACCTCAAAAACGTTCTGAAGTACAAATTGCAAATTATTCAAAAACCCTAAAAAATGAAAAAAAAATAACCCGATGGATTTTTTAAACAATTTTTTCAAAAATGGGTGGTTTTTAAAGAAAAACATCCATCAGGTTATTTTTTTCAATTTCGGGGATTTTTTAATAATTTGCAATTTGTACCTTGCAACGTTTTTGAGGTGACCCATTCAATTATGATTATTATCCAATTTTCATTAACACTTTTAAATAATTATTCTTTAAAGTCTGCAATTTTGCATTCCGAAGATTTATCGAAACCCTAATTTGGAAAATCATTAATATCCAAAATTGATACAAATCTTTATAATCGTAATTACAGTTATCGCAATTATAATTATGTTTGTAGGATATACTTGTGCACCGCGCACTTGCCGGTACTGCTGGAGGCACTTACTTCGGCGTGTCGAGCCGCAGGTGGAACGTCCCTGAAGGGGATGATTTGCGAGCCGCTGAAGGAACTCATCCACGACATGGAGAAATACCAGGAGTTGGTGGAGGAAACGATCGATTTGGAAGCTGTCGAAAAGGGGGATTTTATGATACGACCGGAGTTCGACGAAGACTGTAAAGGTACAAAACTGAGATTTCAAATTGTAAAATTTCGAAGATGGGAGTAATTAAACAAAAAGTTCATTACTCCTCCAGAAATCAGGGAGTCCATGGAGGAAATTGAGGAGAGGATCCAGAAGCAGCTGAAGAAGGCTTCGGACGACCTGCACTTGGACTCGGGAAAGATGAAACTCGAGAGCAATCAACAGTTCGGTTATTATTTCCGTATCACTCTGAAGGACGAGCAGCTGTTGCGGAACAATCGGAACTACAAAAGCTACAAGACCATCGATTCCAACAAAAGTGGAGTTCGGTTCCGAAATAACAAGCTCGAGGAACTGAACGAAGATTACCTGGCCGCCAGGGAGAAGTATGTCGCGAAGGAGAAGGAACTTATCGATCAGATTATCAGCATCGCAGGTACCCAATGATAACTGAAATCTGGATCCTCCAGGAACTTTTCTATTTTATTTAATAAAATGGGAATCAATAGAATCTCCATTGATTTTAATGAAATCGATAGAATCATGTTCGATCCAATTCGAATCGATCGAAATCAGTGGAATCCCATTCGATCCAATTTTTAAAAAATCATCGATCGGATTATCAGCTTCGCAAGTATCCAATGATAACTGGAATCTCGATCCTCCAGGAACCTTTTTATTTTATTTAATAAAATGAGAATCAATAGAATCTCAATTGATTTGAATGAAATCGATAGAATCATATTCGATCCAATTCGAATCAATCGAATTCAGTCGAATCCCATTCGATCCAATTTTTTTAAAATCATCGATCGGATTATCAGCTTCGCAGGTATCCAATGATAACTGGAATCTCGATCCTCCAGGAACCTTTTTATTTTATTTAATAAAATGAGAATCAATAGAATCTCAATTGATTTGAATGAAATCGATAGAATCATATTCGATCCAATTCGAATCAATCGAAATCAGTCGAATCCCATTCGATCCAATTTTTAAAAAATCATCGATTGGATTATCAGTTCTGCAGGTATCCATTGATAACTGGAATCTCGATCCTCCAGGAACCTTTCTATTTTATTTAATAAAGTGAGAATCAATAGAATCTCAATTGATTTGAATGAAATCGATAGAATCATATTCGATCCAATTCGAATCAATCGAAATCAGTCGAATCCCATTCGATCCAATTTTTAAAAAATCATCGATTGGATTATCAGTTCTGCAGGTATCCATTGATAACTGGAATCTCGATCCTCCAGGAACCTTTCTATTTTATTTAATAAAGTGAGAATCAATAGAATCTCAATTGATTTGAATGAAATCAATAGAATCATATTCGATCCAATTCAAATTCATCGAAATCAGTAGAATCCCATTCGATTCAATTTTTAAAAAAATTATCGATCTTCCCAATATTTCATCGATCTTTGATTTTTTTTGCAGCCGGTTACAGTGGTACGGTGAAAGCTATCGGTGGGGTACTGGCCACCCTGGACGTGCTGACGGCCTTCGCCACGGCCGCGCTCTGCTCCAGCAGCACCTACGTCCGTCCGAAGATGCTGCCCAGCGACGAGGGCCAGATGAAGCTCCTCCAGGTGAGACATCCGTGCCTGGAGGCCCAGCCGGACATGAACTTCATAGCCAACGACGTGGAGTTCAAAAGCGGTGAATGCACTTTCCACATCATCACCGGGCCGAACATGGGCGGCAAGAGCACTTACGTCCGGTCGGTAGGCGTCGCGGCCCTCCTGGCCCACATCGGCAGCTTCGTGCCTTGCGACTCGGCCACCGTGTCCCTTTTGGATGCCATTTTGGCCAGAATCGGCTCCGACGATTCCCAACTGAAGGGTCTCTCGACCTTCATGAACGAAATGGTCGAGACTGCGGCCATTCTTCGGGTAGGTTTAGGGTCGAATCAATGGGTTCGATGTTCCACAAGGAAAGGGTGGATGCACTTTTCCGATATCTTGCAATGGAATCGATGACGATGATGATGATTATCATTTTAATTTCTATTATTTTCATTATTATTATTATTATCATCATCGTCATCATTATCATTGTTGTTGCGATTGTTGCTATAGTTGATTTTTGTTGTTGTTGCAGACTGCAACTGCCAATTCCCTTGTTATAATCGACGAGTTGGGTAGAGGGACTTCAACGTACGACGGCTGTGGAATCGCTTGGAGTATCGCAGCGTAAGTCCCGAGTCAATGGGAAATTAACGGAATCTCATTTCGTTAACACTATGCCGTCTGGTGGCACCACGTTGGTGCCATGGGAAAATTATCGGGCAAACGCCGGTGGCACCACGTTGGTGCCACGCAAAAACTATCGGGCATGCGCCGGTGGCACCACGTTGGTGCCATGCGAAAACTATCGGGCAATGATTTAAATCAAATCTTTAGAATTCTATTTAACAAATATCAAATCGATGCGATCTTCAAATTAAATTTCATCAAAACGGAAATCGATAATTAAATCCCATTCAATCGGAATCGACTCAATGGGCGTCAATGGTACTTTCAGGCACCTGGCGAAGGAGGTCAAGGCGTTCTGCCTGTTCGCCACCCACTTCCACGAGATAACGCGGCTGGCCGACGAAGTGCCGACCGTGAGGAACCAGCACGTCACCGCCATCGTCAGCGACGACAAACTGGCTCTCTTGTACAAGGTGCAACCGGGCGTGTGCGACCAGAGCTTCGGTATCCACGTGGCCCGGATGGCCAACTTCCCCGAGGACGTGGTCGAGGTCCGTAATAGCGACGATAACAAAAAAAAGTCTTTATAGGATTTCAACCTTGCTTCGTTCTTATCTTCCTTTTTTTTTCTTCCAGTTCGCGAAGAAGAAGCAGAGCCAGCTGGAAAACTGCCACGAGGAGCGGCTGGGGACGACGTTCCAGTGCCCCGATGACGAGCCAATTGGGAAGAAGAAAAAGATTATCGAAGTAAATATAACGATTAGAGTCAATGGGGGTCCCATTGATTCGACCAAATTCGTCGGAATGTGAATGGGACCCCCATTAATTAACACCATTTCTACCGCGCTAATTACCCGTAATCAAAAATCCAAAAGCAAAAATATAGAATTTTAATTAATATATTTTAATTTTTTGGTAGAAATAGTGTCCCATTGCAATCAATGGGACAATCCACGATTCTAATTATTCTGTCATGATTTTTAGGAAGCTGAGAAATTCATTGACGAATTCGAGGAGAAATTCAAGGAAATCGACCCATCGTTGCCCCCATCGGAAATCAAGAGTCGCGTGGAAAAGCTGAAAAAGGAGTACCTGGAAAAGGAGAACCCTTACCTGAGGGCGCTAATAATGGCAGGAAACTAATTAAGGATTTTGTCCAACGTGGAAAAAAAAATTCTAGACCGCCTCCAGTATTTCGACCCCCGCGGTACCGGTACCAAAACGGGGGTTGGTCCGAAGTTCGGGGAATTTCCCTGGTTCGATTATCGACAACGACGCTTCTGAATTTCACTAAATTTATTACAAATGATTATTCGCTATCAGCTCCACGGCGCTACTTAGTCGCTTGTAACTCCTACTATCAGTACCATTTTTTTGTTTCTTCTTTAATTCATATAAAATTGCATCTTTTGTATTTTTGCGATACGTCTTTTTGTTTTCGATACAGATTCGTTCAATTAGTATGTTTTTTTTTTCTTGAAGAAATTCAAGGTCTTAATTGAACTAGTTAGAATCGGGCTGTAACAACAAAAGAAAAGGGGGAAAAAAAGGAAATTTTCCTTTTCTTATTTTTTGGCTTCTCGAGTTTCAACATTTCTTCCGTTAATGGATGCAGTCTTTTTTTTTAATGAAAATCCGCTAAATTTGGATTTTTCGGAATATCGGAAAGAGTATATTCCTTATTCCTTATTTTTTTTTTTAACGTAAAGATAAATGACCTTTTGTTCGGTAAAATTTACTATGTTACTAATTTTCAAAACTAATCTGTCTGTCTGTTTGTCTGTCTGTATTCGTGTGTATGTGTATATTATATAATATATATTATTTATATATTTTATATATTTCTATATGCATATTATATAATAATGTTATATATAACAATTTGTATATATACATACATGTATATATAAATTGTTATATATAAAATTATTATATAGGATATAATAATATACATAATACATTATAATATATAAAATCTGTGTACCTGTGTACATATATATATATATATCAATCTTCTTTATACAAACTATATACAAAAATGGGCATCTCGGTACCTCCCGGTTGAATCTTCCTCCAGACCAGGTCCATTATCTCAACCCCCTCCCCCCCAAAACTTAAATACACAGATTCAACATAGAAATGTACAAAATTCGCTGTACAGCGATTTTCTTGGCTTCGATTCGATTCGAATCGGCTCGATTCCATTCCCTTCCAGTTCGTTCCGTTCCGTTCAGCAGCAGGAGGTCTTAGCGGGTTCGGCTTCCACGAGATTGAAGTCGAGGCCACCGGGTCGTGCGAATCCGGTCTTGATTCCGTCCCAACCGTCCTCGACCTTGTACTCGCCGGTCTGTATTCGATTGTATACCTCCTGGGTGACGGTCCGGAAGGCCTCCTCGACGTTGAGCCCGGTCTTGGCACTGGTCTCGATATGATGGACGCTGTGCTGGTCCGCGAATGCCCGAGCCTCCTCTTTCGAGACCTCCCGCCTGCCGCCGTTGGTCACCAGGTCGAGTTTGCAGCCCACCAGGGCGAAAACCGGTCGGTGGGGCTCTATGTGCCTCCGCGCCTCCATCATCCACTGGGGGATGTGTTCGAAGCTCGCTCGGTTGCACACGTCGTAGACCAGCAGTGCGCCCACCGAGTTCCGATAGTACGATTTCGTTATCGACCTGAAACACGAGGAAAACGGAGAACGAAATCGCAACGAGCACCCGGGGTTTACTGAAATTGCAATTGGGATTCGCATTTGGAATGGCTCGAAACCCTCGCTGCGATTAAAGATTCGAACGGTTGCAAGCGAGGAACGCAATTGCAAATATTGGGGCAGCCTCAAATTCCAACTGCGATTGCGTCATACGCTTTGTTTAGTTCAAGCCGCAATTGCGAGCACCCGACAATGCAAGTGCAATCGGATGCTCCCACTCAAAATTGAAATTGTGTTCAATGCCGGAGACCGACTTGCAATTGCAGATGTAGCAATTGCGAGCACCCGACGAATGCAAATGCAGTTGAATGCTCCCATTCGAAATTGAAATTGCGTTTGGTAACGAGGACCGACTTGCGAATGCAAATGTAGCAATTGCGAGCACGGGACGAATGCAATTGCAGTTGGGCGCTTCCATTCAAAATTGAAGTTACTTCTAATGCCGGGGACCGGCTTGCAACTGCAACTGCCGCAATTGCAAGCACCCAGCGAATGCAATTGCAATAGGGCGCGCCAATTCCTAATTGAAATTGCGCTCGACGCCCGGGGCCGCAATTGTATTCTGTGTTTGTAAATCGGGTGAAATTGCAATTGCTAGTGGAATTTGCAACGAAAAAATCGAATTCAATCGCAATTGCGCTCGATGTCGAGAGTTGCAACTGCATCAGACGGAATTGCTCAAACCCCAATCGAAGAGACCACTTCCAAACGGCAATTGCATGGAACGCGAGTGTATTACCTGAATCTCTCCTGACCGGCGGTGTCCCACAACTGCAGCTTGATCCGGGTGCCATCCTTTACTTCTATCAACCTGGCGAAGAAGTCCACTCCCACCGTTGGATCCGACAACTGCGAGAAGAAGGAAAAGAATGAAAAAAACAAATTGTACTTTGTCACTATATCTACATATCTATATTTATTTATATGTATGGATATATATAGATTTGTGTGTGTGTGTGTACGGGACTCGCGCCCTTCCGCTTCCAGGCGCACTCGAGCCAACGGGCAAGAAAATCCCACGGAAACGAAATTGGCGTTCCATCCTCTTATTTGCGTCGCAAATTGCTCTTATTTATAAATCTTAAATGCGTGTGCGTGTATGGGTTTCGTATACACACGCACACGAGCATGTATAGGGGAATTGCTCACCTCGGCGAATTTGCCATCGGTGAAGTACTTGAGGAGGGAGCTTTTGCCAACGGTGCTGTCACCGATTAGGATTAGGCGAAACTGGTAATCGAAAATGGGTTCCACCATTGTTCCGTGGGCGCTGTGTTACGACGGACGACGACGCGGGTATCGCTGGCACTTACAGACGCGACATGCTTCGGTGACGGAAAAACGACACTTTCTGCGGGACCAGACGACTCCTACCAGTGCCACTGCCACTTCTACCACTACCACTTCCACCGCCGCGACCACTCTTACAATTGCTACTGTTACTCTTGCTCGTCAGGTTCTAGATTTGTAGTATGTGCTACCACCTATTACGACGATCAGCAGCGTCCGTAAGATCTAAACTCAGTCCGTTCCGTATCGGGATCAGCTGATCGTGACATGTTACTTTGCCCGGGGATTGTTTGATTGCTAGAGGGCCAACTGCGTAGCGAGTTGAGAGAAAGAGTGGGGAATGATACCCCCACTAATTTCGATTCGCTCATTCCACACATGTCCGTATCCCGATGTATACACGTTACGTCATGCAATGGGATATGTATTCAATGGTGCAGTGTTTTGATGTAATTTCAGGGTTTGATGTTCGCCCTCAATGGGATCCCCATTCAATGGGTCTTAACCCATTGGGTTACCCATTTGGTGAGTCCGATATGGTCTAATGGCTAGGATATCTAGCTTTCACCCAGGAGGTCCGGGTTCGATTCCCGGTATCGGAACATCATTTTGACTGTCCAACTTAGAAGCCGTAAAGACCTCGACGTCAGCGCCTCAATTTGAAGCGAGCCATTTGGTGAGGTATTGCGCCCAATGGTGTTACCGTTCAATGGGAGGTAGGAGGTAGAGAGGTTATGTCAAAAAAACGCAACCAATCAACGAGAGTTATTAATTATCTCTTGTTTCCTGCCTAAAGTGAAAAATTCGCCATGGAACAAAAATAAATGGGACGACGATATTCTAAGTCGCACTCTCAGCCATGAGGTGGCGACACTAGGGAAAGTCTCAATCAGTCTACATCAATTATCGTATTTTCCATTATTGGAAAATATGAATTTCCAAAAATGGAAGAATCCAATTCCAGAAATTGATATTTATAAAAATTAGAAAATATTAATTTAGACAATACTAATTTGTAGAAATGTATACGCATATATATTTCAAAACGAGAATCAAACAAACTCTTCGAGTCCAGCGCTTTTCTAAAATCCTTCCCCGATCTCTAGGGTATCGATCACGTCGCAGCTTCCGGCTGCTGGGATTTTCCAGTGATACGCGAAAGACGGTCCAAGCAGACGACCAGCTCGCAGTGCTTGGTGTGCGGGAACATGTCTACGGCGACGGCCTTCACGGGGACGAAGGGTTCGCCGCGGTACTTGTTGGAGCGGGCCCGAGCCAGGTCGACGAAGTTCCGGACGGCCGCCTTTGGGTCGCAGGAGATGAAGATGATTCTGCTGACCTGATTGGCCTTCCGTAGGGCCAGCAGGGCCTCGCGATCTGCGAACACGGAACAGATACAGAACCCGGGGGTGCTTCCCGAAACCGAATTTGAAAGGAAATTTCGACTCACGCATTCCGTTCCGAGGAGGATCCACGACGGCGACGATATTCGGCTTCGTCGCTCGCCGGATAACGGTACTCATGATGTCCTCGGCCTTGCCGGCGAAGAACTCGCAGTTGTTCACCCGGTTCAAGGCCACGTTTTCCTTTGCGTTTTTCACGGCTTCCTCGACGACTTCGATTCCCAGAACTTCCCCGCAGTGCTGAAAAAGAAAAGGAGGAGGGTGAGAGGGTTAATCGGGAGGATGATGACAAAAATCAGGGTTCGGACGCTGCGGTCACCTTGGAGAAGCACAAGCCGATGGTACCGGTCCCGCAGCAGATGTCCAGGACGGTCGTATTCTCATCGGCCTCGGCCAGGTCGAGGGCCGCCTTGTACAGGACTTCCGCTCCAGCGGAGTTCACCTGGAAGAAGGCTTCCGGCGAGACGAGGAACTTCATGTCGAAGAGTTCCTCCACGATGTGGTCCATCCCCAGTAGCTTCTCCAGCCGGACGGTCTTGCTTCCATTCTCCGACGATCTACGGAAATTAATTTTCCTTATTTTTACAGATCGGTTTCTGGAGAGAACCTGGATAAAATTAGTTCGACGACAAGGGTGACGCTTACCGTGCAGAGACGGTTTGGAGGAAGAGTGACGTCACCCCAGCGTCTTTCCCAGCCCCTTCCAAGAAATACTCCTTGATTTGCTCCTTCAGCCGAGTCTGCTGGTCTTCGTCCAGCTGCTGGAGGTACACGACGATGACGAGCATGAGATGCCCCAAGCGACTGCTCCTAGCTGTCACCTGCCTCCAGTGACCGTCGTTGCAGACGGGGTTGAACACATCTAACTCTGAGTTCCGAATGAACTCCTGGAACAACTGGAACAGAAATTTTTTAAGTTTTACTTTCTATACGATTTTTTGAGTTCCGCAAAAATTACTTCTGTTTATTTTTTTTTTTGAGGAATAATTTGAAATTCACTTACTTTAATGGCAGTTTTTACGTTAGCCGGAATGTGACAGAGTTCATCAATTGGACCAACCGCAACCGACCCGTCGGCATAAGAGGATAATCTGAATCCTATAATTTTGTTGTCATCGTTGTCTTTTCCTGAAATTAATGTTACAATTACTTAATTATTCAATTAAAAAATTATAAAATATTAATATTACTAATATCGATTTATGATAGTTTTCTCTAAAAATC
Source organism: Gasteruption jaculator (assembly GCA_949825005.1). NCBI lineage: Eukaryota > Metazoa > Arthropoda > Insecta > Hymenoptera > Gasteruptiidae > Gasteruption > Gasteruption jaculator. The sequence continues at coordinate 7,834,673 of OX463773.1, read as the reverse complement.
TATAAATAAGATTATAGGTCTATAAATAAGACTATTATTATTTATTTATTATTTATTGAAACCAGAAAAGTTTACAGTGGTAAACCCTACAGAGGTACTAATTTACCTGTGCGTAGATCCGGCGTACAAACTTACATACTAACTTATATACTAATAATTTGTTGAGCAAAATAGAAATTTTTATTTATTGCACTAGTGAATAGCACTTTGAACATTGTATAAGAATTTTCTCCCCCTTTTTTTCCCCCTTTTCTTATTTTTCTTTTTTTTTTTTTTTTTTCCTTTTCCCCCATAAGTACATAAAGTAACTCTTTACTTACATTTGTATATAAATTTTTTTCAGTTTTACTGAGTGTTCGACCTAATCCATGCTTTGATTTTCCTATTAACAGTTATTACAGTTCGTTCTATGTTTTTTAGTTCATTTGGCAAGGTGTTAAAAAGCCTTATGGCCGCTATGTAGCTATTCTTGTTACTTATTGTCTTAGTTATCTTAGGTAGTTGTATATTTTTATGTCGTGTGTTTCTTTGTATCATTATGTATTTGTTTCTCAAATCCTTGTAATGATACTTTAGTGACTCATACGAAAAACTCTGCTTTATGCTTAAAGGACGATTTTCATTCTCAATATTATTTTTGTATATTACTTTTAGTATCCTATTTTGTAGTCTTTGGAGTAAGGTTAAGTTATTGTTGTATGCACCACCCCACGCTATAATGCCATAGTTTAATATACTATGGAAGAAAGCGTAGTATATAGTTAACAAGGTTTTTGTTTGCATGATATTAGTAAGTTTAGCGAAAATAAATATAAGATATTTGGTCCTGCTAATAATACTTTCTATATGTTTATCCCATTTTAAATTAAAGTCAAAAATAATTCCCAGATATTTGTACTGTTCTACCCTAGTTAAAGATCTATCATGTATTCTTATGTCTACTTCTTCAGGAACACTATCTTTGTAATTACCTAGGGTCATGTATACTGTCTTTGCAACATTTAAAGAGAGTTTGTTTACTGCTAGCCAATCACTCACATAAGTCATGAAGTTATTCATTTCTTTTTGAGCAATCGACCAGGTATCTCCAGTAGACATAATTACCGTGTCATCTGCATATGACACAATTGCACCTTCCGGCATATTATTCAGCAAATCGTTTACATATAACACAAAAAGCAAAGGTCCTAGAATTGTCCCTTGTGGGACTCCTGTCGTTATCATATGTGACTCGCTTAGCTCATCTTGTAATTTAACTCTTTGCTGTCTGTTTGATAAGTAGTCTGTTAGTAATTCTAGGGCTTTCCCCCTTATTCCATAGTTATAGAGTTTTTCCAATAATATTTTATGATCGACCGTGTCAAAAGCTTTTTGCAGATCTAAAAATGTGGTAATTAAAGGTTTACTTTTGTCTAGATTATTATAGATTATGTTGGTGATATAATTTAGTGCATCTGTTGTACCTTTTCCTCTGACGAATCCAAATTGTTGTTTGTTTAGTATTTTGTATTGATATATAAATTCATAGATTCTGTTATATATTATTTTTTCTAAAATTTTAGCAATATTCGATATTAACGATATTGGTCTGTAATTTGATGCTATGTGTTTGTCAGCTGATTTGTGTATAGGTACTACATCCGCCGTTTTTAGAACATTTGGCCATATAGTTTGTTCAATGCACAGATTGAAAAAATAGGCCATAGGTTCATTTATAATTCCCGAGATAGCTTTTAGCATTTTCACATTTATATTATCAACTCCACCCGATTTTTCTTTCATCTTGTTTATTATTTGTTTCACTTCTATATGAGTTGTAGGTTTGATAAAAATTGTGTTGAAGTTCGTTTTTAGTGGATTTAATTTGGGGTTCATTGGTTTTTTTATGCTACAGCCTATCCTCTCACCTACTTTGCAAAAATATGTGTTCATATAATTTGCGATTTCCTTGGTACTTTCAATTCTCTTATTATTTTCATCGCAGATGTATTTTATGTTTGTCTTACAAGATTCTTTTTTGTTTAGTTTCTTATTTACATACTTCCATAGATTTTTAGGGTTTTTGCTGCGTGACTCTACTTCCTTTGCTTCAAATTTCATTTTGGCCTCTCTTATTATCTTATCTAATATTTTCGAGTAATTTTTATATTCTTCTTTAAGAGAGATATTACTTATATTTTGTCTCCATATTTTATACAAAAATTCTTTGGTTTTACACGAGATCATAATGCCTTTCGAGATCCATGTTTTCCTAGGTTTTAATTTACCTCTACTTTTTTCCCTATTTGTATCTTTCGCCATGTTCATACATAGTTGTAATTCTGCAATGAGTGATTCTATTCCCAAATTTGCATCTTTCTGTATTTTTAATAAATTCCAGTTCCTTGTGCTCACTGTATTTTTGAATTTAATTAAATTTACATAGGAATATTTGTCTTCATGTTTGTGTTCTAAGAGACTGTTTTCAAAATTTACCAAAAGTGGATAGTGGTCAGTGATTAGCTCTAGGAGTTTGTATGGCCTATAATTAATTGTGTTAGTTTTAATGAAGAAGTTATCAATACAAGTCCCATCATTTTTGTTTACTGATGGTCTCGTTACATTTGTGAAGCAAGGTGAATATTCTTTTTCCAATAAGTTATTTATAAATTCTAAACTAATGTTACTGAGTTGTAGTATATCAATATTAAAATCTCCCACTACAAAGTGATTTTTGACATTTTTCTTTTTCTGTAGATATGTTTCCATATTCAGAATGAATTCCGGTTCAGGCAAGTCATGAGATCTATATAATGCAGAGATTTCGAGATTTTCATTATTTTTTGTTGTTAGTTTAGTATTAAGTATGCTTAGTCTGCCAATTTTTACAATGCTAGTATTTTCAACAATATTTTCTTTAATATAAACAACTACTCCATCAGATTTGTTTAGAGAACTGTTGTTGTAATAGCTTTTATATCCATTTAAGGCAAAGAACTGAAAACAATCTAGATTCCAGGTCTCTGAGCATATAATCATTATGGGTTTAATTTTCAGGCCCTCTAGAAGTATTTCAAGTTTAGAAAAGTTAGCATTTAAGCTTCTTATATTTACATATAGAATTAAACTATTGTAGGAAATGTTTTTATTGAGAGCTTGTATATCATCGACGCTATTTTCATCTTGTACGAAATCCAGAAAATCCATGTTAGTTCCCATCTTTGCTTCTATGCCATAGTATAGATGTTGTTGGGCTGTCACTGTTCTTCGTGAGTTTCACATTTAACGATACCTTTGAAGCACTTAATGTTTTCTGTGACCGGTAAGGGTTACCTGTTTTCTCTTCATACTTCTGTATTTCAGGCATGGCCGGGTAATCAGTCATATCAATAAGTTTCCTTATCTTAGATCTTAGTATTGTACACGTGTCACTGTCAGTCGTTACATGTTCTATGTCGAGGCTTGTCCCGTATTTATCATTGCTATATGAGCAGTTAAGACACTTCAAATTTTCACTATTACAACTATTAGTGTTATGGTTCTTAGCACATCTTAAACATCTAAGTTCATTGTGACATTTTGAGCCACTGTGTCCAAATCTCCCGCATTTATAGCACGGTTTTACATTAATTAAGTCATATACTTTGCACCTTTGGTGTCCCACAAACACTTTATTGTTATTTTCTTTTATGTTTTTGTACAGTTCGGCTGAGACTTCGGCAATAATACCTTGTAGATTTGTTTTTTTATTAGTGTACACATGCAGCATTTTACATTTTGTATTATAATTTTTAAAATTTCTATTATTGATATCTTGTTCCATAGTTTCCATATCAGTTTTGAGAAAGTTTTCATATCCAACAATTTTAATTTTGGGATTCAAGAGTTGTTCTTTCTCAATTTTGAAACTATTGGATAACTTTCCTATTAGTAACTTTTCAGCTATCTTTACACTTTCTTCATTTGTACAGTGGACCGTAATTTCATTTTCATTTTTGATGTGAACTCTGTTTGTCTGTATATTTTTGTCTTTGTTTAGGTAGTGTAATACACACTCTTTTGTAGTAAGTCTCTCATTTTTATTAGTTTTCTTTATAGTTATTTTAGGTACACGTTTTTTTGCTGGCTTTACACTTGACCTTGGGTCCCCTATCATTGCCTCTGCATAAGATTTTTTGTTTTGGTTTGCGTTAATATTATTGTTAGATTCTTTTTCCAATAGTCTTTTTAGTAATTCATTTTTTTCCTGAAGTTCTGTAACCAGCTGTTTAAGTAGTTTGTTTTCAATTTTTAAGTTTTCTGTATCTTCTTTATCCACGTGGGATGATTCACTGCGGTTTTCTTCTTCCACTCTTCCCTCTTCTATTTCTTTCAAAATTTGTTTTTTTAATTCTTGTTTTTGACTATTTTTTATTTGTGCTATTATTAATCTAGCGGCATGGTTCAGTGCCACGTCTTTAATATTTGAGGTTAGGTTGACTTCATCCACATGTTCAGGGCATATAACAAGAGTGTCGCTCAATATTTTCGTGTTAACTAATTGTTTAAAGTCACTTACATGATACACATTTTCACATATTACACACACTAGTGCTGAAAATTTTTGTTTTGGATGGCATTTAAAGAATTTTTCATTAGATTTGTCGGGAGGCACACCTCCTCCCGACGCCATCTTATTATCTAATTTGGATAAGATATTAATATTAATTAATTTCCAAGTGTGATACTCACCAACCGTAAATTCGCATTTGTTCCTGTAACCGGTTACCTGATCCCCGCTCAGGATTCCTTTGAACTCGCAGGGCAAACCTCCATGAGCATCGTTTTGTCGTTTTAACCACCCAGTTATGTCCTTATCCTCTGGTGTGAGGTTCCTGATACTCTTCGAGAGTCCTTTCAAGATCCCCTTGATCTCGTTCTGTTTGCATTCCAGCTGCGAACCAAGAAACAAAGTAATCATAAGATCAAAAATTTTGTGTCATCGATCGATCAGTAATTATTGACCAGTAATTGAAAGAAAGATTTTTTTTGAATATTTCATTTTTAACATTGATCGATCACCTGTTCCGGATACGACAGATGACACAAGGGAGTGGTCTGCATTTTGACTCTTTCAGAAGAGGTCAACTCCTGGTCCTCTTTTCCAGTTTCGTCCCCATCCTGAATCCTCAACTTCTTTGTTCCCTTTTTCTCTTCCTGTCGCTTCCTCTTCGAAACTAGGTAAGGATCCGCCGCTGGTTTGGCGGCCTGTCGATAAAGAATAAATACATAATTAAACATAATATAGTATAACAAAATATAATACATGCAGAAACTCTCGTACCTTCACAGAGAGTTTGGAGTTCCTCCATAGGTACCCATTGAGCAGCTCTAACGCTCGGTCTCGGTTCTCCTGATTACGGAAGCACACAAATACCCAATTGCTGTTGGGGCGCAAGTACTTGACCTTGTTGCAGTCCAGGTGCAATTTCTCCACCAGTAGTTTCTTAAACTCACCGATGCCAAAATTCTTGGGTAGGCCATGTACTTCGATCTTGAACTTTTCCGAAGTAAATTGGGACCTGTTAAGGTAGGCATACGGGTCGTTGCTTCCATTCCCATCCAATTTTTTACCGCCATTGTTTACTTCCGACTCTTTGCCGTCTAAATTTCCTTCCGATTCTTTGTCGCCCCCATTTGTATCCGACTCTTTGCCATCTAAATTTCCTCCCGATTCTCGGGTGCTTCCATTGAGATCCGAGACGGTACTTATTCCATCGGCGACTGATTCACTGATGACTCTATTGAGTTCCACATCGAGATTCTTTCCATTGGCGTCGGATTCATTGTTGCTCCCATTGAGATCAGACTCAATGTTTTTCCCATTGGCATCATCACTGCAATTCTTGGTAATGGTTGGTTTGGAAGAATTTTCCTTCATGACGTCACTCATGTCGCTTTGCTAGTTACTGACTGTCTTGTACCAATCTTGTTTCTTCCTACATATGGGAATCAAGTGTAGAAATGAAAAGATCACCAGGATGTAGTATTTACTTATGTTAGGTAGCACTGAGAGGAAAGAATATGTTGTTTGGATTTGTAGGTTATGTTGACAAGACGCGTGACCATGGATCATGGAATACAATGGCACAGATGAATATGTATATTTGCGATATATGTATAGTGGATGCGTGGGTGAGATTTTGGATATTGAATTTTAAAATGAAGCCACACACACACCTAATAATTATACGTATGTATGAATGCGTGTGTATTGTATAATTATAAACATTATTGTAAGTTACATATATATGCAATAAATAAGTATAATATAAAATACAAACTACGAACAGTATATTATTATACTTACGCGAATTCCTGCGAGCGCGCGAACGACGAGTTTCGGATTTTGAACTACCGGCTACATTACTTCATCCCCTCCACCGTGGCAATAATTTTCTCTCGACCAATCGGAGTCGATGGGGAAACCCTGCACGTCGATGTCGCCGCTTCGTTGCAAATGCATCCGAGATCTATCCTACCTTGATACCTTCCCAATTTCCATCCGAGTACCGAGGTCGAAGTATCCAACTTCCAACAAGGTCTAACTTCGATAAAGGTACATTGACTACAGGAACAAGTTCCAAAGCATCGCCGCAACCTAGTTTCACGGAAACAGAAGAAACTTGTGATAGGAATAATAATAATAACAATAATAGTAATAATAATAATAATAATCTAGCAATAGCAATAGCAATAACAACAACCGTCAGAAATATGTCGTACCAATTGTATCGAAACACAACTCTGGGGAATACGTTGCAGGAGAGCCTCGATGAATTGATTCAGGTAAATGTCTACTTCGTACAAATTTTATCTTCCAAACGTACACACGCATCCATACGCACACGCTTATACACATCTGTACTCGTTCCATGTACGAATGTGTGCTTCAATGATTATGAAAACATTCTTGTGATTCAATGTGTGGGTGTAACATAACCTCAAAATTATATATGTGTATGAAATTGTTACAATAACATATCAGTAAAAAATAATATTAGCATTCAAATTTGCACATTTGGAAAAAGAATTTCCGAATTGGAATTTTCGAATTTGGTATTTGATTTTCAAATATAATATCTATTATAAATATTTTTGTTTATACCTGTTGCACTACCGAATGATGAAATAGATTGAAAATCATAGGCATGGAATGTGATTTCAGTATGGACAGATCACCCCACAGTTAGCTATCAAAGTACTGCTGCAGTTCGACAAGGCGATCAATCAGGCGCTTGCGACTAGGGTGAAATCTCGACTGACCTTCAAGGTAAGATTAGATCTTTTTCCTATCGTAGAAGAAACCGATAAAATTAGCGGATGAAAAAGTCTATCAATTTATAAATAAATGTTACTCAGGCTGGAAAGCTGAATACATATCGTTTCTGCGACAACGTCTGGACGTTCATGTTGAATGATGTCGAGTTCAGAGAAGTCCAGGAGGTCGCGGTTGTGGATAAGGTCAAAATCGTCGCCTGTGATGGAAAGAGTGAGTCGATTTGTTTTTACTATGCTGCATAATAACAATGATGGTAATTGCAATCGTTAGAACAACAAATTATTAGCAACAATAATTAGAGCGGCGGTGATAATAATTATAATTGCCACCGTCATTATCGATATTATCATTGTTGTTGCTACTATCGGCATCGGTAGTAGCATTATTATTATGAAAATAATTTTTTGTTAAAAATAATTTATGTTCCAGCTTTGGATGCGGACTCCAGTGGAAGACGGTAATGAAATTTGCTCGGTGCTGTGACCATTTTATGGAGAGAGGGAGACAAGGGAAGGAGGCATGGATTCTACCAATTTCCAAACTATTTTTTACTATAGAAATATACTAAAAAGAAAAAAAATCAGCGCCAAAGTCTCAAATCGAGGATTTCAAGGGATAATTTCTGAGGAGCAGAGGGGAAGTTTGTATTACAAACTGAAGATTCGAATTTTCAAATTTGAGGGTTGAATTTCCAATTTTTCATTTGAAATTTGGAGTTTTGAATTGATCACTCGAATTTTCAAGTTTGAGAATAGATTTTTGAATCGGGCATTCGAGTGTTCCAAAATCCATCATGTCGCACGAATTTCTGAATTCAAGATTTGTGATTCGAATACGAAATTCGAAATCGATCAAACTCACGTCCTCTTCTTTTTTATAGAAAACAAAAAAAAAGGAAATTCCATTCTTAGAATACATATTTGATGTACATAAAACAAAGAAATAATAATAGTAATAATAATAATAACATTAATAATAATAATAATAATAATATTAATAATCGATAAAAGGAACAGCTTTCATGTACATCCTATGTGTCATTTGAAACCCTTACTTAGACCGTCATCTGAAAATTCCCAAAGTCTATTTTTTTTCCCGTCTTCGCCTCGTTTCAGTCCTCGTTGACGACGATATACTCGAAATGCTGGGTATTTTTAAGTAGGACTATAGACACCGGGGGAGTGTTCCCGTCGATGGTTTTCAGGGGTGCGATTTCCTTTGTACCCTTTTCCAGGTCTACTATGGTGAAAATCGGGTCGACGTTTTCCGTCGACTCCTGGGAAAAATTGGACGATCTCGACGGAATTTCATCGCAGGGTATCGTTATTTTCGTCTGTACAATCTGAAAAAAAAGAAGAAAAGTAAAGAAACCAAAGAATAAAATTTTCTAATTTCAAATCTTTTACTCTTTTCGTCTCAAGATGCAACTTGGAAATCGGAACTCGAAATTCGAAACTGGTATTTGTATCTTGGAATTCGGAGTTAGAGTAAAAATTTCGAATTTCAAAAATCCTAAATTTCGAATTTCAATTCGACTCTCAATTTGGAGTCCAAATATAAAATATGATATTTCAAATTTCGAATGCCGCTACTCCTGGTGTCGAAAACGCGAAGCTCGGGTATACCGGCTTACGTCGTTATGGCCGTAGAAAGATTAATGGATGGTGCGAGAAACGAAATTACAAATGCGCTCGATCTTTCGTTCGTTTGCTTCGATATCCAATGACGGACCCTGTAAGCGACTACTCACATTGGTCACGGGTTCAAAAACCGACGGGACGGTGCCTTTGTGCAGCCGGGCGGACTGTCCCGTTCGGATTATGTCGCTTTCTTTGAAATGGTCGGAACAGAGGACATCGTGCTTTTTCGGGCGCCATCCTTCTCTGCCGACCGCTTCCGTCCATTTCTTCAATAGTTCTGGGTTCTTGTGTGGGAATCTCATGGGAATCAAAATCATTTGAAATTAAAATTTTTTTTTCTTGATTATTATTATTATCATTATCATTACTATTGTTATTATTATTATTCATATTTTTAAGTTTTATATATATGTATATATCTACATTTTTATTCTATATATATAGATATAGATATATACAGGGCGACTCAAAAATCACGTCCTTACCGATACCCTCGTATTCTGAATTTTTAAAGAATTTTTAAAGATCGCCCAATCAAAGAGCTTCTATACAAGAACATTGCCGTTGATTGGTCGATCTTTAAAAATTCATGCAGTCAACAGTACGTCGGGGAAAAAAGTAGTAAAGGACTTTTTGCCTCTTTTTGTGCTGAGGAATACGAGGGTACCGGGGAAGACGTAATTTTGTACACACTCTGTATATAAACACACACTCACACACACACGCGCGCATTTGTATATTTAGATATAGGAGACCTTACAGATGAAAGGATTTGCCCCAAAGTCTCTGCGTGTAGCTGTCGGTGGAGAAGTTCTTGCTGCCGTTGTTGCAGTTCTTGGCGGCGCAGACTGGCATCCTTATCGCGTCAACTGTAGCTGCGGGTCCAAGCTACTGAAAGCAGTTTCCCGGGGACATGCAAAGCGAATGCCCTTCTCTTCCGGGTGTCCATCAAAAAAATCCAGGAGGCAATCAAGCAACGTACATCTCCAGCCTGTTGTCGATGTTGTTTTGACGGCACACGGGACGGGTATCAGCGACACGAGTGACTTTATCCCCCCACTTTCGCTCTTTCTCCCCCTACTACGCGTACCCACCACGAGATGGCGACAAGTCGCAATTTCGTGTGTCGAAACGAACTTACCACCGTTTCCGTTGGAACCGCGAAGTTCGAAGTTCCAACGGAAAGGCTCGTATTAGACGCTTCGAGTCCACCCAGTGATGTTAGCTGTGCCGCAAAAACTCGCGCATGCGCGAGAAAATAGCCTCAACGACGTGCCTAGACACTGTGAAAGGGGGTACTTCATGGACCCAACTTTGTTACAAAGTTTTGTTTCTAAAAATCAAAAATTATAATTTTTTTAATTAAATGAAAATGGCTTATTTCAACATGTTTAACATGCAAATAAATATTTTATATAAACTTGTAAAAAATTAAAATATCTTTATTCAAATTTTAGGGGTTACCAAAAAACAAAATTTAAGTATTTTTAACGGGAATATAAATTTTCTGTATTGTGAAGCTCGAAATGTTCTGAATCTACTTCAAAATTTGTACAGTTATTATTATTATTCATTTGGAAGCTTGACCGGACGACACAAAGAGCGAAAACAGTATCGTTACGTAGCCGCTTTCGCTTTTTATTTTTTAAATCTGTCACGATCGAAAATATTCGTTCCGCTTCTACATTAGAGTGTGGAAAAGAAAGAACAATCTCTACTAATAAGTCTAAATTTGGAAACACATAATTATCATTATAATCTTTACTTTCTAATATTTGTATCCACATCTCATCAATTTCTAAAGACGCTAACTCTTTTTTTTGCAAATCATCAAAATGCATTGGTAAAATTTCCCGTTCTAAACTTAATTGATTAACATTAATATTTGAAATATGCGTGGCAATATACGATAAATCTTTAATTTCATTTCGACCTTCCTGATACAGTGCACTTCTCGCTTCTAAAAAACTCAACTCTTTGAAAAAACTATCATTATAGGGCAATCGTTTCATCATTTTCCGCATTGCTGTTTTATAAAAATTTAAACCATTTATTATAATTTCATTAAATCTACTGATTTTGAACATTGTTCTATCAAAAAACGTTCACATTCTGGTCCTACATATATACTGGGCAGATCTTCAATAATTTTTTCATCTTTTAAATTTAAAGGCGTCAAGATTAATAAAATCTTGACCAATTTCGCGTATTAAACGTTGGCTGCAATTAAAAATTGTATGAATTAAAACCTTTCGCGATTGAAAAAGAGCATTAGACTTATTAAAAAAATCCAACGAAAATTTAAAAAATAGCAAATAAGCTTTACGGGAATCATCATTCAAATAAGTTAATATATCATCTGCGGATTTTAAATTATCTTTAAAAACAGCTAATGTAAAGAAATTATTTAGTACTTCCCAAATTATCAAGAAGTTTGATAACACACTTCTGTAATATAAGCTATCTTGTTTTTGATAATTTGAGAATTTTATTTTTTTCTACTTCAAAGTAATCCTGAAATTCCTGTAAAATTGCACATCTCTTTGTGCTGCCCGAAATACAAGTTGCAACCTGTCTAAAAATACTTTTGCAAGATTAAGGTGATTGATTACAGGGTTTACTAGCTATGATTGCGGATGAATGGCAAGTACAATTTAATAAAACAGCATGCGGTACCTGAGATTTTAACCGCAAAAAGAAGGAATTATTGCATCCAGTCATTACCGATGCATTATCACTTGCCATTCCTACAATATTTTGCAAAGAAATATCCTTTTTTTGTAACATAGATTTAAATGTTTCATATATCGAGTTCGCGGAACAATTTCGAGCATCTAACTTTACTAATTCTAATAATTGCGTTTTAACTGTCTTACTCTCCGGACATAAATATTGTACTAAAATGAAAAGAAGTTTTGTATCCGAAATATCTGTAGATTCATCAATTAAACATCTTTTAATAAGGAAACTAAATGGTTTGCAGTTTGAAAAGGAATATTATGCTCAGCAAAAAATCCTGCTAAATTAATTTCTGCCCGTTTTACTTTTTCTGCAGGTGTCAATTCATCTACTTTTTCAGGTTATGAGAATTGATTAGTATTTACGTTATTGTTATTATTATTATTATTATTATTATTATTATTATTATTATTATTATTATTATTATTATTATAACACATTATATTTTTTAAATATTTGACCGTCTGTGAATGTTTTATCAAATCAGCATTGCAACATCTGATGGTTTTGCTAGGGTTTTGCTAAATCCCGCCAAAGTCTTCTAGCGCCAAATACATATACGCCCCTGCTTTTCCACGCATGCGCGTGAAATTGCGGCACAGCTAACATCACTGAGTCCACCCACACTCGACAGTCGAGTGCGCACTTCGGAACGGTGCGAGTGCCGGTAAAAGTGTAAAAGTGCGTTCGCGAGAGGGTGGTGGACCTTTTCTCTCTTTCTCTTTCTATCTGTCCGGCTGTCCCCCCTCTTTCCCCCCTTTCCCATTTTATCATTCTCTCTCTGTCGCACCGTCTCGCTCTGTCCTTCTTTCACGGGTTACCTTTTATGGTGATCCAGCCACGGTCGAGCAGAAACTAAACAACAATCGGTTCCCGAATTATTATTGTGTGATGGTGTAGGGAAAACCGGGCGAATTAACGCGACGCATGGTACTCGGCAGCCACTAAATAAAGTAAGTGAGTATGCAAGTAATGAAAATAAAATAAAGTAAAGTGAGGCTCGATGAAGTGAAGTGAAGTCGAGTCGAGGAGATGAGAAGTTCCTTCTTCGGGCGACTTTTCCCTTCTCGCTCTCTTTCGTTCGCCTTCGAGTGTAGCGGAATAATGATAATAATAACAGAAGCGAGGAGAAAAGAACAGAGGAGAAACGAAAAGAAGAGAATCTAAAATTGAAGTCGGCCGAAGTAGAGTAAAGTAAAGTAAACTGCATTTTGAGGAAGGGTGAGGACATAGAAAAAGAAAAGGGAAGAGGAAGAGGAAGAAAAAGAGAGAGAGGAATAACATAATCCAGAGAGATGTTGCGTTCTGGTAAATATAACGATGACGGCATCCTCCGGAAAGTTGAAGCAGCCACCAGCCACCAGTATTTAAGGCTACGGGCCCAAGGGTGTATAAATAACTTATCAATGGGGATAAGCCCCCCTTTTTTATCTTTCGTCCCTATTTCCCCGTATGGGTGCCTTAGCGTATATGTGTGTGTGTAAACAAACGGATAAGATAACATAAATGTTTTGTGTTAATAAGACAAAAATCAGATTTTTCAAATTTTCAAAATTCGCTATTATTATCATTATGTTTGTTGTTCTTGTTGTTAATATTTATAATATTAATGTTAATGATCAATATTACCGGCATAGAATTATTGGTACATAATTGTAAATTAATTATCAATATTATAAAAATTATATACTTCACGTTACAACATTACACCTCACTCATGTGTTTAGAGGTGTCGTATATACATATATAGGTAACCTCCAAACACACCGCCATGAATGGAGTGGATGCAACGGATACATTATGAATTCCGATTTCCCAAGTGTGAGTCCCCAAAAGATTGAGCAATTGCCATGCTGAGGGTTTTACGTGGGAGAACTCGTTCTTCTTTTCACCGCACCTTGTCCACATAAAGTGCATACGTATACGTGTGAATTCACCTATAAGCCGGTCCATAAAAATTTGTATTTTTTTTCGCAGTGCTTTTATTTTCAAAACCTGACAGAATTTTAGAATCTTTCGGTCCCAAAGTCTTCTGGATCAAAATCGTTTCAATGCCATTTTATTTATATTTATTATTTATATAATAATAATAATAACAACAACAACAACAATAATAATAATAATAATTATCATCATCAACATTATAATAATAATAATAGAATAGTAATAATAATAATAATAATAATAATTATAATAATAGTAGTAGTAGTAGTAGTAGTCTAGTAATAGTACTAGTACTAGTAATAAGTGAGCATAGTAATGATGAAAATAAATAATTTTGGAAAATTGCTAATTTACGGGGACGTGACATCTATATATTTTATAAAATCATAAGAAACCTGAGTCAATATTATACTGGGAAAATGTGACTCAGTTGCTTAATAATAGATATACCTAAGACTCTCCACTGATTCCTCGTTTTCATGACATCAGCCTCTCCAAATAATATATAACATATGCGTATACACATATAAACATGATCGTTTAACGAAATGCATTTAAAGATTCTCAAATCTGCTTTTATAAAACCGGAACTCAAATTTCGAATTTGATACTCGTAATATCACACTGAAAATTGAATTTAAAAATTTGAAACAGGAATTAAAATTTCGAATTTGAAACTCAAAATTAAACGCCGACAATCGGATTTCGGAATTTGCACGGAAATCATAAATTAATATCGAATATTAATTTTCAAAAGTTTATTATTATTATCATAGTCATTATTCTTGTTATAATTGATATTAATATTAATACCGTCTCTATTGTAATTATTTGTAATTCATAAAATTGTGAATTTCCAGGGATGATCGGCGGCAGCTTGAAATGGTTAATAATGGGGGCGATAATCGCCCTCACGATATCCTCCATCGAAGCCAACTATGGACCACCCGAAAGACTGACCGGCATGAATCCCTGCATCAGTAAACAGACATGCCACGAATGCATACAGACGCCGCACTGTGCCTGGTGTTCAGCACCGGTAAGTCTCGAGAGGTTTCCATAAGTTAGGATTTTCCAGTGAACTTTCATTTTGTGCCTTTCTTTTCATCTCTTTCTACAGGGGAATTAGCGAAAATTAGGAAATCCTGGATTTTTTGTTTTTTTCAGAGTAATTTTAGAGATATGTGTTTCAAAAATCACCGATTTAGGGAAAAACGAACGAATTCTAATTTCTCGGCCCTAATTTTCTATGCAAATAAATAATTACATAAATAAATAAGTAAACGGACAAATAAAATTTCTGTTTTTTTGCTCGAACTCAGAAATTTTCGGAAAAGAGGTGTTTCCTGCCAAACGTAAATTCGAGGATCCTGATGTCGTGCCCGGAGCAGTATGCCTACAACCCAGACAATTTTTACGTGATGCTGGCACATCGGAATTTCACGAAAGGGGGATACGTGAAAGGCGAGGGCGGTGTAGGCGTTTCCTCGGCTTCCGGATCTTTCTCCGGATCATCCTCATCCTCGTCGTCTTCCTCCGATTCCTCCTCGACGTCCTTCGGTGGTGGAAGGAAACAAGAGGCCGTTCAAATCTGGCCCCAGGAAGTGAAACTCACTTTGCGAATAAGTAATTGTCAATGATTATTATTATTATTTTATTATTTAACTTCACTCTGTTTTTAATTTACAATTTTTCCCTTTTTCAATTTTGTTAATTTTTATTTTCGCCCGCAGACGAAGCGTACAGAATGCATTTCGCCTACTCCCAAGCGGAGGACTACCCGGTGGATTTGTATTACCTTATGGATCTGAGCAAATCTATGGAAGACGACAAAAAGAAGCTCTCGGATTTGGGTCAACTTTTAGTCGACAGCATGACGAGAATCACCAGCAATTTCCGGCTGGGATTCGGAAGTTTCGTTGACAAAGTCGTCATGCCATACGTTAATACCGTTCCTTCCGCGTAAGTATAGGGGACTCTTACCATTCTTTTCCTTCGCTTTTCTTGCAATTCATGGAAAATTTATGATACGGGAGAAACAAGCCGCAAAGATAGTCTGTATCGATTCATGTTAAAATGTGGGATTTACCAAAAAAGGGTTCCCAGAGTTTCTTTTTAACACTTTGCCATCCGCACTTCTGATCGGGATTCGGACACCACCGTGGTGCCACCGGCGCTTGCCCGATAGTTTTCGCATGGCACCAACGTGGTGCCACCGGACGGCATAGTGTTAATTTGGCATTTTCCGAGATTTGTTTAAAAAAAAAATGAAATGAAATGAAACATCAATATATTCCCGCAGACTTCTGAAACCATGTGAGAAGTGCACTGCCCCATACGGCTACAAACACGTGATGCAGTTGTCACAAAATACTAGCCAATTTGCGGTAAGCAATTATTTGCCTGAAAATAAATAAAATTATTAAGGCTGTTGAATGCCAGCCGCCCGCCCCCCTTGAGGGGTCTACAAATATGCTTTTCGCCCAAGTGCCATAGCTGCTCTATTTCTCAACCGATTTTAATGAATAAGGTCTCATTTTAAAGATGATTAAATTTTGTACGAGATGACTTTTTTAGAATTTTGAAAAACTTACGATTTGAGTAAAAAAACTCGATATGAAGTATGTGTCTACTTTCATATACATATGTCAGGGCAGAGAAACATCTAATCGAAAATTCGAAAAAGTCATCTTGTACAAAATTTATTTACCTTTAAAATGAGACCTTATTCATTAAAATCGGTTGAGAAATAGAGCAGCTATGAAACTTGGGCGAAAACACTTTTTCACCACATTTTCACCGAAAAAACTAGCCCAAATGTGGCGCCACCGCGTTGTCACGGCAATATTCTAAAAGCTGGAACGAAATGTAGGAGGTGACGGTTTCCTCCACTCCTTCTTGCCAGCCGTTGTGTAAGCATGATACATGTGTTGACTTACACATATTTGTTGCTCTCACGTATACTACGTCATTAGCAGTCGCCCGTAATGCAATTGTTTCAGCGTTCAAAACAAATGACCAAATTGAATCATAATAATATATTTGTAATACAATACTGTTATAATATAATATTAATACTATATTACTGTTGTAATATAATACTTGTTTCATGATTATTATTATTATTATGAAACAAGTATTATATTACAACAGTAATATAGTACTAATATTATATTATAACAGTATTATATTACAAATATAATATTATAAATCAATTTGGTATACTTGTTTCATAATTATTATTATTATGAAACAAGTATAGAGATTGCAGAAATAATTAAGGTAGGTGTCTAGTCTAGAGTGCGAAAAAACAAGGTTATTTTCGAAAACGTTTTTCTCAGCTTCTTTATTAGATATTACAATTACAACATTTTCGAGGACATAATACTATCCTTATCGAATGGAAAAAAATGGTTTACATCGTCCAGCGTTTTTTTTTTTTCAATTTTCAGAAGGCGCCAAAATCGAGTCCTCAATAAAAAGGTGTTCCCATGGCGGACAAACAATCTCCGCAACCACTACATCGATTTTCATGAAACTTTGTACGATTCTTTATTAAGGTGTTTTGTATGGTAATTCACCAAATTTTTGGAAAAAAATTTATAATATAAAAATTTACAGAACGCAAACGCTGCAAAAATATGTAGATTTTCGTACAGTGTTTTTCAAATAGCCGCCTTTTTTTTCTATTATCGATTTTTGGCAAACGATGGTGAATTACCACGTGGCAACCTTCCTCTTTAAAAAGTTTTTTCCTATTTTTGTTTCAAACGTTCCAATCCGAAGATTGTTTGTCCGCCATGGGAACATCTTTTTATTGAGGACTCGACTTTAGTGCCTTCTGATAATTGGAAAAAAACGCTGGACGATGTAAACCATTTTTTCCCATTCTATAAGAATAGCATTATGTCCTAGAAAATATTGTAATTATAATATCTAATAAAGAAGCTGAGAAAAACGTTTTTGAAAATAAGCTTGTTTTTCGCTCTCTAGACTAGACAACTACCTTAATTTTTTTTACATATTTGTAAAAATAGTTCCTTTTTGTCATCGCAATTATTATGAAATTAACTGTAAAGTGTAACCCGTGTAAAATCCAAATAGAGGCCCTAAAACTTCCATTGTATAAAATAAGAATATTATTTATTACTATTTAATCATGACACTTATACAAAAATATGGAAGATTGAATTTGTACAAAAACTAGATTTATCATTATTTATTCATTTCCAAGCTTATAATTCACATTTATTTATGCAATGCTCAATCACTGGCATGTGGTCCGTCACTAGGCAGTTTACCCTAAACAGGAAAGAAAAGCTTTTGCATTCTGATTTTTATATTTTGAAAATGAAATAACTGAAATATTATGGATGGTATATTTTTATAGGAAAACGAATGTTCCCCCAAAAAAAGATTCTCGTAAAAATCTTATAAGTTTAGTCGGTATAAAGTTGTAAGCGGGTAAATTTAAAATTATAAGAATTTGTCGGTTTTTCTAAATTTTTAATGTGTTTTTTAAACTCTTCAAGTTAAATTTTTTTTGTAGTCACGTTATTCCAAAAATTTTTTAATTTGACTCAATTAGTATTCATAGTTGTAGATAATTAACCCATTAACCCCTGAAAGGCCACTCAGCTGTAGACCACTATTTTTGAGCTTACTGCATCGATACAATTTGATTGGAAAAAAAAGCAAAACGTGAAATCTATAGTTCTTTTAGTGCTCTTTCAGATGGTGTCATTGAAAATTTGAAACAAAATTTGTTGACTACCCTAAAATGAAGTTGTAGGGTGAAAAAACGTTGAAAAAACAAAATTTTTTGTTCAATTTAATTTTTCGGCAACTTCCCGTTGTGGAATTATCCTTGAAACCGGTTTAGATGGGGGACGTGATGTCTGAACTTTAAAAATATGTATTGACATATACTAATAAACTATTAATTTTTCGAAAAAAATGTTCAGAATAAAAAGTGTTTAGAATTGGTCAAGGAATACCCCAAAAATTTTTCAGATTTTTTTGACGCATTTAAGGGGGTCATCCCGTGTGGCGGCCGTGATTTTTCGGGATTCTTCATGATGAAATGAAAAGACACAGAGCTTTCAAATTTTTACTTCATATTTATTCATTCTTCAATTATGTCTCTGAATTTTGTTATACGAAAATATACTTATGATCGTGAGTTATACCGCTCGAATGTCACCCATGTGAAAAAAACGGTGTTCATAATTCCGGCAGATTGGCTTATCTGAAATAAAAAAATAAAATTGCAAGTTGATCTATAAGTCGATGGCTATCGCCGGAATGAGGATTTTTTTGAAAATATTGAAAATTAAATTTTTTACATGCTTTTAAGCATTAAGACCCAAAATTTAATGATTTTTTTGGACTATTTTCTCTGTAAAAAGAAGGCGGTTCAATGTTTTTTCAAAAATCCTCATTCCGGCGATAGTCAGCCACTTATAGATCAACTTGCAATTTTATTTTTTTATTTCGGATAAGTCAATCTGCCGGAATCATGGACGCCGTTTTTTCCACATGGGTGCCATTTGAGCGGTATAACTCACGATCATAAGTATATTTTCGTATAAAAAAATTCAGAGACATAATTGAAAATGAATAAATATGTAGTAAAAATTTGAAAGCTCTGTGTCTTTTTATTTCATCATGAAAAATTCCGAAAAAATCTTTAAAAAAACGGCCGCTACACGGGATGACCCCCTTAAACAAATTTTTTAACTGAGTTTTTATAAACTTCAAGAAACTCACGGAAAATTCTAAAAAAATTCTAGTGTGTTCCTTTGATAATTCTAAGCTTTTTTTATAATTGTTAGTTTTTTCTGAAAGTTGATAGTTTTTGAGTAAAAAAATCTAAATGGGCAGAAAAATTTAGACGTATGGAATGCGGCAGATTCTTTTACTCAAAAAGTATCAACTTTAAGAAAAAATTGTCATTTATAAAAAAGCTTAGAATTATCAAAAGAACACACTAGAATTTTTTTTAATTTTGTAAAGTTTTGAGTAAAAAAATTTCTTTAAATGCGTCAAAAGTTTGAAAAAATTCTGGGGTGATCCTTGACAAGTATTAAGTACTTTTTGCTTTTAAAATTTTTTTTTCGAAAAATTAATAGGTTATTAGTTAAAGCGTCCGACAGATATTGAGTACAATTTTTCATTTTGGATGCCATTTTGGATCATCCAGGTGAGCGAAAAAAATTTGTCAATATATATTTTTAAAGTTCAGACATCGTGTCCACCATCTAAACTTGTTTCAAGATAATTCCATAACCAGAAGTTGCCGAAAAATGAAATTAAAAAAAATTGTTGTTTTTTCATCGTTTTTTACCTTACGAATTCATTTTAGAGTAGTACAAAATTTTTTTTTCAAATTATCAATAACACCATCTGAAAGAGCACCAAAAGAACTATAAATTTCATGTTTTGCTTTTTTTATTCAATCAAATTGTATCGGTACAGTAAGCTCAAAATAGTGGTCTACAGAGTGGCCTTTCAGGCGTTAATGGGTTAATTACCTACAATTATGAATACTAATTGAGTCAAATTAAAAAATTTTTGGAATAACGTTGTGCCTACAAAAAAATTTAACTTGAAGAGTTTAAAAAACACATTAAAAATTTAGAAAAACCGACAAATTCTTATAATTTCAAATTTACCCGCTTATAATTTTATACCGACTGAATTTACAAAATTTTTACGTCTTTTTTGGATGTCATTCATTTTCCTATAAAAATATAACATCCATAATATTTCGAATATTTCATTCTCAAAATATAAAAATGAGAATGTAAAAAGTTTTCTTTCCTATATATTATAAGTTGCACCCTAGTCCGAAAATTTGGTACGAATTATTCATTATAAAAAACGTTAGTCCCTTTAAATTTGTCGATGTATGTGTTTTGGATATATAAACACAAATCGACCATCTAAGGCAAGCCTATACATGCAAAAGTAAAGTCTTCTTTTTTTTCACGACAGTAGGAAGAATTGAAGAGACAAGCTTCCTACATTGTATATTTTCTCATATTTTCTCTCTGTCCCTTTCGCATCTTCACCTTTCTTTGTCGCAAAAATGTAAGTGGTGGGGAGAGCTCTATCGTGAGTTCTCCCCTTTTCTTATGAAGCGACCATCTCACTCGACTCTATCTTACTCTCTCGCACAAGAGTGCAATCAGCGCCATCTCTTGAGAGAAGTAAGCGAACCACTTTGGGTATTCAGCAGCCTTAAGTATTTTTGTTACTGTTACATGACACTAATTAAGAACGTTATTCTTTACACATTTTTACCGAATTACGTTTGATATTTATGAACATTCTTCTGTCACAGTATTTGGTCCGAAACGCCAGTGTATCGGGAAACTTGGATGCCCCAGAGGGTGGGTTCGACGCCATCATGCAGGCGATCGTGTGTCGAAATGAAATCGGATGGCGTGAAAAAGCTCGTCGGTTGCTGGTTTTCTCAACGGATGCCGGGTTCCATTACGCCGGCGACGGCAAGCTCGGGGGCATCATAAAACCCAACGATGGCCTCTGTCATCTGGATAACACGGGTCTCTACACCTACTCCTCCGTTCAAGACTATCCGAGCATCTCGCAAATCAACCTGAAGGTAAAGTTTCAATATATTTCCCGATATCCAAGCGGAAATGCGATTTTTTCGCAAAAAACCTGGTTTTCATCAATTTACACATTAAAAAAAACCGATTCCTCCGAGTTTCTTTTTAATTTACCTTAACAAATATATTTACCGATATCCAAGCGGAAATGCGATTTTTCTGCAAAAAACCTGGTTTTCATCAATTTACACATTAAAAAAAAACCGATTCCTCTGAGATTCTTTTTAATTCGCCTTAGTTGTTAACTAATTGCATTAATCGTGGTTGAAATCGTTCCGAAGGTGAAGCAGAACGCGATCAATATCATCTGGGCGGTGACGGAGGAACAAATCGAGATCTATCGGACGCTGACGCGACACGTGGAAGGCTCGTTCGCCGGGAAGCTGTCGAAGGACTCCAGCAACATCGTCGAGCTCATCCGGGAACAATACGACGCGATCTCCAGCTCGGTGGAGATGAAGGACACCGCGAGCGGCGTCATCAAGGTGCGATACTTCTCCAGCTGCCTCGGCAAGGAGATGAAGGAGACCTCCAAGTGCGACGGACTGAAGGTCGGGTCCACGGTGGACTTCTTCGCCGAGATCGAAGTCATCAGCTGCCCGGCCAATCGCACCAAGTGGAACGAGACCTTCCGCATCTACCCGGTCGGCATCAACGAGAGCCTCACGGTCCATCTGGAGATGCTGTGCGACTGCAACTGCGAGCACTCGGGCGACACCTTCCAGGAGAAGTCCCCCGAGTGCAACGGCGCCGGGACGCTCAAATGCGGCGTCTGCGAATGCAACGACGGCTTTTTCGGGAAACACTGCGAATGCACGCCCCATGAAACTGGTGGATTCGATCAGAACTTCCAATCTTGCCGCAAGGACAACACCACCCTCATCGATTGCTCCGGCAAGGGCACGTGCACCTGTGGACAGTGCGAATGTTACCATCGAGAGAACCCCGAAGAGGTACCCTTTCCGTACTTTAGAAACTTTTATTTTTCCTTCCCGAATTTAAGGTTTTCAATTGAAAAAATTTCCCGTCATCTATCAGGTCATTTCCGGGCCATTTTGCGAATGCGACAACTTTTCCTGCGACCGAGAGAATGGTGTCCTGTGTTCGGGACACGGGACCTGCGAATGCGGCCAGTGCAACTGCGAAAGTGGTTGGTCCGGGGCCTCCTGCAGCTGCCCGACTTCCAACAAGACCTGCATCACTCATGGACCGAATTCTGATATCCTCTGCTCCGGACACGTGAGTCTTTTTTTTCCTTTAATTTTTATTTTATTATTTTTTTAAATTATTTTATTTATATATTTATCGTTATTCTTGTATCGATACCTCGAATTATTTACAATTATTTCTATCTCCTGTTTTAATTAATTCATTAATTTTCATGTAATTCTTTTCTTTAATTTTTTTTTCTCAATTTTTTGTATCCAGAAATATTCATTTATTCTCTCGTTTCCTCCTGCAGGGCGACTGCGTCTGCGGCCAGTGCATCTGCCACAAGATCCCCGACCTGAATATTTCTTATTCCGGGAAACTGTGCAACCGCTGCCCGACTTGCCCGAGCCGCTGCGAGGATTTGCGACCCTGCGTGCAGTGCCTGGTCTACGGTACCGGTAATTACACGAAGGAGGAGTGCGAGGAGAAGTGCACGGAGTTCGTCCCCGAGACGGTGGAGGTGTTAACTGGAGACCTCGACAACGACGAGACCCCGTGCAAGGGCGAGGACGAGGAGGATTGCAAATACAAGTTCGTCTACTACTACAACCAGACCAACGTCCTGCAAGTGAGGGCACAGGCCCACAGGGAATGTCCGGTGCAGGTCTACATGCCGGGTATCGTCCTGGGGGTGATCGCGGCCATCGTCCTCATCGGGCTTGCCTTCCTCCTGCTCTGGAAGCTGCTCACGACGATACACGACCGCAGGGAGTTCGCCAAATTCGAGAAGGAGCGGATGATGGCCAAATGGGACACGGTGAGCGTTCCATCCTGTATTTTATTTTTTTTTTGCTATGAATTGTTCCCCGAAGTAGAGGAATTAGTAGAATTTGTTTTTCTTTTGAGATCTCGGAATTTCCTTTAATTTTTCATTACCGTCGTTTGTCTTTTCCAGGGCGAGAATCCGATTTACAAGCAGGCGACTTCGACCTTCAAA
Organism: Gasteruption jaculator; assembly: GCA_949825005.1. Lineage (NCBI taxonomy): Eukaryota > Metazoa > Arthropoda > Insecta > Hymenoptera > Gasteruptiidae > Gasteruption > Gasteruption jaculator. The sequence goes on along the minus strand of OX463773.1, from coordinate 7,811,267 downwards.
AATCCCACGTACGCCGGGAAATAAGGCTCGGCGTAGCCATGGAAGAGAAATTAGTCGATACCAATTCGTCGAAACTACCGATACTGCCATACACTGTTTAGACTGTTGACGTGCGTGCGTGGGTGCGTTTTTCCGGAAACGAGACGGGACTTTTCTTAGTCGAAAGACCCGGAACAAGTGGAGTTTCCTTCTTTTACACTTTCTTTTTTTTTCTTTTATTTTTCGCGGTAAAAAAAAAAGGAGGAAAATGCAAATCCACTCGAGGGGCCGCGTGGGTCGTTCATGCCCCCGCGTCAGTAGAGACCAACCAATCATTGGTTCGAACCAATAATTGGGAAGTGGATGTCGCGAGAAGGGAATGGACGTGGGGCGTATTAGACCCACACAAGCGGCAACGAAAGCGTCGAGAAATTAGAAAAGTCGATTTTTAAGTGCCTTCTTGTTGTCGACAACAAAAATTCGCACAACAAAAAAAACAAAGATTCGACGGGACAAAGCGAGAGTAGGAACATGGTACATTTTACCATGTTGTAGTTTTTTTATTATTTAAATTTATGTTCGTAGTTTTTTTGTGGTATTTTATTCTTTGACGTATCGCGTATCAATTATTACGACACGTTTTTCTCGATATTTCGAGTATCGAAAATCAATTTTTTTATCCGTAACTTCGAATTTTTTTTTTCTTTACAAACTTTGGGAATTTTTTGGTTTTCCGAGAGAAAGTTATTCGAATTTCGATATTGAATTATTTAATTAATTAACCTCCAAAAGATCGATATTACCTTTCGAAAAGTTTGAGATTAATTTCAATGAAATTGGAAATTTTTATTTTACAAAATCTAAAATGAGCAATGAAATAATAAATTTTTTAAATTAATAGAATTTAGAAGTGAATTTTCAAATTCAATAATTTTTAACAATAATTTTGATACCGAGTAATTCGGTAAATTTAATAACGTCTATCAAATCAATTCTAGAATTGATACAAATATGTTCAATTAAACATAATTAATATAATATTGTTATAGGGCTCGATTGCAAATAGCGAATTGAAATATGGAATTATAGTAATTTCGTATGTTCGTAGTTTCGTAGAATGTCGATGGAAAAAAAAATCCCAAAGTTTGTAAAATACGTTTTTCCTTTTTACTACGTTTGTTTATAAATTGTAACTTTTAACGACTGAATTTCAACGATTTCTACGATTCTACGATTTTGCGAGAAACGACTCGGCGAGAATTCTGCATAAGCACAAAAAAGAGGGAACGAATCTCTCGACGGAATGATGTGGAAATTTCCATTTCAGCGAAACCTCGCGAATACGAAAATTAGCAAAGACGCAGAAATTTCTATATTAGACAATAAATTCGTACGTTTATTTCGCGGTCTTCCGCGAATTCACGTTTTTGCAAATTAAGTTCATCCTGTTTTGAATAATTTCTTTCAACCACGATTTAAATGAAATTTAGAATGAAAAAAAAAATTAAAATCAGAAATTATCGCAAAGGCAAGTTGATAATCAGAAAAGTAGTCATCCTTAATTTTTTAGCAATAATTTTTTAGTAATTAAGTTTAGCAAAAAGTTGAATTTAATTTGCAAAAAAATGAATTTATTTTGCAGATACTTAAATTTGTTTTGCAAAAACTTCAAGTTTCATTTGCAAAAAAAATTGAATTTATTTTGCAAAATATACGAAGGAGTGATAACGCTAAAGATTTCATAGGTGCCTCAATGTTCGAACGACATTAAATCCAATTCTTAACTAATCATCGCTATTATTTATCATTCTCTTTACTTTTATTTTTGTTATCTTTATTTTTATTAATAATCTTACCTTACGTTTTATCCAGTACCAATGTATGTGTATACTTGTAATGTACGAACGGTTTCTTTTTTTTTGCATCGTTGCGAGATATGTGTACGTATGTATGTGTGCATGATTATATAATAATAACAACTATTATTATTATATATTATATACTCACGGATGGGTGCATAAGATAATATATATAATATAATTGAAACATCTCTCATATGATCGAATACGAATTTGACTGATATGAGTGTAGAAATGTAGATTAATTTTTATGCTTTTTTTTCTATTATTCGATTAATTGATTGATTAATTAATTAATTATTTAAGTAAATAAGTAATTATTGATAAATAATTAAAAGAAAACGTTGTACGCTCATTGATTTCATTATAACAAATAAGAACCGAAATAAGGGACTCGCTTATTGCTTTATTTTCCGACAATGATAATAATAATAATAACAACAACAACAAATATTAGTATTATTGCTATTATTATTACTGTTATAATTATCATTGCTATGATTAAAGTCGATAATAATACCACTATTATCACTTTCTTATCAACAATAGCAGTATTGACAATAATTGCTGTTATTAGTTATACAAATTAATAATAATAATAATAATAATAATAATGGCAATGAAAATTGTTTAAGATTGATATTACACTAATATTATTATTATTATCATCATCATTATTATAATAGTTATGATTTGTTAGAGAATGTTAATTGATAGAACATAAATAGAAACGTTGCGAATTTTCCCGCTACTGGGTAAATCCGCCATCGCGTTAGTAAAAAGAGGGCGCTGGAATCGACCTGTACGGAAAAGCCATGCAATAATACAGAAAATACCTAAAATATGAAAGGTGAAGGGGGAGGGGAAGAGGCGGGGGAGAGAAAAGAGGGGAAGAAAAGCCATTGGAGGGGGGACAGTCGTTGAAAAGGGGGGAAGGGAAGGAGAGTGGGGGAAAGGAACCACATGGTTCCCATTCGACGTGCATTTTCCTGTATATGTGAGTATATGGATATATCCACGAGTGTGCGACTGAGTCGGTAAATGCGCGCGTGTGTGTATGCGTGTGGCACTCGGCTCGTAAAAACATCGCAATTTTCAGTTTACTTCATTCCGTGTTGTGCCATTGCGAGGCCGCGTTTCCGTGTCCATTCTCATTCGAGTTTTCGGGAGTAGCGAGAAACGGCTAGTGACGCCACAACCGGGTGCGAACTGCGAAGTGTCCGTTTTTACGCAGCAACGAAGCGTCGCGTCGCTGCTTTTACCTGCGCGTTATAAGGAAGAAGAAGAAGGAAGAAAATAAATAATAAACAAGTAAATAAATAACGAAGGAACTCGTTCGACTCGAGTATTGCGACGTATGTACGTACGTAAATACGTATGTATGTGCGTCTGTCAGTCGGTCAGAGTCACGTGTTTAAAAACCGATCATTCGAGGTGTAGAAAAGGACGGACGGATGGACAGAGGGTGGTACGAGGGGAAGGATAAAAAATAGAAAAAGCGAGAGAGAGTGAACGGGAAGTGTAAATGAGTAAGTGAGACGGAGAGAAGTAAGGTAAAAGGTGTAAGAGTGAGAGAGATAGAAAGAAAGAAAAGGGACTAAGAGTGAGAGAGATAGAAATGAGGAAAGGATGACAATGAAATGGGGGTGAGACGGAAAGAGAGAGAAAGGTAGACAATGGAAGGAGATGGAAAAGGGATAGGTAAGGGGGAGAGAGAGAGATAAACAAAGAAGTGTAGGGAAGCAACAGAGAAAGAGGAACAGACAAAGAAAGGGATTTTGAAAGAGAGAGAGAATGATGGAAGGTTAGAAACAGGAAGCATGGAGCGCACGCAATAGAAAGAGAAAGAGATAGAGATAGAGGTTTTAGGGGTTTACGAAAGAAGGAGAGGAAGGGAGAGTAACAGATGGGGTGTTAGAAAGAGACAAAATGGAAAATGTGAGACACACAAAGGATGCAGGAATTTAAGAAAGAGACGGAGACAAACACGACTCAGAAAAGAAACAATGATAGAAAGTATGGAAAAAAGAAAGAGTGGAAGTGCAAGAAAGAAATAAAAATAGAAAACGTACAACAAAGAGAGAGGGAGAAATATAAAATGAGTGCAGGAAAGAGATAAAAATAGAAAATGCAAGAAAGAGAGAGAGAGCAGATGGGGTAAGGAATGACTAATGAAGAGGCAAAAATAGAAAATGTGTGAAAGAGAGGAATGTATGAAAAACAGAAAGCGAAAAGGGGCTTTTACTCGAGACGACGACAGACTAAGACGTCGTAAATCCTCTTTTCCAGGAAGGTCGAAACCAGCAGCCTTTACAACCCTTGTCCATCAATCTGTCCGTCCGTCGGTCAATAAGCAGCTTTTGGGTTCCCAAACTCCCGGTCGATAGTTTATATCGATCTTGTATTTGCTTTTGAGTGTCACTGTCTCTGTCGGACTACTACTACTACGACTACTACTATACTATTGTTATTATATACTACTACACTATTTTGTTACTTTGTTATTACTATCACTACTACATTATTTTTCCACGTGAGTTGGGACACTCGATTTGATAAATTAGGTATTGACATTGCCATGCTTTGCCTCTACCCCCACTCCAATTTTTCCTCTCACTCACTCACAAGACTCTTTTCCTTTCACTCACTCCTTTGTCTATTTCTCGCTTCTTTATCCACCTTACTCTCTCTCTTTCTCTCTCTCTCTCTCTTTCTCTCTCTCTTTCTCTCTCTCTCTCTCACTCACTCCATCATATTTCTTTCCATCTCTAGCTTTCCCCCCCGATCGTGCTCTTCTTTTCTCCTTTCTTGACTTCACCGCTCACTTCCTTGGCGGGTCAAAACGTCAGTCAGTCATTGAGTCGTAACACACATGTGTGTCGTACATACACATGCGTATGCGTATACGTATATCCTCTTGATAGCTAGTACAGAAGTATAAGTGTGTAGTAGCGATAATAATAGTGTAGTAGCGGTGGTGGTAGTAGTGTAGTAATAGCAATAGTAGTAGTAGTGGTGGTAAACAAAATTCTCACACACATTTACAGGACACACATCTACGGATCCAAGCGAGACGGAAGATAGATATAGAACAAAGAGAAAGAGAGACAAAGACAAAGAATACATAGATATAGTGATTTGTGAGGACTCCGAAGGCAAGTAGAAAGAAGCCGAAGAAGAAGACGTCTAACGCAACGCCGCCACTGCTGCTGTCACGGGCTAAAAATACCGACGGAGACGCTCGCGGAAGTACGATGCCAAGTGGAAACGAGATTTAGGACGAACGCGAGGTCCTCCTTCGGCTCCCCCTCTCCGCCCCTTTTTCCCCTTCTTCGGCGAAACACCCACTCCTTCTCCCCCTCCTCCCGTCCTGATTATTCTCCTCCGTCCCCTCCTCTCCTCATCCTCCTTCTCTTCCTCGACGGAGGCAGCGAATATCTCTCGGTTGTCCCCTGGATGGAATAACGATGGACAGGCTGCTGACGAAGGTGGCGTATTACTTCCGCCGCGAGCGTCCCGACGACGGTGAAGTCGACGTCGGGGACGAGAAGAAGGACGACGGCAACGACACCCCCGTGTTTCCTGCGACCCGGAGGGCGCCGGACGGCGGCGTATCGGAGTGCAGAGGAGACCGCGGTAGTGGTGGCATCGGTGTTGGTGTCGGTGTCGGGGTCGGTGTTGGTGTCGGTGTTGGTAGTGATGGTAACGCAAAACAACACCGTTTCTGCGAAGTCTTCGAGAGGATCCTGCTATGGGAGAACTCCGTCAACAGTATTTCCGTCGTCCTCGTCTTCAACATATTGTTTTGGTATGCCTGCATTTGCATTCTTTAGGGAGGTCGTGGTGGGGGATCGAGAGAGAGAGAGGGAAAATTTCAGTGACGCATGACACGCATAGGTTCGAATATTTTGAGTGTGTGTGTGTGTGTATATCTAGTGTTGTGTAAAAATGTTGTGCAAAAATGTATGTGTGTGTATACAAGTATATGCATTTTTATATGCATAGGCATACACCGGGTATAGGTATATACCGGGTGTCCCTTTAGAATAAAGGAACATAAGGAATGACAGAATAAACGAATGACTGGAACGAAATGGAATGAAATTGATTGGATTTTAGGAATGAGTGAAGGAATGAATGAATAAACAGAACAAAATGGAATTGAATTGATGGACTGACTGGAATGGAATGAATGAATGAATGAAATATACAAATGAATAGTGTATTAGACGAATGAATAGAATTAAATTAATGGAATGCATGTTTATTGGAAATCAATAAAGGCATGGATTGGAATAAAATGCTCGAAATGAATGAAGCAATGAATGGAACGGAATGGAATGCATTGGAATAGAATCAAAATAACGGAATGCATGTTTGCTGGAAATGAGTAAAGGATTGAATGGAACGGAATGAATGAATGAATGAATGAGTGAGTGAGTGAGTAAGTGAGTGAATGAGTGAAAGGAAATAAATAAATAAGTCCAAAATGCAGTCCCCGATTCCTAGGTCACCCGTTCGCTTCTTCTCATGCCGTAATGCCCCGACTCGACTCGATATTGCGTCACGTCACTGCAACTCCAAAGGAGAATGTCGAGTAATCGTTATTCCTTTTATATCTTGCAATAATATCTGGTCCACTGGAAATACCTATCTACACATATACATATGTGAAATTAAATAATTGCACCGAATGGATTTTATTTTTTTTTTCAATTCTTTTTCTTCCTAGACTAATTTAACCCCCACCCCCAAAAAAAAATAAAATCGACATTCTCAGTTTGTAAACTCAAAACTACCAATGGAAGTAGGGGCCTTGGAGGGAAAGGTGGCGCGAATGAATATCACGAGTCACCGCGAAGCCGTTGCGACCTATACTTACTTACCTATGTATGCATGCATGCATTTACCGGGTGAACGATGTCGTGAAATGCAGCACCACAGGTGTAATTCGAATGACAAAGGAAATCATACACCTGATGATGACGCGTTATTTTAGAGACAGGTGACCTTCAGGTTCTCTCTCCCATTCCTTTCACGACCGACAGTCCTGTAGGATACCTATGACGCTTATATGCGTCCAGATTGTATTGCAATTTTTACGACTCGTATTTGCGACCTGTAGAATCCCTACGACGTTTATATGCGTCCAGTAGAATCCCTACCATGCTTATATGCGTCCAGGTTCTATTGCAATTTTTATGACTTGTATTTGTGACCTGAAGGATTCCTTTGACGTTTATATGTATCCAGCAGGTAGCAGGGGAGGTTAGGTTTTAAAGGACCAAGATTTGAGATTTGCGATTCCTCTGAGAAAAAGCATAAAACTGTGATCTCAAATCATAGGTCGATCTTATGTAAAGTGTCGATCGTGGGTCGAGACAGTATATCCGGTCCGGTAGGAGAATGCATTAAACAAACATATTCTTGTGTTTCAGGGGTATTATTGTATTGGAGGTTCGCGGCTTTGCTGCAGCCAGCAGTGCTGCGCTCGTCGTGGTCCTCTGCTACAGTACCCTGGAGGCTCAAACTCAGAAGGAGGACCCTTCCTCTCGAGATACTTCGATGTGAGTAGAAGCGACTCGCTCTGTGTACGGTGTTCGTTCGATCGTTCGTCGAAACACTTCTGAAAATCCATAACATGTTTGCAGATCGCAAGCGAAGATGGAGCAAATTGAGAAAATCGGCGATAAAGTGAAATCCACCCTGGACAGTCTGAAGCGACTACGTAAAGAACAACCAGGCGTGGTAAATATTCATTATTATCATGAGTATTTTATCGTACTCGTTACCATTCCAGTTCCATTCGAACGAAGTAACATCTCGAATTTTCTCGCTGGCCACAGTTTTGCTCCGCCGTTTGCACCATCTCCTTAGGACTCTGGCTCATCGGACGGACGATCAATGGCGTCCTGCTCGCCTACACGATATGCATGAGTATCCTGATGGGTCCCGCGCTTTTACTCAAAGTACCTGGGAAATTTGTTTTATCGAAAGGTACAAATCGAAACTCGATATCCGAACCTTGATGGTTAATTCCAAAATCTATCGAATTGAGCCTCGACGTTCGAGAGTTTGATCGATCGAACGCGCCATTAAATATCGAATATCAAGGATCGATTAAGTTACGAGTTAATTTCGCGAGTTCTAGCAATTTTTTCAGTTTTACAAAAACTTTGAGCTTATCATATTTTTTTGTTTCAAGATTTCTGAATATTTCTAATTTTCTACTTTTCGTACATTACAAATTTTTAGAATTTTTCAAATATAAATTTTTCAAATTTCTCACATATTTCAAATTTTTCTGTTTTCGAATTTTTCAAAAATTTGAATTTTTCTATTTCTTTTTAAATTTTTGCAAATGTTTCCAATTCTTCATTCCTTCCGCAGAATGGGACAGCGAAATCGAGGAGTTTTTACCCGCCGTGACGGAGGACAATCTTCAAGTGCTGAAGAGAGCCGGTGAATCGGGAGATCACTCTCCATCTCCGACATCTTTGTCGGAATTACAAAATGGTATGTCGTCCCTTAGGATATCGGTACCCCATCTGGCCCGAATGGAGTGTGTTAGACGAATATTTTCTTTTTCTTTTTCTCCTCCTAGACCCATTCAACGAGGAGGAGCTCCTGGGTCTCAAGATGCCGTCCCACGAGGACGGGAGCACGGATGGCGTGGAGCTGTCGGAGCTGGAGCTGAGTACCGAGGAGGCCGACGTGACTGATGGCATAAAATTCCAGAGCAGCCACTTCGAAAAAGGCTCCTCGTCGGAGGAGGAAGCGGATCTGGAGCCGGAATCTAGGAAGCTGCCGAGTCACAGTGACGACAGCGACGACAGCGAATTCGAAATAATCGACAGCCAAGAGGTGGAGAACTTTCAGGATGCATGAGACGACGATCGATCGCACATTGATAATCGATAATGGATCGAATGTCGATATTCGATACTGAAATCGATTGAACGTCGATTTTTCATGCCGAAATCAATTGAACCTCGATATTCGATATCTAATGCGAGTATCGAGGTTCGATCGACCATCGATGTGCAATCGATGGAAAATCTCGAATGTCGAGGCTCAATTCGATCGATTTTAGAATCGACTGTCGAGGTTCGGATATCGAGTTTCGATGTGTAATCGATCGATTTATTTGAAGATCCTGAGTCGATGTCGAGTTGAACAAAGATATATATAAATATATATTTCTCAACACAGAGATACCAATTGCAATTGCAGGATTGCAATAATGCATAAATAAAGAATTACAAGAGTGTGTTGCAACTCCACACGTATTTCATATTTTCCATTGTCGCGTGGACGTGTTTTGCGTGAGATCGCGACAAAAAATGTAAACTTGTATTTATTCGAGGGAGGAAACAAGTGAAATATAAATATCGTATTACCTGAAAGTCAGATTCCATTCGACTCGAATATAGTCCATTTATTTCTCTTTACAAAAAATTATATTCCTCTTTCTCCGAAGAACACTCATTCATTCATTCATTTCTTCAGTCTTTTCAGGCTGATCGTCCGGAATTTCCTCTTTGACATTTTTATCCTCCTTCTCCAGAGAAACCGGTTGGGCATTTTTTCGCTCGGGTAACACTTGCAAGAACGTCTCCTGCCACGTTTTACCTTCCGTTATCCTTAAGAGTATTTCGAACACTGAAATTACAAATTAATTAAATAACACAATTTAAAAAAATATATATAGTTCAATAAGATTATTAACACTTTGCCGTCCGCACATCTGATCGGGATTCTTTCGTTTGGCGCCGGTATAAATCTTTGTGTAGGACACCAACGTGGTGCCACCGGCGCTTGCCCGATAGATTTCGCATGGCACCAACGTGGTGCCACCGGACGGCATAGCGTTAATTTACAACAATTTAAATAATAATATCGAAAACAAAAGCCTACCAATTCGTTTTTTTTTAATACTAATTGCTAGCAATTTTTACCATGGTCGATGGTCAGGACCTTCCTGGTCTTCATGGTCAGGAATTCATCGAGGGGCAGTCGTCCATGTTTCACACCCTTCTCCACGGCTAGCTTGTGACACAAACCCTGGAGGTATGAAAAAATCGAGGTATCGAGAAATCGTCAATTTCTCCGTTTACAAAAAACAAATCTAGCAGGACTCTGTCCCAATTACCTTCTGACTGTTGTGGTCCACGAGGCCACCAATTACATATATGCAATCCTGATCCAGCGAATGGATGACGTTTTCGGATTCACTGGTTAAATAAACGATCCTATCTTTCGGGTAAATCTCCAAATACGGCTCCTCGCAGAATTTCACCTGCAAGAATTGCAATTGTACAAATATTTATGTTTTCTTTAAATTCATTAAATTGTTTCTTATATTATATTTCTATTATTTCTTATATTATATTTATATACCGACTTACGTCCCAATGTTGGTAGCCCACGTGCTTCTCCATCTCCTTCCTGGACTTCCCGACGAAGTGCGTGAGGGAGAACTGCATGGGCGCCGAGGCTCTCCTGTTGAGGGTGTAGCATCGCAGGATCTGCTTGATCAGCTTGGCCACGTCCTTGTCGATCATCAGGTGGTCGAAGGACAGGTCGATGGTGACCGTCACTTTGCAGGCACTGTCCGCCATGGTACTCTTTTTCAAAGCTTTCCTGGATGGACCGGTATCCAAGTTGTTGGCTCGAGCGAAGGCACGTTTCTCCTTGGCCTTCGCTCTTTTCTTCAACCTATTCGTTAAAGAAAAAAAAATATAGACAATTTTGCTGGTTATTCATTCGTGGTGGTGTGTGTGTGCATTATTGCAGTAATTATAACAATAACAACAACAACAACAATTCATATTTTTAGATTTCCCAGGAATTTTTATTTTTCAAGAATTCAAATTATTTAGGGATTTAGGTTTTTCAAAAATTTGAGTGCATATTTATATTATTATTGTCATTATTATTATTATTATTATTATTATTATTATTTTTATTATCATTATTATTATTATTATTATTATCATTATTATTATTATTGTTGTTGTTGTTGTTGTTGTTGTCCTGAATTATCACTATAAAGTAATAAAATAGAAGATATCGGATACCTGAGCTCATCGCGCCGCTCCAACCATTTCTCCCTTTTCTTCACTTTCTTCAACTGCCTTTTACTCAACTGTTCCGGTAAAGGATCGGACTTGTCGGCAACTTTCGCGCCATCAACATCGCTCTTCCCCAGAGAAGAAGGGTCCTTCGCGATAGGAGGAATCCTCACGTCGCTCGTTTCCATTTTACCATTTTATTTGGACTATTTCGTTATAAAGAAAAATATTTGTACCAACAACAACGTAATTGCTTCACAATTTCGCTCGAGTTTTCATCGTAAGGGCTATAATAATTAACAACCTGGATCCCGAATGCTACCGCTAGGTTATGTTGGACCTAACCTCAATCTTGATTCAACCACATCGATAAGCCTTTTCGCAACAATATGGCATCGCTGGTTTTACTTTTCCAATTCAGCAAATTCCTGGGAAACTCGAATCCCTGAAAATGTCGAATTCTTGGAAAAAACGAAATCTCAGAGAATCTGAATTCCTTGGAAACCCGAATTCCTGACAAATTTTAATTTCCGGGACACTCGATAGTTTCTAAGAAAATCAAATTCTTCGGGAATTTGCATTTCCGAAAAACTCAAATTATTCTTGGGAAATATAAGTTCCGGGGAATTCCAAATTCCTGGGAAACTCGAATTTCTCAAAAATCCAAATTCCCGGTTAACCGGTACACCCAAAGAATCCAAATTTCCAGAGTACATGAATTTCCGAAAAATCCAAATTCCCAAGAAATCGGAATTTCTGAAAATTCAAATTCCTGGGAAACCGGAAAACCCAAAAAATTCAAATTCCTAGAAAATCGGAATTTCTGTAAAATCTAAGTTCTTGGGAAACTGGAAAGCCTGAAAAATCAAAATTCCCAAGAAACCTACATTTTTGAAAAATTCAAATTTCCGGAAACCCCAAAGATCTAGCTTCGTCCCCCTGCCTTAAATAGTATCTATATATGTGTATATAAATGTATACATATACGAGTGCCGCAGATCAGACGCGTGTATGCATCTACACATGTGTCCCATCACACACGCATACAGAGGGCGGATAAAGAAAGAGATAGCGCGAGGGAGCAGTAGCAGCAGCAGTGTAGCAGACCAGTCGTGGAACAATATGGTGGTGAGGTTTCGTTCGGTGGTATGGTGATTTTCACGCGATTCGCAGCCGTGCATGAGTAACAAGTATCAATTCCGCGCTTCGTCTTCGCTCGACACGGGCACTCGGTGTTTGGGAAAATGTCCGCGAATGGCAGCAAGGAAGGGAGCGGAAAAAACCCTTTAGCAAATCGCTTTTGATAAATTTCTGTAAAAGAAGAAGAAGAAGAAGAAGGAGAAGAAGCAGCAGTCGGACGGATCTATACTATTATCATTATTATCGTCGTTATACCCCTTCCTACCATTGCTGCTGCTGCTGCTGCTGCTCTTGTTGTTGTTGTTGTTATTGTTGTTGATACTATTACCATTATTACTATTACTATTGGCACCGTTGCCATTGTCATTATTATTACCAGCCGTTGCGTTAAGAAAAAAGGCCATTTCGGGAGCAATCGGTGGAACGTCTAAGAACGTAATGTTATTGATTGATCGCTTAACCAGCGGCTGCGACAACGATGCGTCCGTGGACTGCCGTAAACCGGAGCGAAGCGGCCCCAAGGGCCAACTCCTGGCCTTCCTGACCATGGCCGCGGCTCTGCCCTTCCTCCTGAGCCTGCTGCTGCTACCGCCTCTCTGCGACGCCGTCGAGCCTCTGGGAAACCCCTACGAGATTCTCGGTATCTCCAGGCGAGCCACTCTCCAGGATATCAGGAAGGCGTACAAGAACCTCGTCAAGGAATGGTAAGACAGGAGAGTCGAGCAATTTGGGTTTTTTGGGATTTGGGATATTTGGGGATTCGGTTTTCCTAACAATTTGGATTTTTGATGAATTCGGGTCTCAAGGATTTGGAATCTTCGAGAATTTGGGTTCGTTGGGAAGTTGGATTTTTTGGAAAATCTTGTTCCATGAAAATTCTGGCTATCAATTTTTTTTGGCATTCGGGTTTTCTAGAAATTAGGAGTTTTCGAGGATTTTGGTTTCTCGGGAATTCGGATTTTTCGAGAATTTGTGTTTTTTGGGAATTTGGATTTTTCAGAAAATCTGGTTACATGAAAGTTCCGGCTTATTGGATATTCTGATTTTTCTGAAATATTTAGTTTGAAAGAATTTTGATTTTTGAGAAATTTTGGTTTTGTAATTTTTCTAATTTTTTGAGAATTTGGATTTATCAAAAATTTGTGCTTTCTGGTAATTTGAATTCTTTAGGAATTAGAACTTCTGAAATGGGAATTCAGTTTTTTTTCCAGGAATTTGGGATTATACTCTCGAAAGGGGTACAAGGGTTGGCTTTTGAGAATTTTCTTTGTTTACTCAAATTCCATGATTATTTATCAATCCACCTTTCGTACTGTTTTCAGGCACCCGGACAAAACTGATCACCCCGCGGCGGAAAATAAATTCGTAGAAATTACAAAAGCTTATGAGGTACGAGAAGTCGATAAGAATAAAATATCCAAAAATTTACTGTTTCCCTAATTAGGAGATGAGAATAGAGTATCGAAAAGTGCGTAATCGATAATACCACGACGACGTTTCAGTTGCTGACCGATCCGGAACGACGGAAAAAATTCGACAACCACGGAATCACCGATGAGGGTTTACCCAGGCAGCGGAGGGACAGTAGTCACTTCAATATGCCGGATCCGCTGGAGGAATTGTTTGCGGGGAACTTCAAGTTTCATTACCAGAGCCAGGATATTACGATTTTTCATAAAATGAGTATCACGCATAGGTAAAGTTTATTAACAAATTTATTATTATTGTTACTATTACCGCTACTATTGTTATTGCTTATATTGTTGTTACTATTTTTCCAATTTGTGTTATTATAAATATTATTATTATTATTATTACCAAAGAAAATAAACTAATTGCCAATCAATTCCCATTGCAATTTTTCCAGAGCCTTCGAGAACATGATAATACCCAAGAGCTTCCGGAACCCGCATTTGATCCTCTTTTACTCGGACTGGTGCTTCCCGTGCCTGCAAGTCGAGCCCACTTGGCGAAGGTTGATGGACGAGCTGGAGCCGTTAGGGGTGGGTCTGGTTACGGCACACGCCGAGAAGGAGCCCGCTCTGGCCAGGAGACTCGGGGTGCACTCGCTGCCCTGCCTCGTGGTTACCGTCGATGGCCGCACCAGTGTCTACAAAGAGTCCCTCTTCAGCGTGCAGAAAGTTGTTGGTATGTGGACACGTCTCCGAGTCTTTTGCCCCGAAACCCAAGATCTCGAAGGAAAAAAAGAAAGATTTGCCCTTCAAATGCTACGGACGCATATACACGTCCACTCGTTTTCCTTGACGCATTTATGCGACTTTTGGATTTTCAAGGACGCAAAAATGCGTCCAATGAAATAAAAAAAAAAGTACTAGAGCACTTGAAATTAATATTCCACCCTTCTTTTTCATTACTTCAAGCAGAGTTCCTGCGCAGCAAATTTCCGTACAAGTTAATTCGCAACATCAACGAGGACAATGTCGATAGTTTCCTGTCGGGCTGGACCGACAACAGAATACGAGCTTTGATATTCGAAAAGCGAGATTCCACGAGACTGAGGTACCTCCTAATGGCTTTCCATTATAGAGACCGAGTAGCTTTTGGATTCGTGCAGGTATATATATAAGTTATATAAATATATGTGACACTTAGAGAATCTTATTTTATAGTTGATGCTCCAATTAAAAAACAAATATTTTCACTCTACCTTTTTTTAATTAAAATTTCTTAATAATCTCCTCCTTTTTCTTTTTGAATAATTACATTTTTTAATGACCTCCCTCCTTTTGAAAAATTTGAAAAAAAAAATTCTCTCTTCTTTTGATTACATTTTTTTTAACTTCTCTCTTTGTCAAATTTTCTATTCAAATTTTGTATATTCTCTCTCTCCCTTTTTCTAAATAAAATTTTTAAAAAAGTTCTCTCTCGCTTTTGTTCCTCGACAGATCGGCAAGCCGGACACCGAGATGATCACGAGCAAGTACAAGGTCTCGAGTGACCTGGACACGTTGCTGCTGTTCAACGAGAACGCGGAGAAGCCTATGGCTTCGGTCAGCATGAAGGACATCCCCAGCGAGACGATGCACAACGTTATAGCCAACAACAAGTTTCTGGTACTGCCGCGACTTTCGAACCAGGCCATGCTCGATTCGGTCTGTCCTCCGGAATGGCTGCGACCGAAGAAACGGCTCTGCGCCATCCTGGTTTCGCAGAACAGCCCCGTGCACGACCTGCCCCGGCACAAGTTCCGTCAAGCCGCTTTAGAGTCTCCTTATGGGTAATTAATTGCAACTTGGTGATTCACAATTTGCAAAAATTACAAATTTATGAATTTTTGATTTTTAACAATTTTTATTTAAGATTAATTATCAATTTTTTATTATTAATTTTTTCATTTTCTTTTCCCTAATTTGCAAATTAAAAGTTGGCAATTTTTCGCTGAATAATTATTATACTTTTCAATTAATTAAGAATTTTTCACCTCTTGGTCCCAGGACCGAACGGGTCAGGTACACGTACGTGTTCAAGGAAACGCAACCGGAGTTCGTCTCGGCGCTGTCGGCGGGCGAGGGAAGTCCTCTGGAGCCGTTGCTGCACATCGTCATCATCTGGAGGAGGGACGCGAATCATCTAAAGTACGAGTGGCTGCCCAACGGTTGGTTCGAGGCCAGCCAGGACGAGAACCAGTGGAACGAGACGCGTCGAAGCCTGGAGCAGACCTTGCAGAGGCTGCTACGCGCCTCCGAGGCGTTGCCCTACGCGGCCGAGGTTGGCGAGCTCGCCGACGAACACGCTCAGGTGAGATGCTCTTGCAATTTTCAAATTTCCCCAATTTCTAAATTTGACCTGGAATGACCTCGTTTCGTCTCTTTTTTCCAGGGCACGGTGGACCGACTCATAGGACGGGCGCTTTTGGCGGTGGACTACATTTCCGACAGTCTCACGAAGGAGCAGTTGCTGCCTCTCATATCGGTACTGGCCACTCTCATGCTCATCGGGGCCGCTGGCTACGGAATGTCGTACTTGGCGTGAGTGTCCCGACGATTTCAGAAAACTGTTGAAAATTTTTCTGAAATATTTTTCCCATTTTATTGAAACTATTATTTTCATAAAATTTGGATAATCGATCAAATTGCTTTGGCCCGTTTCAGGAAGCTCGAAGAAGCCAGTGTGCAGGCGAAGAAGGCCCAGTGCAAGGAGAACGTGAAGTGCGTGACCACGCAACCGCAGCTGAAGCTACACGAGCTGCGGGCCGAGAAGTACAACGGCTTGGTGCGACTTCTGAAACCCGGCTGCCGAACCATCATACTGTTGGTGGACATGCAGAGTAGACTCAAATTACTGCCGGCTTTTCACAAAGCCGTGTGGCCTTATAGGTATCGATGAATTCATTAATCAATCAATTTTAATCATTTTTAATATATTTTGAATTTCGTTTCGCGAAAATTTCAACCACGTGTTCTAGTTACAGCAATTGCCAGTCGCCACCGTCTTTTTACTTAACACTATGCCATCCGGTGGTACCACGTTGGTGCCATGCGAAAACTATCGGGCAAGCGCCGGTGGCACCACGTTGGTGTCGTACATACAAATTTATACCGGCGACAAACGAAAAAATCCCGATCAAACGCACGGACGGCAAAGTGTTAACTGTTTCATTTAGTCTTCGTCCCCTCGATATAAATAATATATGAAAATTAACCCTTTAAACTCCAACCGCCCCCCCAAAGGGGACATTTTACATGTAACAAGTAATGCCCCCGGAGTGAAAAGGGTAAATATTGTATGTAAAAATTAATTAACGTTTTTTTCCACTTTTCAGGAAAAATAAAACATTGATGTTCGGGCACATGTCCCTCGAACGGGGTCTGGAGTGGTACAAGAAGCTCCTATCCTTGAGTTTGCCGGTGCCGTTGGAGCTGAATATCAACCCAAAGAACTGCGTTGGTACCGTGCTATCGTTAAACGGCCACCGGAAGTATTTTTGCATGTACCACGCCAAGCATCCGGAATGCAAGGGAAAGGGATCGAAAGTAAGACGTATTCTTCTCGTTTTTCCGGAAACTTAATTTCGCGAATAATGGAATGATTCCAAATTTTCGAAATTTGTATATATTGAAACATTTTCAAACAGTGGAAATTTAAAAAAAATTACAAATTCCCGAAAATTGAAAATTTCGAGAAAATCTTAGCGCAACAGGAATTCTTTTCCTCACGTTTTCCATTTTTTCTTCTCCAGCGAATCGAGCGGATGACAAAACGACTGAGTCGACGCTCCGACGATGCCGAGGCTGGAGCTTTCATCGGATTCGACAGTTCCAGTGACTCGGATTTCTCTCAGGACGAGGTGCGTCTTTTTATTATTATTATTATTATTATTTCTTTATAGTAAAAATTTGGAAATCTGGGAAAATTCCAAATTCCAATGAAGTTTGGAAAACTTGAAAAAATTCTAAATTGTAGAAATTTCAAAAAATAAATTATATCATTTATTTTTTTTGCTTCCAGATCGGGAACAACGTTTTGTATCAGGAAAATCTCCTGGACGGGCTGCCCATGTGGCTGGACAGGCTGTTCGAGGGTTTGACGCATCGTTACTACATCAACTACTGGCCCGATTTCACCGCCAAGTAGTGATTTTGTAGAAAAGGTCAAGTCGTCGATGGGGGAATTTCGTAAGGACCCTAGCGGAGAAAGGTTCGCATTCGTAATATGCAAAAGGTCCCAGCGTGTTCGGGACGCACGAGAACGGAAGGAAAATAGGAAGAAAGGACGGATGGATGGATAGATGGATGCATTGATTGACTGATTGATCGATTGATTGGCGGATTGGGAGTACGAGTTGGTCGCGCGGGAATTGTCGCTTTTTTCTCCCCTTTTTTCTTTAGAATCCTTTCATAAAATAGTGAAGAATATTTTCAAAATTCATTTTTCTTCTTTCTTCTCCGTTGAAACAATTATTTTTCATTTTGTTCTTCCTTTGTGTAAGAAATTCCTTTTCTTTTTATGAATAATTATTTCTATTCGGTTAATATTTATTTCTAAAATATTTATATCCTTTTTTTTGTTGTCAAATTTGCAATAATTCTCAGTGGGAGCAACTCGTGCGCATAAACGCTACAGACACACGTCACACGCATTACCTTAATGATTCTAGTCATGAGAAAACCGGGCCGTGAATAGAGACAAAACATATTCGTATTAAAATATTATTATTATTAATAATAATAATTCAACATTTACGACGATACGAAGTAAACACGACTTTTCCTATATTATTATTATAATAATAGTAATAACAGTAATTATAATTATGATAATAATAATAATAATGATAAGAATAAGAACAATGCCGATGATGATGATAACGATTATAAATTATAAATATATACATATATATATATATAAATTCAAATGGGTGTTGATGAAAAACTGCCACTTTTTACGAAATTTTGAAATTCACAAAATTTTTCGTTCCTTCTTTCGATTGATTTTCTTGTTTCCAAAAAACGAAATGAAAAAATTCATTCTTTTTTGTTAAATGTCGCGTGATAATAATAATAATAATACTTATACTATTGATAACGGCGACCACGGCAATTATATTAACAATAATAGTAGTAATTTCGATAAAAAAAAATAATAATTATTATTATTAGTATTTTGCATGAAATTATTTTAAATAAATATTTTCATTGGCCGAAATTTAAATAACTATTTGGGAAAACACTTCAATTCTTATTATTTTATTTTTATTTATTATCATAAAGTGTCGTTCTCATTGGCACCCATTTTATACATTCAGAAACTTTTTTAGACTCATTACAAATTGAATATTAAGAAAAAATAATCGATTTTTCAGACGCTTTTCGGGGAAATCGCTTTTAAAAAAAAGGCAATTTCGGCTCAAATCGAACGAAGAAAAATCAAATTCAGGCCCGAATTTGACATTTTTGACAGAACGAATGTCTTCAATCAAGAGATTCTTTGAATTGAGTAAAATACAATCGAATTCGATTTTTAAAACAATTTTTTTGAGAATTAAAATTTCAAAAAGGGGTGGTTCCCCGTTTTTTCAAAGAACTCAAAGGGATTTTCTTACGCGATTTTTGAAAACGTAGGGGGAGGGGGGTAGACGAGGATATTGTTATTATTATTCGTACAATTAAGAGGTATCCACTTCTAGTCTAATTAATTACGATCTACTTTTACGAATCGAAAAGAGCAAAAAATAATTTTAGCGTTAGGGGGTGAGGGAGGGTAAGTAAGAAAATTTGATTACAGAGTTTTACATAAATCTTGAAAAGAGATAAAAACAATTTGTAGAAATTCGAAAGAGAAAGAAAAATATACAATAACTTGGAAATAATATTCATAATAATAATAATAAAAATAATAGTAATAATAATAATGATAATAGCAAAGATAAAGATAACAATATCGAAACAATAAATTCCGTGAAATTTTCGTGAAGGAATTACAAAAGTTTCGATATTTTCAAAATTCGCGAAAAAAGGAAGAAGAAACAAAATTTCTTCTTTTTTTAAAATAATTTCAATCATGAAAATTTGGAATGTAAAAAAGTCCTACGACTAAATTTCCAAAATGTAAAGGAAATTTTAGAACCGATGTTTTTCTTTTTAATTTTTCCAAAGAAATATTTAAAATATGACGAAATTGGAGAAACTCCCTTTTGATAATTTCAAAATATACTCTGACAATCTAAGGAAAAAAAGAATGCAATTGAAAATATAAAAATATACCAAAAATCCAATAATAATAGTAATAATAATAATAATAATAATATTGAAAGAAATAGTCGTTGATTTTCAATTAAATATATATAAACACAAACGCAAAAAAAATGGAAAAATGAAGTCCAGAGAATTCTTGAATTATTAATAAATAAATATATAAATATATTATTCTATATCGATATGATATATTTATTATATATTTATTTCTTAATAAACAAACAGTTCATTACTCGGTTAATTACTATCAATGAATATTGCAATAGCTAGAGATTTACTTATTACGTTAAATATAATAAATTTTATTAAACCTATTTATCATATTAAAAGTAAAAAAATATATATATATATATACATACTGTCGTGATATAATTTATTATATTTAATGTAACACTTATTCGTTCGCAAAAGTTTCAGTCTTACATTTAATATCATATATATACTCGATATAGTTACTATATTTAATATAATAAACATGTTCATTATATTCACTATATTTCTTATTTTTTATATTAAATACAATATATTGCATTCAATATGATAAATTTTAACACGTCAAATATTATATATATATTTTAAAATTACTTTACATCGAAGAAGAAAAAAAGCACAAAAGGATATGGAAGTTAAATAGAATATTAAAATTATGATTTACATATACTTATTAATTTAATTAACATTAATTAATATTACGCTAATATATAAATCATAATCTTAATATTCTATTCTTAATTTTCATTTCCCATTGTTCCTAAGAAAAAGTCCAATCCCTTTAATATTTGCATCGATCGCTGGAGCTGCAAAAAAATGAATCAATCAATAAATAAAAAAATAAATCAATTTGAAAAATGTCTCGCGTTCAATATTGACTTTTATTCACCCAATTTTCACACGGATCGGGATCCTCGAACTGCGACGATACAGGAAACAACGATGATTTTTTTTTTTACGTCGATATCAATTTTCACCACTTCCTTCCTCTTCCTCTTCTATTTTTTTATATTTAATTTAATACAAATATAAAACTCTCAAATTTGTCCGAAACGAAAAGGAAATTTCTTTTTTCGTCATTCCTCCTACGTTTCACCAATTCTCGATTGAAAAATAATAAATTTAAATTTTCAAACAATCGAAAAAACGAGAAATTATATTATTGATGTTATTAATAATAATAATAATAATTCGGACGTTTAGAAATTTCGAATATTCAATTTTCGCTATCATTGATTTCTCTTGATTGGAAAAAAAAAATAAAGTTGAAATACGAAAGAGAAATTAATATTATTATTATTATTAATAATAATACTAATAATAATGATATTTTAGACGCTGGAGATTTTCGAAAACGCAATTTTTACTATTTTTTCCTCTCAATTAAAAAAAAAAACGAAATGAAATAAAAATAGAAAAAAAATTACAAGTAACCGAAAATCAATAATATTAATAATAATAATCATAATCGTAATAATATTTCGGATGTTTAGGAGTTCCGAATACCCAATGCCTGTTCCAGTTCGGCGCGTTTTTGCTGCACCTTGGTGTAGAAATACCGGCAGACCGCCTCCTGCGCCCAGGGTTGGTAGTAGAATTCCGCTCGGCGCTCCTCCTCCGGGTTCCCGACCACGTCCGTCATCGTCTTGAGGTCCCGGGTCTGCGAGATGATCCACTTGTTGATAAACTGCTGCGGGTCCTTGGCGAAGCTGAGGAAGAACTCGCGATTCGTCTTCAGCTGGTTGATCGTCTCCACGGTCTCGTGGATCTTGTTGTCCAAGCTCTGGATTTCCTGCTGGCTCGCCGTCGAGAGCAGGAAGTTGTTCATCTGCGTCTTCAGCGTGTCGTCCACCTCCACGTCGATGTCGTAGCACGCCGTTTGCTTCGTCTCCGTTCCTGGATCGATCATGAAATGAAAAAAAAAGAAATGCCGTTAATTGGACGTTTTATGAAAATTTAATTCAGTATGAATGTAAAAATCACAATTTTGTTTTAAAAAAGGCGAATCTTTTTTTGCTTTTCTGTTAATAAAAAATAACAATGATTCCCCCTTATTCGATTGAAAAAAAAAAAGAAAAAAAAATGGTTTTCCAAATTAAACATCATTATTAACACTATGCCGTCCGGTGGCACCACGTTGGTGCCATGCGAAAACTGTCGGGCAAGCGCCGGTGGCACCACGTTGGTGTCGTACATAAAGATTCGTACCGGCGCCAAACGAAAGAGTCCCGATCAGACGTGCGAACGGCAAAGTGTTAATAATCCGAATTAACGCATGAAATTCGTACCCTCGACGCTGATAACGTGATTGATAACGATGGGATCGGGCGGATGAAGCAACGGGTTGAGCCGCTGCGGGATTTCGGCGAACTTCATTCGCGGGCAGGCGAATATTTGCTCCAGGTACTTGTCGCAGTTGATGAACTCGCGCTCGTGGCTGTCCTGCAACTTGTGCGTCTTGATGTACTGCCACAGCGCCGAGATGATGACCGGCCTGGTTTGCGTGTGCACGCCCAGCAAACGGGCCAGTCGCGGGTCCAGTTTGAATTGCAGCGGCTGATAGTCCAGCAGCAGGAGGATCGTGCACCGGACGTTCTTGTCACCGGGTCGCTTCACTTGGAACCCGTCCGTCTCCTGCGTAGTCAACGTGCGGTGCCACTCCACCAGGTGATTATCCGGACCGTACAGGTCCTTGTCAAGCTCGATCACCAGGCTCTTGAAGAACGACGAGAATTTACGCTTCACCTGAAAATAACAATGATTAATATAATAATTCTACCAATAATAATAATAATAATAATTATTTCTACTTAGTAAATGGAAAAAAAAGATTCTCTACCTTATTGGGGTCGTTTTTCGTGTCATCGAGGAGTCGACCCTCGACCCTGAGCTCCCAGGAGGCGACCGAGCCCTCCTCGCCCTCTCCGGCCTCCTTAGCGGGATAAAAGGTGTTGGAGATGAAGATACGCAGCTTCCGTTTTTGCTTCATCGGTCTCTTGAGGGCCTCCTGAATGTCCAGTCTCTTCCGCATTATCGTCGCATCCAGCTTGCGCTCGAACGCGAGCAGATCCATGTAGGCCTGGGACTCGGGCACTAGATCGCGCACTTTCTGCGGCAGGATTTTGTCCGCCAATTTCTTCTTCTTCTTAGAGGTGGAATGTGAAAAATCACTGTTCCAAAAATACCTAGATGAGTTTTCGTGAAAATCATAGTTTGAAAAATCGAAAGAAATTTGGAAATGGCGTTGTTTGGTGCTGAATGGACCCGAATTGGACCTAAATCGGACCGAGCTGCAGTATCGAAGTGGTCGAACGAATGCCAGTATTTTCGCAGAGAAACATTAAGTGTTTTCTCGAATATGATCTATTATAATTCTACCATAATTACTACAAGTATTATAATTACCATTCATCGGTGTCCAAATACTAGCATTCATTTTACAAAATATTATTAAATCAGTTATTATTATATGTATATTACGAATGATATACATATATGTAATTGTTGAACAACTATTAAATTCGGTGCGTACCAATGGTATCCACGTAATAGAGCAATTATTCGATGCTCTTTCCCGTTTTCCCAACAATTGTAAAATTAATATATGTAGTTAATTAGATCTTAATCTTTTGTTTTCTCATTGTTGCGATACTTACGGTTTCTGCTGAGAAATTGGTATTCTTTGATCGGCGCTCCTTTTACCGACCGGTGGAGTCGGCATTGGACCCTGTCGCATATTGGAATAAGGTTGATTGGGCCTCATGATGCCACCGGGTCCCGGACCGCCACTGCCCATTTGCGGAGGTGGGGTAAAACCCGATCTCTGTTGCATCTGTAGTAAAAAACGCGAAATTTTATTATTATTCATTTCTATTATCATCATCAATGTTGTTGTTGTTCTTGTTGTTGCTATTATTATTATTATTATCAATCAATATCCACAATAACTCTAATAGTAAAAGTCACAACAGGAATGAGATTGATAGTAACAACAAGTACAATAACAACGACAACCACAATAACAACTGCAACAATAAAAAAACTGACGACGTCGATGACAATCACACTAATAGAAATAATAACCATGACAACAACAACAACAAGGGAAACAACCATAACAAAAGCAACGATGACAACGAAAACAAAAACCACAACAAAAGCAATGATGACAACAACAACCACAATAACAATGATGTCAACAACAACGAAAACAATTACCATAACAAAAGCAACAATGACAACAACAACGATGGTGATGACCACAACCATAGCAACAACAACAACAACAAGGAAAACAACCACAACAAAAGCAATAATGACAACAACAATAACAACAACGGTGACGACTACAACCATAGGAACAACAACAACAAAAGCAATGATGACAACAATAACGAAAATAACAACCACAACAAAAGCAACGATGGCAACAACAACGACCACAATAACAATGTGAAGAAGAGCAGCTAAATCTTACCGGGAAGGTCGGCGTCGAGTACTGCCGCAAATTTGGAGGCACCGAGGACGGAGGATACCTCTGGGGCGGCGGTGGTGGCCCATTATTTTGACCTGTATTCGGTACAGGGAACCTCTGTGCCATCTTCTTTGCCCTCAACGTCTGTAAAAAGAAAACACAAAGTTAGAGGATAGCGGGCATTCGTAGCCAGGCTCCCGCCTACTGGTCAGTTAGCATTTAGCAGTTACCACGCCAAGAGAGAAATCCTCTTTTTATATCGTTTTTTTCTCTCTTTTGTTACTTTCTATATGTATATATATACTAACGCTAATACTTACGGATGATGTCGAGAGTACCGCGACGGAGAAAAGTACATGGAATTAATCACTCACTCGCGAATAACCTACCACGCTCTGCTTTCTTTCGCCGATACTCAATAGTCGCCACTCGCCAGTCGTCGGATTCTTTCTCGTTTCTCCAAGACTCCAAGTTACCGATTACGCCATTTTGGATTGTAGTACGCTCTATCGCGCATGCGCCACTCACAAACGGTAGCGTTATACGCCTTCGGGATTTAATCCAAAACTTGTCCAGTTCCGACCAACCATGGACGACGTTCTTACGGGGGAGCAACCAATTGGAGCGAAAGTTCGAATCCGGGTTGAAAATTTTTGAAAATAAAAAAGGAACAAAAAGGAAGGTAATGTAAACTTTTTTTTAACGAAAGTAGTTATTAAATTTAATTTAAAGGTACACATATACATTCATACAGTCTAGGTACAGTCAGTTCTCTCCTGAAATTTCTCAGAAATTTCTTGGAAATTTTTTCAGAAATTCAAAGAAGCTCAACTATTTTCAAAAAATGTTTGAAAATATCCGAATTTTTTGAACAAATTGTGACAATATTTTTCAGATCGATTCGAAAAGAAAATTTTAATATTTTCTAAAAAATCTATTTTTCCTTTAAAAGTAAATTTCGAAGCATTTGATTTATCTGAAAAATATTTTTTTCGTCGAATTCATACACTTTGTGAAAAATTCAAACGTCATTTTCAAACGAAATCTCGAAAAGAACCATAACTTTCTTTTTTAAAAACCCGAATTTTTCAGGGCAACATTTTCACTATTGTCCCCATTCTGCCCCTCGTAACGCCAACTTTTAACGTCCTTTACCAGCACCGTCTCTTCCGTGGGTTCATCCTCCCCGAAAACGCTCGAGT
Source organism: Gasteruption jaculator (assembly GCA_949825005.1). Taxonomy (NCBI): domain Eukaryota; kingdom Metazoa; phylum Arthropoda; class Insecta; order Hymenoptera; family Gasteruptiidae; genus Gasteruption; species Gasteruption jaculator. The sequence continues at coordinate 7,785,833 of OX463773.1, read as the reverse complement.
TGAGACTCACGGTGGCGCAAATCACAGCAAAGATATCCCCGGCGAGGGGCACCAGGTTCGAGGGCATCTTCTCGCCGACCAGGCGGAAGGCCTTCACCTTCTGGTGCGAACGTTCGATCCGCAGCCCGGACTCGCAGGTCTTGCCGAGGTGTCGACTGAGGACACGCACGGTCTCGTAGATGATCCTCTTGCAGTGCTGCGGCGTGCAGTGGAAGAGCATGGCCAGGAAGGCGTAGGACAGGTTCTGACGCAGCTTCACGTACGTCATGACCACCCGGTCGCGAGCGTTCAAATTGGCGTTCGGCCGATCCGGCTGCACGCTTTTCAACGCATCCACGATGCGCTCCAGCACCGGGAAGCCCCGGATGCCCGTCGCCGTGTGCAGCTCGGAGTCGCTCTTCACGAAGTGCAAGAACCTCAGCAGCAGGTCGCCGCTCTTCACTTGCACGCCCGCTTCCCGGACCTCGGGTACCCTTGGGAGGACGTTCCCGATCGGGAACTGGATGGGGTTGGTGACGAAGATCGGCACTGAGTTGTTCATGAAGATCCCCGTCGTCGCGACCTGGGTGGTAGCAGCCAGACCTGGGGAAAATATATTTATGAAATTCGTATTTTTTCTACAAAAAATTCAGAAAAATTCTTTTTTAATTATTCCAAATTGGAATTTTAGTAACGAATTTTAAAAGTATATTTTTATTAGAGAGTAGAGGTTCTAAAAAATTCTGAAAACGCATCTCAAAGGAAATTTTTTTTTGAAAATATTCTAAGTTAGAATTTTCGTGGGTAATTGGACAAAGTTCTAAGGTATATTTTTACCAGAAAGCAGAGGTACCGAGACTGGGACTGGGACGGAGATCGGGTCGTGGTCGATTTCGTCTGGGATGATGAGTTCCTCCTTGCAAACTGGATTCGGGTCCTCCGAGGGTTCTTCTTTAATCTTCAGATCGCCAACATCTTCGGGCACCTCTCCCAGGCCATCTGTGACCTCGACAAATTCCTTCCAGTTCTTCCAGTCTGGAAGGTTGCACGATGCTACCGCGGTTCTCTTGAGGTACCTCTTTTTGGCATGGTAATCTGAAAACACAAACACACAAATATATAAAATTTGAATAAATTTCTAATTTTTAAAAATTCAGAATTTTACATACTTCTACCGAATAATATACAATTTTATGAAGCTATTATACAATAGTCCCACGAATGAATATTAATAATTTTAAAGAAATGAATTTATTTAATTTCTTTATAAAATTTAAATAAAATCCTATTTAATAAAAATTCAAAATCTCATATATTTCCATAGAATAAAATACAATTTTATAAAACTATTTTTCATTAGTTTCATGAATTATAATTATTAATTAAAAAAATGAATTTACTTAATTTATATTCCTTTTTTTCCTTAACAGCGGCTTCTAACTCTTCTTCGTGTGGGGGATCCGTAACGACAGCGGTCTTTCCTCTCTTCTGATTCATCCTTTCCGCGCTTTCTTCAACGTTTGGAGCAGGCACCATCCAAGAGCACCCAGGTGTGGCATTGTTAGCCTCATGAAATCGGCCCTTCTTAGCCGGCGTGTCGTCATTAGAATTAATTGGTGGGCTGGGCGAAGACAATTCCAATTTTCCAGTTCCAGATACGATGATCTCTTTAGTTAAGGGCATACCGAGTCTGATGTCAGTTGTGTCCGCTGGGGGAAAATCGTCATCGACGAATATCGATGGGTCGATTGGCCATATTCCTGTAGCTCGAAAACCTTCAATCGCGGTTTCCATTGTCGCGGTATGGATAAAAGCTGATCCAAAAAGTGTTGAAATTTCAAAGAGAGTCACGTCCTTCCCTGGATTGTTTTGTAGCCATTTTTGAAGCTCATCGCCGTAACGAAGACTCAAAGGCTCCATAAAGGAAACATCGATTGGCTGAAGTTTGTGAGAGCAATGCGGTGGTAGACAGAGCAACAAAACGCCATTCTCCTTCGCGTAGTCTATAACCTGAAGATTTTTGAGATACGTCGAGTGGCCATCCGACATAAGAAGAACCGGAAAGTCCTTCGATGCCTTAGAAAATTCCACAAATTTTCGAAACCATACGAGAAATGACTCCGCGGTCACCCATCCACCGTTGTGCACCTCGGCCCAGCCTCCCGGTGGCAATCCGAACTCGAACTCCTCGTGTTTCTTCCTTCGAGGAAAAATGAGCATCGGAGGCACGTAAGATCCGTTCGCCGACATACAAATGAGGCAGGTTACATTTTCTTCGCCCTTCTCCGAGGATGTGAACGACCAGACTTGCCGTTTCCCCTTGCAAGCTGTAATTTTCGATTGGTTTTCAGGGTTCAGGGAAATTGTCGTTTCTTCGCAATTAAATATTTGAGAAGCCTTCAGTTTGTGCTCGTCGAGTAAATTCCTCAGCATTGAAAAAAACATATCGACAGACACTTCGTCGAAGACCATGGCTCTTGCAGTGGATGCTGCTTCGAGTTTGCGAACGGATAAAGTAGGATGTCTCTTGAGGAACCCGTTGACCCAGTCTTGGCCCGCAATTCCATTATGAAATCTATGACCGATGCCGTTTCTTACAGCGAACTGATAAGCCAAGCTTCGCAAGTCTTTCATCGTTAGACCAAATAACCCATCCTCCAAAGTTTTCAAGTAACGAACAAGCTCGAGTTCCTGCTCGTCCGTAAATACGTTTTTGAATTTTCCAGCCGTTTTGTCGATCTTGTAGTCGGGGTTTTCCCTTTTCTTTTTAACGTATCTTTCCAGAGTAGACTGAGGGACGTCGAATTGATTCGAAGCTTCCAAATACCCAAATTGGCCGGAAATAACTGCCTCGACGGCGTTGTTCATCGCCTCGGTGGACCACGATTGCCTATTTGTTTTTTTCTTGTATTCTCGAACCATCTAAAATCGAAAGAAAAGAATATTAGGGTCATACCAAAAACGATTCCTTATTTAAAAACATTGCGGGGCGGAATGGGGAAGTACCCCATTCTGCCCCGCAATGTTTTGCTAGGGTTTTTCTATGATAGAAAAACCCTGGCAGTATGGGGTACTTCCCCATTCCGCCCCACCCGTTCCGCCCCAGAGTCACGATTTAGGTTAGGGAGCTAAGGTCATTCGGTGGAGATTAACTACACGAAACTAAAGCAAAATTAAATGTAATTCCAGCATATAGTAACTATAGTTATAATGTAAATAAGTATGTATACCTTACCTTGATTGCATAATCATCAGAAGTTACAAACAGGAGCAAATAATCACACAACGGAAACTTCGCGCACCAACGCTCGAGAAAACTAGACTAACATGGCTGCCAAAGTTGAACGGCAACAGGTTGGTCTAGTTCTACTTATCGCCGCTCGCTGGCAGCACCTCCTTGACACCGAAAAACGTCGAACTTCATTCCGCCCCGGTATCCCGTTGTACCCCGGATTCCCCTATGTATATAAAATTTTAATAAAATTCCATTTACTAAAGATTCCATATTTCGTATATTTCTATTGAGTAAAATACAATTTTATAAAACTCCTAGCTGATATTGTTCGGTCTCATTGTTTAATATTTTTTTGTTATATAACGCCATAAATTCTAATAACCCTTAACGTTCACACTTTATAAAAATCACATAACGTGGATAAAAAAAAACATAATTTATGCAAATTTCAATATATTCGGGTAAGATGTAAGTAGATATTCTCAAGAAATGGAACTTCGGGAGAAAAATTAGAAAATAGTAGCGAACCCTGGTAAAATCGTCTTTTGGGAGAATTTGGTGCAGTGATGATTGATGCATAAATTAGAATTGGAATCGGAGTCACTTCCTCCAGAACACTCTGAGCTATCCGATAGATCTATCATATAGTCGAGCATAGCTCGGCGTCTCAAATTATACACCATCTAAAAAGAACAAAATGTCACATAAATATTCAACTAAAAAAATTCGAGGTCACATTATGGTATACTTACACTCTGACAAAGAGAATCACTGATTATACACACAAAAAAAAATTCGAAAAAAAATACTCCAGAAAAGCACAATGCCAGATCACTGGAGAAGAGGGTATCCTCAACTAATAATCAGACGCGATAGAAGTTCAATTTTCGAGTATCTAATTTAAGGAAACCGGGATCAGAATCGTCTGGGGTCAAACTGACACCAGGGTGAATGTTAAGGGTTATTAAAAGAAACATTTTGTGTCGAATACTGTCGCTGAATAATTAGGTTCAAGTAACCTACTAACATTTGAATTGTTTGCAATACGAATTAAATCTAACTCAGTTACAAAAATGTTATCGTATTCATTATGTTTCACGGTTGATTAATAATATCGTATAACAATAGTTATTTCTATACTACTACAGCATAGTACTGGTAAGAACTGTTGCTTAATTCAATTGTGTTTTAGAACCTGTTTGGCGTGCACGTGTTTCTCTCATGATCGCGTTGTGCGCTTCCCGATTTTTCGCTCGTTCCTCTTCTGTTTGCGCACCTCGTGCTTGGGCATTGAGAATCCGAATTCTTTCATTCTGTTGTTCGCGTTCTTCGACCGTTCTGTTATTCCGTCTTAATGCGTCCTCTCTGTTACGTCGTGTACGTCGACCGATGTTCGACCGCCGTATCGCTGGCATTTTTCTATTTCAATGTACAAAACAGATGCGTGTAGATCAAAATGCGTCGACGGTAGTGGTATCGCGCTCCCGCAATAAAAGTAACACGAGTCGAAAAATTTTCATTTTACAGGAGAGACAATGGAAAATTGAACTTGGAGCGATATCGAAGTTGACCAAAACGAATTTTGTCAAAACTATTTATTGATTTCACACATTCTGCCTTTCCTGTGCGAAGTTCCTTATTTCGAGAACACAATTGACACAATATGAATTTTTTTATTTTTCGACTTGTCATTTTTCTTGCAGGGGCGCTGTATGAACCGTTCAATGCACAAATAGATTAACTCCATAAAAAATGAATTGAACAAAAATTATAAAATAGCATATATTGCTTGTGAAAAACCTTTTTAAATAACAAATTTTAAAAATAGACAAAAATGGAGTTGATCGATTTGTGCATTGAACGGCTCATGTGAATTTAATTGACGGGGTAATTTTGGATGGACTAGCCAAAATAGTATTATTTTTCGTGACCCTCCAACTGATTACTTGCAATTTATAATAATTTCGATATTTTTTTATTTCTTACATACGTTCCAATACCGAATGTATGATTATAAGCCGAAAATGTTGTTTAAATACACGGTGGGACGAAACTGAGGTTAGATCGAAGCGATGCTATCTGTAAATAATACTTATATTGTCATCCCAATTTTGCATGTAACAAATGTAACATTTCGTTTGAATTAAAAATGTTGGCTAAATATAACGAATTTTGCTAATTCTATATTTCGCTAATACTTACAATACGAATTGTATATTTTCAATGTTTCCATTTATTGAACCACTTTATTGAAAAAAGAACATACTATTGTTATGAACTGCATACTGCAAACAATTCGATATCAATCAACGCGATTTACTTGAACGCGTCTGTAGCGCCACCTACCGAATGGAAAGCACACTTCTATTCAATCAACAAACATTTCGTGCGAAAAATCGGTCCGTAAATATAGGGATTAGACTGTAGCGCCAACTGTCGAAATAAAACAAAACTAGAAACTTTCCTCGCCAGTTCGATAATATTTTCCAGTTTATTTACCAAATTTTCTGGATAATTCTTTTCCAAATTTGAACATTGTAGATTTGAAAAATTGTCTCCTAAGTTTCCGTTAATTATCAGCCAGTAGCGACATCTTGCAATTTGCATTCACCGGATAGTTTTTTGGTTAGGTTTGGTTATTTTTTGTTTCGGTATTGTGTAGTAATATTATAGATAATAATAATAATAATAATAATAATAATAGCGAGACAGGTCCTCGAGGTAACAATGGCCAACTCCGTGTCTTCTTCGACATCAATGACGACGTCATTTTACGAGCCGACTCCAGTTTACGATGAGAAGAGGACTGCAATTTTACGCGAGAGCATCAAAGTGGTAATTTTTTTACTAAAGTAACGTCGGTGACGTCTCTTCGGGGTAATTTAGAAGTAGGAATTTTGCGGTAAAAAGAGCGTACTTATACGCCCTTTATCAACCAGGACTTGTTTGTAGCAACGGTATTGTTGTAGATCTTTAGGAATGCACTAGTATTTTTACTATACTTTTGATATGTGTATAATAATAAAAATAATAATAAAATAATCAGAATAAAAATAATAACAACTACAACAACGATGACAACGATGATTTCTCTTGGTTAGTCGTTGATAAATAATTTTTTATCTTGGTATTCTACTTCGATTCTCGAAATTCTGTCTTCGGATTTTATGAAATAGTAATTGAATAAAAAATTGAATTCAGTATAGTAATAATACTATGTATTTGTTGCTGTATATAAAGTTAGCCTCTTTTGTTATAGAATTTGCATGAAATCTGCAAGAAAATAACGCAAGTCAACGCAAACATGAAGGAGCTCCAGGAGAAAATGCAGGATTCCGCTAAGCTCGTCAAAGCGATTCAAACGAAGAAACTACTCGCCGAAGATTAAGATTTTTATGCAAATCTTGCACAAAGAAACTTTTGCACCCACTGCCATATTTTTGAAAATAATTGTACCTACCAAAAAAGGGTCGTCCCTCTGAATAAACTGAATCTTTTTTCTACGCCAAATTTTCAATATCATTTACTCATGTATTTGATTATCCGTCTTTCTCTTTTTTTACTAATAACTTTTACTACAATTCTTAGATTCTAAATCTTAGTAAGGTTCTGCTATAAAAATACAAAAAATACCGCCTCGTTGAGAAAGTCGAACGTTTTTGAACTTGTAATACGAAAAATCGTATACCGGGATTGTCTTGAATTTTTCTCTAAATCGTCGATCGAATTTTGATTTAAATCCCTAGAAAGAAAAATTGAAATAAAATAATTTTGTACCGTAGAATTAATTTAAGTCCAGTCAAGCATTTCCAATTACAGTCACTCAAATTGTAAAAACGAAATCCTTCTTTCACTATTAGAAATTCGAGAAAGACAAAAAAATCGACTTCCGTTACAAATTAAAAATCTTAAATCATACAAATATTTTTTTAACTTAATAAAATGCTTTATCTCATTATCTAACCACTCCTCCTTCCACTTAATTCATTACCTAACTCGACTCGTGGTGACTTTTGCTCCTACGGGCCCGTGGTGTCCTCGGTAAAGGCGGTTTCATGGGTGTGCATCCGGAACAATCTTCAGCTAAAAGAAAAATGCACACATCCGTAAAGAAAAAAAATATACTTATATATCCTCATTTTTCAAATAAATGTATTCTGAATTTTTCAAATTCAAAATTAATGTTTAATAATTTCTTTAAAACTATTCGACTCTTACCATTAAACCTTACGCTCTTCCGGGTGGATCTTCGCACCTTCTGCGACTCCTCCTGGTGAAATCCCTCATCTTTATCCTGCACGCTTTCCTTCTCCTCGTCCTGTAACAATTTCTCGTTGACGTTCCTCTCAGATTGGGATTTTCTCCTGCTGCTCCTCCTTCTTCCCCCTTTCTGTGTCGGAGTGCCTGGTTCGTGTACTTCAAAATTCTGGAGTAAAAAATATAAATTCAAAATTCGCTGAATTCCAAAAAATTTGTTTAATCCTGTTACGTTCCCACTCACCCGATCTATTCCAGCCTTGGACCGTCTGCTGTTCGGCGTGAGGTGGACCATCCTGTTCCTAAGGACCCGAACCCCTAATTCCTCCTCTTCCTCTTCTTCTTCTTCCTTTTCCTGATTTACTGCACCCACATCCTTCCTCGCAGGCATTCGTAGTTCCCTCAGTAAAGAGTCCTCGGAAGATCCGGACTCGTTGCCCGAGCTGCTCTCCTTAAGATCTCGCTCCTCCGCAGCTTCGCAAGGTTCGACCGGATCCCGATCTTCGTCGAAGCTCTCATTCTCGAAATCCAACTTCCTCTCCGCCGAGATACGGTTTACAGCGAAGTCCTGGTCGTCGTAACTGTCGATCATCGCGAGGGCAGCGGCCAGGTCCATTTTGTTAGCGCGTTCCTCGTCCACGGGGACTTCGTTGAGGACCACCCGGTCGTCGAAGTTCACCTTTTGCGCGGACTTCTGCGGCAGTGACTCCTCGGCTCTCTTGAGAATGCCCTTGGCCGGTGTCTGCGTGGAGTTGACGTAGGAAATCGACTCGTCCAGCTTCACCTCTGGCGGCTTGCACATCTGGCTGACCTTCATCACCATCAACGGCGTTTTTATCAGCGTGGGTACGTTCAGATCCTCCATCATCTCCACGATGCTCCTCCTGCTGCCTTGTTGCTGCTCTTTCCTCATCGGAGTTAAGAGCATCGATCTTCTCCTAAAGGCTTCTTTCCGATCTGGCACCTCCTCGGATTCATCTTTGATCGGTTCTTCGATCTGCTGCTTTCCCTGGTTCCTTCTCTTCGCCGCGATAAGGGCTCGCAGGCCGCTGGATTTGACAGGGACCTTCTTCGGCGGCTTCTTGGTTCCCATCGGTCGCTTTTTTTCGGGTTTGCCAAGTTTGGGGGCCTCCGTCTCCACCCAGTTTCTCGTTCGAAGCTCTTCCAGCTCCTGGAACCGCTTGTCGCAGTCCTCCACTTCCATGTAGGTCATATCCCAGAAGCCTTGCAAGTCACGGCACATTACGAGCCTCTCGCCTTTGCCCAACTCGCACTCGTTCACCAGGGAGCGAAAGCGCTCGAACTTCTTGGCCAATAGCAGCTTCGTTTGTCCCACCGCCTGGAGGATGCGGTACTGCGAATCCTCGGGGACACTCGGGTCCGACATCGCCGACTCCCACTTGTCGCACAGCTCGGTGAGCCTCTCGACTTCGCGGTTTAACACAAAGCGGAAGTATTTAGATGTTTTTTCCTCCTCCTCCACGGAGATATTGAGCTTCTGCATCACCGTGTCTTTGGTTGGGACGTCGTCGTTGTCCATCGGGGACTTCCCCAGTCCTCGACGTAATTGTTGTTCCTTCCGAGCGTTGCTCTTCCCCCGACTCGTGATCACATACGGCGAGAACATGGCTACCGGCTCGGGTTCGAGTTTGGGTGTGGTTTTTGGTTCGGAATCTCGCAGGAAGGAAATACGAGCGTTCGAGGGCGTGTTCTCCTTGTCCTCGGTAGTCTCCTGCGAGGACGAGTCCTCCGACAAGTGCAAGTCCACAGCTTCGATGGACGAATCGTTACCCGGGTTCTGGTTTTCATTCAAACTCTGATTCTGGTTCTGGTTCTCATTCTGTCTCTCATTCTGGTTTTGGTTTTGATTCTGGTTCGGAGTTTGGGTGACCATCGGCATCACAAACCGGAACTCCTTCGTGATGGGATTCACCGCCACTCGTCCGAACAAGGGAATATCGTCGTACGTCGGGACGACTTTTTCCACATGGGAACGACGATTAGCCGCGACCTGCTTCCTGGAGGAAGAGGATGACTTTGGTATATGTTTCTGCGCGGCAGCTAATTTCTCCAGCCTGCGCTTCTCCGTGGCTCTGGTGACCCTCCTTGGTGGAGTCTCGGTCTTGGTTCTATGTTTGCAGATTTTGCCGGTTACGTGAGTGGCTAGCTCCTTGGGGTTAGCCGCCAGCGTTTTTGGGGGTGAATAAAATTTGTGTCGGAGAGGTCCTGCTGGTTTGAAGACTGGTTTCTGGATCTGCTTCTGCATCTTCTTCTCCAATTCCTTTTTCTTCTTCCATTTCTCTAGCTGCACGTAACGGTCCTCGTGAGCAGCCTGGTTTTCTGGAAAGGAGTTCACTGGAGGTAATGGATGTGACCTTGGATCATTTTTAAAGACATAACATCAATTTCACATTTTACCAATTGCTAGTCTATTAATCAGCTTTTTGTCGCCAATGCTTAATAAATATAATTTAGCATTAATATCATCAAGCGGCCGGTCGGATGCGGGGATGCTGTGGACTTGCTAGCGGTCGGTAAAGTGTTAAATTAAGTCAAATGATATTTAATAAAAAATTCCAGTTTTAATAACATTAAAACTCTAAACCGCTAAAATTTATACAAAAATATTGTTAATAAATTTATACTAATTTTAAATATAGAAGGTGTAGAATAGAAATTTTTTAAAAAAATCCATTTTTTGGTGTTGAAAAATCAAAATTTAAGAATTCATAACATTTGAAATTTTGGGAAATTCGATATACCTCAATAATTTTTTGAAAACAATTAAAATTTTGAAAAATTTTCGAAATTTTCGAAATTCCAAGAGTCGCGGATTTTAAAACTTTTATAAAATATTGGAAAGTTCTCAATTTTGAAAATTCCTTGAAATCCAGGAAATTCAAAATATGAAAAACTCGAAAATACACGTACACACGCATACACATACATTACAATACACAGGGAGCAACGTACCAACGGGAACGGGGGAAGACTGTTCGTCGAACGCGAGATGATCGAGGTCCCGATTGGAGTTGAATCGTTTGGCCCTTTGGGCCCTCCGGTTGTCCAAATGTCGCTCTTTTCGAATGAAACGTCCCTCCGCGATGTTCCCAAGGCCGAAGCCGATTTTCTTGTATTCTCTATGTGACATGCTTCAATGAAAATCTCGTTGTTATTGTTATTGTTGTTGTTGTGTCGTTATCTGTACAAACTCTTCAACTCAGTGAAACAGGCACTGATAATTAAAATCCTCGTTCGTTGGCGTTTCATTCATCAAATCAACCCGTTCCTCGATTAGATTTCACTCTTTTTTCTTTTTACTTTTTATCACTTTATTTCACTTTATTTTAACACTCGTTGATTCTCGTTCGCGATTCCCACGAACGGACGCTTGTAACGGACAGTCATTTGAATTGATACTGAATTGAATAACGAACAAAAATGGCGGCGGTGTGCGATCTTCTTTTGGAGGGGAGTGGCGATAATAATAATAATATTACCGGTTACTACATACTACGTATGGACCAGACAATTCTTCAGTTCCAACGGAAAGGGCCACTGGTATCTTGGATCTAACGGTACGAGTCGCATTCGAAGAGATTTGGACGAATTTCTTGGTTTTCCCCGTATTTTCGAGTGTTTTCAAATTTTCGAATTTCGCGAAATTACGAAATTTTTATTACGGTTATTATTATTATTACCATTATTATTATTACCACTATATTATAATTACTACTCTAATACTACTATTATTGTTTTTAATGTTATTATTATTATTGTTGTTGTTGTTGTTGTTGTTGTTGTTGTTGTTGTTATTATTATTATTATTATTACTGAAAAAAGAGATGCCACTGCTTCCAGAAAAAGAAATTTTTGAAAAAAGATAGAATTTGTAGCTCCTCGACCGGCTGAGATTGTGTTGTTTCATCCGATTTCCAGTTTGCAGGTTCCTACATTGACGATAACGATGAACCAAGGTTAGAAAGAGAAGGCCGCACAAAAAAGTGCAGTGAGCGCGGCGAGTAAACTTTTGCCGGTACCAAATGCGCGCGGCGAAGGAGGACTCAGGAGATTTCGTCGGACTTTCGCTAATGATCTCCATCCAAAACAATGGCATTTGCAACGAGGGGTTTGCGAGTTTTGTGTAAAATATATAACAGTAGCAAGAATGCGAATTACTCGACGCTACGACCGGCAACCAAACGAATCGCTCTGGTGCAAAAGGCGCAAAAATGTTTTTACGGCAGCGAACGTGAGTCTTACGATTCCCATTCGTCGCGAACATAACCTCCGATTTCCTCCAGATGAGGAATTCCATCTTCGGAGCATGCTTCTGCCCTTAAAGAAATAGCATTTGTTTGTCGGAATCAACGCGATTCTTGCGTTAACAATTTTATCAACGATTCCATTCGCGACTCGCGCTTTCTGGAAGTTATTTTTTTATCTCATGTTTTTTCTTTCGAAAACGTGCATTTCATTTGAATTGTTTGGGATTTCTAGATCCTGGACTTTTTTCTTTTTTTTTTCTAGATTTTATACCAAACAATTGAATCTTATTTCGCACTGATCCATACCATCAATATTTTTTCTCCAAAAAAAGTTTCTGAAAAAGCAGTAAAAGGACGAAACATTGAATTGTAATAATCTTGCAGCGAATCGACCCAAAATAGCTGGCAGCCTAACGAATCTACAATCCGCCACATCGTCCGCCTCTCGGTTGACCCAAGAAACGGCACAAAACGAAAACCAAAATGAATCAAACAAAGAAGAGGAGGAGGATCGAAAGGCTCGTGAACATTCGTGGAAAATGATGAAATACAGCTTCGCCTTTTTCGGAGTATCGATGGGTTTGATGGGTTCTTACGTACTCTACGAACTGGGAAGACCCAATTACGACGAAAACGGGAACATCATCGAAGATGAATTCTCAAATCTACCACGTTTCGAACAAATTTATAGACGACTAAGACGCGAATTAACTTATTATAAGAAGCTAGTTCAGGAACCGAGTAGAGACAAATTGTTACCAGACCCATTGAAGCATCCTTACATTCAGCCTCCGTATACCGTAGTTTTGGAAATGACCGATGTTTTGGTCCATCCCGACTGGACGGTGAGTCGACTATCGAGGAGCGATGATTTTTGAAAACCAGGTTTGCGAGCTATTAAAAATGCTTTGTGATATTTTCAGTATCAAACTGGTTGGCGATTTAAAAAACGACCAGGAGTGGATCAATTTCTCGAAGCGATTGCTCCTCCGCAATTTGAAATTGTCGTTTACACAGCGGAACAAGGAATGGTGCGTTATATTTTTATATTATTATTATTATTGTTGATGTTAGTATTATAAGGTAATTCCAAATTGTTGCAACTGCATTTTTTCATGGGCTGAAGATATGAAAGAAATTTGAAAAATTTGAGAAATCACCAAGAAATTAGAAATTGTATTGAAAAAAAATTATTTGCAGACCGTCTTCCCAATTTTGGATGCGTTGGACCCCCAAGGATTTATCATGTACAGATTAGTAAGAGACGCCACGAGGTTCGTCGATGGTCACCATGTAAAAGATTTGGATGCCCTTAATCGAGATCTCAAAAAAGTTAGTAAATGATGGTTATCGATAAACAATTGGTTTATGCAAAAAATACAATTTCGTCTATTATTTTTTTTTAGGTCATTGTAGTGGATTGGAATGGGGAAAGCGTAAAGTTCCATCCAGAAAATACACTGAAAATTCGAAGGTGGACAGGAAACGACGACGACACGACCCTTTATGATTTAACCGCATTCCTTAAAAGTATGTAAAAAAATATTTATGAAAGAATACATATTCTTTCCTGCTTCCCCCCTCCCCCATAATTTTATAAAATTGTAATTACACAAAGAAGCCTAATTGTTTTGTTCTTCCCTTTTTTAGCGATACTAACGACAAACGTGGAAGACGTGAGAGAAGTACTTAATTATTACCGCGAATTCGACGATCCACTGGAAGCATTTAGAGAGAACCAAAGAAAATTATTGGTAATGATTGTTTTTTATTTAGAAATTTAATTTTCTGTCAATTAATTGAAGCAATTAATTGGCAAGAAAAAAAGCCGAATTTTCTCGCAAAGAATTGTTGCAATTTTCTTAGCAAAATTTTAAGCAAAATTTCCTAATTCGAAAATTTCCTTTCTCCTTGTTAACAGCAAATGCAGATGGAAGAGGAGGAAAACAAAGCTCAGAAAGAAAGTAGCAAAGTCCTCACGTCGAAATGGAAACCAACGTTTTTGCGAAATCGCTGAGTTAATCGAGTGGCTCTTGTACGCGCATAGCAGATTTAAAAAAAAACAACATTCAAATGCCATTTAAAAAATACGCCAACATCTGTACGTACATAATTTTATTATAAACAAATAAAAAAAGTGTACAAAGTAACGGAATAATTTTTTTTAACGATTATGCCGTCCGGTGGCACCACGTTGGTGCCATGCAAAAATTATCGAGCAAGCGCCGGTGGCACCACGTTGGTGTCGTGCATAAAGATTCATACCGGCGCCAAACGAAAGAATCCGGATCAGACGCGCGAACGACAACGTGTTAAAATCCGGGCACGAAAAATTTGGATTTTTTCTTCTTTTTCTTATCCTGGAAATTTTGAGACTGGGAAGAGACTTTCGGTAAAAACAATTCCTGAATAGCGGTGCTATCGTCCAAGTACAGAATTTCATCAGCTCTCTCCGCCTGCTGTTGCTGTTGCTGAGAGACACTGAATAATTCTTGACTACTTATCCCCGTAAGGTCCAAAGCTTCTATTTCTTGAGACGCCGGAGGCGCCGAGTCTTTCGCAGCTTCCAACCAGTTCAACACTTTGTCGACTGGTTCGGTTTGTGAATTATTTTCGGTAGACAATGCCTCCGCCACTTCCCAAGCCGCCAATAATTCCGAGGCCAAGATGTCCTGGTACGAATTTAATTTCTCCAAGGATTGCTGCCATTTTACTTCGAGATAGGACTCATCGATGGAACATGTGCGTTCCGCTTTTGGGTTCAGTTTTCTATTCGTGAAACCTGGAATGATTTTTGACGAATTTAACTTACTCGCAATTTTAAAACTTGCAAAAAAAAATGAATTTTACTTAACACTATGCCGTCCGGTGGCACCGCGTTGGTGCCATGCGAGAACTATCGGGCAAGCGCCGGTGGCACCACGCTGGTGTCGTACATAAAGCTTTATACCGGCGCCAAACGAAAAAATCCCGATCAGACGTGCGGACGGCAAAGTGTTAATTGGATAAATTCTTCCTAATTAGTCGAAAAAAATTTCTAATTTTTTTTTTCAAGAAAACTTGATAATACAGAAAATTAAAAAATTACTTTGAAATATGTGTTCCATGTCGTTCCTTTGCGATATCGTTAAAGGAACAACGGAATTCCTTTGTTTCTCCATCGCCTTCTCCCATTCAGCCAAGGCGTAGTAAGTTTGGCAATTCTCCAGCGAATATTTGTCCAGTATTTGTTCGTGTGTTATGCACTGATAAAATATGTCACCTAAAAAAAATGAGAATTAGTCGAGATTCGACTATTGTTCAATTTTGCAATAACAAAGACAATGAGGAACTGGGGAATTTTGTTTCTTCGAATGTTTCGAAATTGATGAGGCAATAAATAATAATAATAAACAAACCGGCTGAGTTTTGTGTAAAGAACGAAACGTTGCCATCGTCGTTCAAAATCAAAGCAGATCCGGTGTTACAAAGTTCAAGTCGTTTCTTCATTAACGGGTCCAAGCATTTTCCCTGAACTTGGACCTCGAACAAGCTATTCAAAATATTAGGCTGCTTGTATGGTAGATTATGGCTACAGGGAATTTCCATGTTGGACCAATTATTTAATATTATCGAGTTCTCCCCGGACAACTGACTGGATAGAACCACGATCTCTTCCTCGTTCCTGTAATACAGCGAATACATGGTTTTTATGCTTTTAGAGATAAAACAAACCGGGAAAACTGAAATTTCTTTTTTGAAGCAATTTAAGTCAAAGCAAGAGAAAAAAGAATTACTTTTGGATTGATTTTTAAAATTTTGGCATACCTATTAAAAACATTGCCAAAAATTGGAGGACTTTTATACAAATGCATCCATTTTTGGGCTACGCATTCCTTCGGCGAACGTTTATCGCATGTCAGAAGACTGTGGTAGCTCGCAACGTATCGACAAAAATTGTTTCTACTCGGCAGCGATAAACTGAGGTTTTCGCAAACTTCCAGATCTGATTTTGGACACAGTGTCAACGATACTCGATCCAAGCGATCCTGAAACACAATTTCCAGAGATAATCGATACGAGTGGGAAATTAGAAAACTTCTTTTTTATTTTAGTTGAAATATTTGTTCGGGGAAGCAGCTTCGAAGCAAAAGAGAGTCGAAGAACTTTTTTCTGTTTCGCTCATATACGATGAAAGTCTGGAAAAATATTTTTGGAAATTTCCAAAGTAGTTTCAAGGAATACATATAACACTTGCAATATATATAATAATTGCAATAAATTTTTGAGAATTGAACTCACTCTAATGTCCAAATAATGTAAACAGCATCGATCCGTAAAAGTGAGAACGTTCGGGTCGTCTAATAAAAATTGTATGCTTCCCCAAGAGTCTTCGAGCGTTGCCTCTGCTGTTATTGTTCCACTAGCGAGAGATTTTCTGGAAAGAGAAAATTCTTCACAAATAATCCTGTTAGGATTGGTCGAATCCAAATATCGGATTATTCTTATCTGGTACAGAATAGATAAAAAATGAGAAATAAATATTTTTAATAGACAAATACCGTTTTGTCAAATCCCATAATGTTAAACCTCTCTTCGTGTCCAACGTACAAAATTGGTTCGAAGCATCCTGTTTGAAATCCATACTTATATAATTTTCAGTCGACGATATTTCATCGAACTCCGTTAACTGCATCTTATAATTATTTTCAGTCAGCAAATTAAAAGTTATGCGATTCTTGAACCTGCTGGCGATACTACCTAAAATAATTACCAGTAACGTAAAAAATTATAATTGAAATTTACACGAGACCGATATTCTAGAAATATAAATAATATAAAATACTAGAATATAGAATATTTCTTAGAAACTAGGTAATTTAATATAAAAATTATACTTACAAGACCTATTCGTCAAGGAATATCTTAATTCATAGGGAATGTCTTCAGCTAGTTTGCATTTCGATGCATTTTTCAAATTCGGTTTCCAAATTAAATTTTTCATTGGTACGATCGGTGCTGCGACTGCAAAAATTCGACACATGAATCGTGCGCTTTATTGAAATAGAAAGAAACCGCATTACCTATTTCTTTCGCATACGGGAAAACCAAAATATTTTGACCACCCAGCTGCAAGCCGTTGAAGGAGCCTCGGGAGTGATACCAATTGTATTTCTGCAAATTTCAGTTTTGAATAACTCGCTCGTTCCTTCATTTTAAAAAACTGGGTAGAATAAAGGGGAATGTTTGAAAAATCGTACCCCTGAAAATTCTGGATCGGGATCCAAATGACAGAGTTCGGCAATATCCGCTACATGTCTCGGTAAAGTCGTACACTTTCTTCCATTTTCTTTGTTCCATTTCGCTCTTATTTTTTGAATTACCGATAAATCTATTAAAGAAACGGATACACTTATTGTACACGATAAAAATTATAACTAAGGCATTTTTATCTACAGAAATTTAATGAAATTGAATTTTACTTTTGCCGTGTCGTTCGAAATTCACGAGTAGCCTTTGAATGTCGTCGTTGATACGCTTTTTCACGGTGAGCGGCTGTAAAACTGGATCTTCGTCATAGAAAACTGCAAACAAGAATGAAATTTTGAATTTTCAACTATTTCGACTCCTTTTCTTCCATTTTTTTTTAATGAGATTTTCTCTATCGGTTTTTAGATAAATAATGATACCAATCGAAATTGTTTGTTCAATGACAAAAAGTGATTCCTTTAAATTTGTTCAGGGATTCATCGATAGGTCTGTAGTTCGATATCCGAACCCAAAAAGTGAGAAATTTCAAAAAAGTGAGAGAGTCGTACCACAAGGAGGTAATTTGGCAGGTGGTAAAAGTGGTTTTGGCAGGTCGCAGTGGTAGGGAAAATCCTGACAGAGGCTTAAAACGTTTTCAGGATCCCAATAATCCAGACACGAGGAGCTGTTCAGGGTGTTGCCGGGCACAGAGCAGTGTTTGTGTCTACGCAAAAAGTGACCGCGCAACCTGCCCCGTAAATAATTTTCAGCCCGTCGAAGCGTTTTGCTCTCGTCGACGGCTCGACGACTGTCTTCCATTTTTCTTCAAACTTAACTTTGTGTTCATACTTTTCATGCCACTTTATCTCTTTTGATCGCCTCTGTGTGTTTTGCGTCGTTCGACCACGTGCTCGATTCCAATCTCCAAAAATCCAAACAAAATCAGGTAACATACCATACAAACACGTTACTTTGATGTATTCGACAACAGATGGCGCTACTATGCCGTTTAAACTGTTAAATTCATGTTTATTATTCTTTTCCCAAATCTAATTTTAAAATTTCTATATTTAGAAAATTTACTAATAATTTATTGACATTAATATTGTTATTATTGTTGTTGTTATCATTAGTATTATTGTTATTATGAATCATAAAAAATAGTACCAATATTGGCTAAAAAATAGATAATAGAAAATTTCACTTTTCCAATATTTGTATCTATTTTATTTACAAAAAAGTTTGTTTTATACCTGATTATTATTATATATTTCTAGAAAGGACTCATTGTTATTCTTACAGTCCTCAGGGGAGAGAGAAACAAAAAATACATGCGAATCTTATTGAATATAATCTCAAATCAGTTGTCTTCAGGTCGAAGGACCGAGAGTCGAAGGATTCTGTGACAATTTCCCCAACATGGATATGCAAAAAGTGCTTAATAATTTAAAACGCTACCCAGAGAACAAGTTTTCTTCAAAAAATAATACCTGCATTTGCCCGGAGGACCGTAAAATTGTGCCCTTCAGGAAAACTAAATTTGAAAAGGAAAGATGTTCGATGAAAGACTTGGACAAATGTGTGAAAAAGCTCTCCGAATTGATTTCCGATCCGATTACGAAGGAAAATGTTCCTCGAATAACTCAATTGCTCCATGATCTTTTGCAGGAATCAAAGAATCGACATGAAGCATTTGTATCCTTTGACGAAAGAATAATAAAATCTAATAGAAATATATGATTTTTCCTAAACTAATGTTGCAATATTGTAATTCAAATTTTAATAATTTCAACATCAAATATCGAACAAATCCATCGCTTCTAGAAATTGAAACATTTATCGACAATAATGGAGGTGATCGAGTTTCTTCACGAGAAGAGAAACGAAGTGGAGGAGTATTCGATAATTTTGAAAGAGATATTATCGCTGCTGAAGAATCCATTGATTTTGGAAAAGTCCTCCGAGAATCTTTCCTGTTCTAATTTAATGGAACAGTATTTTACATTTTTGGGATCCTTAATCTTGGTGCTACTGGAACCCGAAGTGGTCGATGTTCACGATATACTCATTAATTTACTAATAAGAGAAAAATCCGTAACTTTGGCTGATATAAAAGTGGAATCGTGTAGAAAATCTATGGAGAATTCGAAACTGCCTCTTATCGTTACGGATTATTTGGAAATAGTGTCGGAAGGTTTTTATTTAGAAATTTTGGAAATCGCCTTCCTCCTGGTATCGGTTTCCAATTGTTGCTGTAAGATTTTCAATATAAAAACTAATGTTTTATGATTTTGATGCAAATTTTAACTAAAAATTCAGATTTTAATAAAAAATTTGGTTAATTAAGGTTAAGAAATTTTTTTAGCTTATAATTAGAGATAAAAGGATGCAAGGAGATATATATTATATATTGATATTAGGTTTTAGGATGTTACAAACTGGAATCCTAAATCACATTTTCACCAGATTGAGTCCAGGAAATTTAGCAAAAATCAATTCGAACTCAGTTTTTCATGATTTTGAAACTGATGTCGAAGAAATGGATAATTATTCCTACAACCGGATTATTTTAACGATGAATGTTTTTTGGACACTTTTGAAATCGTTTTTACTCTCCGAAAAAGCATCGGAGGATTTTACAAAACTGGAGACTCCGAATAAACATGCTATGTGGTAAATAAAAAATATCACCTATTTTTACATCTTTCAGCTAATACAATTTGATATCCCTTTCAGGGGGTTGCAATACATTTTCAGAAAACAAGTGCATTTGTGCAAACGCAGTGGTCGAAGCTTGCAATTGAGGAACGAAATTGCGACATTGCTACTCGGTAGCTTACATGTTTTTCCCCACTGGAATTTTGTCCCAAATGGATTTGCCGAGGATTTTGTAACTTTAATAACAATTTGGGACGAACGCGACCATGAAATTGGTTGGCTACAAAACGTAACTTTTGATAAAAACGATGAGGATTTATATTTCAAGAAAATTGTACTCCTCATTATTTCTCAGCTATTAGAGTGCAAGCAAATGTTATCTGTAACTATCATTATTTTATACCTTTCAGTTATAGTAATATATTATTTTTTATATTTAAGTCTATGGAGCATCCTGTGATTTTCTTCTGTAAAATAATTGTATGATTTACAATTTTTGTAGATAATAACTTGGAAGGAATTTGCGAAGTGTCTTCTTAACTCGATCCACCCCGATACTAACAATTCGAAGCATCGATGGAGTTATTCTCAATTTCGAGACCTCTTGGAATGTGTCTTGCACACTTCGACTAAATTGGCATCGAAGTTGCCCAAAGAATTTCTAAAATACCATGGACCGAGAAAGTAAAATATCTTTGACAATCACTACAATATTTTGCTTCGCTGGATCACGTTTACGAACCAAAGTATTTCGAAATGTCAATTACTTTTCAATACAACACAGACTGAATGAGTTTCATCGATGGATCATGAATTCCGACATGGATTTGCAAATTTTGTCGAGTTACTCGAAGGCGCTATGTTCGATACTCCGCCGAAGAGATCGATCGGTGATTCAAGAATTCAATAGATTAGCTACCATCGAAGAAATTTCAAGTAAGCTTTCTCTTGCGAAAAAGAAATAAAAAGAAATTTCCAAACTCAAATCCAACCTTGTCGAAACAGAAACGCTCGAAAGACTTTTGAACTCTAGCGAACTCACAATGGGAATTCAGAGACTTCTCGCTCTGAACTTTATTTCTATGGAAATTCTTGTGGATTATGAAGTATCCAAAGAACAGAAATGTGGTTCCCAAATTCTGTCAATACTCTCGCAAGTCTTGAGAAGATGTTTGGATCTGAAAAGCACGGATTTTGAGTTAGATCAGAGGTGAATAATTTTCGTGGGTAAAATAATCTATAATTAAATGAAAAAATGAATACAACCTGTTTTTTCATCCGCAGGCTTTTAATAGCCATCGGTTCTATTATCTGGACTTGCATCGTTCGCTGTTCGATAGATATCAAGAACTTGGTATCGAATGGAACCATTTACTCGATGTTGGACATATTGGAGAAGTCAAGTTCGATGGTGAAAGTTGTCTTTTTGGGGATTCTAAATGATCTTTGCGATAAACATTTATGCGTAGCTTATTTATGCACTTGGAGGAGTTCAGATAAAAATAAAGAATTTTTGTCCCTTTTAATGGACATTTGGAGAAACGAGGAAAACAGATTAGGTGTCGAAAGAACTCCCGAAGGCTGCATCAAAGGTTTTTCTCATTATTCTGGTAGCAAGAGTTCAAATAGAAAAAGAACAAGACAATTCTGGAATATTCCTGAATTCGTTTCTGCATTTCCTTAGACGTGGAGATGCCTTTGATGAATTCCGACCAGTGGTCGAAGACTCATCGAAGGGAGCTTTCCTTCGAATTTAGTCCAGCTGTAAGTTCGATGTTTGGATCGGCGAGATCCAAAATTTGTGGTATTCGAAAGAGTCTTCAACGTGATGCCGAAGCTTATAGTAAAACCAAAGATCACTATAAAATTCTGGTGGACGATTTGCAAACGAAAGACAAGGTATTCAGGAACCTGGCTTAGTTATGGAAAAAAAAAATTTTATCCCAAACTCCCAAAGGTGGTGACTCGATGCGACTCGATGGGACAAATTTCGAAAAATTAATTTTTCTAGCTAGTTTCGAGTAGACTCGAGCTAATTCTTGTTTTCTTTGAAATATTAAGAAAAAAAGAATTAGCAGAAGAAATATTTACCTCAGCTGTCGATAAATCTTTATCGATATCCCTTTTTCTTTTCAGATAACAATGCTCATTGTCGATAACTATATTCGCTTGAAACAATGCGAAGTTTGGCTGGAAATCTCCAGTTACCTCGAAGACATTCGCTTGGATCCACTCGGTGTCGATGGGCAATTGATCTTTCTGATGACCCAGAAGTACCGGGAATGGGGAACCTTTATCAAGCGTTCGCAGGAGAAGTTGTTGAAACACCAGCAGGATGCCGAAAAAGCCCTGGAAAAAGACGAATTGGCGTTAATTCGCTGTTCCAAAATCGAGTCCTCCTTAATAGCGTTAGAGGAAATGAAATACATACGGAGAAGCACCGATCGGAATTTCATGTTATCGCAGAAGAATCGACAAAGAAACTTCATCGATGGGTCTCTTCGATTTCCTCCTAAAGCTGGTGTCGAACATTGCCATCGAACTTTCTGCGAATCGACAAAAGTTACAGTAAGTATTATTATTTCAGACACAATAATTTTCTGTTTCCAATAATTATTTCAATCAGCTAATTATTCCAATGAATTTCCAGCCGATTTTGAACCAAAGTGTAACAATTCCTCGATCCGATAAAACTCGAGTTCCTGATTTTGGGAAATTTCAAGTCCCGATCGCAGTCTCTCCCGGAGATTCTGAAAATAATTTTAACGAATTGTCGGTGTCGAGACAAAATTCAGAGACCAACTACGAGTGTATCGAGCAGCCTCAGGTAAGAAACGAAGAACTAAAAATCAAAAGCGAAGG
The DNA here is from genome assembly GCA_949825005.1 of Gasteruption jaculator. Classification (NCBI taxonomy): domain Eukaryota; kingdom Metazoa; phylum Arthropoda; class Insecta; order Hymenoptera; family Gasteruptiidae; genus Gasteruption; species Gasteruption jaculator. Next base: position 7,763,345 of record OX463773.1, on the reverse strand, counting down.
AGGTCGATCGCAAGTAAATCTCAATTTTTATAACAATCCCAGGCGATACGATAATTTTACGTAATTGCGGTAATTAAAATCTTTATTATCAATTTATCACAAACTATGATGTAAATAATCGTACAAGAGATATCGTAATCAGAAAGTTCCATGGAGACTTTGCTCGATAATCTTCTTAACTTCTTTTTATTTATCATATACTAATTATATACCATTTTCTTTTTATCTTTATAACGTCCGTCGATTCGTGACTTTTATAATATTAAATATCATCGTTATTAGTATTATTGGCTTCATTAAATACACAATTATTTTAGCTTCATGTAATAAAAAAACACACGTGACAAAGGGTTCTTACGTTTATTACGAGCAGTTGAAAAATTTCCCTTTCCCTAGAAAAAAAAGTGTTGCAAAGTTTCAGAATTCCCAATATGTGGTAAAAAAATTTTTTGATTTCAATCATCCTTTTTGTGAAATTGTCATTTGCTTTTGTATAATATCACTAGTTTTAAGGCAGAGGATATTGAAATACCCTTAAAACATTTGTAGATTCCTCATTTTTGTTTCATTCATTAAGTATAAATTTTTGTTCGCATGAGCAATAATTCGCTTTTTTTTCACTCCCAATTTGATACGTCAAAAATTCATCGAAAACCTCTCTACGTATATAGTTGTAAAAGGCACCACTTTTGACAGTGTGGAAGAAGAGTGTGTCTTAAAAGTAGATAAAAGTACTATATATAATAATTATATATAATATTGCGTATAAAAGTACTACTATATACAATTAAAAAAAGAAGGATTCAAGGTAGCAATCGAATAGTTTATAACATTGTAATGCATTTGCTTTTTCGCTTTATACTTTTACAGAATAATTCCGTCGATTGAGTTTTCATCCAAATCACAAGAGTTCAGATTTTTCCATTTTTTTTTCCTCCAGATTATAAATCGCATTTTTTTCTTATTTATTAGATTAATAAATCAAATTCCTGAATCAGCCGATGAGCAGATTTAAAGAAATGCAGTTCGGGAAAAATGTTTATTGTAGCAGAAATTTTCACGCTCGCAATTATTTCCTTGTTCTTACTCAAAAAATTTGGATGAAAATTCGTTTTATATATAACAGAATGAAATTTGTCTTTTTATTTTATTTTGATATTTATTTCCAAATTCCGACGAATCGGTGGAGAAAAAAAGATAAAATCTCCGGTTGCTGGGCAATTTTCATATTTTTCAACGTTTGCATTTTGCACTCTTTGCGGACAAACGAGCAAAAAAAAAAATAATTTGTGAAAAAACGCCCGGATTATCTTAAACACGTACATTTGTGTTTCTTTCAAACAAAAGGAGCAAATCTGCTTTCATTCGATAATTATCGAAAAATCTCTTTATAAAATATATATTTCGTTTGTATATATAATAATCATTTTATTTATATATGTATAATTAACGCATCGTTAAATCATAAAACTCTTGAATTCTAATCCCGCCGTTAAAACAAAACTCAACGTGAAACTTCAAAGAGAGATAATGTTTTTTTTCTTTCTCATAAAAAAAGATTACCCGAATTTTGGAAACGAAGTCGTCTTCCTCCATTCGTTACTCCAATCGAGGGTATCGTCCAATTACCGAAATTATTCGTAGTTCCTTAATTTTAGAAACGCTGATAAATTTTCAATCCAACAATTTTCCTTCTACAACGATAGTAAAAATTTTTGTACATGAATTCATTGAAAAATCATTGATATAAAATCGAATATAGACAAACTAGAAATATTTTTTTTTCCTTCTTTTTACGTTTCAATGAAAAACTCGAAAAGTGTATAGTGAGACAACGATGTAAAAGTTCGTAACCATCACATTTGTGTTTTCTTTCCCTTCTTTCTTCAAAGGTAAAAATCTTAAGACACTTCGAGATACAAAATGAGCTCGACAACTCGAGTTTTTTTTTATAAAAATCATTTGTTTCTTAGATGAAGAAGAGAAATGAAAAATCACTTAGCCGTCATCCCTAAGATTTTCTAAACAAAGAAGAAAAACTCTATCGAAGCACAAAAAAAGGGGATACCTAGAGATTTGGCATTTTTTCCACTAACAATTGGGACATCCCGAGCGCTTTCTCGTCCATTACCCTGTTCTTTTCATTGCAAGAGCGTATTCGCGATAGGAAAAGCTTTGGATTTGCGGAAGGAAATGCAAAATCTCTTCGTGTATCGTCGATGATCTTAAAGCTATAACAAAGGAGCTTAAATTCTATCCTTAGAATGAAATGAAACTCAAGCTTTTTCTGCAAATTGTAGGATCAACGAATGACGGAGAAACAAAACGAACTCTTAAACAATAACAAAGTATACCGACGTATGCTGCTAAAATCACATAATTACACGACGCTCGGGATAATCGTGCTAACGGATAACAATCAAAGTCTCTCTCTCCTCCTTCCATCTCCGTGAGAATTTCCCCTGCAATCTTGAAATATTCATATTCTTTCTTGGAATTTTCCGAGGAATCGAGCTCGATTCCTCCCGTGACACGCGATTGAAATTTCGACGATGCCTCGTCGCTGCGAAGTTTTCTCGCATCGGAACACGGGGATGGTGTATTGCGAGAAGATAATTTTACAAATTGATCATTCCAAAAAGAAAAATATAGCAACATTCCCGAATATCCCGAACTTCGCAGTCGAAAATGGACTGTCGCCCAATTTTATGTCTTTTTTTTTGTTCTTCTTCAAATGATTAATAAACAATTAGTAAGAAGTTGGTCCAACGTTGCGATATCTTCCGTTTCATCGTAACTCGAATCGCTGTTCCCATCGTGATGTATTTAATCGGTAGTGTTCTTCTCTCGCATTTCCCGTAGCTCTTGTAAACCCCCCTGTTTACGTGATCACATGTGAATCGTAGCTGCTGTATAACGCGCTTCGCCTCTTCTCCAGCTCCATTGACTTGGTCGGTACTGGAAAATTTCGAAAACGATGCATTTAGTTTCGTTTTTTTTTATTCCTTTTTCTATTTTTAATTTTCAGATTATCAATTTCTTTCCTAAATACGCAGTTACAAAATAATTAAAGGGATATGCTACCAAAATTGTACAATTTATGACTGAAGCAAATAACAAAGAAAAAATTGATTTCCCCATTTGATTTTAGAAAGGAAAAAAATCCAATACCGGATTTCCAATTTATGCGCGCAATTAATAGATTTCTTATAAATAGTAGAAATTAAAAAGAAATATTGTTAAAAACTGAAGAAATCCAAAGATCCATGATTAATTCACTTACTCATAGATCTTCAGTGTTTTCTTCCAAATTAATATTTACTTAGATATAATATGTAATAAATATTTATTTAATATTTGTTATATATCCATTTCTTCTAAAATAATATTTATTTAGTTATCCGTATGATTTATCCGCGAATTTTTGCAGCTGCAATCCTTCATCTCGAATGATTGTTCGATTTTACTAAATAAATATTGTATTATCATTCGTGCGTTGCTCCAGTAGGAGGAAAAGATTCGAAACCCTTTCAAATTCAAATAGAAAAAAGATAAGGAATTGTCCGTGGAGTTAGATAACATTAGAAAACATGGTCCTGTATGCTTATGATAATGATAAATAAATAAATAAATATTGAACATGATAAAAAGGCGAGCAAACACTTACCCTAATGAGCATTAATCCAGATGCACTGTGTGGATTGCGATAAGCGTAAACGACCCAACCTGCTATCCCCGCTAATAAAGCGACAATGATAAGAATACCAATGACGCCAGAGACGCTCATGTTCATGTTTTCTCGAGCTGCGAATGAGAAAAAAAGAATCGTTATCGTCGAGTTCTTCGAGAACCTTACAACTTTTGTCGGAAACATTTCTTTCTAAAATGCATAGCTTTTTGTGAGATTTAGGGGTTTCCATACTTTTTCCTCATCATTATATGAGCCGTTTAATGCACAAATCGATTAACTCCATTTTTTTTCATTTTTTAAATTTGTTTAAATTTAAAAATGATTTTAAATAACAAAAAAATTCCACCCATTTAATAAAAATTGTTTAAAAAAATCCACCAGGTTATTTTTTTCATTTTCGGGAGTTTTTGAACAATTTGCAATTTGTACCTTGCAACGTTTTTGAGGTGACCCATTCAATCACGTAGTTGCCAACCCAATATTTTATCATTTTTGTCAACTTCATTTTTTATTGAGTTCATCTATTTGTGCACCTGAACGGCTCATACGAAACTTGCTGATAAATAAATATTCTCTAAATACAAAACTTCGCGTACAATGTTCCAAGGGTTTATTCCCGGGGGACGCTTTCGCCTGCTGAGGTGTTTCGGCGATGGTTAAACCTTCGTCTGTGCGAACCAGACCATCGTCCTCTTCCCTGTGCGCCTTGTAAATCGTAGGCAACGCGGGACAATTGCTCTCGTTCCGAATACTTCTCACGTCGCATCCTTTCAGGAGCCAATCTTGCCGGTAACGGAAAGTACCGGTGCTGCATTGCTGCAATTCGGGACACCACTTGCAATCGAAATCCGTGAGAGTGGTCAGACACTCGTTGCAATTGTCCATTTGCAAACACGTTGGCAGGGCTCGCAAAACAATGACTGTCCAGTTTTGGATGTCCTGGCGATTGAAGTTCACTCGATGGTACTCGTAGATCGTTTTCCTTCTTACAACTGCAACGAAAAAAAATTGCAATGAATCTGAAATTTCGTCATTTTTGGCAACAAAGGAACATCTTTGTCGCTGCTATTGCTGCTGCTAAGCGTGGGTGTGAGAAATGGAGGCTGAATATTACACGGAATCGTCACAATTGGAATTGGCGAGCCGCCAGAAAACGATGGTTGGAGCTAAAATTAAACGAACACCAGGTGGAAATGTAACTTTTGGGGTCTCCCACGTTGTCTGTGGCTCGTCTAGTTCTTTTTAAGCGAGAGCTTCGGGGAAGAAAAAAATCCACTACTCACAAAAGACCGTTCTATCCATGATATAAGCGTCGCTGAGACCAACTTTCACGGGATGAGCCGTGTCTTCTATTAATTCCACCATCAACGGTATCACCGAATACACGAAAACGATGTCACCGTTATTATGGAGCGTAGCTTGGAACGTGAAAGCACCGGCGTCTGGTTTGTCTTGCAAGTAGACCTTCTGCCACTCCACGGTAAACGCGGTTCCTGAAAATGTTTGAAAAAGAAGGTGTTACTCAAATTATTTTTTGCCAAGAGAAATTTTGTATTTTTTCCCTTAACGAAGTCCCCAGAAAGTCGAAGGTTTCCATCGATTGAATGTTAATCGATGGAAATCTTTAATTCTGATCGATGGACGTTCCGAAATTTCATAATCGTAATCTTATAATTTTAATTTAAAATTACAGGTGTAATTAGGTATTTAAAGTTCGAGGCCCTGTTGTTGTTTTTCTGGAAAAGAAAACGGGCAATTCCTGAATTATTGTATCAATTTCAATTTTTTTTGCTAAGAAAAATGTTTTTTTTTTCCTTAACGAAATAGCAGGTTTCTATCGATAGAAATTTTGGATTCCAATTGATGAACGTTCAGAGACGAAGAATCGAAAGTCCATAGTATTGGTTTTCCAGAGACGCTGTATTTAAATAAATAAGTGCAGTAACGAAAGAATTATTCCACAAAACGTTTTGTTGAACAAACAAGTGAAATATTATTCTTCCTTTGTTGTTGACTCGCTCTGTCTTATCTTTCATTTAAATGAATTATCATAAATTACCATTGTCGGCATATTTCACATAACTGTCGGTGGAGATACGTGTGTCGAAATTAGCCATCAAGGGTGCGATGTATTGCGTTGCCGCCAGCCAACTGTGAACGTATTCTCCCGTATAGAGGAAACCGCCGGTAGCAATTGTGATATTGCGAACTTTGTGACCGTAAAAAGGGAAGTCGAACTTCAGTTTCACCGTCTGTATGGGAAAGAAGTATCGTTAATTTATAGATAAAAGCGGAAATGAATCCGGATTTCGTGTATTTTCATTAACGCTACTAATTACACGCTTATTAAAATTATTAAATACGTTTTTTGAATAAAACTATTAACCCTCAAGCGACCAGGTAAAGTATAGAAACATATGTTGCCAGATGGGGTCCGTGGGGACCCCACACATTTTTCAATGAATTTCAGGGAAAGTAAAGTGTTTTCTTATTGAAAAAGAGTGACTGTCTATTTTTTGAAGCATTTATTTGGAAATTATTTCAGGAAAACATATTTTGCGATTAATCGAAGAATCGCATTAAACGTGCTCTGGGGTCCGATTGGACCCACCTGGTCGCGTTAGGGTTAAAAATACCTCATATAAATGAACTTTATGAAAAATGTCTTTTAAAAAATCAAATTTTTACAATTGAAAATATTATTTCTGTTACATTTTATATTTTTCATTGAAAGAAAGTTGGAGAATTTTTCCTATTTTTTTTTCCTCACTAAATACTCACAGCTGCTCTTCTGTGACTTTGGCTCAACAAGTCGTTTATTTTCATATGAGGATGATTATCCAAATCTACCCAGTACTTTTTCCCAATAGCCTCGTTGATAATGAAAGTACTATTGTAATATTGGTGCGTGTCCTCTTCGGTTTTCGTGATATTATTTTGCGACAGCGTTGTGTTCGTTACATCACGGAATTTGGTTATCGAAATATCATCGATGACCATATCGTCTTCCTTCGCCGATGTCGCATTAACGGGTGGAGTTTCAGCTTTCTCTGGTGGATGCTGAGTGGCGTTATCCCATCTTGTTTGATTCGCCCATACGGTTCCCAGCATTACCTAACAAAAACAAGAGAGAAATTACCATTTACGAAATTTCCTTAGAACAAATTCTTCTGGTAAAAACTATCATAATTTATTTCGATCGAACTCGACGGAACTGAAATCGATGAGATACTTCATGGAACCCTCCAAAGAGGACACTTCCTTTACACAAAAAATTACAGAAATTTGAATACGAGCGAATTTGATCTTGAAACTTATTATGTTAATGAAATAATAAATAATTCATTAAATATGATAACTTAGTATTTCAATTAATCGGTCGCTTTTCCGTGTGTTTTTTTTCTTACAAACTTTTAAATTACCTTACTGGATATTCTAGGTAAATTATTAAATTAGAAAAAAGAACCGAGACCTAAATTATTATTTGAAACTACCCCCACTCAAAAAATAATAGGTTCGGTACTTCCCTTCGATATTTCCCTTATATCATGATCAAAAGGGTTCGACTCGATTCATTCATTTATCATCAAATTTTTCTTTCGCTTTCATCCGAACCTTCTTCGATTAATTCATTTTTCAGAAAATTTTTGTTTTGTTTTCATTCGAACCTTCTTCGGGACCTTATCGAAAACTCTGCTGCGATAGACACTTCTTCGACCGATCGAATATTCATTCCAGGCTTCATTAATTGTTAGCCATAAAAATGCAGCAGGAAGAATGAGAAAAATGGGAAGTCCCAAAGGACCCAAATTACCAAGAAAGGGTTTATCAAGGGAATTTACCGGTTGGCCAGTAGATGGATTCATGGGTGCCGAGATGACGACCGACACCTTCTTGGGCTTTGCTTGATCCGGTTTGGCAGTAGCCGCGGTGACATTTGTTTGCAATGTTGAAGGCACAGTCGTGTTATCAGTCGAATAAGACACGTTCACCGAGGTCGATGCATTTGTACTGATAATCGTACGTTCCGGTTTGATTTGGGGTGTCGTGGTGTTAGTAGTTGACTCCACGGCTCGACGCCTTCGCAGTTCATCGTGATATAATAGCGATACCTCATGATGGCCTTCGACATCTATCCTTTGGGACAATCCATAGTGGAAATAAGCATGATCTGAAAAGAAAAAATAAGAAAATTAATGAACTAGAAGAAACGAGATGGGGAAAAGGTCTAGATAGGTTGCGATTGACCAATCCTTGGGCGGTCCACTTTAGTGGTATAACATAAATGGCACACCGGGACCTCTGGGACCCCAAGATACAAAAATTCGGGTCGCGTGGAAACTATCAACATTTTTGACTTACAAAAAATTTTACGATTGTTTCCCAATGTTGTTTTAACAAATGATAAAGGTTTGTTTATGAAAATATGATGCTTGGTATGGAATAAAAAATTGTAGAATTTTTCTCATTGTCAGACCGAAGATGCTCGAGTCGGAGCTGAATTAGGCCGAGGCACCTCCTCTTTGGAAAAAGTTGCATTCCATTAAATATGACCGAGTTGAAATTTGTAAATTTCGAAATTGGGAGAATTCGTCCAAGTTTTCTTTGGATAAACAGCTTCTTTGGGCATATTTCGAATTCTTGTAGCGAGCAGATGATTATCTTGTTTATTTGTTTGGACGATTTGTGTCGTCAACAAGAGACTTTAATACTAATCGAATTTGATGACGTATTTTGTCCCAGCGAAGGCAGTTTCATGGGTGACTCATGATGATTTACGTGACTCGAATGCAACCTTCATAGGTGAGCGAGTGACGTTCATTGTTCCTTGGTTTGCCTACACAAAAAAACTCGCAGAAGTTACAGAATAGGAGTCACTCGGCGAAATAAAGGAAAATCGAATGATTCCAACCTTTTGCTACCCAAAAGTAGCTCGAACCATCAAAACTAGTCATTTCGAGTGATTTGTGATGGTCTCTGTGTTAAAAATAGAAACTCAGATTACTAATAAAAACTAGCTAATTTAAAATCAAGGGACCGGTGTCTGAAATTTCAATCGCTTGATTATTAGAAATGTTTTCACATTCAAAATATATCCAATTTTTCTTGTCACATTGAAAAAATGGTACTAGAAGTTTTTTTACAAATGATTTTGCAAATCCCCAGCAATTTAGACTGGCAGTAAGTCAACACGCACCCCACTGCAAGCCGGATAAAGCAATAATTGACGATACGACACGTATAATAAAAGTGTAGCTACATTTCCAATTACGTATGATTAACAAATGAAAATGCAATGTTGTCTACACGGAAGACTCTCCTCGTTGGATTTATAACAATGCTACCTACTCTGAAAAAAAAAAAAGGAATCGTCAGAATAATGAAAATTGTTACAAAGACGACTTAAAAAGGGAAAATTCATTTAATGTAGCATAATTCAGCTAGACTCGAGAGACACTTTACTGGAGGAGTTTGCAAATTTTGCAAGGACACCTCGGCGCAGTATTTAATATTCTTTAAACCATTTGTACTTAAATACGTATACACCTTGGATTTATCCAACGACTCCAGTCACATTCCAGTGAATGTGTCGCCCGACGAGTGACAACAGCTGTGACGATGTGCAATTAGCCATGCACTGTATTTATGCTTCAGCACATTTCAACTCTTTTCATTCATTTTCTAGATTACAATAACACCAAAAGGCGTTCGACAAGCTCTATTGTTGCTTTTTAGAAAAAATAACAACCGTAATTGTGAATTATAATTTACAATTGTGGGTATAATTTAGAAATTTAGCTCTCGATAGCCTTATTGTTGCTTTTCAGGAAAAAAAAAAGTAATTCCTGGAAAACAGATAATTGTTATTTTTAGGAAAAACAATAATTCTAATTTTCATTTAGAATTACAGGTGTAATTTAGAGATTTAGCTCTCGATAGCCTTATTGTTGTCTTTCAAGAAAAAAACAGGTAATTCCTGAAAAACAGATAAGTGTGACTAGTGTTAATTCCAATAAATATTTTCAAAAGAAAAGGCCATTCCTCCAAACATTGTCTGATAAGGGAGACTTTTGGCAGCATTTTTGCACATTTTTAGCGATACAGCGATAGGGTAACCCCTTATCAGAAAATTATGAAACCGACAATGGCTGATAACGATAACACCGGGAGACCTTGAGACAACGTGTAAACTATCGTCCGGAAGTAATATAATGCGGGTTTCCTGCGGGTTTTGGTGAATTTGAGGTTACGTTAGACACACATATATTTAAACAGGGTGTGCGGTGTAAGAGGACGAAGCCGGAAGGTGGCGGTGGAAGGTGAAAATTGGAGACGAAAAGTGAAATATTATTTTTTTAAATTCGGGGTAATTACGGAGATATTAATTATATATATATTAATATATATTAATTTCTCTTTTTTATGAGGCTTTAAAAAGCCGTTCGAATTTACTGACTTTATTCATCTGCTTCATGAACGCGCTGTAACATATGATAAAACTCCCAACGACCTCTAATCATCTCATTCGCTTATCGCCGACCTGGAAAGCGTCGTCCTTAGCACCATGTGAGCGGAGCAAAAAAAGAACGAACGTCTTGGTCGCTGCCTGCAGTTATAAATACTGTCGCTATAAACAATCATGTTGGAAATTAATCACACTTCGTTGCAAAAACGTGCAGGTGTTAGACACGAAAAAGAAAGAAAAAAAATAATAAAAAATAAAACCTGCACGTTTTGCATAAGTTATTCAGCGAATGTGCAATTTGTTTTTTTTGTTTGAGTTGAGTATTTTGCATTATTGCACAAAAATTTACTGCGAATCGAGCAAGTGTCCTGACAATGAGTATATTGGAGTCGATGGAAAAGTAAAAAATGTAGTAATTTTTCGAAATTTTCTATCAAGTTTCGCATTTTGAATTTTTTACCAAAAAAATCTGGATTTGTAGTATTTCGAATTCGCAATGTGACAATTTCAACTTTCTTTTTTTTACTAAAGTGTTTTCTTTCCCAAAATATACTCCCGACTAGGCAAATTGGAATTACAGTAACAGTTTGGTACTGGAAGAGAAGAGTGTTCGGAATTTTCAATGAGTGTAATTGGCTTTAAGCGGTTTGATGTAAGCTACGACCTCTTATTAAGCGTCAATTTGTAACGCATGTACATATTTCTTTCTTACACATCTTTTTGATGTACTTTATCTTTTCATATGTACGCATTACAATCAAACTTGAAAAGAACAATTCTGTTTTACAACTGGTCGATGGACATTCATTCATAACTATTCCGGGAAATTCACGAGGAAAAACAATATAACATAATGCTAGTATTTTTATTTCATTGGATTAGAAATTCAACTGTATCTCGGGAAAGAAAACATCCAAATTGTCTGTTTTTCGAATTCTAATTGTTGCAATTAGGATTTTTCTTGGGAGAAAATTCAAATTGCAAAACCTTTGATTGCAAATTTTTAAAAAATCCATTTTGGGATAGAAAAAAAAATTGAAATTGTCAAATTTGCGAATTCTAAATACTAAGAATCAAGATTTTTTGTATGATCAAAAAAATTGAAATTGCAAAATCCACAATTGCAAATTTGAAACAATTTTACCAAGGAAAAAAATTCCACTGTGGTAAAAATTTCATTTTACGATAGAAAATAAAAATCGAAATTGTCACATTTCAAATCGAAATTTTTTTGTTGGCAAAAAATTCAAATTCCAAAATTTTTAAATACAAATTTTAACAAAATTCCATTATGGGAAAAAAAACATTAACACGTTGACTGCCACGAACGATTTTCATGACTCCTTATTCACGCCGCGTGGGTCGTAACGGTATACGCAATTGCATTCGTCATAACCAGCGCGGCCTGAACGAAAAGTTTGGTGTGAACGTGTTAAAATTGTCGCATTTGCTGATACTAAATGTTGAAGATTAGTGACGTTATGGTAAAGCTGCAGCTTAGCTTCATCCGACAGAACGCTCAGAGATATCTGCCAATTAGCATATTTATATAACAGACGTATTTTCTTCTACATTTTGTATGTAATTCTACTAAAAGCGTCTTTATTTTCCTCGTCGGTTACAGAACATTTTTTTTTTTTCATTTCTATCCCGCTTTAATCATCTCAATATGGTTTATGTAATTCTCACTGTATAAATGTTAGTTTACGTCACGGTAACAGAATGAATAACTAACGTGCAAAAAGGAAGAAAAGAAGACACAAGAAACGAAACGAAGCGATGAAAGATGACAGAAGTCCGTAAGTAAGTACTTACGGACTTCGTCTCAGTTTCGTCTTTGCTTTGGAAACAGAACGAGCCTTGTACTTGAATGAGAAAATAAATAATAAGAGCCATACGTGGGCTCTTGTAACGGCGTCGTCACACGAACGCATGTAATGGGAAAAAGAAGCGACTTGCCACAAAGAAATTAGTCAGACTCTTGAATTTTCTACTTTCGATAAAAATGCGGTCGATCCCTGCAAAGGTTTCCCACGGGGACCGGGAGCAATTGCATTCCCAATTATGAAATATTTTTGTCGATTTGCAAATTTGAGAATTTCCATTTTCTTTTCTATCCCTATATAGAATTTTTGCCACAGTGGAATTTTGTTTAACTCGAAATTTGCAAATTCGACAATTTCGATATATCTCAAAATATAGTGGAATTTAAAAAAAATTGTTTTGTAATAAATATTTCGGTTGCATTAAACGCAACAGTCAAAGATAATGTTCCAATTCCCCCCTTTTTGTTTGGGCACAATTACTTCCATCACGATCAATTTTCAAAATGGCGTCCATTTCATGCGGAATTTCTAAAACATGTGTTCGAAATTTCCTAATCTCCCATTTTTTCCCCTCCCGGAGTCTCTTTTCGCCTATGCACGGTGTCTACTCTTCCATTCCTATTATTCTCTCCTTTTTTTTCACGCTCTCAATCGTCTCGTCGAAATGATAGCGGTAAAATTGCAACCGCAAAATTTTCTAAGTTCGTTGCACTCTTTGGAGGAGAAACATAGAGTGTGCAGGAGCTGCTGCAAACGCTAAATGGGGAAGGCAAGTTTATATATGTATTACGTATCCACTTGTACGCGTCGTTGATTTCACGGTATATTCATATACATGTATATACACGGCAACGATATGTGTTTCACCACCTATATGTGCAGAACCCGCAGATGGATGCAACATATGCATACGAGTGCAAAATGACTACATTGCGAAAACAAGTCCAACCTCCCCGAGCAAACTTTTCTCCAATTACACGAATATCACGACATTTCGCGCCATGCAGTTTGGTCCGCGTGTGGGCTCCGAATGTCAGCAAACGCTAAATTTGGTTATCTCAAAATTTTGTCTATTGAATTTGTACAATATTTGATTTGAATTTGAATCAAAACAACTCCGCCAACGTTGCCAGAGGTAGGAATTACCCTACGCCTGGTAACTAGCGCTGCAACAACCAATCGCTTCCGACATTTTTCTTTCGAATCTTTCAAAATTCGCAACGTCCATTTATAGCTAATACTTTCCGCGCGAAAAATAAATGATGAAAAGCGTAAAGGCGCGTCTCCACTACGCGCGAGTTTAAGGCGAACATTCACTGCCCCGATGACAGCGGCGTCCGTGGACGTGGGCTAGTTCGTCGAAAGATTCGAATACTTCCTTGTCAAAAGACTCAGAATTCGACATTGTTATTAAAAGTAGGGCAAGTCCATCTGTTTATTTTTATTGCAAATACGCCAAAACCGTGAGGTGGCTATTTACTTGATATGAAGACTAAGCAAATAAAAGAGGTGTGTAATGAGCGAGAACTTAAACCTCACCATTGCAAATCCCTTTATTGCATATTCATGCCACACAATTGGTCATTTCTATCACTTGCACTCTCTCATGTGGTGGTATTGTATGATACGTCTGCAGTTAAGTACGGAAACATGTAAAAATAGTCATAACAACAATAATAATAATAATATTAACCTGACATCTAACAATCCTGGATCATATTTCATTCGGATGATAGGGTATAATGCAAGCGAATCACCTGCGACTTATACCACACACATACATATACATATTCATTATGCATTCATTTATAATTGCATTGCGAATAATTACATCCTTCCTTTTTACAAATGGAAATATTCAGAACTTATCTGTCGGCTGTCACCTAAGAAGCTGAAATCGGTCTGATTATCGGCACTTAAGTAAAAAAGACTGTTTATTTATTGAAAATACTAAATCTAAATGGTTGATAATATAGTGACAGCAATTACTAAAGTGGACGAATTAAACAATTGTGAGAAAATGGATTTATTCCATACTTGGTTTTGAATACATTTAAACATTCTTTATAACAATTTCACTTTAAAACAATTCCTTTCTATGGGACACAAAAGTACCTCCCGATAATAATCTTTCTGTCTCCCACCTTAAAAATTAGTCGACCTAACACATCAAACCTATAGGGTGCCCCAATTGAGTTGGGATATACAGTTATTTTCTCTAAAAAAAAAACAGGTGTTACCAAAAGTACCTTTTTTTGCCCAAGAGATGTTTAAATTGAAGGTGAACCATTATAGGGCGTCTCAGACCCCAGGGTTAATAACACTCTATTATTAAAAAATGAAAACAGGCTACAAGTAATGGCACATAACAGCACGCTTGGGCGGTTTGTCATGCTCTGTAACAAATACAACTGTTGGTTTCCTTTGAATGTTTATTTTACCGTATCTTTTGCTTCCCCCATGAAATGTTCCAGAGGAGAACATCCTCTAGACGTTGCTCGTTTAATGGCTTATAATTATTAGACAACTTTTGAGAGAGATATTATTTGAAATATCGGTGAAGTTTCTCGGTTACATTTTTCGACTGTTACGAAGTGAAGATATTTTACTAATTTTTAAAACCAAATAGATTGTCACCAAAGCGAAGAATTCAGTCTCTAGAAACGATTCGATATACAAAAAAAAGTTATCCACCTAATCTCGGAATGTCGTTTAGCAAAAAATACAAGATTTGGTAATGTCTTCGGCTTTGTGGCAAAAAAAATGTAGGCAAAAAATCAAGACTGGAGCTATTTGGTAATTCCAATTTCTCGATTCGCAAAAAATTGTCTGATTAAGTGCCTAATTATCATTTGGTGATTCATTTTTCAAAATCAGTAATTGGAGCATGAAATGAAGGGTACATTTCACATAATTTTGGAATCAACTTCGTCATACAATTCCCTCTGATTCAGGCAAAAATAAAAATTTGTGGTTTTCCCTAATTCATTAATTCATTACCGTTGGGATTTCCCTAACCTAAAATTTGCCTGTCTCTCTCTCACTCTTTCTTTCTATGCATGTGTGTCTCTCTCTCTCTATCTTTCCTCGTTTTATCAGAACGAGAAGTTAATGTTTTCTGTATAAGGATGAAACCACTGATGACTACGACGACGACGTAATTAACTTTATATCGGTCAGGTCCTCTTCCGCGCAAATAGCCATCTACGAAGATGAGGGTCGTTCGAAGAAGAATTACATTATGTGTCATAAGTTATTCGAGGAGAGCAACAGATAGCAGAAAACGGGTATTGGTCCGACAACATGTCGCTAAAAACGGATAATCAAAGACAAACATGATAACCCCTTGCGTACATATTTTCTTCTCTTTTCAGTCGCATTTTTCACAGTTGTCATGTTCTTTAGAAATCCCTGAAGATTGAAGGAATCAGAGAAAATTGTGGGACGAAATTGACCCTAAATTGATATAGAAGCTAAACTTGCTGTGAAGTTTCTCAAACAATTTCAAATTTTCAGTTCCTGTATTTCCCAAAATTATAAAATCCACCCAAGCCCAGCCGCAAGTAACTTTTCGTATATTTTGAATTTTTTAATGTTTGATATTTATTATTTAATATGTAATATATAATATATAGTATATAATATATAATATATAATATATAAAGTACAGAAAATGTAAAATTATGAAAAAAAAAAATTAACGGACTAATTGTGAGTTTCGAAGACTATTCAAATAGTGAGGTACTTTCGAGCCTGATAAGAGAGACCTCCTGCCTTATCTCTTCGATTAATCAAATGCAAGATTGCAACTTGATGTGCCTCTAATCTCACTGCACGCAACCTGTGATAAGAATAGCCGTTTAAAAGCCAGGCATTTTATTTCTCTTTTTTCTCCTTATCAAGACATCTTCAACTTATCAACCTTTATCCTGAATGTTAGATCCCAACTTTTTTCTACTATCATTTCAAAAGGCACTTCATCAGAAAATTCTAAATTTTTTTGTTTTCATACCTGGTAATCGAGTCCTATAATTCTCTAAAAAAATATTACGTTGTAGTTATAAACGATAAAGAATAATAGTCATATTACAAAGACCAATAATTGAAGGTAAAAGAAAATTTTAACACATTGAGCGCTGGCCTCCCAATAATGCAGGTTTCTGGGTCTATCGTTCCGTAGGCCGGCGCTCAATGTGTTATAATATCAAAATATCAAAATTTATTTAAAAATATGTAAATAACAAAATTTATTTGCCAGGGTAATGCCTACAATCGTAACCTCAAACACCGACTATAACGTTACAATTAATTGTTAACTTCCTTTAAATGTTTAGGAGATTGTTAATTAATTCACGCCACAGGCTAATTATTCGTTTTTAAGAACTCGCAGTATTTTGGCGATTCCTTTTTCCTTAACGTACCTATTATATCAATTTTCAGACCTCTTTAGATTACATCCAATTTTTATCTAGTTCACAAGTTACAGCAAAAACATTGAAAAGTTACATCATAATTTGTTTCTTCCACAGTATTTTTATTACACCTATGAGTAGATATTCGAAGGAAAAAGAAATAAAAATGTAATATTTTACTCATATTTAAGATTCAAAGAAATTTAATTATTCTTCCATATCCCAACTTATATTTTATAACTAATCATGATGCAACATTTAGCGAAAATTCACTTTTACGTAGCATCCACGTTACATATGGATGTCGATCATTCTTTATATCTTTCATTCGTAATCGACGAATAATAATTCCAAAGAATTTTAAAGTTTTTCTGTTACCCAGTACTCGACAGTTTGTGTAAGCTATATTGTA
This sequence comes from Gasteruption jaculator, assembly GCA_949825005.1. Lineage (NCBI taxonomy): Eukaryota > Metazoa > Arthropoda > Insecta > Hymenoptera > Gasteruptiidae > Gasteruption > Gasteruption jaculator. The sequence continues at coordinate 7,746,538 of OX463773.1, read as the reverse complement.
ACATTTCCCAGAACGATTGTATTATTAAATGTACTATCCGTCCTTGGGAAATTATTAACTTTTTCAGCCCCGCCTGTGCAAGTTACACCGAATAACAAAGCACATAAAAACTGCTGCGAGGCATATAAACAATTGCGAAATAATGGAAAATTCAATAATATCAACATACGATAAAAGAAATGAAAATAATGAGAACAATATTAGCATGGAAGAAGAAACACGTAAGCGACAGAAGGAACATTCGATTTTCTCCGACCAATTCGTTCCATTTCAAGACAAAAATCCATTTCGTATGAATCGTTTAACCTAACAATATTTCTATATCTTTTAACAATTTAGCTGTGGTCAGCTCTTAGAAGATTTTGTACCTAAATTGTGTCCCAAATATGAAACCTACTAATTTGCCCATCCTTTGCTCGACTCCGTTTCGACTCGTTACCTATTAATCTCACGAATTTTCATGATTTCCCAGGACCAAATGTCCCTAAACGAACTACGTGGAGGTACAAAAGGGCCAAATAGGGGGCCATTGGAAGAAATACGAAATTTCCACTTTCATCCATGATCGGTCCCTGTTCCATTTTCTATCATGGGAAGGAAACGTGTGGGTCGGGGCAACGTATTAAAAGCGTTGGTCAAAACGTGTTGCTTGCTTGTTACCATGTTGCTGTCGTTCGTTCCTTTTTTTGGGAGGAAAAGGAACTACAGTCTCTTCTTCATGGAGTTGAGCGTGGGTGAGCGCGGAACGGAGGTGAGGTGAGGAAACGGGTATTGCCAAAGCAGCGAGCAGGGATTTCGAAAACGACGGTGACGAAAATGACGTTGATAAGCATAACAATAATAATAATAATAGTAAGAACGACAACAACAATGTTAACGACGCGAATGCGTCGTCCCAGTGGCATTAATACGGGGCACGGACGGAAAGGAGAGAAAAAAAAAACACAGGTGTCCTTGGACTCACCGTTTTCTAGGAGCGCCGAAGTTGTCCCGATGGTCACAATCAACAACTGCACAAGGAGCAACAAAGAAAAGGGAGAAACGATGCACCCGTAGTTGATGCAGAACCGTTCACACGCCATATTTCCCGTACGAAGGGAGTTCTTCTATGTAGGCTCGCGTTTTAATCCGATCCGTTGAAAAGTAGAAACACCAGAACGATCTATGCGTGTGCGAGCGTGTCCGTGTACGTGCGTGTGGGGTCCGTGGTATCTTCCGTCTTCCTCTAAAAACACACGACGAAGCCGATCCGCGTATTACAGCTCGAATTTCTCGCAATGTGCGGCGAGTTTCCGCTTCATTTGCGTTTCCCGAGTCCCGCGGTGAAGAAAGAAGAGAAAAGAAGAACAGGGGGAACGGTATAATTGACACAAAGGCTCGCGAGAGGAGGAAAAAAAAGGGAGAAGATTCGTTACTGTCGAGGTGAACCAGCCTCTGCCTGCCTGCCCGCGCTCCGCTCTAACGTTCGAGGACTTTCTTTCACGGATAGCGAAGAAAACGAACGGTGAGGCAAAGCGAGAGGCGCCAGGGACTTTGTATCCCTCGTTTTCAAACCCCTACCGAAGAGAACACTACCAGCAGCAGCGCGAGCCGCAACGAGAACGGCATGCCGGCTCTCACCGCCAACGAGTTTACTGCTCGCCGCTTATTGAGCTTTTTTATTATTCCCTCCCGGTTCCTCTTCCCTCTCGTTTCGCGATTCGCGCGTCGAGACCCGAGAAAGAGACACAGTCGTTATCTCGGTTATCCGCCACAGATGCGGCAGGGAAAGATCATCCGATTCGAGTGTCACCGGTGATTTTATCTGCCGTAAGTAAGGCCGAGTTCTATTTTGTAGAGTACCATATGTGATAAATGCGGTTCTTGTGTTAATTGTGGGGTATTGTTATTGATGTCGATGCGTTGTATTGAATAATGAAAATAAATCCCTCGCTAAAAATAGATAGGATAGGAATCTCCCGACAATCCCCGAAACTCGATTTTTTTGGGCATACATACCCCTTCCCCCAAAAATGGGATAAAAATTAAAGTTTTAAAATCGGGGTTGGACAAGTCATTTTTAGGGGTAATTTTTCCCGCAGAATCGATTCCGAATGTCAAATTTGGTGAAATCCCAGCGGAAGGTGGAAAAAAGTAGGTTTTTTGGGAAAAAATCCTATTTCCCATGGGATTTCGGGAATTTTAATTGAAGAAATGGATTCCTCGGAAAAAAATACATCGGATATGGGTCTCCCGAAGTTCCAAAAAAAAATTTCCAAAAGTCGAAATTTTTGGGCATACCTACTCCTTCCCCCAAAAATGGGGTAAAAATTAAAGTTTCAAAAATGGGGTTGGACAAGTCATTTTTAGGGGTGATTTTTCCCGTAGAATCGATTCCAAAGGTCAAATTTGATGAAATCCTAGCGGAAGTTGGAAAAAAGTAGGTTTTTTGAGGAAAAGTCGTATTTCCCGTTGGAAATCTGGAATTTTAATAACAAAAATGGATTCCTCGGGAAAAAATACATCGGATATGGATCTTCCGAAAGTGATCAAAATTTTTTTCCAAAAGTCGATCGTTTGGGCATTCCTACCAAAAGTCGATTTTTTCAACCGAAGGTTGACTAACCTTCGTCCCAGAAAATGGGATGCAGATTAAAATTTCAAAAATGAAGTTGGGGAGACCGTTTCTAGGAGTATTTTGACGCGTAGTATCAATTCTAAAGGTCGATTTTCATGAAATCTTATTTAAAAATCGGAAAAGACACGTAGGCGCCGACGCGCGCGCATGCGCGTCATGATTTATCTTAATACGCAAACTCTCTATACCAAAGCGGAGCCGTCGAATGCCTTTTTTCCTATTTTCCGAATTCCGCTATTGGCTCTTGGCTGTCACACGTGTCCTGGAGCGTGTATTTGTTATTTCCTTGAAAATCGTAAAAAGAAAAACAATAACATTGTACGATTTTTCTTCGCAACGAATCAAAAAGGGACCAGGACGAAAATCACTTCCAAAGGATTATCGAGTATCGGGATTCGAATCGTAATGCTCTAAAAGCAGTAAATACAAATATAATAATACACTAACTTGAAGGTTAGTCGCCTACCGCTCGAAGATGAGTTTCACGGTTTACGACGACTCGGACGTGATTCTATGCAGCGGTGAAGTCATCCTCAGGACAAACTTGAAATCCCACCCCTCGTCGGAACCCCAGGTGATTTCCCTGCCAGCCTTGAAAAACGGTAGCGAGAAGCCCGAGGGTAACGAGGTGGAAAATGAGAACTTGCACAGCACGACCGACCTGTCCTTTTCCAACGACGGGGAGTACTTCCTGGTTTGCACGAATCGGAAACAACTGTGCCTGTACAAGAGAAACGGTTGCGAGTTGGTATCCAATCGATTGCTAGCCAGAGCGGCCAGCAAAGTTCGCTTCTCTCCGACGAACAACGATATGGTGGTGGCGGACAAATCCGGGGACGCTTACGTCTTCCCAACAAAGGGAAACCCCCACGAAGAAGGAATCTTGATCTTGGGGCACTTGTCCATGTTGCTCGACATCTTCGTTACCCACGACGGCAGATTCGTACTCACGACCGATCGAGACGAAAAGATTCGGGTTTCCATGTACCCGAATTCCTACAATATTTTGACCTACTGCCTGGGACACAAGAAGTTCGTGACCAACATCAGGGAACTGCCTCACGATAAATCGGTTCTGGTCTCCTCCGGAGGGGACGGATTTTTGATACTCTGGGATTACGAGAATGGAAGGGAAATCGGATCGGTCGACTTTGGCGGAAAGATTCCCAAAAACGAGGTTGAGAATTTTAATAAGAACCTCGGAGGTCACGATCTAGACGAACGAGCGTCGGTTCTACCCGTCAAACATATGAGACTTTGCGAGAGCGGAGAAAGGACGTCCGTGGTCGTTATCAGTTTCTATTGCAGTTCTAAAATACTAGTTTTTCAAATTTCTGGCGACCAGAAAAGTGGATCGGAGATATCTTATATCGACGATTTGAGTTTAGAGGACGAACCCCTGGAATGCATTCTGGAGAATAAGTTACTTTGGATTTTGACCGACGAAGGTCTGAAATGTTATCGATTGGGGAGTAATAGTTTTACCCTGGACGAAGACACAAACTCCAAGTTAGAAGTGTTGAACGAATCGTGGAGGAAGTTGAGACCTGATACTACGAAACATTCTTTGTTTCCTATTTTGTATAAGAGAAAGTATGACAATGTACAAGAGTATCAGGAGAGAAAGAAATCTCGGATAATAAAATCTTCTAGCTGAATTCAATAAATATTTTAAAAAAAAAGCTGCGAATTTGTAGCGTACAATTTTATTCGCTCGATAGATACAATCGTAGTAACAAAAATCTGTTTTCGTATGTTAAACTTAGTTCGCAAAAGGTGTATTAAACAGGCTTATAATCTAACTTCGATTCTAGTTTCTTATTGTCGGACACTTTTCTCACGGCTTTCATGAAATCTTCTTGAACGACGTATTCTCTTTCCAACCGAATCGCAAATAATCCAGCTTCCGTGCAGACATTTCGTAAATCGGCACCGTTAAAACCATCCGACAGCTTGACCACCGCTTCGTAATCTAAAAAAATAAGAGCGAAAATTGAAATCCTACTTTTCTATCGAAATCCTATTTTAGTTTGCAAATAAAACAATGCATATAACAAAATTCAGTCGATTCTCAGAAATCATACCTATTTCTCCATGTTTGGCAATAGGACCGGCATGAATTTTCAAGATTTCCAGTCTCGCTTGCTCGTTCGGCAATGGGATTTCGATCTTACGATCCAATCTGCCGGGTCTCAATAAAGCTGGATCTAAAGTATCCGGTCGATTGGTCGCCATGATCATCTTGACTTGGCCCAACGAGTCGAAACCATCCATTTGGTTCAACAATTCCATTAAAGTCCTCTGTATTTCTCGATCCGCGCTTGTACCTTCGGAAAATCTGCGTCCACCTGGAAAATAAAATTAGAAGCTCCGTATTCTTGGTTCTATCGATACAACTCGTATCCATTTTTCTCAATCGATCTTACCGATGGCATCGATCTCATCCATGAATATGATACAAGGTTGATGGTCTCGCGCGTAATTGAACATTTCCCTGATCAACCTGGCCGACTCTCCAATATATTTATCCACAATTGCGCTGGAGACGACTTTCAAAAAGTTGGCGTCCAATTGACTAGCGACCGCTCTCGCCAGTAACGTTTTCCCTGTCCCAGGGGGTCCGTAAAGGAGACACCCCTTGGGTGGAGTAATACCAACACGCTGGAATAATTCTGGATTCAAGAGAGGCAATTCTATGACTTCTCGGAGTTCTCGAATTTGTTCGCTCAATCCACCGATTGCCGAATACGTAACGTCTCCCGGATCTTCGTGCGACATGTTGTATACCAGAGGATCCACCTAGTTTATTTTCAAATATTAATACTATAAATTGGAAAATTTACCATATAACGCTATGGATTTCGAAATTTAATAAATAATTGGTAAAAAAATAAAGGAAAAATTCTGCAATAATAACGATACCTCGCGTGGAAGATAACGCATAATGGTTAATGTGGTCATATCGAGAGCCACTCTTGTGCCGGATTTGAGTTTCAGTTTATCCAATTGTCTTCTGCAACCGACGACATACCGAGGACCGTTGGTTGCTTTCACGATAACTGAAAATTTATTGAAAATTTTGGTTCCATGTATTCATAATTTGAATTAGTGTGAAATTAGTTCAATATTAAGTAGAGTTGAATCCAATTGTTTTTCCTCTTTCAAGATAAATATAAAAATGCTCACATTTCTCTTCCGTTAATTGTTTCAGAACCTCTCCAACGATCTGAAAAAAATGATTCGGGAGAAATTATGCGGGAATTGAACAATCAAATAACCCCCACAGTTGATAGCTGGTTTTTCAATCGAGGATTAAATTGTGGGTCTCTGATACCCCGTGTTCTTTTTTATAGGCTCCTTTTTTAAATATACTCGTTCGATCATAATTATGGAATCTCGTGTAACAATTTTAGACGGGATCAATTTTTTTTCTTTCCTCCATAGGTTCATGATATACAATTTAACCGTTTGAGTAACTTTTATTTTCCAATTTCATTAATGCTGGGTCTGACAGTCCCCATGGATGCACTCTCAGGGTTTAATATGGGACCAGAAAAAAGAAACCTATACTCACTTGACCAACGCTTTGCAAGGCTTTGAGATCATTCTCAGATTTATCATATTGTTTGGTGAGATCCTTGAGATGCTCTCGCACTGAAAAACAATTTCTTCATTAACAAACTACTGACTGATGTTACCTAGAGTTGGGACATTACAGACGCAGGACGAAAAGTGCAGAAAGAAAAAAATAGAATCGGTGAAAACCAAAGTAACGACAATTCTAAGGGACTTACTCTCCTTGAGGCGAGACTCCACTTCCTTGTGTTCCAGCAATTTTTTACGATATTCTTGAAGAGCCTTTTCTCTTACGGGATCCATGGTTGCGGCCATTTTCGCTTTATTTTGCTGTATAATCATCTTCTTTCCCCCTTCATCCTCATTCATTGTAGACGTCGCTACTTGCCGCAGTTTCCTCGTTTTCGGCTACTGTGGTTATCACTATCGCCGCGAGAGGCGCTTGGTGTTCTTTAAGATTTAAAAAAAAATGATGGGCTCGGGTTCATTCCGCAATCGTTCCCCGTTGTTCGAGTGTAGAGTCTCGAGAAAACAGGTGTTTATTGTTATTTAACTATTTTGTAAAACAATGTCCCGGCCAATTGTTTATTTAACTCGGAAGGAGTGTATATCGGCGTGTCATCGGTTGCACAGGTTATTCATTATTATTATTATTATTTTTATAGCATAATAATTCCTGTTATTATTTTCATTATTATTATTATTATTATTATTATTATTATTATTACTACTGTTATTGCTATTATTAAATTACAAGTAGTTTTATATCTAGTGTTGGATTCAGATTATAAAAAAATTTCTTTTTTTTTTCAGTCCCCATTTGAGCGATGAAGAAAATAAAGCAATTTATGGAAAATGCAACAATTTCTGGGGCCATGGTCATAATTATACAGGTGATTTTTCTTAAAATTCGAGTTACGAAATGATTATACAATTAACGAAACACAATTTCCGCGATATGCAATTTTCAATTGGAATCGAAGATTTCTCTGCGTCTTAAAATCGCCTTAGTCGCCTTTCTTTGATTTTTTCCACAGTGGAAGTCACCGTAAAGGGACCGATGGATCCAAAAACGGGAATGGTAATGAACATCTCCGACTTAAAGGTATACGTACACAAGATACTCATGGACCAATTAGACCATAAAAATCTCGATAAGGACGTTCCCTATTTTAAGAACGTCGTCTCCACCACGGAAAATTTGGCCATTTATATTTTTGACGAATTGAAGAAAGACATGAAAAATCCAGAGTTGCTCTACGAAGTTAAAATTTACGAAACCGAGAACAATATTGTGGTTTATCGTGGCGACACGGAATAACATTCCAAGTGGTTTTATATGGATTTGAAAATATTTGGAATTCCAAGTATCTGTAATACACATTCCAAAATATTTGCATGGATCTCTTATTAAAAATATATTTATATGTAAAAGATATGTATATGTATATATAGATATATATTTATACAAATATGTTCATATATTTTATATAGAATTACATTACATTCAAGGAGAACTTAATTCTATACATTATTGATTAAATTGTTAATTTGTTTTGTGCAAACGTTGTCGATTTACTGTTTTTTCTTGTATTTTCTCACTTCCTCGTTATCTACTGTTGTTTTGTGTCTTTCTTGCATTCTTCGAATAGCTTTGTCGCAAACGGATTGTACTTGGAGCCGTAGTTCCAACTTTTACTTTTTATCCTAATTGTTACTCGTTGTTATGTAAGTTCTATTACATGAAAGAAATATTGTTAGGACTTATTGTCATTGGGCATTCACAAATTTCTATGGATACATTTCTAACCTATTATACGTATGCATGTACACTGCCCTTCATAAGTTGAAAGCAACAAGGAATTTTATTTATAAATATAATCAAATTCGATAAACAGAAAACAATATATATACTGAAAGTAATACATAAAAAAAAACTCCAGTAATTGCAATTCCAATAAATGCGACAGAAACAATAATTTATTTCAGTCGGTTACTTTCAGAATATTAACAAAAGATATTTTATTTTATACAAAAATACAACTACTTCCAAACTTTTGAACGGTAGTGTACATACATAAATTACATAGTTTTCAATGTCATTTTATTTCTGTGCATTTCGATACAACCCCAGCGAATTGAGAATTTCTCATTATGCACGCTCTTTGTTATAAAAATTAAAAAAACACGAATTCTTCTTTGTATCACTTTTAGTAAATTCAGTCTGACGTTCATTAAGTTTCAATGAACCATAATCCATGGAAACTCATAACAATTCCCATCCCCGCTTTCCTTGGCACCCATGCGTTCGACGAATCGAAATGAAAAACAAAAAATTCTAATACTTTGCCTTACGATTTTCAAGGCATCGTCAATAATAATAACAATATTAATAATAGTCATGACAAATTTGTGCGAAATTAATAAACGGAATGTAATCGAAAATAAATTCAATGCCATTCCTTAAATTCGAGGTTGCATCTTCTTAATTCAATAATTGCAGATCCGGTGCAATCGAGCGACTTGTAAAAAAATGCATTTTATTTATTTTCTATTACGACAAATTTTTGGGACTAAAATCTATTTCTATCTTCTTCCAATAGAAATGGTATGAAATTCCATAAATCTAACGTATAAATTCAATACATTCGATAAATTGCATTCATCTCGTAAAAGTTCGACGTTACCGATAACAATAGTAATAAGAAAGCAAATGTTGTTATAGATTCAAAATAATGCTTCGTGGTAACGATACAAAAAGTATAAGTATTTCTATACCAAGAGTAAATGACCCACAAAAATGAAAAGATTTTCAACTTTTGGGTCGTTCGCTTCAAGTTTCCTGTGATTCGGTTTATCGAAAGTCATGAGATAATAACTGATTTCAAGTTACTTTCGCAATCTGTTTTTATATTCCTTCTAATTACTATTATGCATTGCCCAATATGCTAATACCCGTAAACCAATGATAAGCAGTAATCTTGCAATTATCATTCGTAATTATTTGCAACAATTTCATGAAATCAATACGCCATCGAGGGAAATCCCCTTTTCGGATGAGCAATCGTTCCGAGAGAGAAAAATAGATTGCGACAGATCCACCAAATTCAAATTTTCTGACGAAAGCCTTCCGATAAGCCGGAGCGATTGGAACATAAAACTTTGCTTCGATCCTTCGAATGCAAAAGTGGGAGAAAAATAATTCCCACTTTTGCATTTAAACGAAATTTACTTTGAATCGCGTTAGTTAGTAAAAAAAATGGAAGGAGGACGAAAAATTAAATATTGGCATCCTCGTCAACTTAAATGTAACTTTTGAGAGTAACGTATGGGATCCCGAGTTCGAAGTTATCCTTCGGCCAGTACTTGAGAAGTGCGGATTGATGCGGCTTTTCCTCTTTTACCGAAAAATACGCGAACAAAACGGCTGCCGTGTAGCTGGCTATGAAAATTAACAAATGCCAGAGTGCGTGGAGATATGGGAAATTCAGGTTCAGCCAGGTGTCGCAGAAAAGGCGGTCGTTCAGCCAACAAACTACCGCCAGGAGCCATACGGCTCCGCACCGGACACCCAGTCGATAAACTCTCGGTGACTTTGTCCTGGAAAAGAAATAAATATGTTCGTTGTTTGAGAATAATAATAATATTTCAATTTATAGATCAACATTGAAGTTGTCATTATCGATCAACTTGAATTTTGTATTTTCGAACCTTTTTACTTCGACCATCATGAACCCAATGGCTGGGATCCCAAGGGTCATAAGAGCAAATGCATTAATCGCTGGCTGTACGAGTGCCAATCCTGTAGCGATTAACGTAGGCAAGATAACGAAGCGAGAAAAGCGCTTTCTGTCGTTTTGAAAAATACTGGGAAAGTATCTGCGTGGGAAAAAGATGCACAAACCCGCCATGTAGACCCACAATATGGCTAGTTCGTCCAATAGTTGACCTGGAGAACAGAAAAATCAGAAATCAGACCGTGCGAAAGACCTTTGTTAGATTTTTAAAAAATTTCGTAATTAATAAGATATGTTTAAGAAAATTAATAAAGTTACCTATGAGAGACAAAGTGGCGTGAAAATAAGCACTGCTCAGTCCTACGACCATTAGCAAGAACCATATCACATGGATACCTGGATTAACGAATCTTCCGTAATCTCTAAAAAGGTGCATTAATATCGGCGGAAGTAATAAAAACAACACATTGCTTAGCTGCAAAGAGAAAATGTAAACAGATACATATGCGATAATGTACCAGCGATTTCTGGTCACCTAAAATCATTTCACCCTCGATATCTCGCGACAACGGAGCGAAGTACCGAATGAAAAGGAAGCTCGGATCGATTCTAATTGCAAGCGAGAACTGCGAAAAGCTCGAAAACATTGAAGTTCCAAAAAAATGTCTTAATTCATTTCTTGCACTACCTAGCTGCGATTTTCTTCTTTTTACAAACCTAAATTATATTATGTCGTATCTAATATGTGTTTCCTTTTACCCATTTCAAGAATTACTAGAAGTTGCGATCTACTTCCTGCGAATATCAAATCTACCTTTTTAATTTCTCTTTTCAAATCAGCACTTAAAGCTTTCACTTGGAGTTTCGGCAACTACTAGTCTATTATTCGTTTAACCCTTTGCACTGGAGGGCTCCGGAGCGGAGCCATTTAAAATTTGTCTTCAAACTCGAGGACTCGGCTATGGAGACAATGCAAATAATTGTTGGTTCATGACGTAAGGACAAAGACGGTATTGGACGATTACAAAATGTAATAATTTTATAATTTTTTGTTTTTTTATATATTATATTTATATATTATATATCATATAAGATTTGTATCCATAATCAATTAAAAAAAGAATAACATATAACAATAACTTTTCCTTTAATATTATTCGCATATTATTTACTTATATGTAAATATGATCTAGGCACTGAAATTGCTTTGAGTTGCTGGTAATATGAATGAAAAAAAAAAAAAAACTTCGAGTGCAAAGGATTAATAGTTATGGTTTAGTTTATTATTATTATTAACGTTTTTTGTTGTTTCTCCTTTTTATCTTTGTAAAAGAGCTTTTTGTCCGTTCAATAAATAAACAAATGAATTTCCAATGCTTTTTGGGGCAGAGAGTGGTGACTCATTTTTCAAAAAAGCGGCTAAAATTGCGCCACTCCGATCTGGGGACTGCGCGTTCCTTCTCTCCGTGAACGAGTCGGACGACCCGAGGAACAAAGAACGGGTAAAAGTGAGTCACACAAACCGTGTTGACGAATTCGGCGATGTCGGGCGATATATTGTAATTGCCCTCGCACCAGTCCACGGGTGAGCTACCAGCTTCGAATGGTTTCCACATTGTTCTCCGCTTCCTATGGTTTCCTCCGAAAGCACAGGGTCGCTAGACAATGGGATTTCATACGCACTCGAAATCGTTCGCGCCCCAAAGGGTATCGGAGAGGGTCAAAGAAAAGAAGGAAAAGAAAGGAAGGAGGAAAACGCAAAGAGTCAACTATACTCCCGTGATCTCGTCAAATGACGGTCTTCTTTGTTTATTATTATTGTTTACCTTGCGTTAGCTGCCGCTGACAATCAGCGACGGCGCAATGCGCAGTGCGCACCGCGCAGGGCAATGAAATGACTCGGAGCAGCCGCAATGTGTTCATTTATTCACCCTAGAGCTCTAAAAAGAACAGAGGCTGCGTTTGTTTGTACGGTATTCATTTTTCTTATGTATTTTGACAAATTTTGAGTTATTTATGTAACAAATACTGTGTTTTAAATTCGATCATATACGGGGTGGTCCGCGCACAACGTGTGCACCTTTGTAACTTCTCATATACGCGTTGCGCATATTTTGGAAACCACCCTGTATAAATTTTTCGCGCAAAACAATGAAAATTGATTATTTTATTGTGCTTGAAATTTTCGATACTTCTAAGAAACTCGTTTTTTATATTATTAATGATCAAATAACAATTAAAAAAACATATTATTCACTTTGAATTATTTATTTAACAGATTATCAGTGAATTGTAGAAACGCAATGTATTAAATTTTTGGTCGCATGGAGAACGGAGAGACTGCGTTCGAAAGTTCAGAAAATTTGTTATTGCTGGGACCTCTATATATATAATATGAATTCCGCAGCTGAATTGGATCACGCGCATACATGCATACGTGAATTAACATGAATTTATGACGCTGTTTGTTACTTTAGTATTTTTTTACCCTTATCGTTATCTTTTTTTTTTCAGGCTCTACATAGATGATGCAGAGCCGGCACTGTAGTCACTGATTCTGAGTAAAGGACACCGCTTTCTTTAATTTATTCCATCATAGAAAAGTACCTAATTCCGTTTAATTAGAGGAGTAAACACTCATCTCAGTAATCAATTGAACGAAATCGAATTGTTCGAAATGTCCAACTCCACAAAATTGGACGAGGTGGGTAGCTATAAAAATTTTTCATCAATGCATCAATTAAATTGTAACTCAATTCAAGGAGTATTTAATATTAATTACAATGTAATTCATAATAAGGTCATTTGTTTACTTTTATTTAAGATCATTTATTTTGACTTTGTTCAATTTCCGAGTTGGTAGAGGACCAATAATTATTTTTTACTTTCTTTGGTTTTTTAATTTGGCCAAGTTATATCGATTTCAGCCGAATCGAAAATAAAGAATCATTAAGATCATTTAATTATCATTATTCCTTTACAGGAACATCCTCGAAAGCTGATACCGGAATTATGTAGGCTCTTTTACCAGCTGGAATGGGTCACTGGAACCGGAGGTGGCATCTCCATAAAATACGAGTAAATAAGTTTTTATGTACCGCCATTATTCTTTCAATTACGGTTTCGGTGTTATTTACAAAATTACTATTCCAAATTCTAGAGGAAGCGATAACTAATTACTCAAAATCAAAGTAACAATAAAGTCAGTTTATTCGTGCCCTTCGCACACAAAATCAGAATCTCCCGATTTGTTACATACAAACTCTTAAGTGCTTTTAAACCGTATTCCCTACACAAAATAAATAATTCCTTTACAAAAGTTAGTTGTTTTTGTAAATTCTCAAATTTTATTATTTACAATTAGTTACACTCTTTTACTCAAACATTGAAAACTGGTTCGAATTTTTCGAGTCATCCTAAAAAATTGAAAAAAAATTTTCGACAGAGAGAAAATTTATATAGCGCCATCGGGAGTGCAGAAAGAACGTCTGAGATCGGACGACCTTTTCGTGCTGGATTCCAAGAGCAACGTCATAGAAAAGCCGCAAAAAAGTCTGAAAATGTCCCAGTGCACGCCTTTGTTTCTGTGCGTGTACAATAAAAGGCAGGCGGGTTGCGTTATTCATTCTCATTCCAAGTTGGCCTTAATGGTGACTTTGCTCTACCCTGGTTTGGAATTCAGCATTTCTCACATGGAAATGATCAAAGGTGAAGGACAAAAAAAATATATATATATATAGATATTTTTAAAAATTACGTTTTCAATTGCCTTATTCATATCATTGCGATACACAGGGATCAGAAACGACGCCCTGGATAGAAACTATCGGTACGACGAGAAGCTGGTCGTCCCGATAATCGAAAACACCCCTTTCGAAGAAGACTTGAGAGACGATCTGGACAAGGCTATTCAACAATACCCGGAAACCTGCGCCGTTTTAGTTCGACGACACGGAATTTACGTCTGGGGCAAATCCTGGAAACAAGCAAAGACTATGTAATTTCTTAGAATTTCAAACTCTCGATCTTTATTCCGAACCAACTCTCGATGTTCGGTCACTTCCTGGTCCTGAAAAATTCTGAAATTGACACTTAGCATTCTCTTAGACGAATTCCTGAGAAATGTTCTTATCGGAGGTACTTTTGTCGCAGGATCGAATGCTACGACTACCTATTCGACATTGCCATTCGGATGAAACAACTCGGCCTGGATCCGCTCAAAGGGCCCGAGGAGTACGAGCTGAAGTACCAAAGATCGGAGAACGCGAACAAGAAAATTTAACCGGGGCCAATTAAATCTCGACGTCGAATTTCTCAAACTGTTTTCGAATTTTCTGAACCAGTTCCATCTCCGCCTCTTTGTCCATCAGACAGTCCTTCCAGTCCACCCTGTCGTTGAGGTCCAGGATGCGATCGCTGGCTAACACCTCTCGACCGAACTGCAGGGGGAAGTCCTTCTGAATTTTGTAAAACAGCTTCTCCCCGCTGGGCAGTTCCGCGTAGAAGTACGTCGATCCCGGTTTCGCGATTTGCTGGAGCTCCGAGGCCTTCGGTATTTCCTCCAGTTGGAATTTGTAGCTATCCGCCAGCTCCTGGGGAAAGAAACAAGAATCTGGAAATCCGGTCGAGTCAAAAGAAAAGGATCGAAAAATCAAAGAGGTTTCCTTACGAAGAACATTTCCTTCAGTTCCGCGACCTGGTTCTTGTGCACCGGCACGGCTTGTAACTGGCAATGCGAACTCTTGTAGTTCCTCTCGAAGAACACCGGCTCCTTTTCCATGCTCCGGTAATACTTCGCGATGGCATCCTTGTAAACCTCCATCTCCTTCCTCGCGTTCTCCGGTAGGATCGACAAACTCCGATGATGAGTCACCGGTAGCAACAGCAGATGCTCCTCCACCAGTCCACCCTTGGCCAGAGCCACGTACACTTCCGTCCCCACCGTAACCACCAGGTGCTTCTCCACCTGGCTGCTGGACAAACAGAACCAGCACTTGTCCCGATCGAAGTCCACCCTGGGCTTCTTGTTCCCCCCGGAGCGATCCTTCGTCCTCCGCTTGCCTTCCTCGGAAGCTTCCATGTCGTAGAAAAACTGCACGTTCTTCTCCGTTCGACTTCCCTTCGAGCCTCTAGGGTCCGAACTCGTCATGGACAGGGGATAGGGGTTTCCGGTCTCGTCGGTCGTCCTGGTGGCTAATTCCGACAAACGCGTCTTATCCACCGGCAGGAGGTTCAAGGCGTAGAAGGAGTTTTTCGCCTTAGGGTCTCCCACCGGGGGCAGGCCGATGAACCTGGTGGCGATCTCCATTCCGTCGTCGCTCTGTCCATGGTTCCGGTAGGGTGGTCTCAGGTAACGGATTCCTTCCAGACCGCAGGCGTGGTACCGAGGCTTTATCTGAACCGCCAACCAGGAGACGAGCCTGGAACCTTTGTATCGGAACTCGGGCTCGGCGGGATCCAGGTTGGTGACTCCCTCGGGCCAGGGCGAGGTCAAGAGGACGTCGACTCCTCGGAAACTCGGCTGGCCTTTTATGCAAGCGTTCCTCACCGCCTGGACGTCTTCGGTGTCGAAGGTATAAGCTCCGGAATCCGTACGATCGCCGTCCTGTCTCTCCACGCCGGAAAGGTAGGCGATCTTGAGGCCGGAGCTGGAGGTGTAGAGGCCCCTGCGGCCCAGGTAGGTGAGGTTCTGACAAATTTCAAAACCGTCTTTGTCGGGATAGAAGCCGACGTGGTTCGATCGATTGGGGCCGATGATGTAGGTGGGCACGGAGATGCTCTTCATGCCGTTCTTGTAGGGCTCGAGTTCCACGTTATCATCCCCGAAGAAGTCGCCCACGCACAGGAGGAAGTCGAAGGGTCCGCTCTTCTTGTTGAGGTTCTCGACTCGGGTGAAGAGGAGCTTGAAGCGGCCCTTCGCGTCTCCGGCGATCAGCACCTTCTGCTTATCCGACATCCTCAGGGTGGTTGGTGGTAACAGAGCGGTCGGGATGCGCGGGGTAACCGTTTGCGCGCGCCCGGCCCTGGGAAAAGAAGTTAGACGCGGTGAGCGAAGAATCGAGGATCAGTCGCGTTCGCGTCCCGTCAACCGAAACGAGTCACTGGAAGAGGATCTCTGGAAATGCCGGGAACGCCGCTGGAAAGGGACACGGGAGTGGAGAACCAAAGGAACAACGACGACGAGCGGACGGCCGTTGTTCGAGAGACCACGCAAACGGACCATCTCAATAAGAAGCTACTGCAGTCTCTGTTGAACAGAATGAACAAGCCCGATGGGCATTTCGATAAGTACCTGGAGAAGAGGGACAGCGAGAACCAGCAGGACGGTGGAGACTTCTAGGGACGGGCCCACTGTAGAGAATTTTCGGTAAAGGTATAACGAACATGTATGCGTATGTGTGCAAATACGCAAATACGTTACTGGGGTTCCTAACCTAAAAACCCTATCTTTGTTGAGAGGCGGTTGTTGCTCGAGGACGCTTGTAAATAATTAATGGATATTGAAATGCTTGGTAGAGAAATGTCGAATTATTTCATTTTATGGATAAAAAAGTATCTAATGTATACACATACACACACGCGCGCGTGTATTTGTATATATTAAAATTGTCTTTATGAAAAATTAATGAATTTAATTTTATTAGTTAAATATCTAATATTTACACGCGCGCGCGTGTATGTATATATTAAAATTGTTTTTATGAAAAGTTTAGAACGAAATTTGATTAAATTACGAGGATTTATCAAAAAGTCGGAAATTATAAAAATACCGGAATAGGTATCTAGTTCCGATACAACATAATATATTTTAGATTTGTAAAAAGAAGAAAATTGCAGCTATGTAATTTAGGAAATGAATTAAGACTTTTTTCCAAACTTTTTTTAACTTCAATTTTTTAAAGCTTTTCGCAGTTCTCGCTCACAATTAGAATCGCTCCGAGCTTCTTTTCCATTCGAGACACGTCGCAGCTATCGGTTCAATTTGCGACACGGATGATATCGTTGGCTCGAGCAAAAACCATTTCCCTAATAGACGACGATACATAAATTTGTAATTTCAATTCTCGCAGATAACCACCGATCGATAAAAAGAAGCGTTTTGCGAAATTATGTCAGACTTATCGGACCTGGAAGGAGGAGAGTTCGAGGAGGATGGGAATCGGGAGAACGAGGACGAAGAGCCTGCCGCGAACGACGACGAAGACCAGACCGACGCCAAAAGAGTAGAACCACCTAAACGAAAAGTCATTCGAAATCCGCAACCCAAGTTGAACACCGAACGTCTAAAGGGGCCCAAAGGACTCGCGACCATCGAGAAATACTTCGAAGGGTTCAAATTCCATGGGGACAAGTACGAGAAGTTCGACTTAGACCGAATCATGAAACGGCTGGAGCATTGGTCCTATCGTCTGTTTCCCAAACTGCAGTTCGACGACTTCCTGGGCCGCTTGGAGAAATTGGGTTCCAAGAAGGAGCTGCAGGTTTACCTGAAGAAGTACAGACTGGATATGCTGACGGAGGATATGGTGTTGCCGAACAGCGACGAGGAGGACGGAGAACCCAAGAACGACTTCCCGGACGATGAGATCACGATGATGGTGAACGAACAGCTGGAGAAACAGAAAGTCGCCGAAGCTTCGCGTGCTGCAAACTCCAGCAGATCCGAAAACTTGTTCGACTCTTTGGTGAACGCTGGAATACGAGAGGAACCTTCGACGGAGACCGAGACGGAGACGAAGGTCGAACTCACGGAGGAGCTGAGGGCCAAAATCGAAAGGAACCGGCAGCTGGCTTTGGAGAGGAGAGCCGCCAAGAGGATGAAGTTGGAGGAAGAAAGTACGGGAAACGATTAGAGAAACGAACTCTTTCTTTGCTTTTATAAGTCTTTGAAATTTAGTCGTAGGAACTGGTATCGAATAAAGAATAAACATTTTATAAATATTTGCTCGTTATCGAATATTTTGTTTATTGGGCTCTATTTTACGTTCGACGTTTTTGCGTGCTTATGTAGAGCACGTTGTTTCCTCGGATGAAGGCATCGCCATATTTATCCTTCAATTGGCCGTTCACGTATTCCTCGGTCTGCTCCAGGGCGATGTTCATGTATCCATCCAGGCAGGCTAGAACTCCTTCGAAGGAAATCAAAGAATTTTTGGTTCTCGAAAAAAAAGAACGAAAGTTTTTGGTTTTTCTTCAGAAATAACAAATGAGTAAATTTATAAATAATATAATAAATTTATAAATAACGAATATCCATTATACCTCTGTAATCAACGCCACTGTTGAGTTTCACAACAACCGGCCGGCCGTGGATCTGTTGGATGAATTGGGACAGAGCTTCTTTGCGACTCATTTTGTGCCTTTTTCTTTCTTTATTTATATATTTTCCTTTATTATTTATTTATTTGTTATTGACACTCGGCAGTTTCCAACTTTACCGGTCAACTGGTACGTCGCTTTTTTTTCCAGTTTTCCGTCTCACGCTGGATTTTTGTTGTTGTTTATCAATCATCGGCTAAAGACGATGAGTGAGAAATGGCGGCGCACCAACGATGAAATCTGAACGCAACCACTTGAGAAATTTCACTCGTTTCGGTAATTCGACCAATACTCTCAAAATTGAAGCAATTGTAGAACATCCGACAACTATAAATATGTGCTAGATTATAAGGGATTCCATATGATTCCAAATTTTCCAAATTTCCCAAAATTTTCGGATTTTCCAAATTTTTCAAAATCTTTAAATTTTTTAAATATACGGCAACGCCCACTAGCGGCTGATATTTTCCGCGCGAAATGTAAATGCGACACAATATATAAAATAATGAGAAGCGTAAAGGCGAGTTTCCACTGGACGCGAGCTTGAGGCGAATATTCACTGCTCAGGCAGCCAATAACACCGGCCTTTGAGCGTGGCTTATTTCGTCAAAAGTTTCGAGCGCTTCCGATTTTTACTTGTCAAAAGGTTCGCAAGACGTTTGTACGAGTATTTCCACGAATGTAAATATTACCCGCGAATTTACTTGCAATTCAAAAGCCTGTTTGTGATACGAGGACACAGCACATGGAGGCAAAGAAAGTGTCGCTTACGTAACCTATCGGCAGACTTCGTGTCGTTTTCGTGTAATGAAACGACGATATAACAATAATAGTAGTCATAACAATGTGTGACAATGATAAATGACCGGACCGGCGGATTAACTTAGATTAATAGTTATTGGTAATTATCAATAAAAATCCGAACAAACGCGAGACTCTGGAAGCGTGTTATAATTATAACTTCTCAGGACATTTAATCTGAAAGGGATCTTACTCAGGGTTACGCTTTTTGTACTGTATTTACCATATACATATATTTATATATTTATTTATTTATTTATATACTTATTTATTTATTCCCATATTTCATTCATTTTAGGTAACAGTCGTTGATATTCATTGATTAATTAATTACTAGGTTCCCAAAGGGAACAGCCAAGAAGGCAAGGATGTACGCCATAAGAAGGACGGTCCCCTATGCTTTTTTCATACCATTTGTGCAAAAACAAGATTTTGATTCTCCCAAAGACTCGATTTACTGCCCACCAGAAAATGAATCCGGAAAGGATAGGCTGCGGGCCATGTTTCTGACCGAGTGAGTTGCTTTTAAGGAATTCCGTGCAAAAATCTAACAAATTGTTTATTTGCAATTATAAATATTTTGGAATTACCTATATTCCAATTTTATACTTTGCTAATTCCTATGGTGGAATCTAATATGTATGAACAATGCTAAAGTTTACATTCTTTTGAGAAAACTTGGTTTTCGATACTAACATTAGAAAATTATCAAATTACGAAATTGTCAAATTACAAAATTACCAAATTGAGATATTACAAAATTACCAAGTTACCATATTGGCATTTCCTCTGCAGCAAATACGGAACATTCAGCCCAGAATTGTCAATGGTCATACAAGCGACTATGACATCGGCATTTATGGGATTCGTCATAGGTGGGTATGTCAGGTCGCGGCAAGCGTACGTCAATTTTTTGGAGCACAACGAGGCTACGAAATTTGCTAGTCACCTGGATGCCAAAAGGAAGCTCCAGGACGCCGTATATCTCAACTTCTGTCGAGGAGGGGCGCGCTGGTGTTGGAAAATCAGCCTGTTCACGTGTTCCTACATGTAATTTTCCCCTTACTCCTCTCTCTCTTTTTTTTTATTTTCCTCAACTATCGTACGTTAATCCCGGGAATTCCCCCTTCTCCAGGTCGATCTCCACAGCTATATCCGTGTACAGAGGTAAATCGGCTATCCGAGAATACGCGATAGCCGGTGCGGGGACCGGTTTCCTCTTTAAATTCAACATGGGCTTCCGTGGAGCTCTCGTCGGAACCGCACTGGGGGCTATCCTAGGAACCCTAGGTGGAACCCTGACCTATTTATTGCTGAAATTCTCTGGTCGAACCATGGAGGAAGTGAGATACTGGCACTACACCTTCCGATCCGACCAAAAGAAGTAATTATTACCGAAAGGCCATGGTTTCCAAACAAACGAGTGACAAATTTGGGATTTTTTTATATATTGACTGATTTCCAACTTCGCATTCATCGAAGAAAATTTAGTCCAAAAATATGCAAAGAGTAGTGGACGACGTTAAATTTTTTCATTTTCTTCTTTCAGGGCCAAAGACGAATTGTATAAAAGTGTAATACAACGCGAGGACAAAGTGTTTCGTGAAATGCATGCGGAAGCACTGCAGGCAAGGAGTTCGGAAACCGAGAGCACAGAGGAAAAGGACGTCTTGGCGGGTATCGTAACAGACGAAAGCAAGAAATAAAGGTACATCGGAATGTATGTAATATACATTATTCATATTTCAGCCATCTATATTGTATATAGTAAACTTTATGTTTTGTATAATAATAAACAGTCCGTATTCTGGAGTTTTAGAAATTTTAACGCCTCTAAAAATCGTTGTTCATTCAGCTAAACCCCCCTTTCACCCTGATACAAGCTGGAAGAATCTTCTTCCAGTACCACAATCCAATTTTTTTTTCTCCCCTTGATTTACAATCTATCGTTTATCTTCTCCGAATCAATAGACTCCAAACTTTCGGGTGTTAATGCATTTCTTAATATTTAAGAACAAATCGGAAAGCTCGAGTTCCCTTGAAAATAATACTTTTAAGTTAATTGAAATCAAATGCACTCTGAAAAACGAAAGTTACTTAATTTTACTTTTTCCGTATCGACAAAAAAAAAAAAAATAATCAGACAAAATTGTTTCGATTACACTCGATTGAAATTCCACCTATTGGAATTTCGAATCGGCTCTAACTGCAATCGGAGTCGATTGAGACACATCGTTTCGCATCGACTAAATCTTTTGCAGCTTCTTCGCTCGAACCACACGATACCGGTGGTTCGCTCGAGCGACCTGGTAAAAGTAACTAACTTTCGCATCGATGTACCGATAAAAAGAATTGGACTATTTGAAACACACTTTCGAACGAACAAGTAAAAAATCCTCAAGCTCTATGCTCGTTTTGCGAATAGGCCTGATACGGAAAACTAAGGCGTCTTATCGATATCCTACGTAGAAAATGTGGAGGAAAAACAAGGGAGACAGAAAAATACTGGTTTTTGACGATTTTAACCCTATCACCCTGTTAAAGTGCGAGCTTAGAAGGAAATCCTAAACTTCCGCGTTCTCCGTATCCTGAACCTTAGTAATTCGTTTGGCGCCTCTTCCAGGTGGGCCTTTCGGTTTGGCGAATTTCGGCCGGTGCAAATTCACCTTGGGGTGCAACTCCTCTTGCAAGAAATCCTGGCTCAGTTCCTTGCCATCCTCTATCTCAAGCTACGCATCGAGAAACAATAACGTTATTTAAGCCGGCAACAATTGGTCGTCTAAGTTCTACTTCAGGCCTATTCTGTAAGCACGAGAGCTTGATTCTACGGGAGGAAGAAGAAAAGAAATGGAGGAAAATACAGAAGAAGATCCTTAACAGTAATTACATACCGTTCGGAGGTCGACAACATACGGCTCGTATTCCTGAATCGAAGCGAATGATCAAAGTGCTAATATTTCCTGGATTCGGAGAAAATAAGAATACTGGTGAAGTTGTAATCGCATGATTTATTTTCTGGCATATATATATATATATTTTTTTTACAAATATGTATATATATATACCCATGTATATATATATATTGGCAAGATATACAATCAATAACTGTATCAACGAACCTAATATAATAACGGAACTTGTCGTCAATTATTTGTTAATTAACTTATTAACGTACAATAAAACGTACAGAATAGGCCTGGAGCAATGATACATATATATATATATATATATATAAAGATTATCCTCTTTTTTTGTTCTTCGAGTGCCCAGGCGAACATGTGCGTAACATTATTCTTGTCATTTCGAACACAATTGTTAATATACATATGTATTTTTTTTTTTGAGCATTAGAAATTATTGGTAAATCATGTATCGGTTATCGTTACGATTGGAGAAAGCGACCCCAAAAGCCAGACTCCGATTTTGTGTTTTCTTGTCTCTCCTTTTGTACATACATTCGATATAAACTAATTTTTACGATAAAATCAAATACTTGTACGGTTATTTTAAAATGTAATTGTTCCCAAAAATTGCCACTGGAGTCTGGCTTTCCAATGTTTCCTTCCGAGCTAACACATCGGGGGACTTCCGTTGGTAAGCGAACTAAAAATTTTGATTTTGGTCGATATCGGTTAATCGAAGAAGTCTTATGGAGCATTTGTGGTCCTTCGATTAAAAAATTTCATAGAGATCGAAGGAAAAGAAATCGAGAAAAATGAGTAATGCAAATTTGATAGATTTCGATAGTTCCCGAAATGAAAAAACTTGTTTTAGGGAATACCATGTTTTAAATCGATTTCCTTCGATTCCTATGGTTTCAATTTTTGAATAGAATCAAGTGATAAAAATCCCCCAATGTGCTATGGCCTGGGTGTTCCGGAAATACCAGAGAGTTATTGATTAGGCCGAGAAATTACACCATGGACGTGAACAATGCTGTTGTTACTTCGTTCCGAGAAGACGTTTATAAAAAGCTACAAGAGTTAAAAAAATATGCATCACAATAAAAATAGAATGTTTCTCGAGACGGACGACGTCTCGTCGTTTCGCTAATCAGATCGAAAGTCCCACTCGGTAAAAATTACACTGCACGTGTAAAACATTCTCTCTTTTGGAGGCCTCGTCGCTCGAATCTTCAATTTTGTCATTCTATAAAGGAAGGAATGCTGTCGTATGTTTAACTACGTGTCTATTAAAACAAAGTAAAAGGAGACGCTAAAATAGAAGAGATCCTTCACGAATTGCTTTCAACCCAATGGGACTCGCTGGCCATAATCAGTCTTTAATCGTACACCCATTTTTGCTGAATTATAATAGAATATATATATCGTTTCATTGTTCTGTTGCTGATAAGGGGTTTCGAGTACGGTGTGTGTTAGATTCAAATTCAAAATGCATCTCGAAATCAGAGCGGAGTTCGATACCGCATCGATCCTTCGAGATTTTCACAATTTGTCCAACCGAGGCGAAGGAGTCGAAACCCAAAGCGAAGAGGATTCTAGGGTGATTTTGTGTAATTCCTGTAGAATCAAAACCACCCTGGAATCCAATTCCAGGTCCATAATTATTATCCTCCTCTTTTGTCGGTCTCCTATGGCAAGAGAACCCTGCCCAGTCTTCGATTTTCTGCTTTTTTTACTTTCTTTCAAATTTGCGCATATTTACACCGAACAACTTTTTACTTCGCTCCTACGGACTTTGTGCGAGGGAGTATCGGTGGAAAAAGAATTCGATATCCAATTTTAGACCGATGTTGGGACCACCCTAAAAGAAATAGGCAAAAATCGGTCGGTCCCAAGACCGATAGTAAATTGGACATTCGTAAAACGCAAGAAGACCTGTCTCGAAGGTCCAGGAAATCCTCCGGACACGGTCACCACCTTCGGGGGTCCCGAAAGGGAAGAATTAGCCCATATTATCGGAGTACACGAATAACTATAACGCGAAAGGTCCTAATCTAGTCTAAGAAAATGAGGGGCAAAAAAGAAAATTACTGAAATAATCATTTAAAAGTCGAGCCTTCGTATCACTTTGTTAAACTTATAAATGTACGTATATATATCACTTTTCGCAAGACTAGGAACTAATTCACGACTGGACATTTACTTTATAAATAACGAAACGATTCGAGACAATCGAAGAACTTAGAATTAAACGAAGACAAATGGAATGTGCGCTTCTTCTTCTTTTTTTCACGTTAATGTTATCAACGAAATGGTTTAATTAAACAACAAATAACACTTTAGCTTAGTATCACCCTGAAAGGAATCCAGTATCGAAGGCTCGACTTTCCACTGCTAAGGTAATTTGTGTCGTAAAGCGATAATCTCCAAAAAACAAAATACAAAGAGACAAAAAATAGGAAACAATAACGAAACGTTAAAAGATTCGAAGAATAAATGGAATCTCATTTTTCCCGTGCGAATCTGGTGTTCGCTACGCTGAAAATCGTTCTCGAAAAATTTGGTTCGCTCGTTTAAAATTTAGAAAAATATGTTCTTCGACTACTTTGTTTCCGCTACGTAGATAGTAAATACGTATAATTATCACTCGGATGAGAAACTATTCCTACTTCGAGATACCGACGACTCGATGAAATCAAAGGACAAGCTAAGGGATATCTCAAAAAAAAATGTTGTAAATTCATTATCTCGATAATCTCGATGAAGACTAACACGATCATTAAATACGCAGAATCATATCCTTGTAAAATATCCACGGACAAATATTATCTCGTACTATCACATATGTAAACTCCACGAAGGAAGAAGATATTGGAATCTTTGAATCGTTTAAAAGCTTAAGCTAAAGACGACTCTTTGAAACTTTCGTTCCTTTCCTCTCAAAACAATTTGACTGGCGAGTTTAAGGCTTCCTCTCTTTCTTACTGTTCCTCCCATCGCTCAATTCGATCCGTTAACTCAAAACGCACGATTTCTTATGCTTGGTTCCCTTGCTTTTTTTCTCGATTATGGTATTAGTCGGGGCGGAAGGTGTCGACGGAGTAGCTGGGGTAGTGGCTCCTGTATCTTTTACGGTTGGAGGGTCTTCCAACATATCCGCTAATTCGTCCCCGCTATTAACTTCGAGCTGCGATCGTGCAATTCAAGAAAGTCATTTTTAATGAGTTATCGACCAAAAGAAGCATTGCCTTCATCTCCGCGTACGCCCTCAATAAACCGAGGCTCGATTACGAAGGGCGTACACACACGTCCTGCGCAGCCAAAGGGTTAATTACATTTTTACTACCCGAGTATGATGTTAAAGGAAACCTCGTTATTTACTTACAAATAATGCAGTTTTGATATTCAATACCCATTGAAAAAGCGAAAAAGGCTGAGTTAATTGCAAGAACATGAATTTCTAGTGACCCCGAGGATGAGAAAACAAAGCGAAGCGAAAGTTATTTGAGAGACAAAGCGAACGATGTCTCTTTTGCAGTAATTCAGTCGAAATTGAATACTTTAGGTACTTTGAATTTTGAATTTTTCATCATTCCAGAGGAAATACGAGACTAATATCGGATTGGACATCGTAAAAAGGCTCGAGAGGTTCGCTATACCACCTTCGCTGTGTATGTATATTAAAATAAGAGAGAAATAAAATTACCTTCTTTCCCAAATCACGCACTCACCTTTTTAACTATATTAACTCCTAACGAACCAATGAGATCGAGTAAGGGAGCTTTGCATGAAGAGTAGAGCATTCGTTCCTTAATACTGCAACTATATCCTGGCATACTGTATATGAACACTGAAAAGAAAAAAACCTTTTGAGTTTAAATTTGTTTTTTTTTTAATACGAATAATTTAATTCATTAACGTATTTTTACAATAACAACAACCACAATAATAATAATAATAATAAAAACCAAATCAAAATTACCAAACTCACCTATACATTCCATGTAATCTCCTTCGTGAGTATGTTTGAAGTTGTAGAGATGGTACCTGGCAGCATCCGAAGGAACCTTCGTTGGTAATTTATCCAAAGACACGTCGCAAGCCATCACCAGGTGAATTTTTTCCTCCTCCAAGTCGATTTTCAACTGTACGTACTCATAGGCCCCTTTCCCCATTTCCGTGATCGCCTGTTTGGCTTCGTCCGTTACAGGAAATGCCACTCCGCTCAGAGTCTGATGCCGGGTCTCCACGCTGTAGTCGGTATTGACGGTGGTCTTCTTCAGCTCGGCCAATTCCTCCTCGGCCGTGGTCAAAGGAGCCGGCGCGGCATCGTTTCTCTTGTGCTTGTGATAGCCCTCCAGTGTTATATCCTCGGGAATAGTACCGTGCAGTTCCTCCTTGATGGAAGCAGTGCCGAATTCCTGCTTGAGAGTGGCTTTCGTCGAAGCGTACAGCATTTTTTGCCTAACCGGAGCCGTGTCTGGGGACCAGGATATGAATAACCAATCGTAACCGGAATCGGGAGACTTTGAGTCCAGTCGATAGAGGATGTAAGCCGGTTGGTTCTCCTCTATCAATGGTTTTACCATTTTGTCGTAATCGTCCTGCCATTTTCCAGATGGTTTCGTGGAGGATGCCGCCGTTAATTCTTCTGCAATGTTAACGGTGATGCATTTTTTAAATGCATTATATTTTTAATAAAAATAAAAATTGGTGGTTTATTTGCAAGAATCGAAACTATAGATTTATTTATGGATGTTTTTGAGGGAAATGTTTTTGGTTCCAAACGGTGATTTCATCCGTGTCTCAAATTTATTTTTGTAAAAGGGATTTTTGGCCCGTTCGATAAATAAATTAAATAATTAACTAATTTGGATGAAAATAATATTCCTAAGAAAATTATTATTTTTTGGAAAGATGGAATTAGCATTAACACTTTACCAACTGCTAGCCTGTCAATTCGCTTTTTGTCGCCAATGGTTAATAAATATAATTTAGCATTAATATCATCGAGTGGCCAATCAGATGCGCGAATGCCGTTGAATCGGTAGCGGTCGATAAAGTGTTAATATTAATATTTTGCAAAAAAATTGAAATAACCATCATAATTGTCTCATAAAACGTTAGATATCTGATAAGATAGTGATAAATATAATCTTATCAAAAATGAGACTTTTCATAAGATTGATACTTTTCAAAAGATTACGTTTTGTAATACATATGTTTTGCTCGATAGGATCAACTTTTTAACGAAAATTCATACCCAAACTATTCACCTTATAACTTTTTCTAACAAAATCAGGTTGTTCTAAGAAATTAACTTCGAAAATAAAAATCGTTTCCTCAATTTTGTCATACAAGAAAATCTATCAAACCCTCTCGAGCCGATTTCGGGGAAAGTCTTGTTCCAAAGAAAACTTCCAGCATCCAAAATCCTTTGGGTCGGATTTCAAATACACAAAAGGACCTGTAGATATGCTCTCGTTTGAGCGCAAAGGGATTACACTCACCATTGTCTATGGAAACTTTGAGTACCCGTATCTTTCCATCTCGACATTTGGCGAATATTTTTTTCAAGGCTTCGTTCGCTGGAAAAAGAAGAAACAAAAACGAGGGTCAAAATTGAGACTGGAAAACTCGCACTTCCCTTCCAGAAGAAACCGCGAGTGGAAGAGGAGCACCCGAGTGGTGGAAAAAACGCAACGTTTGAAAGGAAAGTGACAATTCCAGCGGCTGGAACTGGCGAGTCTGGAAATACCTCTGATTCCCGTTTGATGTGACATGTTTTCTTCCGCTTCTTGTGACAGCGATCGCTTGCTCGGCCCTTATCAATTGTTTCATTCGATTGACGGGAAACAAATGAACGACAGCGATTGATTTCGATTGCCACCGGACTCGAAAAACAACTATATATATGATATATATCCTACAACAATTTTTTCATTAGTCCGGTTAGAGAGAGAAAAAACGGCCCGTTTTCTTTTACACATAGACGCCCACCATCATGCAAACGCGAAAATGACCATGGCGGAGCGCGCTAGTAAGTACTTCCGTCGACCGCCGGAGGGCGACACCTCGCGTTACTTCTAGCGGCGCCCGCGTTGTATCGACGCGCGGCAAAATGTAATAAGAATGATACGTTTTTAATATCGATAAATTTGTTAATAAATAAATATGTATTTGTTTGTTGTGTTTATTTAACAATTGATTTATTTTATACTTAATAATATTTATTCCGCAGAGATGCGCATGTGGCTCTACATCCACAGTCTGCTAAAAACTAAAACTAAAATCAGATTACAACTATTTCAGCTAATACTAATTGATTTCAGTATTATTATTATTATGTAAATTATTATTAAATAGGTCTTTTTTTAATTAATATAATTTAACAAATTCTTATAAGTTAAGACAGTAAAATACTGTTTAACTATCAAAAAGTTGGAACACATTTCACATTTTACGCGCGATTCAAATACTTGGATTTTGGATGCGCGTCAAGTTACAGACAGAGAGGAACAAACCAATAACACAAGAAACAAGCCCTAACCTGAAACGTAACACGAGAAACGTCATTTACGAGAAGGAAATTAAAGGTCTTCTGGAATTAAAGGTCTTGCGAATGTTGATTTAAAATAAGAAGGATAAATAATAACAGTGCGAGAAATGGGAAAGAAGAAGTGCGGTTCCTCGGGGAACCTGGGCAAAGCCTTGATTCGAGACAGATTTGGACCATCGAGAAACCACAGAAATGCCGAATCGATGGTAAGATCCAGTCTTTAATCTCTAGCGAAATCCGGTACCCAAGGTCCTTAAAAATTAAGCCATCTCCTAAAGGTCCAGAAATAAGGTTCATAACCCCTCGAGCGATCCTTGATCGAGTTCCCACGTGTAGGGTGAAAATCACGACAGAAATAGCCAATCACAGGCTCGAGAGGTCTCTGTATTTTTTCAACCGACCAATCGGAGCACGGTTTTAGTCTCATCCTTGTTATCTTTCTAATGATTCTATAATTTTTTTATGTTTCCATTTTTATTTATATTTTTCATACTTTTATTTTTTTATATTTTTATTATCCATGTTTTCATATTTATTTTACTTGTCATTATTTTCATATTTTTCATTTCAACACTTTCTCAATTTCATTTTTCTTATTTTCATTCTATATATATCATATTTATTTTTTTCATTTTCATACTTTCAATTTTCATAGTTCCATACGTATTTTAATTAAATTTCTCCACATCTAGCTGCACACAACGGAAATCAATGACGGCTACGATTGGGGTCGCTTGAATTTGCAATCGGTAACGGAAGAGGACTCCTTCCAAGAATTCCTCTCGACGGCGGAACTCGCCGGTACCGAATTTCAAGCCGAGAAGCTCAACATCAAATTCATCAATCCCAAAAGTGGCGCAGGATTACTCTCCAAAGAGGAAAGAGAAAGGATGTCGGCGTCGGAGAAAGAGAACAAAAATTTCCTGAGGATCCCCAGGAGGCCAAAGTGGAACGAATCCATGTCCGCAGTAGAATTACAGACCAAAGAGAAAGATGAGTTCCTGGAATGGAGACGACAAATGGCTATGTTGCAAGAGGAAAAAGGACTGGTCTTAACTCCTTACGAGAAAAACCTTGAATTTTGGAGACAGCTTTGGAGAGTCGTGGAGAGGAGTGACATTCTGGTACAAATAGTGGACGCTAGGAATCCACTCTTATTCCGTTGCGAGGATTTAGAGAAATACACCAAGGAAGTCGACCCGGAGAAGACGAATCTGATCCTGATCAACAAAGCCGATTTCCTTACAGAGACGCAAAGAGAGGCTTGGGCTCGATACTTTCAGGGGATTGGAATCCGGGTAGTTTTCTTCTCTGCTATTACCGAGGAGCCCGAGAAGGAAGAAGACGAGGACAAAGAGGACAAAGAGGACACAGAAGACAAAGGAGTCAAAGAGGACAAAGGGGACAAACAGGACAAAGTTTCCGAGGAAGGAGTCAATTCATCTAAATTACTGAGTCGAGACGAGCTCGTAACATTTTTCAGGAACTTCCGGAAAGGGAAAACCTACACGGAAGGAATCACTACTATAGGATTGGTGGGGTATCCGAACGTGGGCAAGAGTTCGACGATCAATGCTCTGCTGATGCACAAGAAAGTGTCCGTGTCGGCTACTCCGGGGAAGACGAAACACTTTCAGACGCTGTTCTTGGACAAGGATTTGCTGCTGTGCGACTGTCCCGGCTTGGTCATGCCGAGTTTCATCAGCACCAAAGCCGACATGATACTGAATGGGATATTGCCGATAGATCAAATGAAGGACCATGTACCTCCGATCACGCTTTTGGGTACTCTAATTCCCAAACACGTGCTGGAGGATACCTATGGAATCATGATTCTTCCTCCGATGGATGGCGAAGACCCGGATAGGCCTCCGACCGCTGAGGAAATTCTCAATACTTATGGCTGTGAGTAGTGCCACTAGTGTTTCGAAGATCGTACTTTGGCAATTACGAAATATAATCGACTTCATCCCAATCTAGATAGCAGAGGGTTCATGACACAAAACGGACAACCGGATAATCCTCGCTCCTCGAGGTACCTTCTGAAGGATTTCGTGAACGGGAAACTTCTGTATTGCGTAGCTCCTCCGGATGTTCCCCAGGAAGAGTTTCACAAGTTTCCAGCAAGGACGAGGAAGCTTCCGAGCCTCGACCAGTTGCCACCCAAGACCGTACGTGTGATCAGAGGAACCCAAGCGAACTCGGACGACTTGGATAATGCTTTCTTCCGGAAAGCTACTCCTGGGGTTCATGTCAGGGGAAGGATTCGACATATGCCTCAAAACGTATCGAGGTATACCCTTGTATATGCAGAAACGAAAAATTTGTTCATTTTGAATTGTTCGAAAAGGGAGAAAAAGTATTTTTTCAAACCTTACTTTTCTATAACGCTTTTGCAAAAAAAAATAAGTTGCACCTTTTTTTGAGTCATTTAAATTCAACCACTTTTGCTCCAAAAATATTTTTGTCCCAAATTTCATACATATATTGGCAGTTTTTGCAATTGAGAAAATTAAAATATAAGCAAAATAAAATTAAAATAATATAATAGAAATAAGATCTCGAATACAGACTAAAACAAATTTGAAAAACAAAAAAATAATAAATAAACTAACATTTTTCAGTGACTCGGACTCGATCGTGAAATCAATGCAAAATTTAACGCACGAAGAGAAACCGTGGAAAAAGATGAACAAACATGGTAATAAAAAGAAACGGGAGAAGACGAGGAAATTATATGCGCATCTTAATAGGGATTGAAGTTTGTTTTTTGTATAATACAATGTTACTATCAATTGAGAATAAAAAATAATTTCTATTTAAAGGAAAACCGTGTATATATAGTATACATGTATATGTTTATGTGTGTGTAGGGCTTACGGTCCTGTACATATATCATCGCCTTTAACAATTCATTAGAAAAGTCTTTGAACTTGAAAATCAGTAGTCAA
This sequence comes from Gasteruption jaculator, assembly GCA_949825005.1. Taxonomy (NCBI): domain Eukaryota; kingdom Metazoa; phylum Arthropoda; class Insecta; order Hymenoptera; family Gasteruptiidae; genus Gasteruption; species Gasteruption jaculator. Next base: position 7,715,075 of record OX463773.1, on the reverse strand, counting down.
TTGGTAATATAGGAAGCACGGGTCTATTGAAATTTCGACGATTTCATTAAACTCAGGAGCTAAGCGTAGGAAAACCCGAAGTATCCATTCTTAATAATTCTATTAACACGTACTGGTTCAGAAAATAGCTGGAATTTCGAATACGTCCGATGACCTTTTCTCCTCAGTAAAACAGTACCGTGTGGAGTATCGTTCTGCTGAACTTCGACTCGAATTCGTGCAGTAATTCGTCAATATCGTTATCCAAGTCGTCGCTTTTGGCCAACTGAAAGTAGAAAAAAATATATTTTGAAGATTTCATTTCTAATTTGCCGAAATTTCCTGTAAAATTGATTTTTCTATCAATTAAAATTTTTGTTTCAATTAATAAGAAATTTGCTTTCATGCTTTTATTAATTTTTAAAAAAATAAATTTTAAATATTAACATTTTTATTATTATATGAAATTAATATTTTTTAAATATTAATTTTTTTAAAAATCAATAAAAGTAATTGTGTATATATATGAATATGTGCAGGCAGACAAAATTTTCAGCATTCGTTAGGAATGTTTGTATACCACTGTAACCAGTTCGCAAATGAGGAAAGATCCAACTGTAGCTTCTTCGTGATTATCTTGAATGTCGAGATTGATTAAATGAACCGGCTGATTATCCTCCTGAGTCCTCGATTCCATGCATTCTATCACTTGGTCGTAAACTCGTTCCTCACAAGTTATGAGTATGTCGAATTTATCTTTGGATAATTGGAATCTCTCCGGTCTTTGTTTTATCCGACGGTTTCTGTCCAACATGTGAAGTAATCCGTTCTGCGTGTAACTTATCGAAACGACTTTGTTAAGGATTCCATATCATTTGCGAAATATTCGAAAACAAACGACTAAGAAATCTGGAAAATGAATCTTCCATCTTAAAATTTATAACGGATGCTAAAATAAAATTTTCACATTAACATAACGTTAAGGTTTACGCTAAGGTTGCTATAACAAAAAAGGATACTATTGCTTGTCCTTTAATAACAGATCGTTATAGATCTCATCGTACGACGTCCCAAAGTCATAGATATTAGGTCTATCCGGGGCGTTTCCAGGCAGTTTTACTTTGTCGCCAGTCCCAAAAGATTTGACGTTGAATCCTTTTTTACTGAAAAATCGAAACGAGAATTAATTAATAACAAATATCGAGAAATTTCAAACACCATAGAAAAGTCATGGATAAATATAGAATATTTTAACAATCTTCTATATTAGAATATTTCTTTTAATCGTTAAACAAAGAAACAGAATTTTTAGTTAATCCCGTTGCTTTAATGACAAATTTTATAGTTTGATAAAGCTTGTGTCAATAATACGATATGGATACGACCATTGGAAAAGACAATTAATATAAGAGATGCCTCGAAATATTTATAATACCATTATATTTTTTGTTTATGTTTAAGAATGAGAAATATTTATACATATGATAAGAAATAGCTGCTTTCGGGTAAGAGTGCCTATATTTCGATGCTACAAGTAACATCCGTTTGGTCATACAACTTTACAAGAGTCGCTTGTATGCGTTATACTCTTTTGATGGATACGCAAAATGCATTCGAGTAACGTTTATCTGGAAACTTCCCGCTCAAGGAATATCAGAAAAATTATAACAATGAGTAAATTTCTATACAAATAATGTTCGATTTTGTGTGGTACTAAAGTAGTCGAATTTAACTAGAGTTTGAGTTATTTATTTAACGCTCCGGGATGGGTCCCCTAAAGCGCGAAAATAGAATGTACAATACAGAAAATATAATTATTATTATAGAGTCCTCTTAAAGTAGTATAATATAAAAATAAATAAATTAACAATAACAAAAATAACAAAATACAGTAATAAAATTAATGCAATAAAAACGGCACAGAATTGCAGTTAGGGTTTACTTAGAATTTTCTCTTTCTTCATGATGAGAATTCGAAATATCCAGTCGAACAGCGACTAACTCCGATTTCTACTCATTCGTTACATAGATCGGATTTGGATACACTCCCGAGCGAGATATATTTCCAGATACGTTACCCGAAGGCTATATACTTTTGGGCTCCATTCGATTTCCTGTTTATGAAAGGAGAGAATAAGAGAAGACCGTATCCCTGGAACAGCGAAAAGCGTTACTACCTTAGGAAAGCATGAGCTTCCATGCTTCGGTTCATGTTACTCGAACATATTACGGCAACGCTAATGGAATTAGTCGAGGGCATGACTGACTAGCGCGTGAACAATGAAAATTCGAAATTTCGCTCCTCGTAAAGAGCCAGTACGATTCTGCTTTTTGGAAAACCTCGATCACCGTCCTAACCTCAAAAGTCGTCAATTCTCCAGGATTCGAGGGGGAAAAAGAGAGAAAAACGCGTCTTTCGACTTCTCCGTTCACAGACGGATGCGAAATCGGGTGGATTTAGAAATAAATTATGATTCTTTTCGAATTTCGTGAATTCGAGTGAAAAAAAATGGGACGTGGAGCTCGTCTCTGTCCGATCGCAAGTTGTGATGGTTCTTGTCAGTCGGAAACGGTCGGACGAATTCGCGCCGGAGCTCGGGAGGCTTCGGGTGGCTTCGGCCGACAACATTAGTCGAGTTCGAGTGGAATCGCAACCGCAGTTGGTTCCGCTCCAATGGAAATGGATTCCAATCTGATTGGTTCCAATGGAAATGAAATTTCAATGTGATTGGGTCCAACGGAATTAGAATTGCAGTTGGTTCTGTTCCAAAGGAAATGCAATTTCTATCTGATTGGTTCCAACGGAAAATTTGAGCCGTTCTGTTCCAAAGGAAATGCAATTTCTATCTGATTGGTTCCAACGGAAAATTTGAGCCGTTCATTGGTCGTGTTATTTACGCTGCAATATAAATATATGCAAAAGTCGCAACAAGAATTAAAGATAACAATTTATATTTAATAGATATCGACTAAAGGGAATATATATAGACATATGTTTTTTTTACTAGCAAAAAGAAATAATAGACCTCAATCGTGCATTCAATCTAATAATATGTATATGCATATTAATTAGATTAAATGTACAAACAAAGTATCTTGTTGCTAATGAGAATATAAAAAACACGTGTTGTTTTCAACAAATGGTCAATAAATGCGATAACCCCTTGGGGCTTTTAATCAGCACCACCTCATTATCTTCCTGCAGGGTTTAAAGTAACAACCAATTCTTGCGAAAATCCGATACTTGCATGCCAATAATCATTATCGCTAAATTAGGTAGAAGTAAATAATAAGGAAAAAAGAACAATATGAAAAAAAGAACAAGAAATTTCTATCACAGTAAAAATCGGGGCTGAGGGATGAAATTTTCAGGTAACATTTACCGGTACCTTCAAGTCTTTTATAAATTCATGTATATCGATATAAATATATATTAATAGATATTAGTATATAGTATGTACTTTAATATACCACCGGCCAATGTATTATTATTATATTGTGCAAGACGAATGGAAAAATTTCTTCAAATGAACCAAGATACGAACTGATTGACTTTAAATAGTACTAATTCCTGATGCTTAAAGTACGGTATTAAAATTAACACCACAGTGCAACTCCATCCCCTTCTAAAATTCGAAACAATGTTTTTACAAAACATATTTGAAATTTCTCGGAATATTTTTACATTTTCATTAGAAATTTCTAATATTTTTCTGGAGGTTGCTGAAATTTTTTCAAAATTTCGAGTTTTTGAGAAAAATATGGAAAATGATAATATTTAAAAAACACAAAACTCAGACAACTGCTAAAATTACTCAACTTCCATTTATATTTTATGCGGTTTTTCTTAGAGAAACTCTACAAAACTATTATTTTCGAACTTCACGTTGGGTAGTAACAATTGCATTGACAATTCGACAATTTCTTGGAAAATCTCTGAAAACAAAAATTTCTAAAAATCATTCCAAATTCTATTTTTAGAAAACAAAAATTTCTAAAAATCATTCCAAATGGAGATTTCTAATAAGTTTCTAGGAAATTCATTCTCTCTGTCTGATCCACATTTCACTGCTCTACCTACGAATTATTTCCATTTTGAAAAAAAATTAGCAAAGGGCATTAGCCAATTTGGCGATTCTTTTGAGAATCTTTGAAGAGGTTACCATTTCCCCTAGAAATTTCTAAAAAATCTCGAAAAATTCCAAGGGAACTGGGAAAGAATTTCTGAGAAGCTTTTGAAATGAAAATTTCGACCAGAACCACCAGGGCTCTTGGTGGTTCTGGTGCAACAATAGCTCGCTCTGGCCACCAATTTTTCTGAATCTTTGTCTTTGCTTTTCGAAGATGTTGACTCCTATCGCGTAACTCATGCGTATTTTGATGCAATAATTTAACAACCTTCAACCTCCGGGGGCGAATCAGCAGGGGGACGCGATATCGGGGTATGCATATCGCACGAAAATAACGAACGCACGGATCTTGAAAGTTCGATACATGGGGTGACGGACCCCATCGCATCAAACTGACCTGCCCGCGTCGGTCAGCCTGATTCGATACGAGAGAAATTTGATAATGAATAGGTATAAAAGCCCTGACTTTTCTCAAATCGACATGCACTACTCGTCCAACCATGCGGTTCTGTATAGTCCTCCTAGCCATCGTGGCTGCAGCCGCAGCTGTACCCTACGTGCCCAAGCTGCACGCTGGTAAGAGAACGCTCTTTATACATACATACTTGCGAAGACACACATTCACGTCCACGACTTATATTCGATCTATCGAATATAAGTGCGATCGAGAACCATTGCCACAGTGTTGCTATACTATCGCCATACTATCCCCATACGATTGGCATACTATTGCTGTACTATTGCTATGCTATCGCCATACTATTGACATACTGATTCCATAACGCAACGTCTTGAGAATTGACCGTCGGTGTTCCCTCCCGCAGCTGACCAGCAGATCCTCCAAAAACAGCAGGACATCATCGGCCTCTTGGAACAGATAACGGACGTGATCCCGAACGAGAAGATCCGCAGCCTTGGTCAGAACTTCGACATCCAGGCCAACATCAACCTCTTCACCAAACCCGCCCTGGTGCAATACTACGTGGGCGAATGGAAGGCCGGACACTTGCAACCCAAAGGCACGGTCTTCACCCCGTTGATCAGCCGTCTCCACAAGGAAGTCACGCTGCTGATCGACATCCTCATCGGCGCGCCCGACTACCAGACCTTCCTCGCCACCGCCGCCTGGGCTCGCATCCACATCAACGAGGGCCAGGTGCTCAAGGCCATCTGCGCCGCCGTCCTCCAACGCCCCGACCTCGAAGGCATCGTCCTCCCGCCCATCTACGAAGTCCTGCCGCACTACTACTTCGACACGAGGATCATCCAGCAGGTGCAGAACATTAAGACCAAGAGCATCCACGGGGTCGAGGGCGTCCAGAACGTCGTCATCCCGATCAACTACACCGTCACCCTGCCAGAAGGCGAAGAGCAGCTCTCTTACTGGACCCAGGATATCGGACTCGCTCTCTACTACTCCTACATCGACCTCGTCTCCACCATCCTCCCACGGCAGGTAGGTACCCAAGCTCGTGCCCAAGAGTGAAGAATTTCTAAAAAAGTTTTGAAAAAGTTCCGAGTAAATCTCATAGAAACACGCGCAAGAAATGGTTTCGGCAATGCTCTAGCGTAAATCCAGCAAGCCAAAGCACTCCCAGTGGTTTCAAAGTTCGGGTTCTCTTTCAGGTTGGAGTCCAGGGCGGACAAACCGGACAAGGAACTCAAGGAGGACTGTCGCAATCTGGACACGGACAGGGATCCATCTGGTGCTACTTGCACCAGCAATTGCTGGCCCGCTACAACCTGGAGCGTCTCGGAAACGGCCTCGGCCCGATCCCCGACGTCCACCTCGAACACGTGAACGTGCCTTTGAACCCGCACTTGCGCACCATCGATGGCGTGGAGTTCCAAGGCCGTCCGATCGACGTCCACCTGACTCACGGAGAGCACAAGAAACTGGTGCACGTGGTACAGACTCTGGAGAACCGACTTCGCGAAGCCATCGACATGGGACTCGCCGTGACTCCCCAGGGCGTGTTCCTGAGCCTCTACCAACCCCAGGGCCTCGACATCCTCGGCCATCTCATCCAAGGCAGCGGCAAGAGCGTGAACCCCAGGTACTACGGCAGCCTCCAATTGGTGGCCCGCAAGCTCCTGGGCAACGTACCGGAGATCAACAGCATCTGGGACTACAGCCCAGCCGTTTTGGACCAAGGCGACATCGCCGTCCGCGACCCCGTTTTCTACAGCCTCTTCAAGAGGATCCTCCACTTGGTGCTCGACTACCAAGAATCCTTGCCGGCCTACCAAGCCAACGACGTCGTCGTACCGGGAGTCAAGATCGAGAAGGTGGACGTCAGCCAGCTGGTGACCTACTTCAGCGACTACTACGTCAACCTGGACAGCGCATCCGTCGACCCGGCTCGCCTGGGCAGTGGTCATACGACCCAGGGACAAGTGCACGTTAAAGGATTGCTCCAACGCCTGGACCACAAACCCTACGAGTACCAGATCACGGTCCAAAGCGAGAAGATCATCCCAGGCGCGGTCGTACGCGTCTTCCTTGGACCCAAATTCGGCCACGACGGACGCCCCATCAGCATCAGCGAGCACAGAGAAGAATTCGTCGAACTCGACCAGTTCGTCCACGATCGTGAGTATACCTGAAAAATCGTTAAGTGGGTTATTCCATTTTTTTCGAATTATTTTTCTTCAAAAAGTTTGCCCTTCCTTTGAAAATATCGAAAAACTCTCAATTTTGAATAGACATTTCTGATAAAATGTTACCGAGCTCGTTCTTACTTTTTTTTTTCTCCTTTGCCTTGTAGTCCAGCAAGGCCAGAGCATCATCGTCAGGCATTCCAGCCAATCGCCAATCCAGAGCTTCGACGCCCCGGGAGTCGACGAGATCAAGCAACACATCGACAACGCCGTCCGCTCGCAGAACCCGTTCTACGTCACCGAGGTAGGGTAGCGCTTCGAAATCGACGTCGACGTCGAGATCGAAACCGTCTAACCCTGCTTCTTCTTTTCAGCCCGAACAGATCTACGGTTTCCCGGCCAGATTAGCCCTGCCAAAGGGTACCCAGCAAGGACTGCCACTCCAGTGGCTCGTCGTCATCTCGACCCCGACTCTCACTCAAGTCCCGCACGGCCCAGTGCTCCCATCGTACATCCAATCTTACCAAGAACCACGCTACGGCGTCGTCACCAGCGAAGACTACCCGCAACAAGGTCAGGTCCCAGTCGTTGACGGTGTCCAGGAACTCCTCGAGGTCGTCCCACATTACGAAGACGTCGAACTTGAAAAGATCCACGGTAGGTGGCTCAAGTATTAATTCCAAATCTCCCAATTGTCTGGAATGCACCGCCGATGGTCCAGATTTCCCATACTATTGCCATACTGTTCCCATAATTTTACCAAATTATTGCCATACCTCCGCCATGCCTCTGCCATAGCATCGTTACGTTTTGCCATGTTATTGCCCTACTATTGCCATTCCATTGCTGTGCTGTCCCCATACTATTGCTATACCATCTAATTATTTGAATTCCACCGCACAGGTATCAACAAAATCCCAGTGTCCGACTTGTACGTGAGCCCGTTGACCAACGACGGACTTCCCAACCACGTGAGCAGCTTCTTGGCCCTCCATCAAAGCCAGAACCCAGTCCTGGGTCAACAAGTACAAGGACACGGACAACATCGAGTCCACGGACAACAGCACCATTACGGCCAGGATCAGCTCCTCCACCAGTCGGTGGTAGGTGGTGGCCAACACGTGCCAGTCGGGCAAGTCGTCGAAGGTGGCTACGTTGGAGGAAGAGGAATCGTAGGATCCGGTGGAGTCTTGGGAGGCGGAGTCGTCGGCGGAGGTCTGGTATCGGGAGTCTCCTCCTCAGGAATCCAAGGCGGGCCATGGACTCTGGGCCAAAAGATCCACGGATCCGGACACTGGGGTGGAATCCACCAAGGAGTCCAGGGTGTCGTCGGCCAGAACGTGCATCCGGCCCAGCAGCAATTCTACCAAGTACAGCCCATCTCCCACATCATCGGTGGAGCCATTTCCCTGGACGGCAGGCCGCTCGGTTACCCGTTGAACCGACCCTTGAGCCTCAGCGCTCTCTACGTGCCAAACATCCACATCACCGACGTGATCGTCTACCACGAAGAGAATATCAATATCTCGTACTAGTTCGCGTAGATTAGTTTGAGAATGCGTTGTTCTAATTTTTCTCATGCGAATTTTAGACAGACTGTTTATACCGTTTTCATGATAAAAACCGAGTTCTTCTCGGGATGAGCAAATAAAATTCGTTTGAATGCACACCCCAGTCGATTCTGATTTATACAATCCTCACATTTTTTCCTAAATTCTATAAGTACCTATTTAACAACTCAGTACGTAACCTTCTTTATCCTTTGTCCCATTTTGTGGGAAAATCTTTTATTTTTAAATTAGAACCCAATTTTTTATTGCGGTATTCTAAATTATGAGAAAAAATAAATAACTTTTGGTAGAATATTTTTTTTAGAAAATGTCGATTTTCAATGACTCACCAAAAATTCATAGAAATTTTGGGATTTTTAATAATAATTTTTTAATGGAAAACTAAAGCTTTTTAGGAAAAGTCGTAAAGAGCTTAAAATTTGATAAGGATTCTTGAAAAAAAAATTAACATTTTTTTATTTGATAACAATATTTAATTAAAGAAATTGATTTTTTTTTCCGAATCTTTAGCAAAATGCAGGCTCATTTTGCTTCTTGCGATTTTTCCACAGAAGCTTTAGTTTTCGAGTAAGAAATCATTAAGAATCTAAAAAAAAATGTTTTGAACAAAAATTACTTATTTTTTTTCGTCGAAAACGTTATTGCAATAAAAAAAAATTGGTTTCCAATTTGAAAGACAAAAATCTGATAGCTAAAGGAGGTATTATGTTACGGGGGGGGGGGGGGCACCTCTAGCTGACAAAGCATGGTCGTCGTTGCTGGGTGATTTGAAGTTAAAATTTTTTGACACGCCCACCGAGCCTCTTCCACGTTCCGATTGGCCGGAACGTTTTAGTTAACTACTCGGTAATTATTGCGAATTTCGAAAAATGGTAAACAACTTTTCTTCGCAATTTTTCACCATCTACCACCATCTCTCGGCTTTGACACCTTACCCCGCGCACCCTGTATAATCCAATACCCGGGTAGATCGCGGCTCGTTAAAAGGACGGGAAAAGCTGTCAAGTATCGCACGGCTATTTTTACAGAGGCATGGCGATGACGCGTGACGCGGTGCTATCCTCGATGGTAATAATAAATGCGTAGAAAATGTTGTTCCCAAAGGCTATTACTCGTATACGTGGATCTTAGAATATAGTCTCGTTTATAGAATACAGCTATTTGCCGTTTTGCTATTTGTACGGATTCGTAGGCGTGGAGTACAGCCAGCGGAAACTCCCGTATAATTTCCACCCCCACCAACGCGAGGAGCCAAAGGTTCGAGACTGGCAAAAGTCCTCGTTGATCGCTTCCACTTGACGGCGAATGGGACCTTTTAGGTCCATCGGGTGCCACGTATTGGACTGTCATGAGGTGGTCCTACAAAGAAAAGTAACATTAGCGCCTAGATTGGACAACTTGGGGGGGCCAGCGTTGGCGAAAAATCCTTTAACGGTTTAGCTTAGGAGCAAAAAAAAGGCAAAATATTCCAGCAAGAATTTGACAAAATTGAAAATTCAGTGTGAAATCACCTTAAGGGGGAGCATCACAATAACGGCCTGAAAATTACATGCATTTTTGGGAATTTTTTTCAAACGGACAGTATAATTAAATTAATTAATTGCTAATCACGGTTAGGGTGTACCTATTAAAGACCTGTAGAAATAAATTTTCGGTGCAATTGGTTGCACCAATTGCAGTAGATCCACCAGGATCGGAATGTTTCCGTGAATTTGTAGTTTCCAGTTTCCAGTTTCCAGTTTCTTTGATGTACAACAGCTGCAGCCTGAAAAAAGCAATACGCGTAAACGTCAAGTAATTTCTGCGGCGAGATGCAACCGGATACGTCTATTTGCATCCACGCCGATGCTCGGTGCTCACTCGCCGTTCATTCATAATATATGATGCGTTTTACGAGTGCAACTGCGAGCGAATTACGAAACGCGTGGGACTGGCGGCATTACATTACCCGTGAGCCGTGACTCCGAGGGGCTCCGCGTGCCTTCTTAATGAGTCGCGACTCGAGAGCCATTTCGACTTTGCTCTCGCTTTTTTTTGCTTTCGTCTCGATTTTGGCACCGCTCTGAAATGCGGAATATGTGTAATCCACTCAGAAATAAAGGAAAATTTCGATACAGACCGACTAACCATCTGGATTTTGAATATACTCGACTTCTAAACCTTTTGACGAGTCAAGAACAGAAACGCTCGAATTTCTGAAAAGTCGGGACTAGAAGCACTCGAAACTTTTGACAAATTGGACAAGAAAAGTTCGAACCTTTTGACAAATTCGACAAGAAATGTTCGAACCTTTTGACAAACTGGACAGAAAATGTTCGAACCTTTTGACAAATTGGACAAGAAAGGTTCGAACCTTTTGACAAATTGGGCAAGAAAATTTCGAACCTTTTGACAAGTCGACACTGGAAGCGCTCGAACCTTTTGACAAATTCGACAAGAAAGGTTTGAACCTGTTGACAAATTGGACAAGAAAGTTTCGAACCTTTTGACAAGTCGAGACCGGAAACGATAAAATAAACCATGCCTACGGGGTGCTGCCATTAGCTGCCGCCGATAGTGCAAATTCGCCTTAAGCTCGCATCCAGTGGAGACTCGCTTTTATGTTTTTACAATTATTCTTTGCAAAAGACTTGAAAGAAAAAATGTGAAAAGGTTTAAGAGTCGAGTACCACCTTTTTTTCCCAGTCCAGATAAGTACCAAACGCCATTCCATTGCCATAACGTCTGAATGGTTAATTTTCTTTCTTTTTTTCCTCTTTTTTGGTATCTGGATAAGTATCAAAGACCATATCATACCCATACCACTCCCATACAATCGTAGAACAATTTTTGGATAGGTTAGTTTTTCACTTTTCTTTCCTATTTCTTTTAAAATTATAATAAGCATCGAGTGCCATACTATTGCTGTATTATTCCAACACCATCGCGACGTAGGTTCTTTCTGTATGAGTCATAGTTTCTCAAATTTCTCTGCTTTCCTTTTTTTGGAACCCGGATAAGTAGGTGGATAATCACATAGGGACTTACTTACGTACGCTTACCCACACAGCCGCGGCGGATAGCGAGGATATAGTTGACCTTCCGCAATGCGCAACGGCGTGGAAGCGGGTAATGCAGTTGTAACGTTTATACCCAACGTTTATAACATATTTCATTTTTCCTTGCTCTATTTTCGCACGAAACGGCCGGTTTTCTAGCTGGTTTGGCCGCTACCGATGTCCGCTTTATACCGCCGTGGACACGCTCAGGATCCTCAGGTATCCGCGAGCCATCCGTACGTCGAGTCGATCCGTCAATCAGCACCAGCGCCATGGTAAGAGACGCACGCGGACGGCAGACCCTGTTGCATATTATACAGGGTGCGCGGTGTAGGGTGTCGAAGCCGAGAGATGGTGGTAGACGGTGAAAAATTGAGGAGAAAAGATATTTAATATTTTTCGAAATTCGGAATAATTGCCGAGTAATTAATTGAAATGTTTTGACCAATCGGAACGTCGAAGAGGCTTGGTGGGCGTGTCAAAAAAATGTAAATTCTAAGTTCTTTTTTTAGCGACGACGGCCATACTCTGATAGCCAAAGCGGGTATTATGTCGCGGGGGGTGACCTCTAGCTGACAAAGTACGGTCTAGGAGATTTAAAATTGAATTTTTTTTGACACGCCCACCGAACCTATTCGACGTTCCGATTGGCAGAAACACTTTAATTAATTACTTGGTAATTATTCCGAATTTCGAAAAATGGTAAATAAATGTCCGTTTCAATTTTTCACCATTCACCACCATCTCTCGACTATGATACCTTACACCGCACACCCTGTATATCCCACATTGTTCCATAGAACGGAAACATGGTTTCGCGTGTCCTTGAAAGTGAACCACGGAAAAGATTTCAAGAAATTTCTCGAAAATGTTTCATTCGACGGTTGCTCAAAACTCGAATAGTTTTCCGAAATTTATACCGAAATAGTCGAGTCACTGATTTTCGGAAATATTTCCGAAATATTTCGTCCAAGGATTTTTAGTGTGACTGTACTTATTTCAGGAAATATTTGTTAAATATTTAACAAATATTTAATATTTATTATTTGTGAAATTACATTTGGCAAATAATAAAATTACATTACATTCGTGTTACATAATTTTATCATTTGTCGAATGTAATTTCCTAAATAATAAAATTATATTGCACAAATATTTGTGAAATGTTCTTGAAATATTTTACAAATATTTCATTGAAATCATTTGGAGGATTCGTTTGCCTTGGCGAAATATTTGAATTTCAACATTTTCATTTATGTACAAAATGTCGACAAAGTATTTCCCAAATGTTTTACTCGAATCTTTCAAAAAATCATTTTCTGAAATATTCCAAAGCAACGTTTCAATAAATTTACAAAATCTAGATAAAATATTCCTTCGTCATATTTCACCATTTTCAATCTATAATACTTATTATTCGAAATCTTTCGAAAGATAAATAGCTGCAATACTTTGATATACATATTTACAAGAAGTCGATCATATATTTTCTTACAATTACATGAAAATTTGGAAAAATATATTTCAGTGAAATATTTCAAAGCATTATTTTAATATATTTACAAAATATTAATAATTATGTTAGCACTCCCGAAAAAAAAAACTTGTGTTTCGATATTTCCCTTGCTCTCATGTCGCTTTTGCCGAGTGTCCAGGAAGAGGACGAGCAGAAGATGGCGGTCATGCGAAAGGCCTTCCAGATGTTCGACACGACGAAGAGCGGCTTCATCGACACACTGAAGATCTCGACGATCCTGAACACCATGGGCCAGTTGTTCGACGACGCCGACCTGAACGCCCTGATCGAGGAGAACGACCCCGACCGTTCGGGGAAGGTGAACTTCGACGGGTTCTGCAAAATCGCGGGGCGCTTCCTCGAGGAAGAGGACGCCGAAGCCATGCAGGAGGAGCTGAAGGAGGCCTTCCGTCTCTACGACCGCGAGGGCAACGGCTATATCACCACGGCCACGCTCAAGGAGATTCTCGCCGCTTTGGACGACAAGCTGACCAACGCCGACCTCGACGGTATCATCGCTGAAATTGACACTGACGGTTCCGGGACCGTGGATTTCGATGGTAAGGATTTTCCTCGATGCCGTTCCTTCGATCACCTGCAAAATGAAAAGAGGAAGAATCACTTGGGTGAAAATATTGTGTTCGGTGTTAATTTGTTTCTTCGATGAAACCAACACTTTGGATCGGTGTTAATTTGTCTCTTCGATGAAACCAACACTCTCGATTGGTGTTGATTTATTTCTTCGATGAGATCAAAATTTTTAATCCAAGTCGACTCGTTTCTTCGAAGAAGTTAACACACATCGATGCAAAATCGAAATTTTTGAAATCCGGAAAACGAGTTTAGGGTTTTACATTTTCCTTTCCCTCTCAATTCCTAGATTAACACCAATTTGAATTTTCATGGTACTTGGAATGTTTCAGAATTCATGGAAATGATGACCGGAGAATGAGCAGTCGATCGATCGATCGATAGAGTGATCAATCAATCCATCCATCCATCCATCCTTCTACTTCGCAGACAATCGATTCTACTTTTATTGTACAAATTATTATAATAAATGATATTTTAAGAACAATGCTTCTCTTTGAGTGTTTTCATTGCATCGAACCTTCCAAAGTGTTTTCTTACTGATAATAGATAATAAGGTCTACTGTAATTTACGGCTTATAAACTCTAGATAATGAACTCTACTGTAAATTACGGCTAATAATTCATTTACACCCATCGATTCTAAATCGATACTTTTTACAGGCGTTAATTCGTTCCTTTCAAAAAAATCAATACCGATCGATCTCAAATTGTCGAATGCCCTTTTCCGAAACCTACAATTTCTGCCCGATAAAATATTCCCTTTTTTCCTGAAAATGCTGTATTATTGGAATTGAATGCCCCACCCTGTAAATGTGCATCCGCATCGTCATCGTTGTCGTTATCCCGGTTGTCGTCATCGTCGAGCTCATCCGGGAACTTCCATCCGTTAACTCAGGTCCTTCGTGGGAGGATTTAACGGGATCTTGCCCATCACGAAACGTTCCGCCAAATACGCGTTTTTCTCGTCGTCCGTTAACTGCCCGTCCGGACTGAACACCGGGTCGTCGTCCGAGAGCGTCGTCGCACCGAACGACGTCCTCTCCGTGCCGCCGAAAACCGATTGACTTCCAGGTGCCATTCCCGTCGTCGTCGTCGTCGTCGTCGTCGCTAGCACCCCGAAAGGCGACGCATTGACGTTCTGCTGCGTCTTCGGCGCGAAGGGATTGCTCACGGGTGTCGCCCCGAACGCTGGGGCCGCATCCTGGTGCGGCGTCATTCCGAACACCGTCGTCGGCTGCGAGAAGGGCGTCGGGGCGACCCCGAAAGGCGTCGAGAAAGTGGTAGCACCGGTTCCGGTGCCAAAGGTCGTCTGAGAGCCGAATGGCCCGGAACCGAGCGTCGTTGGCGTCGTTGTCGTCGTCAACGTCGGCGTCGACGTCATCGTCGTCGCGTCGAAGCTCATGGCACCGAAATTCGTCTGTCCCCCGAAGATGCTGCCGCTGTTGCTGCTACCGCCGAAGATGGAAGCCTGAGACGTTACCCCGCCACCGAAAATGCTCCCAGAGGATGTTTGACTCCCGCCGAAAATGGACCCGGAGGATGGTGCGGACGTTGTCGTCGACGGGGCCACGGCTCCTCCGAATACGGAGATGGTCGTCTGTGGGGAAGACCGGAAAGAAGTGACGAAAGTCGCGGGCTGCCCGAACACCGACGTCGATTGGGCCGCACCCGAAGACGCCGTTGCTGTGTTGCCGCCGCCGAAAATGGAGCCTCCGCTCTGCGTGGTCCGTGCACCGAAGATTTGGCCGGTTCCGAACACCGAGGACGCTGTAAAAAAGAGTCATTGGAAATGTCCCGAGGAAGTTTCGAAAATATTCGGAGAAATTTCGGAATTTTGTTTTTTCTAAACATATTCACCAGGAGCTGCGGGTTTAGCGCCTCCAAAGATAGAGGTGCCGCTGGGAGCGCCGCCGCCGAAAATGGGGTTACCGCCGAAGGAAGGTTTACCGCCGAAGACGGAAGTGGCGCTACCGGACGCCCGACCGAAAATCGACGATGTGGCCCCAGTGCCACTGGTGAACGCAGTACCGGCAGCCCCAGTTCCCCCGAAGGGGTTACTGGTGGCTCCTCCGAAGGCGTTGACCGGTTTCGCCCCGAAGACGTTGGGCACCGTCGAGGCAGCGCCGAGTTGTGCGTTCGCGAAGGAAAAGGTGCTGCTGGCGGGTTTAACGGGCGCGTTGGTCCCGCCAAAGCTGATACCGCTGCTGTTGCCGCTACCGCCGTCCTGGCGGCCTTCTTGTATTTTCTCCTAGAAAGGAAAAAATCGTTAATTTTCTTCCTATAGAATTTAAGAAATTTTTAAGAGATTATTTTTATGAACGGCTGTCGCTGTTCTCGCTTACCAGCATCGCCACCATCTCTTGAGTCGGGTGTTTCAGAGCCTCCCTCTTCACTTTCACATCTTGGCAGAGCTGTTGGAACTGGATTTTCTGTAACAAAGAGAAAGAGAGAAATATTTGGTGGTTGTATCGATCGGTATCGATCAAATATTGATAAAAAATCTAGATATGAATTCGAAGTCGTGGTATCCATTGTAGGTTAAGGTCTCGATCGGAAGGAGAAACTGACCATTCTGTCAACGGTCCCATTTTTCTCTGCCTGGTACATTTCCCATCGCACCTCCTCTGGAGAGAAATCCTCGAATCCAGGGATACACGGTTTTTCCTTGAAGGGACCGAAGCAGGATAGAATCCATTGTCCTCCTCGTTCGGCCGCTAGAACCTCTTCCGCTACGAATAGTCTGTGACGAACAAATGAAAACTATTAGATGGTGGTCAAGGAATTTTTATATATAGATATGTTGTGTGTATATTATTTATTTACCCAGAAAACACACATATTACATGTGACATTGTTATAATAATTATATATTACAATAATATATATTATTCTAATATACAACGTACACCTACTTATAATATTAGTTTTATATATTAAAATCATCAATATATTAAAAATTCGATATTATATTACAAATATAAATGGTTCCATTCTCACACTATATTTTTGCCATCGATACAAGTTTTCCCAAGACTCGTGGTGTTCACACCTGGAAAGACAGTGAAAATCGTTTACGAGTGAACAACTTGCGGCAGCGCCGGTATCAACAACAACGATAACAATAACAGTCTCGAGGATCTTAACCTCAGTGTCGAGAGACTCACCGAAACTGCCGTGCTCGTTCTTGCAGTATTGGCCGTACCGGCAGAAGCCTTGTTGGAAGTATTTGCATACTACCATTTTCTTTACTTAGGTCGGTCAGTCAGTCAATCAATCAATCAATCACACTGTCGTATGTGTTATAACAATTCAACGTAAATATTAATTACACGAGAAAAAGAAGAAGAGAATAAGCAGCAAATAGATGGAGTGTCTCAGAGATATGATAAGCTTTGGATACTGCGCAGCTCGTATGCGCAGTAACCAAAATTTAAAATTCGTGCCACTGAATGGCCAAGGCTACGTTGGGCGGGACTCGGGACATGTAGCGCGAATGGACGAAACGCGATTCAATCGGGTTCAATTCTAGAAGCGAAGTGTCTGAAATGACCTTGAAGATGGAGATCAAGATAGACAAGGTCACTATCGTATCTTTCCCTTTAAAACCAACAACTTTTACATCGAAATTATCGCGTTGCTCGGGAATTTTAAACATGAAATAAAACAAGCGCTGTCGCAGTGCTTGGGCCTTCCCGATCGGATTTTTTTAAATACATCTGGGACAAACGATTAAAATGGCGCACCCTGTATATGGTATGTAATCGCAAACGCCTTGTATATTATAGATGTGGGATGTCCGATTTGCAATGACTCCTGTTTTACCGACCGGGCGGATACAACATTTCTCGCTCTAGCGACCGATCGAGAACGATGATGATCATGACGGAGGGGGTGGAGAGGGGACGAGAAGGGACCAACACACACACACACACGCGCGCGTACGTACACAACGAGGAGGATACACGTACACACACACATGGTGTTGTTATCTAAAATAACACATTATACTCTTATCGTTCCGCAATCATATGACTTTACCGCACGTGACATTATTTACAGTGTGGATTTGGAGAGTTATAAAACTGCCAACGAACATGTACGATGCAGTTCCGCGTGAAATGATAGCCCGTCCTCGCCGTTCCTGTTCCTGTTCCTGTTCCTGTCGTGGCCACGAATTCCGCGGATTTCGAATCCTCTCGCTCGCGTCGCCGAGACCATGCGAGGAAGCTGCTCCGCGAGGAAGCTCCTCACCGTCGCCTTCGCCTTCCTCTGCCACCATCGCCACCACCGCTGCTGCTACTCTTGCTCCTGTTCCTGTTTCTATTCCTATTCCAATTTTGCTTCTTCTTCTTCTGCTTCTCGTGTGTCCTCGTGACCGATGATGCCGTTGCTGAAGAATCTATTACCCAGCAAGCCGCTGCTGGATTCCTCCAGGTCGACCTCGTCGAGAACAACATCCACGTCGAGGACCAACGTCGCGGTGATCGACGATAAGTGGGTGATAGTTTCTGTTTTTGTCTCTTTTTATTCCTTTAATTTCATTTCAATCATTTATTTACTGTTTTTTTATTTTGTTCCTTTCATTTCTTCCAATTTTGGTTTTCATTCCATTTTTGCTTTCCAGGTTTTTTATTTTTCTATTTTTGTACCTTTATTTCTCATTTCGTATACTATTATTATTATAATTATTATTATATCAATAATAATAATAATAATGTTAAGAATTATAATAATAATTATTGTTATAAATTCTAATAATTGTAATTAATTATTAGAATTGATTTCTGAATAGTTGCAAAATTAATTGTACATTAGAGTACGTTATATATAATATATTTGGTATTTGATAAGAAAATGTATTAAAAAAAAAGATCAATATTATTGTTGTTATTATTTTGAAAATTGTGGATATTTCAGAAACGGCAGCTTGGCTACAGGAACCGAGGGTTTGAGAATCCTGCTATTCCAAGAGTGTGAATGGAGAGGCAGGAAACTTCTATTCGACTCGGCTGCGGTTCGCTGCAGCCGTAACGGCAACAGCGACAGTTTAGGGAATTGCATCGGTATCAATTGCAGTGACGCCGGGTCGTCGAGACCAGAGGTAGTAATTCATTTTCTCATAGATTCATGTTTTTATTCTGATAGAATATTCATTATTATTAAGATTAGGTATATTTTGATATATCGATAATTTTTGGTAAAATTTGTAGAATTAATTTTCAAGTTCTACAAAAATTAGTTAATTACATCGAATTTTCTTAGAATTTGAAACTTCACTTTGATAAAAATCTTATACATTTTAATAATTAATATCCGATAAATAATAGACCGAACGGATGATCCTGGAGGAAGACGTGACCCTGCTGAGCGAGATGGTCTTTGGTACGGTAGCCATGACTTATCGGGGCCCGACTTTCAAGGTGCATTCGATGCACTCTCCGCCGGCTTTGATGTGCACAAAGGTGTTTCCAGTCTCCGAACACAATGGATGCAAATCTAGGTATACCCAAAGAGGCATTTTGTAACTTTCCGTTCTTAACCCGCTACTATTCTGTGTTTTAGTGAGAAACGTTCTGACGAGTCGTGGAGCACAGAGCCAACGGTCGGCTCCAGCAACGGAAGAGTCTCTTGTAAGCCTTTTTCAAAAACACAAAATAAAGAAAAATAAGGAAATTAGTTCCAGTGTATTTTGTTGGGAATCAATTTTCCGATTTTGAAGTAGCCATTTATATTTTTCTAATACATAATTTCTCGATTCCTCAGTCACTTGCGGTACCGGTTTGAGTCCAGAACCAAGGAAGAATTCCACGTGTTCCTCGACGAGCAGTGGCGGTTGGGACATCGACAATAATTTGCAACTGCCACCAGGAAGTACGCGAGGTTTTATTCATTTATTAACTTTATTTTTATAATATTATTTAAATCTTTGTTTTTTTTTTTATTCGAATGGATTTTTTCCGGCAGGTTCCCAATCGCTGGAGAGCAACAACAGTTCCTCCGGGATCGGAAGCCTTTCGAGTCTCCGTAGAAGATGGTTCAGGGCAGTCTCGACTTCTCTGGTTCACTCGGACTCCGACGAGAGCTTCGCATTCCCTCGATACAACGACTCCTTCGATAACTTGGAACCCACTTCGCGTAGGCACAAGACGAGGATAGGCCTGGCGATGGTGATACGATTAGCCAGTGGATCGGAGAAGTATGCGATGCGCTTTTCAATGATGGTCGAACGGATGTTGGGTAGAAATGGGAAATGTTGATCGATCCAATGCATTTTATTCGATAATAAATAAAATTCCTATTTTCAGAAAAACGGAGACGAGGCTGCTGGAACACATCACTTTACTCGAAGGAACGCTGGACCGACTGCGATATCGTTGTTGTCTGGAGCTGCATGGGAATCGGGGAGAGTGCAAAGACTCGAAGACTATCGCCAGACTTTACAGAGCTGTCCGCAAATGCCATTCTTGGCTTTTGCGTTTGCTTCTGGAACCTGCGGCTGCTGCAGCGGCAGTTGTCGTTCCTGGTCCAGCGCACCCTCTGCTATTGTGGCACGAGGTCCTGCTAGACTCGAGATTGTCGCGCGGGGACAGATGGAGCGCCTTGGAACGAGGGTTGCATCAGATGTGCGATTTGCTGGAACGCATGGACACGAAATCCACGAACTTGTAAGCAAGTACGAGATTTTTTTGTCGCCGGAACTATGATTATTTATTTATTTATTTATTTTTTAGTTTCCTCAGTACCGTGACCACTGCCGTGCTGACTCACCACCTTGGCTGGATACACACGGCATTACCGTCACGAAGTCGAACTCTGGTAAGTTTTTGGGTTTATTAAGAAATAAATGTTGATCATTAATTTTTTCGGAACTAGAGAATTAATTTTCCAATAATTGAAAAATTGTTACTTTATTTTTTTATTTCCTCAAGTGCCCTTACTTATTCGACACTCTATTTATATTAATACAAATAACAATTTGCCGACGTAACAATAATTTCGCAATTCTTTTTTGCAGCTGGAAACGGCGGACCGGAAGTACCCCTGTAATCCTCTCTGGTCTCAGCTCCAGGACCTATACGGCGCCGTGGGATACCCGCCGAGGGTCTGCCAGACCATAGTAACGGGGGACGCAGAGAAAATGACGGCCGTCAACTCCATCCTCGTCTTCCTGTCGTACTTCCTGCGTAGCGGCATCGTCGAGAAGCGAACCGAGGAACGCTGCCCGTCCCAAAACGAAGTTCAGGAGGCCATTGCCCTGTTGGAGCGTATCCGCCCCACGCGGGATACCGACCCTGGTGAAAATATTTCTCAAAATTTTCCAAAGATTTCGGGAAGAATAAATCTGAGAAAATTATTTCTGAAACTTTTCTGAAAAATTCTGAAGTAGAAGATTTCTCAGCATTTATCTAAAAAAAGTGTAATCCAAATTTTTTCGAGATTTTGAGCGGAATGATTTTCAGAAATATATCTTAAATTCAATATTTTTGATAACATTTGCAATGCATTTGCAACATTTGCAATGCATTATTGATATATTTTTTCTATATTATTTTTACAAAAAAGTCACGTTTTTTCTTTCTTGCGAATAAAATCTATTAATTTATGATTTTTGACCAGGCGATTTCGAGTCGAAAGCCGCCCGGAAGCCGGGTCTGGGCTCAGGGATAAAACGAGCAGAGACCGTGCGCTCCGATCTGGACTCAAAAACGCGTCCTCGTCGCCTTGCTCGGGCCGAAGAGCCGGAGTCCTCGTGTTTCAGCCCCGGGAAGGTCAGCATCGTCGTCAGCGAGGACAAGGACGACTTCCGACCGCCCCGAGAGTTCGAGAAGAAACTGGAGCCCGAGGACTTCGCCGTCGACGCGAAGCCCTTCGACGGCTTCGCCGGCAACACAGCCGCCCTGGTGAAAATATTTCTTTGAATTATTGTTTTTAATATATTTCCTGAGGAATTGTTTTCATACAATTTCTGAGATTTTTCTGAAGGTTTCCGAAACTTTACGAAATTTTCCTGAAATTGTTACGTGTTACTCTATAATCATACTTTAACAAAAATAATAACAATAATAATAATAATAATAATCATTTCCACCAGGGCGTTTACACCTGCAAGCTCTATCGGGAGGATGAGACCGAGACCCGGGGGTCCTCGGGAGACTCCAAGGTCCTCTTCACCCTCGGGGACGAGGAAAAACCCGGTAGGTCCGCCTGTTGCCGCTGTTCCGACGCTAGCGCGTTCTCCAGGGTGCCGAGCGCGTCCTCGCAGCTGCCCGAGGGCGTGTTGAGGAAGATCCTCCAAAGGAACTTTCCCGAGTCGTCGAAAAACATTCAATCGACCTCCAGCTCCGGTTCGACGTCGAGTTCGAGCTCCAGTTCCAGCTCGAGCTCGAGCTCCAGCTCCAGCGGGTCGCGCAAACCCGCTGCGGGCTTCTGCCCCAGGTGCAACGGTAACGGAGCCGTCTCCAGCAAGCAGCTGTTGGAGACGCCCACGAACGCCACCGAGGTGCTGCGCACCTGTGGGAACAGCGGCACCGTGGGTACGCGGAGCGGAGGATCGACCAGAGTGTTAAGGGCCGATAGCTTGGAGGCCCTTATGGAGGCAAATAACGTCGTGGAGTTGCCCATGCCCAGGTGAGCAGTCGAAAAGTTGGAGGATTTTAACATTTATAAGATGATATAATTGATAATAATTTATTTTTACAATTCTTATTAAAAAATAAAATTATTGGTATTTTTCAATTCCTATTATTTTTAAATATATTTTTTTATATATTTTATTATATTTTAAAAATATTATATTAATATTTATTCTATTATTTTGAAATTTCTAAAATTATTCCTATTATTTGTCATTTAATTAATTGGGGGAGATAGATAATTCTTGAAAACTCTTAAAATTCACTTACCCGGAATTAAATAATATATATTTTCTCCGATACTACTTTCTCAGGTCCAAAAAGGATACAGCCACGAAGCAGCCCGACACCAATTGCAAGGATGTGACCGGATACACCGAAAGCCTGTTACGAAAGACAGCCATCGAGGACCGGATAGAAGGAGATCCGAGTGTAGCCTACACCTGGGGTCAGGCAGTTCAGGGGCTGGTGAAGAGGAAGAAATGCAAGCTGAAGAGGTGCGACTGGATAAAAAAGGAACACCACGAGGACGATGACGAAAATTGCTGGTGGCAGCGGTTGAGGGAGGAAATTGCTTTCGGAACTCGATGCTCTCCTGTGGACCCACCGGTCTCCGAGTCGATATGCATCCTCGCGGATATCGATTCCTGGAGTGTCGGAATCCTGACAAATGGGATGAACTTGCAAAACCCACCCTTGCCAGTTGGAATGTCCAGATTTGTCGCCAATATGCTGGAAGCCTTTGGATATGTTTGGAGGAAATACCGTTCGCCTATTCATGTAGGATTTCATTGTTTGTTATTTTACTTCAGCGATTCGAGGAAAAAAATGAATTTTTTGTCGATCGGTTCGAAGGAGTTTGTTCGAGACGATTTTTTGTGTAAATTGCACCAGGAATTCAATATTATCAAATTAATAATAATTAATTTCAAGGAAAAGTTCCGAAGAACTTAAATTCGAATGATAATTTTCAATTGTACAAAATTTACATTTTCTTATCTCTTTTTTTTTCTTAGTGTATCGGAATTCTGGAGGACAAGCTGAAGGAAATGTGGCTGAGAAGCGAAGCTCTCTCGGAGATGCTGATGACGTCCAACGTTTGCGACGTGAACGTGGAGAACCTGACGAACATCCTGGACATGGATCCTGCGGATATTCCGCTTTTGCTGGCGGTCGCCACCACGCATACGCCCCAAATTGCCCAGAGATTCGGCCTCAGTCTCGCCTGACGATAATTATTTATCGTTCTTCTTTTTTTTTCGTATTTATGACACTGAAGATTTAACAGCTGTTTTCCTGCTGCTCCAATTATTTTCGTAATTTTTCTATTCAATTTTTTCAAGGAAATAATTTCCAACTATTTCCTGATTTCTAGTAATGCAGATTTTTGGAAATTTCGTCAAGACGATAGTTGGAAATCTTCAATTTCATTGATACCAATGGTACCTAATTCATAGTACTTTCTTCTTCTTTTTTTAATTAACGATAATTCCAGACAAAATATCTTAACGTTAACGATGTACATAAAATTCGAGAACCTCTCGAAGAATTCTTACGACTAGTGAAAATAAGGAAGCGACTGAATGTTACGAGATTGCGAATGATTGTTACTTAGATATGTAGGAAAAAAAAGGGATTTTAAAAGAATTCGAATTATTAATTGTTATATATAAAAAAAGAGGGCGATCGTCTTTTTTTCCGTCCCTCGACTATTTCCTTCTCGATGTCACGAGAAAATCTCGGGTACCTTTAAAAAATTCGGAATTTCAGGAAAATTCAATTACCACAATGCAAATTTGCCCACTCGAAGCGTAAGTCTCTTTCTTTACTTCGACGAAATTAAATAATTATTCGACTAATTTAATTTCACCTTTTTTCAGTCCCTCGAGACCACGAGTCCCAACAATTGTGGAGGTGAAGCGAAAATTACGAGTGAGTCGAATGCAAAATGCAGGAAATGCATCGATTCTCGACCCAATGCATTTATTTGCATTCTAAGAATTAAAATTCAAATGCAATCCAAATTCTATATATTTTATTTCTATATATTTATTCTCTCTAATATTCATTCATACATTTTTTTATTTTAGCTTGGACACGACGAGTCTTGCAATTGTTGCTGCTGCAGCACCTGCATCCCGGAAACATCGTCTTTCTATGTAAGTTAATTTTGTTTATTTTTTCTTTCGAACAATTATTTCCAACCTTCCGTACAATTTTTTCTTCGATACAACTTCAAATAATGAAATATGGATCTTCGAGTCGAATACAAATTCTCCACGACTCCGTACACAATTTTTTAATGCATTTAATTGCAACTATGGAATGCAAATAAATGCACAAGAATGTACATGATGAGAGGAAAAATATAAATATGAATTAAAATTCCATGTTTGTATGCAACCATTTTGCAGAAATATGTGCAACCCGAGAAACCGAAGTCCTTCGCACCGATACGTTCCTACAGGAGACCGGAGGTACCGATCGACGACAAGACGACCTATGGCCTCTCCTTCTGGGAAGGGCCCCTGGATCCTGCGAAGCCCATTTACCCAGAACATTGCCTGGGTGTTGCCGATGGACGAATCACCGATGAAACCACCAACAAGGTTTTTCCTTTTTTTTTTCTCCCATTAATTAATTTCTTGATAATTTCATTATTTTAATTACAAATATTACAGAATATAAATTCTATATTCCAATTTTATTCCCCTTTCCCTTTTTCTTGTTTTTTTCCTTCGGTTAAGAAGTTTCAATTTTTTCAGTTGAGTTATCTTGGAAATTGGTGCATTGAACCAGAGTCTCCGACTTATCCATGCCGGAGGCAGTGGCTGGGTCAAGGGCCCATGGATGACCTGACCATCCAGAAGCAGGACTTCACGTGGAAGTACGCGAAGCCCGTGGATCCAATCCACCAGGGACTGAACATCTACTGCCCTTGTGCTGCCCTGTCTGGTGAGAAGATATATATGAGCCGTTTATTTTGAAAGTGACCTGAGTCCATTTGTGAATTTTTTGTTGTTAACTGTAGTAACATGTGCCACTTGACATTAGCTGTCGTAAAAAATATTTTGCGAAATCCATAAAAAATTGTACTTAGGCCATTTTCAAAATAATCGGCTCATATATATATATATATATATATATATATATATATATATATATATATATATATATATATATATAAATTTCTAAAAATTTTAAAGTAGAAAGAAAAATCCCCAAATTTTGTTGAGAATGTTCTAACTTAATTATTTTCCATTCTACGGAATATAAATAAATGCATAAGAATTAATATTATATATGAAGATTTTACTATTTCCTGATTACAGACGACACGACCTATCGAATGAGCTACTTCGAAGAACCTTGTCCGAAACCCAGGAAGTCCTTCAAACCACTCCATGAGTACATAAAATCTGACATACCCTTGGACGGTTGCACCACGTACAGGCTCAGCTTCTGGCCCACGGAGTCGAGAGTTAAAGTAAGATCAATGAAAGCGAGGTTTTTATCCGAAATATTACAACATCGATGGAGTGTTTGTTTATATTTATTTACTCTCGGAATTTTCTAGGAGGAACTTCCCTGGAACCCAAAGAAATACTATCGGTCTCCGGAGACTCCGATCGAAGATCACACAACTTACAGGCTCAGGTATCGATACATCCCTAAGATCCGATTCGATTGGATTTCTTCGATTCCAACTTCGACTCGTGTTATTATTTCTTTTTTTCCCTTTTTTCCATTTTTTTTTTAGTTATTTCCCTCCAGGATCACTGGTTCCAATACGTCCAATGCTGGAATGCGTTCCAGCCACAGCTGTTCGTAAGTCGAAGTCTTCTTTTCTCTCATATCGAATAATAATAATTGTAATGATATTAATTAATTCATTTATTTATATTTTTTCCGAACTAAATCTAATTTGATCCGACCTCGAGATACCAAAAAATAATAATAACAATAACAATAACAATAATTCAAAAACTAATAACAACTTTTTTATTTTTTACCAACAGCCTGCGGTTCTTGCTGAGATTTTATCTGGATTCAGAATTCCGGATTTTTTTTCATATAAAAAGTAAAATTCAGCGAGATCCTAAGTGACAACCATAAGTCAATATTTAAATAAATAAATATATGCATCTATTATAAATAGTGTGATTGAATTATTTGTAAATACCTATTTATAAAACATTTATCTATTTATTTATTTATTTTCGATCCGATCTAATTCGAGCTCGAGTTACCGATCAATTAGCACTGATCGTGGCAATCGGCTCGTTCAAATTTTCGAATTTCTCGGAGGATCCGGTACTTCCGCTTCCACGTCTCAGCCCTCGCTTTCTACGATCTAGGATCAGCTTGATTACATAGAGGATCGCCAGAGGTATCGGTGTCATGATCGCACAGGAAACTGGGATCACTGCGAACAAGAGGAAGAATGTTATTTTATTTTTTAAAATTTATTTCAATAAAGTTAATATCGAATTAATTAAAGTTAATATCTTACCAGTCGTCAAATCGTCACTCGGTGGTGGGAGGCAGAATCGGAGCAGGAAAATAGCCACTCCGGTGTTCTGTATTCCAGTTTCGATGGCGATCGCTATCACGTCCGGCTTGGATATCCGGAAGACCAGCGATACCAGCAACCCGAAGAAAAATCCCAGCCATGGCAGAGCCATGCCTGCGATAAGAATCTGAAGAATGGAAGAAAAAAAGAGTCGATGAGTTCATATAAAATTACATCGAAGTGGTATTTCATTCATTTCGAAGGTTTAATAATCATAATTATCGATGCAAATTATACGAATGCAAATAAATGCATCGAAACATTTTCTAGAGGCTCGAAGGAAATGTGGAAAATTTCTTTCGCTTCGAAAATCCACTGTTCGTCGAGCAACTACTGCATCGAACGACTTAAATTGGATAGATGCATTTGTATGCATTTCTAGAATGCAAATAAATGTATCGAAACATTTTCTGGAGGCTCGAAGGAAATGTGGAAAATTTCTTTCGCTTCGAAAATCCACTGTTCGTTGAACAACTACTGCATCGAGCGACTTAAATTGGATCGATGCAGTTCCGGAATGCAAATAAATGCATTTTCATCGAACTCGGACTTACTTTCAAGGAGAGGAGCTTGAAAAGGTAGAGATTCGTGGCGATGGCGAAGGCGACTATGAAGATGATGAGGATCCCGGAGAGCGGCTTCATTATTCGGACCAAAACCCTGGAGACTCTCGGCAGCTTTTTTTGGACGAAGTAGCCGATGACGAGTGGGACGATCAGGCCGATGGCGAAGGTCGCTATCTTGTCGTAGGGGACTCCGAGGTCACCGCGCTCGAAGATGTGCTGGCCCAGGGTGAAGAGCCATAGGGGCATCATCCCGAAGGCGGCTATCGTGCAAATCGTCGTCATCGTCACCGACAGGTTCAGGTTTCCACCCAGGAGCAACGTCCAGATGTTGGATGCCCCTCCGCTGGGGCTGATGCCCGTGAAGAACATCCCCAGCTGCAGCTCCGGCTTGTCGGGGAACAGCAGCCATCCGATGATGTAGCTCAGCTGCAATTTCAAATTGATTTTCAGGAATCTCTTCCAAAAGAAACTCCAGGAAAATTTTTCAAAAATAAAGAGACTGGTAATGATCTGACAAAATCTGCGAAATTCCAAAGCTTATATGTACCAGAGGCATGATCAGGAACTGGCAAAAACACCCGATGGCCGGTCCGATGGGTTTTCTTAATGAGTTGCGACACACGTCCCAGTCCATAGCGCAGCCGAAATTGATGTACAGGACGGACACTAAAATCGCAACGCTCGCAGTGAAGATCTTGTTTACCACCTTTTCCTCGCGAATCACCGTCACGGTGATATCCTTTTGTCCCATTAGCACCTGAAACATTGTAAGGATTTAGTAAAACCATTCTTCGTTTCTTCGATAAAAATTTTAAAAAATTCAAAGTCAATCTCATAAGTGACTTTTTTATTTTTCAGAAAAATCATTTTGGAAATCAAGATTTTCCAGATATTTCTATGAAAAATGTACACACTTTTTCGGAAAAATTTAGAAAATCTCTTGAAAAATTTCAAATTTTTGTAGAAATTTCGGAACTTTTCCTGAAACTTCTCCAAACCTTTTTAAAAATTTCTATTGCAATTGAAACTGTTTTTAGGAAATTTCAAAAGAATTGTTCTCAGAAACTTAAGAAAATCCTTGAAAATTTGTACAAAAGTTCGATCGCACTAAAAATTTTCCTCAGATTTTTAGAAAATTTGAGAAATTATCCTTACCCCATCGACGAGCAAAGTCGCTGTCACTTTAGTAGTTCCGAGAAACACCCCGGTTACATTTAGGCTTCCTTTATAAACACAACCGCTTCTGCAAGTCCCTGAAACGATTTTTGGAGGTGGTGCGAAGACAGTAGCTACCTCCTGGTCGGCTGAAATCGCTACGACCGAGATGTTCAGGAGACTGGAGTTGACGGTAGCGGAAAACCCCAGGGGCACTATATCATCCATGTGCACTTTCATGGTGTCGGAGTCCAGCTGGAAATCATCGGAAGCCTCGGAGTCTCCGAAGAGAAACAGGATGACTCCGATCGACACCATCTGAAAGGTGAAATATATTAATTAAATGGATCTGAACATATTAATTTAATGAATTCATTTAATTTAATGTATTTGAATATTGTTGTTATTTGAGGGAATCAATTTCATTAATTTAAGGAAAAAAATCTGAATATATTAATTAATTGATTGCTCCCGAGATGCAAGATTCGCGTCTAGAGATAGTTAAAAGACTCGTTTGGACTAGATAAGGCCTTATCGAAATGATAACATCTCTACGTGCCAGTCGAGGTACCGATTCTCGAGCATTCATTCATCGACTCGTCATCGATCGATCACAGATCTATCTTTGATCAACGTATAATCCCAATAGTTATTTCTGATATTTTATCTTTTAAGAATTTTAAAAAATTTGTACTCTTCGACACCAGAAATTTTAACAAAAAAGTTCCTAGATTTAAGAAGTTTCAGGATTTCAAAAACTCCTGGAATTTCACCATAAAATTGCTTAATACCAGACATTCACGAAATCTCAAAATTCCTGAAATTCCCTGAATCCGACATAAAATTCCTCGATTTCAAAAATTTCAATTAAAACATTTCTCGATTTGAGACACTTCCATAGCAAATTTTCAAATATTCCAAAATAAATAAATTGATTGATAACAAAAACAATAAATGAGCCATTTATTTTCTAAGTCCATTTGTTAGTTTTTTCTTGTTAATTGTAATAACATGTGCCACTTCAAGTTCCACTTCAAAATAACAAGTGCCACTTCCAAAAATTTTTCGAAATTTAAAATAAACATGGACTTGGGCCACTTTCAAAATAAAAGGCTCGAATGTACAGGAAATCGCAGAACTGCAGCTGGACTGCAACCGGTAGCGGCGATGATGCAATTATATGTTGGTAGCAAATTGACGCTTACCAAGATTCTCCACATCATGCTCATCTTGGTCTTCCGAGAGATTTGTTATCGGAGGCTGCAGCTTTTGTCATCGATATCGGTGATCGTTGGGACCAGAAACCAGAGCAGCAACCGGTTGAATGAAGAATAAATATTGTGTATGGCCAAGGGGAATGGGTCATGCGTTGTATAAGTGAACGAGTGAGCCGTGGCTGATTGTGAGAGACGGCAGACGGAAGACGGCACACGGAAAAGCAAACACGCAATTGGAAGGTTGAAGAGACGGTGAGAGAGACCGGGGACGGTTTCGTGATGGAAGTGGAGGAAAGTAAAGTAAAGCAAAGTAAAATAAAGTGGAATGAAGTGAACTGAAGTAAAACGTGAAACGTCACGAACAATATCTCTTCGCTCTTCCCACTTTTTCGTTATTTCTTAGAAATTCGATGATATCAGGATTGATATAGTAATTAATGTATAGTAATTGTTTATCAATATATCAGCGCGCTGGTATCTTGTAATTCTACTATAAATATATTATGATCGAGTTCCAGTTGGAATTCCAATATTAATTGGTATCGCAAATTATTTGTGATTGTAATCATTAGTATAGTAATATATTAATTAGCAGTTAAACCGACAAACAGGCAACACTGTTTGCCTCTGTCGGGATACCATGTATCTCTGGTAAATAAATAATAATAAATAATAATTATTTTTTTTTATGAATAAGTTAATAAATAAATGAAATTCTCATTATATTAAAAATTCCTAATAGAAATTTTATCACTTGGAAATAAAATTGATGTATTTCGTTATCAGCAGATTAATTATTTCAGATTTTTATGAATAAATCGATCAAAAATAGGCTTCAAATTGAATTACACTATAAATATATTTTTAAGAAAATTTCATGAGCAAAAACTTCCCTATGAAAATAATTTTTCTTTGCCGTACACAAAAACAGCCATTTTTGATAATCATCTTGTGATTTTTTATATATGTATATATGTATATATGTGTATATAAATACATACATATATATATTTGTGTTTTGGTGTATGTATCTGTAGGTAGCACGTATATAAATAATAAAAAAGATCAGAATTAAATAAAAACACACGAGGTACCACTTCGCTCTGGTCATTCAAAAGTCTCGGAACTCCAGATCGAACAGCCTTTCGATGATATTGTCCATTTGAAGCTCTTTCGAGATATCCACTATCAGTTCCTCAACGAGTTTATCCGAAATCCTGGAAAAAAAACATTTTATATTCCAATTCGCAGAAAGAATCGTATACAGAAATATAGAAACAAATGGAAACTGATTCAGGATCACAAGTTGTTCGATTTCTGAGATATCGATATCAAGAAAATTTCTTCAAGAAATTCCTCGATAGTACAGATTTCTATTGCAATTGAAACTGTTTTTAGGAAATTTCAAAAAAATTGTTTTCAGAAACTTGAGAAAATCCTTGAAAATTTCTACAAAAGTTCGTTTGCTCTAAAAATTTTCCTCAAATTTTTGGAGACTTTTAGAAATTATAAATAAAAACTTCTTCGATTCGAGAAATTTTCGAATTTTCGAAACTCCTGAAATTCCTGAATTTCGTTAAAAAGTTTCTCTAACATTTCATGGAACTTTGGTTCGACCTCCGATGCTCACCAAGCAACGACGTCCCACGGCTTGTTCCTTGTGTTACTGGAGTACATGGCGTTGGAACGCGAACACTGGGAATACTCGTACTGGTACTGCACGAGTTGAGCCACGGCGGAATCGGACAACAGGATCTCCTGGATTCCAGGAGGACATTTGGAAAACCCATTGCAGGCCAATACTCTTCGCAGACTGGTCGAATCGTTGACTTTCGCCGTCTTCGAGTCGAATTCGCCGTTAGGTCTCGCGTCTTTGCTCGAAGATCCATGGGGTTCCGAAAATTCTCGGGGAATCTTTCTCTCCGTTCGACTGGAATGTTTTCGGTACTTCTCGACGAAGTCAATCAGAGACTCGATGGCCGTGGACGACAGAGCTCTCACTTCGCAGTCTCGTTTCTGAAAAAAATTTTTTAATATAAGTTTGAGGAATTTTATTGCGAAATTCAGGAATTTCGAGATTTTTGAAAATTTGAAAATTTCTTGAACTGAGACATTTTTTATTGAAATTTCTAGTATAGGTGAATTTCATATTGAAATTTCGAGGGGTTTTTGTAACATTTTCTTTGAAATAATTCTCAAAAAAAAAAAATAATGATAAATAAAAATAAAGTCCCTAAAAATCTATTTCCTGAGAATGTAAATAATCCAAAACTCACTTTTCCATTCACGAGGGACACGAGATCGGCTATAACTGGGACCAAACAGGACAGTCTCTCGTCAACGGTTTCGCTTTGAGAGGAAATCGGCGTGCAACTGTGGCTCTTCGGATTTAACTTTTGCCGATCGACCTCGGGACGTTTGCTGCCTCGGTCCGGGTTGCTCGCCTATAAAATTAAATTCCAATGAATTTTTCCCTTGGTAACAATATCTCCAAAAATTTCCCCAAAGTTTCTCAATTTTTTGTGAAATTTCTTGAATTTAATCGATTTTACAGGCAAATCTCGAAGAAACATTTTTTTCTGAAGGTTTCCTCTCTTTCTTTTCTGAAATCGCTCCAGATTTCGCGGGAAACTTACAAAATCCGTCTCGAATCCGAAAGAATCCATCGCCGTCTTGACATCGTCTTCGTACCTGAGACTCCTCTTCCTTTCGGTGTCGTTCGGCACCAAGGTGCCCAAGGACGATCCTCTTTCGCTCACCGGAGAAGGATCCGGCTGCCTCGGTATCTCCGGGACCTTCCCACCTTTGGTCCTTCGTGAAATTGCTTGTCGGTTCATGGCACCTGAGAGGAAATTTGCGAAATCAGAAATTTTCTAATATAAATGTTAGATATTTTTTTTAAATTTAAAAGCTCGGTTAAAAAAATTATCGAAATTATTATGATGGGCCCACATCCTTTCTGATGTCAAGGAACTTTATGGGGGATTTGATCGAGGAATATTATTTACTCGATTTGGCGGGTTTGGGTGCACGACTCCTTGGAGGCTTCCCATTGTCCATGTTGTAGGCGTACATGCCGAAACGAGACGACGAGTGGCGTTTGGATAAAGGAATTTTCGCGGTTCTGTTGGTCGTTTGCTGGCTGATCATCCGCGATTCGTTATCGGAGATGGTGCGTAATTTCGTGAGGATTTCGTCCCATCGGTCCTTAGTTTCCTTGTTCTGCAATGGAAACGTGCGATTGAGGAAAACTTCGGTTCAAATTTCCTGGAGTCTCAAAGCAAAGAAAAAATTAGCATTTCAATTTCACGAGACATCGATTTTCAATCGAACAATTCAGAATTGATTACCAACGGCGAAAGATCGGTATCCCCGAAAGCAAGACAACTCCTGTCGATCTGCAGCTCGGCGCAGATCTCCTTCAGATCCAGCACGAGATCCAGGGTCTCCTTCAGCTTCTCGTCGGGATGCCCACGACACGCCGTGTTGGGAATATGCTTGCAATATGCCGTCAGGGCGTGCAGCAGGAGCCTATGCACGGCCAACAACTTCCTCTCGATGCACCTCATGCGAAGATGGCGCATTTTCGCACCCTCCGAATGTAGCATCGCCCGCAGCTGCTGCCGGATCTCCGCGATTTGCCTGCCCAGCTCGTACAGGTAGTTCCTGGAGAACCTCACGGTGAACTCCACGACGCGTCGGCGTCTCCTCTCCAGGTCGCGCTCGTCGTCCGGCACCGGGATCTCCGTCAGTCGCACCGAGATCTCGTTCAGAACCTGCGAGATCTTTCTCTGGATCGTCAGGATCTTCCGCATCGTCGCCGGGTTCGGGGTGGACTCGTTCTCCAGCTTCCGTACCGTCGATTCGCCGCTGGAGTCGGCCTCCTGAAGAATTCAAATATTTTTAAACAATTTTTTTCATCCAATTAATTGAATTTTTGTTCGACTGTAATAAAAAACGCTAGATAATAAAGGTTTATATTTTAATTAAATTTCTTTTTTCTCAATAATATTGTATAAAAAAATTGTAACGTAAAAAATTGCCTTCGAAACCTCGATTCTCTTCTCCTGGGAGCTGACGACGACGAGGGATTTGCAGCTCCTGGGCACGGAGTTTCCCTGTTCCTTCTTCGTCGTCTCCGGGAGACTATCCTTCTCCAGCTTCAGGAACTCGGTGTCGAGATCCGGCAGGTCGGAAGCCTTGCGACGACTCCGGTTCCCGGGAATGGACGGCGACAAGGACAAGGAGGGTTTCCTCGCGCGCCGGTCCTGCTGTTCGAGGAAGGACGTCCAGACTCGGTCTTCCTCGAGTTTCAACCGTCGCCTCTCCGCATTCTTTACGATCGTTTTAAAGCGATTTGCCGGAACGTACTGTGGACACCGATTTAACACGTATTGTCATATTTTTTAGTGCTCGAGTGGCGGAGTATCGAGACAAGTTGGAATTACGTCGAAATTGCTCTTTTTGCGCAGTTGGGAATTAAAAATACCAAAAAAACCGTGCCCCAAAGACTTAACATGTTGAACACCACCTGAAATTTACGTGACCCCCTATTCCTGCCGCGTGGGTCACAATGATATAACTATAGCATTCGGTATAATCAGCGCGGCCTGAACGGAAAGTTCAGCGTCGGTCACCGGTGACAGAAATGGCAGTCAACGCGTTAATCGTGAAAAACGAAGGAAAAGGGACAAAAAAGAATTGAAAAAAAGACGGATGTTAAGGCCTCGAAGCACAAACCTTGAAATCAAAGTCATCCGCCCCCTTTTCATCTTCTGGATCATCCTCGTCGGCTTCCCCCAAGGACAGGCTGTCCCTTTCCTTGTTATAACAATCCCCTCCGGGGTAGACGAAGTGCTGCTGTTGGTATTTGGCGAGAAACGTCATCTTCACTTCTCTTGTTGTTGTTATTGTTGTTGTTGCACCCTAACCTATCTTAAACGGTAGCGATAAGTCGAGTCGCGATAAATTAGGGGAGGAGGAATAACGAACAGCAGTCGGTTTCGGTCGCTCCGATCGGGTCCATGTATGTATGTGTGTGTATGTATACGCATGCGAGATGTATGAATATTATGTCATTTTATTATAATTCGTTGATACATGGGACGAAAAAAAGAAAGGTAGGGCAAAAAAAGGCGAAGTCAAGGAAATAGAATTCAGTTTATGGAGAAATATCCGAGCGAAGTGAGCCGCTAATAGGGTTTTTTTATGTATGAGTGCGATGTGCCTATGTATTGCGTACATGCATACGCGTAGCATACATGTGTTGTCTTTGCAGAGGTCGTAAGTGTCGAGATCGTAGAGAAAAAGGAAATTCGATTTCAAAAGTCGATTTTTTTCGACTGCAACTTGACCGACCTTTGTCCCGGAAAATGGGGTGCAAATTAAAATTTGAAAAATGAAGTCAGGGAGATCATTTCTAGGGGTGATTTGACGCGTAGAATCGATTGCGAAGGTCCATTTTCATGAAATCCTAACGGAAGGTCTTCAAAACCAGGTTTTTTTGAGAAAAAGTCGTATTTCTCGCTAGAAATCTCAAATTTCGAGAATGAAAATGGATTCTTCGCGAAAAAATACATCGGATAAGGGTGATCTCCAAGGTGCGCAAAAGGTTTTTTCCAAAAGTCGAATTTTTGGGTAGAGCTTCAATTTGAACTCAACATGTGATCACTTAAGTTCTTTCGTGACCGCCAATAAGACGTAAAAAGCGTGCGCGCGTTGTTGCTAGTTTTTAAGAAAAAAAAAAGCCGCTATAGCTGAAAGTATACATAAAAGGTGTCCCATTTTGACTCAATCCACTATATTTATTTTGAAAACGGAGAAAGTTTTTATGGGGTATCCTTTTCATTAAATAGAACCCACAATTATTATTGCAGAATTTCTTGAAATAAAACATTAAATACTGAAGTGTTATTAGGGTAATCCTTTACACTTTCGGGTCACCCTGTGTATATATATATATACATATATTATATGTTTCTATGTAGGTATAGGGCGCGGTGTTGCTTAGAAAGAAAGAGAGAGATGGAAATAGACGACAGGCCCGACACCTGACCGGCCATCGCTGGATCTCGCTGTTTCTTGCCGTTCTCCGTCCGTTGGAACTGGAAGAAGCGATAGAAAGAGAAAGAGTCGGAGCGAGAAAGAGACAGGGAGGGTTTCTGGTCTGGTTGGATCAATACGCACATCCACGGATCGCATCGAAAGTAAAGTAAAGCAAAGCAAAGCAATAAGCAACCAAGGACCAACCAAGAGAGAGAGAGAGAGATAGAGAGAGAAAACGAACGTTTGTTCGTTTCGTCGAACCCAATCCCGGGTAAGCAAGGACTAAGGACCATCTCGAGTCTCAAGTCTGGACCGGGTTCCGGGAGGACCAGTAAGTGTCACTGTGTAATAGTAGGACCGAGAGGAAAGATTCCGGGTAACCGGGGACCGCGTCGCTTGAAGCCCATTGCCGCCCCTTCCTCGCAGGTGATGACTTCTAAGGTGCTGGTGAAGTTACCGACAGTGCCGTTCGCCCAAGTATGGACATGTTTTTACACTTATGCGTTGTGCTACCTATTTGCGCTTTTTACGGTTTTGGTCCGATCAGAGTGATTGATTGATTGATTGATTTATTAGGTGGTGGATGGATTGATTGATTTGTTGTGTCGTGTCTGTTAGTGAGGCGATTAAAAAAATAGGTAGTTGAAATAAAGCAGAAATAGTGTTCGAGAGAGAGAGATAACGAGACATAGAGACAAATTAGAGAGAGAGAGAGAGAGAGAGAGAGAGAGAGAGAGAAAGAAAGTACGTTTGACAGGACTTAGGACATAAGTAACAATTTGTTCAATTTTTGGTAGTAATTGTGGAGTGTATATATATATATATGTGATGTATGTGAGGGGAAGGGGAAAAGAGAGAGAGATAATTGAGGAAGGGTATGAGAAGAGGGAGACAGAGAAATTGGGGAATTATAAATGATAGATTTTATTTGTTTTGGCCTAAAGAGCCTTTAGTTCACCATCAGAGAGAGAGGGGGGGATTCAGAAATTTAGCAAACTGAGAGAAATATGTAGAGATTAGGCAAGTGAGAAAAAATAATTACTATAACAAAGATAATATTTATCGAGAGATTCGCCACATTTTAGACAAAGAAAGCACCGTCAGAGTTGGTCGGCACCCTGGCTGGGCGGAACGATGGGAATTCCAATCAAATTCGGAAACAACAATCCAGCGTGGACCGAGCGGCTCAGCTGGAACAGAACATCAAGTTTCTGCAGGAGCAACATCACGCCACTCTGGTGGCCCTACAGCAGGAAGTGGAGCTCCTGCGACAGCGAAATCGAGATCTCCAGTTCCAGCTGGTCTTCTCCATAGGTACCAACCAGGGTTTGTCGAACAGCGGCAGTCCGTCCTCTCCGGACGACAGCAGCAACGGCAACGCCAGCAACGGCACCAGTTTCGCCAAATCCAACAAGGTGACATCCTCAAACTCGATAACCACTTTTCCATTAATGTGGGAATTTTTTTATTTTGAAGAAATTTCAAAAATTTGTTACCGTTTTCATGAATAAAAATAATCATAGTCTTTGTTTTTCGCAGGAATGTGCGCCTCTGCGGGTTAACGTCACACCGTTGCAAGTGGAGCTGCTGGAAAG
This sequence comes from Gasteruption jaculator, assembly GCA_949825005.1. NCBI lineage: Eukaryota > Metazoa > Arthropoda > Insecta > Hymenoptera > Gasteruptiidae > Gasteruption > Gasteruption jaculator. The sequence continues at coordinate 7,677,862 of OX463773.1, read as the reverse complement.
AGATTTGCAGGATGTGAGAGCATCGTTGCACGAAGCGAAGGCACAGAACGAGCATTTATCGGAGATGATCGAGCAACAGAAGAAGTGGGTATTGGCCTTTTCATTTTTTTTTTCTTTTCCCTTGTATCCATGATTAATGAAAATTTGCAAATTTTCAAATTGTCCTACAAAAAAAAATAGAGAAACTAGGGGAATTTCAAACTTTCAACAATTTTCCTGATGAAAATTTGACATTTACGGAAATGCCAGTAAAAATTCGCACATTGTAAAATAATTTGACAAAAAAATTAGTAAACGGTTCCTTCGTCTGCAGGAAACTGGCTCTGGCGTCAACGACACTGGAGGAGAAGACGAAAAAATCCGACAAGAGCACCAGCGTCAACAATATCGGGATTCAATGCGAAATTCAGGGACCCGCGAATGCCGAACTCCTGGCCCGGCTGGAGGATGCGGAGGTGATGGTGAGGAGACTCCGAAGGGAGAACAGCGAGCACAAGAAGGAGATCTCCTCCATGAAGGCAGCCTCCAACGTGAACAGCAACAGCAACAGCAATAGGAGCGACAGGTCCCGAGGTAACGGCAAGAATCATCGCAACCATCATCACCATCATCAGAATCAGAATCAGAACCAGAACCAGAACCAGAATCGATCGCGAGGAAACCCTAGCGATGGGGAACAGCAACAGCAAGTGACGTCACAACACAAATTCCCACCGCTACAGACACAGAGTTACTGGCACCGTGGGTCACGTGGCAATCAAAGGTTCGAATAGTAACAAATTCCTACAAAATTTCTGTGAAATTTTTGAAAGTTCTCTGAAAGTCGTAAAAATTTTTTGAATATTCTTCATTTTTTACAAAAAACATAACTTCAGAATTCTGAAAAAATTTCATAAAAATAATTAAAATTTTCTGGAATTTCCTGGAATTCCTTGGTATATATTTTTTCAAGTTCATTTTAGGAAATTTTGTGGGATACTCAAAATTTCAAAAATTCCGAAATATTATTCTTCTAATTTATTTTTTATAATTATCGGAAATTATATACATATATATTTTTTTTTTCTCGACTGACGATTTTTTCTTTTGCAGCAGCTTGAACCACGACGCGGATTTCCATCCGAAAGGGGCGAGAAACGGCCAGGATAAGCGCGAGCGCGACATCGACGACGACGACGACGACGAGGAGGAGGAAGAGGGGAACGACGTCGAAAAGGATCAACAACATCAGCACCAGCAACAACGAGAGGAAATCGACGCTGGCAACACGGTGTTACCGCAGCTGCGTAACGCCGGTAGCAGCAAATCCTCGGATTCGTCGAATTACCAGCTGCCGTTTTATCAGTCGTCGCGAAACAACGCGGGAAGTGGAGGATACCATCGTCACGGGAACGTCGGCAACAATTACCATCGTCGGGACGGTGGCAACCGGAAGTACCGGGGACAGAGGTCTTCCCACCAGCGAGAACGTCGGGAGTATCATCATCAGCAGCAGCATCAGCAACAGCAACAGCAACAGCAACAGTCATCGCAAGTCTGGGAGAACCGGCGAGACTTCAACAACCCCGCGGAGAAATCCAAGGACCCTCGTAGGGACTTCTCGGAATCCGCCGAGGCCTCCAGGGAGCAGCAGCACCAGGAGACGACGCGCAGACAGTGAATCTTATGTAGGAGTTTCTCATATACGTACATGTTACACATACACTCGAGTATCCTTGGCTGTTGCTGCTTGCGTTTCTAAGTAACAAAAAAAAAAGAGGTCTTCGAGGTCTTCGAAGGGAAGAACCAATTCGAAGTTCGAGGTTTCGGGGTTTGGCGGATAAATACCCAAGGAAAGTAGGATCTTCGTGGGTTTTTGGGAGGAAAAAAAATGAAACGAATTCGAAATTCAGAGTTTCGTTGAAAAATGGAGCGCTCGTGTTTTTTGTGAAATTCTTAAAAATTCCAAAATTTCGAAATATTATTTTTTATAATTCTCGGTAATTTTATATATATAATATATCAATCTATTTTCTATTTTGGAGGAAAAAGAAGGAACCGATTCGAAATTAGAGATTTCTTCCAAATAACCCCGAAATGAAAAAGAAAAAAATTTGAAAATAAAAATTTGGAAATTGAATTTTTTGGGTCCGATTCCCGAATATCGAGATGGTTCTCGTTTCGAACGACCGTGGACGTCTATTCGAATCTTATACAAATGATCTCATCGTCGATATACGTATGTATTAACTATCATATGATATTTATTATTAACGAAACGAATGGCTTTTGCTTAATAACGAGGAAAAAGGAAGGAAATGAAAGGGAAAGAAAGAACGAGGACGAAGCGAGATAGGGGAGAGACGATTCAAGATTGAACTACACTTACATTAGGCTAATCGATTGGAAATTCACGGGAAATCAATTATGTATGGAGATTTCTGGGGAAAAATGCGGCATATGTTATGTATTAATCTGTAACGCGGGAGTCTGAAAGCTTTGCCGGGTTGCACTGGATTTTGCGAAAGAGTGGAAATACTTCGGTTTTAGAAAAAATTTCTGGAACGTTTTTCGAAATTTTTCGATGAGAAAATTTCGAAAAATTACTTTTACATTAATTATAATTTTACGAAAATAGCTAGCGGCATTTTCTTTGGCAAAGAAATAATTCCGTCTTTTAGAGCAATTTTTCGAAATGAAAGTAGGTAAATATTAATTCCGCAGTAATTTTTTCGCCTTTCATCCCAATGGAGTAATTTCAAAAAACTGACATCAGCAGTTCAGCGCTACCCGGCAAGAAAGAAGGACTTCCTTTATATGATAAACCACAAAATACTCCATCGTCACCTGACTGTTAGCTTTTAAAGAAATATGAAGAAAAAAAAAGGAAGTAAGCCTCTTTAATCGCGTGTAATACATAGGCATAGAGATATTTATGTATTTAATAATCGAATCTCGGAAATATATCTCATCTGAAAACGAGAAACCTCGAAAAATTGCAAAAGTCGATATCAACGAAATATCCGACTTGTGTTATACCTGTGACTCATGCGGAACCGGTGGAAGTACCTCCTCTTATTGTCGATCTCCTTCGCTTTCGTTTCCAGGTATTGGCTCCGCTCTCTAATTACTCTGATTCGTCATCAGCCGCTGCCAGCGCAACCAATGTGAAAGCTGGAACTTGGAACCCGACAGTGACCACCGGATGTTCGTAATTGAGGGATAGGGAATCCACGATATTGGAATTTAGAATTATAAAGGATTTTCTAAAAGTAACAGGTTTACCCCCCCCCCCATCTCAGAATCTATGCATTGTAGGGAGAAAATCATGGGACATCGATTTCAGGGTTCAAGAAAATACTTTCTTCTACAAATATTCACTTGAAATTTGACCTTGAAGGTCATTCGAAGGTCAATTTTAATATTTTTAACGGAAACCTTTATTTCTGACCCAAAATTAAAAAAGAAAGGGTCATTGTACCATATCTGAACGTAAAATGACCTTTTTAAGTCTGGGGTAAAAAAATGGTTCCCATTTAAAAAACGAAATTTGACTTTCGAATGAACGTAAAGGTCAAAGTCAGAGTCAAATTTGAAGTCAACGGATTATCTTGAAGCCTAAAATTCATGACCAGTGATTTTTTTCCCTAAAATGGGGGAGGAGGTCCGTTACTTTTTGAAAACCCTGCATAAGAAGATTGGTGGCGCTGCTGGTAATGGTGACTTTCAAAGTGCGACAACGGCATTTCTCAGCAGGTAATATTTACTCACGCTTCCTCTTTTCATTGTTATTTCATTTGGGGTGGATATTATTTTTGTTATTATTACTATTATTATTGTTATTAATATATCAGACATTTTTTTGTTCAACAAGTAAAAGGAAATTCCCGCTCCTCCCACGCCATGTAGACTTAGGGTAGATTATTATTATTATTATTATTGCGATTACCATGGTACTATATTATTACTACTAGTATTAATATTAATTGTTGATATAATAGCAGGTTGTTTTTTGTTTTTTTTTATTAAATTCCAAGATGAATATTTTTACAGATCACGAGGAATTAAGGTAAAAATAATAGTCATAAAAAAGTAACCCTTTTCTCTTTTTTTTACATTGTGTTAGTACCAGTCACCCATTCCCTCATCATTTCTTGCCGATACTCGCCACCAAAGACGTCACTTTCTCGACGTACTGCTCCTTGGCTTTGTCCTGAGCCACCCCCTTCTTGCCATTCCACGCGTCCCATTTGGCCTTTCCCTTGAAATCCAGCATCCCCGGTCGCGCTGTAACCCCATTAATTTGAATTATTATTTTGAAATTGTTTTTTTAATATTGCAAAATTTTACAATATAGATTCATTTACAAAACCAATCAACGAAATTCAAATTGTCATTAATATTTTCACTTTTAATTACTAATATTTCTCATGAATTTTCATAAACCTCGAAGATTTGCAATTGTAATTCCAAATATTCTCACACCATTCTTATCAGTATTTATATCGTCAATTTCAATTGCCAATTTTTATGCAAAATATTCATACTTTTTTCTTTCCAACATACTTATTTGCTTTCCTCCGATTTGCATACACGTATATATGTAAATAAAGATTTTTTATCGGGACAAAAACACGCGATTTAAAATTTACAAATACGTGACTACCGACCGGTATTGCAATCGCCAACGGTGGCCTGCTTGAACAGAGCGTACAACTCCAGGAGATCGGCGTCGGCCGGTTGGGTCTTCAGTTCCTTGACTTCCTCCGCTGCCGCGTTGAATTTCTGCCGAACGACGTGGGATTAAATAAAAGGGGTGACACGAGGGGGAGGGGTCCAATATCGAAATTTGCGATCTCCGCTCGCGATCTATGCCACGTGGGTCGTATACGCCCCACCCCGTAGAAATCAGTCTCCCTCGCCAAAGTTGATTTTTGGACGTGGGGCGTATTCGCCCCACGCCGCGCAAAGTCGGCCGTTCGCCGATTCCACCCGGGGATTCCGAAATTGGCAGTTTTTGGGCATGGTGCGTTTACGCCCCACGCCAAGAACTCGACTATTCACCCGAAAGACGGTGGGACGTATACTTCCCACGTTGGAAAATGTTTCGATCGCAGGGTCTCGGCATCACCGAGCGTGGGTCGTATGCGCCCCACGCCCCCAACGGCGATAAATATCCGACGGCTCGAACGAAAGGTTAGTCGCATCGCCGTGCACTCGTCGTTAGGAAACGTGACTTTGATTTCTTACCTCGTCGAGGGACATGATTTCGGAGCCTGAGGGTAACTTGCGATATGCGGATAGCGGATATGCGTTATATCACTCCACGGCACGCCGTCTTTGCTTTCGGACTAGCCACGTTCGGTAGCGGTACTCGGAGAGTAGCAGCAACAGGCGCGACTCAAGTGTGCGCTAATCGTACACCAATACACACGTACCGTGTACGGGGTCGCCTTATGATACGCAAATAATTCCTGCCGGTTTTCCAATGTACGCGGAGAACGAAGCCGAAAAAAATCAGCACCGTATACAGCCGGCTACGAGTCGAATGACTCGGGATTTTTCGTGAGTTTTAATCCACATGCACTTTGTACCGAGTGAATCAAGGACGTGTGCGTATAAGCGTGAGCAAGTAGGGTGGGAAGGAGCATTCCATACAAACATGCACACACTTACAAATATTTGTGTATAGGAGCATTTGTCGTAAGAAGCGTACACGACACGCACACATACACTTATATACGCACTGACCCGTTCAAGGAATAGACAATTTTCCCTTGCGACTGTGTATGTCTCTACATAATCACAGCCTTTCGTACAACAAAGTTGTGTGTGTATGGATTCTAATGAGTGTGTAAGGCCGTGAGAATGGAGTGTCATCGCCTCATTGGTCACTGGTAGGTAAGTGGTGACCGCGTGTAGCGGGGCGATAAGAGCAAAGAGCAGTAGAAAAGCGCCAGCGGCAGGAGCAGCACCCGGCAATCCAGCATGCGGCGGTAGCGCTGGTAAACAAGATGGACGCGACGATGGTGGGGGAAACGCGGGTCGCGACTCGCGAGTGTGAGTTTACAGTTTACATTTTACATTTTCATCGATGTTTTTTTTCCTTTATTGACGTACATACGCAAACGATGTGACGAAAGATTGCTTGAACGACGACTGATAATGACACGGCCGGAGGGCATATATACGAACGAGCCGTTTATTTTGAAAGTGGCCCAAGTCCATTTTTGTTTAAATTACGCAAAATGTTTTTTAAGGCAGCTGACCATAAGTGGCACATGTTATTTACAGGTAACAAAATAAAACTCAAAAATGGACTTCGGTCACTCTTAAAATAAACGGCTCATATATGGATATTACGTACATACGTATTTACATACATGTGTCCACAATCATCCGAGCGGAGTTGACATGGGTCGCGTACGCCCCACGTCAAATACTCCATCTACGCAGGGTGGCCTACGTAACGTGTATATCTTTATTTATAACTTCCAAAATACGCGTCACACGTTGCGTGGACCATCCTGTATATAATAAATATTGTATACTTAAACAAATTACAAAAACGAAATAGGTCAAAATAAAAATGTATATATTATATGTATTTGTATATACATAAGGGTTTGTCATCCACAACCTAACTACAGATACCGTAAAAATACCAAATAAATGTATATATAATAAACGTATGTTATATATAAACTTCTTTTTTTTTATGTGTATGTATTTATACAAAAGATTCGTCCGTTACTGATATTTCGCAAGAAGTTTGTCAACAAAAGCGACATAAGCTTCTTTGGCGCTGTCCTGCGAAGTTCCTTTCTTGCTGTTCCACGATTCCCATTTGGCCTTGCCCTTTAGATCGAGCATTCCGGGTTTCGCTGAAACCAGTATCAATTTGTTCATATAAATATAGAAATGATAACACGTACAAATATACAGGGCGTTCCAGGAGTCGCGACTTTCCTCGAATTCCCGAGCACGCGCCATTGATTTTAGGTACATGACTTTTGAACGATCGGCCAATCAGCGGGCGCGTGCTAGTAAGCGAACCAGCAGCGCGGTTGCGCGCGCGACGAAACTACGGTCCCGCGGATAGGCGCGTGGCCGCTGATTGGTCGATCTTCAAAAATTCGTATAAAATCAGCGTCGCGTCGGGGGAAAAAATGGTAAAGGACTTTTCGTCTCCATTTCTGCTCGGGAATGCAAGGATACCGCGATGAGGGCGATTCGTGGTACACCCTGTATACGTATACGAGTGTAGCAAAAGTACAGAGGAATGATAATTTTTGGCGAGCTCATTTCCTTCGCGCTAAGGGGAAATGCAAACTACCGGAATATTCATGATCGACAACCTACCGGTATTGTTGTCGCCGATGCTAGCCTGCTTGAATAGTGCATAAAGTTCAAGGAGTTCCTGATCGGTCGGTCGCTTTGTCAAAGCCTTGACGCCTTCTGCGGCACTGTCGAATTTCTAAAGGAACCGAAATATTCGAATACTATAATAGAGGCGCTGCATTTTCTTACCATGTGTAGATAATTTATATACACCGCACACACACACACATACAAATCCATTTATTGGGGATTTACTTCCTCTTGATGTGTGCAAAGTAATTTATAGGTATATCAATGTACATAAACAATATAAAATATTATTATTGTTATTATTGTTAATGAAAATGATGATGATAATAATAATAATTTTTTTTCAATATTAATTATAACAATAATAATTATAATATTAAAAATGTATGTTTATAAAATCGCAACAATCGTATGATAGGTGACAAAAGATATCTTATCAAAAGCGGGTAAAAGTAAATACAAATTTCTAGGTATGCGTGTATCAATTTACCTGTTGGAGAGACATGTTGACTTTTTCCTCGTCTTTTACTACTGAACCGCCACACTGGAGATTCTTCCTGGTCTCTTTCTTACGAAGATTACGATCTACGAGGTAGGTAGGTAAGTAACGAAGTATACCGATAAGCGATTCGCAACTGGCTATAGGTAATACCTCGCGTGGATCCCTACCTCTCATTTTTTACCCCCTCTCACTCTCTCCCAGTATTTTTTTCTCTTTCTTTCTCGTTCTTTCTTTCTTTCTTTCTGTCTTTCTCATTCATTTTCCCTCTCTCTCTTTCTTATTCCCTTGTTATTTCTTTCTCGCTCCCTCCCTCGCTTGCTTTTTATCATACTTCTTTCACTTCTACCGGATGATCACTCGATCGCTGTAACAATTTCTACCTTGCGATCGGGACCGTCCGAGAGCGAAGAGAAGGAGATAGGGAAACTCGCGCGATAAGGTGGGGAATTCCTCCATCCCCCCTCTTCCATCATCATGGAGTTCTCCGATCTCCGGGAACACGTAGTACTTATGTATTTCGTACCAGTCTGTTCGAATCTGTCCTCAACGACGCTGAATGTCGTACTTTCTTACTTGCGTACCCTTTTCTTTTTCTCTTTTTTTATATAGACACACACACACACACACCTGTATACATGTACGTGCTTTTGTCGCGATTAGTGACACAATCTGCCGTTTCCATCGTTGCGTAAAATCGGCTGTCCGTCCGATGCAACAAAATTGTTTATAAAACAACGATAAAAGAAAGTAAAACGCGAATCCCGTGTCCCGCTCGGATTTTTGTTACTGATAACGCGAGCGGGAGTGATAAGGACTTTCTCTGAATCGGAGACACTTGGGTACTTACATTGATATTGTTACCAACACCTATGTAGGTAAATAATAATAATAATAACAGTAATGATAATAGTAACAATAATAATAATAATAATGTGTAATATGTATATAAATTGAAATAATATATAAATAACAGTATTATTATTATTCTGGTAGGGGGCGACACTCGGTTGGCCGACCGATGCACCGTAATTACCCCAACCAGCCGGGAAAAGGTAGCACGGTAACGGGTGTATGGTGGTATCGGGAATGCGAGGAATTCCAGTGAGTCATGAGTCCTTCTCCAGCAGCCGGTAACGGCAACAGGAGCTTCGCTCGCAAGAGCCCGACCGACTCCGAGCGAGTGATTTACGCCACGCTGGACAGTGTGGCCCTCAAAAAGGCCACTCTGCCCCTTAAACTGCCTCCGAGGTGCCAAAAGTCGGAAATGACCGGAAACCCCCCGGAAGAGGACGAAGACGATTCGTCCTCCGACGCCAGCGGCAGAAACCGGAACTACCAACCCCGCGACGATGAAAACGACGACGCGAAGACGAAGAAGTCGAGGAAAACGAGGATTCGAACGGTGCTGGAATTCGTCCCCAGCCGATTCTCCGCCTCCAGCAGACGCAAGGGGTCCGGGGCCGCGTCGCTGGAGATTTCCGACCCCACGAACTTCGTTCACGTGGCGTCGGCCAGCGACCGAAGATTTTGCAGTCTCGATCTGCCGGTTTTCCAGTACAGCGAGAAATGCGCCATGGTGCCGCTTTTGAGAAGGTCCGAGTCCATCCGAGGCTCGGTTGCCGTGGACTACGCGGAGATCGACACCTGGGTGTTGGTTACGACGAAACGAGAGAAGCGGGATGTGGTTGAGGATGCGGCCGATGATCGCGATGACAACACCGCGCAGTCGAGAACCAGGACGAGGCCGAAAAAAGTAATGGTGCCGAATTCCAGTTTCCTCTGGAGCAACGAACGACTAAAGGGAACGGACTCCGAAACGCCTAGGGTCGATCCCTACTGTATCGACGACTACGCCGGTTGCGGGTCAGATGAGTACGACGACGTCGGAACCGCGAAAGAGGAGGATTCGTATTCGGTTCTTGTAAGATTGTTACCTTTATTTTTAATATTACATCGTGTTACTTTAGTATGTGCATAAATAATATATTATTATACACATACACGAACGCGCATGCGCGAATTTGAAATTTTTTGACAAAATAACTACGCCCGCAGGTCACCGTTATTGGCTACCCGAGCAGTGAATACTAGCCTTAAGCTCGCGCGCAGTAGAAACTCGCCTTCATGCTTTTTAATATTTTTCGTAGATTCTGCCGCATTTAAATTTCGCGCGGGAAATATCAGCCAGAAGAGGGCGTTGCCAATAATAAAAAAGAAAAATAAGTTTTGAAGCATTTTGTGTGTGTGTGTGTGTGTATACAAGCTCGCATCACGCCTTCCTTTGTTATTGGACGACTTTATTGTCCTTTCCGTAATTTTACGACACACGGATTTGCTTTTTACAATTCCGCTATTGCGCAAAAAAAAATCATAATGATGAATAAATAAATAAATACCATTGTTTTATAGCATCACGCTTCTCGGGATCTTGCGCAACTACTTTCGAATACAAACCGATTTTCATTTTCCGTTTATACCTCGTCCAGGGTTACTACGATGACGTCGGACTCCCTCCGGGGGTTCTTCGGGAAGGGCCAGAACACGATAAGAACGAAGAAGTGGACGAAATCGACGACGACGTTTACGACGACGTCCTACCGTCGCAGTGCGTGCTCAAAAGTAACCAGGACTCCAGCCCGGAGGAAAGAAGGATCGCGATCAAAGGACACCTGCTGGACGACGAGGGCTACTCTTGCGTGGAAGCGGACGAAGAGGACGACAAGCGACGTTTGCCTCATCCTCTTCCGGTTCCTCATCGTGTTCCTTCTCCCGAGGATGAGAACCTTCAAGGACGGGATGACATTGCTGGAAATCGTCGTTCGGAAAAAGAACGGGACAGTCTTTCCGACGAGGATCAACACAATTACGATAATCAGAGCGAGGATGGGAGTCAGGACCAGGGCCGGGATGAGGCTGAGGAGCAGGAGAGCATATACGACGACGTGAGTTTCCCAAACCCGTCATCCGGGCACCAGGAACGTGTGAACAGTATTTACGCAGGATCCGTACAATTGGAGTCGAGCAAGGAATCGGATTGGGAAGACCTGGGCGAGAGTCTCCTTGTTTCGTAAGTGTCCGCGGTTTTCTGTGTGAGTGGAAGAGAGATGGACAATGAAGGAAAATTGATTCCACTGAATTTTAATAGTAAATGAATGTTTCGTGTCAAGTGGAAGTAATGATTCTATTAAAAATTGCAGTGGAGCCTCTGTAATTTTGGTGTTTTGCCCTACAAGAGGGGAAGGTGTATCCCCTACTTTTTTCTGCTTTTCTTCTTTCTCTTTTTAATTATACATCTCTCCTATTCTTTGAGTTTCGGAATGGATGCGCGGTCAGAAAGAAATAGACTATGTGTCAGTGTGAAAGGGAAAGAGGGTGAGTGAGAGAGAGTCATACTTTGCCCGTGCAGCACGCAGATGTGAGAATATAGTGGGGGGAAAGGCGTGTCAGTACGTGCCTCCTTAAAATTGGCCAATTCGAAGAACTGAGGGCCCTGTGCTGTCAAAATTTCCACAACTTCCTAACAGTTTTGGGAAATCTCGTATTTTGACGGCTTTTGAAGAACTTGGAAAATCTGAAATTTTCGTAAATTTTCGAGTTTTGGAAAATCTAATATTGCCGCAAACTTTCGAGTTTTGGAAAATCTGAAATTTCACGAATTTCGAATAATGTCAGAAAATCTAATATTTTTCTGATTTATATGAATTTTCGAAAATTATTAATTTTTATTCATTTTAGAGAACCTTGGAAAATTTTAAATCAGGGAATTCCTAGAACTAAGGGCCCAGTGCTTCAAAAATTAGGGAAACTCCACTGTATCATACATAGTTTTTCTTCATGAATCTGTAATACATGAGTAGTTTTATAAAAAGTCATTCTCTCTTCAATAATCGATGGTTTTGATTTTTCGATTGCAGGACGGATTCTTCGACGTCGCAGAAGAGGCCGAAATGCGGGCTACGTCGTGCTCGCAGGTTGCGACGAGATCGCTCGCGATGCTCGCGCAAAAGTTTGACGAGGTCGTCTCTCTCCAATGGAATAATAACCGCGCGTAGGCAGGACCGAGGGGTCATCGTCTCTTCTCGCGTTACCGGTACAGGTGATTTTACACGCACATATATACATCTTTCAGGTGCTCCATGGACCATATTGAAAATACGCGACATTGACGCATTGGTATTTGTATACACATACACCGTTATTGCCATGCTATAGCCATCTGGTACCCTAGTATCACTATACTGTCAAGTAGCGATTTCGTCCATAGCGCACGTCCTGCGCGCGCATAACCGCGCTGCCGGCTGATTGGTTAATCTTTGAAAATTCGTATAAAATCAGCGCAGCGGCGTAGAAATAGATAGTAAAGGACTTTTTGGTTCCATTTGGGCTCAGGAACATTAGGGTACCGATAAAGCCGCGATTTGCGAGACGCCCTGTAGATACAGTAAGTATACAAGGTGGTCCATGCAACGGGTGCACCTTTATATAGTATAGGTTTAGTGTGCACCTTTAGTCATAAAGGTGCACGCGTTGCGTGTACCATCCTGTATATACTGTTTTGAACATTCTGCATTCTTAGGATAATACATAGAGGAACCGAGAACCGAGATCCGAGATCCGAACCGAACCGAACCGAACGAAGCGTGCAAGCCTACAAGGTGAAAGCGCGCATTCGCGTGTTCTTAGTCCTCGGTCCTCAGTCACGGTCGAGCCACGCGACGAGTTGCAGGTTTTACCTGAATCGTAAAAGTCCCCCGATCTCTCTTTCTCTCTCTCTCTCTTTATCTCTCTATCTCTCTTTTGCTCTCTCCCTGAAGACACTTAGCGATCGGATTGTAATGCAATGATGGCAATCGAGTAATTGTAATTCCAATCGAGTGACGGTGGTGCTCCTGTAAATCCCCACGACGCGGTGTCCATACGCAATGTCTCGAACCTGAATCTCGATCGGGCGATAAAAACGGTTTCTCTTTCTGTGAAGGAAGGAAAGAAAGAAAAAAAGAAAGAAAGAAAAAAAAAAGAAAAACGCGAACGAGCGAGCGAGCATCATTATGCCGCTGCTGCTCGTTCCCAGACATGAGATCCAGCTCTTCCGCGATTCTCAGAAGACGATCTTATAACGATCAAGGTAACGAATTACCTGGGATTCATTTTTCTTTTTCTCGTTCTCTCTCTTGTTGTTATTGTTATTGTCATTGTTATGACTTTTCTTTTTCTTTTTATCATTTTCCATTGACTTTAACCGTTACTAATGTATATGTATGTATTTAATCTATACTATATTATTATTATTTTTGTTATAATAATTATAATATATTACAAGGCATAGATATATACCTTTTTGGCGTGGGTCGTATGCGCCCCATGCTAGAAAAGCGAGTTTATCGGACTGGGCGGCGGGTTTTTTGGCGTGGGTCGTATACGCCCCACGCCAAAAAGCGAGATTATTAGGCTGCGCGGTGCGGTTTTTTGCATGGGTCGTATACGCCCCACGCCAAATGCTACATATTCACATAATATCGTAACAGAATAATAATGATATATTATTAAAGTATACTGCATAATAACAATAATGATAATAATATCGCCTCTATATATATACATATACATGTACACATACGTATGAAAAAAGCGAAAATGGTAGGATGAGATCACCGTCGATACTTTTCCTTTTTCTCTTTCTCTTCTGAAACCGTCTGACCCTGAAACACTGATTTCAAGTGGCAGTCAGCCTTGGCTCGGGATCGGTCCTGCAGTTTCGCAATCCCACGGCTCTCCCAGAAACCGAGGATCCGGAAGCCCGATGCGCAAACATACCCGCCCAGGACGGCACCGTCGTACAGCTCAGACTCCTCTGCGACGAGCACTCCCAAGAGGCGTCCTGTTACCTTTGCGACGAAGGTCTTTAGCGACAAATAAAGTCAATTGATTCGTTAATTAATCAACCGCGACGAAAAGTGTAAAAATTAATTTTTGGGAGAGGTTCCGAAATTTACACGAATTTCGAAGAATTTTGGAAAATCCGGTGTTTTTGCGGATTTTGGAAAATTTCGAAAAATTTGACATTTTTTTTTGACAATTAGATTTGCTTATCACCCATATAATATTCTTCTGAGTATAACATTAACCTCGTCAATTAATATGAATATACAATATATTTCAGATAACGCCGGCGACTCGGACGATGGCAACTACGAGAGCCTGTGCGACTTCGACTCGGACGACTTCAGCTCGGAGTCGGAGTCCGAGAACCGATTGGGAGGTTGCTCGAATGTCAACGAAGCTCCGATGCGACCGGTACCACCGCCACCACCGAGAGCGTCCTCCTCCACGAGTCTCGCGATCGGCAGGACTCTCGGGAAGAGAATGAAGATGCTGAGGCGCACCTGGAGTATCACCAAGGACAGCTTGGGTCGTATGCGAAGGAGAGCCTCCGGTGAGAATCACGCGACAACGACAACGACCGCGACAACGACGACGACGACGACGACGACGACAACATCATCGACGGGGATTTCGACTCCCGGTGCAACCGACGACGACAAGCTCGGGGGCAAAAAATATTTCAGCTTTCGACGACAGGCGAAAAACCATCCGGAAGGGTTCTCCACCTTCTACCTGGATCACAACGATAAGGAAAAGGACATTGGACTCTATAATAACGTTATCACAACGTTAGCCAACGGCGACGATAACCGGATCCTCAACGAGGAACCGCTGTATCAATTTTATGTCGCTGCTACCAACGCCAGGTTCGCCCTGGATTCGGACACCGACGGTTACGAGGAGGTAATTGTCTATACTATTATTATTATTATATTATAATATAATAGTAGTAGTAGAGGTAATAATAATAATAATAATAATAATAATAATAATAATAATAATAATAATGTTGAATATATATTTAATATTATTATTATTATTAATACCTCTACTACTACTATTATATTATAATATAATAATATTGTGATTGTTATTAAATATATTATACATAATCTATAATATTTTTTAGAATAAAAAATTTCGATTTGAATTTTCCAAGTAAATTCCAAATTTCGCAAATAAATTGTCTCTCATTTAAATGGAATTTGGTGCATCCCAACAACATTTGAATAATGTACTTGCATTATTTGTACAGGTGGAGAACAGTGACTACGGGGGAAACCAGGGAGTGACATCGGAACTCGGGAAACCCGGCCAACGCACTCTCTGGTGTCAGTCGGCACGTGTAGTGCAAAGTGGTTTGTTGCGTAAGTACCCTCCGTATTTACAATTGAAGGAGAGAAAGAAAAGGAATACACACACACACACACAAAATTTCTTTTTCTTCCTAAAATGCAGATATAATAATAAATAACATATAAAATAAAATTTTAGTCAATTAAAAAATAAATTCACGCTTATCCTCCGATCGAATTTTTAGAAAGCTTGACATCGGAAGAGAAAAAGATCCAGGAGGCGAAATTCGAGATCCTGACGTCCGAGGCGTCGTACCTGAACTCCTTGAGGGTGTTGAAAAACGAGTTCCTCGGCGACCCGGAGCTGGTCAATGAAATTCTCACCCTCACAGACATCGAAAAGCTCTTCGGAGGTGTTCCCGGTGTTCTGGCAGCCTCCGAGCGGTTCCTCTCAGCCTTGGAGACGATCTGGAACGAAGACCCTATGCTGAAATCCGTGCCGGAGGTCCTGCTGAAGCACGCGGAGGATTCGCTGGACGTTTACGTATCCTATTGCTCGAACCAGGTCAGCATGGGTGCGGCGTTGAAGGAATTGAGGTGAATATATATTTTTTTTAACGCGTTGAGCTCGCGTTAAATTACGTGACTTTCCGTTCACGCCACGTGGGTCGCGATGCTATACGCTATCGCATTTGTCACAACCGACGCGGCCTGAACGGAAAGTTCAGTGTCGATCCCCGGGATCCTATGCGGGGCTCATCGAAAGTTTTTTTTCGTCTCAGGGGTGCAAAGGGCTCGAAATTTTCGGAAGCCCTTTCTCGAATAGAGTCAAGAGCCAGTTGCCAAAGTCTGACCCTGCACTCGTTCCTGATGTTACCGATGCAACGGGTGACGAGATTGCCGTTGTTGGCCGACGCCGTGCTTTCGAAATTGTCGATGGAACACGATGAAAGGGCCAAATGGGAGAAAGCGCTGGCTACCCTGAGCTTCGTCGTCGCCGAGTGCAACGAGGGCGCCAGGAGCGCCGGACAAAGACTCGAAATGGAGAACCTGGCGAGGTAACTCGCATCGAAATGGAAATTTTCATTGGAATTCAGTATTAATTATAAAATACGCCGAAGTCTAATTTTAAAATGAATTTCAAATGTTTGGAATTTTAATTCTAATCTTATTTATAAATATGACAATCCCCCCCCCAGTTGTAAAATTTCCTATAATAATTTGGTTTTTGCAGGAAACTGGAATACTCGGCAAAGGTGCAACCGATCGACTTGCAGGGCAAATGTCTCGTTAGGAGCGGACCGGTGACCCGATTACTGTCGAAACACGAAACCGATTACAAGCTGACTTTCGGAAAAAGGTTCAGCAAAACGGCGTTGTACCTTTTCCTTCTCACGGATTACCTTCTAGTCGCAAGGCCCAAGTCCAAGTGCGTTTCACTTTGTTTTTAATACCCTGCGACGTAAAACTAATTAATTATTTAATAGGAATTTCGGTTTCCATCGACATTGGAATTCCGCTTTTAAAGTCTAGCAATATAATTTTGAATGTATAAATTTTAAACCTCACTATTTTCACTTAGATTCGAATTTTAATTTCATAATTTGTCAAATTATCCAATATCTAATTGACTTAGAATTTATTTAATTTCAGTCGAAATCTAGATTAATTATAATAAAATTTTTATTTGTTAATAAATTCAAATTTTTCATTTGATTAGATTTTTAATTGAATTTAAAGTGAGAGAGAAAGACAGACGGTAGGGGGGGGGGATTACGAATAATAATAACAGCAACACGATATTCTAAAATAATAATCCAGGTCACGAGTTATTTTTCAATTTATCATTTTTTCGCTAAAAAAAATGCAAGAAAAAAATGCGAAATTATTGCTTTGTCACGGTATCACAAGATTTGCAATAAAATTAATTAAATAGCTTTATCTTGGCATTACGAAATTTGCCAGTAAAAATAATTTCAGTCGATTTAGATTAAGTTTCGTCTCCAAACTACATTTCATCGGGATAATCTCTGCTTGTTTACTTCAATGTAAATATTTACTAGAAAGTCGAAGAGCCAAAACAAAAATAATAACACACAAAAATTTCATATATAATAATAAATATAAATACAATATAAATAGTATATATATATAATAATAACACCCAAAAATCTCATATATAATAATAAATATTTAATGTTACAGCTCGGAGACGTACACGGTGATAGACAGCTGTAAAAGGAGTCTATTAACCCTGGAGTCGATTTCGGAGGAGGACTCGCCGTTCGCCGGTCGTCGCGTGATTCTTCTGACTCTCCTGGAGAACCACCAGGGTCGCGAGGTCGAGTACGTGCTGTCGTGCGACAGCGATACGGAGAAGGAACGCTGGCTGGAAGCCGTGTCGCCACCCAGGTCCAACCTGGTGGGCGAGACCCTCTACGAGACTTGGGACTGCCCGCAAGTCATGGCCCTTTATTCCTACTCACCGATTCAGCCGGACGAGTTGCTCCTGCAGCCAGGTAACGAATAGCGAATAATTCTGCCTCGAATGGAGCTCCCCGATCCTAGTTAAAATTTGTCAGGAGCTTCTGCAAAAATTGATACCGATATTTCGATTACAGGCGACGTGATAAACGTCCTGAGGAAGATGCCGGACGGCTGGTACCACGGGGAGAAACTGCTGGACGGAGAACAGGGTTGGTTCCCGAGCAACTTCACGAAGGAAGTCGCTTCGGAGCACGTGCGCGCTAGAAACTTGAAGCAGAGACACCGACTCCTGGCCGTAAACCACGGGAGTTCGCTGCAGCGGGGAACGAAATGACAGTTTCCCGGTGTTGAAATACAGGAAGACTTGATTTCAGTAGGAAACGTTATTATTTTTCCTCTCACTTTTGTCCCCCAGAAAAGTCAATCCCGAAAAATTCGAAATTTGTACAATATATTACGAAATTTTGAATTTGTGTTCTGAAAGATTCGATATTTTAGCTCCAAAAAATTCAAAATTTGTATGCCGGAACAAAAAAATTTCGAATTTTCCATCTTAAGAAATCCGAAATTTTCTTCTGCAAATAGTGTTTTCAAAAAGTATGAAATTTGCATCACCAAATGCTACGAAATTTGTATTCCGGAAGAGTACATATTTCGTTAAAAAAATTCGGAATTTCGTCCTAAGAAATACGACATTTTTATCCTAAAAAATGCAAAATTGTCTTCTTAAAAATAAGTTTTTCCAAAAAATTTGCATCCTACACCTCCCGCATAAAAAAAGGGTGGAAAGGATCGGTATCTAAATTTTCATCGTTAAAATAATATATGTATGTATATATATATACGTATTGCAGTACATGATAGAGAAATAGAAAAAAGTGTATCAAAAAGAAAAATGAAGAATGGAAGGATGAGAGGAAGACTTCGATTGGCATCTTCGAAGAGGACCGGAGGAACCAATGCTTCTTGTCCCAGTTTCGTGCCAGCGACAAATTCTCCTCTCCAGTGGGACACAACGAAGAGTAATCAGTTCGGAGTTGGAATGCAGCTGCAGCATCAGCCTCGGCATCAACATGAGTATCATCTTGATCGAGTTGTATCGCTGAAATAATCACAGGAGGAATCGTCGCCACGGAAATCGTCTTCTTTTTCTTTTCGAGTCCCTGAAATTGGCGATTCCCTATCAAATCCGCGTTCTCGAGTGGCCCGAGGGCCGCACCTCGAAGAGTCGCCTCACGAAGTACACCTGCAGCATCGTCGTCGCCGTGATGACGAGCAACTGGAGGATGGACCATCTCTGCACGTACGTGTTGTTATCCAGGAGGAGGTTCAGGTCTCGAGCCTCCCGACTCCTGCTGAGATGCTGGGTCTGCAGCATCTCGTTGATGTTCTTCTCCACGCCGACGATCGTGTTCTGGAATCGAAAGGTGATTTAGCATTTTTCGGTAATTTCTTTTTATCCCAACGAGGATTCCAAGATACAGTACCGTGAAATTCTCCACCGAGAGGTTCATTTCTTCCAATTCTTTCGTGAACTTCTCCCACTGGTCGTATCTGTAAGGGAATTCGGGTGATGAGATTTGAAATTTGAATATTTGACGATTCGAAAATTTTAACGTTCGAAGAAGTAAAAATTCGAACATTTGAAGATTTCGAAGAAACAATATTTTACCTGATGACGGTAAGGTACAAATTCACCAACTTCCCGGCGAATCGGGAGAACTGATTGTCCACGCAGATACAGTAATATCCCCCATTGATCGACTGATCCTGGTAATCGGCTGTCGTCTTCCACTGATAAGGGTGCACAATTTCACCGGACGGATTTCTAACGGCGAACCCAGCTTTCCCATCACCGCCTCTTAGTACCTAATGAATCGTTATGCGATAATAAATTTATTAGGGGTGGGTGGCTCTTATACGCCCCATGTTCGTCAATCGGCACACAGCATTTCGATTAAAATTTCAAAAATTTCAATACCATTTTCTTTCCCAATAAAAACAGGCAGGGTCGTGGGTATCATTCGCCCCATGCCTCGTTTTAATTGAATTTCCAAAAAACAAATCCTCTACTTTTCTTATTATTATTATCATCATCATCATGAGAGCATGGGTCGTATACGCCCCACGCTCTACATAACACATATAACGGTAGTTTCAGTAACGGTACACGGTAAAAATTTCACGTGAAAGCGCAAAAGGTATCGCATGTCGGAAATCGGGTTTGCGTGGATTAGGGACACGCAACGTAAATACACGCAGGCCCGCACGCACTCACGTACCTGGAAACTGACGTAAAACGTGGCACCTGGATTCACGTATTGGAAGTAACAGTCCTCCTTGCCGGGGTCTATGTGCACCTTGTAGTCCATGGAAACAGCTGGCAGGGTTTCGTACCATGGTTTCGTGGACTGGGCGCTGACGAGGCCGAGGAGGCTCGCGTAGACCAGGCACCGCACTATCGTGGACGTCACCGAGGTGGAAACGCGGCCGATGGGGGAGGAAATCATCGCACATGCGAGGACGATCGCGAGCGAGAGGAGGCCGAACTTGAGGTTGAGAGGAGCCGACGACGAAACCCGTGAGACCAGAGACACGACATTCTCCGGCTCGCGGACGGTGGCTCTCGTCTCGGCTCTCGAGCGATCGGCCGCGCTCTATGAATGTGTGCGTGAATGCGTGTGTATGCGTACCTATGTTTTTGTTTATGCATACGTATGTGGTTCTACGTATGTAAACATGGCGACGCGTGTACCACAATTCTCACCATTTTTATGGTACTATATAGTATATGAATACACAAATATATTCCGGGAAAACGTAAAACATATAAATTGGGCGCCGTCGTGGGGCGTATGCGATTCACGGCGGTGCGCGCTCGTAAAAATACCATAGAAATTTATTTGGAAAATAATTGAAATGCGGTCTTACGAGCCGGGGGGCGTATACGACCCACAACCCTCCGCATCCCTAAAAATAAATTACGGAATTTTTAATTTGCGGCAATTCCGTGAAAACGTATATTGGGGCATGGGGCGCATACGACCCACGTCGATGTACATACTTCCATAGAGCAAGTTTCAAAAGTAGTACACGCATACGAATCCGCGCGTGTGTTGGGTTTGTGTGCATACAGGAACCTAACCTAACGTAACGTTTGGTTCTGCCGCCGCGGCGGTCTTCTGCTATCCAGCCGCTGCATGCGGCAGTCAATATGGTGGCGGGTGGCGAGGCGATATATTTTTCCTCCAACGTATCTTTCTTTTCCCCAAAAAGCACAATCGCCTGTTATTATTGTTGGTGACTCGGTGCTTGGTGGTCGTCGTCGTGGTCCGTCCAGCCGAAAGGGCAAGACACCCGAAACCCGACGTGTCGTCGAAAAAAAAAACAAAAACCATCGATCGCTCATCTCATCGTACATCGAAACACCGAGTATACGATCGTGTGGAGAAATAAATGGACAAACATGGATCACCTAATCGTCCTGGTAGCACTGGTGCATTTGTTGTACTCTCCCTTCACGAAAGTCGAGGAGAGTTTCAACCTGCAGGCCATGCATGACATGCTCTACCATGGATTCAATTTGACCGAGGTAATGCCGATTTATTTGTCATTGGCATTATTATTATTGTTATTGTTGTTATTATTATTACTGTTATTATTGTTGTTGTTGTTGTTATTGTTATTATTATTATTATTATTATATAGCTTATTGTAATTATTATTAGCTTTATATTTGTATGTAGTGTAGTTATTTTATATATATATACATACACACACATGTATGTATATCTAATATGTAGCAGATACCTGTAGCATACAGCTTATTTTCATCCGATTGGCTTCACAAAAATGGCTCTTACGGTTGACCCACATCCACATGTGCACTTATGCAGTAGCTGGTGCATGCGTGAGGTATCATTTTTCCCCTATACAGGGTGACTCCAAGTTTATGCAAGATCCCTCGGGAACCGAATCTTGGAACAATGTTATTACTTGTGAACTTGAAAATTCAAAGCACGGCGAACAATCGTAAGGGCATTGTCTTGCGGTTACAGGATTTTTAAAAATAAATCGAACAAACTTTTATAAAAATTGGAATAATAATTAAACATAAATTCCCATCAATTCTAGACAATGTATAATTTTGAGGTGACGACTCGTTTGACAATCCGTTTAGTAAATATTTATAGAACCTCTACAGATAATATTTGTTACATTTGGTTCGTCCATATTATTCTTCTTTTTCAGTACGACCACCATGAGTTCCCTGGAGTCGTACCTCGAACGTTCTTGGGACCGATCCTGGTGTCCGGGATCGCCTCACCCGTCGTCGCCATAATCCATTATCTCAATTTCAACAAGTTCCTGGCTCAATATATCGGTAAGCGTATCGACAAAATATGGATAATTAGAAAAAAAAAGAAGATTTCTTTTTTGATTTTTGATTTTTCCATTTTTGTCGGACCGATGGATTCACTTTCTTATGTAAGAGTTAGATTCATATACAGGGTGACTCTAATGTATCATAGAAAAATCTGAATTTGTGTACATTTTTATCGAGAGGTTCTAATAATTATTATAAAACCATTTAGTTAATGATAATTAATAATGTTTGTTACTAAGAAATCAAAAATTTATTATTTTATGTTATTACATTTCAACCTATAGCTTTCGCAAAATTTTCTTTTTTTATTTATTTATTACATAACATCCTGTTATTTTAACACTATATAGTTTGTAATAATTATTAAGAGTCTTCATTGTTATTTTATTTTAATTTTCAGTTCGAGCCACGTTAGGTTTAATGGTGATCGGAGCATTCAAGTTGTACAGACGAGCTTTGCGGACGATTTTTGGAGAAAAGTTTGTTAGGTGGTTCACCGTTATCACGATAACCCAGTATCACTTTATGTATTACTTGAGCAGACCGTTGCCGAACATCATGGCCATGCCATTCGGTAGGTAACAGGATCTGGTTCCCATACCAGAGCCAAAATTACATTTTAAATAAAAAAAAATATTAGATTTGAAATTTTTCCCTAATTTTTATATGGGGCGTATACGACCCACGATGGAAAATATACATTGATGTCGTGGGTCTCATGCGCCCCACTTTACTCTTTTTTTTTCTTGTAATTCCTACTACTTAAAATTTCATAATCTTTTTGTTATTAATTGCATAATTATATAAATAATAAAAGGTGGCAATTTTTCAGTTTTGTTGGCTTTGTACGGTTGGTTGAAGCGAAGTCACGTAATTTTTATATGGGCATCCGCCGCAGCGATAATCGTCTTCCGAACTGAAATCGCAATGCTGCTGGGATTATTTTTATTCTACGACATAGCGAATTTGAAACTTTCGTTATCAAGGTAAAGTTTCCTTTCTCACTTTTATCAAACCGAAGAACGCTTGGACGCTTTCAAATTAAACCGCCGTAGCTCAATGGCACAAAAAAGACGAAAAAAAAAAAAAAAATAGTTGGGGTCCAATATTCAGGGTGACTCTAAATATCTGCGAAATACTAGAGAGGTGGATTTTAAAAATAATTTAACATTTTGTTTACTAATTTTAATTTTTTTAATACAATTTTTGAATTAATCGAAATTAATTTCTCTATTAATTTGTAATTGATCGACCCCCGAAGTTGTTCGCATACATTTCCAGAAACACCCTGAACGTTTTCGAGCGACGACCCTAGGAGCAAAAAAAAAATAAGAAAAAGCAATTTTTGTGTAGAAAATATCGATGCAAATATCGATACAATATCTCTGGTAATAATAATAATTTTTAGACTGTTTAAAATTGCGGTACCAGCTGCTATATTTTTCCTAGCACTCACTGTCACGGTAGATTCCATTTTTTGGAGGAGGATTCTGTGGCCGGAGGGTGAAGTCTTTTACTTCAACGCTATCCTGAATAAGAGCAGCGAATGGGGCGTATCCTTTCATTTTTTTATATTTTTATTCGCAGACTTGGAGCAAATTCAAGAGTAATTTTTAAACTGTGTGATTCATAAATCAATTTTTTAATTAACGCGTTTCCCCCAAAAGTCCCTTAATTAATTACCAAACACTCTGCAAATTTAATAAATCTATTTTAAAAATAATAAAATTAAAAAAATAAAGACCTTGACGTAAAAAAATATTTAAAAAAAAACAGACATCCCCATTTCTATGGTACTTTTACTCGGCACTTCCACGAGGACTGGCTGCATCCTATGGTTTGATCCCATTGGGCATGCTATGGGACGCGCGTGTTCGCGTCCTGACGGTACCGGCGGTCGTCTTTGTCCTCCTGATGTCGTTCCTGCCGCACAAAGAACTGCGGTTCGTCATCTACGTCTTCCCGCTGCTGAACGTCGCAGCAGCTGCAGTCTGTCATAGAGTGTAAGGTCACAAAGAAAAACCAAAAAAATAATGATTTATTCATTTATTTATCTATAAAATATTATTAATCATTCCTTTGTTATTCCACAGATGGGAGAACCGCGGGAAAACGTCGTGGAACGGATTCTTGGCTCTGTGCGTCGTGGCCCACCTGGTGATAAATGCCCTTTTCTCGAGCTTCCTCCTGTGCATCGCCGGGGCCAATTATCCCGGGGGCATGGCCATCGCCAAGTTGCACCGACTGGAGAAGGAGAACACCGACTCGGTTCGGGTACACATCGACGTCCTCACGGCGCAGACGGGAGTGTCGAGGTTCACTCAGGTCAATCCAAATTGGTTGTAAGTTTGTCCCAATGCAGCATCTATTGCATCCGATCTTGTTCGATCCGATCTAGGTCGATCGACATGAGATTCAATCCAATCCAAACTAGCTGAGTCTAGGTGAATTTCTTTTCAATCCGATCTTGTTCGATCCGATCTAGGTCGATCGACAGGAGTTTCAATCCGATCCGAACTAGCTGGGTCGAAGTGAATTTCTCTACGATTCGATCTTCATCGATCCGATCTAGGTCAAACGACATGAATTTCAATCTGATTCGAACTAGCTGGGTCGAGCTGAATTTCTCTTCGATGTGATCTAGATCGATCGACATGAGTTTCAATCCGATCCGAACTAGCTGGGTCGAGGTGAATTCCCTTCGATCCAATCGGGTTGGATCGAGAGAAATTTCAAACCGATTCGAACCGATCGGATCGAGTAGAATTTTTAACTTGATCCGAAGCATCCGATTCAGCTTTCCTTTTTTCCAGTTACTCGAAACGAGAGAACCTGACATATGACGACCCGGAGACACTACAGTTCACGCACCTGCTGATGGAAGCCCGGAGCAAGTACTCGCCGAACATCAAACCGTATCTTAAGACCCACGACATCTTGGACTCGGTCGACGGCTTCTCGCACGTGTCGCTCAATTACAACGTCCTACCACCCTTGCGAATCAAGACCAAACCGGCGATTTTCATCATGAAGCGCAAGAGGAACCTGAAGTACGATCGTCGGCCACGAAATACCGGCGACGAACTCCCGGGGAGCGAACTTGAGAGCGGTTCTGGAACTGAAAAGGAAACTGCGAACGACGTCGATCCGATTTTCGATGATATTTTCGAGTCTTTGGAAGAAATCGGCAAGCCAGTGGGAAAAAATCTGGAAGTTGCCGATCCTCGGGAGGTGGATGACAATCCTGAGACGGAAAATTCGGTTGCGAATTTGCGAGAAAACGAACAACAAATTTCAGATTTGAATTTGAAAGAGGAAGAGGAAAATCCAATTTCGAATAAGAAAGAAGAAGAAAAAGAGGAAATCATTTCGGAAAAAGTAATCGAAAAGTCCACAGAAATGGGGATCGAAGAAGAGGAGGTTCCAGGTTCCGGAGCTTCCGAAGTTCCGAGGAAAGAGGAAAAAAAGGAACCGGAGGAGCCTCGAGTCAAGGAAATGGTGAAGAAATTGATCCAGGAGAAGATGAAGACTCGGAAAGAGGAGGAAAAAGAATCGAATAATAATAATAATAACATTAATAATAAAATGAGAAAACCTTCCGGGATCCCGGAAAGATCGAACAAGACCTTTCGAAAGGTTCCGGAGGATACTCTCGGAGGGAAACAGCAGCCTCGAGTGAAGATCAGGAGGAAGCCGAAGAAGGAAGCTCCGAACGTTCGAGAGAGCATCAAAAATATCATATCGCAGTTCAAGGCTTTCGAGGAGAACCTGGCCCTGGAGGAGGAGCAACAGGTGCAGGTTCCCTCGCAGGTTTCTTCGAGGGAGAATCCCGATGCCAAAGAAAGTCTGAAGCGGATCATCGAGCAGTTCAAGCGGATCAAAAACGAGTTTTTGTTGGAAGAGAAGGGAGATGATCGTCAGGATGAGGATCAGGATGACGCGTTCAACCGGTTGGTCGAGAACTACAACGAGAGACCCTTGGCGGAGACGTTGCTGGACTTCAGCGACGCTCTTCAGCGGCTTGTGAAGCGCAAGAAGGCGAGCGACGAGAAAGTGGACGAGATTGGTCCAGAGGAAGACGAGAAGAAGGATGCTGCAAGGAAATCGGTGGTTACCCCGAAAAGTGCAAAAAGCGTCGGTATAAAGGTGGACAAGGTCTTGCCGGAGGAGAAACCCGGGGTTGTTGAGAAAAAGAATGAAGATACCCTGGTAGCGGGAGAAAAAGATGTAGATGCGGATACAGGAGCAAATGTAGATACGGGTGCAGATGCAGATGCGATTGCGAATGCAGATGCACGAGCAAAAGCGCGTGTATAATGATAATAGTAACGGTAATGACGAAGTTGAAGTCGAAGTTGAAGATGATAGCCAAAGTTGAAATATATTTCGAATCGAAGATTGTTGAAGCTTCCGCGTTGAAGTGTTTTTTGTATCTCCAGAGAATGTTACAATAAATTGAGCGTTGATGGGAGAGGAGAAGCGATGCGTCCGGAGTCAATTGTCCCGAAATTGAAATCCATGTTCCCTTGTAAATAGGATGTCCATTTCCTCAAAAATTGAATTCTAGTCATTTTGCGACGTGGAAATACCATTTTCCAGGCTTTCAGAAATATGCAGCAACTGCGATTCAGATTTTCTATCGGTTCCTACCTGGGCAACGAGATAATTGGAAATATTGACCCTTTGCATTCGGAAAATTGATTTTTACGTTTTAAAAGTCCCCCGAGAAGGGACAGTCGAGTGCAAAGGGTTAAGGGAGTATTGAAAAATTCAGATTCCAATCGAAATTTCGAATTTTTGTGAAATTCGAATGGAAAATGATCCAAAGCAGCTGGATTCTAGCGTTTCTGCTACAAGCGAAAAACTTTTGACTCTCTTATTGCGATTGTTTCACGTTTTCTTTCCTTTCTTTCTTCATTTATTACGTAGCATTATTGTGGGCGATACGTACTAAAGTACTGAAAATCGATGTATTATGTACATTGAAGTGACAATCAATTATTAACGAGGAGTCCAGTATTTACAATTACATTCAGTTATTAGAAACACTAAAAACACATTTCCCCATTTTCTCCATTCGTCTCTCGGAATTCGTAGTTATATTCATCCAGGTGCAATATCGTCATCCCTTTTGCCTTATTATTTTAATTTACTTTACTTTATTTTATTTTACTTTATCTTATTTTATTCAAACACACCAGGTCGGTCATCCTAATTTTCCTTATTTCTTCCTTCGGGGTGACACGACACCAAAAAGCACTATTCCATCGTTCGACCCTGGAACCCATCGAAGAATTTGCAAAATTCGATGGGTTCCCAAATTAATATTCTTATTTAGTCGAACGACAGTCGATAGTAATTAGGAAAAAGACTCTTTCGGGGTAACGAGCGATTAGTTTTACAATTTGGGCATCGATGGGATTTTTCTTTTCCTCGATATCGATACCCACTTTTCCAAATTATTCTTAATAATATATACTAATTAATCAGAACACTCTTGTGGGTATAACGAGCATACATTAAATTCCAAAGGTGACAATTAGTATCAAATATTTTAAGTACAATTGATATTTTACCATCTCGAAAAAATTCCAATTTCGATGAAATCAGTGTCGAAGGAAAAATGAATGTACAATTATGGTGCCGATGGGATTCTTCTTTTCTTCGATATAGATGCCTATTTTTCCAAATTATGATTAGTAATATATACTAATTAATTAAAACACTTTTTTGGGTATAACGAACAAACATTAAATTCCTGAGGTTACAATTAATATGAAATATTTAAAATACAGCTCTTCGATAGACAAATTTGGAACAGTGCTTTTATCGTATCGGGCCCATTTTCTCTGTATCTCTCTTTCTCTCTTTTTTTCAATAACAAAAAAATGTACTATTCATTCCAAAAGCAACTCGAGTCAGTGTGTTACTAGTGACGTTTTTTCTGAGAAAATACTTTCCGGTTTGATCAATCAATTTCTTTGAGACTCAACGGAATTTCACATTTTGGCACAAATATCCGTCTTTCGTATACAATTAACATATTTTCAATTGTTGAAATATTAACACGATTTTTTTTATCAATTGTGAGAATTTAAAAAAAAATGCTGATTTCATAAGTAAAAATATTTCAAATTCCACATAGATTCTGAATTTCAAATATTAATATTTACAACAACGCCATCATTTTTCTTCACTTTTTCGCATTTTTTGGAATTCCCTCTTTTTCCTTCTGTTTATTAAAAATCATTTGTTTAATCTTTTTCCTTTTTTCTGCGAGAAAAATATTTTTCGTATTTTCTCTGATTTTATTATTCGTCGATTGCATTTAGCAAAAAACAAAAATAATAAAAAAATAAAAATACGGATTCATTGCACTTTTCTTCAAAATTGGATCCCATTGCCGACATTTACTTGGTGTATTATTTATATATATATTACAAGATTCTATTCGTTTTTTTTTTGTTACTATGAGTTTTTGACATTAATTCTTTTTTAGGTACTTTCGTTCCTTTTTTCGTACGTTGAAATTTTTTTTGTTTTGTTTAAATAGGGCAGTCGTCATTGGCTCATTATCGATTTTCTCTCTCTCTCTCTCTTTCTCTCTCTCCCTTTCTCGCCCTTGCATAATTTATTATAATTCCCTTATGTTTCTTTAAGTGAAATACAGCTTTTGTATATTTCTTGTTCACACGTAACATTTTTTCACACTCGTTCAAAAAACCAAAAAAATAACACATTTCTCTCTTTTTTCCCCTTTTTTTATTCTTTCGCACAACAAATAATTTTTTTAAGCTAATGAATGAATGGATGATCGCTACTCATTCGATTTCATGTATAAATATAAATATATGTGCGTGTCGTTTTTTTAAAGAAAAAATAAATAGAAGACGTAAGATTTTATATAATGATTTATAGAAAAATTAGAATTTATTAGAATTAGTTGATATATGAAATTTCCTTTCGTTTCAGTGTTTTTTCCCTTTGTTCGACAAAGGAAAAAAAGAACCAAGAAAAGGTTAATATATAAGCTTAATTGTTCAAAAAATGTTATTATTTAATTTTCATTTACTTCGTTTGTTTCACAAAGAAGAAAAGAAAAGTTAATATGTAACTTTATTTATACAGAACGGTATCCCCAAATAAACTAAATGTAGAACAATTTCGACCTTTAATATTAATTATTATTTAATACTAATTAGTAATTAATATTTACATATAATATTAATTAATAATAATATTAATTGATTATATTGATATTCCCCTTCCTATTCTTTTATTTATTTGTCCATTAAAAAGAAAACGCTGATTAATAAACAATAGTCACACATATATTTATATGAATATACATATTAAATATATTTTTTCTCTTCATCCTCGTTTTGTCATTAATTTATATAATTTTGTCCTTTTCCAATTTCGGAACGTCGATTTACCTTCTTTCAAAATTATTGGTATTATTATTATTCTTACTATTGTTATTTCTTTCTAAAAATATAAAAAATAAAAACGAAGTGGATTAACCGGAAAAAACCTGAGATTTGTTTTATTTCTTCATGCTCCGGATTTGCAGAAAGCAATGAAAATAATAGAAATAATAATAATAACAATAATTATAAACATCTATATTTATCTCACATTAATAAATTAACTGTCAAATTTTTTTCCCTACAAGAATGAAGAGAAACACCAAAGGAAAAAAAAAAGGAAATTCATTTTCGCAATTTACGGTTCAAAAAAACAAGATAAAATAAAAAAAAATAATAAATTTTGAAATTCTCTCCCGCGGGAGAAATATGTATGTGTAAGTATATACTTATGTATGCACTTGTGTGTCTGTGTGTGTGTGTGTGTGTGTTAGTAGACACATTGATAAAAACTTTATCTCCCATCGTTATCATCAGCGATTGCATATAAACGAATAAATGCATTGAAAATAACGACACTTCCTCTCTCTTTTTTCTTCGCCTCTCAAATTTATCATGTACGTATAAATATTCATTTAAATATACTATGTTATCTATACTTTACTAGCATATTCAAATTTCTGCTACACATTTTCCCTCATCTTCCGCATGACCATTTTATTTTTGCACTGAAATTTTCTTCCTCCTCGTTCACCTTCTTTTTCTCATTTGAGTCTCTTCCATTTTTTAAGTAAATTTTCACTCATTTCCGTAATTTGTGGGCACGAATCGAATACGTAGCTTTTTCTTTTCTTCTCCAAAGAAAAAAAAACGGAAAAATATTACCTTTCCAAAATTCCACAAACGTCAGAAATCCAACGTTTCTTTCCCGTAGTAAAAGTGGAGAAAAATGGAAATGTAAAAATCGGTGGAAGATAAAACCGAGCATAAAACGACCCCCTGCCCCGTGAATGTATAAAATGTATAAAAAATATTGAATTCCCGGAAAGTGTGAAAATTGGAGAAGAACAGACAGATTTGAAGAAAAAGGTACTTCTCGATTCGGCTGCGAAAACCGGTACCGTCATCGCACAAATTTTCTATTTTTCCCCCTGGGTTCCTTTCATTCGATCTTCCTTTTTTTTAACAATATTTCTGTAATTCGATGAGGTTCGCGATATTTTTGTTTTTCTTCTATTGCAATTGCTCGGGTTTCTCATATTCATTTCTTTTTGTTTGTAACGAATTCGAAACTCAAAATTTCATAGGAAAATATTGTAAAGTTCGCAATATGTAGCATTTTTCTCTTCTCGAAATTTGAAATTCGAAATTCGAGTATTCCAAATATCGCAAAATCCTCGCGACCTCGTACTTCTATTCTTCTTCTCAAAATTCTAAAGTCGAAATTCGAATTTTCAAATACGACAAAAGCTGCACGATCTTGCGTTTCTCGTCTACTCATAATTTTAAATAATAATTCCAATGCATTTTGCAAGTATCGCAAAATTCACACAACCACGTAGTAATTCTTTTTCAAATTTCAGAATTCCAAAATTTCAGTTGATGAAAAATATCGCAAAATCCACACAAATTCTTCTACCGATTCATTTTCAAACTTCCAGATATCGCAAAATCCACGGGACCTTGCCATTTCTCATCGCCTTCTCAAAATCTTCAAATCCTCAACAAAAAGTACCACGAGCTCACAATTCTTCCAGAAAAAACAAGCAAAAACCAAAACCTAACATCCAACAGTCAACATCCAAAATTCAAAATTCATAATCCAAATCCATTTTTCCACAAAAAAACACCCCCCCCCCCCCCCTCCCTCAAAAAAAAAACCGACGACGAGACCATCCTCAAACGTGCGTCTTCTTTCCCCGACCTTGGAACCCACCCAATCTCGGGTTCCTCAACTTCGCGAGGACGCCCCAAGCCCAGGATGACGCCGACATCGACCTCGCTGTCGCTGTCGCTGTCGTTGTCGTTGTCGTTGTCGCCGACACGAGGCTTCGCTATACCGATATCTCGTAACTCATATCGTAGACGCTTGCGCGGTCGGGCGTGGGCGTGGTGGGTCTCTGCGACCTGGGATTGGCGGCGTTGGCCCCGACCGGGGCCTCCATTTCCATGGAGTCCGTCATCTCCAGGGCGCGGACGAAGGACATGGGCCTGCGTCGTACGTCCACTCCCGATCCCGACCCCGTTCCAGTTCCCGATCCCGTCATCGACGTGGACGTCGTCGTCGGGGTGGTGGGCGTCGTGCCCATACTGGGTTTCCTCTTCACTTGCGGCGACGCCTGATGGGGCGGAAAGACGGGGACGCCACCTCTCACGGCCGGATGCGGATGGGGGTGCTGATGCTGGTGCTGGTGCTGGTACGGCCCTCCCCTGGAAGAATTCGCGTAGGGTTGTTGTTGTTGTTGTTGCTGCTGCTGCTGCTGCAATTGCAGTTGCTGATGCATCTGTTGCTGCTGCTGCAATTGTTGCTGCTGCGTGGGACTGGTGGGATTCGATCGATAGTAATCGTAAATCGGGGGCCGCTGCGAGGGCGACTGGTGGCTCCCGACGCCCATCCCGATTCCGACGCTTCCCGGGGAGTTGTCCTTCCACATGTAGACGCCTCTCTGCGGGGATCCCGCGAGCTCGCGGATGTTGTCGACGGTGTTGTTGGTCCGCGAGTAAGGATGCTCGTTGTTGTTGCCGGTACCGGCGCTGCCCTGGCGAATCAGCTCGCTTTCGGAGAGGAATCTGCGCTGCGGGCTGTAGCCACTGGCCGCCGCGGCCGCGGCCGCGGCTGCAGCGGCGGCCTCGGCTCGGGCCACGCTGCTGCAGTTGACCGGCTGCAACTCGAAGTAGTTCTGCGCCTCCGACACCCCGATGAAGTCCGGTCGACGCACCTGCGTCGGCGTGCCCGGATTCGATCTGCAAGCAGGAAACGAGATGAGATCAGAGGGATGGTCGGCATTTTTTTTTTATGGGGATTTCTAATTATTTTTCCAAATCGATCTTTTTTTTTTGTTTGTTTCTTTTTCTGAGGTTGAGTTTTTACACCTTGGGAAAAGTTTTCCAATTTTATTTTTCAAAGGACCTTTTTTTGTCTCTCTTAGGGGGAAATTTTTATTCCTTGTGTCGAGTTTTCTATTTATTGAAAAACAAAAAATTTCTTTGGGGATTTCTTTTTCCATTTCTTTGGAAAAGAAATAATTCGAAGAAACGCGTGAAGGTGAACGATCGTGAGGATGATTGCGAGCTTTTGATTGCTTGTTTTAAGGCCATAGCAGAGAATATGCAAGCGATGGAAGATGAGAGAGTAATTTTTAAGAAGAGAAATAAAATTAAAAAAATAGAAAATAATAGATAAGAGAAGAGGACGGATAAATGATAGTGAAAAGCCATGAATGAAGAGATAAATAAATAGGTAAATAAACAAGTGGTGGTTTCATTCAAGATTGGCCAGCTGTCACGGGGGTAAAAGGTGTTTTTTGACCCTTGCATTCAGGTGATTTCCATGGGCTTGGATAACACCAGAGTTTTTGTTAATTCACAGTTTCAGAATTTCGATTGTTTCATGATTCTGTAATTATTGTTACTATTATTTGGAATTTCTTTTTTTCTCATTATTGTGCATCGAAGTTTGTAAACCCTAAACAAAGAGAAAAAAGAAATAAATATCTAAGTAAATAACTGAAAAGAGGAAAGGTTGAAAACCGCGTCTTCCCGTGACTGCTGGACCGCTTTGCGTCTACTACTTGGCAGTCTGAAACTTGGTTTCCCCGGTGGAAATGTTTCTGAAATGATTCCGAAAATTACTGAATTGTCTCAAATTTTATTCAAAAATTTTCGCAGAAACTTCTATCACAATTGAGAGTCCTTTCAGAAATTTCCTGAAAATAATTTCCCTGAATATCTTTGATTACTTTCTACACTTCTTTGGAGTTTCCCTGAATTTTTCAGAAATTTTTACTCCGATTGGGAATTGGTATAAGATTTTCAGAAATCTTCAGGGAAATTCTTCTACAAAAAAAGTTTCCACCAGGGAAAGAAAAGCAACGAAATCCTAATAGCATTTCTCTACTTTACACTACCGTCCAAATTAAATATCAATCTAATTTGAATCTTTCTCTTTTTTTACTTTCCTTTTCTTTTCCTTTATACCTTGTTTTTTCGATCAATCAATCAATCAATATTTCTCCCTTTTTATCTCACTTGCAACGTGCGATTCGGTGTCATAAAAAAATGCTACAAAAAAATTCCCCAGGATGCATTAAATATTTCGGATCATCATTATCATAATAGTAACAATTTTTATGTATGCATTTAAAAAAAATTGCAACTGTAACTGCAGGGTATTTGAACGGTAGGACGACGATCGTCGGATTCTTTGGTACATTCGGAGCTAGACGTTTGAGAAAAATTTTTTCAGGAATTTTTAAAACCTAATCATTATTATCGCTAATCCCCTCATCATAGAAATATTTTGCTGGAAATGTTTATTACTATAATAATAATAATAATATTATTAATAATAATAAAATGTTTATTCCCATTTCCAAATTTCTTTCCTCGAATTTTCAATTTACCTCTTACCCTTCAATTATAGATTTTTTATTTTGTAAAATCCAAATGCACCAAATTGCATCAATAGAACAAAAAATAAATATATATATATTAAAAAAATATATATAAATAAATAGAGGCAAATACAGTGTCTGCGTTTCGCAAATTCATAAACTACTGTGCGTCCTCGTAGGATGAAGTTCGTGTTTTACCTGCAGTAGGTTGCAACAGTTGTGAGAACTTGCAGCTTCCTTGCAGTTACCACCCCCTGCAGTGGGACACAAACTTATCTATATACCAGATATCTCTCTCGAAGATTTTTACGTGCAAGAAGAAGTGGAAGACAATTAAAAAAAAAAGAAGAAAAAATAGGGTCGATCCAAGAGTCGAAGAAATCAAATAAAAAAATATATAAATAAAGGCAGGAGCGGATCTCACACATTCACGAGAAAAAAAAAAAGAGATTCTCGGGTTTTTCCTTTTTAGGTTTCTTTTTTAGTCTCTCTCTCTCTATCTCTCTTATACTTTTTTCCAACTTCTTGATCCTTATTAATTTAATTTATTTTTCAGGGAGAAAATAATACACGATTTTCCTTTTTCATGTTAGAAAGAGAGAAAAAGAGAGAGTGGTAATTAAATCGGCGAGAGGAGAAAAAAAATTAATTCTTTCTTTAGAATTTTGATAATTTTTTTTCTCTCTTTAATTTCGTTTGACGTCACTACGGGGCGATTACCCCGGTGAAAGTATTTCTTCGACGGAAATTCGTGGGAAATTTGCATCGAGATTTGTTAATTAATTCTGATAAACATATAGTTTCATTTTTTAATTCCTATTTGTTCTTCATTTTTTCGCCCTTGAAATTTGTCTAAAATTGTCCTCGAAAATTTTGCAAAAATTTTACTCGGTACTGTTGACTGACAAGGATTATCAAACAATTACAGAAGTAATTTGTAGATAAACTTTGAGAAACACTTTCACCAGAAGGTGACCGATACCAGAGCAACGAAGTCGCGAGGATAAGGTACTCTATGTCTATCGGTATCCTCCTTAAATTGTCTTGGACGATCGGTTACCTGCGAATTGGACTGGAAATGGCAAGAGGCGTTGGAATACCGATCGCTTTGATACGCTGCTGCATGGTGGGACTGGCCTGTCCCTGTCCCCTTTGAGGACCCGTGGCTGGAGATCCACTCGTTTCAGGAGATAAAGGATCTGGTGTGTGACTTCGCGAACCATTTAATCCCCTGTCGAGAAAAAAAAGGCTGTTGAAATTTTTTATTCTTATAATCGGAATTTGGAAAATAAAAAAAAATCAAATCAACAACAACAATAAGGGTAATAATAGCAATAATGACGATGATGATAATAACAATAACAACAACAACTACAACAACAACAATATTAATAATAATAATAATAATAACAATAATAATAATAATAATAACAACAACAACAGTAATAATAATAATCATCATCAAAATTTTACCTAGGTCTGGGATGGGGGCTTCCCCTGGAATAGTGCATGGGCTGTCGGTGTCCAGGTGGAGGATGCCTGGGAGAGTCGTTCTTCTCCACAGGTGGCAGGAAAAAGTTGCTTTTCGATCCGTGTCTCTGCAACGGAGGCGTGGGCTCGCAATCGGCCGATTGGGACGCCGTTGGCTCCATGTCCGTGTCCGAGCAGTCCCGACCGGGTGATAGCTGCTTATTCCAAGAATTCATTGTTTAACGTCGCGATATTAACGATTTCAAACACGGCTACGGTTCTGAAAAAGGATGAAGGACCGGCAGGAAGATTTTCGGGTACACTTCAGAGATCGTTGGATTTTCTCGGGGTGAAAAATCGGAAATCCATGGGCGGTGGGTTGGTGGAATCTCCGCTGGAGCCTCCGGAAGGCTGGAAGAAACATGCAGGAGCGAAGGAGGTGACGGGAAAATTCGCGGTTTTTGCAAAAGCGAAGGGGAACAAAAGCAGAATCCGAGTTCCCTGGTCCAAAAAAATATTTTCACGAAATTTCTCGGAATATTTTCAGATTTTCTATGAAACTTTTGTGAAATTTTCCGGAATTTGGGATTTTTTAAATAAACGATAAGTGGATGGGTCGCCTCAAAAACGTTATATGGTACAAATTTTTTAAAATAATTATTATTGCACCATCGGGTTATTTATTATTTTTTTTTATTTTGGAACAATTTGCAATTTGAACCTTACAACGTTTTTGAGGTGACCCATTCGAATATCTTTACCAGGGTGTGCCCTGCCCCCCCCCCCCCCCCCCCGCTTCCTGGCAACTCGGAAAAGCGCGTGAAAAGTTACTCTAGCGAGCTTACCTTATTGTAAGTATTTGAACTGGCATTTCTAACACCATTGCTGTTATCCATGTAGGTCTTTACCTGGTTCTGAGTCTCTATCGTCGATATCTCGGACGTGCAGACTCCCCGCCCCCTTTCCTTATACTTATCGGGATTGAGTAAACTGCGAAAAAAGGATAAATGAGTAAATAAAAAATAAGAAATTAATACAGAAAAGTCTCGCAAAAAGAATCGTACCTTGGATACTGAGGTCCGAATTGTATGTAACAACAGTTTTGTATGATTCCGCGCGAGAACGGATTGAAGGATCCGCTGAATCTGCCCGTGACCTGCTCGTTCGTCGTGCGTCCTCTCGCCACGAGGACTATGTGGAAGCCAGTCAAACCCACGATGGGGAAGAAGAGCGCAGTCGTTAGTCCCAGGAGTACCATCCTGTATCTCGAGTTAAGGATTTTTTTCTCTCTCGAACGTAAATATTTTTGGTTCATTTATTTCTTTTTTTTATTGTATAATAAAGTTTGGGGTCTTTCGCTTGGTAATTTGTTTAATTTGTACCGCGCAGATTGTTTTTAACACTATGCCGTCCGGTGGCACCACGTTGGTGCCATGCGAAAACTATCGGGCAAGCGCCGGTGGCACCACGTTGGTGCCATGCGAAAACTATCGGGCAAGCGCCGGTGGCACCACATTGGTGTCGTACATAAAGATTTATACCGGCGCCAAACGAAGGATTCCCGATCAGACGTGCGAATGGCAAAGTGTTAAAATAATACAACAATCCTCGGTAGAAATCTGGTTTTCGCAAAAATCTTTTGAGATTTTGTGGGTCTTCTTAAATGAAATTTTGACTTTTTGAATCGTTTTCTTTTGCTTCGAATTAGAACGAGTTCTAGGATTTCAAAGAAATTCATATAAATTCTTGAAAAATTGATAAAAAATTAACCATGGATTGGAGAAAAAGAAGTTTTTTCAAACGAATGAATAATTTATGAGAAACAAAATTTGTACAGTGGATGCGGCTGGAGCCCACCCATTCCAATTTCGGTTTGCATTTGCTTTGCAAAGGATACGAAACGATCGTGTCCACCTCCGTCAGCTGGTCCTTATGCTGCAGGACGAAGTAGAGGCAGAGGGCGAATATACTGGCGATGTCGAGAGTCAGCGAGATGAGGAAGGTGAAGAAGAACCTGTAGTTTCTCCTTCCTATACAGTTGTTCAACCATGGACAGTGATGATCGAACGTCTGGAAATCAATGATCGACATTTAAGAATTTTTTTATTACTATTTTTATGTTATTTTTTTTAGAATATATGATTATATTTGAATAACGTAATAAAAATAATATTGTAATTTCGAATTATATAATAATAGTTTAACATCAACAGGTGGATCCGAGAAGTCAACGAATTTTTATATTAAAAAATTATGAAATTTCCTCTCCCGATAATAACGAATAATCAAATAAAAAGGTAAAAAGAGAAGCAAGAACCTCGATGCATCGGTTGCACACGC
Organism: Gasteruption jaculator; assembly: GCA_949825005.1. Taxonomy (NCBI): domain Eukaryota; kingdom Metazoa; phylum Arthropoda; class Insecta; order Hymenoptera; family Gasteruptiidae; genus Gasteruption; species Gasteruption jaculator. Next base: position 7,640,168 of record OX463773.1, on the reverse strand, counting down.
TGCAGTGAGAACATCTGGGCGGTCTGTAAAATTTGCAAGTGACGCAAAACTTCATACGCGTTGCAAATCCATTGATATCGATGCTTTTGTAGAGCGGAGCTCTAAAGTCGTCATCCGTTTCTTCGTCAGGAGGTGCTGTGGAAAGAAAAGAAGAATCTTAAGAAATATTTCTTGCCTCTGATCTTGGTTTTTCAAAAAATTTCCGAATAATGTATATACTTTAACCCTTTACACTCGAGGGTTCCTGAGCGGAGCCATTTGAAATTTGTCTTCAAACTCAAGGGCTCCGCTATGGAGACAATGCAAATAATTTTTAGTTCGTAGCCCAAGGACAAAGACAAATCGACGATTACAGAATGTGATAATTTTATAATTTTTTGTTTTTTTGTTATATTATAACATTTGTATCCATAATTAGTTAATTAATAAAATGAATCCATAATCAATTAATTATTATGAATGAAAAAAACCCGACAAACCTGGAGGAATTATTCCAGGGTCCATGAAGGTGGCGAGCGTAAAGTTGACGACCACTACGAGGGTGAAGAACGCTTCCAGCGCTGGAACCCATGGGTACTGGTAGATGTAATACTGACACCTGGAATCGAAGACAGGTATATTATATATGTAGAAGATAGAAAAGGAAGAATTCCAAAAATGGGATGAAGTTACGAAAACCAAAAAATGGGAAAAATACTGAAAAAAATTGTGATTAGATGGAGAAAGATGGGAAAAAGACTTGGAAAAGGAAGAATTGGCATCAACATAAAAAAGTGAGATAAAAACAAACAAACTGAAAAAATAAAGAAAGGAAAAACAGATAAAAAGGGAAGATTGAAAAGGTGCGATAAAAAATAACCAAAAAGGGGAAAGGGACAGAAATTGGTTTTGCAAAAGGATCAAATAGAACAAAAAAGACGAAAAAAAGGAAGAAAAATATAAGAAAAGGAAGATGAATACCAATCCATGGAGAGGAAAATGGGAAAATGTTCAAAAAAGGGCATCAACAAAAACGAAATGAGAGAAAAAATAGAAAAATTCCAGAAAAGGGTAAGGAAACATGAAAAAATGAGAGAGAAGACCAAAAATAAGGACGAAAGCAAGAATAAGTCCAAAAAAGGGCAAAACAAAACAAAAAGAATGAGAAAAAATAGAAAAGCCCAAAAAGGAGAAGCACAGAAAGGTCCAAAAAAGGGGAAAGCAGGAGAAAGGCGGAAAAGTCGAGAAAGGGAAACGTTCCTTCTTCCCATGAATGAATGGATGGATGGATGGATGGACAGACCGATGGACTGGTGGATGGATGGATGGATGGACGGACGAAGGAACGAACGGTCGGATACTCACGGGAAGTAGAAAAACAACGTCGTGGCGCTGATCAGTAAAGTCCAGGCGACGATGGCTGGTAGGAGTTTCATGCTCAGGCCGCATTTCGGCATCCTGCGTGTGCATGGACTCTACTCTCCTCCTCCTCCTCCGATCCACCTCCTTTCCTCTGGATCCTCGATCTTTCCGTCGAAGGAGCCTCAATCGGCACGATCCCTGCCGTTGGCCGAGCAAAACATGGCCGCATCCATACCCTGCTGCCTCTTTCTTATTTCTGTTATGTACTCGGAACTATTACCAGATACCAGACAGACCCTCCACTCCCCTTGCTTTGCTCCCTTTCCCCTTCTCTTCGTTACCTCGCGCGCACCCTCTCTCTCTCTCTCTTTACACACAATAAGGTTCTACCTATAACTATCTCTCTCTCTCTCACTCTTTTGCTCCGTCCCTAAGTCTAACTATCACTCTCTCTCTCTCTCTCTCTCTTGCTTTCAGAGAAGAGAGACTCTCGGTCTCATGGTTCGCCGCCTTTCCTTGGCTCGGAGTTGTTGGGATTGGGACACTCGTGGAATCACCGAATCCATGACGCACGTAACACTGGAACTCGATCTCGAGAGACGGTTACCGATTAGTCCGCGGGAACATTGTCGAAGGAGATCAAGTCAAAGCGAAGGAAAGGAAAGTAGGCGATCGCTAGGTATTAGTATTGGAACACTGGACCTGGAATTGGAACTGGTACTGGCACTGGTATTGGTACTGGTATTATACTGATACTATCAAACTACTACTCTCCCGCCCTCTAGGAGTCCCGAATGGTATTATAGTAGTGGTGTATATATACAGTCGATGTCAAAAGTATTTGTATTTCGCAGCGCACACAAATTTAAAATTGGTCTCTATGGATTTATTTGTTTGTATAAGGTTTATTGTGCCCTGATAGTATTGGTTAAAATGGGGTATATATATTATCATTATTATTATTATTTTTATTGGAAACAATCAAAATATAAAAAATATATGTAAATAAAATAAAAAAAGCGGTACCATTAATAGAAATAAAGGAGAGTATTATTATTTGAAACTCAAAACTTTTGCATACAAAAACTACGATTATGTATTTACGGATTTTACAAGTGCTGCTATCTTCTGTTACAATACTCCGTGCAAATTTCTTTACCGACGGTGACGCAAACCCAGCGCCCGTCATAAATCCCATATGGTAGGATTGGCAACAAAATAAAACTTTGAATGAACATAACCTATAAACGAAACGTAATAGAGAATTGCGATTCGCGGTATTATTTTTCTAGAAAATTGGAAAATCATAACATGCTCAAATCACGGCGCCACGGAAATCCTAGTCGTGCCTGATTTTTGGACTTTAGACGACTTTTGGACTTACTCGGTGTAAGATGTTTTTTTGGACTTGGATGATTTATTGAATGATTGGATGATTTTATGATTTTCAGTCATAACTTTTTGCAATTATTCCAGCGAGAGGAAGACCTATCGAAGACCTATGATGAGTAGCATCAAACTGGAAGTCCAATGGTCTCCCATACACTTAAATAAATTCATCACTTGGGGCACGGAAATATGCCTTTACGAAGTCGCTCAAATCAAAGACATCATCCGACCGTCCTGTAAGTCTCCAGAAATCTCCGCAGTTTCTTCCGATAATCCATTTAGTAGCTTTAGCGCAGCATTAGTTTATTTCGTGCCTTCCGCTTATATCCTACTCTCGGACCGAAACCTATAGGAACTCGTTCGTCAGCTCTGCTAGTAAACTATGGAACTCTCTACCAGTTAGGGTTCGAAGTGAGACATCTTTTCTGGTGTTCAAATAATGTTTTTTGAGTACAGAATCTTGGTGAGGCATAAAAAATTGACCCTAGCAAACTGTTCGTAACTGCAGTTATGTGCTGTTTTATTGTATTAATTTTATTACTTTATTTTGTTATTTTTACGTTATTGTTAATTTATTTATTATTATATTATATTACTTAGACGAGTCTGTCACTGTTATTATAAGTATTATTATATTTTTTATAATGTAAATTCTATTTTTGCACTTTAGGGGACCCATCCTAGAACGTTAAATAAATAACTCTAACTTTAACTCCACCCTTGGTTTAACGTCGGTCTACTTCCGCTTTCCTAGGCACAAAGATATCCGAGACTACGGTGGCTCACTTATTGGCCACGAACACCAATCACCATTACGTTAAGTGCGTGGATATCTGCCGACAACCCGAACCGGATATTTTACTGGCCATCGGACAGGCCAATGGGAAAGTAGCTTTAACTACTTTCGGCCCGACGTCCTTCGACTCCTTGGCCGTGCCTGGAAAGGAATTAGGTCTGTTTTTTTCGGGATGTTCCAGAAAAAAGTGAAACTACTTATCCATCGATTTGTTCGAAGCAACGTAATTTTTATTTTGCAGCACCGAAACACGCCAGGCAATGCAATGCTGTCGCTTGGAATCCGGTGGATCCAAATTTACTCGTATCCGGCCTGGACAAGCATCGGACGGACGCTTCCGTTCTCCTTTGGGACGTCTTGAAAAGTCCATCCAGCAACGAAAGGATTCACCATCATGGTTCGAGTCAATCGGATTTACTTCGACCCATCGCGGAGACCGGGGTCTCGGAGATGATCCATTCGCTCGCCTGGTTCACAACGGAACCGCGTTGTCTCGTAGTAGGAGTCAATAACAAGCAGCTGAAGATCATCGATTTCAGGGGTACGAGATCGTCAATTTCCGTCTGGCGTTGCGATGCGAAAGGAGGACCCCCATCGATCGATGGATTAATTGGATCTGATTACAGATTCTGTGAAATCGGTAAACGCCACCCCAACGAAAGCGGTGTACAGCTTGTCGGTGAATCCACACAATAATTATCACTTAGTTTCCCACGTGGAAAATCAAATAACGATCTGGGACACGAGGTATTTCGAGAAACCGGTCTTGACTTTGTCGCAAACCAGGCAGATCACCAAAGTTTTATGGTGTCCCACTCGCCATAACTTACTGGGATCGTTGCAAAAAGATTCCGGTAAGATAATTCTCCATATTTTGACCGGCAACGAGCAAAATCTCTAAAAATTCCTTTAAAAATTTTGTAGAAATATTTTTATTCCGTTTGCTTCGAAAAAAATTGCCAATCGATCGATCGCGTTACAGGAGCGCTACACTTGCACGATATCCAGCACTGCGGGGTCAGTGGAGGCGACGACACGGAACCCGGAGCTTTAGAAAGGACAGTCGCCCCGCCGTGGCACAGTCCGACGAGCTTCTCCTGGCATCCCACTCACGTGAACAGACTGCTGGCTGTGTCTCAACAAGGTTTCAAACAAATTACAATATATTTTGAGTAATTTCATCGATTTTGAATTAAATTGGAATATTCATTTAATTTGTAATTGAATATTCGTACTAACTTACCTCTTATCTATCGCAAACAGGACTGACGGACTACACGGTGTACGAGAGGATCACGGTGAACTGGTCCACCAGGTCACATCTTGCTTGGAATCACGCCTCCAAGTCTTTCAAATACATCTGCAGCAGGGATAGCATTTACGACGTTCTCGATGATATTTCGATTCTGACGAAGAACCGGGCATTGGCCGAATATGGACTGCTCGTGAGTCTCATTTTCAATCGTAATGAACATATTTGTAATTATATATTTTATTTAGTTGATACGATATCGATATTACTATCGCCAGTGATAAAAAAAATAACGGTACCGATACGATTGCAGCCCGATATGTACCAAAACGGCGAACTGGCGGAGAACGAGACGCTCCGTAATTTGTGGCAGTGGCTGTCTTTGAGTCGAACCTTGGTGGAAGAGGGAACGATCCCGACCGGCGACAACAAGCATCCTGGAGTTCGGTAGTAGCAATAACAATAACAATAATAATGACAATGACAATGTCAATAGCAATAGCATTAGCTTCTTTCATAATCTTGCGCCTTCCGGTTAGCTCCCCTTTTTCACATACTTCGGTTTTAGAACGGTGCTGAAACTGGACGGCCAGAGCAACGGGTTCATCAAGTCGGAATTGACTCATCGTCCCTGGGCCGACATCGGTTCCAATCATACGGCAAAGATCTACAGGTAAGCCATGAGAAGAGGGAACTCGAGAGCTCGATTTATTAATTATTCGAACATTGAGTAATCGAATATTGAATATCGAGCTAGCGAATGATCGAATATCGAATAATAGGATATCGATCAGTCGATAGCACCGATTAATTGGATCTGATTTCGAAAATATCGTCCGATAGATCGCCAGATCGAGACAAAGCGCTGCAACTGTGCGGTTGGCAGTTGGACAAGGACGCGAGCGCTCCGTACGACAATAGCTCGTTCCTCGAAAGATTGGAGCGAGAGGGCTCCTATCCGCGGGCAACGGCGATCTCGGTTTTCAACCTGTGTTTGCGCCAAGCCATCGAGATCCTGAATAGGGGTGCCAGCAAGGTGTCCATGCCTACGAATTTGAACATCGTCGCGATGGCGCTCTCCGGCTTCTCCGAGGATAGGAACAGTATGTGGCGGGAGCTCTGTCTAAAGTCGCGTTCGCAGCTGTCCGATCCTTATTTAAGAGCGACCTTCGCCTTTCTCACCACCGACAGCGACTCCTACGAGAGCGTGCTTGTAGGTATCGGCGATTACCACTTTTCGATTATTCTAGGTGAATTGGAGACGATCGATTAATTTTCTGTTTGAACGATCCTCAAATCAAATGCAAAAATTCCAATGAATAATTCTCAAGCGTCATAATAATTAGAATTAAATTGATTAAATTTATTTAATTAATTTATTAAAAAGTTAAATTAATTAATTAGCTTAAATTATTTTTAAAAAATTATAATTATTAATTTAATAATTAAAGTACAATTAATAGATTAAATTTATTTAGCTTTTTAAAAAAATATTAAAATGGCGGAACCTTAATTTCAGAACGAAAATGGAATGGCCGTTGAGGACAGGGTGGCTTTTGCCTTGATGTTCTTGCCCGACAATAAGTTGAACGAGTACTTGAAAAAGTTGACACAAAAATTGAGCGACGAGGGAAACTTGGCCGGATTTTTGCTCACTGGTAAGTTTCAAAAATTTTTCGGATGAATCTTTAAGGGTAAAATTTTGCCAAGAAGATTCATAGATTTTTTGTAAATTTGAGATTCTCTGAAGAAAAAAATTCTTTTTCAGTAAATTTGCAAAACTTTTCATATTTCTAAACCCAATCTCCAAATCTCTCCCTACAATTTGGCACTCTCAATTTCAGGTGCGAGTCTGGAAGGCATCCAGCTGCTGAACCGGTATTTGGAGATCACCGGGGACGTGCAGAGCTGCAGCTTGATCGCGATTCGCGCGCTGTCGCCGAAATTGCTGCAGGAGAATCAGGTTCAGGTTTGGATTTCGAGGTGAGTGCGAGCGATTGGACGCCGAAATTCCGGTAATTTCCAAAACGGCGTTCCCCCTTTTCTTTCCTATAGTTACAGGAGTCTTCTCGACGGTTGGAAAATGTGGAACCAACGGGCGCATTTCGACATCGCCATGAGAAGTTCCACCAGCGAGAAACCGCCGCAGCAGGTCTACATATCCTGCAATTTCTGTGGCAAAAGTATCTCGGCGTTCATGCAGGGTTTCAGTCGCGCGAGGACGCCCTTCGGTCGACTCGGCAGCACTTCGAATAAACTCAAGGCAAGTTCTCGATTAAAAATGAGAGTCTTTCAGAGAAAACAACTCCGAGAAGAGCTTCAGGGAGGTTTCAGATATATTTCTAGAAATTTAACACTATTTCTACCAATGGTGTCAAAAGACACCTTTTAGTATTTGAGTTTAGAATTATTTTTGTGGCTTAATTTAATCTTTTTTGGAACTCCACAAACGGGAGGTGCTCAGTAGAGCAATTATGCGTCTGTAAAGAATTTGGTATTAATTAAGCAAATTTATTTTAATTATAATTCTATATTTTAGGTTTTGGATTTTTAATTACGTATAATTAGCGCGGTAAAAATAGCGCTAAGATGTTCTTCGAGAAATATTTTTTTGAAACTCCAGAGCGGCAATTTCATGGATTTCGCTCGTTCCAGATGTCCTCGTGTCCCAGTTGCCGCAAACCCTTGCCGAGATGCGCCATATGTCTGATGCACATGGGAACGGTGAGCGGGTTGCAGATGACGACAAGCTCCGCGAGTCGAAACGAAGAGGATAACAAGCTGACGGAATTCAGCGACTGGTTCACCTGGTGCCAAACCTGCAGACACGGGGGCCACGCCAATCATATCACTCATTGGTTCAGGTAGGAGCAGTTCCGGAAATACTCCAAAGCCATTGGCTTTCGAATACAAGAAAATGCTCCATTTTATTGCATCTGCTTTTAGAGAACATTCCGAATGTCCGGTGACTTCTTGCACGTGTCGCTGTTTTTCCTTGGATTCCTCGTGCAACGTGGGAGTCGGCGTGGTGTAGAGAGACCGTTCCAGAGCACAGAGGCTCTTTTGTATGATATACAACGATAAGCGTCAATTTTTGTCCATTTTTCACTAAAACGGTAGGTTTCGAAGTGGCAATTCTTTTTTCCCCGTTTTCTTTCCTTCTTTCTTTTTTAAAAATATAAATGCGATTATTTTTACGGAGGAGTACAAATAGAATTTCAACCTAAGAACTGTATTCGAATGGTACTAAAAAATCGCCACTAACAAACCGTATGTTAGTGGGACCAAAGAATTTCATGATTTGAGTGACGAAACTCAAAATGCTAATTTATCAGTATCCAGGAATATTAGTTTAACACCAAACCTACCGCGACGACCAAAATAATCCTTTTTTTTCACACACGTCCGAAATGGCTGAAAAATGTCTTGGTAGGTTCAGCGTTACTCGACTATTACTTAAAAAAAAATTGTTGCGCAACTCGAGAATAATACTTCGATGGTATCCAAAAATATGTAGCATTTTAATGAGTGTTCAAGAACAATTTTAGATACTCGATGACACGAAATATTTGTTACTCGAAAAAGACACTATTGCGACACTCGATAATGGTACTTTGATGGTTTTCAAAAATAGTTTTTCGATGGTATTCAATTTTTTGTAGAAAAAATGTCATTTTCGCTTGTAGAAAAATAAACTGCGACGACACGACTGCGATATAGGATTTGTTCCATGCGACGGTGGTATTTTGGAATACCATGGATACTCGTAGAAAAAAAATTGGAAAAGTTGAGACAAACCGTGCATGGTTATTCGCAAGTGAAGGTATTTTGAGGCATCTTCCACTTTTTGGGCCCCAGGATATTTAACGTCGATACAACCTCGTTGTAGTGCTTTACTTCTGCGGAAAAAAAAGAGCGTAAATGAATGAAATAAAAATAGAGAAAATTAGGAAACTTCTAGTATGAAAGAATTAACGTAAGAAAACAAATTTAACCCTTTGGTGACGGTGCCATAAACTGTAACGTAAAATCGTAGATTTCAAATTCGCCCTATGGCATTTCTAAGTCGTATAAGAAGAAATTTTGTTTTCTTTTTTACTTTAATGCCGAGTGCCTAAAGGCGCTGTTTGCCGCGAAAGGGATAAATAACGTACAAATGAATCAAAGGATGGATAGGGACCAAGGACGCAATTTTGGGACTCACCGAAATCCTGCGACATCTCTGAAGGAAAGAGTACATAGGAATTGCTTTGTATGGTCGTCATAGACTGCGGAGTTCCATAAATTTCAATATAGCCTTCGATCGGACCGTCAACGGCTTCGGGTAAGGTGACATTTACCTGTACATCGTCCATGGTTTGGATTTCTATGCTTTTACCCGTAGAATTCACCTGTAGCGGAAAAGAGCCACCTTGTAGGTTGCTTTTACTTTTGATATCCACAACTTCTTAAGAACTTCAAAACTAAATATCCATTATATGTATCATTTGAAAGATCAAGCGAGTACCAGTAATCGTATTATAAATTATAAAAAATGGAAATTTACTAGACTGTATATTAGGCAAAAAATGTCCTTTTCGGAATATATCCAACACAATTTCGCCGGCAGGAGTCTACCATTATTAAGTAAATATTAAATCAAAACTAAGTATTGATTATAAATGTGTAATAGCAGAATTTTGAGTAGAAATTTTAGTAAAAGCAAATTTGAACAAGTAATGAAGAATATTGTTTCAGGCTCTTACTTTATTAATTTTCCCCAATATGACGATGTCATCTCGGATATGTTGCCCTAGTCGGACTCCGTTGACGCGTTTCCTCATATTGCTGTCGAATATAATTGTCGAATAAGCGAAATTTGCGTCTTGGACTTTTGGAAACTAAAAGCACATGCCGCGTATATTGCCAAGCGAGTGTTCTGTTTTTGTATGCTTTGTAAACTTTATCATTATGAGAATATTTTCGTCCAAAGTTGCGAATTTGTCCCTGGTGACATCTTTGATCATTACATACAACTAAATTTGCGATCATGTATTTACGTACTCGCTAAATCCCCTTTTCCAGTTGTCCCCCGCTTTCGCACTTCCTTTACATTTTCATCTTTGTCTCTTTCATTATTCTCTCTCTCTCTCCCTACATTTACAATCAATCAATCTCTGTCTTTCTCTCACACTGATTCTATTATAATCCTTTTTTCTCACTCATTCCAATTTTTCTCTCTCTCTTTTTCCCTCTCACTCATTCTGATTTCACTCTCTCACTCGCTCTTTCTTATTTAACACACTCTTCCCCTCCTTCTTTTCCGAAATTTCCCCCTCCATTCCTGCCTCAACCAATCCCTTCGTTCGTACCAACCTCAGCCCATATCACCCCTTCCACCACTGTTACCAACTTAATCCTTAACGTTCGCTCGAACTTAGAGGTCATATGTAGGTCATAACCGCTACAGCATTCAGTCCGTTTCGAGCGATCATTCCGGGTCGTCACACTATCATAGGTGAGCGATATATTTCTTTCATTCATTCATTCATTCATTCATTCATTCCTGTACTAATTCATTCCTTCATTCATTCGCACATAATACATACATTCTCATACGAAAGTTTAGAAGTATCGGTATAATCGAAAAATCGCTATAAATTCAACTAATTTCATTTACCCTGGTACGGTAGAATAGGATGGGATGGATTAGAGTAGAGTAGCATGGCCGTGTAACGATTCGCGAATCACGAATCACGTGATCGCGCGAACGAACGAAAGAAAAAAAAAAGAAGAGAAGAAGCGGAAGAGAAACTCAACCTCGAGCCATTTCATCCGGTATCTTCTTTCCCTCCCCCGTCGTCATTTTCACGAGATCTCCATGAGGTGACTTTACTTTGAAAATTCCCGTCAGCGCCGTCACTTCGACCCAAGACATGAACTTCTGCGTTTTCCGTACCGGCAGCGGCCAATTATTTCACCTGAAATCAACCCTCAGGTTACTTCCATTCTATCTCATTTATCTCTATTCCTCGCATACATGAATTATTTGTATCCATCAACGCGCATATACAGTATATATGTATATTGATTTATATAATATATATATGTAATATATATGCTATATATATCATATATATATATATTATATATATAACCACTATAATTATGACTGAAATTTTTTATACCATTTCATATCTTTTTTGAGGAAAGCTACGAAAATACAGGGTGTGTCACGAATCGTGTTCATCCTGGTACTCTCGTATTCTTTAGCACGAAAGGAAACGAAAAGTCCTTTACCATTTTTTTCTCCGACCCGGCGTTAACCTTCTATAAAGTTTTAAAGATCGACCAATCAGCGACCGTATGCCTGTAAGTGAGCCGGTATCACGGCGATGCGTGATGGACACTGTCTGGCGAGCTCATGGATAGGAGCGATCTTTGAAAATTCATATAAAATCGACACTGCATCGGAGAACAAAAGGGTAAAGGACTTTTCGTCCTTTCAAAGGCGTGGACACTTCTATATTAATAGATATTTTATAAGAAAAATAGAGATTTCATTAAAAATTAGAAAAAATCACGAGAAAAAAACGTGAAAGCTGGCATTTTCAAAATTGACCTTGACAAGGTCAAAGTCACCGAGCAACCTGCGAATATCATCCCTTTTATCTCCGTCTCTGTCTCCCCTCCCCTCCTATTTTTTGAGAAGTGTACCACGGAATAGAGCAGTGTAATGGTGTAGTGTAGTGTAGTAGTGTAAAAGTAGTCTAGTTTAGTTGTATTATGGGGGGGGGGGGGGGGGGGGGCTGAAGGCGGATGGATGGTTTCTCTGGTTGAGTCGAGATTGTGTGCGAATGCGAGTGTGAGTGTGAGTGAAGTGTAACTGTAGTGTACAGTAGCTGCAGGAGGTTGGACTGTGAGGGATTACGTCATTGATTGTCGACTCTGACCTTGAAGCCTCGCTATTTCGCGAATGACCTTGAATCTCGATGCTTATACTGGACCGACTGATTCTACAGATTCCAACTTCTTTAGCAAAAGATTTTTTTTTCGTTTTTGAAATTTTCTTTGTTTTTATTTTTTTTTTTGGGTCGAAGTTTTTACATTCAGAGTAGGGTCGCTTCTCATCGATCAATTCGCGCTTGGTTATCAGTGGGATGTATCCGAGGCTACCGCCAACTGGGGCGTGCAGTGTGCCCATAATGTATCCGTAGAGAAATATTTAATAATTTTTGTGGATATCAATAAATGATAAATTCGGAAATTAGGAGGAGCGAGGGAGGGTGGGTCAGCATCTGGGTCCGAATCGTAATCAGAATCGGGCTTTGTTTTGAGTCGAGATCAAAATTTGCATTTGGATCAGAATCAGAGTCGAAACGAAAATTAGAAAAATTAAGCTACTTTGTCTCTTTCAGATACATCTCTTCCGCTACCAAAGCAAACAAGATGCCCATCCAGAGTATCAAAGCTCGTCAGATCTACGACTCCCGTGGAAACCCCACCGTCGAGGTAATAAATTTTAACCAAAAATTTTGGGGTTCGTAAGACAAAGTTCAGCCAGTAATAGTAGTAAAAATAGTAAAAGTACCAAAAATGGTTGCTACGATAGTACTTGTGGCGGAAATGGTAGCGATCGCGACTATAATATTCCTTTCGCCCTCTTTCAGGTCGACCTCGTGACCGAAAATGGTCTTTTCCGGGCAGCCGTGCCGTCCGGAGCGTCCACCGGAGTCCACGAAGCTCTGGAGCTTCGCGACAACGACAAGTCCAAGTATCACGGTAAATCCGTCTTCAAAGCCGTGGACAACGTCAACAAGCTCATCGCTCCCGAATTGCTGAAGGTGCGACTAGATCCATTTGTAATTGCACCAGCGATAGATTCGAATTTAATTGAAATTTGGATGAATTTCAGTTTAACCCTAAAGCGACCAGGTGGGGTCCAATCGAACCCCAGAGCACGTTTAATGTGGGGTCCGCGCGGACCCCACCTGGCCACATATGTTTTTCATTTCACCTGGCCGCTCGAGGGTTAATCGATTGGAATCCAAATGAAATTCTTCTTCGGTTGAAATTGACTTTGCAATGAATTTCAATTCTCACCTTAATTGACTCCGGTTTCAGTCCGGCTTGGAAGTGACTCAGCAGACGGACATCGACAACTTGCTGTTGAAAATCGACGGAACCCCGAACAAGGCGAAATTGGGAGCCAACGCCATCCTGGGAGTCTCCCTCGCTGTCTGCAAGGCCGGAGCCGCCAAGAAGGGTATTCCTCTGTACAAGTACATCGCCGAGCTCGCGGGTAACAGCAACATCATCCTCCCAGTGCCAGCGTTCAACGTCATCAACGGCGGTTCCCACGCCGGCAACAAATTGGCCATGCAGGAGTTCATGATCCTGCCGGTCGGCGCCAGCAGCTTCACGGAAGCCATGAAAATGGGCAGCGAGGTTTACCACCACCTCAAGGCCGGTATCAAGAAGAAGTTCGGTCTGGACGCCACCGCCGTCGGCGACGAGGGTGGATTCGCACCCAATATCCTGGAGAACAAGGAAGCTCTCAATCTCATCCTCGACGCCATCAAGGTGACGGATTTTTTTAATTCGAATTTTTCCGAAATTTCTGTTGCAATTCGGAATTGTCTGAAATTATTATTATCATTATTATTCTTTTCAGAATAATTGGTGTGATTAAATTTCGCAAAATTTAAGGAATTTTTCAGAAATTTTTATTGCAATTGGGAATTCTTCCAAAAATGATTATTATTTTTAGAGAAATTGGTCTGAGACAATTATAAAATTTTTCTTTGAAGAAATATTTCTGAATTATTTGGAAATTTCTCTGGAGTTTTAACGAAACGTTTCTAAAAAATTTGCAGACCGCCGGATACGAAGGCAAGATCAAAATCGGCATGGACGTCGCGGCCTCCGAGTTCCACAAGAACGGCAAGTACGATTTGGACTTCAAGAACGAAAAGTCCGATCCCAGCACGTATTTGGAACCGGACGCGTTGAAGAACCTTTACCTGGAATTCGTCAAGGGATTCCCGATCGTCTCCATCGAGGATCCGTTCGATCAGGACGGATGGGAATCCTGGACTTCCTTGACCGCCTCCACACCAATCCAGATCGTCGGAGACGATCTCACCGTTACCAACCCCGAGAGGTGATTGAATCGAATTGATAATTATTGAAATTTCCATTGACGATACGTTTCAAAATCGAATGCGATCGAAATCCGTTCGAATCACCGGTAAATTCGAAGCGAACCGGAATTAACTGAATTTTTGGCCTCCCTCAGGATCAAGACGGCGATCGAGAAGAAGGCGTGCAACTGCCTGCTGCTGAAGGTGAACCAGATCGGCAGCGTGACCGAGTCGATCAACGCGCACAAGCTGGCGAAGAGCGCCGGCTGGGGCACGATGGTGTCTCATCGCTCGGGAGAGACCGAGGACACCTTCATCGCCGATCTGGTGGTCGGGCTCTCGACCGGGCAGATCAAGACCGGGGCTCCCTGCCGTTCCGAGCGTCTCGCCAAGTACAACCAGATCCTTCGCATCGAGGAGGAACTCGGCGCTGCCGCCAAGTACGCCGGCGAGAAATTCCGCAACCCCCAGGCTTAAGGACGTTCCCGTGGAGACAATTTTTCCTTGGTTCCTTGTCGACCCCCGATTTCATTATCTTCTTTTCTTTTCTCATCGCACTCATCAGTGACTTTACCGAGCGACGAGTGCGAAGTTCAGTCGTTTAGGGTCGTTCCGGGTTTCCTCCGCCCCCCGGGAGTGCCAGAAATCGTAGGATTTAGTCGGTCAAGTGTGTCAACTATCGGGGAGAAAGGAGAGCAGTAGCGACAGCTGTCGTTATTGTCGCTGTTGTCGCTGTTGGTGTCGTGGTGATAATTGTACGCACGTTTGGTCGTTGTTCGGAAAAGAGCGTCTGCCTTTCGAGTAGAAAGAACAGCTCTTTTCGTATATTCGTCGTTGTAAATTAATAAATGAGGAATACGTTTAAAAGAGGGTTGATCGGTAAGATCGATCGATCGATCGATTGATTTTGTAGTTAAGTGTCCTGAAGACCGAGACAAGAAGTCCCTTCTCTCCTTTTTTAGAAATTGGAAAATAAGTAGAAATTCAATTATTTATTTATTTATTTGTTTATTTGACATAACGATGCCAAATGTTGATAGAAATTCGAGTCAAAGAAATTTTCAGAAAAATTGTTATCAGAATATTTCGAAAATTTCTATAACAATTGGGGATGGAATTAATGAAGAGTTAACTATATATTATCTAAAAGTGGATAAAAAAAATAATCAAGTAAAATTAAAAGTACAGGGACAGTAACAATTTGATATACACATTTATTGCGAAAATATACTATACATATATCTATATATATACTATATAACACAGAGAGTGTTGGAGAATTGACATAAATAACGCGTACAAAAGTCACACCACCGTATGAAAACAGAAGCCCTGGTGAAAATATTTCTCAGAAAATTCCCCCAAAAAATTGATATTTTCTTGGGGGAAAAAAGATACTAGGAATGGAGTTGTCGTAGAGTTCTTTTTCCAAAATTTATCTGAAAATCTACAATTTCGCTAAAAATTCCTAAAGTTTTTCTGAATTCTTCAAACATTTCTCAGGAATTTTTGCAAAAATCGGTAGCATAAAGTAAAAAAGGTTTAAAATTCGCGCTTTTTTAAAGAAACATTTTCACCGGAACAGGAAGGGAAGGAAGGACAAGGGTCGAAGGAAATAGCAGAGGGCACTATTTACAATTGAAGAATAAGTAGTAGTTATCGTTATCATCCGTCGATTTAAATGTCGCTTATCAGAGGATGCTGCTGCTTCGACTGTCTCTTGGATCTTCGCGTCACCCATAAAAGGTTACCACCCTGAAACAGAAGATGGCGCCAGCTGTTCGGTATCAGTTTTTCTTTTTTGGAGAAATTAGAAGCTTTCTGTGAAATTATAAACCTACTTCGAAGTAATCCTCGATCTCCTGAAGCGTCCGATCCTTGGTTTCCGGGAGCGCGACGAAGACGAAGGCGGTTTCCAGAATGGCGGAGATGCCAAATATCAGGAACACAATGACACCCAGGAACTCGCTGACCTGGAAAGTTTGTTTATTAGGAACAGTGTGGCAGAAGTATGGGAATTATACAGCAATAGTATGGGGATACGTATTTATACGATCGCGATTAGATCATCCTTTGGTATTTGCATGTTTTTGGAGTCGCTGAAACTGAATCTGAGTCTTAAAACCAATTTCAACTGAATTTTTTTTCTGGAATCGGAATTAGGCCGAGCTTTTGTTTGAATTTCTTGCATTGGTTTCGATAATTAGTGACTACGACATTTCGAGAATACCGACAATGAATTTTTACCGACAAATGAAATGACCGTTGGAATTTCGGTTGGCCATGTTAGATCCGCCATCTTGAATTTCAAAATTTCTTCACCGGACTCGGGTTCGGCGACCCAATGGAAGTTTTATTCGAAAATTGTGTGGATAATTTCGAAAAAAACAAAAACTGTAATCCCCCGGAAGAGGGCAGTCCCTCATTGATCCTCACCATCGGGAAAACCTTGGTGACTCCGAAAATGGTGACGTTGGTAAGGAACATCGTGATACTTCCTCCCACGCCTCGAGCTCTCAACGGAAACAACTCTCCGATCATCAAACCCGGCAGGATCATCAGTCCGATGGTGTTGAAGCTCACGTAGGCCAGCAAGCAGCCGATGATGACGTAGGCCTAGAAAAGACGGACCGGGACTCTTTTTAACTCTGGTAAGACCATGGTGAAATTACTTCTTGGAAATTTCTATAGGAATTGGAAGTATTTTCCGGAAAATTCTTATCAGAAAATTATTGGAATTTTTCCGAATTTCTTTGAAATTTTCCTTTTCGGGTAATTTTTTTCTTCAGAAAATGTTAATATTTTTTTTTTGTGATTGGTAACTATGACTCGATCTTACGTCTGTCGATGAAGGCTCCGTTCGAGTCGTTATGTATCCGGCGAGCAGCACCGCGCAGAAGGCCGTGCCTCCGGACGAGATCAGCGCCAGCGGCCTCCGGCCCATTTTTAGGAGCAGAATCGACGACAACAAACTGAAACAAGCTCGTATCAAGGCCGTGAGGACAGCGGCCAAATAGTTGCCGATGTCCGCTCCTCCTATGGAAACAAATGTTAAATAGTATGGCAATAGTACGGGAATAGTATAGCAGCAGTGTAGGAACAGTTTGTGTTTGTGCGTGATATCTTACCGATATTTCGGATCAAATCGACCCCGTAGAAGACGATGATGGTCGTTCCACTGAAACACTGGAGCAGGTTGAAGACGTTGATGATCACCAAGGGTTTCAGGACTCCGGGGCTGACCAGCTGCTTGCAACCAGCCGATACCCTCTTCCTGGCGGATTCATTCGCCGTCTTCGATGCCAAATCGGCCTTGGCTCTCGTCTCCAGGATGTCCAGCTCCTGGAGCACCTGCCGACGGAGACAATGAAAAATGTTAATATTTTTTTTTTTATGTGTCAATTCAGAGAAATTTCAGGAATTTTTGGAGACTCGGAAAATTTTCAAAAATTTTAAAGTTTTCTTAGAAAATTTATCTTTAACTTTATTAGAACATATCATCTGAAAATAATAATAATAATAATAATCTCTAAAGACACTTACAATTTTTATAATAATTTTTGAGAAATTTCAGGACAATTTAGAAATTTTAAAAATTATCCAACAATGAAAAAAATTTCCGGTTTCTGTAAAAGTGTCGTTATCCGGGCTGATTCTAGGCAGTGCGAGGAACTCACCCGACCGATGTCGCCACCTCTGAGCCAGAGCAGCGATTTTTCGGCGCTAGCGAGACGGTTCTTCCGGATCAGCCACGCGGGGCTCTCGCAGACGACACTCAGCGCTGCCGCGGCTAGGACCGGAACGACGATCGAACAGAAAGCCACGGTGCTCCAGTTGAGACAGGCTCCCAGAGCGTATATCAGGAGGATTCCCAGACAATAGGCCGCGAAGGATCCGCCGACGAGAAAGCCGCGGAGACCCGCGTCCGCCACCTCGCCTACCAGCACCTGCGTACACCAGTTTTCATAAAACGGAACTTGGTTTCCCTCAAGGATACCCGGATCACTCTTGCCGGATGGAAAAAACATTTCTTTCCCATCATTTTCTGTAAACAACTATATCTAATTTCAAGGAGAACCACTTCCAGATGAGGGACCCTATATTTTATATGTTTATAGAAAGGAAGACCCTCGAGCGTACCAAAGGACCTACACTAACGTAAGGTTGTATATAGTAGATAATAAGTTTTATCAAGTCAATCATTTTTTCCAACCTTTTGTGTTTCAGATGATTTTGCGACGAGTTATCGTGGACGCCGCAAAACGAATCTTTTTGAAATGGCCTCCGTCAATTCGCTCTCACTGGCTGGTTTATGAATATTTTTTTACGAAAAAATTACTGAATGTTCTTCAAATCTTATTATGAGGTTGCATTGAAAGCCGCTGTTTACGTATACGTGGATCCAACTGCGAAGCTCGAAAGATAAACCGTTCTTTCGTCGCGGAATTCAACTTTTGCCAAAAAAGTGGGAAAAAGTAGTAGCTTTTCAGGGCAAATATTTCGACTGATACTTTAACCCTTCGAGAACACACCTCTTTTTTCGAGCATGGAGAACACTCTGGGTCAATCTGACCCGACGCTAACTATAAGAGTCCGCCATTTGAAAACGACAAGTTTTATTAGCTTGAAAAAATTCCTAGGTATACTTGAAACACAGATAAATCATGTCATATAATTTTAAAGTGTCATGAATATTATCCATATATCGAAAAAAATTCTCGAAAAAAAATTTTTTTTTTTAAAATTGAAATTTACAAAAATAAATGTGGAATTTAGAGGGCGTTAAACCCGCGAATTTTCAAAATTCCTTTGCGTTATTCTTAATCGAAATTGAGGTACGGGTCAAATTGACCCAGAGTGTTCTCGAAGGGTTAATGAAGTAACTGTAATAGTCGCTTCAAAAAAAAAAAAAAAAAATCCTCAGAAAAGTGCTTCTTTTAGACCCGTTATCCTATACTCCCTCTTAAGGGTTTAGATGTACAACCCTCCAACAACGGCCCTATCTTTGTTTACGCTAGCTGGGTCTCCTCAGTATCCGCTTCTCTCAAAATTCCCCCTAGTTCCTTCTCATTTTCATCCAAGATACGAGGTTTCCTTGAGACTCCACCTGGGGATCTAGTTACCTGTGCAGGAACGGCGGCAAGACCCACTGCGAGACCGCAAAGGATCCGTCCGATGAGGATACAGCTCACGTTGGGTGACAACCCGATTACGAGCCAGCCCATGATCATCGGAATCATGGATATCTGCAGCCCCAAGCGTCTTCCTACCGCGTCCATTAACGGACCGGAGAAGATCGAGCCCACCGGCGTCGCTAAACTGTGGATGGAAGCTGTAAATGAAAAAAAAAACACAATAATGGTCATAGTCAAGGGCCAAGCTTGGACTGCCGGTTGTTTTTGTTGATGGAACGGAAGGACCGGAAGCGCATGATGGCTGATTATACTCGAACCAACGTGAAAATTGCACTTTCTTTTTTGCGTCTTGACGAACCAAACGAGACGACGTTTACCTAGGAATGGAATTACGTAAACATAAAAGTTGGAGGGAAGTAGAGCGGAGAGAAGCTGAGTCGAGCCGAGCTTAAACGGAGGAATATTTTAATAGCGAGTCATCAGCGTGAGGTATAAGACATCTGATAAAAAAAGAAAGAGTAAAAAGTTCACAAAAAGAAGTCACGGGGCGACGGCACTCTAGTGGGATTGCAACATAAAAATTCCAATCCACCTAATGAGTTTCTTTCACATCCTGCACATTTTCAAGCTGAATTTGCCTCGGACCTGCATAACGCCTTTTTGCAGAGTGCACTTTGAAATTGCTTTTTACAATGCGAAATGAGAATCATGTCCCGGTAGACGACCCGGCACTGCTGTTGCACTTTTCGTCGCATTACACGGTTCGACAATAATTGGACCTCTCTGTGCTGTGCGATATCGAAGTTTACCGATCGATCTTGAAATCCGAAACAAAATCTATCGAGCCCCAAGATGAAATCCATCGATGGCGAAGTAGAATCGAAAACATCGAAGTCGAAGATTCGGAGATCGACCTATCGAAGTGTCAAGAACGATTTCGGAGAAGCAAAATCCGCGAGATTCCGCCTTCCGTTCTCTCCGAAAGAGCTTTGTCGATCTCCAGGAAACGGAGAGGAAGTCCGAAGGACGAAGGACGAAGGACGCGTTTTATGCATTCGCGTATAATTGAGAGACACGCATCAGCTACTTTACGACTCTATTGCTGCAAATGCCGTCATCCTCGTCAGCGTCGGGGACGTTACGGAAAGAGCCATAGCGCGGCTTTATCGCCTCGTAAAATCGCTCGGTTCTTGCGAAGCTTTATCGCCCATACGCCCCACGGCTCTGCTCCGCTCCGCTCTGCTCCGCTTGGCGCGGAGTGTCGTTAGTTGCCTTTTAAAAAATCTCCAGTCTCGAGACTTTCCCCTTTTATGGACCCCCGTCTTCTTTTACTGACGGGGAATAAACCATCGGCAGAAGTAAAAATACTCCTCGATGAAAATATTCCACAAAAACTTTTCTGACATTCTTCGGAGAAAATCTATAATCGAGATATCGAAAGTATCGACATCGAAATTTTAATACCACCGTACCTTCGATATAACGCTAGACCGAATCAGCGACTACCATCGATTCGATTTCATTCGATTCGATCGGATGCTGGAGATCGCGCGATTTCTAAAAAATCGGCAATTCCTAATTCCTAATGTCAGCTGACGGTTGATCGAGCATGCGAGCGGTCAGACGAGCGAGTGAGTTGTCCGTGACCTACTCGGCTCTCGATTTTCGCGAGGACAATTTTGCCATGACGTTTGCTGGCTAATTCGCCGTCGCGTCTAATCGGCTATTTATGCCCGAGCCCGGAGCAGTCCTTGATACGTTCACGACGAATCATGCCAAGGGCCTTTCTTCGAATCTCTTCAATTCCCTCCACAGAGACGTCTGATAGACGACCGTACCCGGAGGCTATCGGTGGACCCACCGGACGCCTCAGAAGTACTATAACTTTCGATATCGAAATAACGTGACGAGACTGATCGAAATCGAGCAGAAATATCGAGATATCGAAGTCGAAATGTCGAAGTATCGAAACACAGCCATATCGAAATGCCGAAATATCGAAACATCGCAAAATCGAAATATCGTAGTTGGGCTACGAAAGGCCGTGGAAGTGGGACACGATAAGGCCGCGTCTGCGGAGAAGAAGAAGAGATCGATTATCAGATCGCGGCTGTAATCTTATCGGCTCGTTCCCTCATCGCTTATCAGCGGGGAATCGTACCGGCAATCGCGCTCCCGGAATCATGAGTCGTGACTAGTACGTTCCGAAATTACCGCTGGGAAGGTGACGCAATGTGCGATCGGTGATCATTCAAGATGGACGCGACATTTACCAACGGGCAATCGGCGGCCCAATACCGGCCCACGGCCCCGCCGCCGAACCCTTACGAGGATGGACCGGAACTTGGCACTCTGGTGATAATATTTCTCTGAAATTTATACACATTGACTCCCCACCAGTCTCTTCGCATATTCTCAGGAGAACGTTGTTGCTAAAACTTCCCTGATTTCTCTGGATCACTCCAATAGCACATATTCGAATTTTTCGAAATTTAACAAATTGGGCAAAAATGTGGGCTCCAAAGAATTAAAATCGTAATCGTCGAATCCCAAGCAATCGAAATTTTAATATAATTTTCAACCTATTGAAAATTATACTATTTCCACCAGGGTGTCGAGACCGGACCACCTCCTTTCGCTAGACCTCCGCTAACGTCCAACCCGCTACCACCGCCTTACAGCGTCTGCGCGGGTCTTCCGTCCTACGAGGGCGCTGGCGTCGCTAGCGGCTGTTTTTACCCGGAAGCCGCAGCCGGTGACCGGATGCAGCAACCAGCACTCACCGGGTACAACTTCTACTTCCCGGAGAACATGCCCTATAACCCTGTCGGTATAATTCCTCGATTCTCTCAGGCCCCGGGTCCGGAACCCGGTTTGGAGTCCCGGCGGGTTCTGGTGGTTGAAGAGACGCCGAGGACTTGCTGTGAGTGGAGATACTCCCATACTGTTGCTAGGCTATGGCTATGCTACAATTATTTTTACTAAACTTAGAAAAACAAATTTTACTATAAATTGATAATGATTTGTAATGGTTAATAATTAATTCATTGAGTTTGTAGCTTTACTGGCAATTAATCATTTGTAATTAATAGTCGAACTGTCACAATTAGTTAACGTCTTAATTATTTTTTGTTCTCTCTTCGCTCCAGGCGGCGAGACCGTGTGTGTCGTGAAAAACTGCATCTGCTGCGGATGCAGATTCCTGTGGTACGTCATTTTCATGACGTAAGTAAACGTTTCCTTAAAGTCGTAGTCAATAAGACACCCGAATCTAAATCCGAACCCGAACCCGAACCCGAACCCGAATGGGGATTGTTTAGAGCAAGTGTCCGATAATTGGTAACTTTTCAGAGAAATTCTGAAATCGATTCTCAGACTTTTTCTGGAGAAAAAAAAAATCTACTTTTGGAGTAAAAATTCCAGTTTTTCAGAGAAATAATAAAATGTCAAGAAACCTATGAATTGTTCTAATTAATGCTTAGAACAATTTTTTAAATATTTCTCTGAAAGTTGTTTTCGCTCTTTCTCTGAAAAGGAGAAAAAAAATGCAAAATCGGAAACCG
The DNA here is from genome assembly GCA_949825005.1 of Gasteruption jaculator. Lineage (NCBI taxonomy): Eukaryota > Metazoa > Arthropoda > Insecta > Hymenoptera > Gasteruptiidae > Gasteruption > Gasteruption jaculator. The sequence goes on along the minus strand of OX463773.1, from coordinate 7,617,570 downwards.
GGAACTCAAAGTCCATGGGGAGGAGGGGGTAGGGAGGCAATAGTATGGGAATGGTATAGCGATAGCGCGGACAAAAAAATAAATCGTAAAGCGACTTACCGATCCACGAGCCAACTTCTCGGTCGATGTATATAGTGCCGTTTCCGTCCGCCAGTTGGGGCAGCAAGGTGGCGCTGTGTCCGATCGGCATCCCGCAAGCGATCCCCGTGAGGAACACCGCCGCCGTCACTAAACACTAAAAGTTTGGTTTATTTCGTCAGTCACCGGTATCGCGGATAAATGAAAATAAATTAAAAAACAGGGAATTATTGGAAAAACATATTTTCGGTCCGAGATGCGTATATACGCATCTCTGACGGCGAAGGGTTTAATTAAGGAATTATTCAATTAATTACACGAAGTCATTAAAACTTGACTCACCTGAGCTCGAATCCCCTTGGAGTTGGAGGAGTAATTCGCCGCCTTGCTCCCTTCCTTCTCGTTATCACTAACAATCGCATCGTCATTGTCGTTGCTGTTGTGATTGTTGTTCTCGAAATCCTCCTCCTTAATTATTATAGGCGTTTTCACGATGCTGTAGCCCAAGAAGCTGTCGCTTCCCTCACTTCGGTGGAAAGTCAAATTAAGCGGGGAAAAACATAATTAATTCCACTCGTTTCACGCGTTAATTTCACTCGAAATTGCGAAAATCATTGATCTCGCGTAGATATCACTAATAAATTGTGAATTTTCATCGAGCAAAGAATTTTGATGAGACCAATCGTTTGGAAATTGCGAGAGAGTTTAATGAAAATTTGCAAATATTCGGAAAAGCGGTGTACCAAAATTTGAAAAGAAAATGGGAAAATCGCAATTATTGGTTTTCTCTTTTAGTTTGGGATTTGATTTATACGATTTCTATGGGATTTTACGGATTTTTAAAAATACCAAAATTGAGCGAACACCTCGAATATGCATTCGCATATTTTTGAAAATTGAAATGTATCAAGGAAAAGAATTTTGCGAATTTGAAAAACAAATGTGGAAATTGAAATCGCTGATTTCCTTTTTCAATCTGGGATTTTTCATAAAATTTCTATAGGGTTTTGCGACTTTTTTTAAAAATATCAAGTTTAACGGGACACCCCGAACATGCATTTGCATATTTTTGGAAATTTAGAAAAAATTAAGAAAAGCAATTTAAAAAATTGGAAATGCAAACGCGGAAATTCTGTTTACCGATTTCCTTTTTCAGTCTGGGATTTTTCATACAATTTCTATGGGGTTTTTGGAAATTTCAAAAATATCTGTTTTTAAGGGGTACCTCGGATCCATATTTTCATATTTTTTGAAATCTGAAAATATCCCGGAAAGCAGATAAAAAAATTGGAAAAGAAAATGAGGAAATTAAAATTGACCATGTTATTGATTTTCTTCGGGATTTTTTGCCCTTTAAAATCTTTTTTGCTTGTTGCGAATCGGAAATTAATCGTTCAAGAGTCCGGTTTCAGATAATGGCGTAATTGACCGTCGATTGCAAAACACAAGGAAATTCATCGGGTGCATAAAAAGATGTTTTATGCTAATTCTCATTCTTGTTTATCGATTACAGGCTTCGGCTCAGAAATTATAGCATTCACTTGGTTCGCCAAAGTAATAAGTACCAGTGTGCAAAAAGTTTCGCGAGAACGTTGTTTACAATCGAATAGCAATTACCAACCTTGAATCAATCGTCATCCTGATAACAACAATAAATCGGAACGATAAGAGCCACTCTTGCGTAGAAATCCGCCGACTCTAGAATCACCGTACCATCGTTTTACGACCACGTGTAAATTGGCACTTCTTTCCGGCGTCGCACGTCACGGGGCGTAGGTACCTGGAACAATTACCATTTCCATCCAATTGCACCGATCCAATTTTTTTTCTTGCCAGTATTTATGGCTTTTTTTGCCAATTTTCCTCTTTGACGCAAAAACTCGATTCTCTTGTTTTCTTTGTCGCTTTGCGATTTTTTCACACGATTCCTATGGGATTTCGAGGGACTTAGAAAATATCATGCTTCACGGGACACCGTAAGACTGTTTTTGCATATTTTTGAAAATTCGACAATTTCAAGGAAACAATTTCAAAAAATGTGGAAACTAAATGGGGAATTTGAAATTTTTGTTTTTCTTCTTAGGGGAGCGATTTTTTTTTATATGGTTTCTATGGGATTTTCAGGAATTTTGAAAATATGAGGTTTCATGGGACACCCCCGGTCTGCGTTTGCGTATTTTTCAAAATTTCAAAATTCAATGGAAAGCAATTTTAAAAAATTGGAAAGTAACTGAAAAAATTGAAATTTTCGATTTTCTTTTCGGTCTGACCGAAAGATTCTTTTTCTACCATTCCTACAAAAATGCTATTTTCAAATTTAATAACTGTTGGAAACTAAACAATTAAATAACTCGTGAAAAAGTTTTTGCGAAGCGTCGGTTTGTTTTTTCATTCCTCTTTTTGTTGTCGCAAACCGACGGTTTCGTGTTCGAGGAAATCTCAATTATGCGTTGAACGTGATCTTTCTTGAGCATTCATATAACGCTTAGTAATGAATACTATTACATACATGCCTTACACGTATATCGAATTACCGTGATAAGTTTTCCGTTTCAATATACACCTTCGATATTATAATTAATGAAATTTAACATTTTCGAGATACGTTTTATTTTTCGGCCGATATAAAAAATCAAGGAAAAACAAAAATATTATCATCATCGGCCAACGAAGAATCCAACAAATTATTTTCCAGATATTTAACTTAAAATCAAGAAATTACAAAATTAGCAAATCGGTGATCGCTAATCTTGCTCGACGTTTTGCTGCCGACGAGCGGCAATAAGTGTTGCGATGTCGTCAGCATAGTCCACCAGGGATGTTTGTTTAGGCACCTTCATTCGCAGTAAGCTATCGTAGGATACGTTCCAGAGGTCCGATCTAAGGATCAAACCCTGGGCCGGCCCTGCAGTTATTGCTACCCTTCGTTTGCCTTCTTTGGTTTCGTACGGCAGGATACGATCCCTCAGATAGGCCCGAAACATCCGCAGGAGGTACTTCGGCGGGTTAAAAGTGGATTCTAGTGCCGTCAGCATATCAATCCACTTGGCAGAGTTAAATGCGTTCTTCACGTCGAGAGTCATTAATAATAATAATAATAATAATAATAATAATAATAATAACAACAACAGTGATAATAATAGTAATAACAACAACAACAACAACAACAAATATAATAATAATAATAATAATAATAATAACAACAATGATAACAATAGTAGTAATAACAACAATAATAATAATAATAATAAAGGTTCACGGTTATTAATCGATCTAATAAAAAATAATCATATTAATGACAACGAAATACTAGCTTCACTTGACGTAACCGTTTCATTCGGTAACGCACCAACTTTAGATATCGCAAAATTATCTGGAATGTTTAATATACCGAGATTTCAAAATTCATCACAGATTAGTCTGATCAACGCCATAGCTACAATATTTGACGATACATATTTTTCGAATAATTGCAAAAATAGTAATAATTAATCGAAGCTAATTAACTTTCTTAAACGGATAAACAAATGTCCTTGGAAATAATGAGTTACCATTTATCGACGTCTCCGTATCGCAAAAAGAGTGACTTTGACATTGATTGGATACATTGAATCGGTGACGAAATTGATACGTTAAATTGAGAAACGCGAATTCGCTCGAACGAAGAAATTCCGAAATCCGCGAAACCGTAGCGGGAATAGTGAAGATCGAATTCAACAGCGGATTTTATCTCGCAACGCGGGAATGATCATTTTTTTTTACATCGTACCGTCGCAAGAAGTCCGAGCGAGAAAAAAAAACACAATTATAGATATTACATATTTCATCATAGTTTCATTTTTATAATAGAATCGCAATAATGTTGTAATACTTTCGAAGCGTGTCTCGTATTTACGTACCATCCCGCGACAGTCCTACGGGTAGCAGGAGTACCTCGGCAAGTACAAGATTGTTGGCAAGTCCGTTGCCCGTATCTCCGTGGTACTTCGGCAGCACGTGCTAACGTCCCGTCCCGTCCCGTCCCGTCCCGTCCTGTCGCGTCGGGTTGCTCGTTCCACTCGATCAACTTGTGTATCTATGCTTCTGTGAACTTGTATGACTTCGCGTTTAGCTCCGCATTTACTTCTTGAAATTACCCCTATGCCTGGGACAAACGGACAAATAGACACACTGGCGACGCGACAGGCCGTTTCGATCAAAAGGGATCCTTCTTGTCGAGAACTACCACTGACTCTGGAACTACCCCAAATAAATAAAGAAATAAATAAATAAATATATATATATATATGCACTCGAAATCCTTTGACATTTTTCTTTCAAATCTTTTGACATTGACAAACGCCCACTTGGGGCCGATTTTTGCCGGCCGAAATTTAAATGTGACGCAATATACAAAAAAATAATTGAAAGCATGAAGGCGAATCTCCATGGCACGCGACCTTAAGGCGAATGTTCATTGCCGCGGCGACCCGTGGGCGTGGTTTATTTTGTCAAAAGGTTCGAGTATTTCAGGCCCGGCTTCTCAAAAGGTCTAGAAGTTGAGTATGTGTACGTGTATATATGTATATATATATATATATTTATTTACTTGTTTATGTATTTACTTATTTATTAATTCGTGTGTACACACTCACGCGAGTGTCAGCAAACGAACCGGTCAATGGCGAACTGGATGAAAGGTCCGCTCGGCGCGGACTTATAAGCCGTTGGCTTTGATTAACGTCAGTCCGACGCCACTCCGTCGAGTCGAACGCGTTTAACGAAATTATAGGCGCACACCGATCCATTACCCGCACCGAGCTGCAAGTGCCGCACAGTCACGAACGAGGCTGTTCGCGACTGGCAATGTGACATCACGGGATGCCCGTGTCTCGCTAATTGACCCTTTCGCCGGCAAGGGCGTATATGCACGTCCTCGACGGAATCCCGTCATTGGTAGCAGGATTTCTCGAATCGGCGATTCGGTGCGTGTCCCAGTATCCCCACGCTCCTTGAGTCCCTTCAAAAATTTCCACGACACTTTATTTAGCGTGATGAGGAGGCGATTGAAAAAAAAAGTGCTCTTATCGCCTTTCGATTTATCGCCGCCTTATCAAGATATCGACGGTCAAAGTTGAGAAGAATGGGACAAAAGTCGCGAATTTGCCTTTCGGCGCGATATCTCGAAACGCTCGAGTCTTATCGAAAAATTTCATAGAAGCATTTTCATGGAAAATAAGGAGATCTTCGAAAAAGTACTTTTGTCGATTTTCGATAAATCGATGTGTTTTCGAGATATCGACGACCAAAGTTGGGAAGAACAGGTCAAAAGTTGCAAATTTGCTTTTTAGTTCGATATCTCGAAACCTTCGAGTCCTATCGAAAAGTTTGATACAAGCATTTTCATCCAAAATAAGGAGATCTTGAAAGAAGTACTTTTGTCGATTTTCGATAAATCGATGCGTTTTCGAGATATCGGAGGTCAAAGTTGGGAAGAACAGGTCAAAAGTTGCAAATTTGCTTTTTGGCTCGATATCTCGAAACCTTCGAGTCCTATCGAAAAATTTGATACAAGCATTTTCATTCAAAATAAAGAGATCTTGAAAAAAGTACTTTTGTCACTTTTCGATAAATCCCTGCGTTTTCGAGATATCTATGGTCAAAGTTTCCGAAGGTTCTGGAGAGTGTCAAAATGTGTCTCTCGGGACACTTTCCCATTTATTACGTTATGGCAAACGAGACTAACTGGATTGTTTATGAATCGAATCATCTCTGGAGTGTCGTTAGAGTATATTTACGTGACCTTGTACCAGTTTGAAGTGTAACCGGCAAGGAATTGGGGAGGAAGAGATCCCTACTAGCCTTCCTTCCTTTCCTTCCTTGCAAATTAGTTGATCGGTCAAATAAGTGCAGGTACTTATATCGGGCACACGTTCTAACCGGTCAAGTTGAATCCACGACCTTGCTGTCGTCCATCTGGTTGGACGAGTATTGGGTCAAGGTTCCCCGACTCAATTTACGACAAGACGTGGCGTATTTTATCCAAGACTGCCATACGCTCATCGGGGTTTCTCGATAGCTGTCGCGCAAGGAAACAACCTGGATCCTCCTTGGACCTATAGTACTCTTAGGGACCGCTGGGGGGCGCTGTCAGTGACGGAAAAGCGCCAAGTTTGAAAGGGGAAGTCGCTATTTCACGTTTGAGGAAGCGGTGGCGGGGGGGGGGGGGGGGGGGGTGATGATGGTGTGACTGGAAAAGTAAGCGAAAGGTGGAATTCAACTTTTTCGTAGGAAATGGTACACTTAGGAACCGTTGGGGGCGCTGTCGCTGACGATAGGGCGCCAATTTCAAACGGGAAAGGAACTTTTCTACGTTTAAAGGAAAGGGGGTGGTAAAAATGACTGGAAAAGTAAACAAAAGGGTACCCTGGGTATCCCGAGCCTTCAATTTTGTTATAACAATCGCGAAATTTAATAGGTCACCATAGCGAATTTTATTTATGCCTTTTCCTCATGGAAGCTCTTGACCGGATTTTCCTTTGCTTTCAGAATCGTCGGAATCATCGTCTGGCGCGTGGTGATCCGTATGGCATAGGGCCATTTCGGTAATCCACGGGACCGGGAGGGCCCATCCTCTGGTTTCGATTCCTGTCGCGGGCTACCGATAGTCCCCCATGGCACCAATCAATGAAGTTTCTTGTAAAATACGTAACAGTATGATAACTCGTTCGTAAGGTCCCCGAAAGGGACATTATTCTTAATCGGCATGGTAGAAATTACTATACAAATATGGGTGAAAGGGTTTATGGCGCGGGAGCCAAGCGGGAAAAGTAAGAAAGGAAACGGATATGGAGAAACACATAAAGAAAGTGCCAAGGCCAATCCGCTCGCAGTGTGCAGCTCGGAATCTTCATTTTACCCCTTTTTGCCCTTCCCGGTCCTGCATCCCCTTAACCTCGTGTCGCATGGGAAGATGGAGCGAACAGATGGAGGGTGGGTTGGAAGATATCTCTTGCTTTCGAATTGCACTTTGGCTCTACCCCAATAAATAGTGATTTATGGTGGGTTTAATATCTATGTAGCCGTGGATGGAGTATCCCGTAACACACTTCGTTCCCATGCTCTTCCCATATTGTCGCTGTACTGTTGCCATACTAACTTATACATATTAAATAATATGCGATACAAAAATTAATTTTTTATTTTAATATACTAATAATTGTAATTTATACAATATATAATAATCAATATATTATGTTATAGAATGATTAAAAAATATATAATATAATATATTGTGTGTGTGTGTGTGTGCGCGCGGATGTTCAGATCTGAGAACCTCTGCCTGGATCCAGCAGCGCTTTTACTTTTCATCCAATGACGCGAAATTACGAGGCTGGCTTTTATCTGAACCCCTTCCATATCGTTAAGAAAGAAAAGGATAAGGAAAGATAAGATGCCTCCTCCGTCTCTCTTTCTCATTGTCGCGTCCTCAGGAAGTCCAAACTCGGGGTTTATTCCAGACCATATAGCAATTTGCCAGTCCAGTCGCCTTAATACCGTTCCTTCGTTATGGCAGGAAAAGGAGAAAGGAGTGGTTTTATATTCCAAGGTAAAGGCACGAACGGAAACATCGAAGACGGGATAACAAGCGTGCAAATGTATGTGCGTCAATTCCTCGTAAAGGTCCCCCGTGAAAAATGTTACCGTTGTTACCGAGGGTCACGCCGACGGTAGTGACGCACGGCTTGCGAAAATCCAAACATTTTCTGTCCAAGAATTTTTTCTCCATCTCTTGTAGTTCCCGAGATACCGTCGGTTGAAGATTGCTCTCCTCTTCGGTTCACCGACGCCTCCATCAGAAGCGCTGGTGTCGAGTTCCAGCTTCAACCTCTCATATCTTTTGAACTATTGGGTTTCGGGAAAAATCGTAAAGGACGAAAAGTTGCAAAATTGCGGGATCGTTCAGAAAATGAAAAAAAATTCCATTTATTTTGTTTAATATCGGAATGAATAGGTTATGAAAATCCAAAGATTTTTTGTCCAAGAACTTTTTCTCCAGTTCCCTTAGTTCCCGGGATATCGTCGGTCAAAAATTCCCCTGTTCTTTGTTTCGCCGACGCCTCCACTAGAGGCGCTGGCGCCGAATTCTAATTTCAACCTCTCATATCTTTTGAACTATTGGGTTTCGGGAAAAATCGTAAAGGACAAAAAGTTGCAAAATTGCGGGATCGTTCGGAAAATAAAAAAAAATTCCATTTATTTTTTTTTAATGTCGGAATGAATAGGTTATGAAAATCCAAAGATTTTTTGTCCAAGAACTTTTTCTCCAGTTCCCTCAGTTCTCGGGATATCGTCGGTCAAAAATTCCCCTGTTCTTTGTTTCGCCGACGCCTCCACTAGAGGCGCTGGCGCCGAATTCCAATTTCAACCTCTCATATCTTTTGAACTATTGGGTTTCGAGAAAAATCGTAAAGGACGAAAAGTTGCAAAATCGCGAAATCCAATGCAATCTCAATTTGAATTCCAATTCTATTGAAAAATCACGATAATTTATCATCCACCGTTTCATGTTTATCCCAGCATCCGTTGAATTCGTTGGAATCGTCTGCAGGAAAAATGAAATTTGTATCGATACGTATGGAGGAGAAAGCTGACTGATTATTCGTGACGCCTGAATTTATCTCTCCTGGTTGCAAGCATCAGCATATCCTAAAGTACCCGAAGGGTCGAGAGGGTCTTATTGTATTTTTAGCAGCGACTGCCAACTAATGGCGAACAGCGTAGCTAGTATTAGAGGAGTCGATGCTCGTGTATACGTTCACCGTCGGTCTCCTGGGAGATCGACGTTCCCCCGGATAGTGTTTTCCAATGTGCTTATTGTCCCCTATTGTTCGAGAGACGACCCGAGGAACGAAGAAAAGGCCGCTACCAACCTCTCATTGGGCGCAAAGGACAGTTTATGAAAATCCATACATTTTTCGTTAAAGAACTTTTTTTCTATCTCTCATGGTTCTCGAGATATCGGGAGACCAAGACTCCATGGTGTTCGGTCAGTGACGCTACCACTGGAGGCGCTGGTGTCGAATTCCATCTTCGATCGCCCCTATCTTCCGAACGATTGCATTTGGGAAAAAAGTGTAAAGGACGAAATCGCTTTAAATTCGAGACAGGCGTCGGAAATTACAGTCCATTATTGTTATATCGTAATAAAATGATTACGTACTTCGTGATTAAGCAAATTGGAGGATTGATGGCTTTCGGGAGCTGGGACGCGAGAAACTCACGGCTCCAATTACCGCGACGCGTACATTTATATTCGTTACCGCGAAATTACCCAATGCGTAAGAAAAGGTGTTACGGAACGGCGAGACGCTTTGGGGCTTTTGGGAATACCGTGGGGCTGAAGGATACATCGCGAAGGGCGTCGCCGCCTGGATTTGCAGAACCGTAATACGTTTCACTCCTGACACAGAGCCGACGGGAATCCCTTTTAAAAAAATAAAGGTTTGGAAATAAGATGAGTTCGATATGCAAAAAAAAGGGATAGTGTCCGAGTTCTGCATGTGAAATCGTCCATCGCGTTGTTCTTAAAGGTGAACGTATGGCAGACGATGTTGCATAAAAATCCGATATCGAGGTTTATAATAACAACAATAATTATTGATGTTACTATAAGTATAATTTTTATGTATCATTATTATTATCATTATTGTTATCATTATTATTGGCATTGTCATTGCCATCGTCATCGTCGTTGTCGTTGTCATTTTGCATTGTCATTGTAATTGCGATTTTAATTTTGCATTGCGATTGTCATTGTCATTGACATTTTGCGTCGTCATTGTCACTGTCATTGTCATTATCATCATCATCATCATCATCATCATTATTATTATTATTGTTATTATTATTATTATTATTATTATCATCATTATTATCATTGATATTATTATTATTATTATTATTATTATTATTATTATTATTATTTTGATTTTCATAAGGGCAAAAGATAGCTTATCAAAATCCAAACACTTTTTGTCGAAAAACTTTTTCTCTACCTCCAATAGTTTTCGAGATATTTCGAATAATGTTCAAGGTTAACCTCACCTGTTTCTCTAACGCCACCACTAGAGGCGCCAATGTTGAATTTTGCACCGAACCGCCGGTACCTTTCAAACGGCTGATGCTGAGTTTGGAGAAAAAAGGCGAAGAGCGAAAAAGGTAAAGAGTTACCTGCTTTACAACATGAAGGCAATTAAAAGTGAAAATTAACATCAGCGCCTCTAGTGGTGGTTTTAACGATGGATATCCCAGGGACTGCGGGAGACAGAGCGAAACCTTCCTGACTTAAAATGCTATACATATAAAATCCAAATTTACGGAAATGTGTGTTGTACCCACGTGGGAGATTGGAAGTCAGTTTGCGATGGAAAGAAGAGAAGAGTAATAGAAGGGAAAATCGAGTTAATCTAATTAGTCGCTAGGAAAGGACTTTAAGCTGGTTTGAAAGTAATTCAATCAGGATTTAAGCGTGTTAGAGCTGTGAAACGACGATCGACGTGCACCCGACGTCGAGACTCGACGCTATTTGGAATTAGTATTAGAATTCCGAAGCACTTACTCGCCGTCGTAGAGTAATGCGCTTACGGGGAACGAAGTTCCGAGTGTACGGTCGATTGAAGGTGGAATCCAACGCTAGCGCCTCTAGCGAATGCGTCGGTGAAACCAAGAACCGAGAAATCTTTAACCGGCGATATTTCGAGAACCGCGGGAGATGGAGAAAAAGTTCTTCGGCAAAAAATGTCCGGGATTCTTCGAGCTGTCCATCGCCACCCTCGGAAACTCGATATCGTCGGCCTCGATAAAAAAATCTACGAGATACAAACGGTCGCTTCTCTTTTCCGTGAATTCTTTTTTTTTGCAAAGCAACGATCGTCCACTCGGCATCGTTACGTACCGTGACATCGAGTCAAAAGGGAGTGACCGAAACTGTGACGTGGATGGCACTTTTGGCTGAACTTTCTGATCGGAAAATCGACGAAGACATTTATTGTGAAAGCGATTACATCCTATTGGAAGAATAAGACGAGACGAGACGATAAAACACGGCCGTGTCGAACCAGCCCTAATTCGCGCTAGAACGAGATACCGCGTAAGCGATTTAGCAGCCATCCATCAATGGGACCGGAGGAGAATCCAGCTGACAACGACAAAAAAGAAATATATATATTTCACACGTTCCAGCCCTTCATGACCCCAACGACAGTATACAGAAAAGAAATATATATACATACATTTTTTTTTCTTTATATATAAAATTTCTATGTATGGGTAACAATAAATCGTCGAATTTCGAAGAATTTTCGTCAAAGAACTTTTTCCCTATCTCTTAGGGTTCCCGAGATACCCTCGGTTAAAGATTCCACAGCATTTGTGCAATGACGTCACACCTAGAGGCGCTGGTGTCGAATTCTGCCTTCAACCGCTTATATCTCTCGAACGGTTGAGTTTCGAGAAAAACGACCAAGAACAAAAAAGTATCGGAATCGCGATTTCTGCCAAAATTCCCAGTCAATTTTGAATTTGACGCCAACTAAAAAATTTCACAGCATTTCTGCATCGTGCGTGAAAATCTCAACATTTTTTGTCGAAGAACTTTTTCCCTATCTCTCGTAGTTTCCGAGATACGATCGTTCGAAGATTCCTTTCGGTTGCTTCGCAAACGCTACCGCGGGAGGCGCTGCGGTTGCGCTAGGGTTTAGGTTAGGCGCTGGCATTCGTGTCTATCTTTAACAGCCCGTAACTCGCAAACGCTTGGGTTTGGAGAAAAGTGGTAAAGAACGAAAAACTTTTGGGATCGGGAATTTTATCTGAATTTCATGCCAATTTACGTGCAAGTGTGTGTGTATACATATGTCGAGGACGTCGTCGGCTAATCTAAATATTGTGCTCCAATGGAAAGACAGCGTGGGAGGACGACTTTCCTTCCTTTTTTCTCAAATAAGCTTTTCTTACATACACATATATAAAGTAAGGAGACGACTACGGCCTTCCATTTCTTTTTCTATTCCATTTTGGAGTGCCGAGTGTGTTTACTCTTCCCATTGGAGTAGTCGAGGATATCGCCGTTCTATGACGCGTACCGTAGATATCCTTTTTCTTTCCTCCAGCGTTCGCTTTTATGCTTGCCTACGTACTCACGGAGGAATGGATATTTATTTCCATTGCCATTCCCGCAGACTTCTTCCAGTACTTACCTCCGCGAACCGTCGAGCTCAGGGTCGTGGAAGATTTTTTTTTTTCTTTATACATCGCAGGAAGCTGTGAATAATGGGTCGTTGAGGGTTTACCACTTTTTTCGCGGCGATATCCGAGGAAGGCTAGAACAAAAAAAGCGCTATCGTTTTCGCAAGCGACACCAAAGTGAGCTTTTACGATTCCGAAACTTTTTTGTTCCTTGTCGTTTTGCTCCAAACTCAACCGTTTCAAAGTTATCGCTGCATAAAGATGGAATTGAATACCAGCGCCTCCAGCGGCGCCGTCGATGAAACAAGGGAAGGGGAAATTTTTAACCTCGAATATCTCGGGAACTACTTGAGCTGGAGAAAAAGTTCTTGGACAAAATATGTTTAGTTTCTCGTGAAGATTTTTAATAAATTATTATTGAAATAAAAAATTTTTGTTGTAAAACAAATTGATTAGAAAATTATGATGTTGTTTGTTCTTCATTTTTTTTTTCATCGAAACCCAACCGTTTGGAGGTTGTCGCGGTATAAAGGTGGAATTGAGTATCAGCGCCTCCAGTGGCGGCGTCGGTGAAACAAGAGGAGGGGAAAATTTCAACCTCGAATATCTTGGGAACTAATTGCGCCGGAGAAAAAGTTTTTTAACAAAAAGTGTCTGGTTTTTCACGGTCGATCTATCGTCGCTCCCAAAATATCGAGAGCAAAAACATCTTTCGAGAAGAGTCGCCGTGTTTCGGTAAACTTCATCGCGTTATCGCGTTTGTCGTAAGCTCTGTCGCTTATCGTACATCGTTTCCACATGGAAGAGCGTTTTTTTGTCGCTGCGCGGCTCGTCCATTAATTCTCATGTACGATTTCGTTTCTTCCTTCGAATTGCTCGACGCCGCGCCAGAACAATAAAGGCACAAAGAAAAAAAAACACCACGGGGGCGTGGAAGATCATCGACTCTGCTCCTGATAATGGAGAAAACGGGGGGATGTGATATCGGCGAGATGAAAGCTCCAATTTTTAGGTCGCATTCACTGTCTCTTCATTGTCCTTTTTTCTTTCAGTTCGTCGCCGGTTACTGCGATTCATTCGTCATGAGACAAATGGACCACCCCATCTGTTCTCGCCAGTTACGCAGGGTAAATATATTGGTATAGCGACGGTATGAGAACGGCACTGCGTCAGTACGGCAACAGTATTAGAACGGTACAGCATCGGTACGGGAATAGTATTGGAACAGTATAGCGATAGTATTGGAACGGTACAGCATCGGTACAGGAATAGTATTGGAACAGTACACCAATGGTATAGGCTAAGTATGGCAACAGTACAGGAGCATTATAAGAAAAGTATAGGAAAAATATAGCAACAGTATGGGAAGAAAATGTTGCTTTGTGGAAAGGAAAAGGGAGGACAAAAAAGGCACTCGTAATTTCGGAATTCAGAATTTCGTTTTTATTGTTACACGATAGATTTTTCTAATTGTTTTTTTTTATACACACACTTTTCTTCGGTCACGCCCTCTGTACAAATTTTTGTCTTGGTAGTAATCGGTAAGATTTCTAATAAAGACAATGACAACAATAGCAATTATAATAATAACAATAATAATGATAATAAAAATGATAATAATAACAACAGTAATAATAATAGCAGTAATGATATTAATGATAACAATAATGATCATAATAATAATACGAGGGACTTTCGCCTCCCTCTTTTGTTTATTTACTTATTTTTATATTTAGTTTTTCATTTTTGTTTCTTTTTTGCTCGGGTTTCGCGATATTTCGGAAAAGTGGGTTTCTCTCTCGCACGTATTTATATATTTTATGTATATATATATATACAACCACATAGTTTCTAAAAAAATTTTCTACATAATTCCTACGTAAGGTCCCGTTGATCAGCGATTGGATCTCTACTTATCAGAGTAAAATATATATTTTTTTTTTCATTTATAATTCATACGGATTTCCTTCTTCTTTTATTTTTTTTTCAATAATATAATATACTATGTATATGTATAGGTATTTATGTAAGTAAGAATTCGATGATTTTATTTATTTTTTCATAACAGTCTAACAGATTTTGGTCAGTATAATTATTATCATTAAGGTTCTATATACATATATATTTATGTTTAATAACTTTTATACACAAATATATATGTATATATGTATATACAATGTGTCCCACAAATCGCGTTTACCTCGGTACCCCCGCATTCCCGAGTTAAAACGAAGGCGAAAAGTCCTTTACCATTTTTTTCTACGACGCACCGTTGATTTTATATGAATTTTTGAAGATCGACCAATCATAGGCCACGCGCTTATCGGTGCCCCTATCGCGCGGCCGCTGATTGGTCGATCTTTGAAAATTCATATAAAATCAACGGTACGTCCTAGAAAAAAATGGTAAAGGACTTTTCGTCTCCGTTTTTGCTCGGGAACGCGTGGGTACGAAGAAAGTCGCGATTCGCGCGACACCCTGTATATAGAGTCAAGACATTGTTCCATTTAAAACGTGAGATTCACTATAAATATAGGCCTAGGAATCAATTCGGAATAACGCGCGTCTCGCACCGCGGCTACGAACGCGAGTGGTGTGGAGAAACCGACGGCAGCGCCCCTTGGCTTCCGTACCGAAACAACCACGTGTCGCCACAAGTGCAAGAGGGACGGAAAATCTGTCTCGCTCCGTCCTTGTCGCACTTGTAGCGATACGAGGTTCAGGTTGTCTCGGTCTCGCGCCTCGGAACGGGACTCTCGGGGTCGAATATCTCGAGAACCAATCGAGATATTTCGAGTTTCCACGAGAGATGCGATCGAGTGTCTTTCGTTGTCTTTTTCCACGCACGCGCACTCGCGTATACGGTGGAATCTACATATATTCGAGACTGAGGTTCGATAAAAAAATGTTTCGGACAAAAGTTGCTTACTTTTTCATGCGAAACAGGATTTGGCGATAAAAAGTACGGGTTTCCATCTAAGAAATCATCCTTGACCTTGAAATGACTAAAAATCCGCCGCAATAAAAAAATTAACCATACCAATTTTTGAGCTTTCTCGATTCAACGACTTTTGTCCTAAACATTTTCTCATACGTGAAACGGTACGAGTACCTCGATGGTGGACACCTTTTTTGCCCCATTCTGTATAATCGAAATTTCGTCTAGACGATAAATATATATATGTATATCGATAACAGTCTCGGTAGGTAAAAATGTGCGAGTTTGACGTTTCTTTTTATTTCTTTCATCCTTTTCTTTCTCTCTCTCTCTATTTTTGTTCGTTTCGTTCAGTTTTGGCAATTTTTGAAAAATATATATATTTTTGTATTACGTGTGTTTTTTTTCTTTCTTCGATTTTTGCTTTTAGTTTTGGAGAATTGGTTATCATTTTTTGGGTTTCGACGAAAATTGCAACTACGCGTCTACGGTATCGTTCGTTCTTTTTTTTTGTTTTTGTTCCCTGAGTGTGTATAGTTTGAGTTTGTGTGTTCGTGTACCGGAAAATCCAGTTTTCGACCTCTCCCGTTTTTTTATTTAGAAATTTTTGCTGTCCGCAAAGCCACCCGTATATCCGCCATACTTTCGCCATATACAAAATATCTCAGGGTCGCTCGGTATTTTAATAACGATTTTCAACATATAATATTATATAATCATACATTATTATTACACAACAAGAAAATATACAATAACATATTTTTTATAAGAATAATTACTCTTTGTAAAAAAAGAATAAATAAAAACAATTTCATTTTTCATTCGAAACAATACGAAGGTGTTTTTTGGTTAGAATGGTCGCGTTAAACAACTCGCCCTGTACATTTTGTTGCCGGACAACCTAAACATTGCATTTCTTAATTACAAGAAAAGAAAAAAAAGCCCAGTGACCTTGAAATCTTTTTAGGCGTTTTTAGGTTAAAGTGGTCGCGTTAGACGACTCGTCCTGTACATTTTGTTCCCCATCAATCTAAAATTTGCATTTCTTAATTGTAAAATATAAAAACAAAACCCCGCGACCTTGAAATCTTTTTAGGCGTTTTTAGCTTAAAGTGGTCGCGTTAAACGACTCGTCCTGTACCTTTTGCTCCCGATCAATCGAAGTTTGTGTACATACCTTTCATGCAGAAACGTTTTCATTACAAACTTGCTAGAATAAGTATAGGTATAGGTATAGGAGTAGGTATAGGTATAGGTATAGGTATAGGTATAGGTATAGGTATAGGTATAGGTATAGATATAGGTATAGGTATAGCGTATAGGTAAAGTTGTAGATGTAGAAGTAGGTGTAGGTATACTTAGGTAACATTGTTTACGAGTCCGCTGGGAGGATGGCGCGGCGGCGACATTAAAGTGAACAATCGGGTACTTGTTGGACCAAATGCACTTGAAATCGTCGCTTTGATGCAGAATCGTCGAGTGTATAAGTAAGTGAGTGTCTGCTCTTTGAACAAACTTTCCGCATCCCTTCTGCTTTTCAGACCGCTCGCATTGTCACCGGGCTTCTGCTGGAAGCTGGAGCATGCACGGGCAATGCGAGACGTCACGGCTTCTCTTCGGAGCTTCGTCATGGAACTTTTGGAACGTCGGGCTCAGTCTGGAGTCGATCCTGGAACGGTTCCAGGATCGACCCGGAGGCGATCTTCAAAACGGACCGAGGGGAATCGTTCCGGGAATAATCCCGGGTATGACTCGAGGAAAGTCTTCAGAAATGACTCCAGGAAATTTTGTAGGGACTCTTCGGGAATGAATCTTTTGCGCGTGACACCGGGAACGTGTCTCCAGGAAGTTCTTCGGGGACGCTTTAGGAACGGATCTAGGAAGAACTCCAAAAATGACTCCAAGGAATAACTCCAGGAACAATCATAGGAACAATTCGAGAGACGACTCCAGAAGCTGCTCCGCAATTTCCAAAATCGACTTCGGGAGCGGGTCCGGAAATGACTTCAGGAAAGTCCCCAGAAATAACCCTAGGAAAAATTCCAGAAATTATCACAGGATCATCCCCGGGAACTCTCCAGGTTTGACTCCAGGAACTCGTCCGTAACTCCCGGAACTCGTCCCAGGAGCGATCCCAGGAACATCTCCAAAAACGAATGCGGAGAAGCGCCTGGATCCCGGAGAAGAGCTAGACACGGGTAGCCTTGTATCCGAGCAGGTCGGGCGCGGGGGTATTGCTGCAGGAGGGCATGTCCACGGCGGTCCTCCAGGAGGCCTCCGTCCCGGTGACGTTGCTGGTACTCACGCACTCCTTGATCACCGGCTCGATCCTGTCGACGTTGTGGCAACTGGCCTGGCGGTAGTCCCGCTGGAGGCTCCTCGCGGGCACGCTCTCGCCGCGCTCGAGGATGTTGCACACGCTGGTGCGCCGGTCGCGCAGCCGGGGCTCTCTGAGGGTGGTCCTCGCGAGAACGTCGGTACGGTCGAAGTGACAAACGCTCATGCCGCGTTCGCGCTGCAGCAGCAGCGGCCTGGCCAGGACGTCCGTGCGGTCGAAGTGGCAGATGCTCATGCCCCGATCTCGCTGCAGCAGAGGCCTGGCCAGGACGTCCGTGCGGTCGAAGTGGCAGACGCTCATGCCCCTCTCGCGTTGCAGCGACGCTCGAGGGCCGGGAGTGACCGGGCCCTCGGCGAAGGGCTTCAGGCTCGTCCTCCGCCCCGGCTCGTATGCGTCCTGGGTCCGCTCGGGCGGGCTCAGAACCGTGCACTCGGCCAACACCAGGGACTGAAGGTCGAAGGCGCTCTTGGTGCGACGCGGGCTCTCCTGATTGCCGGCCAGTAAGGACGCGCTGGAGCCGACGAAGACGCTGTTCTGTCTCGGCCTCGACGACCCGCCGCCGAAAGCGCCCCCGGGGTAGATCGGGTGCTCCAAGCAGTGCATGTTGAACTTGGAGAAGTTGACGTGCTGCAACGGAGAAGCGAGGCTACAGGCCGCGGACTACGTATATACTTTGAAAAATAAAAAAGCAAATTTTTGCAATTCGAAAAGACGCATTCCGGTAGAATTTGGGATTTTCAAACTTTTTCACTCTTTACCGTTTTTCTCTAAGCGCAAACGTTTGAAAGATAGAGGCGGTTAAAGGTGGAATTGACCACCAGCGCCTCCAGCGGTGGCGTCGGGGAAACGGCTAGGATAAATCTCTGGGTGCGAATATCTCGGGAACTATCGGAGGTAGAGAAAAATTTCTTTGACAAGAAGTGTTTGGATTTTAATGATCCAACCGAAAACGCTCTTGGTTTTTCATTTGCGACGAAAGTCTAAATTTCGATGGGAATTCCGCTAGAATTTATAATAATTCAGCCCGGTTGGAGGAAAAACGTTTGGATTTCGATGAGCCGTCGCATTCCACAGCGTCGGTCGCTCTCGTATGCGACCCGTGCGTGCACTCGAGACTGAAATGAGCTTAAAGTGATTACAGGGAAAATCAGAGAGCGGAGTTCCATACTCCACGCGCCACACTCCACACTGCCCGGATGGATTGCAGCCGCGAATTCCAGGCTGACTTTCAAAGCTACCAGAGGGAATTGATTTTCAATGGCACCGAGGGCGATATCGTCATACATATCTCGGTTCACCCGTGTATAATCGCTCATGCAAATTCATGCGTCCAGGAATGTTCATTAAGCTTCACTTTCCGTATCTCGTCATTCGGGGGCATTTTTACGATATTGCCTTTCGATTCAATTGGGAAAGAGGAGAATTCGGGGATTCGCCGTAGTTGTACAATAACTTCCGGATTGGAAACTCACCGGAAGCGGGGTTTGGTCGGACAGGGCGCAGCTTTGGCGATGCTGCTGCTGAAACTTTGGTTGGTAGGGCTCGAGCATACGGATTTTGCCCCAGCGGTTGAAGAACAGCGCGATCGCCGCCACCCACAGGACCAGCACCAAGATCACGATTAGGGCCTCCTCCGCTCGGACCACCACCCCTCCGGGGGTCGAGACGCCTGCAACAGTAGGGTATTATTATTATTATTACTATTATTATTTCTATTATTATTATTATTATTATTATTATTATTATTATTATTATTATTATTATTATTATTAATATACGCGAAAGGCGTATCGAGCTTTAGTCGCACCCGTAAACGATCATCCATAACATTTACGGCTAGGTCCGATTAGAGGAGCTTCCTTCCAACCGCTGTGTCTTTCCGTTTGATTAAACCGTTGAAACTGCGGGGTACTAATGAAACAGCGGAGCTCAAACACGGGAGGGTTCGCTCGCCCGTGAAATTGAACAGCTCGAGCGGCGTCGGCGTTCTTTCAGCCATCACAGAATTCTATGACCGCGGGTGTTATCATCCGATAATCGGTCGGATTGAAAGGCGGAATCGGTTTTAAGAGGACCTTCGAGGGGATGTTCTTCTTTTTTCCCCTTTTTTTTAATTATCACAGTCACTGTACTGTCACCGTCACCTTTATTTTTCATTGTTCTTGTCATTGTCACTTTTATTGCCAGTGTTACTCACATTGGCATTGTCAATATCGATGTCGTTGTAATTATCATTAATCATTTTGCATTGTCATCGTCATTGTCATTGTCATTGTCATTGTCATTGTCATTGACATTGTCATTGTCATTGTCATTGTCATTGTCGTTGTCATTATCATTATCATTGTCATTGTCATTATCATTTTGCATTGTCACGATTATTGTCATTTTACATTGTCATTGTCATTGTCACTCTAATTGTCATTAGTATTGTTATTGTTATTGGTCATTGTCATTATTCTTATTATTATTTCTCATGCACGCTCATAAATCCTGAAAAAAAATCGATCTGCGAAATTCACTCACCGTCAGGATAGGTTGAATTAATTGCAACAGTGGAGTCCAATTCCGAGGGCATCGAGCCAACGAGAATGGCGGGAAGGCGATCCTCCACTCTATCCGGAGCCTCCTCCAGCTCCACTTCAATTTTCGTCACGTTATCTGCGATCGGACGGTGAGTATAGAGCCCATTAAAATATTATAATTAGCATTTGTAATTGAATTTTTGTTTTATGTCTGTACGCGCGCGCACGTGTATGCGTATACGTGCCATAAAGGATACCGGAGCCGAAGGGAAATAACAAGGGGTTGGAAATCCGTTTTATCCCATAAACAGCCGAGATACACCGCGCTGCTCTCCGGCTCTAGCGTCGAGAAATAAAGAAATGAGACATTCTTGCGTGTCCCCTTGATTAAGAAAGTGAGCGATGTCGGAATAAAGTCGGTCAAAGTCATAAAGTCAAATAAGCCCGATATTGTGATAGAATGGGGGATTTTGAACCTTTTTCATCCTTGGCAGTTTTTCCCTAAACCCAGGCATTTGGGAGATACGGGCGAGTAAAGGTGGAATTTAACACCAACGCCTCTAGTTGTGACGTCACTACACAACTGGGTGGAAACTCTAATCGAGGAAACCTCGGGAACTATCGGTGACGGAGAAAAAGTTTCTGGACAAAAAGCGTTTGGATTTTGATGGACTGTAAAATGGTGGACCGATAAGGACTTTTACGGGTTATCGGCCACCGCGAGTGTGGATTCTTACCATTGCCGAAGATGTGATGTCGCAAGGAGGAACCGTTGGCATGTCTGTGTCGCCGCCGCGGTCGATCCTCGCCCTCCAGAATGAAAGACTTCTTGCGATCTATCCTCTGGAACCGTACGAGACAGAGAAACGGGAATTTAACGTTTGAGCAACACAGGACGTAAAGGAAAATAGGCTCAATCTCAAGAATCCTTGAGTTTTAGTACTGGTTTACGACTCCTCGTTCGATTTTAAACCTCTTTTACTCTTTGCCATTTTTCCGTATCTCCAATCGCTTGGAAGATATAAGCGATCAAAGGTGGAATTCAACATCAGCGCCTCTAAGTGACGTCACTACACAAATGGTATGGAAGCTTTAACCAAGGTTATCTCGGGAACCGCTGGAGATAGAGAAAAAGTTTTAAAACAAAAAATTTTGAGATTTTCACACACGATGCAGTAATGCTGTCAATTTTTTTAATTGACGCCAAATTCAAAATTGACCGAGAATTTTGACAGAGAGATCGCGATTCTGATACTTTTCGACTGTTTGTCATTTTTCCGTAAAATCAATCGCTCGGAAAATGTAAGCGGTCAAAAATGGGACTCGACGTCAGCGCCTCTAGGTGTGACGTCACTAGACAAATGGTACGGAATCTTTAACCGAGGATATCTCGGAAACTACCGGAGACAGAGAAAAAGTTCTGGAGCAATAACGGTTCAGTTTTCGCCAGGGATAAAAAAAATTATGTTTCCGGATATCCCCTATTGCCGGAGTTACGATGCTGGAAGCGGAAGGAAACTCCGAAAGCTGGGGCGACACGCGGGCTAATCCTTGAAACTGTATCGGTTCTCAGACTTGTAGGTCGCTCGCGTCGACAGGTTCGCCATTCGATTGGAAATCGATCGTTTCCATCATCGGTGGATATTCCTCGAGGACAGTCACGCGAAACACACATGTCATTTCTTTCGGTCGCAATGGCTTTGGACGGCCGCGTCGAGGGATTGCATTCCGGTTGAAAGGAAACGGGCGGATTTAGCGGGAGAAAGGGAGCAACGAGCGTCTTTCCTTTCAACTGCATGCACTTGGGCTAGGTCGGGGCAGCTCCGATGCATTTCGCTGAAAAGCACATCAATTTCCGTTGGATATTTAATTCACGACATAATTCTATTTCTCATTGAATCCCCATCCGCCTCTTTCTTTTCTCAGCCGTTTCACGATACCTCGTGCATTATACGCCAAACGAGCGAATCAACGGTCGATACCAACGGCGTTGCGTTTTATTGCCGGGGTGCAGTGCATTTCACTAGACTTGCATAGTAAAACGCATTTGGGGCTTTTTGCCTCGAGAAAACGCTAGGGACATAAGAATAGTGTGCTATCGGTATGGTAGTAATAATATAATAGAGGTATGGCAACAGTATAGTGGTAGTATAGTAGCTTTATAGTAGCTCCACCAAGTGGTACAATGACAATGGTACAATAGTAGTATAGTAATGCTACAGCAGCCGTTTGGTGGCAATATGGCAATGGTACAGCAGCCACCAAGTGGCAAAATGGCAATGGTACAGCAGCCACCAAGTGGCAAAATGGCAATGGTACGATAGTAGTATAGTAATGCTACAGCAGCCATCCGGTGGCAAAATGGCAATGGTACAGTGGTAGTATAGTAACGGTACAGCAGCCATCCATTGTCAAAACGGCAATGGTACAGTGGTAGTATGGTAATGGTACAGCAGCCATCCATTTTCAAAATGGCAATGATACAGTGGTAGTATGGTAATGGTACAGTAACCACCTAGTGACAAAATGGCAGTGCTACAGTGGTAGTATAGTAATGGTACAGCAGCCATCCATTTTCAAAATGGCAATGGTACAGTGGTAGTATGGTAATGGTACAGCAGCCATCCATTGTCAAAATGGCAATGGTACAGTGGTAGTATGGTAATGGTACAGCAGCCATCCATTGTCAAAATGGCAATGGTACAGTGGTAGTATGGTAATGGTACAGTAACCACCTAGTGATAAAATGGCAATGGTACAGTGGTAATATAGCAATGGCACAGAATTCGTGTAACACTACTCGAAGAAGAAGCTCAGTCGAGCCTGCTTCTGTGTTAACTCGACATCCCGGACGACCACTTAGCCGTGGATGGCGACGAAGGCGGGTGGAGTGAAAAAAAAAACGGAAGAATGATGATCGAAGGGTAAACTGTGGATGCTGCTGCTGCTGCCGCCCGACCGGGGTTCGTATTTCAGGCTTGAAATGTGTTTCCCGCTAAAAGCCCTTGAGTGACGGGAGACAGCGGAGTTCGAGGGGGATGTTGATAATGATGATGATGATGATGATGATGATGATGATGATGATGATGATGACGATGATTTTGCGGATAATTGCATTATTGGCAGCGAGAACTCCTACTTTCCCGCGTTCTCATTCCCACGGCCATTCCTCGCTGAGATTGCTTTTGGTAACAGGATCTTCCGCTCGACCTTTCTCCTTCCTTCCCTTGCCCTTATTTAGATCCAATTTCACGCTCATTCGGATTTTTCCGTTCGTTATTACCCAAGGCCAAGTGCGAATGTGGACAGGAATGGCAACGGCAACTGTAATCAAGGCGTTGTCGGTCGCAAGAGTAGGAATTGGAGTAGGAATAGCGATGGGAACGAAAGTTAATTGGGATTGTACCCAATTGTCATGAGATCAGGAATGAAAATGGGAATTATGGAAGTATCGGAATTAGGATTGGAATTGGACTGGATTGCGGTTTGGGATTTGTGATTGGAATTAGGATTCGAACCGTGGACTGTGGATTTGGATTTGGAATTCGGGTTGGGGTCGAGATTTGGGATTGGGATCGAGATCGAGACTGGGATTGGGATTTGAGATTGAGATTTGAATTTGAAATTGTGGTTATGATTGAGGTTTTGGACTGGGATTAGGATTTGGAATTGAGATACGGATTTTGGGTTGGGATTGGGAACGGGATTGAGAATGGCGATGCGGTTAAAATTGCAATTGGAATTCCGCAATTTTATTCGGAACGGCAAGGAAATTTGATAGTGGGATTTGAGAAATATAAATCAGGGTGGGAATTGAACCGGGGACGAAGGTCGGAGCAATAAGCCAAAGTAGGAAGAGGAATGGAAATGGCACCTAGAGGTAAAATGGGAATAAGGTGGAAATAGGAGGATTAAAGAGAGTGGGTTTGAACGAGAAGTTAAACACGGATGAGAAATGTCGCAGGATTCGTAATGGCCGGAGAAACAGACTTCGATGGGAATAGGAAACGGAAGACGTTGGTATCTTTCCGCAGTAGACCGAAGGAAAGACTGTCGCTTGGAGACGATAAAGTAGCATTTACTGTTGCGAGCCTCGAGTGCAGTTTGCGAACAGGTGCCTCTGCTTTCTAAAGACCTCGTAACAAAACGAGTACTTACGGCGTTATTGTATAACGGTTTATGTCTCAGAACTCAGGGTTCTCGTAACGACAGACAAGAGCTGCCGGGAGGAAACTCTGCACTTGATGCTTTTATTTACCTCTTTTATATACGTGTATATATAAAATACAGACGAAGAAGGAGCGCAAAAGAAAGAGTTACGTTAACATTTTTCCGACAGGGCGCCCACTGCCCGTGGAAAACTGCCGTCGTTATCGTTACTACGAAATATACGCCAGTGCCAAAAGACCGCTCGTCAAAATCCAAGTCTTTTGGTCGAAAAACATTTTTTCCATCCCTTACAGCTTCCTAGATTTCAGGCTCGAAGGTTCCAAGTAATTAGTTCATCGATATCGCCGACGGTGGCGCTAATATCGAATTATTTCGAATTTTTTGCTACGGCAAACGACAGTCCGCCAAAAACTAAACATTTTTTGTTCAAAAACTTTTTTCCTACCTCGTCTAGTTCCCGAGATATCCTCGGTTAAAGATTCCGTCGCATTTGTGTAGTGACGTCAGAACTAGAGGCGCTGGCGTCGAGTTCCATCTTCAATCCCTTGTATCTCTGAAACGGCTAAACTTGGAGGAAAATTACGAAGGATAAAAAAGTTTTAGAACGGCAATTTCTCTTGAAATTTCCGCTCAATTACTCATTTTCAACATTCGTCTAATTTCCCGGTGAATAATTCCACGTTGAAAATTCCTAGTGACGTAACGCTCGTTTGACGATGCTCGGGCGTCCCGCGGGATCGTAAAAGACAGTCTCCCGCTGGGCTTTCCAGAGGATTCGACGAAGTCCCCGGAGAGGATACGTGGAATTAGAGAGGACGGAATGAAAGAAAAGCCGTAGAAGCTCGCAATAAGGGCTCGCCACAGTGGCTGTGCGTCCTTAAACTCGTGGAGGGAAAAGCCTCGGAGACTCTTACAAGCTGAGTAAATTTATTGGCAGGGAATGAGCGTATGAACGAGACGAGGGAAGTAACAGCGAGACAGCCAGAGTCGAATAAAGTGGAATCTGTCGTCGACACGTGTTTCGTTTCGTATCATCGGACTGACGTCGTCTTCCTGTATATGTGTGTGTGTGTGTGCGCGTGTGTGTGTGTGTTTATCCGACTTCGTCATATGCAAGAGGGTCGCATAACCGGCTTATAATATTACACAGCGAAGGGAATAGAATAGATTTTTTTGATAAAATTAAAACCTGACTTGAAATTCCTACGGGATTTGTGAATGCAAAAGTTTTTGTTCCTTTGAAACTTTTCCCCAAATGTAGGCGGTTGGGAGATATCAGCGATCAAAGGTAGAATTCGACACCAGCGCCTCTAGTTATGACGTCACTACACAAGTGGGATGGAATCTTTAAACGAGGATATTTCGGGAACCATAACAGATAGAGAAAATGTTCTTTGACAAAAAACGTCGAGATTTTTACGAACAATGCAGAAATACTGTCAAATTTTGTAGTTGACGTCAAATTCAAAATTCACCGGGAATTTCGAAAGAAATCGCGATTCCAAACCTTTTTTGTTCTTGGAAATTTTTCTCTAAATTTGATCGCTCGAGAGATATAAGCGGTTAAAGGTAGAATTCGACACCAGCGCCTCTGGGTGTGACGTCACTACACAAGTGACGGGGAATCTTTAAACGAGGATATCTCGGGAACCGTTAGAGATAGAAAAAAAGTGCTTGGACAAAAAATGTCGAGCTTTACACACACGATACAGAAATTATGTGAAATTTGTAAGTTGACGTGAAATTCAAAATGAACCGGAAATTTGATAGGAATCGCGAAACTAAAACTTTTTTACTCCGTCATTTTTCTGTATTTTCGATCGATTGGAAGATATAAGTGGCGAAAGGTAGAATTCGACACCAACGCCTCTAGTTGTGACGTCACTACACGAGTCGCACCGAATCTTTGACCCGGGATATTTCGGGAACTATAAGGGATAGAAGAAAAATTCTTGAACAAAAGATCTTTGGTTTTTCATAAGCTATCATTTGCCAGATATACATAGAATGCCAAGTGGGCGCGATTATTGAAACAAAGAGAGACTGTTCCTTTTTTTTTCACTCGCTATTGTACCAATCTTCTGTACATATATATAACGACAGGGTTTCTTTGTTCCAGTAATCGCGACCACTTAGTATAATTGCAACCTTGAGAGCCTTGGAAAATTAGCGGTATAAAAGTACGGGAATTCAAATCGCTAATATCTTTACATCCATAATTAATTTCATTAAGTTAAATTCCCTGTGTATTTTGCCCGCGCTGAGGTCACGTAAATTCAGATGCCGAGATAAGTCAGACCCGTTGACACTTCCCATCAACTTTATGCGCCGGTCAATAATTCCCGAGTGCCACTCGATCTTTGTCAGCTTCGTGGATCTATTTTCTCGGTTCCGACATATTTTAAAAAAAAATATTTCAAAAAAGAAAAAGAAAAAAAACGAATAACGAGTTACACGGATCTCGCAAACTCCCGGAAAACAACATTTCATTTCCTCCCCCGTGCAATCAGTTCGTTTCATCAGTAGGAAGCGGGCAAACGTCTTGACATTTTTACGAGAATTTATGTACCGGTGTCTGCGAATGTGTGGGTGAACGCGTACCACCGACACGAACATTTTTTCTTGAAAAACTTTTTTTCTATCCCTCGTGGTTACCGAGATATCGCTGGTTCGAGATTCCGTCCCATTTGTGTAGTGACGTCACACCTAGAGGCGCTGGCGTCGAATTCTACCTTTATCGGCTCATATCTCGCAAACGGTTGAAGATGGAGGAAATTCGCCAAACATGAAAAAGTTTTGGAATCACGAGATCTGCCGGAATTTCTACTCGATTTCTCGTGTCTCAATTTTTACCGAATCCCATGGTAAAAAAATTTGCCTCCGCTGCTTAATTGGATAGGAAACTGAACCATTATGAAAATACTGGTATAACCGATAGGTTTCCCTTATCCCATCCGAAGTTAATTCAGCCGGTGTCAGTTTCGATTTATTTGGCTGGATAGAAGCTGGGGGAGTCTTCGTTCCGGCCGCGAGCGAGCTTCGGACGGATGGTGCTCGGAAATGGAAGGTAATCCCATAATTCCCTTTAATCCTTCGTAAGGGGCCGTGGTTTCGGGATCCACTGCCGGACGGAGGCAATTTATATGCACACCCCGGAGCGACCGAAGCTCCCGGCGTACCCTCATCACCAAGGTTTCTCTCAAGGTTTCGTTACAGTGTTTCTCTAATTTCTTTCTCAACCTCTACCCTCTCTTCTCTCATTTCCCCTTCTCCTCCATTTCTATCTTCTTCAAATTTTTTTTTCTTAATCTCTCCATTTCCTTCTCGATTTTTTCTTCCCCCCTCCCCCTTTTTTTCTTCGCAACCTTCTCGATTTCCTCCTACTTCCTACTTCCTCCTCCTCCTCCTCCTCCTCCTCCTCCTCCTCCTCCTCCTCCTCCTCCTCCTCCTCCTCCTCCTCCTCCTACCCCTCCTCTTCCTCCTTCATTTCTTGATTCGCAACCTCCTCAATTTCCTCCTTCTTCCTCCACTTCCTTTTCGTCCTTCGAGTTTTCTACCTTCTCTTCTTTCACCTCCCCCCCCCTTCTTCCTTCCCCTCCTCCTCTTCTTCCTTTACTTCTTTCACCTTCTCTTCATCCCTCCCTCCCCCTTGCTTTAAAAAGACATTTGCGGTGTAAAGTGGAAAAATACACAAAAGCCATGGCTAGAAACTCCCCCTTCCCCCTGCCTCCCTCCCTACAGTCGACTGACTATCACGTACCGCGGAGTCGCAGTCGCGCATGCATACAAATTCGGTGCAGATAGCGCGGTCTCTCATCTGCAGTTCCTGTTGCAGCCAGATATAGAAATTCTTATACACACGTACAGAGAGATACACGCACAGAGATACACACACCTTAATTAATCCCATCTCACGCCCCAGTTCCACCCCTGGTATCAATTCATCGAAACCCCTTCCCCTCCTTCCCTTTTCTTATAATCATTCAAAAGGACCCATTCCGTCCATTCGGGAATGAAAGGAATTTTGGTTAATGAAAAATCGAACCGTGACAAGAGGACACCGGGGGACGAAAAGAGATAGATAGAGAGAGAGAGAGTGAAGAGACCGGGAAAGAGGAATAAAAGAATCGTGAACGGGAATATTACGACGAGCAGGTGGGTGAGACGCGCGTTAGCGGCCCGCCGGTAATGGGATTAAAGCAGAGAAGACTAATGGCTCCTGTCCCGCTCGTTGTTAGCGACGTTCGAATTGACGAATGGCTTGCATCTACACGGCACTCGCTCGGAAGAAGCCTATTTTTCATCCCCGGGAACGCACAATTCGGGGTGAGACGGTGAATGAATGGACAGTAGGCTCGGCTCCGGACTATCTTTTAACGGGCCGCAGGGAGGGGGAGTCCTTTCTTTTTTTCCCACGCCCCTTCCCCACTCCCTCCAATCTGCGTCGTCCTTCTCCTCTCTTCCTTCTTTTCCACCCAATCTCTTTAACTTTCTGTGTTCGCGTTTAGCTTCTTCTTTTTGTCTCATCACCTTCTCTTCTTCATTTGTCACTTTTTTTTGCTTGTATCAGTTTTCTTTTCTTCCTTCTTCTCACCCTATTTTTCTTTTTCTTTCCCCTTCCTTTTTCCGTCTTCCTCCCTCTCTCCTTGCTTCTACTTCCCCTTCTTCTTCTTCTCTCTCCACACTTTCTTCCCCGCGTGTTCTTCTTCCTTTCCCCGTTCGCGTCCCTCCACCTTCATTTTTCCCCTTCTCCTTGTTCTTTTTTCCCCTCATTTCAGTGTCATTATTTCCGCCTATATTTTCTCCCTATATAAAATCCATTATGCGTGAGTAAACCGCACCATCGCTGGCAAACCACTAGACCTATTGAGGCCATTTTTGCACCATATGCTATTGAAGTATCCAGCAAGGTTTTCAGATACGGTAGAGTTCGATAGATGGCGCTGGAGTCTAACTTCCACATTCATAGGCTGATTTCGCTCAGGATATTGTTTTTTTGGCCAAAAATATATGGTTTCACTGAACTTTGCATTCGATAGGTGGCGCTACAGTTACACTTCAAATAAATCGCCTGGATTAGCATATTTATTGACATATTTAATATGAATTTTCTAGGTTCTATATGTTATGTCTTTCTATAACTTGTGATAAATTTATTTTATTCTACCTCTTCACTAATGTTAAACCAGGGCTCCTGTTATATTGTTTGTCTGACAGCTTATTGAGGCATAAACAATTCAATCAATTAATCAATCAATCAATCAATCAACCATGTTTCCTTCTTCCTTCCTTTTCCTTCATTCCCCACCCTTCCTTTTCATTCTACTTCTTTTTTTCTTTTTCTTCCCCCCCTCTTCTCTTATTTCTCCCCTCTCTTGGGACGCTCTTTCTCTTCTTCTGCTCCTCCCGACAGGTAGGTGTACACGGATACGTACAATTAAAGACTGCAGTAGGTACACGACGCTATTACCACGAACACGTCTCTCCAACGGTAGGTGTATATACGTACATGAACATACTCGTACGTTTTACGAACTTCCCCGGATCATAAATCAGTCGAATCACGTGGGGGCTGAACTACGAATCGAAGCGAATCTCCAGGGGGTGATCAACTACGAATCCGTTCTACTCCTGGCGTTGGTTATATACATACCACATACATATACATATATACATACATACATGTATACATCCTAACTTCTCCCACCCACCGCCCCACTCCCACCGTTCCACTATCGGTCCGTCACCCTTCCGCATGGTCGGAATGTTCTGGCGGGGAGTCGAGGAGTGCAATAAACAAAATTCCAATTCCAGGGTTACTTCGGCATCGCTCGGTCCGCCAGAGGTCGAATCGAGAGGCGATGGGGAGGCATCTGGAGTTCCTCATAGGAATACAAAAGGAAAGAAAAAACAGGAGAATTCACTCCAGACGAGGCTCACAATCGGAGACGGGTGGATAGGTAGGTAGCGCGCGCGAGCTGATGTTGCTGCTTCTTTTGCGTGCGCGCTAAGAGCCAAACGGCCTGCATCAAGTACTTTTGCACGGCATTAACAACTTCCGAACCAAAGGAGCCCGTCCATTAGCCCGCCGAGAGCTTCTCAAACGGATACACACATACATTTGGCTGCATTGCTGATAATATATGTGTATAAATAATAATAATAATTTTTATTATCGTTATTATTATTATTACTATTATTATTATTATTATTATTATATTTTATACTCATTATTTATATTATTATTTGTATTATTATTATTATTATTATTATTATTATTATTATTATTATTATTATTATTATTATTGAATTAATACGTGACGGACAGTGAATGAAAAGAAACGGAAAGGATGTCGATTTGTGAAGAAAAGGAGAATTTCAGAAAATACCGCGACTATCTCGACGTCTAATAATTACTCGGGGAGGGTTATAATGGCTTTGAAAGATTATGTAATGTGAAAGAGAGGCACCGGTTGAAGTTGACCGACAACGACTGGCGAATATGAGCTCACGTTTCAATTCATTTCCGTCGGATTACAGCTGCCGGAGATCTTCTCAAATGCATAAATATAAATATGCATGTATATAGGAAGCGGGTTAGGTAGAAAGGAAGAAAGGTAGAATATGAGGATCTCGAATAACTTCCAGCCGGTGATTCCCGTACGCATCGCTCGCATGACCGGGAATGAGAATGAGGACGACCGCAAAATAAGAAACCGACCGGAAGTTCCGGTGGAAATCGCGATACCGAAAGTTTTTTGTTCTTTGCAGTTTTTCTCTAAGCTCGATCGTTCGAGAGATATAAGAGGTTAAAGATAGAATTCGACACCAGCGCCTCTAGGTGTGACGTCACTACACAAGTGGCGTGGAATCTTTAACCGATGATATCTCGGGAACCGTAAGAGGTAGAGGAAAAGTTCCTGGACAAAAAATGTCGAGGTTTTCGCGCACGATGCAGAAATGTCGTCGAATTTTTTAGTTTACGACAAATTTAAAATTAACCGGGAATTTTGACAGAACTCGCGATTGTAATGCTTTCCATCCGTTTTTCATTTTTATGCATCTTCAATAGCTTAGAAGATGTTAGCGGTCAAATGTAGAATTCGACACCAGCGCCTCTACTTGTGACGTCACTACACAAATGTATATGGAATCTTAAACCAAGAATATCTCGGGAACCATAAGAGATAGAGAAAAAGTTCTTGGACAAAAAATGTTGGGATTTTCGCGCACACTGCAGAAACGCCGTCAAATTTTTTAGTTGACGTCAAATTCAAAATTGACCGGGAATTTTGACAGAACTCGCGATTGTAATGCTTTTCATCCGTTTTTCATTTTTTTGTATCTTCAATAGCTTGGAAGATGTAAGCGGTCAAAGGTAGAATTCGACACCAGCGCCTCTACTTGTGACGTCACTACACAAATGTGTATGGAATCTTAAACCAAGAATATCTCGGGAACCATAAGAGATGGAGAAAAAGTTCTTGGACAAAAAATATAGAGATTTGCATAGACTACCTCTAGATGCTGTCAAAGTAGGCGGATTCTCAAAATCCAATTTCGGATTTGAATAAACAAAAGCTATACTCGCGGTTGAGTGACTTTGTAACTCAACAATTGAACAATTTGCGATAATTCGTCACTCACAGAAAATATCCGACCGTTGTGGGCTCGAGTCTCCTCGGTGGTCAAGAACACGATGGACAAGAGGCGCGATTTCATAAAGACCCGTTCGCCGAGGCGCGTAGCTACGCGAAGCACCCGCGCGTATGTTATCCACGTGACTGACGGGGTGGCGCATCATCCCTTGACTGGAACCATAGCGAAGGAAACAAGTTAGAGTGCAGAAGCAGAAGCAGAACCACGTCGGTGAGCGCGCAGGTCGCGTCCGGACCGCGCCGAAACGCTACCAAGGGACGCGAGGGTGGACAAGGAAGGACGATGCGTACCGGTGACCAACAGACGGAGACGCAATAGCGTCCGTTACGAGTCGCCATCGAGGGAACGGGCATCCCTTAATGCATCCGGGGCTAATCCGAACTCGGGCTTTCCGATTGGTACATGCGTTACTTGTTTTTATCCCGATAAAAGTAATTTTCAGAAATTTCTACAGAATTTCAGAAATTTATTTTAGCTTCTTAGAATTTTTTTTTTCAAATATTTTCATTTTTCTTCAAATTGTGAATTTCGTTTTTGAAAAATTTCCTGGAATTCGATGAAATTTCTCTTTTTAAAGATTTTCAGAAAAAAAATTTAACTTACAATTTCTGAAATTCTTGAAAAATTCCCCAAAAAATTTTGTTCAAATTTCTTTGAATTTTTCTGAAAAATTTTTGAGATTTCTCATAAAGAATTTGATAAATTTCTGAAATTTATTTGAAATTCTTAAAAATTTCTTTGAAATACTTTTATTTTTTGAAATCTTTGAATTTCGGTAAATATTTTTGTAAATTTTTCTGGAACTCGGTAACAAAATTCTGTTTTTAGAGATTTTCAGAAAAAAATTTAATTTAAAAGTTTAAAAATTTTTTTGAAATTCCTTTGAATTTCTCTGACAAATTTTACCGAATTCTTAGAAATGATTTGATAAATTTCGGAAAATTTATTTGAAATGTTTTTTAAAAATTTCCCGAAATTTCTTTCAAATGTTTCGAGATTTTTATGAAATATTTTTATCTTTTTTTATCTCTTTGAATTTTGTTATATTTTTTTGTAAAACTTCTTTTGGAGATTTTCAGAAAAAAATGTAACTTAAAATTTTGGAAATTTTTAGAAAGACTATTCCTAAAAAATTTTAATCCAATTTCTTTGAATTTTCAAAACAAAAAGCAATAACACCAGATTTTTCACGGTGGTCTTCCCATTCCTTCTATTTATTGCCTAGATAAACTCGTCGCTCTACGTGAATACATAATACTCAAAGCGTCGCGATATCCGCGATATCTGCTTTGTTATATATAATCCCAGGTTCAATCGATAAATTAATTATGAGCCGACTGGGTTAAATTAAGCCGTTTGTTTCCCACAGCTGGAACGCGACTTATCGGAAAATCCTGATTAACTGATTTTCCGACATTTCCATTCCAACCATTCGCCGTAATAGAAAAAGAAGACGGGAAAAACACTGAATTATAAAGAAAGCAAATCAAACGAAAGGGAAGAAAAGCGTAAAATAGATACGGCATAACAGAAATTATTATACCAAATTATTAACCCACGTACAAATTTCAAGAATGACCAAGAATTTGAGATTCTCTAACTTTTTTATTTTTTGTAATTTTATTTTTAAATTGCACCGTCCGGAAGATATACGCGGTGAAAGGTAAAATGAGACGCCAGCGCCTCTAGGTGTGACGTTACTACACAAATGGGATGGAATATTTATACCGAGGCTATGTCGGGAACTGTTTGAGATAAAAAGAAAAGTTCTTTTGACGGGACACGTCGAGATTTACACGCACAATGCAGAAATGATATCGAAAATTTTTTAAATTGACATTAAATGTAAAATTAATCGGGAATTTCGAAAGAAATCGCGATTCCGTAACTTTTTTGTTCTTGGTCATTTTTCTCGAAACTCGATCGTTCGAGAGATATAAGCGATCAAAGGTAGAATTCGACACCAGCGCCTCTAGTTGTGACGTCACTACTGAATCTAGAGGGGGTAGAGCAAAAGTTCTTTCACAACAAGTTTTAGGAACTATTTATTATCATACGTCAATTTGTTACAATAATACTACTAACAACAATAACAGCAACAATAATAGTAATAATAATAAAAATAATAATAATAATAATAATAATAATAATGATAATAATAATAATTCATCGCAGTGGTAATACAAGACAGTGAAATAATGAGTGAGGTTTGAGATTACAATCGAAGCTGCAAAAATGCCACAAACAGAGAAATGGAAACGGATACAGTCCGCGGAAGGTTTCACGTTGCGACAGATTACTCCGTTCCGGTATGTAAATAAGCTTTCATGGATGATGGATACATGGGTATGCGAGCAACGGGTGGTCGACTGGCGGATTCACGAGCTTTCAATTCTTTAGCGATCCCTGTAGGTATCTGATTTCCTCGTCGGGAACCTGTCCTATCGACGAGGCGATTGAGCGAATAGGTGGCGACATCTGGCGACGGAATTCGATATCACAGTCGAACATAGCGTCGCTGTTCAACCGCGTTACCTACGAATGGTAATCGGATACTCGCTCCAACGAGCGTCGGTAAACAGGGATTCCCGCGGGTAGATAACTTATCGTCAGACGGTTTCCCGTTTTTTTCCGGAACTTCGAGTTGACGCTGCTAATACCCTTTGTCGCCACGACTCGATTCAAGAGAGGAAATACTCCGATTCGTGGGAAAATACTGAAATTCGAAAAATAAAGCGCAGTTTCGAATTTGACGGTTTCCAAAAGCGGCTAATCGAAAGATAGACGCGGTTGAAGGTAGAATTCAACATTAGCGCCTCTAATGGCGTCGTTTGGGAAACCGCGTTATTTTTCGCAATTTTTTACGCGAGCAAATTGTTTGTGAAATAAATACGAGTAACTTTGGAAATGAATACTGGCGCCTCTCGCGGCAGCGTTAGGAAAATAGCTGGAATAAATATTTAAGTGCAAATATCTCGGGATATATTGGACGTAGAACAAAAATTCTACGACAAAATTTGCTTCAATTTTGATAAGCGATTTTCGGTCCTCGTTTAGCGACGAGCCGAACTGAATTTCGACGCTTCCAATGAAAGTTGGGTAGGACCACGTATACCGCAATCCCCGTCGTTTCGATGGCATTAATGCCCTTCGCAAGGGCAATCCCGATTGTACAGAGGGGTGGATAATAGTGTACGTCAGCATTGGGGTGATTCGGGGGAAAAACTATAGCCTAGGAAAAGAAGGGAAGGGAATGGTAGGGAATGGAAAGGAAAGGGTCCTGACCCAGACATAGGGTGACCTTGTTGTCTAAACGCCTACGGTGTTGCTTTTTGCTTCCTTTTTAATAGAATCCTTTACGCATCAGTCGCGTAGGATTATATATGGGTGTGTGTGAGCGTGTGTATATATATATATATAATATAGAAAATGTTCTTCAGAGAGAAAAATGTTTGCAACTCCATGAGCAATTGAAATACATATATGTATATTCTTGGACGGGTTCTTGGAAAGAAACACGGGAGTGTAAAAAATTGCCTCGCCACGAGCTTTTCAAAGCATCCTCTTTCTCGAGTATTCTATTTCCCTGATGTGTATACCATCATGTTTGCCCCTGTCTGCTGCACCCTACTCTTCTCTCGTGCATTCCACGACAAAGGGAGGATCGCTACGAGAACGATGCAGACATTGCATTTTACCTTCACCCCTTTTTTAACGCAACACCCTCGCTTTTTACTTTTTTTTTTCTCTCTTTCTTTCAGACCGCCGTAGTCGTCGCTCCCTATCTCCCTCCCACTCTCCTCCTTTTTACACAATATCTTTATCTTCCAACCCCCTTGTACATGGTCAGGTATACATTGCCTGATGCGTATGCATTTTACATGCATAATATATAGATGGACATCGTATATATATATATATCATATATTGACGAAAACCTCATACATATACATATATATATATTTTTTTTTTTTTCTTTCGGGTGGAAATTCTGATAGAACGAGATATTTATAATTTTTTTTTGTTTTTTAAAATTTTTTTGCTAAACCCAATCGTTTGGAAGATGGAGGCTGTTGAAGATAGAAATGAATACCAGCGCCTCCAGTGGTGGCGTCGCTGAACTATCGATAAGGAATCTTTGATCGAGAATATCTCGGGATCCGTGAGGGATAGAGAGAAAGTTCTTTAACGAAAAATGTTTGTAATTTCATAAGCTATCGAAATATATACATCACAATCCCGTGAATTAATTTATATTAAAATTAACCAGAAATTCCGGTAGAGTGTGAGATACCGAAACTATTTTGTCCTTTACAATCTTTCGCCGAGTCCCACCGTGTGGAAGATGGGGGCCGTTAAAGGTAGAAATGGATACCAGCGCCTCTAGTGGTGGCGTCGCTGAACTATCGATAACGAATCTGATCGAGAATATCTCGGGAACCGTTAAAGATAGAGAAAAAGTTTTTTAACGAAAAATGTTTGTAATTTCATAAGCTATTCAAATATGTACGTCGCAATCCCGTGAAAAATTTATATTAAGCTTAGCTAGTAATTCCGGTAGAACGTCCATTATGTACAAGCCAACGCATACGTAGACTCGGAAAGGGCAGGAACCCCTCGATATAGCCGTGATTGGACTCATGCATTCTACATACTCGGTAGACACGAGCCATCGGGAGAAGCGGGGCGGGGGTGCGAGAAGCAAAAGGAGACAAAGACATTGACATTCAAAAGCTGCGCCCCCTCGAGCTTCCCTGCACCAGACGAAACCCCTTCCGACCGAATGCAGGAGGTGTCTGTGCAAGCACACACGTAGCCCACACCGCGCCAGAAGCCACACGAGTATCGTGTGCATGTATCGCGCGCATAAGGGGACGCCCCTGACTACTCGAGCCGGCTGCACTCGTCAGCGTTCCGTCGCGACGCGTATGCGAATGCACCGGCACGGTCTGAAAGGTCCATCGCTCGCTCCATTCGAAAAGTCATTCATTTCTGATGCAACTCGCAATTATTCATGCACTTACTCATGCCATCGAGTCCTAATGCGCCGATTCCCTTCCTTCTCAGCCAATTTCCACGCTCTCGGAATGCACCGCGGGCTTCGAAAGCCACACGAAATATATATATATCACAAATTTCAGGTGGAAATCCGGTAGAACGAGAGATTTGCAAATATTTTTATTCTTTACGATTTTTCGTTAACGTCGACCGTTTGGAAGATAGAGGCTGTCGAAGGTGGAAATGCATAGCAGCGCCTCCAGTGGTGGCGTCGCTGAACTACCGATAAGGAATCTTTGAACGAGAATATCTCGGGAACCGCGAGAGATAGAGAAAAAGTTCTTGGACGAAAAATGTTTGTAATTTCATAATCTATTGATTTATGTACACACGGACAAGGTGTATGGCAAGCGTATGGCGAAAGTATGGCTAGAGTACGAAAGAATCGTTTGAAAATTCGATTTCTGGCAAATGATACCCGTTGGGCCCTAAACGAAAATGGTTACTCATCGTATAGCACGTGTATGGCGACAGTATGGCAACAGTCCGAAGAAACTCCTTTAAAATTAAAATTCTGAGTAACTATTTCGTTTAAGTTCAATCTCGAAAGGTTGAATTCCAACAAATGGGAAGAGTATGGCGATTGTATGGCGACAGTACGGCATTGATCCTTGGTAGGGTTTTTAAATAGAACCGTAGCGAGACAATACATAGCGCGGTACAATACATATGTATGTTGCATGTATATATATACATATATATCAGGTTGGAAGTTTGCCCCAGTACGTTGCACCCTTATCCTCCTCGAGTCAGTCGCGAGCGTTCTTCGTTTTTTCTGCGTACGTGTACGAGTGGCATACATGCCGGTGTATGCGTGCACCGTACGTGTGTGTGCGGGTGAAACCACCCTCGAGTTCGCTGCACCGCCGCCGAATCAATACCGGCAGACATCCTAACTCACTGGAGGTCAATGCCTCGTTCCCGTACTGCGCCCGACGACCTCAACCTCCTGCTACACCTTTCCTACCCTACAGCAGTGGCTTTAGCGGCAGTAGCGGCAACGGCAACGGCAATAGCAACCTCCGCGGAAGCCAGACACAAGAGGGGAAATGTTCTACCCTTGCTCTCCTCCTTTTCTCTCCTTTCTCATCCCTACGCTCGCTCCCCGGTCTTACCGGACTACCGCCAAGACCGATTTTTCACAGCCCCTTCTCGCAAAGCCCTCGCCGAGACTTTTCGAGGTCCCCCATTTTCCTCTCCGCCGCGAGGGACGAGTTTCTTCGGTTTTTCGCCCACCCCCGAGTCCACTCCACATGCGAATTTACCGGGGACTTTTCGTACTCTAGCTATACATTTGCCTTACATCCCTTCCATCTCTTAGGACGAAATTTTATCGTGGCAATTTGCCAAAATTTGAATTTTGGAAAGGCTTTTCCAGATTCTTGCAATACTTTCGTCGTATACTTGTCGTACTTTTGCCATACATTCTATTGATCTTTCCAGATTAAACTCCGTTGTAATATTTTATCGGAATTTCAATATTAAAAAGGCTTTTTTCGAATCTCGCCATACTCTTGCCATACTCCAGCTATACTCTTGCTCGACATTAAATCGACGTCTTTGGATCGAACCCTAGGAGGGCCAATGGAGGGCCGCGAGAAAGTTAGAGGGCGCTGGTGAGGCGGCACGATCGCTATTGTGACACGGGACGGGTATGCACCTATCTGGAACAGCGGGATTTGCGATGCAACGGAGGGCGTGGCAGTGGCATAGTGGCAATGCAGTTCAATCCGAGAGAGCGAAAGTTCGTCCCAGTGCCTCCATCCTGTCTGCGGGGCTCGTGGCTAGCAGGGATACGATACGATACGACACGACGCGACGCGACGCGACGCAACGCAACGGAAGGTACCGAGTCCTCCTCTCGTTGCCGAAATCCCTCCTGACGCGTCCCTCTGGCGGCGGCTGCGGCGGCGGTGGTAGCGGTGGCAGTGGCCAAGCGCCCTTTTCTCTTCGCACCCTTCCTCCCAGTCGTCGAATGCGTGC
This sequence comes from Gasteruption jaculator, assembly GCA_949825005.1. Lineage (NCBI taxonomy): Eukaryota > Metazoa > Arthropoda > Insecta > Hymenoptera > Gasteruptiidae > Gasteruption > Gasteruption jaculator. The sequence goes on along the minus strand of OX463773.1, from coordinate 7,578,596 downwards.
CAAGAAGATCACAGTCATCGCAATTCCCCGAGGAAATGCTAACCTACACTACCCCGGCGGCCCGGCACGCGGTTGCATCCATGCCCGTGTTGTTACGGTGTCGGTGACTGCTACCACCACCACCACCACTAATACTACTACTACACTACTATTACTACTACACTACTACTACCCTAGCACGCCACCGCTATTACTACTTGCCGCTACTGTCGCACTATATGGAGGTAGTTATGGAGGGTGAGGATGAGGGAGAAAAGAGAGGAAGGGGTGATGGTGGAAATAAGAAAGGGTGGAGAGGGGGAGGGGGAGGGAGAGGGAGAAAAGAGAAACGAAGGAGGAGAAGATTGGAAGAGGAAAGGGATAGAAGAAGGGGAGAAAAAAGAATAGGAAGAGGGCGGCAGGGGTTGGAAGGGGGGGGGGGGGGGGAAGGAGGATATAGAAGAGGTGATTTGTCGTTTGGTGGTAGCTCGAAGAAAGAAATTTGAATTTGTAATGCCGATAATTGTTAGTACCAACTATTATACTGTATTTGTAGCGTACGTATTTTGAAATGGATCCATTTCCCCCCTCCACAGGCGTACACACATAGTACCAAGGCATTCTAGCATATCAACTGATGGTTACATATAGGCGTCGAGGAGACGCAAGGTTAGAGCGGTCGTCGGGTCAGCAACTCCATGCTCCATGGAGTTGCTGCTCCTCTAATGGACTCTTCGCTCTCTTTCTTTCTTCCTTCCTTCCTTCCTTCCTTCCTTCCTTCCTTTCTTCCTTCATTCCTTTCTACATACTTAGACTGTAGTTTCTCGACTCTTAGCCACCCGTGCTTCTATAGTTTCCCTCCAGATTTCCATCTTTCGATTCTAATAACACGACAGTGGCGGATACTATAGTACTGTCGCTACCAATTACTATATTGTTACTATGGTATTGTCACTATTGCCTGCTACACTACTACTATTTTTTTTCTACTACTATAGATTCTACTTGCTGTACTATTACTATAGCACCGTTACTACTGCCTACTATACTATTACTATTTTTTTCTACTATACTATAGATTACAAATGTTGTACTATTACTGTAGTACCATCATTGCTGCCTACCATATTATTAATTATTCTGCTATATACTACTATTAACTGTCTACTATACGATTATATTACTTTTACTTTTTTTTTACCCAACTGTTACTTTCAACTACTATACCAAAACCATTTCTCTACATATAGTAGTTGAATAACATTCCAGCAATTGTGCCATAACTCATACACTATTATGGTAGCGTGGTAAACTACTATACATATACATATACCTATACATATACATATACATATATTAACCTCACCACACTAAACTAGACCCGTGTTCACCTAACAAACACATTATCGGAGGTTGAATGAGTTATCGATTACATGTAAACAAGGGAGAGAGAGAGAGAGAGAGAGAGAGAGAGAGAGAGAGAGAGAGAGGGAGAGAGAGACGTAGACGAATGCCATCCAAAGAGGGCTTACGGAGGTCGAGGGGATGGTGGGGGAGGGCTGAAGTGTTGTTTTTCGTCTGCACCGAGACATTCGTGTAAAACCCTTGCACGTATGCATGTGCGCGAGCAGTCGATACGCACACACCCCCTCATACACATGTTATTATGAAAAAATCAAAATATAATTAATAAAAGTTACTTATTATTAACTTTCATTAATTTACGTGTAATTCAAAGCATGCGAGTGTGCGTGTGTGTGTGTGTATGTATGTATGTGTACGTGCGGGTATGTGCAAAAACCCTAGGTAACGTGGGGTTGGCAACCCCATAGGAGGCAAGACACACACGCGTGAAAGGCGACGAGACAGAAAGGCAGACAGACAGACAGACAGACAGACACACAGCCACATCGACAGAGAGACTGACAGACAGACGGTCAGACGGATAGACGTGGAAACTAAAGGGTGACCCAGACGAGAGCCCGTTCCGAACGTCCCCTCTTCGAGGCGTATTTGCAACGGGCTCTCTTTCACCCTTTGTCCGATGCAAAGGTAATTCGGTAATAAGTCGGGCTGGAAAAATTGCAGAAACTCAAACCTTGGAGTTTCCAAGTTCGTCCCGCGAACTTTCAAGGTTCCATGAAATTCCCCCAGAAAGCTGCGATTTTTCAAAGCCGAAGACTCTACGTATGTGTGCGCGCGCGTACGTGAGTAAAAGGATTTTCGATAGTCGCAAACGAAAGTTCTTTAAAAACGAAGCAATTTTGGTTGAAGAAATTTTCCTCTAACTCTCATGGTTCTTGAGGTATCCTCGATCAAAGATTCCTTATCCGCCACCACTAGAGGCGCTGGTGTCCATTTCTACCTTCGACAGGCTCCAGATGTGGCAGAAAATTGTAAAGAACAAAACAGTTTCGATATCTTACATTTTACCGGAGTTTCTAATCAACTTTAATGTAAATATTTTAATAATAATAATAATAATAATAATAATAATAATAATAATAATAATAATATAAATATTTTAATCATTTTCAACAGCTTACGAAATTACGAACATTTTTGGTTAAAGAATTTTTCCTCCGTCTCTTACGGTTGCCGAGATATGCCCGGTCAAAGATTTCATGGCATTCGTTAAACGACGCCACCGCTAGAGGCGCTGCTTTTGAATTCCACCTTTAACCGCCCCTATCTTCCGAACGGTTGCGTTTAGGGAAAAATGGTAAGGGAGAAAAAACATGGGAAATCTGAAATTCCACCGGAAGATCTTACCAAACGTTAATATTAATGGGAATTGAATCTTTGATAACCACGGTATAGATGAAATTCGCGTGTACGACGAAAGGATGGTTCGTATGCACGTATGTATGCGTGTATGCGCGCATGCATGCAGGCGCGTGTATCCGTGTCTCCGATACGCGGGTGGTGCGGTACTTTATCAAGGGCTTTCGCAACCCTTCCCATTTACACTAGGGGAAACGTGGGTTCTGGAAGCAAGGCTGTCTGGATCGGAGGGAGGTAGAGGGTAGTCTGCTGGAGGGGGTGTCTGGGTCAATCCCCTTCAGTTCGAGGGTTCCCAAACGCATTTTCCGTGGTTCGCAAACTTCCCCCGGACCTTCCGGGACACGCGACATAGTTTCCTTGTTCCGACCGTTCCTCCAAATTCACGACCAACTCCTTCGATCCCTTAAAATTAGGTTTCATCCTTTTAGCGGCACGAATGAGCAAATAACTTTGAAATACACTACATATATAGAATTATTATATTTATATATATATTTCTTATTATATATACGTTTCTCGTTACATCATATATACTTGGAATGCAATTTTTTTTTTCCGGGTGGAAAATCCGATAGAACGAGGGACTTACAAACTTTTTTGTTCTTTACGAATTTTCGCTAAATCCAACCGGTTGGAAGATGGAGGCTGTCGAAGGTAGAAATGGACACCAGCGCCTCTAGTGGCGGCGTCGCCGAACCATCGATAAGGAATCTTCGACCCGGAATATCTCGAGAACCGCGAGATGTGGAAGAAAAGTTCTTGAAAGGAAAATGTTTGCAATCCCAAGAGATAATCCCACGCACGAAAACAGGAATGATAAATGATATTGCGGGATCGCAATGATTTAATTTTATTATTGTCGATGAATAAATATATAAATCCAAGCCCAAGATCAACACTGCTGCCGCTGCTATTGCTGCTGCTGCTGCACGCTGCACAATTGGTTCAGTGGGCCGTCCGGCGACGCATTGTGGCCTTGACGAAGTGCATCGAACTCAAATGCAATAATGCACTTCTGCCGCAGCCTTCTTTTACACGTGTGCATGCCTTGCCTGTGTATAAGTGCCAAGGCGTTATCAACGTACTCTTGCTTTACTGTTGCCATACTATTGCTGTACAATTCAAAATCATTTATATACATGTAATGATTTATCAATAATAATAATAACAATAATAATAATAATAATAATAATAATAATAATAATAATAATAATAATAATAATCTGCAAAAATACAGATGCATGTACATGATAGCTCGTACGCGCGTGTGTGTGTGCGTGTGTTGCAACGCCGGTGCAAAACAAGGAGTGGAGAACATTAACCCTTGCATGAAGCTGTCGACGGCCCTTCAGCGTACCTCAAACAACGAATTCCCTACACGCGAAACCCTTTAACGAAATGTAAACTCGTTGCACGTAACTTTCGGAGAGTCTTCGAGTGAAAAAAAAAATTTTTTTCTTTCTTCTTTCTCCACCATATCTCGTTTTTTCTCCTCGCACGGAACATTCTAGTACATATTTTCTAAATGCAACCGTTTGGGAGATAGGGACGGTCAATGGTGGAGTTCAACAGCAGCGCCTCTAGTGGGTGGTGGCGTCGAGCAACGAATGGGATGGAACCCGAAATCACCGATGTCTCCAAAAAAAAAAAAAAAAACGAGAAATAATAAAAAAGTTTTTCGAAAACATTCTAGGAAATTTCTTTCTAAGCGCAACCGTTTTGGGAGACAGAGGCGGTTAAAGGTGGAATCCAACAGCGGCGCCTCTAGTGGTGGCGTCGAGCGACGAATGGAATGGAACCCGAAACCACCGGTATCTCGGCACCTACGAGAGGTGGAATAAAAGTTTCTCGACAAAAAATTCTTCTTTTTTCATCGAGGCTCCAATGGCGAAGGCGAAGAAACGGTGGATGCAGCGAGAGAGGAGGAAAAAGGAATGGAGGAATCCGAAGGGCCATGTGAGGATGGAAAACGCGTGTGTTCCATATTTTTAACTGGTGCAGCTGGAACAAGGTTACCGGGATTCACGGAATATCGCATCCCCAGGATGGTTTTCTTTATCTCCTTTTCGGACGGCCTTTCCCTTGCGTGGTATTTATACACCGGCAGGGGAACGACGGTATTTCGGTCGTTCCGATGCGTTTCTACCACGGTGATGCTTAACGCTTAACCTTGAACTGATGCGCAAACGAAGTGCAGTCGTCGTCGTCGTCGTCGAAAGCGTCCTAAAGTTTATTCTCGGACGTGGTACGCGAAGCCGCGTAGCGGATGTAAGAACTCCACGCCCTTTCTTTATCGTAGCGGCCTTCTTACGCGCCACTGAACCGCATTTGGTCGATCTCATCTTACCCATCGATCGCTATAGGATCGAAATGGAGGGCGTTGCTGTCAAGACGGTGAAAAACTGAACAAATTTTGTCCAAGAAGTTTTCCTCTATCTCTTCTAGTTCCCGAGATATACCGACTCGAAGGTTTCGTTAGTAATAGTTCGATAGCGTCGTCACTAGAGGCGCTGGTATCTATTTCTACCTTTAGCGGCCTCTATCTTTCGAACGGTTGCATTTAGGGAAAAAGTGTAAAGAGTAAAAAAGGTGCAAATTCCCGGACTTTAATCGAATTTCTACTTAATTTTGAATTTACTATAACTATAGTATTTTTACAATACCGCTATTGCATTACTACCATACCAATACGGTACAACTATTGTATATGTACTGTTTGGGGTTTTGCTAGGGTTTTGCTGGGGTTTTGCTGCGGTTGAACCCCAGCATTATATCGTTACAATGCCACAACTATACTGTTACTATACAGCTACCATACTATTACGTGAGTGTGTTTCCGACTGCACAGACGTACGTGTATGTGTGTGTGTGTGTGTGTGTACACATGTAATAAAGGTACGATGCACCTACATGCAGTCAGGTCAAGGCCGTATCCCTCGTGTGGCGGGTCGGCTGATTGTGAGTCATTCGTGTAGAATCGTGCTTGCAATGCCCTGCCGGTTACGGGTGCATCGAACCCAGTGACCGTTGCAGCTGCAAAACTGCATGTAGGCAGCGTGCAAAAACCCAATACGCGCCACGGCTATACTACACTGTACCGTACCACGCCATACCACGGCAAACAGCAACGCACTGTAGTACCACGGCTGCACTATACCCAAGCTACCCGAGTTAAATGCACTTCGCGAGTCGAGGATCGATCGAATTCTCGATTTATGCGCATTCGATCGTGTTATTGCATTTTCAATATTCCATTTCCGACAGTTCCCGAGACATCCTCCATCAAAGGTTCCATGCCATTGGTTGACCGATCCCGCGACTCGAGGCGCTGCCGTCGAATTCCACCTTTAACCGCCTTTATCCTCCAAAGGGTTGCATTTAGAGAAAAATCGCGAGGGACGAAAAAGCTTCGGAAGCTCCAAGCTTCTACGGAAAATTCCGGTCAAAGAAAAAAGTGCATCCCCCGCGATGGCACTGCCACCGATGGATCCCAACCGATTACCTTATCCTCGAAAAGCTGCATCATCCCCAGACACCCCTCCCCCTTTCCATCCAATCCCATTCCTCCTTTCGCAGGAGTGTGCATCCCATGCACTTCTGACTGCATTTGCGTGGGCATGTGCACGTTGGGAACGCTTTCAGGATCGCGAGGATCCAATTACCGGCTAATTACGGGAGTGGCGGTGAAAGAAAGACGCGAGGGGGTCGAAACTTCTCGGCACCCCCGAGCCCTCGCGCGAGTGAACGTCGGTGCAGGAGTGCATCAAGTGTGCAATTAGTCCGTCTGGCGCATAGGCCCCGCTCTCCCCGTCTCTCCCTTTACTCCAGAAACTGCGTTGCACACTGACACATCGCAGACGTCGGGGGTTGCCATTACCTACCCCCTTCTTCTTCTTCTTCTTCTTTTTCCCTTCCTTTCTTTCTCTTCTCCACCGATTTCCGTAATTAATACCGCAATTAAGGGTGGAAAGGAAGGAATCGGGGTGGCCAGACTCGAACCCGAGTCTCGTCGGTCGAGAAAGAGGCTCTCTTCTTAAAACCATCCCCTGATTCGTTTCCCTTCTTTTTTTTCCCTCCTCCTTCTTCTTCTTCTTCGTCATCATCTTCCTACCCCGATTCCTAACCCTACAATCCACCACCCCCGAACCGGCGATCCACTCTTGACTGCGTGGGGCTGCGTTGCCATGGCGATAGTCACCCTTAACCCCTACCGTTACCAGCGCCAACACACACCCACACCGACGCGTGGTGGTGTACTGTCGGTGTCCCGCCACCAAGAGAGTGCTTTCTACTATTGGCACATACATGGTCTTCTACCACTACCACCACTACTACCATTACTACTACTACTACTACTACTATTATTGCTATGATGACGACCTCTACTGCGTTACACTACTACAACCACCACCACCACTACTACTACTACTGCTACTACTACTACTACTACTACTAATGATACCATAGCCGCTGCTGGCACTAGTGCCAATAGCTCGTACGTCTACGAGCAAGAGTGTGACCCCGACCTTTCAGGTGGATGACCTCCACTGCACCAATACTGCGCGCGCAAATCCATCCCCTTCGGTGTCGGTGCGAGTCGGGATCACGGTGGTAGAGTGCACATACGCACGACCACATGCACATACAGACGCATGGTACACGGTCATGCCCGTGCTTATTTGTACGAAGGTATACACACTTGCGTTCAACGCGAATTCGTATGTGTGTGTATATATTCATTTATTTATCTGCTTATTCGTCTATTTATTTCTTTATATAGCTCGTGACGATATAAGAACTTTTTGCTCAAGGAACCGTTTCTCCGTTTCCCATAGCCGCCGAGATATCCTCGGTAAAAGTGGCCATCCATTCGTGCTGGACGTCGCGTCTAGAGGCGCTGGTGTCGAATTCCACATTTGACCGCTTATATCTCCCAAGCGACTAAAGATACGGAAAAATGATAAACAGTCGAAAAGTCTTAAAATCGCAATTTCTGCCAATGTTCCCGGACAATTTTCGAATTTGACGTCAACTCAAAAAATTGACAGCATTCTTGCATCGCGCGCGAAAATCTCGAAATTTTTTGTCGAAGAACTTTTTCTCTATCTCTAGTAGTTCCCGAGATATCCTCGGTTAAAGATATCATACCATTCGTGTAGTGACGTCATGCCTAGAGGCGCTGGTGTCGAATTCTACATTTAACCGCTGATATCTTCTAAAGGATCGAAGATAGAGAAAAATGTCAAAGAGTAAAAAAGTATAAAAATTGTAATTTTTATTCGAATTTCCAATCAATTTCGAATTTGGTGTCAACTAAAAATTTCAATAGCACTTCCGGGTTGTATGTGAAAATCCCGACACTTTTTGTTAAGGAATTTTTCTTCCACCTTGTGTCGTTCCCGAGATATCTTTGGTTAAATATTCTATCCAATTCGTGTAGTGACGTCACATCTTCCGAAGGATCGAAGGTGGAGGAAAATGGCAAAGAACAAAAAAGTTTAAAAATCCCCTTTTGTATCGAAAATTCTACATTACGATATAGCAATTTCCACCATACCGTTGCACCGAGATGGGGAAAGTACTCGATAAGGCGAGAAAAGAGGGACGGGGGAAGACACAGACAGACCCACACAGACGCATAGGTATCGTTGCATCGGTGGCGCGGTGTAGAATTTCCATAGGGAAGTTTTTCATTCCTTGGCAACAATGTCTGGTAGCAACGAGTGCATTTCCCCTTGCGGCACGTAAGCATTCTCAGTCTGGGCGAAAAGTAGAGAAGGGTCGGGTCGAGTCGAGTCGAGTCGAGTCGAGTCGAGTCGTGTCGAGTCGAGTCGAGCCGAGTCGAGCAGACGTCGCCAGCCAGCGTTTCTATGCGTCGGCCGCCGTCGGCTTGTTTCTATGTGAGGGTGCAGACAGGAAAGGGTGAGCAACCCTTGTCTGGCGCATAGGCGTAATGCATTCGCCAGCGCCGTGCCGCTATTCACTGGGTAATACGTACGTAGATACTTTCGCCAGACGGGTAACCGGGTCAACCTCCAATTTCAAACGGAGGACACGGACACCCGCTCCCTTCGGTCTCTTTGTTTCTTCTTCGTTCTCTTCTTCTTTTGCTTCTTTTCCCGCTCCTTCTTTATTGTTTCCTTCTCCCTTTTCATCTTCTCCTTCTTCTCTTTCTTCGTGTTCTTCTACTTCTCATTTTGCTTCTCCTTCTTTTTCTTCTGCTTCTCATCCTTCTTCTTCTTTTTCTTCTGGCTGTTCTCTTTTATCTATTTCTTAACCTTCTCCCTTTTCGTCCTCATGCTCCTGCTCCTCCTACTCCTTTTCACTCTCCTCCAACTCCATAACCCCTTCCCCACCACCTCCTTCGGCTCCACCACCCCTCCCCCTACACCTCCACACCCCCCCCCCCCCCCACACCACCTCCATCACCTCCACCACCTCCACTCCTCCTTTTTCCCTCTCCCTCTACCTTATCATCCGCAAATCCTCTTTATATAAATATATATTTGCGAATGTAAATAATACAGTACATTATTATCAGTTGACATTGAACTTTTTATCACTGGTATCTTATCGCCCGATTATTCTTGGCATATTTACAAAAAAAGACGAAGCGCTTTGTCAGTCAGACTACAAATTTCATGAATTTTTAAGTACTCGTTACTATATATATGTATATACTTAGAGGAAAGTTTTATATATACATAATATGTATACATAAAACTTTGTGAAAAGCAAAAATAATACGAAATGGATGAAACGTGTGCTTTCCACTCGAGTACATTTAAAAGAGGCATTAATATGTATGAGAATCAACAACAAGTTGAGAATTTTACGAACACGCAATGCCATGACCTGACGCAATCGAGAAATCAGGCACCGACTTTCTGATAAACACCTACGCGTAAACAAGAGCGCGTCCGACTATCAATCGCCGCTGGATGTACCGTCGGAACAACGCGATACGTCGCGACGGCTATTTACTTATGCGGCCGGTCGGAAGAAGAGAAATGATATTTTTCGTCACAATTCGAGAGACAGCGGCGCCTCTAGTGGTGGCGTCGCCGAATTACCGATAAGGAATCTTCGACCGAGGATATCTCGGGAACCGTAGGAGATTGAGCAAAACTTCCTGGACAAAAAGTGTCCAGTTTCCTCTGACGCGTTTTTTCCCATGCTCGAAACGACGCTAGACGCAATATCGCCGACGCTCGTTCGCAAAATCGTCGCGTCTCGTCGTTCGGACCGGTTCCGCGGATGAAGGTCAGCAGCAGCAGCAGCAGCAACAGCAGCAGCTCACCGGGTGACATTGCGCTGGGTCCGTCTTCGGATGAGGCACGAGCCGATCCGTGCGTGTTCCTCTCGCTTTCTCTCGGCTCCGGCCACTCTCGCTTTCTTCTCGCGCCCTCGCGAAAGCGCTCTACTTACTCGGACGGCGTTCGCGATAGAATTCGCACGCCGTTTTTCCCGAGCGGGTGAACAACCGCTGAGATAGATAAGCCGTTATAGCTTTATCATTATTATTGTTATTATTATTGTAGAAATAAAAATAGCAACAATTGAAAGTCGAATGTTTCAAATTTTCTATCTCGGATTTTTTATCCTTTTTTATTTATGGATTTTCATTCGAATCCGATCTATTCCATCCTTGGTCCTGTTCCTATCGTCGTTGTTGTTCCTGTTCCCGTGGTTCCCGTTGTTGTTGTTGTTGTTGTTGTTGTTGTTGTTGTTGTTGCTGTTGCTGTTTCTGTGGTTCTCGTGGTTCCTGTTGTTGTTTCTGTTCCTGTGGTTGTTGTTGTTCTTGTAGTTCCCGTTGTTGTTCCTGTTCCTGTGGTTGTTGTTCTTGTTCCTGTAGTTTCTGTTGTTGTTAATGTTGGCGTTGTTGTTTCTGTTCTTGTTCGTGTTCCAGTTGTTCCTGTTAAAATTTTTGTTCTTGTTCTTGATATTATTCTTATTCTTGTTTTTGTTCTTGTGCGTGTTTCTGTTGTCATTTCTCTTGTTGTTGTTTTTGTTTCTGTTCCTGTTGTTGTTTCTGTTGTCTCGTTGTTGTTGTTGTTTTTGTTGTTGTTGTTGTTGTTGTTGTTGTTCTTGTTGTTGTTGTTCTTGTTGTTGTTGTTGTTCTTTTACGTCGGAGAAGCGTATTGATTACTTTTTTGTCACACGAATTTTCACCGTTTCAACGATTCCTTTCTTTGCTCGGAAAAGTGGGAGGCAGAGAGAAAAGTTTCCTTAGAAAACCGGTACGGCGGGACGAGATCGAGCGAGAAATCAAGAGCGAGCGTGAGAGATGGAGATCCTCGCGGAGAATCTCAACCGTTTCGCTGTTTGTAGGAAATACGTATAATCGGCACGTAATTCGGTCGATCCAATAATCGAACCAATTCGATCCTGCTTCTCCTGACTCTTGAGCTTTCGACTTCTCCGACCAATCTCAAATGCGTATACCATCACGCGTTTCCGTTGGTTTTCACGATTAATTCTTTATCACCAGTCATTATTGACGACAAACAAGTGAAAGTCGTAAAAGAGGCTGTTTCTTAAAACTTGATCAATTACTTTAATTAACATATACGTGCTCGCTACTTTGCAATCATTTTTATCGCACGTCATTGTAAACTTGAATCATTCGAAAATCCAAAAATTCGATTTTTTCCAACCTGACGCGAGATTCGAGCTCGACGCACGAAAATCCAATCCGTGGAAAAGCCAAAGACCGCGTTAAACGCTTCGCGAAAAAGAAAAAGTGGCAGTGAAAGGGTTAAGAAAGCGAAACCCGAGTCTTTTCACTCTTTTCACTTTCCTCGCGCTTCTCGCGCTTACGCGGCTCTATCGATGATCGCTATCCATGCCGGATAACCTCGCGCGATGCTTACGGAGCGGACGAACGCCGATCGCGAGAGAAAATTCCGCCGTATCTGGGCATCCAGCCGTATCAAAGACTCCGTCTGTCTCTCTTTGTTTTCTTTCGCGAGGTACACGCGACCGTTCGAAAGATAGAGGCGCTCGATGGTGGAATTCAACAGCGGCGCCTCTAGTGGTAGCGTCGGTCAACGAACAGCCTGGGATCCTCAACGAAAAAGTCGATAACGTATCGTACCTCTATTACACGCGTATACGCACACACGTGCGTGTGTGCACTCGGAAACACGCACATGTAATAGTAGTACTGCAATAGTAGTAGTGTAAAAATAGTATAGTTATAGTAAATTCAAAATTAAGTAGAAATTCGATTAAAGTGCGAGAATTTGAACCTTTTTTACTCTTTACACTTTTTCGCTAGATGCAACCGTTCGAAAGATAGAGACCGTTAAAGGTAGAAACGGATACCAGCGCCTCTAGTGACGACGCTATCGAACCACTGCTGCGAAACCTTTGACCCGGGATATTTCGGGAACGGTAATTGCTAGAGGAAAAGTTCTTTCACAAAAAATGTTTAAAATTTCACGCGGAATTCAGAATCGCTATTGAAACCATCTTTCGATCGTGTTGAAATTTGAAGTTGACAAGAAGAAAATCCACCCTGTAGCCGAAAACGAAAGAGAAAAAAAAAAGGAAGAAACGAAGAGACACCTTCGCCTCGATCGGCAGCAGCAGCATCTGGAGGTCATAGAAGAAGCTATGATGTATCGACGTTTACGACTACCAAGAGCGGCCGCTGCGAACGAGGAAGGCTTTCTCCGACACCTCGGCCTTGAGCTCGAGCCCCAGAGCGACCGGTGAACTTGAACCAGTCTCACCTCTTTCCAACTCTCTCTCTCTCTCTCTCTCTCTGTTACTCTCTCTTTCTCTGTTCATACCACTACACATGGAGACACTCGACTCCTTACCGGTACGGTTCGGTGCGGCGCGATGGTCACACAACCGTTCTCCAACCGACGATGTCTGTGTGGCCACCAGGGATACGTCATCGTCATCGAAGGGACACTCGGTACGATAGATTATACGATGCCGCGAGACCGGTAGCTCCGATTCGATAACCCCCAAACGACGGTTAGCTCATTTTGCCTCGATATTATCAATTTTATAGCGACATATTATTTTTTTTTAAATTTGTTTAATTCTTGCTTGGTCGACGATGAATAATATACCTTTATTTTTTTTTGGTTTTTCGTTCAGCCAGATTTGTATTGGTTTTTATATCATTTATACACGTTTCGATTATGTGACGCCGATCTTCTTCGGTATTATTAAATTTGTAATGCAAATTACAATAATTTTTTTTTTATCGATATTGATTTTTTGATCAATATATATTCTATATGTTACATTTGTATTTTATTTGATCTATATAGCGTATGTATATATAGATGTCATATAATATGCCTGCAATAATAATAATAATCCAAACAATTTCCGTCGAAGAACTTTTTCTTTACTTCTCGCAGTTTCCGAGATATCGACCTTTCAATATTGTTGCCACCCGGTCGTTTCATTCCATCGCCACTAGGGGCACTGGTACTTCGTTCCAAAGTCAACCCTTTTCATTTCGCGTTCGAATAATTTTAGAGAAAAATTGCGGAGTGTAAAAAAGACTGGAAAGCTCGTTCCCTATCGAAATTTTACGAACGGCAATCGATAGGTTATGAAAATCCAAGGAAATTTCGTTGAAGAACTTTTTTTCCATCTCTTATAGTTTCCGAGATATCTTTGGTGGAAGGTTGTTGCTACCCGTTTCATTGATTTCACCGCCACTAGAGGCGCTGGTGGTTATTTCTACTTTCGATAGCTCGTAGTGTCCGAACGGTTGGATTCAGAGAAAAATCGTAAAAGGTGGAAAAATTCGGAATTCTTCGATTCCTTCGAACATTCGTATCGATTTTGGTATAACTCCCAATAATGTATGTATATGTGCCTCCGATAGACGTTAATTTGATTTCACCGATGGAAGTAGCGCAAATGTAAATTTCGCGCGCTTACAATCGTAATAATAATAATAATAATAATAATAATAATAATAATAATAATAATAATAATAATAATAATATAATAATAGCAATAACAATCTAGATGAGAGCGAGAGAGAGAGGGGGGGCAACGAGAAACCGGTCCCCTGGAGTGGCCTGCGGTAGCCTTGCGATCTATGAGCCGCAGCCGTGGGTATAACTCAGCACGAGTCTCGTTGGATTAGGTTAGGGACAAAACGCGTTATAGCACGCATGGCTTGGAATAGACCGAGAGAGATCATATATACCCACATACATATACTCTCTTTCTCTTTCTCCCACTCTCTTTCCTTTTCCAACTATCGCTCACTTACTCACACCGACGCACACTCGGGTATGACCGACCGGCTGCTGAGCGAAGCAGCCCGAGATAACGAGCTATTGCTGGCGCGTCACCGATAAACGTTCCCTTGCGTATTTGGTCACTGTGTATGTGTGTGTGTGTGCGAGAGTTTCTTCAAACGCAGTTTAACCCTTCGCGTCACGAAATTTTTCTCTCGAACCGTTTTACCTTAAAAAAAAAGAAGAAATATACATATACATATATAACAAAAAAATAGAGAGTGAGAGACCTTGACCTTCGATGTCGGTATGGATGAAAGGGACCCTTAATGCCCCCTAGGTGCCGTTTCTTAGGTAATGAAAGGGGTGCAAGGAGAGGGAGAGGCGGACCTTGACCCTTGACCCCCTTTAGATTTTTTGTTGACAAATAAAGAAAGGGGGAAGAAGGGGGCGATATTTATTTAGGTTCCTTCTCTTTATATATTTTTTTTGTATTGTGGATTTGACTTTGAAACGACCCCTAAATTTCAAGGAGTTATTTTGAGGGAATCGAGACCCACTTCAAGGTCAACTTCGAGTGATTGCATACAAAAAATTGAGATATTATATGTATATGTATATTTCCTTTTCTTCGGATGGATGGATGGACGGACGGACGGACGGATAGATGGACGGGGTTCTGGCGAGTGCGAGAAAGCGGGGCTGCGGGGGCTGATCGATAAAAGCGGCAGCAGCAGCAACGGCAGCGGCAGCACGCGGGTTCACGAGCCTCGTTCAAGGACAAGGCCACGTGACAGCACACCCGCGACCGCGCACTCTCGGCAACCCCTGCCACGTTCCCCCGCGTGTCTTCAGGAACGTAGCTCGCGTCCGCCGTCCCTTTTCTTCTCTCTCTTTCTCGCTCACTCGCTCACTCACCTACTGACTCTCTTTCTCTCTCTTTCCTAAGAACCCTAACCTCCCGGACTGAAAGGACTTCCGGGTGGGAGGCTCTCTCGCGAGTTCCGGGGGGAATACACCGATCTTTCGGAAAAAGCTCGATTTGAAATTTCGAATTGAATCGAATCGAAGCGAATAAACGATTAAATATTTGTACAATTAATTGATGAAAAATTGAAAAATATTAATTCAATCAAAATACGGATTTCGTATTATTAATTTATTATTTGGTAATGATCATTAGGATTTTTTTCTTCTAAATTACATTTCTCGAGCCATTCGTATGGGATTTTATTATTAACGATGTTATTGCAGTTATTATTATTATTTTTATAATTCAAGAAGAAATTGTATCTCGCCAACCAGTAGCAGCAGTAGTGGTACCGCTACCGGTAGTAGCGGCGATAGTAGTGGTTATATATCGAGTCATAAAAGTGAAGCAGCAATCAAAGTGGTGTAACACGTGAAAGCGAGTCTCCGTACGAAATACACCGTGCAGACGTCCGAGAGGAGTGGGGATCTTGGCACGCGTGCACCGGCAACCGGCTCGCCAATACGTCCCACCTCCCCCGTACGCTCTCTAGGAAAAGCTTCGGGAGCGCACGCGCCGGTGGGATATTGTTTTCCCTTTCGCACCACATCTCTCAAGCGTACTTACGTGTGTGTGTGTGTGTGGGTTCGCACACTTTCTTCGGTACCCACACGACGCCAAACACTCGTTACTCGGAGACGTCGGAAGCAGCTCACAGATGGCGCTGTCGATTCCCGTTTAGGTTAGGTTCCCTTCTTAGATCTATTCGGAAAACTTCCAGTTGACCTTGAAGTGACCCCTAAATTTCAAGATGGAGGTCAAGGTTTACATTAAGAGTAATGACGGGTATGAAATTCTAATACGAACGAGGTGATGTCGCGGCGAAAAGTGACCCTTGGGGGGGTCAAATCAACTTTCGTGTAAAAGTAATGAGAAAAAAACGTTTCGTTCTTTTAGCAAAGGGTATGAAAAGAGCAAATTTTGAATTTGGCATTCAATGATGCGATTCTGACGTCGAGTGGGAACGACCCTCGAGGTCAGGCAGACTTTTCTCTCGGTGTCTATTTTTGACAAGAGCAAGAGAATAATCGACGAATTATACATTCGGAAGGTAACACTCGTATGTGTGTGTAACCTAGTATCTCCAACGCACTTAGACGTCATACGTCTTTCTAAAAATACAAAAGTTGCAGGATCAAGAATTTTATCGAATTTTCTTATCAATTTTGATTTTGGTATCGATTTAAGATTTCAAATGCGTCTCCGCATTCTGCATGAAAAACTACACAACTTTTGTCAAGAACCTTTTCCTCTAGCTCTTACCGTTCCCGAGATATCCTGGGTCAAAGGTTTCGTAACAGTGGTTCGATAGCGCCGTCACTAGGGGCGCTGGTATCTGTTTGTACCTTTAACAGCCTCTATTTTCCAAACGGTTGCATTTAGAAAAAAAGTGTGAAGAGTAAAAAAGTTTCGAATTCTTGGACTTGAACCGAATTTCTGCTCGAAAATTCCAGGTTATTCGTTGACCGACGCTACCGCTAGAGGCGCTGTTGTGTGTATGTAAACAAATATTCATACATCCATACGACATCCCTATCCACAAGCGAATATACACATCCACGCATGTGTGTGTGTCGTTTACCAACACGTGGCGTATTGGTACAAATACACATACGCACATACACACTTATCGTCACCTACAAGAGGTTATGCAAAGATTAGCAAGCATCAAACACACATTCCTTCCACATACGCACTCAGAGTCACTAACTCAAATACACACAGCATAGACACGCACACAACTGACTCCCAATACACATTTCATCACCAATGAAGGGGAATCCAAAGGTAGCGAGTATCAGTGCACACTTTGGTTCCCCGCACACTCATACACTAACTCACCCTCGCTCTCTCACTCAACACACACACACACAAACATCCAACACACTAACACCGATGAAACGTCGAACGCTATAGGTCGAAACCCGGAGTTCTGTTAGCAGGTTGACTGTAGGGGAGCAGCGACGTTCTGCCTCTTCTTCCACTCCTTCCCACACACTCTCACACCACATCCATCCCACACGCATTCGCATTTCGCACAGAACTCGTGCACGGGCTAACCCACACGGGTTTGTCACACTCTCGTTTTCGTCGGCATCGGCGACGGAGGTGGCTCCTCTTCTTCGTTCGTGGCTCCTCTTCTTCGAGTAACACACGGATTTCCACATTCCCACACGGAACGCACAGCGGTATGTATGTGCATACCGATACACCTACCTTATTGTTTACCTTAACCTTAACATTGAAAATTATCGCATCGCGCTATAAATAGCGGCGAAGAAAACGTAAACAAATCCCTCGACGTCGGATTAATCGCTGCGGAGTGCGGGGTGCTCGCCGAGTGCGGAGAGTGCGGAGAGTGTGGAGTGCAGTGCCACCGCCACCACCACTGCCGGTGGGGGTAGCGTATGTGTGTGTGTGTTTGGGGTATGCGTGCGTGGAGTAAGGAAGGACAAGTTCGACTGCCGAGTGGTGGGGGACCGCTGCCGACTCGTGCGCGCGGGCCACTGACTGACTGACTGTCTACAGTCTCTCCCTACGTCGGTCGCTCGCTAGCAGGCGATAGAAGCTCGCTTGTTTTTTGCCGAACTCGCGACGCTCCGGTGCAGGACTGCAGCAGCGGAGTCAGTGTGGTTGCTCTCGGTGTTGTTTGTTGTTCTTTGGCCCCCCTTTTTTTTCTCTTTCTTTCTCTCCTTCTTGCAGCTTATCTCGCCACCCGAAGTGAATAACAGTGGACATGTGCAAGAGTCGTGACCGATTGGTATCGACCCCCTAGGTAAAAAAAAATATCATAAAAAAAAAAGTGCTGCGACCCGCCCCCGGCGGGGTAGGATTCGCAAAAGTGGCTCACACGGCGCGAGACCGAGCCGCGGAGCTGCAGGCGGAAGTGCGAAGCGCCATCAGGGTCCTGCACGGATGGTGTCCCCGAGCGGCCGGTACCGCGACGACCACGAACGTTGGTCAACAGCAGCAGCAGCAGCAGCAACAGCAGCAGCAGCAACGCGGTGACACGGTGCTGATGACACCGCAGCCCCAGTCGATGCACCGCGCGGTAGCCTCTCACGGCCACAGGAGCAGCCACGGTGCGATTTCGGGCCAGAACCAAAATCAGAATCAGAACCAGAGCCAGCATCATCAAAGTCAGAACCAACAGAATCCCTCTGTGGTGGTGAGCTCGACGTCCAGCAGCATGCGACCGCCGCCGCCTCCACCGCCCCCGCGGGTGAGAGCCTCCGGTGAAGGTAAAGGTCATCACGAGGAGCCGACCAGTTCCATCCCCGATCTGGGTGAGTGTCAGAGTTAGTTTCTCTATGTGTGTGTCCATCTGTCTGTCCGTCTGCGGTGTGTTTCTGTGTGTCGTATGCCATTATCCTTCTGGGGTTGGGGAATAGAAGGGGGATGGAAGGATCGGAGGGAAGAGGAGAAGGAGCGGGAGGGAACGAGGATGACTAGAGGGGCGGAAGAGGGGGAGGATGGATGTAAGGTGGGAGTTTGGTGGATGGTGTGATGATGATTATTATTAGTATTATCATTGTCATTACTGTTGTTATTATTATTATTATTATTATTATTATTATTATTATTATTATTATTATTATTATTGTTATTGTTATTGTTATTGTTATTGTTATTATTATTATTATTAGTATTATCGTTATTATTACATGGAATTCAGAATAAACACATATACATATATTAAAAGTAACATTACTCTGTAGATATTTATAAATTGCAAGGTTCAAAATGTGTGTATGTGCGCGTATTTCGAAATTTTTATATCAATAATTATTGTTATTTTATTAGATACCATTTTTGTCGGAATTTAATTCTGTTTGTTATATTTATTGCAATTATTTTTTAGTTCTTTATGTACTTATTCATTAGTCCAAAGCGTATCGCACGGTCTTATAAAGGCTTGCATTATTATACTGCATTAATAGTATTTTTGTCAATTTTAAAACCACACATGTGGATTTTTATAAAGTTCGAGTATATATAATTTCCTATACATGCATACAATATATATAATTCAAACAATTTTAGTGGAACAATTTTTTCCTATTTTTCGCGGTGCGCGAGATACGGTCAGTTAAATATTGTTGCCATCCGATTGATCGACTTCACCGCCACGAGAGGCGCTGGTAGTGGTTTCTACTTACGATAGCCCGTATTTTCGGAACGGTTGGGTTTAGAGAAAAATGGTAAAGAGTGAAAAAGTATGAAAATCTTCGACGTCATCGGACCTACGTGTCAATTTTGGATTCTGACACACATACATATGTATGTACGTTTTTATTTCTATACAATACAGTAGGTGGCACAAAAGTTGTCTCTACTTTTGGCGTCGCGTAAGGCCAAAGCAGGGACACCTTTTGTGCGGACTACTGTACGTATTAGAGTCGAATGTATATACACACGATGAGAAATACGGTGCTATCAGTAGCCCGGATATCGCATTACGCACAGTCTCCTCTTCTCGAAGTGTGTTGGAAGTAGCGGAACGGTCGAACCCAAGTTGCCTCTTGTTATCACTTGTGCCGACAAACATATAGACGATAATACCGATTTGCATTCAAGGTCAACATTTAGTGCATGTTTATATGTTTCAATTTTAATTTACTATATATGTACAGTGTGCATACATCCAGACATATTTTCTACCCCGTCGTTGACTATTATATACACATACACGCAACGTTCCAATACGTACATTTACACGTACATACGTATACACGAAATTCGAACGTTATATGTATACACACGTATACAATAGTATGGCGACAGTAAAGCAACAGTATAGTAAAAGTATAGCAACGGCATGGTAAACAGTGTGGAAGTAACACCGACATACACTTACGCGAACCACACATCGGACAAGTTGAAACGGGAAATCATGCCCTCGTACAATATTGTATTTCGATTCCGAGTACTTACTTACATTTCGGTAACCTTCGATTCGTATCTCCCTCCGTATCGCCTCCCCCCTTCCCCCTCCCCTTCTTTGTCCCCTTCTCCAGCCTCATTCTCTAATTCCTTTTTTTTTCTTTCTGTCTTTCCTGATACGTTTATCGTACCATGCCACTTGGCTTCACCAAAATTGCTACAGAGAGGGAGAGAGAGAGAGAGAGAGATGCATAGGACACGCACATACACGTAGCCGTATGTGTGTGCGGGTACGTGTGTACACGTCATTTAGCCTTGGCCTCCAGTAGAACGAGGTGATAACGTTCGGTCTCGATAAGCCTCTTCGAAACTATTTTCAAAGTGTCGTTGTGACCCACTCGCGGCATCTTCCTAATGTATGTGCATACGAAAGATATATATGTATACACACATGTATATCTTTATGTATGCATATATACAACACCACACTAATTTCAAATCGAAGTAAGGAAAAAACGAAAAAAAAAATGTATGATTTTCTAAAGAATGATTTCAGGAGATTCGAGTTTTCGTTTTTTATAATTGAACAATTAGTAATTGTTGTAACGTAATATACGTATATGTATAGGTATAGGTATAACATTATATCCTGTTGGTCTCCTCTGCCAAGCATCGGTGACGCACGTGCGTCAAGTGTAGCATTGGTACCGTTGTTATCTTAAGGAGATAAGCGACGGCTTTAAAGCCCTGGAATTTTTCTCTTCTCCTTTTCTCTTTGACATTTCAGAAGCCAGCCAAGAAGCTCTCTGTATATATGTATCTATACATGTATGTATGTATGTAATACATGTATGCGTACATATGAACGCTGGGTTCGAGATATCGAGATAAAAGTCGTGAGATATGGACTTCGTGTATATATACGTACAGTAGCAATAATAATAATAATAACAATAATTGTAGCAATAGTAATACTGCTACTATTATTATTATTATTATTATTATTATTATTATTATTATTATCATCATCATCATCATCATCATCATCATCATTAACATTATTATTACTGTTGCTGTTGAAATAACAAGAATAATAATAATAATAATAATAATGTTGCCAGTTATGATAATAATTGATATTATTATTTTCACTGACGTATCATACATATGTATATTTCAATAAATGACTAAAGTCTTTTTATATTTATTTCCAAACACGTAGAATTCGAATTAAATGACGTATTTGGATATCAATATTATTGTAATCGATTTTTTTATACCGAGCAAAGGCTACGTATCTTGCAAATTCAAGCGACTTCGGGTCGAGCAATTTTTTTCCTAGCTCTCGTTGTTCCCGACAGACGATCGTTCGAAGTTTCCTCTCGGTTGTGATTCATCGGGTTTGGAGAGAAATTGCAGAGAATAGAAAAAAATCGCGAATCGAGATTTCTCTCGGAATACGGCCGTCGATTTTGAATTCGAAACGGCTCGCAACCCCCTCGACCGCGTACACGCAGCCAGACGCGCATCCGTTCGCGCTCCGCCGTGCACTTGGATACGCGTGAGCGATAAAAATTTCGCAAAATGCAACAACACCGTCTCCGTTTATATCGATACGCAACTCGTGACCCGGTAATCGCGAATCGCGAAAGGAGAATTGCAGGGGTACGGGACTGGCGAAGATTCCGCTTCGCCTTATCAGTCAAGGTTGTGTAATCGGATAAAACCGTATGGCACTTGACTCGGCCTTTTATCCGCATTGGACTAAAAATAAGGCGACGCGGCGCTCCTCCGAATCTGCGGCTCATTTTCCCCTTCTTTTCTTCTTCTTCTTTTTTTTTGTTCTTTTGATCCTCTTTATTCCACGGCAGGACAAAGAGTGAGCGAGGCGACCTGAAATCGGTCTCGAGGAGACTGTCGCAATTCATTTCCATATAAATTTCGCGATAACGCTCTCAATTAATGCACCCACTCGCTCACGCACACGCATACGCTAAGGGCACACATGCACGCGTACTCACTCACACGCCTAAGTAAATTGGTGCAATCGATTGCTCGATTATTCATTTCGAATAATGCACATTAATCTTTGACGTATGATGAAAAAATTATTACTATACTCGTACTATACTGCTGCTGTACTACGACTATACTATTATCGTACTACTCTTATTCCGCTACCATACTATAGCTATACTATTACCGTACTACTCTCATTCCGCTACTATACCCCTCTATACTGTTACTATACTGCTACTATACTATAGCTATACTATAACTATACTATAACTATACGCGTTACTTACTATATTGCGACTATATACCATAACTATCCTATTATCTCACTACTTACTATACTGCTACTATACCATGACTATACTATTACCGCACTACTTACTATACTGCTACTATACCATGACTATACTATTACCGCACTACTTATTATACTGCTACTATACTATTACTATTACTATACGATTACCATTTACGCATTACTTACTATACCGTTACTATTCCATAACTATACTGTTACTGCATACCTACTACACTGCTATTGTACCACAATTATACTATTACCGCATTACTTACTATGATGTTACTATACTATTACTATACTACCACTACCCCTAATATTACTACTACTACTACTACTACCCCTAATATTACTACTACTACTACTACTACTACTACTACTACTACTACTACTACTACTACTACTACTACTACTACTACTACTACTACTACTACTACTACTACTACTACTACTACTACTACTACTACTACTACTGCTACCACTATTGCTACTATTACTACTACTACTACTACTACTACTACTACTACTACTACTACTACTACTACCACTATTGCTACTATTACTACTACTACTACTGCTACTACTACTACTTCTATTATGGCTATTACTACTACCACTACTGCTACTAAGCTACTACTACTAATACTTCTATTATGGCTACTACTACTACCACTACTACTATTACTATTACTACTGTTGCTGCAATAATTGGTTAGCGATTGAACCGCTGAAAAGCGGGTTTCCCATTGTTATCGTGAGCAACGTTAAAGGTTCATAGGTAGGCTCGTTCATTCGTTCGTTCTTTCGTTGGTTGGATGGTTGGTTCGTTCGTTCGTTCTTTGATGTATTAGGGAAATGAAGAGTAATTGGAGCATCGCGTAGGCGAGCCGGCCGGGGAGGATTAGTCGTCGAGACTGTGGGGCTGCAAGTCCAGACACCCCCACTCGACTCTTTTCTCTCGCCCGCGCCCCCTCCGAATAACGCTGACTCATTCACTCACGCATGCTATATCAATTCCTGCATGTGTACGCGCTGCCGCTCCACGTAAGAACGCCGGCTTACACATGTGCATCACATCCCTCTCTACCTCCACCTTCTACTCTCACTCCTTCTCGTCGTCGTTGTCGTCGTCGTCGTCGTCGGCTACGTACACACACACATATCGCAAGTATCATACGTGTGCGTACATTTGCTCCGCTAGTCGCCCTCCCGCCTATAGCCTCCCTCATTTCAGTCCCTTTTATCTTTCGTCGACATAAATGTCTCGCCCTTTCTTCCACATGCATGCATGCATACAACCATCCATCCATCCGTCCATCCATCCATCCATCCATCCACTGCTGGCTGAGACTTGAAAGGGCAACGGTTCCATCCTTAGTCACTAGAATTTCTCTTACACCCTTTTTCACATTTCATACATACGTACTCACATGTATGTGAGAAGAGAAAGATATAAATTCATAATAATAACAGTAACTACGATTATTATTATTATTATTACTATTATTATTATTATTATTATTATTATTATTATTATTATTATTATTATTATTATTATTATTATTATTATTATTATTATTACTGTTATTATTCTTGTTGTTGTGTTGTTGTTATTATTATTATTATAAGCCATAATTATTATTATATATATTAATACTCATATTTTTGAATTATTATGATACGTTATTACATTTAATGTAATTTATAATGTAATGTTTGTTGTAATATCGGATCATTATTATTATTATTATTATAATAAAATAGACTTAAAAATAATTGGAATTATGAATTCAACCCCAATTTGTACTTGGAACCCTTATCCCCCCCCCATGACATGGAACCTTTTCCAATCTCCTGTGGAACCTTCTCCACTTACTCCGCTATCTTATCAATTTTTATCAATTCTTATTGATTCTTATCGATTCTCATCAATTCTTATGGACTCTTATTAACTCTTATCCAATTCTTATTAATTCATATCAATGGTTTTATGCGGCTCATCCTAATATTAAATTGATAATCGACCGGGATCTTGAATTTTCTGGTTTACAGGTAGTTCTCTCTCTCTCTCTCTCTCTCTCTCCGTCTGAACCACACATACACATATTACTACCATCATCAGGAATCAATGCATCGATGTTTCGCAGCTGTAACTACGGCTAACCCTAACGAATCAGCAAGTGCACGTTGCCCCATGCTCACGAGCAGCGCGGCGCTGCGCGCCACCGATGAAACAGAACGCTTAACGTAGCGCAGCGTGGTGTGTGTGTGTGTGTGTTTGGATGTATGTATGTATGTACCTTCGGTGTAGATATAGAATGGCAGATATAGAAAACGCGCGCGTCGAGGGTTGGAGCGAGCGAGAAACGAAAAGCGAGAAGCGAGAAACGGGTGGCCGCTACGAGGGTTCAGTGTCTCGCGATGACCCCTGCGCGCGAGCAGCTCCTCGCTCTATCTACAAAGCTAAGGGGGGAATGACCCAGTGCCCCCTTCTCCCTCACGCCCCACCATTCTCCCTTCCCTCTCCCTCTTCGTCTCCATCCCCATCGCACCCCTCTTTCACTCCCTCTCTCTCTTTTCGCCATATCCCGACCGCTTGCACAATTCTGCGCAGGACAATTATCCCCCCTCTCTCTTCTTTTCCTTCAGCTTCTTTTCGTCCTCCTCCTCCTCCTCCTCCTTTTGCTCGTCACTTTGCTTGAACTTCGAAGTTCACGGAGCTTTTCTCTTTCAGGTAGCTTTTTTCCTTTTCTACCTTTTGCTTTTGCCGGCTTGGTAACCAAGCTCGCGAGAATGTCAAAATTTACCTTGTAACAATTTTATTATTATTATTGTTATTATTATTATTATTATTATTATTATTATTATTATTATTATTATTATTGTCATTATTATTATCATCATTATTATTATTGTTGTTGTTGTTGTTCTTATTTTTGTCTTTGTAGTTAAATCCCTAGTCAAAAATTGTATGCTATTCATTGACCGACGCCACGAGAGGCGCTGCTTTCGAATTCTAGATTTAAGCCCGCCTCTATCTCGCAAACGGTTGGGTTTAGAGAAAAATCGTAAAGTTTGTAATCGGTTCCTTTTTTTCTTCTTACTATTTTCTTTCCCTTTTTGATAATAATATCGTTTTTGTTATAGTTATCGTTATCAACCAAAAATTTACCAAACTATTGTACTGCACGCGACGAAGGTCGTTATTCGTACACATAGCAATTTTTACCAACTCCCCCGTTTTTCTGTTGAAGAGGAGGGATAAGGAGGGATGAGGTGGCGATGGGGGTGTTAGCGAGGGAAGGAGGAAGAAGGAAAAACGTGCATTGACCTCCGAGTCGACACGAAGTTGAAGGTCCAGCTTTTATCGACGAGTCACCCGATGGTATATCGTCGAAAGCAGTAACGGGAGGAGGAGGAGGGGAAGGAGAGGAAGAGAAGTGGGGGGTTTTATGATAAGCTTCGCTAAGGGGTTGGTTGGAAGCTCGTGTCATAAAATCGGGTGGAAAACGTACGTATGTACGTAGGTAGGTAGGTAGGTAGGTAGGTAGGTAGGTGGGTAGGTAGGTAGGTAGGTAGGTACTTACTTACTTTGATTCCAACCGGTGCAAAGCCAAGCCAAGCCAAGGCAAGGCAAAGCAAGACAGCCACCCGTTCGCGAAGGAGTGCGGGTTGACGATGCCATTGCATTGCACTGGGTGAGGGTCATTACTCCGAGCAAGGCAAGCCGGTGACCTCGGCGCCAACGCCCGCAATCGATCCAACCCCCTTCAGACAGGGGGTGCAATGCACCGTGTTCAGTGCTACCATTACCGTCACTGTCACAATTGTCGTGGCGTCCTTGCGTTCTTACTATACTGTATAGTATCGCTCTATCGGTATATCGCCAATGCGATATTACCAACCGATTGTCAACCCCGCAATGGCACCGTTACTATACTGTTGCTATTCGACTACCTTAGTCTTACTATAACTGTTACTATACTACTAATATACTGCTATCATAACATTTACTATATTGTTGCTATAATGTTACTATACAGTTACTATATTACTACTATACTGTTACTATACCGCTACTATACTAACAGTAGTAACTATACTGTTACTATAATGTTACTATACTATTACTATACTACCACTATACTGTTGTCATACTGCTACTATACTGTTACTATACTGCTACTATACTGTTACTATACAATTACTATACTACTACTATATCGTTACTATATTGCTACAATAATGTTACTATACTGCTACTATTCATCACCATTGCATCTATTGCATAAGAGACTCACCTTGAAGGCATAAACTAGAGAGAAGATCGGTGCTGCCATCTTCACTCCCATTTGGTTGAAGTATGAACTAGGTTCGGATGGTAAACGGTCTATGCGGAAGCAGCCGAGACCCAAATTTTCGGGACTCATTGCCTCCCAAGTTCTCTCACAGATGTCTCCTCCGATCGGTCCCAAGGGTTTTCCACGTACCTTTTCCCTTTCTCTGAAACGCATTTATGTCCTCCATTCGAACGCAGCTTCTATATATGGGAAACGACGAATTACCGAAATTCAAACGATTTTCATGCAAGAACTTTTTTTTCTATCTCTCGCAGTTTGCGGAACAGAGAGGTCGTTCGAAGATTCCTCGGTTGATTCAGAAACGCCGCCACTGGAGGCGCTGGTATTCGTTTCTATTTTGAACAGCTCGTAACTTTCAAATGAGTGGGTTTAGAGAAAAATTGCAAAGGAGAAAAAAGTTTCGGAATCGTGAATTCTACCACAATTTTTTGTGAAATCATATGTCTATACATACATATACATACATATACATATATGCGATGTATTTTTGCGCGTGGAGACAAAGAGATGAAGCTAATTCCAATGTAGCTTGAAGAGGGCAATTCTGCCACATCAGACGGATCATCGTTCTCCCCACGTAGGGCCCAGCGAAAGGGCTTCTATTATTGAAGACCAAGAGAGACAAAGAGAAAGAGTGAGAGTGAGAGTGAGAGAGTGAGAGAGGGAGAGAGAGAGAGAGAGAGATGCAGGCGAGTTCTCTGACCGGTAGGATCAACGTACGCTGCGGGCCTTGAATGAGAGAAAGAGGAACCCTCTTGGCCCTCACTCGCATCTTCTCTCCCTCTCTCTCTCTCTCTTTCTCTTTCTCTCTCTATTCTTCCTTGTCAGTCGTTATCACTTTCTTTCCCCTCCTTATTTCATCCCTTACTCCCTTACTCCCCCTGCCCTTTCTCACTCACTCACTCACTCACTCACTCACTCACTCACTCACTCAATATCCCTTATTTACTGTCTCTCTTTGTAACCCTCACTTTTATATTTTTCAAACATACGTGCTTATATAATACATATATATATCCAAATAATTAATATTATCCATTTTTCATTTTTTTCCCCAACCTTTATTGACAACGCTTTACATACGTTTCGGTCCCTCTTAGATCTAGAGCAATTAATTATATATTTGGCAGACTATAAGTAAAAATAATAATTATTGTTATTAGATTTAGAAAAAAAAAATAATTTGTAGAAGAACTTCATATTGATTCATAAAAAATATTTTGAACAACACTTACACGAATTATTTACAATATTACATCAAATTATAATACATACATAAAAAAATAAATGAGATTTGTTAACAGTTTCGTTTAGCGCCAGTATAAATTTTTATGTACGACACCAACGTGATGCCAACGGCGTTTACCCGATAATTTTCGCATGGCACCAACGTGGTGTCACCGGACGGCATAGTGTTAAAATAAAAAATTTTAAATAGCGCTTATCATTGTCTACAATTTTATTCTATAGCCTCCGAACCTTAGCTACGAAATGATTTTTAATCTAAATATATATATATATATATACACACACACACGCGCGCACGCACGCACGCACGCACGCACGCACGCACGCACGCACGCACGCACGCACACACACACATATATGTTTAATTTTTCGCTGCACGTATAAAACTCATAATGCCAATGCAGCGCCACCTTCCGAATGCAAAGTGCGCTAAAATAAACAATCCTGCAAGTATGAGCAAAATCGGTCCATAAATATAGAAGCTAGACTCCGAAGATGAAAAAAAAAAATATCCTCAACAAGATTCGTTCGGTTTTTGATGATAGCGTTAACGAATGAAATTGACACTCTTTCAAACGAAGGATATTTTATGGCGCAGACCACTCTCGCCTTGGAGCTCTCGTTTCCTCGGACGCTTCGAGGTCACCCAAGGAGAATCTCAAATGATCGTAAATAATGGCTCGGAGTGACCCTGAAAGCCAAACAAAGGTCAACGAATTCGTCTCGCTATGGCCCACACACTTAATTGGACCTGGAAATGTGTACCTACGGGTTCCATTTAAAAAATGAAGGTCAGCTTTGACTTCCGGCCTCGATGTTTACGTAACGATAACGTAACGTAATAACGATAATGTAATTGGAAGTGCATACAAATGAGGAAATACGACGCTAGAGTCACTCATTTTTTGTCCTTTACGCGTCAATTTCAAATAAATGTATATATTTTGTCTTCAATATTTCTTTCTTGTACCGTAACATTTACTTTATCCGCCTTTAAAAATATAACGTTTGGATTTTCTTTTGGAAAATTTTTTGTTACATTACTTTTTTTTATCCTTTTGATATGCACATTTCTAAATTTCATTTTGTTTTTATAAATAGTTATCTCGTTAGTAATTTTTTTTTCCTGATTTTATTTTTTAATCCCCCTTGAAATTATAAATTGTTTTTTCGATACTCGGAATAATTTTATAAATTGATAAATTTTTAAAATTAAACGGTAAATTGAATTTTCTTCCACAAAATGCCATTTCAGTTACTTCCACGGGAATATCATTATTTCCGATAAGTTTTTCAAACATTTTATAATTCTTTCTTTCAAAATTCGTTCCTCCACTTTTGTAACTTTTTAAATCAATTCCTTATACTTCCTTTGTAAATTAAATTTTACTTTTTTTCCGATTCTTTCCAAAATTAAACCATGTGTAATTTTATATTTTTCGAATATATTATCGGGCCAACTGTTATATAATGTAACATTTGTAAAATATATTTAGAAACACGTCAATTTAAAAAAAAGTCTCAATTAAAATTTGCGCATTAAAATTGAATAACTTTTCCAAAAAAAATAATAAGAATACGAAAAAAAAAATACATTTACCTACACAAACACACCCACACGCATGTACAGGTCGTGAAAAGAGCAGTTGTTGCATCATTGCAGCTGCGACAGAAATTGACAGCATCCCTCGTCAAAGGGTTGCGTTTGCCTTTCCGCAGCTATAGGTGCACGCGTGCATATATGCAATCCGAAAAATGTTTTTGGCATCTGTCGTTTACGTAAAACACCTATTTTCCAGGACCCATTTTCGGCAGATGTCCGGCTGCACCGTGTCTATTTACACCCACACGCTCGTATATATATATATATACACACCCATGCTCCATGGTGGCACAAAAGGGGACCCAAGGTTCGCGTAAGAGCCCGGATTATTTGCGGAATCGGACCCTCGTCACTCGTTTTTCCCGAAATTTCAATAACCGCCCTTTCCAGGGACCCATCGGCTTTTGCGTAAAAGGATTGCGCGTGCAATTGGTTGATCGATGGATCGGTCGATTCTCGGAGGACAGCTGTCGCATTATTTCTTGCTGACAAAAGTTTCTGACTAACACTTTCACTGTTCCTATACTATTGCTAGATTATATGAAATTCCGGTAGATTTCGTGATTCTGAAACTTTTATATTTTTTTTTCCATTTTTTCACCAAAATTATTTTACTGTTGCTATACTGTTCCTATACTGCTGCCATACTGTTGCCATACTGTTGCCCTAATATCGTTTATGTAATATGAAATTTCGGTAGAATTCGTAATTTTGAAACGTCTTTATTTTTTTTTTTTTGACGTTTTTCACCAAATATGACGTTTTTCGCTCCTATACTGTTCCCATATTGTTGCTACCCTGTTACCATGCTATCACATATAGATATATATACATATACTGCCGAGGGATAGAGGATACATGGAATCTGACGCGTACACGTGTCAGATGATCCACCACGTGTCCTCCCGCCGGTAAAGAACAGGAAATCGTTGAACCTATGCACCACTTCCGCTTCGTGTTTCAACCATCGGCGGAAGAAAAAAAGTTACATAATGAAATTGCATAAATGAGGCGAACCGCCGCAACTGAACCGACACTCCCTTTCTCCGGTAACAATTTTTCTCGGAAAATTTCTCCGGAATTTCGATTTCCAGGTATTGGACGTGGTTTTTCGAAATACCTCGAAAATTTTGTTGAAACTTTGCGCGAAAATGATTATTGCGCGTATACTCGTACGCGTAGAGCCGCGATTGGCTGGTTAGATTGGCGGCGGAGGTAACGCAACACCCCGGAAATTCGAGGGGTATTATAGGGCGACTTAATCTCGTGATTGAAGGCGAAGGTCGCACGTGTCCGTTCCGCATTCGGGCCCAGGAGAAAGACCTTCGGATACAGAGGGTGGTTTTATACCGTCGCGGACCGACCTCTTCGCCCGCCGTATCTCCCGGATTCTATATCTACCGATAAGTGCCGAAACCCATCCAAATCTCTACTCTCTCTCGGCTCGCACACCCCCCCACACACACACACACACATATCCATGATATATCGGGAAGGCTTTTCGTCCTTCTGACCCTTCGCGGTCGATATACGGGCTCTCCTCTCTTCCCTTATCACGGTTGTACCCCTTGTGCCTCTTGCCGGCCTATCTCTACATACTTTTGACTATGTACACATGTGCCTATACTTACATACTTACAGGTTCACAAACACATGTCTGACAATGAGCGAGACAATGTGCATGCAACTATATCGCTATTATTCTATTACTATACTGCTACTATAGTACTACTATATTGTTACTATTCTGCTACTATACTGCTACTGTAGTGTTACTATACTACTACTATACTGTTTCTATAGTACTACTATATTGTTACTATACTGCTACTGTAGTGTTACTATACTACTACTATACTGTTTCTATAGTACTACTATATTGTTACTATACTGCTGCTATACCGCTACTATACTACTACTACTATACTGTTACTATAGTACTACTATATTGTTACTATACTGTTACTATACCGCTACCATACCGCTACTATACCGCCACTATACTGCCACTATACTGTTGCCATACTGCTACTATACAGTTACTATACTACTACTATACCGCCACTATACTGCCACTATACTGCTACCATACTGTTGCCATACTGCTACTATATAGTTACTATACTACTACTATACTGTTACTATGCTGCTACTATACTATTACCGTACTCTTACTATATCTTCTACTAGAATCACACCATGTAAGTACCTACATACCTACGCATACGGGTGTACATACGCATATGTGTGCGTATAGGGACGCCGGTGGTTACGGCAGAGTAGCCAAGGTCGGGACCGACGATCGTTTCCTTGGTAACCCAACCCTTAAAAAGGGCTCTCTTCGAATGGACAACCTTGAAAGTCCCACAGGAAACTCGGGAGTTATCCCTTCGCCTTGAGAACAATTTTTCAGGCTTGTGCGAGGAGAATACGCCCCATGTGTGCGTTACATGCACGTACATACAGCATCCCACTGTGTGCGATCGTCAATTTCTCCAATACACGAGTAGAGAGCGAATACCCTTTGTCTCATTTACGAAAGAAAATTTGTCAATCGAAGGGAGAATCTCCTGGAAACTGGAAATTTATAGACCAGAAAGTAGACTATTCAAGTTTCAAAATGAGCCCAAGCGGAATGTTCTGAAATTTTGGGTTCTCCAGTTATGAATTATTAAAAATCGAAAATCTTCTTTAGGAATTTTTTCATCCAAGGGGCAATTTTGTAGAATCTTGAAATTTACAGGGTAGAAAGTAGAAGGTCCAAGGTGGAAAATGATCCCTAGCGGAAATTTCTAGGATATTGAGGTTGGGAGTTACGAATTTCGAAAAGGATCTCGGAAATTGCAATTTGCGGACCTTCGAAAGCTAAGCGTGACGTTGGAAGGTAACTCGTTAGCAAGATCATGCAATAAAGGGCCGCGGTCTCGAAGGAAGTGAGAGAGATTCGAAGAAGGGGTGCTTCCCTTTCGATGCTTATTTACAACCCCGGAGTTCGGCTCGCTCGAACCACTTACATTATTACAGCGTGGCTTTGTGTCACGCGAACCATAACACTTTTCACAACTAATGGGATTCTCGACGACAGACAGGTAAGCCCTGCCTGTACAAAGAGACCCCTTGCTTTGCTTTTCTTCGCTCCGCTTACCCATACCCTCGGAAGGGTTGCGGCAGACACTCGCTTACACAGACCCAGTCCTCCTTTGAAGCAAATCTGGAGCATCTTGGCCTAAACTCCGGTCGGGAAATGAATACATAACCCTTCGATTT
This sequence comes from Gasteruption jaculator, assembly GCA_949825005.1. Lineage (NCBI taxonomy): Eukaryota > Metazoa > Arthropoda > Insecta > Hymenoptera > Gasteruptiidae > Gasteruption > Gasteruption jaculator. The sequence continues at coordinate 7,545,901 of OX463773.1, read as the reverse complement.
TCCAAAATGGGACAGGCTCTCGTGCTTTGCGGTGTCGGGTTACAAGGACGTCGGGGCAACCCCTTCCCGGATTCCTCCAAGTTGTAAAAGGAAGGAAGGAAGGAAAGGGTCCATATATCATACAATGCGCGAGTGCGTGGGAAGGAGGACGAATTTTTCCGGATTTACGAAATAGTAGGACACCCCTTTTCGACCCCTTTCGACCCTTCGATACCTGCTAGCCGAGGGAACATCTGCGCTCACTGCCAAGGGGTCGTATCCATCAAAATATCCCATCCCGTATATGTCTTCTTTATGACCAATACCATTTTTCGCCGAGCATCGGCCTCCTCCAGTTACTTTTTGTTCGAATCCGAGTCGTGGAAGAAAAAGGGAAAACCTTTCTTTCTTTCAACCCTTGCGCTCATCTTCTTTCTCTTCCTCTTTCCCTCTCTTTATTTTTACAATCACGCGGTTTCCGGGAAAGGCTTCTTTTTGTGCCTCCAAGATCGACCAGTTGTTGGATAAATATCCGAAATTCGATATGTATAGTAATAGAATAACAGAATCATCACATATAGTTCTATAATAATAACAACAACAGTAATAATAATAATTATAATAATATAATAATAGTAATAGTAGTGGTAGTAGTAATAATAATAATAATAATAATAATAATAATAATAATAATAATAATAATAATATAATAATAGTAATAGTAGTGGTAGTAGTAGTAGTAGTAGTAATAATAATAATAATAATAATAATAATAATAATAATAATAATAATATAATAGTAATAGTAGTGGTAGTAGTAGTAGTAGCAATAATAATAATAACAATAATGAGTATTAACCCCTTCAAGCGTGTGTGTGTGTGTGTGTGTATTTGGTGGGTGTACAGTTGGAAATGTTTCTTCTCGCGATTCGATTCATGCGTAGGTACACTCTCTCGGTGTATATGCATGCACGCGTGCATGCATGCATGGATCTATCCACATGCATCCACTCCGATGCAGTTCATGGGGCAAAGACCTTAACACAGTACGATGCACCCTCGGCCTTGCCCTAATAGCTGCCGTTGCTCTGCCGCTGCATGTACGATACGTATACGTACTTACTTACTTACTTACTTACTTACTTACGTACATATACATACACGACGTAACGCGAAACGCGAAGGAAAGTAAAGAAGACGAGCGAGAGAACACGCGCGCGCTCGCTCGCTCGCTCGCTCACAATCGGTTTCAAGTCCTGAACTGCGATTCGGTTCTTAACCCTTCCAGTGACAAAACGTTGAAGGAAACGTGTCGAAATTATGTCGAAATTAGTTTTTTTGCGCCTTTCTCGGGAATCAAAGTCTCTTAAACGAAAAAATATGAAAAAATTTGGTAGATTATTATAATTGTTGTCATTATCACAATTATTATGACCATAACGACAATAATAATACTGCTGCTACCACTACTACTTATAATAATAATAATAATAATAATAATAATAATAATAATAATAATAATAATAATTGTCAATAGCAATGAGAATAATCGTTATTATTATTTTTATTCCTGCAATTAGAAAAACAATAATTGGAATTGTTCTTGTTCATAGCTACCTTTAATATGATGATGATGATTATTATTATTATTATTATTATTATTACAATTTCGATGGTCACATAAATAATTTTGAAGAAGTCGGAGAAGATCTATTTGGAGAGCGTCGAACACACAAAAGACAGCCAATATCTATAACGGCTTTATTTTCACGCAATTTCCCTTTAAACTGCCATAAATAACACAGAAATGGCCATAAATCAGGCCTTAAGGTCGCATAATATTCGGCATAAATAATATTATTGGTTTATTACCACTGTAACTCGAAACATCAATGGGCGAGGTACTTACTTGCACACTATATTTACTGCCCGTGTAACAATACCCGGTTTTTACGTGCCTCGGAAAATTTATGTTCCTTTCATTTTCACTTATTCACATTTTACTTCCTCCGATGATGGATAGTTTGCGCACAAAGGCGCACAGGTACGGGTACGCGTAAACAAAGAAAAAAGGTCGAGTCGATCGAAAGTCAAGAATTTCGACGGAATGCGGAATTTGCAAACTTTTTTACTCTTTACGATTTTTCCCTAGCCCCGAGCGTTCAAAAGTTACGGGCCGTCGAAGATTGTAACGAATACCAGCGCCGCCGGTGGCGGGCCGCCGAGAAGGCAGTGGAACGTTTCGTTAAACCTTCGACCGGCGATATCTCGGGAACGACTAGGGATAGAAAAAAAATTCTTTGACAAAAATCGTCGGGTTTCCGATAAGCTATCGCATAACGCGCGTAAAAGTGCGATAAGGCGCGCGCTATTCATACAAATTCGTGTGTGTGTGTGTGTGTGTGTGTGCGTATTTACTTACTTACTTACTTATTTATTTATAAATGCGGCGTACGTGTATATGACGTTCTTTGATATGATGCAAAAAAAAGGGAGAACGAAAGAAAGAAAGAAAGAGAAAGAGAAGGAGAATGCAATGCCAACAGCGAGTGCAAATGGGAGAAAGGAAGGGACGTAAGAGAGGCCACGGCAAAAGTGCAATGCTCGAGGAAGGTTCACTGCACACTCGGCGTCCGATGCCACTGACCCATTAATACATATAAAGCGAGAAGGCTGCCATATAACATCACACACCGTCTTTCCATCGCCTTCTTCGTCCCATTTGAATTGCAAACACCCGGTTATTATTTACTATATATCAATGTAAATAAATTAATTGCGCTTTTATATTTGATATAGAATCTAAATCGTTTGCTTCTATATATACCCACATCAGTGACATCATTATACACATGTGTATACATATATATATACATATATGAAATGTTTGAATTGAATGCGGGATGGATTTTCGCGGTTTCTATACTTTTCCCAATTTTTTTTTTCTCTATGGACGTTTGTTGATTTTAAAGGCTATTTCGTGCTTGAAAGTTACAGGGCAGAAATGAGAAATCCCAAATTTCAAAATGAGCCGAAAAAGAAATTTCTAGGATTTTGAGTCTAAGGGTTATGAATTTTTGGGAATGGGTCTGAATTTTCGCGATTTTCTAAAACTCGAGGGGGAGATTCTTTCTTTGAGGATTTTTCAATTGAAGAGGAAGTTACGTAGGATCTTGAAATTTACAGGGTAGAAAGTAGTAAGTTCAAGGTTGAAAATGAGCCCGAACGGAAATTTTTAGAATTTTCAGTTTTCGAGTTATGAATTTTCCAAAATGGATTTTGAAATTGTACAGTTTCTGAAACTTCAAGAGGAAGTGCTTTTATTCAAAAATTCTACAATTTATAGGGTGGAAATATATTTTTAATATATACTTCGAATTTCAAATATTAATAATAATAATAATAACAACAATAATAATAGTAACAACAACAACAACAATAATAATAAAAATCATAATAATAATAATATGAACAACAACAATAATAATACATTAAATTCCAAGTATTAAAATATAGTTTGTTACAATATCAATAATTGGAGCAAGGGAAGGGCTTAAAATAGGTTAAAATATGAGGCCCGACGGAGTGGACTCGGGCAGGTGGTTGCAAAAAGTATCGAGACTCTACGGCGAACCGATGCAACGCAAAGCAAAGGAAAGCAAAGGTAGCCGAGAAGGGACACGAGCGACTTAAGGTCGAAGACCCGAGCTGTTAAGGGCAGAGACCCCATTTATGTACTTCTCTTTACGACACCAGCTAGCCAGCTAGCTCCCTTTTGTAGCTTTCTACCCGTTCCTGCGCTGGTTCTTTGGAAACCGATTAAATTTCATTTTCTTCTCTTTCTCTTTCTTTTTCCCTTTCCTTTTTTCACGCGTGATCTTTATTGTTTTTACACTATCGCTCTGAGAATACAAACAGGAAATGCCTCCCATAGGGAGGAAAGCTCACTCGATCCCTTTCTACCAACTTCAATTCTACCAACCCCAAAATTCCGACATCCACTTTCAAAAATTCATAACTGCGAGGCTCAAAATCCTAGAAATATCAGCTTTGGTTCATTTTCAAGCCTGGAATTTCTTCTTTCTACCCTGTAAATTGCAAGATTTTACAAATTTTCCCCTTGAATTGAAAAATTCCTAAAGGAAGAACCTCCCCTCGAAGTTCCAGAAAACCGTGAAATTCTAGAATCCATTTTCAAAAATTCATAACTCGCGAACTCGAAATCCTAAAAAATTCCGCGTGGGCTCAATTTCAAGCCTGGAGATTCTACTTTCTACCCTGTAAATTTCAAGATTCTATAAAATTTCCTCTCGAATTGAAAAATTGCCAAAGAAAGAACCTCCCCTCGATGTTCCAGAAAACCGTAAAATTCTAGAATCTATTTTAAAAAATTCATAACTCGGGAACTCGAAATCCTAGAAAATTCCGCTTGGGCTCAATTTCAAGCCTGGAGATTCTACTTTCTACCCTGTAAATTTCAAGATTCTATGAAATTTCCTCTCGAATTGAAAAATTCCCAAAGAAAAAATCTCCCCTCGAAGTTCCAGAAAACCGTAAAATTCTAGAATCAATTTTCAAAAATTCATAACTCGGGAACCCGAAATCCTAGAAAATTCCGTTTGGGCTCAATTTCAAGCCTGGAGATTCTACTTTCTACCCTGTAAATTTCAAGATTCTATAAAATTTCCTCTCGAATTGAAAAATTCCCAAAGAAAAAATCTCCCCTCCAAGTTCCGGAAAACCGTAAAATTCTAGAATCCATTTTCAAAAATTCATAACTCGGGAACCCGAAATCCTAGAAAATTCCGTTTGGGCTCAATTTCAAGCCTGGAGATTCTACTTTCTACCCTGTAAATTTCAAGATTCTATAAAATTTCCTCTCGAATTGAAAAATTCCCAAAGAAAAAATCTCCCCTCCAAGTTCCGGAAAACCGTAAAATTCTAGAATCCATTTTCAAAAATTCATAACTCGCGAACTCGAAATCCTAGAAAATTCCGCGTGGGCTCAATTTAAAGCCTGGAGATTCTACTTTCTACCCTGTAAATTTCAAGATTCTATAAAATTTCCTCTCGAATTGAAAAATTCCCAAAGAAAAAATCTCCCCTCCAAGTTCCGGAAAACCGTGAAATTCTAGAATCCATTTTCGAAAATTCGTAACTCCGGAGTTCTGTGTCCTAGGAATTTCCGCATGGGCTCATTTTCAACCCCGAAGTTACTACTGTCTACCCTGCGAATTTCAAGGTCCTACAAAATTCTCCCTTAAATTGACAAATTTTCTTTCGCGAGCGAAACGAAAGATTTTCTTTCTCTCTCTTTCTTCATAATCGCGAAGAATTCCATTGAAGGAAAAAAGTCCGCGGGAATCTGCATTGTTGCGACGCGGTGGAGTTCGCGGGGTAGGGGCGAGGGTAAGGGTGAAGGGTGAGGAGGAGGAGGAGGTGGAGGAGAAAGGGGGGGCAGAGATGGTGGAAGAAAAGTGACTGCGGTGACGAATGAGACAACAATGATGATACACATTGACGGTGCAGCGTTCGAGGAGAATCCAACGGCCGGGTTACTGAACCCAGGCCGTGCGGTGAAGGTCCGCGGATAACCCACTTGGTTGCCGCAAACTGCGGCCGATGTCGGTGACCGGGACGTCGATCCCTTCGCGGCAAACTGAAGGTTTCGCCGGACAACCGATGACGCGAAGGGCGCGTATTGGCGTTTTCTCGATTCCAGGGGCAATTTTGTAGAACCTTGAAATTTACGGGGTAGAAAGTAGAATCCCCAGACTTGAAATTGAGCCCAAGTGGAATTTTCTAGGATTTCGAGTTCCCGAGTTATGAATTTTTGAAAATGGATTCTAGAATTTTACGGTTTTCTGGAACTTCGAGGGGAGGTTCTTTCTTTGGAAATTTTTCAATTCAAGAGGAATTTTCATAGAATCTTGAAATTTACAGGATAGAAAGTAGAATCCCCAGACTTGAAATTGAGCCCAAGCGGAATTTTCTAGGATTTTCAGTTCCCGAGTTATGAATTTTCGAAAATGGATTCTAGAATTTTACGGTTTTCTGGAACTTCGAGGGGAGGTTCTTTCTTTGGAAATTTTTCAGTTCAAGAGGAATTTTCATAGAATCTTGAAATTTACAGGATAGAAAGTAGAATCTCCAGGCTTGAAATTGAGCCCAAGCGGAATTTTCTAGGATTTCGAGTTCCCGAGTTATGAATTTTCGAAAATGGATTCTAGAATTTTATGGTTTTCTGGAACTTGGAGGGGAGATTTTTTCTTTGGGAACTTTTCAACTCAAGAGGAAATTTCATAGAATCTTGAAATTTACAGGGTAGAAAGTAGAATCTCTAAGCTTGAAATTGAGCCCAAGCGGAATTTTCTAGGATTTCGAGTTCCCGAGTTATGAATTTTTGAAAATGGATTCTAGAATTTTACGGTTTTCTGGAACTTCGAGGGGAGATTTTTTCTTTGGGAACTTTTCAACTCAAGAGGAAATTTCATAGAATTTTGAAATTTACAGGATAGAAAGTAGAATCTCCAGGCTTGAAATTGAGCCCAAGCGGAATTTTCTAGGATTTCCAGTTCCCGAGTTATGAATTTTTGAATGTCGATCTTGGAAATTCGAGGTTCCCGGAACTTCGAGGGAAGGCTCTTTTCCGGGGGATTTTGCGATTTAAGGGAAAATTTCGCAGAATATTCAAAGTTACAGATTCGAAAGTATGAAACTCAAGGTCGATAATAAGCCAAAGCGAAAATTTGTAGGATTTCGAGATCGCGAGTTACGAATTTTCGAAACTAGGTCTTTCAATTTTGCGGTTTCTGAAATTTAAAAAGAAGATTTTGTTTCTTCAGAGATTTTTCAATTTTGGGAGAAATGTCGTAGAGTCTTGAAATTTGCAGACTAGAAAGTAGAGACCTCGAGTTTGAAAATGAGTGCGAGTGGACGATTTTGAAATTTTTCGTTCCAAAGCAGCAAATTTTTTAAGGCGAGCTTGGAAATTCGCGACTTCGCGAATTCTAACTCAAAGCCAGGAGGAAACGGGTAGAAACTTAAAATTTATGGGGTGGAAGGAAGAGATTTCGATCTTCGAGATAAGCCCGAACTGAGGTTTCCAGAATTCTTCGTTCGCCAGCTGCGAATTTTCCAAATGCAACCTTGGAAATTTGTGCAAAAATAATTTCTACCGAGTTGTGCAAATTCGTGAAATTGACGAAGGGAACGGAGAATACGGAAGAGCCGAAAGGAGCCTATAAGAATCGTGGAAGACCAGAAGGGTGGAAATAAGTCGAGCTGCTGAGCGCAGTTTCCGTGGGCGTTGCAAGGGTAGTCTAGTGGCGGTCGTCATGGAAACCCCGATGGTTTCGACGTACACTGCACCCTTATGGACCTTGAATGAGAATCGAAGGGCAATCCAGGGACGGGAGTACACTGAACCTACCGTGACTATGTCGAGGTTGTCGTCTTTCTTTGTCCCACACACACGTGCATACACATATATATATGTAATTCCCGAGTCATGAATTTTTGAAAATGGATCTTGAAAATTTGCGAGTTTTGGAATTTCAAGAGGAGGTTCTTTCTCTGGAGATTTTCCAATTTAGGGGGATATTTCGTAGAATCTTGAAATTTACGGGATAGAAAGAGGGAACACTAAGCTCGAAAATCAGCCCAATCCGAAAATTCTAGGATTTTGAGTTTCAAGGTTAGGAATTTTTGAAAAACGATCTTGGAATTTTGCGAGTTTTGGAAGTTTAAGAAAAGTTTCTTTCTTTGGAGATTTTTCAATTTAGGGGGACATTTTTTAGAATCTTGAAATTTACGGGATAGAAAGGGGGAACACTAAGCTTAACAATGAGCCCAAGCAGAAAATTCTAGGATTTTTAATTTCAAGGTTATGAATTTTTGAAAATCGATCCCGTAATTTGCGAGTTTTGGAAGTTTCAAAGGAGGTTCTTTCTTTGGGGATTTTTCAGTTTATGGGGGCATTTTGTAGAATCTCGAAATTTACAAATTACAAAGGGTAAACACTAAGCTTAACAATGAGCCCAAGCAGAAAATTCTAGGATTTTGAATTTCAAGGTTATGAATTTTTGAAAATCGATCTCGGAATTTGCGTGTTTTGGAAGTTTCAAAGGAGGTTCTTTCTTTGGGGATTTTTCAGTTTATGGGGGCATTTTAAAGAATCTCGAAATTTACGGGATAGAAAGGGAAAACACTAAGCTTGGAAATGAGCCGAAATGGAAAATTCTAGGATTTTGGGTTCCAAAGTTATGAATTTTTGAAAACGGATCTTGAAATTTTGCGAGTTTTGGAACTTCAAGAGGAGGTTCTTTCTTTGCAGATTTTTCATTTTAGGGGGACATTTTATAAAATCTCTAAATTGATAGGGTAGAAGGTAGAAACTCCAAGGTTGAAAATGCGCCCAAAGGGAAATTTTTCGAATTTCGAGTTGCTTAGTTATAAATTATTGAAAATGCATTATGTCATTTTGGATTTGATCGAGAATATCTCGGGAAAAAGTGCTTGGATTTCCCGAGACTACTGAAATAGACCTTCGATTTTTGAGATTTCAAGATCACCTTCGGGGCTGCCACGGTTCTCGGCTTATTGGAAGCTCGCTACCCTATGCATATGCATTCGTAGGCGTCCGTGGAGCGTTTATATGGTGGAATGCACTATATCGTCGCGTTGCACTCTATCGATTGTACTATCATGGTAGGAGTGAGTTACCATGGCTACAGTCGTAAACCATTTCCTTCCATGCATCTCTCGTTTCTCTTCGTTTTTCGTTTGCGAGATGCAGCATCGGCAGCAGCAACTTTCGTGCTTTTCCCCCTCGTACCAGGACGACAGGCATGGGTAACCGAGAGCCGAGAAGGAAAGGACCTTGATCGTGAAGTGCGTCAACGTGTCTTTCCCATTTACATGTATATGTATATACTATTCCAATACTGCTCCTATACTGTCGCTGCACTATCATATATATATAATATGAAATTTCGGTAGAATTCGCGATTTTTAAACTTTTTTATTCCTCGCAATTTTTCTCCAGAACAATTTTACCGTTCCTGTACTATTCTAATACTGTTCCCATACCCCTCCCATATTGTTGCTACCCTCTTGCTACGCTATCATACATTTATTTATTTATTTATAATTTACTAATATATATTTATTTATTTATTTACTCTTTTGTTTGTTTGTTTATATTTACATATATTGACAAAAAGAATTCTATAAATTTCTATTTTTGTTATAAAAGCGTTGTAATTTTCAAGATTCCACAAAATTCTGCCTTGAATTAAAAAAACTCTCTATAGAAAAAAAAAATCTCGTCTCGAAGGTTCAGAAACCGCGAAAATTTTATTTTGAATAATTTATAATTCGGGCTCTCGAAATCCTCGAAAATTTTTACAATCTATATATGTCACCGTGGAATACTAATTTTTGTTTTCAATTATTCGTTATGGTGTACTAATTATAACGTACTATAAAATCAATATTTTATAATTACACATTACATCATAATAATTATCACACACACACACACACACACACGCGCGCGCGCGCGGAAATATATAAATTAACACTTATTGTAAAAAGCATTTAAGCAGCGAATCGATAAAAGCTTTTAAGTGTCAGCGGCATTGTTATTATCATAATGAGAATTCCAGGAATGGCGTTGACAACACATGTGTAGGTATATATATATATATATATAAAATAAATACATATATATGAAATATATATATATACGTTTGATCCATTTTATCCCTTCAGACGGAACTTCCTATATACCGGCAACCCTCCAACCTTGAGGAAAGCAAGGGGGTTCGTAAAACCTTTGTAGCGTGTAGCGACGCTCCCGCCGGCTTCTTCTTCATCCCCTTGCTGCCGCTGCTATTGCTATTGCTATTGCTATTGCTGCCTCCCTCGTCTGCTCGCGAAACAAAGAAAACTCTAATTCGATTGCGTGGCTTTGTTCTTCTTGCCACCACACGTACACGCGTACACACGCCCGCATGGAGGAACGTTAACCCGCGAACGCGTGCACGCGCACATAGATACCATACGCATGTATGCGGATGTATGTACATCGATTTGGGACCCAAAAAGTAGGTGCCGAATGTTAAAAGTTCCAATCCCAATTGTCAAAATGCGTCCAAGTGAAAATTTGTTAAGTTTGTAATTTATAATTATTAAAATATAGCATACAATGCATAAAACTGGTGTTTAACAATAGTAACAATATAACAATAATAATAATAATATATAACAACAACTTGATAAGCGATAAATTAAGAAAAATCGGAAAATCATTTTTTTTTTACAGAATTTTATACACAGGAAAAAAAATTGTATTGTTTCGAGAACAAAACGATCACGGGCTGCCATAAACAATATGACAATTAGTTTATTTAAATTTGTTACCGAACCAATAACAAAGTTTCGTAAACAAATCTATCGAATACTCGAAGCATCGTTATTGCAATTGAAACAATTTTATATTTTTCAATTTGAGCCAACGTAGCTGAAGTCCAGAGCATTTTTCTTTTTCGGTCTACATATTTATAAATACAATATATGAATACAAATGTTAATATTAACATGGTAAAACTTACAACGCACCTTTTAAACATTCTACATATTTTATTTCCTATCTATTTTTTATCAAAAGTACTAAACCTTACAATATTGTTTATCTACTTATTGCCAGCAGCGGCAGAAGTTCATTGTCAATGTCACTATGTTCAAATGCATGTGTATATCCTTTCGTCTCTTTCTCTCCCGTTCGCTCGCTCGCTCGCCGTCTCTCTGTCACTCTACCAGTTCAACCCCTCCCACACTAGTAGAACCGCTCTCTGCCATTCCCTCTCTATACTCCGGAAGGCCTTCACCCTGTTTAGCCTTCACCGAGCTCACGGGATTCACCGGGCTTTCGGATCAAACGTATATTTTCAAAGCCACAGGGTGTATCGTGAATGATACCTACGCCCTTCCTAGCGGCGAGAGATTACGCGGGATGGCGGTCCCAACGATGCTCCCACGCTTCCCAGAAGCGGGAGCGGAAAAAACTTTAACGCGGAGCAAAATCGACGCTGTTTTCCAGTAGTTCGTCGAATTCCAAGCATTTTTTGTGGAAGAACTTTTTTTCTAGCTCTTACAGTTTTCGAGATATTCTCGATCAAAGATTCCAAGAAATTAATTCTCCGACGTCGCCGCCAGAGGCGCTAGCTCGAAATTCTACTTTCGATCGCCTTTATCTCCCAAACGGTGGAGTTTAGGGTAAAATAGCAAACAAAGAAAAAGTTTCAAAATCGCGAACTCTACCAGAATTTCCGATTCATTTTAAATATCGGATCGACTGAAAAATCGAGGGTGTTTTCAAATAGTTCATGGAATTACAAATATTTTTTATGCAAGAACTTTTTTTCTAGCTCTTATAGTTTCCGAGATATTCTCGATCAAAGATTTCAAGAAATTAATTCTTCGACGTCGCCGCCAGAGGCGCTAGCTCGGAATTCTACTTTCGATCGCCTTTATCTCCCAAACGGTGGAGTTTAGGGTAAAATAGCAAAGAAAGAAAAAGTTTCAAAATCGCGAATTCTACCAGAATTTCTGATTCATTTTAAACATCGAATCGACTGGAAAATCGAGGCTGTTTTCGAGTAGTTCATGAAATTACAAATATTTTTTATCCAAGAACTTTTTTTCTAGCTCTTATAGTTTCCGAGATATTCTCGATCAAAGATTTCAAGAAATTAATTCTCCAACGTCGCCGCCAGAGGCGCTAGCTCGGAATTCTACGTTCGATCGCCTATATCTTCCAAACGATCGCGATTAGGAAAAAATAGCAAAGAACAAAAAAGTTTGAAAATCGCGAATCCTACCGAAATTTCTACTTAATTTCGTATTTGGGGTCCAGCAAAAAAATAATGCTGCATAGTACATCCGTACTATGGTAATCTAGTATGGTGCAGTATGGTGTAGTTTGGTAATTCTACCATACTGTAAATTTTCATGGCTGTGGAATGAATCTATCAAGGGCTTTTAAACAATTACACACACACGTGTAGACGCGCGAGTATATGACTATGTACGTGTGCGTGTATGTGTAGATGTGTGTATAGACGCTTGGATGTGCGAGTAAATGTATATTACCCCGGAAATGTGAGATTTCAGTGTCCGTGACAGTAACCTCGCACCCTGGGGAGGTAAAGTCCAAGGTGAGTCGTACATATAACACTGCGAGGTCCACGGACGAGAGCAGAGGAGGATTCCGGAACACGTGCCGTTATCGTTGCTAAGGTAACCACGACCTTGTCCCGCGCAACCATCCCCGGAATCTCGACCTCTAATAAAGAACTGAACTTCCGGTATTTTATACGCACACTCATGCACACCCATGTTCGCACACGTGCGGACCCACACACACACATACATTACATATGAATAATTTTGTAGAAAATAATTTACAATTTATAAAAGTAGTTTTCTAAAATTACATCTATTCAAATCAGAAAATATTACTTTCGCTGATTATATATCATATAATACCATAATAACGGGAAATAGTTCAAAATTATTTTCGAGAAAAATTGTAAATACAAGAAAAGGAAAAGTAAACGAAAGAAAACCACGAATTTCGTATTCCAATTATTTATCGAAATTTCGTTTACGAAAATAGACAGTCCACGGGAATCCAAACATTTTTTGTCAAAGAACTTTTCTTCTACCTCCTTCAGTTTCCGAGATATTCGTTGTTAAAGATTACTTTCGATTTATTTACCAACGCCTCCACTAGAGGCGCCAAGTTCGAATTCCACCTTTAATTGCCCGTACGTGGGCAATGAACAGACTTGGAGAAAAATTGGAAAAATTGAAGGAGCTTAAGAATCTCGAATTCTACCGAAACTTCATATTTTGTACGTGTGCGTGAAAGTGTATGTATGTGTATGTATTTTGCGCGCGCGTGTACAATATTCAACGGCACGTGCCGGTAGAAGCCACGCGTTGATTTGTTTGTTTACTCAAATCGATGATAATAATAACAATAATAATGAGTCGCCTAGTGGTGCTGGCATCGGCCGACAGATGTCGAGGGAAAGCTGTTCCTCGGAAGACGCGGCAGTGGAGTAAAGTAGAATAAGCGACGAGTAGTAACAGCACGTAACGGTCGGGCGAGGCAACGTAACTACTACTGGTCGGGACTCTTTCCACTTGCGAGTCGGTCAAGTCGGAGACTGCAAGTGGAAAAGCGAGAAATCCGCCTCTCGTTAACTGTCCGACCCGTACTGCCACCTACTACTTTCTTTCTTTCATCGCATCGGATCGTTGCTGCCTTCCTCGCAAGCTTCGACTACTACTCACTTGCTCGCTTCGTTGGCTTACCATCGCAGTGGGTTACCTACTGCGAGTCGTCAATCGTTACCCTTATCTCGCGACAGATTCCTGCAAATCGTTACCGTCCGCGCTTTGCCATTATTATTATTATTGTTATTCTTCTTATTACTATTATTATTACTATTGTTATTATTGTTATTATTATTATTGTTATTATTGTTGTTGTTACTATTATTATTATTATTATTATTATTGTTTTTTTAATTTATAACCATTAACTTATAAATATAATAACATTTCGTTCCTTACTGAAATTCTTGTACACCCTGAAATTTATTGGAAAACTAGTATAATTTGATTTCCAGCGAAGTTGAAAATTTCGACTTGGGAATCACCGCGACGTTGTTTTGATGCCATGGGAAGAAGGCAGGAAAGCAGGAAGGCAGGAAGGAAGGAGAGAAGAATGCTAAGAATTTCCGTGTATTGCGTGATACAAACCGTTTACACTCACATTTGCACTCGCACTCACACTTACGCCTGACGCCTTACGCTGATTTTCTCGAGGTGTGTCGTAAACTTTCACGCGGGTCTCCTCCGTTGCTCGGCATTGTTATGCTAGCTGGGGGCGCTGCCTCGAGCCTCGAGCCAGCTCCACTATTGCCGGGAGTCGCTCGTAGGGAAAGTGGATTAATGCAACGATTTTCACCGTGAGAAAGAAGAAAAAAAAAGGGAAAAGGAGAAAAGAAAGAGTGGACGAGAAAAGATATTACATACGCGCGATCTCGTGTGTGTACACCTATATGCGTATACATAACGGGTTATGTAAGCGAGAGAATGATCTGCACTAGTTACGTATGGTAACGATATATGTATATATATGTATATATGTATATTTTTTTAATGGAATTCCGGTAGAATTGGTGGTGGTTTTCAAACTTGTTTACTCTTTACAATTTTTCTTCGAACCCATTAATTCTCAAGATATGGAAGATTCAAAGCGAAATTGGAACCCAGCGCCTCCAGTGGCGGGGTTGGCGAACAAACCGGAAGTAACCTTCAATCGCGATTATCTCGAGAACTAGAAATGATAGAAAAAAGGTTATTGAACAAAAAATACTTGAATTTTCATTGGCTATCGGATTTCGTATAGAACATTCAAATGTTAATACATGTAATAGTAGTAACAATATCAATAATAATAATAATAATGACAATAATATTAACAATGTTATCATTAATGATATTGTTGTTGTTTTTGTTGTTACATATACATGCCCAAAGGAGTATATAGAATTCTACTTATGTGTACCCTATATACGCCGAAGTATCCACTAAATATGTCAGGGTGTACGTACACGAGTAACACAGAGACGCACACATACATCCAACAGCAAAGTTCACTCACTCCGTAACCTCCTTTCGATCGAAACTATTACACACAGAGCAGCGGCTCTCAACTCGTTTCGCGTCCCTTTTTCCTTCTACCTCTCCCCTTCCCCCCTTAACTCCCCCTCACGCTTTCGCACTCTCTCTCTCTCTCTCTCTCTCTCTCTCTCTCTCTCTCTCTCTCTCTCTTACTCGAAACCTTTTTACTTTCGTTCACGATTAGAATCACAGTCACGCAAAACTTTCACAACCAACATTCTCAAAGGAAGCTTGACTGTTCGATCATTTACGACGAACTTTCCTCATATTCCCGCTCGAGAAGGCGAGATTGATAAAAAAAAAGGGAAGAAGGAATTTCACAGAAATGAAAAATCACGTCCTGGAAATGGTTATCGTCTTGTAATTGTTACCATGCGGCGCAATCAAAGAAATCAACGAAGAATCCGGTGCAATAGCGGATTTGGAAGATTTTCTCCCTTTTGCGATTTTTCTCCAAACCCAACCGTTTGGAAGATACGAGCGATCGGAGGTGGAATTGGAGCCCAGCGCCTCTGGTGACGGTGGCGGTAAACAAACCGGAAGTAATCTTTGGCCGCGAATATCTCGGGAACTGTCAGAGATAAAAGAAAAGTTTTTGAACAAATAACGTTTGGATTTCCACGAACTGCCTTTTCCGCTAATTCAAAATTCATTTGCGCGTGTACATGTGCACTTGCATACGTCATACGTATACGTATAGGTATAGGTATCGGTATCGGTATAGGTATGGGTATAGGAGCATGGAGGCATAAAGGAATGGTCAAACGATGGGATCGGCAGCTACGATATATCGGGAGTGGCATGTAAACGTCCTCCCGCGCGATCGAAAGTAAAAGTAGGCTCTGGATAGCACGTTCGCGAAACCGTTCCGAACCGTTCCGAGCGTCCTCGAACGGTCACTGCACCTTTGCACCTCGATTAACGCTTATTACATACATTTTCACGAGATATCGAATGCAATCGCGGATCTCGCGACTACTCAAAAGTTGTATCGCTCTCTCTCTCTCTCGCTCTCACTCTCTCTCTCTCTCTCTCCTTCTTCCCTTCTTTCTCGATTTTACTCTATGATTTGGATTTGAATTGAAAGCATAGTTGCGTTGGATTATCTGCAATTCGGATTGAAATTGTCATTTTTATTTTTTTAATTAGCTTGGGATTGGAATTTGATTTGAGATTAGAAGTTGGATTTGGATTGGGACTGGAATTAGTTTGATATTTTGAATCAATTTGGGTTTTGAGTTAGAATCGGGATTATCATTGAAATTTGAATTTGGATTAGGATTTAGACATGGATTTGGATCGGGGTTATGATTGGGATTGATTTTGGAATTGGAATTGGAATTTAATTGGGATTTGGATTGGCCTTTGGGTTGGGATTGTCATTGGGATTGGGATTTGGATTAGGATTGGGTTTCGGATTGGAATTTGGATTTAGGTTTGGATTTAGATTCGGATTGGGATTATATTCCGAAGGGGATTGGTTTTGGAATTGCAATTGGAATTTAATTGGGATTTGGATTGGCCTCTGGGTTGGGATTTTGATTGGATTTGGGACTTGGATTGGAATTGGGTTTCGAATTGGGATTTGGATTTTGATTTGGATTATCCCTTGGATTGGGATTTGGATTGGATTGGATTTGGGATTTGGATTGAAATTTGCATTGGAATTTGTATTGGTTTTGAATTCGGGACTTAAAATTCGGTTTTGGATTTAAGTTAGGATTACAGTTGTACTCGATTTGGATTGGGAATGGGTTTCGGGTTTGGATTGACTTTGGGATTGAGATTGGGATTGAAAAGCAGCCGAGTCAGCAGGGAATTAAAAGCTCGCCGTGGAATGACCCAATTTCGCTAGGATCGTCGTCGATCGCCGAGCGGGGGTGGGAAGGGAAAGGAAAAGGAAAAGGGAAAGGGATGGGGTCAATCCCTAATACGTATATAGGCTGTTCCGATCAAAGGGGACTCACGGCTAGTCGAGTAGAGTCCAGTCCAGTCGAATCGAGTGGAGTAGAGTCGGCTCGAGTTGAGCAAGCGAGCGGGCGAACAGCAGTCACCTCGATAGCGAGTGTTGAACTCGCTAGAATGTAGGCCGACACATGCACGGGAGTCTCTATGAGCCTGTGTACGTATGTGTATATATGTCTCTCTCTCTCTTTCTCTTTCTGTAAATGTGTTTGTTCGCACATGTACGTAACCGTGGATGCGAAAGAGACGGAGGCGGTGGCAGAGAAAGAAAGAGAGAGAGAGAGAGAGAGGAGGTGATGCTAGAATGATTCACACATTCACGAGAGTCAGCCCTACACACATACGCACACGATTTTTTTTTGCTTTTCACGTACACACGTACTTACCCGAGTTTCGTCTATGCGGGACGCTCGTACGTATGAATGGGTGTGTATGTACACCAGATTTTGTGGCTATGTGTGTGTGTGTGTGTGCGATTATAGTAATTTTTTGTGTACAGATTTTTTCACTCAGTATGATAGTAACAATAATAATAATAATAATAATAATAATAATAATAATAATAATAATAATAATAATAATAATAATGATACGTATGATAATAATAATAATCATCGTCATCATGATCCTCATTATGATAATCATCACTATTACTATCATCCTAACAATCATCATGACAATAATCCTTAGTATCGTCATGTTCATCGTCTTGATTATATATCATCGTCATCGCGATAATCATCATCGTCGGCATAGAATTTGCCGTGGAAAAGGATTTTTCCTCGCGGCCGATGAATGAAGAAAACTCTGGAAAACAATCTCATTCCCACTCCCTCTTGTGGGTAGGTGACCAACTCGCACCCGTTCGACCTTCCGAATTGTTACGAAAATCGCAGATTCCATCAGAAATCATCGGTTTCTCCAAAGCCCTTGACTTCGTAAGAAATACCGAAGTACTTGCATACATGCATACATGAATGCATACATACATACCTACATAAGCTGTCGCATGCTCGCTCGCTCGCTCGCTCGTCTCATAACTTTTCTCCATTTTTGGAATTCCAAACTATAATACAGTTACTATTTAATACCTACCACATTTATTATGTCCCAAGTGACGATCACTTTCACTCTTACCCAGCGCAGCCCAGCGCAGTGCAACTCTTTGAGGCTTTCCCTTTATCATTATTATCGTCATTACTATTATTATTATTATTATTATTATTGTTATTATTGAAATTGTTATCATTATCATCATTATTATTATTAGTGTCGTTGTTGTTGTCAGTATCTATTGCATGCGCGCATACATAGATATGATAGATGCACGCATAGATATGCAAAAGGATGCATAGATACATACCTATCGTATGTGCGTGTATACAAGTGTATATGCATAGTGAAGTTGCTTTTCCTAGACTCGTTTTCAAAGGTTCGGTCTATATACATACAGATCCGTTGGATTATTATACGTATGCATGTATTTACTGTATAGGTATTATACATACAGCTACTTAGTGCCGAGCGGATACATATAATTAACTCCGTTACGATATCTTTACGACCGGTAATCACTAATGCGAGAGACAACATTAGGGATTAGGCAATGCAAACACTGCTGCATGGCAGTGTCTAACACTCGATTTATGTCATCCAGATATTCATGCTAATTGCACACCACACACACACACACACGCACATACCTACCATGAATTTACATACATGTCATTATGTTGCTATTCATATTATAATTACCCTTATTATTATATATAACAATATTAATGATATATCATTTTAATAATAATAATAACCATGTTAATATTTATAATAGCAATAATAATAATAATAATAATAATAATAATAATAATTATTATTATTATTATTATTATTATTATTATTATTATTATTATTGTTATTAAATATTATTAGTAAATAGTAGTGGTAATAATAATAATAAGAATAATATGAATATCAATGGTAGGTGCATATTACGTATATAAAAAATCCGTTGAGCTATGAAATGTTTGTTAAAAAGAAGAAGGATTTCGTCCTCCGTAAATTTCTATACACTAACGCTAACAGTAGCGGTAGCAGTGCCATTAGTATGGTGCGGTGGTGGTAGTAGTAGTAATAGTAGTATGACGTCGGGGTGAGAGAGAGAAATAGAGAGAGAGAGAGAGAGAGAGAGAGAGAGAGAGAGAGAAAGAGAGGGAGAGAGCGAATGAGATAAAGATAGTTGGCACATATGTGGCACACGTTTCCCCCTCCAGCCTCGGCCAACTTGCCCTGCGCCAGAGCGCAATGCACTCTCTACAAGACCTTGCATATACCGCTGGTTCTCAACTCTCTCCTTCTCCCTCTCACTCCAACATAGATTTATATATGTATGTATCTTAATATTATTTATTTGTACATATATGTATGTATATGAAGTGTCATTTTGGACAAAATAATTTACGAGTTCTTCGTTCAACTTGTAATTGTTGCAATGATTATAATGTAATAGATAATTAGAAAATTGGTGTTACGTATTAGTTCTAAAATGTAGAAACATATACATATATTGATACGTAATTTACAAAATTAATGTTTTACAATTGGTAAATACGAGTAGATAATTATGGAATACTGATTATTTTTTAATTACAAACTATAAATAAATAAACAAATAAATAAATACACACACACACACACACACACACATATGTAGCTGTTCCAGGAGCGACCCATATATAAATGAAATGCGCGGACATGCGCCCTCAATTGCGAAGGCCGTGAGGTCATTGAACTATCGAGGACGGGGTGAACCGCTTTCTCGCCGTTACGTTGTCCTTAGGGTGTTCTGGGCGAAATACATATACATTTACATGCGTATACATACCACATACGTGTCATTGTATTATATTATATTTATTGTACTGTATTATTATTGTTGTTATAACTGTACCTTCTTGGCGTTGGAACTGGAATTGTTTTTCGACTCGATTGGTATTGCGAGTAGGGTAGGGATTGGGATTGGGATCGGGATTGGCCGGGATTAGCTTGGAATGGGAATTGAAGCTAAATTTGAATTATATTGGATTCGGATTGAATTTCAGATCGGATTGGAATTGGAGTTATAACAAAATTGGGTCGAACTGAATTTGAAATGGGATTGGATCGGGATTAAATTGGTATTAAGTTGGACTTGAGATCAGTAAAATTGTATTCGATTGGATTGGATCAGATCGGATTGAATTCGATTGGACCGAAATTTGAATGGACTTAAAATAGCAACTGCAATTGGATTAGACTGGACCTGGATTAAATTTGTATTGGATTGGTCTTGAAATGAATGAAATTGTATTCGATTGGAATGGATCGGATCGGATTGAATTCAATTGGACCCAGATTTGAATGGACTTAAAATAGCAACTGCAATTGGATTGGTTCGGACCTAGAAAGTGTAAAATTGCATCCGATTGGACTGGATTGTTTCGGATTGGATTGGATTGGTGTCGGATCGGATTGGATTGGTGTCGGATTGGATTGGATTCAATTCAACTGGGATTTGAATGGACTCGAAATAGAAACTGCAACTGGACTGGGTTGAATTGAATAAAAATTGAAACTGTGGATGGATTGGATTAGATTCGATTCTATCGTCGAAATTGCTTTTGCGCGAGTATCCGCGTATGTGTGGATACACCCGCGTAACGAAAAGGAAGCGAAAAAGAGGGTGGAAGAAATTGATGTTATATCAGGGAATCCGTAACGCCTGTGAAACTACCCTAGGGTCATTCCTGTACCCACACGGAGAAAGAAGATACACGCGCGCGTGATGTGTATGCGCACACACAGGGAGATAGGGAGCATAGGAGATGTACGTACATGCGTACAGACGTACATACATACATACATACGCGCACGAAGTACACGGCTGGGTCGGTCGGTTGGCGTACTATGACTACTCTCTAAGCGTGTGTTATGATAAAGAGACTTGATACGAGGATAAGAGTGGCCCAGATACGAAGGACAGGCCAATGAACCAGCAAGGACAAAAAGTTATTCTCATGTCTCAGAGATCCCTTTCTTATATATTTCAAACAGCGATCTTTCATAATACCGCTGTATGTCACGAATTTCATGTACACGCGTGCATGCATGCATGCATGCATGTGTGCATCTGTATAGGTATAGCGAGTCGGTGAGCGAGAGCGCGATTGTGTGGCGTGTACATTCTTCTTACGTAAATTCCGAAATTCGTTGGGTTGCAGAAATCATCACCGTGCGCTTGTAAACAAAGACCCGAGGTACCTACCAACGGGGTCTATCGTATCGTTACAGTCTATGCTCGTAGACACGCAAAATTGTTATTACATAAATTTTTTTTTTCATTTGTAAATCATACAAATAAATTGTGAGATATCAATTTTATATGCATTTTTATTAAATAAATATATGTTTATGAAACTTGAATAGGATTGGATTGGGCTGGATCGGATTGAATGAGATTTGATAGATCTAAGATTGGATGGGATACAGTGGGATTGGATTGGATCAGTATTGAGTTTATTTTTATAAGATTGTATGGGATTAGAGTAGGATTGGATGGAATGAGATTAGATAGGATTGGGATTGGCTGAAATCAAGCGGGTTGGAGTGAAATGAGATTGGACTGGATTTGGGTAAAGCAGAATTATGGAGTGGGACTGGTATAGGTAGGATTGGATCAGGATTGAGTTCATTTTTATAGGATTGAATGGGATCAGGGCAGGATTGGTCGGAGTAAGGTTAGATGGGATTGGGATTGGCTCAAATCAAATGGGTTGGAGTGAAATGAGATTGGACTGGATTTGGGTAAAGTAAAATTATGGAGTGGGACTGGTATAGGTAGGATTGGGTCAGGATTGAGTTAATTTTTATAGGATTGAATGGGATCAAAGCAGGATTAAATGGAATAAGATTAGATGGGATTAGGATTGGCTGAAATCAAACAGGTTGGAGTGAAATGAGATTGGACTGGATTTGGGTAAAGTAGAATTATGGAATTGAACTGGTACAGGTAGGATTGGATCAGGATTGAGTTTATTTTTATAGGATTGAATGGGATCAGGGCAGGATTGGACGGAGTAAGATTAGATGGGATTGGGATTGGTTGAAATCAAACGGGCTGGAGTGAAATGAAATTGGACTGGATTTAGGTAGTAATGGAATTAGGCTGGTATAGGTGAGATTGGATCAGATTGGGATCGGATTGCTACCCCCATCTGCGTAGCGGTTCGGGAACAGGGGACCAAGATCGAGAAGTTGGCGATTTTTGGGAATTCCGTTTCTGGGTGTCACGAGTATCGGGGCAGTCGGAGAAGACGTAATTTCTTGTATTTCTTCAACGCGAAGGCGCCACCCACGTTCCGGATGGAAGGGTGGGAGGAAAGGAGACAAACGGAGATGTAAGGTGACCGAAGCTAGAGATAACTAGACGAAAAGCAAAGCGAAGCAAAGCAATGCGAAGCATAGCACGGCATAGCGTAGAATAGCGGCATAGCGTGGCAATGCGAGGCAAGGCAAGGCAAGGCAAGGCATAGCGTAGCTAGCACACCCGCGAGGAGTCCGAGGGTATGACCTCGGCGGGCCGAGGGAGGGAGGTCACACAGTGACCTCCCTCGATCTAGGGCGCTGCAACCGAGGCTCTGACGTCATACTCTGTTCGATCATTCTCTCATTCTCTCGCCCATCGTCGGCAAGTCGAATCAACCTGTGCACTCGAGTGCACGCTCTATGTATGCGCGATGTAGGTATGTATGTACATACACCCCTACAGTTCCCGGCGTACGTGCATATCCGCGTCTGTGGTTGTACCCACGGGTGGATGGTTTTTCACCCTTAACTCCAAAGGCACTTGCAATTCCCAATTCTGTTCTTAGGGTCTCCATTCCATACCTGCGATCCAAGGTACGATCTCCATTCCGATACCGGTATCGAGTCCAATCTCGAAGCTTCGATCCCGATGCCAACCCCGATCCTCGAAGCTAAATATTCAACGCCAATCGACGATTTAAATTCCGATCTCTAGTCCCAACCCCCGACTCCAAAACCCAAATCCTATTTCCAATCCATACTTTTAACCCCTATTCTAAACCCCCATTCCTAATCCCATTCCAAATCCCTATTCCCAATGAATATCCTCATCCCATGTTCCCAATCCCGATTTCAAATCCCAAACGAAATATCAAAGTCAGTACCAATCGACAATCCAAATTCCAATCCCTAGTCCCAACCCCAATCTAAATCCCAAGTCCTACTCCCAATCCTTATTACCAACCCCTATTTCCATTCTCTATTCCCAGTCGCGATTTCAACCATGAAACCGAATCCCGGTGCCCGAATTCCAGTCGGGGATCCGGGGAACATTTACAGCAGCAGCAGCAGCAGCAGCAGCAGCAGCAGCAGCAGCAGCAGCAGCAGCAGCAGCAGCAGTCTCGTGTAGAAATGGATGGATAATAGACCGAAGGATAACATATTGTATGTACAGGCATACATACATAGATAGAGATAGGCCGAACCGCGTAGGTGAATGCATTGCTGGGCAAATGCATAACCGTTCGAAGCGAGAGAATGGATAAGCGAGCGACTGTCATTGGAACAACGTACTTCCATGAACTCCCATGCGATTCTGCATCACGGAATCGCGTGGCACGCGCGTCAAGTGCAACGATATACCCGAGCATGCATATGCTCGTACCCTCTACGTGTGCAACGTGCACGCTTCACCTGCATCCATACGCGGATTCGAGAAATCCAACGACGCGGCCGACGTATCCTCTTGGGCTCTTCCAATGGTAGACGTACCCTCGTGATACCGACCGTATTACACCCTGTCGATTTTAATCGAATCCAATCTGCTCCTTCCGCCGTTTACCTACAGGATGTATGCACTCTCGGTATTTGGATTTGGATTGGAATTTCGACTGAGATGTGGATTGGGATCGGGATTGAGATTGGGATTGGAATTATGATTTGAATTGGGATTAAGATTTTCGCTGGGGTTGGGATTGAGATCGTGATTGGGATTGGGATTGGGATTGGGATTGGGATTGGGATTTGAAGACACTTTATCCACCCTTACTTCTCTGACTGCGATCTAGGTTCAAATATTCCTGATTGCGATTTTCATAGAAAGGTAGTGGGTAGAAGGTGGTTCGCTTGCTGGCTGGCTGTAACGAAGGATAATAATAGGAGGAGATAGTTACGCGCGGATAAGAGGAGCGCGAGAGAGCGAGAGAGCGATCAAGCGAGAGTCGCGCGTTGCAAGAAGGAACAACAAATGCAAGCGAGCCATTGCCTTACAAATTGCCCGGTTGTATATCGAACGCGTATTAGCATTTGTGTCGAAATAAGTTGATCGATCGACCGACTATTTACTTGCAGCAATCGTACCTACGTACCCACATACACACATACACGCATTCACACATACATATTGAGAGTAGCAGATACCAGCAACGGCAGCAGCAGCAGCAGTAACGTGTAGCGCCTACCTATTATATATATCTTTCTGTCTCTGTTCCTTACGTGTTACTTATACCATTAGCTAGACTCTACCGCCTACTCGCGCGGATACACACATAGGCGCATAAATGTACATGCATGGGACTTTGCGGTTGTCCGGCAACCGGCATGCCTTTACTTGCTCCAATAATTCCCAACAGGCTATTGTAAAGTGTCGTAACGCGCGCGGCTTTTCTACAACCGTTTTCCTTTTCTTTTCCTTTTTTCCCTTTCTTTTCCTCGCGGCACCCACCCTTCCACCCTTCATCCCCCTCCCCTTCCTCGCTTCTTCGATTCCATCGCCCGAGAGTGGCGAGCTCGACCGCAAGCAAGATCTCCTCCGTGGCCCGAGTCCATCCATTCGGCGGTCATCGATTCTCGGAATATCGATGTTCGAGGTATCGATCCTCGAGCAATCGGTTTTCGAGCGATCCTTTTCTGAGTAATCGGTTTTCGAGCAATCCGTTTTCGAGCGACCGGTTTTCGAGCGATCGATACCCAAAGTGCCGATCCTCGAGCGATTAATTTTCGAGCGTTCGATTTTGGAGCAATCGATTTTCGAGCGATCGTTTTCTGAGCAATCGGTTTTCGAGCGATCGATACCCAAAGTGCCGATCCTCGAGTGATTAATTTTCGAGCGATCGATTTTGGAGCAACCGATTTTCGAGCGATCGGTTTTCGAGCGATCGATACCCAAAGTGCCGATCCTCGAGCGATGGACTTTGGAGCAATCGATTTTCGAGCGATCGGTTTTCGAACGATCGATATTCGCGTTATCGATCCTCGGACGATCTTCCTTCGTGTCATCGATTCTGAACCGAGACTACAAATCGATTAAAGGTCCTACCGTCGATTTAAAAAAAAAAAGACGAATTACCGCGAAAGGAGCGAAAAAGGGATCAAATAAGGGTTCCCGGGAGTACCTAGCGCGTATGCATGGACGACATACACATACATTACGCATACGGTAGAGGTACAAGGTGCATGCATACATACATACATTGATACATGCATACGTAGGTAATACCGAAATGACTAGCTTCCCGTGCGCCAGCCGGGAAACTTCCGAGGTTGTACCGCAGCGTCATACATGCAAACCGGCACAGCGGGTGGGCAAGCGAACGTATGTTGTACGCCTTGTGTGTAGCAGTGTGGTAATACGTGTGGATACGTCTGCGAGCCAGAGTGCACCCCCTGCATCTTGCACTACTTGGTCCTCCGACTAATGGTAGCAATAATGACGATAGTAACGCTAAGAGCAATAGTAACAATAGTAGTTGTATTAAT
The DNA here is from genome assembly GCA_949825005.1 of Gasteruption jaculator. Classification (NCBI taxonomy): domain Eukaryota; kingdom Metazoa; phylum Arthropoda; class Insecta; order Hymenoptera; family Gasteruptiidae; genus Gasteruption; species Gasteruption jaculator. Next base: position 7,520,378 of record OX463773.1, on the reverse strand, counting down.
AACAACAATAATGGTAGTGGTAGCATATTTAGTAATAACGTAGTATTGGTAGCAGCGGTAGATGTAGTAGTAGAAATAGTAAAGGTAACAGTAACAGTAGTAATAGTAAAAGTAGTAGAGGTAGCGGTAGTGTAGTGGTGGTGGTGGTAGTAGTTGTCGGAGGTCCGGGACGCAACAAGGAGAGACGACGACTTGGATTTGCCCAGCGCTTACGTAATCACGACGAAACGAACGTCGCGCCGCGTCGACGTGTCGTTGTTCTATTTGCAGAAACGCGACTCTCAAATCCCTCGAGTATGAAACGACGACGAATCTCCCTGCTCTGCTACGGACGCAGATGCAAATTCCGATGCACCTGTAGGTGCGTGGCAGCGCGTAGCGATTCCATACATGTGTCGCGCGCTGGCTTCCGCTTCTTTCGATCCGAGAAGAATTCTTCGCAAGAAATAGGGGAAAAGATAAAGAGAGAGGAAGGGGAGGGGGAAGAAAGAGCAACGGAGGGGAAAGTGTCGTTGGGTGGGAAAGTATAAGAGGGGAGGCGACGGAATCGAAAGAGAACGAGAGAAAGGATAAGTAGGGGAAATAAGAGGAGGTGGGGATAGAAGGTGTAAGAAGGGGAACGATAAATTGGGAAGGGGGTGATAAAGAATAAGAGGGGGACGAAAAGGACTAAGAGGGGAAAGAAAAGAATAAAAGGAAGAAGTTAAGAATTGGGAGAAAGAAGGAAGGAGAAGGGGAAAGCGAAAGGTAGAAGAGGGGATAGAGCGAATAGAAGTAGTAATCGAAGGAAGAGGAGGGGGTAGAACGAATGAAAGTGGAACCTGAAGAGAGAAGTGGGGGTAGAGCGAATAAGAAACAGGATGGATCGATTAGGTGGGGGAAATAGAGGAGATAGAACAAATAAGTGGGCGAATGGAGGGGGTAGAAAGGAGAAGAGGGGGCAGTGAGCTGAGAATGAGCGAGACCTCCAGAGACAAAAAAAGAGAGGGAGAGAGAGAGAGAAATAGGACGTATCGAATAATGAGAATAATAAAGCTTGCGATCTATGCACGGGCTCGAAATCGCCGCCGCTACTCTTGACTCCAATTGAATGACAATTGATCGCCCGGCCGATTACGCTGGCCGAACGAACGAACGAACGAATGTTCCAGAGGCTGACGTTTATATCATCGGTCACATGTGCGCGCACCGCAAGCGTGATGCAGGTCAGGTTCCGACGGTTGACTACTATTCCTCCCTCCTCACACCTCCCTCTTTCCTACCCAGCCACGGTTATTTACGCTGCGGATGATGATACCGACACGCATCTCCCGATGACGCGGTATACGCTTTGTTTGCGCTTGTGTGTGTGTCTACGCGAAGGGAGGCTCAAATGATGATGATGATGATGATGATGATGATGATGATCATGATATTGCATCGGTCGTTCCTTCGCCTCTTTCCTTTAATTCACGCACATATACATATATGTATTAATGATATGGCAATATATTAATTCCAAGAAAAATATTATTTATTTATTATTATTGGTACTATTATTATTATCATCACCATCATTATTATTATTATTATTATAGAGAAATAATAAATATATGTATAAGTAATATATAAATTTCTGCTTTTCTTAAAATTAAGCTATGATTACGTTTTCTTATTATCAATATGTCTATATATAATTTTAAGAAAACGGATATTTATGTATTATTATTACATAATAATCAAATGGATTACGCGAAAGGGTCATAGGAGCAGAAATAGAAGCAAGAGCAGGAGCAGGAACAGGAGGACGAAGGGCTGGAAGGGAGAAGGGGAAAGAAAAGGAGTGGGAAGATAGTGGGTAGGGGGGATGAGCGGGAAAAGGAGAGAAGGCGGAAGGGAACACGGGCGAAATATAAAAGAAGGAGGGGGGGGGGGGGAATTGACCCGATCGTAGGGTGAAATTCGTTGGGATTAAAAGCCAAGTCTAAAGTGAAGTGACTTGTTTACCAGCGCGTCACATATGTAACAGTTCTAACAGGCTAGCAGCAGGCAGGCAGGCAAAGCAGGGAGGCAGCGAGCGCTTCGGCTGCTGCCCTAGTCCGCGGGCGTTCACCCTCGCGAAACCGAGGACAGCCGAGGCGAAGTCGAAGACGCCCGAGCCTCGCTTGTGAATATTTTTAGCCGCAACTGTACCATTTTTGTTTTCCCCTTTTTTTCCCCTTTTCATTCTCTGTCTTTCCGAGCGCGGATAAGGCCTCGTTCGTGTTCTCCCCCACACACTGTCCCATTCCACCGGTCGCAAGATTGGTACGAGAGGGTGCCGACAGGTGGCCGTGGGCTTCCCGCGAGCGAAGCTGCGGAGTTTCGCGTCATTTTCATCGTCGGGGAGGGGAAAGGGCGAGTGGGAGAGCGCGGAGCAAAGGGGAGGAGGAGGACAAGGAGGAGGATTGGAGTTCGAGGGGAGCGTCATTCGGCGACCTGATTTATCTCCCCTTCCTCCTCCCCCTGCCCCTCCTCGCTTTCCTCCCGAAGCTCTCGAGTTCGAGCGGGGTCGTGAACTCGAATTAGGTCCGATGGAATTTCAAATCGCGTCTCCTCTGCTCTCCTTCCAATCCTCCTCGTCGTCATTTGTTGTCGTTCTCTTCTACGTTCGGTTCCTACGTGTTGATATAGATCCAAACGCACTCACACGCACGTATATCGTTTGTTATAAAATAATAATAATAATAATAATCATTTTTATAATGAATTATATTTTGGATAGGATGCATAAAATTCAATATTTAGGATCCGATACGTAAGACTCAACATATATGAATCGTTGGTCGAAATTGGAAAGTAGGTAAATTATACGAGTGTGTGTGTAGACAAATGCATGCGCGCGCGCGCACACACACATGCTAATGGACCGTGCAATGGGTTCGTTTGATGCACGATACGAGATACTTGAGACTGCTGACCTCCAGGCAGTCAGTCAATTCGCACGCGAACGTCGGGAACTCCGCCATATTTCAACTTTTGGACTTTTCTCGCTTCCCTTTTTCTTTACGATACTTTTGGCACCCCGCTAGAGGCGCCACCTTCGATGGCTCCCACCTTCCAAATGCTCGCGTTCGAACTATTCGGAATTTTCGAAATCTCCGAATATTCAAACCAAATGGAATCCCATTCCAAATATGAATAACATTAAACAAATTAATTAATATATGTATAAAATAAATCAATCCTGAAATCTCGAAATTGCGAAACTTCGGGACGCCGATGTCGGAGGTTAGAGTCGGTTAGTCAGTCCCTACCTCCTCATCGGCCACCTGGTCGAGCGCGGAAAGAAGTATGGCAAAAGTCACTCGAGAGAGTCACTTTCGAGTTACAAGTCGAAGACACGAAGGAGAAGACTTTCGTTTCACGACGAAATTCAGTCTCACTTTCGTTATTCTCTCCGTTTCTCTCTCTCTCGCTCCCTCTCGCTCTACTCGAGTCACCAGCGCAGCGTCTCCCTCTTTCGAGTAATCGAAAGAGGTATGACTCCACTTCACTACTTGTACATACACAACTACAAGCCAACCGCAACTATACGTTCACGGAATCGCGTGTATTTCCGTTCGTTCACCTCTCGTTCATGCGAGTGACGCGAAACTTTCCCGACCGTCGCCACCGCCGCGATACAGATACATATATATGTATACATATATGAAATACAACACAAAAATTATTATATATACATACACATTTCGATTGTTATACAATAATGATATTACTATCAATAATAATGACAATATTATAAAAATATATATATTATAATTCATCTATTATTATATCGAATCGAATCGGCTCTTGAAAGAGAGCGCGAGTGAACCATAAGTAAAAGTGTGCTGCGATATGTCTCCATAGAAAAATGGCACGGTAGAAACTAGGCCGAAAGTGCGGGAACCCACGGTGCGATGCTTGATATTGCTCTGTACCGATACACGTACGTACCTATCTACACAAATACATACATACATGTATACACAAACTCGTACTTATGGCTATGTGTCACTTGCGAATACAAATGATAATTTTCAGGACTTTCCGTGACAGTCACGGAAAGATTTAGCAACGAATCCAGAATTTTCATGACAACGAAGATCCAAAATTGATTCTATATGAAATCGAGATCCACCAACCCCCTGATATTTATATATTTTTCTTGAGGAGCGTTCGAATATCATCGGCCTCCCTCGAGGACACTCGCGTGTCTTCGGATTTTTTCCAAAACATTCGCACGTCCTCGGTGTTTTCTACAAATTTGTTCGGACGTATTCGGGAGTCCTCGAATTCCATCGTGTGTACTCGGTCATCTTCGAGTTTCTTCGAGTACACTCGCGAGTCTTTGGTTTTCTTTTATGGATGCGTTCGGGAATCTTCGAATTCCATTCGGTGCATTCGAAGACTCGTATACGATATATTTCGATTATTATACAATAACAATGTAATATATTATTGCTATATATACATTTTAATTATTGCATTATTACTAATAACAATAATTATAATAACAATATACCTAAAATACAATTCTAGGTTCACCGTACTTCGCCTACTTATACACATACATATATAATAAGCGCCGTGTGCACGCAAACGGATAAATGTTTAAGAGGTATGCGTCGACAACTTATTTGTATACGTGCATACTATGTGTATGTGTGCTTAGATATGTAAGTTTGCACCTAATAACTGACTTTAACTTAACGTAGCGTTACACCACCCGGAGTCTCGATCTTTACAGCGGCACTTCTACATTTCGCTTCTACATTTCAGTCCCACCGATAGGTGGGATAGTTATCTTGAGGGGAGTGAAAAGTGCATTCTAACGTAAGCCTGCCTGCAGCCTACCTATATTGCAACAAACAATGCTGGATTCCTCGCGAAACTCGATGTGTTGGGGATATATTGGCTTCTTGTTCCTCCAAGAGGTTGTTTCTGATTTCACTTGGGTGACGCTTCGACTTGTTTGCATAATGACGACGATGACGATGTCGATGACAATATAATTTATGACGGTAATGATGTAATTTGTGACGATGATGTTGACAGTGACGCTGAAATTTATGACGATGGTGATGATGACGATACAACTTATTATAACGACCATGACGATGACGATATTATTTTTTATAATAACGATGACCATGTTGATGATGTTGTATTTTATGACGATGACGATGTTAATGACGTTATAATTTATGACGATAATTTTGACAGTGATACTGAAATTTATGACGATGACGACGATGGCGATGATGACGATACAATTTATTATAACGACCATGACGATGACGATATTATTTTTTATAATAACGATGACGATGTTGATGATGTAGTTTATGACGGTGTTGATGACGTTATAATTTATGACGATAATGTTGACAGTGACGATAATATTGATAATGATGCTGAAATTTATGACGATGACGACGACGGTGATGATGGCGATACAATTTATTATAACGACCATGACGATGACGATATTATTTTTTATAATAACGATGACGATGTTGATGATGTTGTAGTTTATGACGATGTTAATGACGTTATAATTTACGACGATAATGTTGACAGTGACGATAATGTTGATAATGATGCTGAAATTTACGACGATGACGACGACGGTGATGATGGCGATACAACTTATTATAACGACCATGACGATGACGATATTATTTTTTATAATAACGATGACGATGTTGATGACGTTGTAGTTTATGACGATGACGATGTTAATGACAATATAATTTATGACGATACTTTTGACAGTGATGCTGAAATTTATAACGACGACGACTATCGTGATCATGACGATATTACTTATTATAATGACGATAATGACGTCGATGACGTTATAGCCTATGACGATGTCGGTGACGTTATAATTTATGACGATGATGTAATTTGTGACGATAATGTTGACAGTCACGCTGAAATTTATGACGATGGTGACATAATTTATGACGATGACGACGTTGATGGTGACGATGTTATTTATTATGATGACGATAACGATGTTGATGACGTTATAATTAGTGACGACGACGACGATGATGTAACTTATAACGACGGTACCGTAGCTTCTGACGATGACATTCCATATTACAACCGACTTTTCACTTTCTCCCGCAACCGAGGAAACGGTAAAGGACCTCCCCCGGTCTGCCGGTCTCCCGGTCGGGTGAATAACCCAAAAAAAAAAACGTAAACAAGAATACGGTATGTCGTCGAACCGGAACGAACGGCAATTTTCCTCGGCAGCGGATGATTTACCTACGGGGACGTTGATTCTCCACGGCGGGAGATTTATGGGTTTGCGAATAAAGGAAGTGCGAAAACCACAGCCATAAAATTCAGCCGCAACCCTCGTAACCCGTGGTTGCCAACGTCATAAATCCATCGTTCACCTGCTGCTACTGGAACTGCCGTACGGCCAGCAGGCATATTCGTCAGGTGCTAGTGATCCTCCTCTTCTTCCACCTTTCCTATAATAGGCGTCACATTTTCTCCTAAACGTTCCTTCACCGCTAAAATCGAGCATCGGAAACCCTGCCACCCGCTGAGGGTTATACTACAATACATATTTTTTTACTTGTGGAAATGGATAGCTTATTCAAATTCAAACATTTTTTGTTGGAAAACTTTTTTTCTGTCTTTCATAGTTTCCGAGATAAGAGAGGTCAATGAAGATACTCCACGCCTCCAATTGCTCGACGCCACCACCGAAGGCGCTGGTGTCTGGTTATAACCCAATTTCTTCTATCTCTCAAACGTTTATGTTTAGGGAAATAATTCTACGCAACAAAATCCTGGGTTCTACTTTGATATAAAAGAATTTTGTATATGTTATATATCGTTTTTCGTTACATAAATGGATAATTCGTGAAAATCCAGACATTTTTTGTCAAATCACTTTTCTTCTATCTCTTATAGTTTCCGAGATACGCGAACTTAAAGATCCCCCACTCCACCACTTGCCTGACGTCACCACTAGAGGCGCCAGTATCGAATTCTAACCTTAACGTTTCCTAGCTTCCAAACGCTTGTATTTAGAGATATGTTATATATCGTTTTTGATTACGCAAATGGATGATTCGTGAAAATCCAAACATTTTTTGTCAAATCACTTTTCTTCTGTCTCTAATAATTTCCAAGTTACGCGAAATTGAAGATACTAGAAACCACCAGTTACTCGACGCCGCCATAGGAGGCGCTGGTATACATCCAATCTCGCCTACTTTCGAAACGATTATATTTAGAAAGATAATGACAAGGAACGAAAAAGAGTAAAATACCGAATTGTATCTTAACACTATGCCGTCCGGTGGTACCACGTTGGTGCCATGCGAAAACTATCGGGCAAGCGCCGGTGGCACCACGTTGGTGTCGTACGTAAAGATTTGTACCGGCGCCAAACGAAAGAATCCCGATCAAACGTGCGGACGGCAGTGTTAATATTCAACAATTTCATTTATAGAATTTTGATTTACCGAAATAGAAGACTCACTAACAACCATCGCTTCGATCTTTAACTTTTTCTTAAAAATCGAACCCACGAAGCTACAAGTGTATGTATGTACTCACTTGCCAACGCACGGGGCGCCCGATGCAAGTGCGACAAGGCTGCACGTCGAGCGCGCAGTCGCCGAAAGCCGCGATATAGCGTGCAGTGCTGAACTCACTCGCGCACTGTCCCGCACGCCATACACAGATCGCTCAAAACGCGCGCGTTCTTCCCTCAGCGCGGAAACTGTTCGTAGCTAAACCCAAACCCACGCGGTCATTCCACGCACTCTTCTCTAGTCTCCCTGTCGCTTCATTCATTTTTCTTTCTCCACCTTCTCGCTTCCGTGTCTGACTCGCCGCAGGCCCGAAGTCAGCCTCGGGCCGGATGCACGGCTCGCGTGGTGCGCGTGGCGCGAAAAAGTGTTGAAGTTGGTTGGTTCCGCGAAACAGAAGCGACAAAAATTAAGGACGAAGCTTCTCTTTCTTCGTGAGGAAAACAAAGAGAAGGAAGAGGAGGATTCCGATTTCGGGGCGATACGTTCCGTTTCTGCGAACGATGACCGTGCAGGAGTTCAAGCCCCTGCAGAGTCGCGGCGGCAACGAGGACAAGCCCTTGCCGCGCGATATCCTGTCGCCGGAGGCCGCGGACCCCGCCGACCCGGTCGGCAAGGAGTCAGCTGCAGCCGGGTACCGGCAGGGAGCCGATAGTGAGAATCTCCTTGGCAGGGTCTTAGCCGGTGAGTAAATATATAGGGTAGTTGGTAGGAGAGCAAATAGGAATCATCAATAAGAGTTAGCCACTGGTTGACCACCAGATTGAACCCTTCGAGTGTCAAATAAGTTTTGAGTGAGCGTGTTGAGTTTGTAGGCGATGTGAGTGTGTGTGTGTGTGTGTGAGTTGCGTATACACTCCTGGTAGAAGCGCTGCTTTCGTATGCGAATTCGGCAGGAAATGTAACCGGAAGAAATATTCAATCCGTTCAGAGACCGTGGGGCGTATAGGGCCCACCTATGTATTTTCGTTTGTAATTTTTGTTTCTCCACACTTCTCATGTATTTTACAGTTTTTTAATTTACGCAAGCACATTTTCTAGGTACTTTGAGGTTCAACTATTTACATATTTTTGTATGACTTTCATTGAAAAAAAAAAATTTTGTTTGAGCCCCTCACGCGACATAGGGAGAATTCTTGGACGTCTTGAAATATCGTAGACTCGGCCGCCGTAGTTCGAATGCCGCGTGAGAAATATTAAAATAGCAAAAAAATACTGAACAATGATTTAAAGGAAAAAAAAAAAAGAAATTTTGTAAATCAAAAGAGCTGTGATTTTTTCACATTTTTATCTACCAATTTTTTTTTGGTAGTTTTTGTAATTTTTTTAATATAGGGTCGGTATAGAAAATTACGAAATTTCTCCAAAAAAAAGTTGTCCCTCAAAGGGTGCCCCTTCGCGGTCTAATGAAAAACAGTTCGTTGAAAATATATTTTTTTTTCTTTTTTTTTTCTCAATTACATCACAACTTCAGAATAGTAGTTTTTTCAAGCGCTGAATCCGTATCCAATGTAAAATTTGGAAATGCAAAATGGCGGATCCAATATGGCGGATGGAATTTCGAAAAACACTGGGTTCGTGGCTCGTCCTATTGAATTTACCACTTCGAGTTTCGAAATTTCCACTCGGAAGACATAAATTCCGAAGGACAATCAAATTGCAATGGTATTTTTTTTTCAAAATGCGCATATACGTTGCGTGGAGTAAAAATGACGTTAATTTTTTTTCCTTGCACGTATACGCGTCACTGACATTGAAGTTGTTGATATCAATTATCTTGTGAAGCGGAATTTATATATTATTATTAGCGACATTAAATGATTACAAAAACACACACACACACATTTTATTATTATTGATAATAATATACTTAAAATACAATTGTGTGTGTGTGTGTGGTACAACAAATTCCGACGATTCCTTTTTTTTCTTTCTCAATTTACCCTGGGTTCGGTAAAAAATATCACCCGAAAAAAAATCGAGAGTGAAGATTCTTAAATGATGCGGGGGGGAGAAAGGGGGGAAAAAAGAAAAAGTGCCATTTTTCCGGAAGTAGAAAGACAACTAAAGCATAGTCAAGTATGTGTGGGAACGCGAAGCCTTCGAGAGAAAAAAAGAGAAAAGGGTGAAGAGGGGAGGGAATGGGGGGGGAGGGGTTAGAAACGGCAGCCATGCTGGGTATGGCGAAAAGTGCTATGTAACAGAAGAGGGGGATAAACAGGGTCCGGAAGGAAAAGGAAGAAAGAAAGAAAGAATGGACGGACGGACGGACGGATGGATGGATAGATGCAACTCGTCGGAGAAAAGAGAATCCAAGTTCCAAGCCGGGGGGCGAACGGCAGTTTCACTTTCCAGCGGGTGGAATGTAGGTCGCGGGGGCCCGGGACGAGGCTAGTTCGTTGCCCCTCGACGGCCTTCCACTCGCGTTTGCAATTTTTCCTTCGTTTTCGTGGCGATGCCATGTGTACACGCCGCACACATACCCAAAGACAGAGTGTGTGAGAGAGAGAGAGAGAGACGCATGTATATACGTATTCACGCGTACCTATTCGCGTGACTATGTGTGTGTATTTTCTAGCCTAGATAGTGGAAGCGAGCGAGCATCTTCCCTCTCTCTTCTTTTCACTTCCACTGGTGTGTTGATATATATACGTACGCACACATACGTAATTTCGTACATTCGTACATTAGTCGTCTGTCTCTCTCCCACTCGTGGACGTTCGGACGAGTGCGATGGGATCTTTGTTCGTTGATGTTTGTGTGCGTATAAATATAAACATATATATATATATACATAATTGGAAACAGTGTCTATTATATAATACAATATAACAGTATATAAATATACAGGGTGTTCCATGTCACCTTCGTATTTCTGGACACAAATGAAGACGAAAAATTCTTTAGCATTTTTTCTCGGACGCAGCGTTGAGTTTCTATGATATTTTTGAAGATGGACCAATCGGCAACGGGGTTGTGTACGTGACGACATCTTTAAAAATTCATATAAAATCAACGGTGCGTCCGAGAAAAAAATGGCAAAGGACTTCTCGTCACCATTTGTGATCGGGAACGTTAAGGTACCGGGAAAGGTGCGATTTCTGGGACACCCTGTACATTTTTTATATTTGTGATTATCAACAATTTTAATATATAACATTTGATTATTATATTACAGTTTATAGACAAGTAATAATAGCTATTACATGTACGTCTATATAATGTAATTATAATATCAAAATTTATATATAGTTACTAATAATGATATATATTTATACACTACACACGCGTATATAAATATATGAATGTGGTTGGAAATGGGATTTGCAATACATTTATATCCCTATTGCAAATCCTAGCTTCCATGGAACCCTACACGCATATATTCACACACCTCGTACGTACCACACACGAAGTGCTAACTCACACAGTTACGGAGATCCTTCTGGTAGTGATGTAAAGAGTTACAGTATGTCTCTGTCTCTGTCTCCGTCTCTCGGCGTTGGTCGGTGCAGGACAGTAAAGTAGGTCGACGGGGCCTTGGCGCGAGACTAGTTCGTTCACCCTGTATGCCCCGTAACTGGGGCAAGATGAAATTAACCGAGGTGTCCCTCCTCTCCCCCCTCCACTCCTCTCCATTACTCTCCTCTTCTCTCGTTCGCGCGCATGCAAGCATTGCCGCTCGGTTGAACTCTCTCTCTCTCTCTCGCTCTCCCTCTCTCTCTTTCTCCCTCGCTCTCGCGAGGCGACTGTGACGGTGACGGTGACGGTGACGGTGACGGTGACGGCAGGGACGAGGCCGCCAATCGTCGACGGCACGGTTCAACAAACTCCAACTGGGTCTCCCTTCCTCCGCCAACCCCCTTTGCTTATCCAACCTTAGTCGTGTCGTGGATAAACGGCGTATAGCTACCTAACCCCCGCTCCTAAGCCTTCCGTCGAAGGTCACCACCACTTGTAACCGTTGTACGTACATATGGGTGTGTGTGTACGGTCGCTGGTGGGTATGCGTGGGTTTCTCTACCGCGTGAGTGTGTATGTATGCGTTGTCCACTCGCTTTCACGATTGCTCCCCCCACTCCTTTTCTCCTGGACCACCGATCCTTCAAATACGTACAATACACATACACATACACATACACACACACGCACACACACGCTCATATAAGTATCACAGGAGAGAATTCTCTCTCTTTCTCTGGTTACCTTACGTAACGCTAGCGAATTACGTGTCCCCCCTTCCCCCCCACTGCCCCAAAGGTAGCATAACACGGCACCTCTACGGAGAAAGTATATACTTACACTTACGTCCGTGCGTCCTGCGATCACTCTCGCTGGAAGGAATGCTTTCCCCGTTTCGGCGCTACCAGTACCAGTACCGGTATTCGGAATCGGTATCGGTACCGGTATTCGATAACGTCGCGTCGAATTGGGCTATCTGATCCACTGGGACGAAAGGATCCCGAATTGGGGCTAATCCAGGTAGTAAGTAGGTAGGGTAAGTAGGTAGGTCAACCTTCCGACCTGTCTCACCCTTTTCTGGGTCAGATATGTGGGACGACGGATGGCGTTTGATCGATGCGTGTTCGAAGGAGGTCCCGAAACGGAAACGACGATCTCGACGGGGGGAGAAGGGAGGAATGTGTTCTGGACCGGAAGTGATCCAGTCGAAACGGAACGAGTTCAAATACACGCATACGCACACACGCACGATCGTAATAGATGGAGTGTGTACTTAATTATTTATTTAAAACGAATGAAATCGGAATAATTCCAGTCCGTAAATGACGTCGACAAAAATGGTTCGAAACCGGGAAACCAAATATCGAAATATATTGTAATTATATATATTATAATACAGTTATGTATTGAAATATTTTATTTTCGATATATAACAAATATTTAATTTCAGGAATATTGAATATTCTTGAAATTATTTTTGAATTCAATATTATTTAAATTTGAATTACAAATGTTAAAATATCAAGAATATGAAATATATTCTTGGTTTTTCGTATGATGACCATTTTTTTGTCTAAATCTTGATTTTTTTGTCCAAAAACTTTTTGTCTGTCTCCTGTAACTCCCAAGTTACGCGAAATTAAAGGTATTTCGTCTGGTTATACATCGAGTCTGCTTCCTCCCCCAAACGATTGCGTCGATGAAAAAAATTTGTCCAATTGGAGTTTTCGAAAATTTGTCCAAATTGGATTTTTTTCCAATTGTTGGATTTCAAATACACAAATTGTTACTTCCATAAATGGATCGCCCGATCTATAAATGATCGTCCCGTGTGTAGACATTCCGCTGGTCTGGGATTGGACGGCGCGTAACCCGGATGTAGGCTAGCGACGAAAGGTTGCCTCCTCGCCGACGATACCCAAGTGGACGCGTGACGCATTGCGAGAGACGATATTTTTCGGTATTTTCTAATTACGTGGCGTTCCGACGCTCGCTTCAAAAGTGAAGCACGCGTCCGAGAGTGTGAGTGCCTACATGCGTGCGCGTATACGGCATACGTACATACATGTGTGTGGGTACTAGCGGGCAATGGCCCCAAACTTCCTCCCCTCCCAACCCGATCCCCAGTGACCTCGATCGGTAGCTGCTGCTACTCTGCTCTGCTCTGCTCTGCTCCGCTCCGCTCCCCTCCCCCTCCTCTTCCCCATCTGTTACAATTCGCGGAGGAAACGTTGACTCGCGCAGCGAGAACTCATCGAATCAGCCAATCGCGCGCCGGTTCGTCGACTCTCCGATGCCTTCTGCCTCCTCCGCTTCGGGGTCGTTCCTTCTAATCTCGCAACGTCCCTATGCCACAAAACCAAACCGGGTAGAAGCCCGATAAGAGCGTTTCTCTCTCACTCTCTCGCTCTCTCTCTCTGATCCCCAGGAGAGGAGGTGGGGAGGGGTGACGGTTCCCTCCACAGTCCGAGCATCGATTCCAAGGTGAATAACCTCGAACGGTGTCGAACTCTTATCACGCTCCGCGATTCAAAACTCCTTATCGCGACTATACGCTCGTAAGAAACCACCTCCTATTCAGAACAAAACGCGTCACAAAAGCATCCGTGGAAACGAGTGGAAATGGTAATGATATATATGTATGTATGTATGTATGTAAGTAAGTGTGCGCTGCTTCGTCGCAACACTTCGAGTTTCTCGAATCTTCTTTCCCGACTCCCCAAGCGAACCCGGGGACCTTTTTGAGACTCGGGGTGGGGGAGTTCGGGTGGAATTGGGGCACCTGAAATTAGGGCGCTTTTGAAAAATTGCAACTTTTTCGAGTTTCAAATGCGAGGCTTTTCAAAAATTGGATCGTTTCGGATTGACACTTTTTCAAATTTGAGTGGTTTTCAAAAATGGCTAATTTTCAAAATTTGGGTTTTGGGTTTTTCGACTGTTACATACAAATTTGAGTAATTTGTAAAAACGGGTAATTTTCGAAATTTGGGCATTTTCAAATTGGGGACTTTTCCAAATTTGGGTGGATCGGAAATGGACCAGCTGGAATTGGGCCGTTTCGGTCTTTTACATTAGGTTAAAATCATTACTCTTTTACATTTTTCCAAACAAGGCCGGTGCTCCTCCCACCTCCTTTGCAGTGAAAACGGACCACCGAAATTCCACCATGACCCACTTTTCTTCCGGGACCCGATTACGATCCGTCATCGCCGACGAGTTCAAAAGTGTGTTTATAGGTTTTCACCCCGCGCGTGTGTGTGTATGAGTATACACACTTGTATATGTAAATAATTAAATAATGACATTTTAATTGTAGCAAAAATTCAAATTTCCAACTTTTATTACAACTATTATTATTATTGTTATTATTATTGTTATTATTATTGTTATTATTATTGTTGTGGTTATTATTATTGTTGTTGTTATTATTATTATTATTATTATTATTATTATTATTATTATATCTTAATTGAGTTTTGCATAAAAATATTAATAAAATTAAAAATAATTTAAAATTATATTGCAGCAATAATTAAGATATTTTTGGAATTTTACAAATAAAGAGTGTGTAAATTAGAAATTTTCAAAATTATGCAACTTTTGGAATAAGCAAAAATTTACAATTATGCAAGAAACAAATTTTCAATATCCCAGAATTTGGAGTAATAGAAGAATTCGGGAATTTTTTTCCACATGAATTATTGAAACTTCGGGATTTCAAAAAAAAAAAGGAATTTTTATATTCGAGAAGTTTCTAAAACGAATTACGCTATTTTTAGAATTCGAGAAATTTTCCTGCGTTTGGGGTATAGATACACTGAACTGTGGAAATTATGGTCGATAATTGTGGGTTTATGTAAAACAAGTGTAAATAAGCGTGTGCATACGTGTGTGTGTGTGTGTGTGTGTGCGTCCGTGTAATGCGGCACAACATGACACACATAGCGCGTGTCTATTAAGAGAGCCGCAGTTTAGTGGCACGAAAGTAAGAGTGGTTTGCCCAGAAAGTTGTGAGTCGTAAGTAAGACGAGCGTAGAAGCGGTCGGTCCGGATGCCGTTGAAAGGGAAACGAACTGGAGGCGTGATTCAACGCGGGCACGGTAGCCGGTGCCGTATGGAATCGGCTCGGATCGGCACGGCACGGCTCGGCTCGGCAACCGTCTACTTCGTCCTGCCCGGAATCCTCCTTGGCTCCTTTTCTCGCGGCATCCCGCGAGAAGATGAATTCATTCGTCCCTTCCTCTCCCCGTGGTGCCATTTTCCCCACCAATAACAATAACAACGACAACAACAACGGCATCGGCATCGACATCGACATCAGCTTCGCCATGGTCGTTTATCTCCTTTCCCTCTTATTACGTAGCATCTCGCTTCACTCTCTATAAACTTTCTCTTTCGAGCATTCTATCCCCCAAGATCGACGTATCATCTTTTACATTAGAAACTTTATTACTCCGGTTCTTCCTTCTACCGATTCCCGAAACCTTCCGATAACATTTCTTGTGTTTCTTTGACTCTATGTATGTATGTGTGTATAGATTTCTAGTTCCGGTATAATTAATGTATATTTATTTATATTTTATAGTATATTATTATTATTATTACTAAACTATGTGTATAGTGATAA
This sequence comes from Gasteruption jaculator, assembly GCA_949825005.1. Taxonomy (NCBI): domain Eukaryota; kingdom Metazoa; phylum Arthropoda; class Insecta; order Hymenoptera; family Gasteruptiidae; genus Gasteruption; species Gasteruption jaculator. Next base: position 7,504,721 of record OX463773.1, on the reverse strand, counting down.
TAATAATAATAATAATAATAATAATAATAATAATAATGAAATATAATTGTATATTAATTGTATCAAAAATAGAATTATTATTATATAATAGAAATATTTATAAAAAATAGTAGTATAAATATTGTGTGTGTGTATGTGAGTCCGAGTGTGTACGTGTATACGAATTTTTATGTAAAAAAAATCGAAAACCAATCAAAAAAACTAGTATTTTTTTGTCCAAAACTGTTTTTTTTATGACTTATAGTTTTCAAAACACGCGAGGTTAAAGATGTTTTAGTTGCCTGATGCGACCACTAGAGGCGCTGGTCTCTGGTTTTGTACACTCAATCTCCTCCATCTCCCAAAGGATTGTGTTTATGGAAAAATTGTTCCCAAATGCCCGATTCTTCCATAATTTTCAATATGTATGCATCGAAATGATTCCACTAATGACTTAATCCGACAAACGCGAGAAACGATACAGTCTATCGATATCGCCATCGTATCATATCTATTTCGAGCGCCCGAAGGTAACGAGTATTGGATTAGAGATAATATCCTCGATCGATGTCGATGAACCGTAGATCTATTGACTTCAAGCTACCATGCGTACGATTCCGGTTTCGAAGGTCGAAATCATCGATCCACAACGCACTCTTCCATGTCCCTCCTTAAGTACTGACTCCGACGCACCTATAGCGTACAATTAATCAATAAAGAAGAAATCCTTGCATTTCCCTCTTGTTCGCTCCAATGCCATACATTCGCCGTAATGCCGTCCCGGTCGTCATCTTCGTCATCGTTAACCTTCAAATTGCATCCAAAGTCAGGATTTCCTTGTGGATGCACCAAAAATCAGGATCCTCAAATATTTTCTTTTCTTGCAGTTTCTCCCTGATCATAAATAAGCCTTCGGAAGATCGAAGAGGTTATGTTTAGATTTCGATACTGGCGCTCCCGGTGGTGTCGTCGGGTAACCGGTAGCGTGGAATATCTTTAATCTCGCGTATCTCGGAAGCTAGGAGAGATAGAAAAAAATTTATTCGACAAAAAATATTTGGATTTTCACGTATTATCCATTAGCGTAATCAAAAACGATATATAACGTATTCCTAAATACAAGCGTTTGGAAGATAGGAAACGTTAAGGTTAGAATTCGATACTGGCGCCTCTAGTGGTGGCGTCAGGCAAGTGGTACCGTGGGATATCTTTAACCTCGCGTATTTCGGAAACTATAAGAGATAGAATAAAAGCGATTTGACAAAAAATGTTTGGATTTTCACGAATTATCCATTTATGTAATGAAAAACGGTATATATAACGTATATTGCCGAAATAGATATCTGTAGCTATGCGGTAAAGTTCTCCCGGGGTTAAAATCGACTCTAGATGGGGGAGGGGATTCTCGAAAATGGCCATTAGGAGGGCAGCACTGAAGGTGTATTTTGAGATGATAATCCCGGTGTAATTTAATAAAAGTGGAGTTTATAGCCGGAGTCGATGCTATTTCATGATGGAAATTCAAATGAGCCTGCGTTTAATCGCGCACTCCAGAAAGCCCCGGAATCAGCTACCCGCCACCTCCAGGGTGGGGGTTGCCTGTAGAATTTCAAGTCAATGAACTTTGACCCACCGGGAGAACCCGGAATAACATATTTCCAACCCCCACGACGGTACATAATCGTGGCGGCTATATATACACACAGAGCTGGCTATTAAATAGTTACGTGTATTTGCCACCGCCGCGGTATGGGTGTGCATGCATATTATTCATGTTTATACACACGCGCACACAGACACGGGGTATTTTTAGCTACTTATTTTATATAAACATACAATTATCGACCATAATTTCCTCGGTTCTGGGAATTTCTACCCCCAAAATTAGCGAATTTTCTCGAATCCTAAAATTACTGTGACAATTTTTTTTCTTCAAAAGTTATAAATTTTCACTTTGGCTTTGCATCCTTTTATTTTTTGAACTTCCAAAAACTACACAATTCCCATGGGAAAAAATTCCGAAATTCCTTCATTTCTATAACTACCCCCAATTCTTAGACACTGACAATTTTTTTCCTACAAAAGTTATAAATTTTCACGAATTCTAAAAATAGCATAATTCGGTACGTCCTCGACTCCACGTTCCCTTATTTTTTTATTTTCCGAAATTTCCAAACAACCCCCGTAAAAAATTCCCGTAGCTCTTCGAGATACAGTTATGGCCATAAATTCACGATTTTACGAGTCCTCGTCGTCGACGTCGTTCTCAAAAAAGGGACGTCAAAAATTAAATATCTTCGGTCGAAAGGGGGAAAAAAAATGAACATTCGTGCCAGTGACTTTCAAATGAGGTATTAGTTTATTACCCCGTTTTTCTTAATCCACGTGGGCTCGAAGAAGAAGGAAAAAAAAGGGACGGGTTATTTATTTCCACCCTCTGCTTTTTTTTTACAACCCTTTACGCCTTTTTACGAGATCCGATCGTTTCTGCCATTTTTCACGTACCGTGCATTTCCAGGCGCAGCTGCACAATGCTGAAATTACCTACCTAGTGCATAATTGACTTTATTAGGTACCATAACGCGTAGTACCTAAGTACCGAGATTAAGGCGAGAGGATTTAAGGGTTAACTTCTTGACTTACCCTTTACTTTTTTTCTTTTATGACGGTTTCTGCCAAAAGAAAACCCTTTTTACCTCTTTTAGGTGTTTACAGTTAATTATTTTGAGTATATATACATGTATACAAATGTATACAGATAAAAAGGTAAAAAGGACCTTTTTTTTTCTTTTACCCTCTTTCATTCACAGGGAAAATAAGTAACTGTAAATACTTTGGACGCGTTCCTACGGGAATTATGGAGTTTTTGGGTTATTTGAAAAGTAAGACGCCGTAGATTTGAGGGTTTTCGAAATTCTGCTATTTTTGGGAGAAAAATGAAAAAATCGAGGAAATTTGAATAATTAAGGATGAAAATGTGAGTTTTTGGGGAATTTGATTACAGAGAATTTTGAGTTTTTGAAAATTTGAAGATTTTTGGAATCGAGAAAAAGGATCTTTTTTTAACTTTTTTGATTCGCGAGCAAAATAAGTAACTATAAATTCTGTCTACGCGTTCCTACAAGAATTTTGGGGTTTTTGGGTTATTTGAAAAATAAGGCGACGTAGATTTGAGGGTTTTCGAAATCATGCTATTTTTGGAACCGCAAAAATTCGCAAATTTTTTAGGGAAAATTCGAAAATTGATGAAATTCGAATAATTAAGGATAAAAATGTGATTTTTTTGGGAAATTTTATTACAGACAATTTTGAACTTTGGAACTTTTGAAAATTTGCAAATTTTTAGAATCAAATGAAAATTTACAAGTTTTGGGGAAACTATACCCGCGCTCCCTTCTCCTTCTGGAAAAGAGGGTAGAAATTGGAAGTTGAAAAGCTCGAAAATACCTTGGCACCCCTTAAAAGGAAATTTCCAGAAAGGGGCTGAACGGCATTAAACTTGGGTAAAAAACATTAAACATAAAATCCTGAAATTTCAAGGGGTGCGAAAGACATTTTGAAATTATCCTATAGCATATACCTGAGGGATAAATAGGCAAATGGAGGCGGATGCGGAGTATATGCAAACGCGAGCTCTAATCAGGGCATGGAAAATACATCTACGCGAGTACACACACACACACTCACGCTGCTACAATTTCTACTACCACTACCGCTACATCTACTCACTCTCAGCCTCACCCTCACCCTTGCCATCACCCACATGCAAATACGTAGGCTCTCTAGATAGGGGGTGCGAGAGGGGGTAAACGTTGGAGGATAAAGCAGAGGGTGAAAAAGAGAGAAAGGGGGTGGGAGAGAAACCGGAGGTCGTAGGTTCGTTGACCGGCGAGGGTGCCACTCACCCTAAGTAGGCCAACATACCAATTCTCCTTTTCCGTTCTCGCCTCTCCTCTCCTCTTCTCCCTTTTCCTATTTTCATTCGTCTTCTTCTATTTTCTCCCTTCTTTTCTCTTCTTCTTCTTCTTCTCGTTTTCTCTCTTCCTTTAATTCTTCTTCTCCTCTAATCTTCCTTTTTTCTCTCTTCTTCTCCTTTTCGTTCTTCTTCTTCTCTCTTTTTCTACTTTCATTCTTCTTCTTCTCCTTCTCTTCCCTCATTCTCCCTTCTTCTATCATTTTCTCTTTTTCGCTCTCTCTTCTCTTTCCTTCCTTCTTTCACCCCCTCCCACCCTGTTTTTTCTTTTTCTCGCACGGACAATCCAGGTTGCCAGCTATTTTCGCGGGCCACTCGACACGAATATACACAGACACGCACACATTCATACAGAAAAAGGATAGATACGTGGAACTAGATTCCGCCCACGTTCGGTGGGATAATTCACGTTATCGAGGCCATCCACCCTATCTTATTCCTTCTCGCGTCATGGAAGTATGCATGTATATGTACGAATGTATGTACAGTTCGCGTATATATGGAACATTACTTTATTTTACTTTTCTTTCTCCTACTTTACTCCTTCATTTCTTCTTCGTCCTTCTGACCCTTCTCCCCCCACCTTCTCCCCACACCCCCGTCGCGTCAATGCTTTATACCCTTAAACAAGAAATTCTCACTACCTTTTTCGATCCTCCACCAAATATTTCACTTTCATTATTATTATTATTACCATTACTATTACTGTTATCATCATCATTGTTATTATTATTATTTTTACTTCTACTACTACTGCTAGTACTAATATTATTATTATTGTTATTGTTATTACTGTTATTATTACTAGTAGTAATCATCGTTATCATAATTATTAGTATTATTGCTTTCTTTCTTGTTGTTGGTATCGATCGAGATGACATTGATGATATATATATATATGTATGTATGTATTTAGGGAGAAAGAATGGGGGGAAGCAGAGGGAGAAAAGAGAGAAATACGCACGCGGTATCTACCGTTGTTTTTTCACCCTCCCGCTGGAGGAGGCTCCTGAGGGCAACGATCTCCGGACGACCCCTAACCCGGTCAACCACGGCACACAGATCCACCATGGCACGTATGCGCGCACTCACACACGCGTACCTACCTCCGTCGCTCGCGTTTATGATCCCCAGGGTGGCCTGGGTTTTTTTTTATTTCTCCGCCATCGATTCGACAAATCTGGGACTGCTCTCTTCAATTTTATATACACACACATACACACACAAGTGTATCGAATATTTCTGCACACAAACTCACTCTCTCTCTCTCTCTCCCTCCCTTTCTCGCTACGTTTCCATTTTTCCGTGCAACCTCCATCCAATTGTAGTAGAAATATGGAAAAAAGTAATTATAGTAGTAATAGTAGCGCTATTAACGATAGTACGTAGTTGGAACGGTAACGGGAAGCAGCAGTACCGATAGTCGTTACGATAGTAAAGGGATCTGGCGGTATAATAGTAGCGATAGTTATACCGATAGTTTCGTCGGTAACAATAGTAGTACATGCGTATACGTGCATAAACGTAACAATCGCATTGTGCAACGGTACCGTGTCTACCGATGGATGCATTTAACTCATTCAAGGAGGCCCGGAATGTTCCGTGAGAATGACAAAGAGAGAGAGAGAGAGAAAGAGAGAGCAGATGGATGCATATGCACATGCATATGTGCGTATATATTCTAATAGTATGCATCCATAGCACTTCGTGAAGACTTTCACAAACTTTCTACTGCACTGCAATATGTGAGCAGATGCCACGGATACGGTACGTTGCGGTGCAGCGCGCTGCAACACCGTCTCGCACTCTATTAGCTGTCGCGTTATTCAGTTGTTTACTTATGTATGGTATACTGTATGAGTAACTATTGCAACTATAGATGCTACGCTGCGACTACTATACTTCGATACCTTCTATATTAGATATACCATAGTTGCTCAATTATACTTATTGTAATAGTAGTAATTACTATACTACTATACTACAGCAAACTACTACACACATACTCGTGCACAATAATTATACCATGCCCATACCCACCGTGTGCCACTACGATACTTTCGCCATACCGCGCCATAGCGCAATTGCTCGCACACTCGTATGCGCATGCACGTATACATACATTCACGCGAACACCCATGAGAGTTTCTTTTCTTACACTTACCCTTTTCCCGATATCTCATAAAAGAGGACGTTGAAGCGCGAGCCTTGGCATCATGGCAATGAGCAGCCTGTACACACATAGATACTTATACATGGGTTTGCGTGTATACATGTATAGATGAATGGACGTATAGATATAGAGGTAAGTATACCTAACTACTTACCAACTTCGTACCATTTACTTTAGGTATATGACATTTCACTTTCAGTGTCATAAATTGATGGCAGAACCTATAAGTGGCATGCCTCTAACAATTAACCGTGCCGGGGTTCCCCCGTTTCTTCGTTCTTGGACACTTACTTAACTTACACCCACGCAAAAAAAAGATACGCGCATGCATACACGGGGACGGGAATAAGAATAGGATTTACCCGGATTCATTACGAAATAGTGGATTCACCATTTTGAATTTTTTAAAATAATCTTCGAATTGGAATTTTGATTCGAGTCAAAAAAAACTTTTATTCCGAAATTTTTGTATAAAAGTAAAATTGTAATATCGAATTTGCGAAATCCAAGTGTTTTTCGAAATTTCATGCGCTATTTTGAATTGTCAAAAAACTTGTATCCTTAAATTTTAATATAATTTTGGTATAATTTTGGTACAATTTTGACAACAAAATATTTCCGCCACGAAATTCTAATTTTCGTCCGACCGCGAAGGGGCTAAGGTGGCAAAGTTAGGTGTTTCGCCCTGTACAACGCGCAAAAGCAAACGGCACATGCGTCAGTGATTCTTCAAGGCCTTGCCGTATGTTCTTGTATATGTATGGGTACGCGTACGTGTGTCCGTGTATTGGCTCGTCGCGGAGTAGCGTAGCGGTAGTGGTGTTAGTTCGCGTCGTCCCACTTTCCTCGCCGCTTCGGTCAACGACCCCGTAGGTTGACGATAGCTAGCTCGCTCGCTACCTACCAACCTACCTACTTAGGTAGGTAGCTAGGTAGGTTGGTAGGTAGGTAGATAGGTGAATTTCCAAGGTATGTACACCAACACATTCTCGGCTCGTACTTAGTTACGTACTGGATTACGTATGCGCGAGTTACGCACGTACTTACTTACGTACGGATAGAGGTGTGTAACACACACACACACACATATACAACAATCATACACACGTTTATCCACATTGTGTATCCATGGGTCTCATTGAACTCTTGCCGTTTCTCCCTCCACTTCTTTGTTTCTTTCCCTTCTCATTCCTTTCCTTGTTTAAATCCTTCTCGACCCTCTTCCCTTCTCCTTCTTTTTCTTCTTCTTCTTCTCCTTCTTTTTCCCCTTCTTCTTCTTCCCCCTCTTTTTCTTCTTCTCCCTCTTTTTCTCCTTCTACTTTCTCTCCTCCTTCTTCTTCTTCTTCCTCTTCTACTTCCTATCCTTCTTTTTCCTCTCCTTCGTCTTCTTCATTCTCTTCCGCAGCGTTTATCGCAAGAAGAATCCATCCAACCATGCTGTTCTCCTCCCCCGTGCATTTCGCGAGTCGTGTTTCAACGGGATCCCGTGGAGGGGCGCCACCGTCCTATCCTCTCGCGAATTTCATTCGCGGGGTGGTCGGTAGTATAGGGAATCATCGTCTCGCGAGTCGATACACGAAGTGTTTTATCGCGATACACACACTTTCTCTCTCTCTCTCACACACATACACGCGCGCCCGCGCGCATACACAAGGGAAGTATGCTCGTATGTGTATATTGGGTGATGATGAGGATAATGATGGTATTATAAGGGAGAATAAAAATAATAATAATAAATAATATTAATAATAATAATAATATAAACAATGATTATGATGATAATATCAATGATAACGATAATGACAAAAACAATAACGATGGGATTTCTCTTTCTGATTTCAGGTGAGTTTCCATTTTGGCACTTCCGTTTCTCAGCCCATGCACGTACGTTGTGTACCTATACATACGTAAGTCTCGATAATTCTGGCTTATCTATCGTATATTATCTCGATACCGCTGTTATAATTCAATTCTGCGTCGCCAAAAGAGCGAGAAAGCCGAGGAATGACGCTCCTTATTTCGAAAAACAAAGGAAAAGACTATAGCAATATTAATAATAATAATAAAAAAAATAATAATAATAGTAATAATGGCACGAGCGCTTGGCATCGATTGTCAACGTGTATCGAAAGGTTCATCGGCCACGTGCCACCCTACTGGCGGAAGAGCAGTTATTCCTCCATCCCCTTAATAATAATAATAATAATAATAATAATAATAATAATAATAATAATAATAATAATAGTGCCCCGCACGTGAGAAATCATTGTCTTGCATATACCAATACACATATAATATTTATATATCGCTTATAACGAAAATAGGAATTGGTCATTTATCATTTTGAATATTATAAGAAGAATCGAGAAATAACAAATAACCGACCCGACCCGACGATACCAATACATTATAAAGACGCATTTCGCGAGAAAACAAACATCCGCTTCTTTAAAAATGAAGCAAACGAAGAAGCTCCTGTTCGAAAAAATCTCTCAGAACCAACGGAGCGGCACGGCGGCGATTCTTCCCCCCTCACGGGGGTGGAACCCGCTGGGTTTACGACGTATCAGCACCACCGAGGCGGTATCGATTTGCCTCTAGCGGCTGATACCTACGAACTTCGGAGACTCACGTGTTCGTTGGCATTGACATTGTCCACGAACACGCAGTAGCAGCAGCAACAGTGGTAACCAGTAGCAGCAGCGGTAGTTGGTAGTCGGTTCTATCCCCTTCCTTGCACAGACCCGTCTTTGATGTTTTTATTATTATCGTTATCATTATTATCGTAATAATAATAATAATAATAATGGTTATTATTATTATTATCATCATCATTATCATTATCCTTCTGATTATCATTCGCCATCTGGTGTTCGTGTGACGAACAGCGAAGAAGCTTCCTGGGATCTCCATACGATGGCGTTGTTCAATCCGAAGACACTCGTCCTCATCCTGGATTTCCATCCCGTTCTTCCCCTTCTTCTCCTTCTCCTTCTTCTTCTCTCCTCTTTTCATTCTTTTTTCTGCTTCTCCTTTTTCTCCCGCATAGGGTAGCGATTTCTTAAAAGAGAGAAAGAAGAAGATAGAAAAATGGAACCTTTTCGAACCGAAGCTACTCACTATTATTATTATTATTATTATTATTATTATTATTATTATTATTATTATTATTATTATTGCTACTGCTACTATTACTGTTATTATTATTATTATTGTATCGTTGTTCTACCATTGTAATATTTTAACGATAGTATCAGTAATATATATTTATAAATATACGTACGCGAGATGGATTACAGCATCTTGGACCTCATGAGGCCCCAAATTTGCCAATACATAACCTTGAGCCGTGTTAATAAAGAAACCTTGGGCAGTCTTTTACAAAGTAAGCGCTTATTTGATTACACGGTCACGAGTTTTCAAATGTTAAGCCAGTTTCAGGGAAAAGAATTTCGAAAAAGATCCTGAATCCGTACGTAGGTACGTAATAAGCGCGTTAAGTGTCGTGTGAAGACGGGAGACCCCAGAGTATACATATATATATATGTGTATATACATCATACATAACATATACATATATATAAGTGCCTACCTACCGACTGACTGACTCTCTTGACACGATTGTAACTTGTTTTCGTGGTTCCGAGGCGAATGTGCCGATGGCCCACATTTTTAATGGGTGTGTACACACGTAGGTACGTACTTACTTACGCTTTACGTGTGTATGAGTCAGTTTCCCAATGAGCCCAAGTTGAAACGAAACGAAACGAAACGAAACTCAAGCGAGCAAGCAGGCCTAGTTGCGCAATCGTCACTTCGCTCTTTTATCCACACTAGAGTAAGTAGGGATAGGTATTACGTATCTGGATGTGGTATGCGCGCCTGTATGTGTGCATGTGTGTTTGTACATACAGTGACAATAGCCTTCTCTGGGAATTACGTGAAACATTTACCTCTATCGTTCGACTTTTTATTATCTCATTTCTTTCTTTCTTTCTTTTTCCTTTCCTTCCTTCCTTCCTTCTTTCCTTCCTTCCTTCCTTCCTTCCTTCCTTTGATATCCAAGGGCTCGATTTAAACACGGCCCCGAAGTCAGAATTTTATGTATACTTTAAATATATTGTAATATTACTATTTTTATTACTATCAACGTCAACATTAACGTTACACTTCGATATAAAATATCGTCATCGCCAACGTCTTTATGAATTTCGCCATCGACATAATCATGATCTTCGTCAATTTCATCATCAACGATTTCAATAACCTCGTCATTTTTTTTAGTAACATCATCTTCTTTGAAATCAATATCAAGTATCAACTATATAAAAATCATCATCGTACGTCAACTTCAGCACAGACAAAATAATCGTCATTGACAATTTCGCCTATTTTTTTTTTAACCAACATCAACTTCGTGAAATTCAACACTCAATTGTTGTCATTCTATTTATCATCATCATCATCATTATCGACACCTTTTTTGTTACCATTCATTTCTCCATCAAGTTCATCAACTTCTTGAAAATCAACATCAGTATGGAGACATTGGTATCATTTTCATTACAATCATCATCAGTATAAGAGATACAATCAATTTAGCATCAGTATAATTTATTATTATTATTATTATTATTATTATTATTATTATTATTATTATTATTATTATCATCATTATTATTATCATTATTATTATTATTATTATTATCATCATTATTATTATCATTATTATCATTATTATCATTATCATCATTATCATCATCAAAATTCCAGAGGTATGGGTATTTATATGGTATGTTATAGATACACAGCCATAGATACATACGTACGTCCGTGCATGTACTTACACACACGAGCGTACAATAATAAAAAGGAAAGATCGTACGGTGAGAGTGCTTTCACCTTTCTCCCGGTGCGGTGGCCCCGCTCTGTATGTATGTGCAACATACATACATACGTATGTACATATAATACAACCGCCTTACGATCCCCCCTCCCCCTTGCTCCGCGGTATCTTTCTCCCGGAGTAGGTATCCGCTTTTACTCTCGATCGTTACTCCGTACGGAGAAAGCAGCTCTGACCTCGTGTTCTCCGTGACACTTTTGCCGGGTTACGAGATCCCTTCTTTTCTCTCTCTCTCTCTCTCTCTCTCTCTCTCTCTTTACCATCCCAACGAGAAGTTACATCATCATCTTCATCATCACCATCACCACCACCACCACCACCATCACCACCACCACTGCTGTCATTGACACGACTCCCTTACTTTCATTCGACCTCTTTCTTTTGCGGCCCTATATCGAGCCTCCAGTGTCACGACGTTACCAAAAATACTACGTTCCTAAAAAAAAAAAATTATCGCGACCGCGAACGACATCCGATTGTTGGAAAGAAAGTCGACCGCGAATGACATCAATGGTTTCGACTTGGTTTTGTGTGTGTGTGTGTGTGTGTGTGAGCGCGCGCGCGGCATCTAGGTACTAATTGTAAGAGAAGCGTTTACGATGACGACGTCGACGACGAAAGAAAGAAAGAAGGAAAGAAAGAAACCTGCATGTGTCCAAATCTTAATGTATCGTTGAGCAACGGAACGTCAGAAAAGCGTGGTGTGATGTGATGTGATGCCATGCTACGCTATGCTATTGCTATACTATATACTATGCTCCGGCCGCGGCCTGAATGTCGGGCGGTAACCCCGGGCGGATCAAGGACGGATTTGGCTCTTACTTTCACGGTACTTACGTTAAAGGAGGAACCCAGCAAAAATCATAATAATCATAATAATAAAAATAATCATAATAGTAATAATAATAATAATAATAATAATAATAATAATAATAGAAGTAGTAGTAGTGTGGTGGTGGTGGTGGTAATACTAGTAATAGTAGTAATAATAATAATAATAATAATAATCAAAATAGTAGTAATATTAGTAATAGTAAGATTGATAGTAGCATCGGTAGCAATAATAGTGATAGTAATATTAGTAAAAGTAATTATAATAATATTAATAATAGTACTATTAATAACAAGAACGAGATGGTAACAATAAAAATGACAAGGACGATAATAATAGTGGCGACAATTTTGTGTTACAAAATAAGACCTGAAAACCGAGAAACCGAATCGATGTCGAAATTTGATGATTAATAGAAGGAAAGAAAGAAAGAAAGAAGGAAGGAAGAAAGAAAGAAAGAGTGAGAGAGAGAAAGGAAAAAAGAAACCACCGTATGGAGGGCACGGTATAGTCTTACGTATAGAAACATACACGCATACATAAATATAAATATATATAGATATATGGACACATGCATATAGAATATGTATATATAGATAGGTTGTGAAAGAGAGAAAGAGCGGAGAGACGTTGCGTTGGAAAAAATAGAAGGAGAGGGAAAAATAAACATGCACACACGCGGACCGTGAGCCGCGAGAGAAGGAAATAGAAATAGATATGTGTACATGAACGTGGATACGTATGTATATGTGCGTCGAGAGATATGTATATAACGTAAATGGGTCGAAGAGCAATGACCAAGTGTAGTACAACGGAGCTATGTGTTCTCAAATTTGATTAAGGACACGGTAATCTCTTGCGTAAGATTCTCGGCGTTCAATTTGAACTCATTTCTTCCTGCTGCCATTAAGTTTCATTTACGTTGGAGGACGCGGGACCAATCAAACGCGATTTCGTTTCGTCTCTATGCTAGCTCATTATCAACGTCATCGTCATTATCGTAGCGGATACCGATCGCTTTCCTCGTCGTTCTTTCCTTGCGTTCTTCTCTTTATTCTTTTCCACGCGCACTCGTGCATACACCCAAGTACATTGCAGTTGTCGTCATCGACTTCGTTGCAACGTCATCCGAATTATCATCATCCTTATCCGTTTGACTAATAACATAACCATTGTCTATCAACTTATATACGATTTAATTCAATTTCAAATCATATCGATCGTTATCATCGTCATTGATGTTATCATCAACATAATTACCATCACCCCAATCGAGGCATTGTAATTTTTATCAACATCAACATCAATTTCGAGACATTCGAATTAATCTCATTATCATCAGCATCGGGAATGGCATCAACATCAAAATTACCATTGTTATCATTACGACTATCAACATCAACATCGAGACATTGTAATTATTATCAACATCAATGTCGAAACATTCCATTTAATCTCATTATAAACATCAGTAACGGCATCAACATCAACATCAAAATTACCACAGTAATCATTACGACTATCAACATCAACATCAACATCAACATCGTAATCATTACGACTATCAACATCAACATCAACATCGTAATCATTACGACTATCAACATCAACATCGTAATCATTACGACTATCAACATCAACATCGTAATCATTGCGACTATCAACATCAACATCAAACTTACCATAGTAATCATTACGACTACCAACATCAACATCAACATCAAAATTACCATCGTAATCATTACGACTATCAACATCAACATCAACATCAACATCGATATCGATGTCGAGATAGTCCAATTAATCTCATTATTAACATCGGCAACGGCATCAACATCGAGACATTGCAATTATTATCATCGGCAACGGCGTCGGCATTATGAATTAGAGTGCATACAGTTGAATGCAAATCGTAAGAGAAGAAGCAGTACATACATAGTAAAAGAAGAAGAAGAAGCAACCATAAGGCGCAGGTCACTCACCGTTACGAACACTTGTTACGTGCGTTTGTACGTACGTACACGCTTGCATACACGTATAACTGGTACCTGCACGTAAAAACACAAAGAGTTCCTTTGCGATAATGTGTACTTATATACGCGCGTTGACACATGTATATATGTGTACATATTCACGCGCGCGTGTGTGTGCGCGCGCGCGCCTGCCTGTATCCTTTCGTGCACTCTTACTCGTCGTTATTATGTCCCGGCAGGATCTCGTATAACGGCATCATGTCCCGTGAACGCACGTGCCAGGATCTTTTTTACCTCCTCCTTTTCAAATATATACCCGATCGTCCGACCGAAAGACCACGCTACTGTCCAAATTCCGTTTGTCATCGGAGAATCATCTCGAAACTTGCGCATACACACACAGGAGCGAGCGCGGACGCAGCAATAGTAATATATGTGAATGTGTTGATATCAATGATATAGATAATAATGTTTATACATTTATTATCATTATTATTATTATTATTATTATTATTATTGTTATTGTTATTATTACTTATGTATGTACTATTGGTGCAATAACAGTATAGGTGCATATATGTACGCATGGAAAGAGTGTATGTATACGCGGAAGCAGGAAGGAAGGAAAGAACGCAAAAGTGCAGTACCTAGGCTTATGTTAGATTTCACGCGACTGTCATACGTATGGTCATGAAACAATGCAACAATGGCCACAACCGGAGAAAGTACCTACTTACGTTCCAACTACTATACGAACAGTGGATTCAGCCATTCATCTCTTCCTCTCTCACTTCGCTATACGCATCACCCACGCATACACACGCACGCATATATTTATGCATCAACATAATTGCTGTCATCAATATCATTACTAATTTTATTATCACCAATCTCAATGCATTGTAATCATCAACACCGATATCCACACATTACGTTATACGGGATGGTCCACGCAACACGTTAACGCGCGACGCATATTTTGGAAGTCATAAAGGTGCGTGCGTTGCGTGGACCACCCTGTATATTAATTGTAACGAAAGTAGAAAGGCCAACCACCGTGGATGTCAACGGGAGACTCTTGGTTGACGTTGAATCGACTCGAGAAAAATCTGGGCAACGCAGGGAGATTGAAAAAGATAGGACGCGTAACAGGTCGAATGCACCGACCTGCAGTGTCGGTGCACTCGTCGAGCGTGCAGTGGTTGGTAGCGGTAGCGATAGCCTTAGTCTTACAATTAGTCTTAGTCTCGGCCGCAACTGCAACGGCAACGGCAACGGCGGTGAGCAACCAGCGAGCGAACGCTACGAATAGGCTGTACAGTTAGACGAACCAAATTCGCGACAATGAATGAGGAAGTTGCTGGAACGAATAACGATTCGACGTTCCTTCGGTTGGTTATCAATGAAAAACCATCGGAACTATGTACTTGGCTATACCTAGGGTACCTACCTGCGCTTACCTATGTATCTACTAGGTACACGACGCTGCCCATCCATCGCGCCTCGTTGGCTCTAGATAGATCCAGAGCGACGCACGGCGTGGCCTTAATCCTCCAGCACCAGGTTCGCTTCCCGAGACGCCGAGGTCAAGGGCTCGACCTTTCTTGCATCGCAAACACACGCATACGCGTATATGCGTACGTACGTATAGCTACAGCTATCGCTGTTGACCTCTTCGACCTCGAATTTGGATTCGGTGACCCAGAAAACTTTTACTTTGTAATTTTTGTATAGTCTCGAACAATTAAAAAAAAAATAGACATTTTTGGCACAAAAAACTACCGTGTGGGGATATGAGATTCCGTATATGTAGATACACGGGTACCTATAAGATCGTTGACATCTCGCGACATTCCTGTGAATGTGACTTGTAAGTCACGGGAATACACGTGGAAAGGATTGACATTGTCCGAAAGATACAATTTAGCGGGAAGAATAATCGAGAAAGAGAGAGAGAGAGAGAGAGAGGGGGGAGAAGAGAGAGAAGCAAAAAAGCAAAGCAGCATAGCAAAGCAAAGCAAAACGTCACTTCTTCTTCTCTTCTTCATCTTCTTCTTCTTCTTCCAAGTGTCACTGACTCCAACATAGGTGATCGACCTCCATAAGGCCCCACCTTGTATGTATGTATGTATGTACGCATGTATGTACCTACGTACCTACAATGTCTCCCAGTCTTCCTCTTTGGGCTTCTTCCCTATATACTATATATTTGTAATGCCTTTGAAATAAAATAAAAATAATAATAACAACAATAATTTAAATACATATTGTTAACACGAATTGTTAAAAATAAGATTACTAATAGATATTATTAATATTCCAACATTCGCCGCTGTGTATGCGCGTGCGCGTAACTGGAGGATTCCATTGCTAACCTCCAAATTCTAATGGCACCGTCCGAGTCGACTCCACGCGATTAGACGTCGGATCGCTAAAGGGGACATGAACATAGAGAATAGGAAGGAGAACGACAACAACAACAACAACAACAATAATAACATCACCCCGGTCATCATCATAATAATCGATGGTAAACACTTTCGGTGTTTTCTAACGAACCCGCTATATGTATACCTATCTGTATATATATATATATTCCTAACGTTCCCCCACTCTCTTTTTTCCCCCTCTTCCTTCTCTTACTTTTTCGTTGGCTCCTTCATTCGTCCTTCACCCACCCTCTTCCCCCTCCCATAGTCCTATACTCTTCTAATATTTTCTGCTCATCCGAAAGTGTCCCGCGTTAGACGTCACGTTTGTGGCTATTTGACCCATTCAACCTCGTATTTTATTTTTGACGTAAGAAGTATCGCCAAGGATGGGTGTACCTATGCACTTGGGAATGGGTCGACGACGAAAACGCAACACAGGGGTGCGGTGCGATGCATTGCGGTGCAGTGAAATTTCTGCTGGCTGACTTTGGATGAATTACATAAGCCCAAGCTGAACCGAACCTACATCGTGGAGTCAGTGTGCGCGCAATAATAGCACGCGGTTCTCATCCCCTCTCCTCCGCTCTCCTCTCCTCTCTTTCGTCCCCTCCCTTGTTCGCACGAACCTTCGTGGATGTAGAGCAATATGGTCGGCGAGGTCAATGACCGCCGTCCACCAGTTGCTGCGTTCACCGGCCTCTCGGATGGAGATCAAGAATAAGAGGAACAAGAAGAAGAAGAAGAAGGAGGAGGAGAAGAATAAGGACGAAAAAAAGAATCAGCGTCATTGGAATCCCCACTTGTTTGATACCACTCCCTCCCCCTCCCGATTCCACCTATTTTCGCACGACCGGTGGCACACTATTCACGGGAATACGTAATGCCCATCACAATATGTAACGTAGGAATCTGCCTACGCGAGTTTCTTTTTAGGGAGTAACTTTTGTCACTTTTTTCCCGAAAATGTGTTTCCGTGAAAATTATAGTGAAATTTCAGAATAACAATTTTTTCAGTCGTTGAACTCGAATCCGATGAGAAATTTTGAAAATTCAAAATGGCAGACGTAAAATGTAATAAATTTTCGGGTCAAATTGTGTATTTGTCGAAATTATACTAAAATTGTAGGATACAAATTTTTTGAGACGTTGAACCCGAATCCGATGAGAAATTTTGAAAATTCAAAATGGCAGACGTAAAATGTAATAAATTTTCGGGTCAAAAATGTATATTTGTCGAAATTATACTAAAATTGTAGGATACAAATTTTTTGAGACGTTGAACCCGAATCCGATGAGAAATTTTGAAAATTCAAAATGGCAGACGTAAAATGCAATAAATTTTCGGGTCAAAAATGTGTATTTGTCGAAATTATACTAAAATTTTAGGACAAAAATTTTTTGAGACGTAGAACTCGAATCCGATGAGAAATTTTGAAAATTCAAAATGGCAGACGTAAAATGTAATAAATTTTCGGGTCAAAAATGTGTAACTGTCGAAATTACACAAAAATTTGAGAAGATGGGAAGATTTTGGGTTCCACGCTCACGGATTCCACCCAACTCCAAAGGATTGGATCTCGAACGTTCCTTTTTCCACTCTCAAGGATTCTCCTTCATTCCCAAGGATCTTCTTCTATTCCCAAGGAGACTATTAGTCGCCCCTTCCATTCCCAAGGTTCGCCGGGTTTTGCCTTCCATTGCCCCGACGTACATACGAGAGAAGAAACGAGCGAGCGGTTGTTGAACCGCCGAAAGTAAATTTCGCCGATGTCGAAGAAAGTGAAGGATCGATATGTGGAACGGACGGACGGACGGACGAATGAACGAACGAACCAACGAACGGTTGAAAGCACGATTAGTGGAGAAGAGAAGGTGGACACATAGTGCACGGCACGACACGCACGCGTATGACGTTGGAATGAGATCGAGCATCCCATTCGAGTACAAAGTCCATGGGAACAGAAGATCCCATAGAAAAGAAACGAAATTCCGTGGGAACTAAAGAAGAGTGGGTATTTACAATCCCGTGGAAATCGGAGAAGTTCATGGGAACTTGGGAAAATCCACGAGGCTTGGGAAATCCATAGGAAATTGGAAAAATCGATGAAGAGAAAAAAATCCATGGGAATGAGAGACCCCATGAAAACAAAACGATCCCATGAAAATAGGAGACTCCGCAAAACCAAAGTATCCCGTGGGAATGGGAGATCCCATGAAAACAAAACGATCCCATGGAAATGGGGGATTTCACGAAATCAAAAATATCCCATTGGAATGGGAGATCCTACGAAAGAGAAAAGATCACATGGGAATGGGAGATCCTACGAAAGAAAAAAGATCCCACGGAAATGGGAGATTTCATGAAAGTAAAATATCCCATGGAATTGGCAGATCCCACGAAAGCAAAAAGATCCCATGGGAATGGGAGATCCTACGAAAGCAAAAAGATCGCATGGGAAGGGGACATGCCATACTCGGTGCAACTCCCACGGAATGGAATACCAGGAAGCGTCAAAAGACTAGGTATCATCCGTCCACGCGAAGTTGGTCGCGAGCATAGACGAAAAGCGCAGTCGATCCGACCGCAAAGCGTTTGAGAGTGTGTACCGCTAAAGCAATTTGCATGGAGTCGTGAAGTTAGCAGCAGGGCTGCCCGCATAAGTATGTAAGTAATACTTACATACTTATACACACGTAAGAGCGACGAGCACAGGTTCGACTCCTGGGAAGCTTGCTCGCTTGCCTGCTTGCCTGCCTGCCTTCGTCGGCTCTTGCGACCTTCTGAGTCCGGGTACTTGCTTACATACGTCTACTGCTGCCGCCCGAAGTAACGTGTATGCACGCACACACGCACACAAGTGCGTCTCCTACCTACACACGTGTCTATCGCACGTACATAAATACTTACGTACATGTAGCAGTACCGATACGTTATTGCTTTCAGAGATTCCTCGGAAGGGTCACCGTACTGTAATTGTCCGAGTTTGCTTTTATACTCTACCTACATACATATATACATACATGATGCACACATGCATTTATTTATGTGTTGCCAGTGTATATGTATACATGGTAGATTTGACTATGTAGAAATTCTAATGGGACTAATAGTAACGATAATAATAATAATAGTAGTAGTAGGAGTAGTAGTAGTGTAGTAGTTAGTAGTAGTAGTAGTAGTAGTAGTAATAGTAGTTGTAACAATATTAGTAATAGTGTTAGTAATAATAGTAGTGATAGTACAAATTGTAACAACGGTAATTACAATGATAACAAGATCCAATGGTGACAATAGTAATTATAGTAGCGATAGTAACAATAGTTACGGAATATTTTTCCTGCTTTACTCGGGGTAAAGATGATTGTGAGAATGTGGCAGTGAACTTTCGAGCTCCTAATGCCACCGAGTAAGTAAATAATTAAGCAAAC
Organism: Gasteruption jaculator; assembly: GCA_949825005.1. Classification (NCBI taxonomy): domain Eukaryota; kingdom Metazoa; phylum Arthropoda; class Insecta; order Hymenoptera; family Gasteruptiidae; genus Gasteruption; species Gasteruption jaculator. The sequence goes on along the minus strand of OX463773.1, from coordinate 7,485,024 downwards.
ATTATGGTAGAATGTACTATACGAGAAGGTACGGTAGCTTGGGAGTACAAAACTTATATGTATGCGCTATGTATACTATATATGTATATAATTTTATATATATACTATATATATATATAAGACTACGTAAGTTTGGTTCCATTATATCGGCATCGTCAGCGAGGACAATGCTCGTGTCTCTCCTCGGTCACTGGCCATGCGGACGGACGGACGGTTACGTATCATGTATTCACGACGCGAACTACTCTTTGATCGGTCATCGGCACGACCCCCGGTTATACTATTCTCATACCTACATTTTCTCATTTATATACACATTCACATATATACTTTCATATATATATATATATATATATATATATACATATCACTATTTCTGTAGAAATATCTCGTATAACAACGAAATATATAATATATAATACATAATGTGTAGTATATAACCGTGATATTACATAACAATAATATATAAGTAATACATAAAATTCTATTGCACTTACAATTAATAATTAAAAAAATTTATTTATTCATAATATTTTAATTATTATAATAATATGAAAATGATATATAAATTTCAATTTTTTTACCTTGATCGGGAATACCACAAAGAGACAGAGAGAGAGAGAGAGAGAGAGGAGGAAGTCTCTCGCCGTCTGAAAGAAGGTAATAGTCATGCTGACAATTAAGAAAAATAATTCTCGCTCGCCATCCCGGAACAGCGGCGAAGATAATAGAAAGAGAAAAAAAGAGAAGAGGAGAGGAGAAGAAGGAAGGTGGTGACGTCCTTCGAATTCGAGGGTCAAAATTCGTATTATAGGTGTGCGTAGTGTATGTATTGGCCCTGAATATTCTTACACAAGCGAGCAAGTAGTAACGACCACGCTGTATCCGGCGCGACGTCTTTACGAATAGGAACGTCTGTACCTACTGTCGAGGTCGCGATCGCTGATCTTCCGCCGAAAATAGACGATTTCAAGGACTTTCCTCTATCTATCCTTTTCTACTTAATTTCTTTGTTCGCTCATTGTCAGAAGTTTAGTTAGTACAAGTATTACATTAGCAATTAGATATACAAAAAATGCTAATACATTAAATTGTACGTTCTACCAATATGTTAAATAGAACACTGAAAATATACCAGGACACGATGGCTCAGCGGTAGAGTCGTGGACCTCCACTCGGGAGACTGGGGTTCGAATCCTGTCGATTACATTCCTCAAAAGCGACAAAATTTTTAGTGCATCGCAATAGTATTATCATATCGTCACTATAAAATATACATTAATTATACATATTTTTAATCGATTTATTGTGCGCATGTGTGCTGAACTTGGTTGGTCGAGTTCGATTCGCGTTCTGATTTGATTCGATTGAAAAGAAATGAAATGCTCCAATCCAAAGCAGCAGCAGCAATCCGGTTTCATATAAATTACTGTGCTGAAACGTGGCGCGAGAAGTCGGTATAGAAACGAAAAGTTCGAAAACGAGTCTTCGAAGATTCTCGATTTCGAGCGAGCGAATGAACGAAGGAAGTAAGTAGTAAGTAACGAGTGAGCCAAGCGTGTGCGCGAGTGTGCGAGCAACGAACGAACGGACTATCGTTCAAGAGCGAGCGATGAACTCGGTCACCGGGCAACAAACTGCAATAACGTACATACCTATACCGGGCTACCATTACAACGCCACCGATAAGCGCCGACGTTTCAGTTCTCGCCAATCATTTCTCCCACACACTTGCACTTATACGCACCAACACACACGCTCACGCACACAAACGTATTCATAAAATATAATATCGTTGCATGTAACATTGTTATATGATATAATTTTTATATACATGTATATTGTATATATTACATAACAATGCAAAAATTATAATATCAAAGAAAGTAACTGCATTAATTCCTTCGCTGTCGATGAGGCACATGCGCGCAAAGAAAAAAACCGTACCACTTTCGAAAATCCGATATCGGATTTTCGAAATTTTTGTGTAATTTTGGAAAAAGCAATTTACCCGACTTCGAATGGGTCGAAGAGAGAGAGAGAAAAGGAGAAATTTACAGCATTTAACCCCTTATACGTGGTCTAGATCTCCCATGGAACGCAATGTTTGGGTTTGGTGACCCAACGACACGATTTGAGTGGCATTTATAATTCGGCGATGACGAAACGACTATGTAACAACACAGCATAACGCTACACACTACCATGTTTCCTAAGAAAAAAAGCAATACATACACGCTACGCCTCTTTCTCCGTCTATATATACACACACACACACACATTTATATAGACGAGTGCTATAGCGGTTCTGTCTGACAGACACACACAAACACCACCATCCCCTATTTCGTCCAAACTCTGGAAACTTCCTTCGATGTTTTGTTTTTTCGGCCCAGCTTGTATACATGCATATATCTACACTATATATGTATTATATAAATTACTGTTACATTGTAATATATTTTTAATAACAACAACAATAACAATAATAATAACCCCTCGGCCAATATCATCGAAACGTTCTAAATCGTTACTGGAAAGAAAAAAACGCAGAGAGAGAGAGAGATAAAAAGAATAATAAAGAAAAAGAGAGAGGAAGAGACAAAGAGAGAGAGAATGATGTTTACTACAAAAATACTGGGACAGGAAAAAAGAGAAAAAGTTCATAAGTAGGTATTCCCGAATCGTCACCTGTATTATCTAGAAGATTCCTCCCGCGCATGCGTTGTGCCAAAAAACTTCCCCCGCACACACAAGCACGCATGCGCGCATACAATCGCGTTTGATACGTAGGTATGAGCATGTGTGTGTGTTTGTAAATCATGTACGAAAGGGATAAAGAGACCGAAAAAGAAAGAGGGAAGAGAAGGAACACCATAAACCCTAGCGAAAAGGCGCAAGATTAGCGAGGCTGGAAGAAGGAGAAGAAAAAGCAGAAGAAGAAGAAGAAGCAGAAGAAGAAGAAGAAGAAGAAGAGGGACGACGATGCCAGTGAACTCGGTTGGCCGGTCACTAACCAGGTAACCCACACTAGCTCCGAGCGTCAGCGTCGTCAAGCAACGTGCTATGCAGCCAACGGTTACGCTACTACGGACGGATGGGCTTTTTCACCGTTCGTCAGGGAAGAGGAGGAGAGTGGAGTAGAAAAGAGGAAAGAAACAGAAAGAGTCAACGAGAGCGAGAAGGAATGGAGTGGCCCTTGCATCGGCCATTTCTACTTACTTACTTACTCGCTTGTATTTACTATTAATGTTAACTATATCGTTAACTTGTTATATATATATATATATGTTATTTTTTAAGATGACATATATATCCGTCAATGACAGCAAAGGGGTTAAATATATTTTTTGTTATTCTACGTGTATGTATGAGTATGTTTCGTATAGGGTGGTAAATATTGTATACATACACATGTAATCGCATTTCTTGATCCTTTTCTTTCTCATTACAACAATCTCGACGTTTATATACTACTACTAACTCCTCCTTTCCTCCTCGAGCCTGCCGCCTTTCTTCTTATTCCCAAGCACTCAAAGTTCACGTTAAAGCTATTTTATTCGCACACGACGTTCAATGTCAACCGTCTTGTTTCCGGGTATACGGATTCCCGAGTCGTACAGATGGAAATCGGGCTAAGGATATAATGTATGTCCTAAGTATATATGTATGTATATATAATCTACGTGTGTGTGCTTACACAAAATTCTTGTCCGAAAGAAGAGGGGCGCGCAAATCGATAAACAACAACAAATAAATATTGCATTAGAGGGGTTTTGAACCCAAGACCTACGGCGTGTGAATCCGACGCTCTACCCACTAGACCAACCGTGCCCCGTAACAAAAGATTTCAGAAAATTACAATGTGTCGATATTGAAATTGATATTGTTACACTTTCCATATATGGTATTGTATGTAATTATATATATTATAATTAATAATAATATATATATATATTACTATTATTATCGTTTATATCTGTGTAGTTTGTGGAATATGTGTGAAAGAGAGAGAGAGAGAAAGAGGCGGAAAAAGTTAACACAATAATACTTCTAACTGTACTCGTACGCTAGGTATAGTGTCCGCAGGTATGCGTGTCTTGTGTGTATATGGATGAGCGTATGCACGGGAGGTACGCATAAAATAAAAGTACGTTTGCCCGCGTGAGTGCGTAAGTTCGTGAGTCGTGCGTGCGGCCGTTCGTGCATGTGTGTATGTCGTCGTATGCGTGTATGTGCGCGTGCACGCATGCATGCGCGAGTCAGCGAGTACGTGTGAGGATAGGTGCGTGATGTGTATAGTATTATACGGAACATCGTAACGTAAGAGCAGTCCAATGAATGACATAACGAGTCGCGGGCGTCGACCCTGCAGCTTACACATATGTATGTATGTACATGTGGATCTGTGGATGGGTATATGACGACGATGCACATCATTTACGAAATCATCGCGAGCCGAGGCTTCCAGAAAATTCGGAAACACGACTGCATGAGTGTGTGTGTGTGTATGAGATGCTACCTTTTTTATCATACACTAATTTCTTTTATGACGATGCTAACGATGAAAATAATAATAATAATAATAATAATAATAATAATAATACTATTATTATTATTATTATTATTATTATTACATAATATAATAATAATGTTATTATTATTATTATTATTATATAATGATGACGATTATGGTGATTATGATGATGGTGGTGATAATGATGAAAACGACGAAAATTAAATGGGGGAAGATAGTGATTATGATTATAATTATGAAAAGGGTGAGGTCATTACGATGATAACGACGATGATGATGGTGACGGAAGAGTTAGAAAAATAGGCTGGTGCATATATATGTATGTACGTGTAAAAATATGTACGTATACACAAAGTACATACACACACATGCGTATACGCATGCATACATGGGCGTTTTATAAAGAAAAGTACCTACACGATGTGAATGAACTGTTACCCCGCGTTACCTCTGGTTAATGAACCTAGAAAATAATATGTTTTGCACGGGATTCACGAGAATTCGCTACTCACACGTTCCATTTCCGGTGAACGATGTGTCATTCGGGTCAATTTCGTTCCTGAATCACCGATTTTTTCATCTTGTTTGCTTGTTTTTCAATTCGACGCGGCATATCCCGAGATGAGCCATCCCATTTCGCGATCATCGCCCTTTATTATTCATACCGGCTCGGCTCGGTTCGGCTGGGTTCGGTTCGGTTCGGTTCGACTCGACGCGACGCGACGCGGCGCCTAGGGTTAAGTGGCATCGAAAGTATCGACTCGTTGTTCCCGCGAGCTATTGTACCAACTACCTCCTTAGCTGCCTGCTCGCCTCTAACTGAGCGTGAGTGATTGTTCGCTTGCACTTGAAAATTCGCCTGTTGATCTCGAAATTTTCAAATTGGTCATATCGAAAATTTCGAGAATTTCGAGATTTTTAACGTGACCAATTTTACCATGTTACTATGTCCCTGTGAGAAGAATGAATGAATGAATGAATGAATGGACGGAGAGACGGCCGTTGGAATGAATGAATGAATGATCAAATCCATGGAACAACGAACGAATGAATGAATGAGCGAATAACGAACGAATGAACGAAAGAAAAAAATTGCAAAAGAAAAAATGTTGGAACGAGGAGTTTAGGAGAGCATGAACTAACGAGACACTTCTGGAAGTTCAACGATCCTTGCGTTTCTCCGACACTTGCGTCTTCGTCGGGCGACGACCTTTCCCATAGTTCGCCAACTACATACGCTCGGCGTTGTATATCTACATACGGGGAGGTTGAAAAGAAGAATTCTTTTGAAAACTGGAAATTCATCGGCGCGGCGAATGCGTCGCTTAACGGTAGTTCGCCTATCTACAATATAATAAGTATATGTGGAGCCATTAGAGCCGCCCGCGGAAGAAACGATGACGAACGGACCGAGAGGCTTCGTCCTCGGTGACGTCAGCGGTCTCTCGTCCAAACCAGACCGAGCAACGTAATTCCCGCTCTGATGTCAGTCACCTTGTTTATTTACACTCTTCTGGACATGGTAAAAATTACCAAATCCAGTTCAATCCCCCCCCCTCTCTCTCTCTCTCTCTCCCTGTCTCTATCTATCTCTTTAGGGTATCGATTGCAATTTTCACTCGAGTAAGAATTGTCTACAATTTCGATGGGATTCTAGAACCCCGGGAAAACCTTAGCAAGTAGATTGCTAGGATCTTTATTTGTATTCCTATTTCTTTGTCTATTTTTTTCTTTGTATTTCTATTCCATTTGGCAATCGAACGCGCTATAGTTTATCGCACGATGACGCATTCTACGGAACAGAGCGACTACCCGTGCATTCCCAATCTCGCCGCTGCACAAGCCGCTCGCTTACTCATTGCACCTTCATTGAAATGCATTTCAACGATTCACCGCGCGAATTCTTTATCAACGCTGCACGCACGTACATATGTTACAGGTAGGTTATGGCTAGGCACGGTCGCTACAGGTAGCTGCGAATCGTAGGTAGCTTGGAAGTGGGTTAGAGGCCGACGTGGGCGCCGGTTTGCGAAACCGGCTACCTAAAACTCACTTGCGCGCAATCTAGTTGCGTCCTAAATCGAGGGTTACGTCTAAGTAGGTTGTAAGTGGATTCCAATGTCTTTCGAGTGGTTATAGGTGGCTTCCGAGTTACTCGTAGGTAGGTTACAATTAGGCAAGGTAGGTTCCAAGTAGGCAACGTGTAGGTTGATAAATTACGGATAAGTAACTTGGGGGTAGCTTCCAAGTAGGTTACGGTTTGGTTACAAGTAGGTTACAAGTAGGCTCTAAATAAATTCCAAGTAGGTTATAGGTAAATTCCAAGTTACTCCTGGATAGGTTGCAATTAGGTTCCAAGTAGGCAAAATGTAGGTTGACGAATAAGTAATTAGTAACATTTTAAGGGTAGTTACCAAGTAGGTTATGGTTAGGTTCCAAGGAGGCTCTAAAAAAATTCCAAGTAGGTTACAGGTAAATTTCAAGTTACTTCCAGGTAGGTTACGATTAGGTTCCGAGTAGGTCATATGTAGATTGACAAATAAGCGATAAGTAACTTATCGGTAGTTTCCAAGTTATGCTACACTTAGGTTACAAGTAGGTTCTAAACAACTTCCGAGTAGGTTATAGGTAGGTTCCAAATTACCCGTAGGTAGGTTACAATTGGGTTCCAAGCGGGTAGTATATGGGTTAAGAAATAAATGATAAGTACCTAGTGTCCAAGTAGGTTATAGTTAGGTTACTAGTAGGTTCTATACAAGTTCCAAGTAGGTTATAGGTAAATTTCAAGTTACTTCCAGGTAGGTTACGATTAGGTTCCAAGTAGGTCGTATGTCGATTGACAAATAAGCGATAAATAACTTACCGGTAGTTTCCAAGTTATGCTACACTTAGGTTACAAGTAGGTTCTAAAAAACTTCCGAGTAGGTTATAGGTAGGTTCCAAATTACCCGTAGGTAGGTTACAATCGGGTTCCAAGCGGGTAATATACGGGTTAAGAAATAAATGATAAGTACCTAGTTTCCAAGTAGGTTATAGTTAGGTTACATGAGGGGTTCCAAATGAGTTCCAAGTAGGTTATAACCATAACTCATCGCTGGGATAAAAATAGGTGACGGATAGGTCATTGCTACAATGTAGGTAACGATAGATCGGTAATTGCTCGGTAGATTTCGATAGTATCGCAAATAGGCTCCAGGTTGGTTACGTGCATGCATGCACAAAATACACAGATGCGCGCACACACACAGAGGCAACCGTGAGTTTGCTGCCCGTGCTTGCAATAAACTTTTCTGCCGAGCAGCATGAGACTTCGAGTTGCTGCATCGTTTTGCAGCCGCGTGCAGTGACCCGCCCTACCGTTAGGACGGCCCCGAGGATGCATTCCCTCTTTCCTCCTCTCCTCTCCCGGTCTTCCTCCGCGGTACCTCTCTTCGCCTCGCCTCGCTTCACCTTGCCTCGCTTTGCCATCGAGTCTCTCGAACGTTCCTATGCGCACCGGGAAGTACTACCTAACTGGAGGAGAGCTTTTGCGCGTTCACATACGCTCGTATGCGTACGAGCGCACATGTGCATCCTACGTTGCATGGTGATGCAATCGGGTAATAAAGAAAAAAGTACTTTCGCCAAAAGAAGATTCCGGAATTGATTTCTCATTTCGCCAAATGGCAAATCAATCCTTCTTTTTGGCGAAAGTACTTTTTTTTTCTTATTTGATACGTTATATATTTCGGTGATATATTATTAATAATAATAATAATAATATGTACAAGAATGAAATATTAAAAATATGAAATTAATTTTCATATATTTTTAATACTATAGTTTTGCATTTTCTTTATTATTGTTATTATTATTATTATAAAATGATACATATATATATATATTTTTTTTATTTTAGAGGTCAGATAAATTGGGGTATTTTCAAATTTTATTGACTGTTCCTCTGGATGTTTCGACCAAATAAAATTTTTTTTTCTTCAAACTGGAGAAATTGCCGAGAAGATTGACCAAGGATTCTGAAATTAAGGGAATTTTTTAAAGGGAACTATTTTTTTTTTGGTCCATGGGATTTAGAATTTTTTCGAAAATTTTCGGAAATCGAATTTCGATTATCGTTTTTATTTTTACGAAACGAGGGTTTTCGAAATTTCGGGGTTTCCAAAATTTTAGATACCCAAATGGGAAAAGAGAAAGCAAATTATATTTTTTTGATCCAGGCATTTTCCAAAATCAGGTCCAGAAAAATTCCCATAAAAATTGACGAATTAAAAAGTTCCTAGATTATTTGTTTATCTCTGATTTTATAAATTTCTGAATTTTTTTTATGGGAAAATTTTTATAAATCTTGGAATTTCAAAACTTCGTGGTGCCAAAACATCGATAAAAGAACTGTCCCGAATTTTCACGGTTCCACGATTTTCCAAAGTCTGGCTCAGTGAAATTCAAGAAGTTTCGGCGAATCTACGAAAATTTTCTTCTTCCCCTGACCAAATTATATATATATGCAAGTAGAAAAGGATGAGGACGAAGAGGACGATGAGCAGCGGGAGCGCGTGAATCGCGCACGGACGAGGTAAAAGTAGGAAGGGTATGGGTTCCACGAATGTTACGGGACCACATAGCGACGTGGGAGTGCAACAACTGCATCATGTCCACTGTTACTTGCACACAACGATCTTGGGAGTGCAGCGACCCCTTCTGCACGTAAACGGTCACTGACCTGCTCCTCCTCCCCCCCCCCCTTCTCCTCCTCCTCCTCCTTCTCTTCCTCCTTTGCGAATAAGCTTCGTGTTACGTTCGATACACGCTGCATCTACACACACATGTACGCGTCACGGGTGTGTTCATGGCGATGCAGCTGCGATGCACAACGCGTACCGTTTGCGAATCCTTCCCTGCATTGTTAATCGCTCTAATCCTTGCCACACATACACTCACACACACACACCTACATTCATACATAGATACAGACAGTAATATATTATTTTATAATATAATTTTTATTAATATAAAGTTTCATTTAATTGTGTATGTATGAATTTCATGAAATGGGAATTCAATATACAATTAAATATAAAACAATATTATTATTATTATTTTTATTATTATTATTATTATCACTATTATTATTATTTTACTACAAAAAATATTTTTTTTTATATATCATTGTGTCATATAATGTTAAATGTATCAATATTAATTGTATATAATTTTTTATATCATCGTTAAAATGATATACATGTATGTACGTATGTGTATATGTGTATAAATATATTGAGAGAGGTCGAAATGGCACATGCAGTAAAATCGAGAAGATTTCCGCTTTCATCCGCGTTACCGCCATACGGATCAACTTTCCTGCTCGACGTTCGCCACTGCCACCGATTCCTTCGAGTGCAGTGCCGCGCGATCAATTTCTCTTTGCTTTTCCTCCGCTGGCGGAGGAATCATCCGAGAGAGAAAGAAAGACAAAAAAAAAGCGGTTCTGCTCGGATCCGATCCACGCGACTCGTGACACTTTATTTACTTCTCCAAGAATTCGCTCGATCTCCTCTTTCTCTCTCTCTCTCTCGAGACCGCGAATTACTAGTAACAGTCGTAACAACAGTAGTAACGCGAGCGATAGCTACAAATAAACTACCGGCCTCTCATTTTTTGCATAAGAATTTAAAACGCAAATATAATTTTACCGGTGGCTTTATACGGAAGCAAAAAAAAAGTGGATTCAAGGAAATCTGGGTGCAATGGCAGGGAACGAACGGAATCGGACATAGATAGGGATGATTGATGAGCTCGTGTGAACGAGGCAATGAACTTTCGAGTTCCTAGTGCCACCGAGTAGGTAAGTAAACTGTGTACATGGTGCGCGGTGTAAGGTGTCAAAGCCGAGAGATGGTGGTAGATGGCGAAAAATTGAGAAGAAAAGTTATTTAGCATTTTTCGAAATTCGCAATATTTACCGAGTAATTGACGAAAACGTTTCGGCCGATCGGAGCGCCGGAGATGCTCGGTGGGCGTGTCAAAAAGTGTCAACTTCGAATCTCCCAACGACGACGACGACGACTCTAGTTTGTCGGCTAGGGGTGTCCCCCCTCCCCCCGCAACGAAATACGTCCCATAGCTATCGGAGTGCGGTCGTCGTTGCTAGGAGACGGAGGGTCAAAAATTTTCGACACGCCCACCGTGCCCCTTCGACCTTCCGACTGACCGGAACGTTTCAATTAAATTCTTGGTAATTATTGCGAATTTCGAAAAATACTAAAGAACGCTAAATCTTCCCAATGTTTCGCCATTTAACACCATCCCTCGGCTTTGACACCTTACACCGCACACCCATACATACACACACGTATAATAAATTGTCGGGATAGGGAAAGAGGATACTTAGCCGTGAAATTTAACCGTTGGTGCAATAATAGCCAGAGTCACTCGCGTTTACGTGATCACACGGAGGTTGCAATTCTCGGTGGTCGGATCGCGCTGAGTTTACATCGATACGGTGTCGGTTTATCATCATCATCAACATCATCATCATAATCATCATCATCATCATCACGTGTCATCAATTATTATACGGCAATGGAAACTCCAAAGAAAACGTGAGTGGTCTCGGTCCCCTCCCCTCCTCTCCCCTACCGTGCCTACGACTCAGCGGTGCCGATGATGGTGGTGGCGATGGTAATGGCGATCGTGGGGATTTTTGCACCGAAGGCGCTGACTAAAAAGGATTCCCGAGTTCGACGAACTTGGAACTCCGCGTCGCCGCTTAGCCTTCGCGGGCTATACTTTGCACATACGTATACACGTTTATATACATACATACACTCATACGCTGACGCTGCCACTATGGACATAGTAGCGATACTTATGTGTGTGTATAATTTTTTTAATAGTTTTTTTATTTGAGCTTTTAAGTAAATTTATAATAACAATAATAACAAAAATGCTGATAATAATAATAATAGCTATAATAATAATAATAAGAATAACAAAAGCAACAACGACGGATTTATGTATAAACGGAGATAATAATAATATTGTACATAACAATATTTAAATTTTGTTGCTATTATTATTATTATTATTATTATTATTATTATTATTATTATCATTATAATTATAATTATCATTAGCATCTTCACATAGTAAATAAATACTTACGTACATTCGGAGGGTTGAAAAGGAGGAACGTCAAGTATGCGCCGCGTGGAGAGAAAACCGGCCAGAGTTTATGGCGAGAGATAAAGTTAAATTTGTACATAACGCGAATCCACGCCGTGGAGAAAGAGCAACAGAGGGAGAGAGGGAGAGAGAGAGAGAGCCCGAGAAAGAAAGGAAAGGAATAAAGACGGAGCGAGCGAGAGACGTCAAGACGCGACTCGACTCGACACTCACACTCGCAAGGTACCGAGCGAGCGAGAGGGCGCATGGCGGCATGGCCTTGGCCGCTGCTGCGGGGTAATTCAGTCAAGGTTTCGGACGATGAACTTCCTCTCTTGTAGGAAGGTGACTCCGACGCTCGCCGGTGGGGGAAACGCCCGACCAATGAGCGGAGAGCGACCGGCCACGCCATTGGCTGGGACTCACGGGGCCTCTGCTTCTGCTTGTGTTGCCGCTGTTGCTCCGCTTGTCAGTGACCTCCAGCATTGGAAATACGATGAACCCGAGACTCGGGGCCTCTGTGTGTACACACACGCACGGAAACACGTACACACACCAGCCAGCCAGGGCGTAGACGCGGTAGACGACGGCAAGAGCGAACGAGCAGGCAGGCAAAGCACATCGGTTGCTTCCCCCACCGCGTGCTCTCGTAAAGCCAAGGGCTCGCTCACTCTCTCTCTCTTTCTCTCTCTCTCTCTTGCACCAGGTAACCAAGACTCGGCAGCGCCAAACTCAAGTCAGACCAACGCGAACCTCCCTCGAGCGAAGACTCACTTTCACTCTCTCTTCCTCGACCGACTCGTCGCCGGGAATCTCTCGGTTCTGTTCGATCCAATTCCAACTTGAACTCGAACTGGTTCGAGTAAATACGTGTGACAAGTGTTGTTTTTTTTTTTTTCATCTTCTTCTCAGTCATCGGCAGTGTTTGCGAGTGATCGGAAGTGAAATTGTTGATACATGGTATATATATATATATATATGGTGGTGATACGATGAGTGTCTGAATCAAGGAAATAGAAGGATTCCGCGAGTGGGAAAACATTAGTGATGATCCTGACGCCGGACAGTAGTAGCGTGCGAGCGTCGTCCGCGGAGTCGCCGGTGACGGCTGCTTCCGGTGTCGTTTCGCGCATGCCGTGCGTCTCCACGAGCCCCTATCACGTGGCTCAGGTGCCCCATCATTTGACGCCGAATATGCCGACCATGGACTCCACCGTGTCGTCGGCCCGGCCCGAGCCGGAGCTCAATATAGGTAAAATTACGAAAACAAATCGACGGCGCGGGAGAAAAATTATTATAATAATAATGGTCACTAGCTAAGAGAAATTTAGTAGAAGGTGATTAAAGGGAAACTCGTTGCCGCGGACTACGAAAAAAAAAATATACACATGTACAAGTGCGTTCGAGTGACCCTAAGTGTCTTTAGGTGCCTTCAGATGCGTTCATTAGATGTCCTTAGGTGAATTCGGATTTTTTAAAGTGTGTTTAGGAGTCTTTAGATGCCTGCTTTAAAATATAAAAAAATGCTATTAGGGGTCTTTAGAATTCGCAAACGTGCTTCTAAGTGTCTGTAGGTGCTTAAAGTCCTTGAAATCGAAGGCGACTTTAGGCACTTGTTGAGCTTTCAGGTGCATCGAGCGCCGTGGAATGACTTTAGGCGACCTTAGAATCCTCGGACGCGAATTCTACCTTTTAGATATCTTTAAGAGAATTTATATGTGCAAAAATCGCTGAGACCCACTGTAGCCGCGGTTGGTCTAGTGGTTAGGGTGTTGGATTCATACTCGTAGGTCCCGCGTTCGAATCTCCGTTAGTGTTACATCGTTTAAACCTCGGAGACGATCTTAGGCAATTATAGATTCTTCGTATCCTTTAGGTGTTTTTCGAATTTTCAAGCGCCATCTTTGGAGGTTTTTCTTAGGAATTCTTGTCAACTGGGTATTGACCCAGTATTGGTCCAGTACTGGTTCGGTGTAGTCGGGGATTCCAATAAAAAATGTATTATCAGGCCCGGTATCGATCCAGAATCGGACCAATACTGGATCATCGCCAGTCCAGAACTTTTCAAAATTTCCAGTTCTAATGGACCCTAATACTTGATCCAATGTTAATCGAGTTCTGGTCCAGTAGGGTCGCAAATTCCAATAGGAATTTTCAAGTCCCGGTATGAAACCCAGATTGGGCCCGCTACCAGAGACCCTGGGGCCAGCATTACTATCGAAATTTCCAGGAAAAATTCTTCTGGGTTTGATATCGACCCAGTATCGGGCCGATACTGGCCAAGTACGGCCAGAAATTTCTTATCGATCCGGTACTGGACCGTTTAAATTTCTCTTCACACTCTAACGGGCACATTGATTTCGGCTGGAATGCGTACACGCGGTCGGTCCAGTTCCGAGTCGGTCGCGTTAGACAACACGGCACGGCACGGCACGCGCTGGCTCTCGCGTTAAAGGGTTCGAGTGAAAGCGGAAAGTCGCGCTGCTGCTGCTACTGCTGCAGCAGCAGCATCAGCGATGCTGTAACCGACCGACACGGGAGACAGCCGGAGAAAGTTTTCTCGCTCCTTTCTCCTTTCCGTATTGAGTAACACAAAAAGCGCAGCGCGAGACTGACTTTCTATACGTCTCTCTCTCTCTCTCTCGTTCGTTCTCTCACACATTCTTTTACACTCGTACTCTATTAACCCGCTTCTTTCTCTTCGTCTGTTGCAGAATTCGACGGGACCACGGTCCTTTGCCGAGTATGTGGAGACAAAGCCTCCGGATTCCATTATGGCGTTCATTCCTGCGAAGGATGCAAGGTAAGGATACCGAAATTATTATTATTATTTTCATCATCGCGATCATTCCCGATCCCCTATTTTCTTTTCGTTTTCGATTTTCCGAAATTCTCAGCAAATTTGAAGATTGAATTTTCTTGGTTCGGCAATTTTTCTCTATTTTAAAATTCCTTCCATTTTCAGTTCTCCTTCAATTTTGAAAATTTCAATTTTACTGCATTTCCACTTCGAGATCTCTTCTTTTTTTTTTAATTTCCTTCAATTTGGGAAATATCATTTTTTTTTCAATTTCCTTCGATTTCGAAATTTTTTCTTTTCTTTGAGTTTCAAAATTTCCAAATGTTCCAAAATTATAACGTTCTTCAAGTTTCCGCAATTTTTCATTCCCTTTGATTTTCAAATTTGTTCGATTTCCAACTTTATCCTTATTTTTCCCCGATTTTCAAATTTTCATTTTCCTTTGATTTTCAGTTTCCAATTGCAATTTCACAATTTACAATCTTACCTGATTTTCACTGAAAGGAAAACGAAAAGAAAATAGAAAAAATCCCGGGGGTTACCACCTTTGCTCGCCAAAGGGCCACTCCTTGCCCCGTTTTACCCCATTTTCGCTCCATTTGCGAAACCGTCTCACCCATCTCGCGGAGGAAATGCGAACAAAGAAAATTTGACGGTTCCGATCCAGGAAGAAACGAGGAGCGACTGCGAAGGTCGTCCTATCGAAGAAAGAGAAGAGTGACTTTTCGTACGTTTGTCCGAAGGACAAGCTTACGCGTTCCCGGAGGTCAACGCCTCGGCGTTGACCTCCGGGAACACGCGTCTATGCATGTGTGTTCGTGTGTGTGTGTATGTGTCGACGAGCCAGCGACCGACTGGAGGCCAGGAAGTGAGCGGACACCGCTCGCTCGCGTCAAGGTTATGGGTTGGGTGCTATCGACCCGGTAGGTAGGGGCCTTGGCGGGCCGGAAGCCGAACCATCGGTCCGACCGTCTGTCCTTTAAAAAGAAGCAGACCTCCCCCTCCCCCCTTACCCTCCTGCGGGGACCTTAGACCTCAAATTTCACGCTTCGAACCTTCGGGATCCCACGACGCGTATATTCTATTTTGTGGTTTGTGTTTTACAAGATAGAATTCGGGGAATTTGGAAATTGAAGAAAATTCGTTATTTCGAGTTTGAAGGAAATTAATCATTTTCGAAATTTTGAAAACCAGAAATCGTAGAAATGGATGGAAAATGCGAACTTCAAAATTTAGGCAAATTCAAAAATTCGACAATTTTTCGAAATCGAGGGAAACGAATTTTGAAATCGACGCAAATACGAAATTAACGAAATTGAAAATGAAATAACGTTATAGTTGTGATTTCCTACGATCGAATGTATATTATATCAATATTACAGGAAATAATAATAATAATAATAATTTAAAAAATTGTGTAACAAGTAATTATACAAATAAAAAAGTATAAGAGTGCGTATGTAAGAGAGCCGCGTGAGAAGTAGAAGGGTCAGACAGGTACGCGAGTGTTCCTCTCGCGCGCCATTATCCTTTGTGCGATCTCGAAGGTCACAGTCCGGAGTCCGGGGTCCGGATTCCGGAGTCAACGTCCCTTCGTCTCGGTCACTTCGCAACTACGTCACGATCTCCAGTCGTAGCTTCCTACCTCGCGCATATAATACAACTATTATTATTATTATTATATTCCATATCAATATAACAATAATAATAACAAAAAACTATATTTACTAATATTATTATTTTGACGTAATATTAATAATAATAATAATAATAATAATAATAATAATAATAATAATAATAATAATAATAATAATTATACGTATTAATTTAATTACTACATATATTATAAAATATATGTAACAATTTATTGTATGAAAAATATACATACACACCACACAATTTTCTTATAATACCATTTGTAAATGTGTGTGTGTTCGTGAGTCCCGTGGATGTGTGTGAGAGTATCGGCTTTCCCTTTTGTGTCGCGTTAAAAGGGAGAGTGAAACCCCAAGAGATGATGACGCCGATGATCCCGTCGACCACCGGAAAAGGGAAAGTGAAGTAAAGCAAAGCAAAGCAAAGTATAAAGTAGAGGGTTTGGGACGCAGCAGGTAGGAGATGTAGATTCGGATGCGCCGCAGGTGCTCCCCAGCGAATCGCCGGGCGCATCTGTCAGCGTCGGGGAACCACGCTATTGTTCGCCCGCTCGGACTCGGGATCTCTCAAAGGTTGCGTCGAGATGTTGCCGTTTCCGTTGTTATTCTCGTTGCCGTTGTTGACTAGGTCAGTGCGCTAACGTCGAAGGAAGAAGCGAAGGAAGGTAGTCTCGAGCGACCTAGCCGCCAGCGCGTTTCTCGTGGCCACTGGAAAGTACCAGGGGTCCCATGTTAGCTTCGCTAACTCGCTAGCACGCTAGCTCGCTCGTGGAAAGGGAAGAGAACGCGGAAGAATGTCGTCGGATGCCGGCTGGCTATCCGCGAGACTAGGTCGCTCGGTCGCACTACTGTTGCGCTATTTCTTCCAGTTCCACTTATTATTATTGCTATCGGCCGATACGCCGCGCCACACTAAGCCGCACTACACCGCACCGGTCCGTTCGGAACGGAGTTCAATTCTCCCAGCTTAGGCGTAGGTCTTACACATGCCTCGATTTGCCTTGCCATCCACCGTGGTTATATTTATACCGCGCTCCACGGAGTACAGTGCAATAGGGTGTGCTCCAGTCCGTTTTGATACCGTGGTTTTAAGATGGTCCGGTTCACTCCACTCCACTCCACTCTATTCAACTCCATTTTGCGCTGTTCCATTCAATTCAATTCGACTCCACTGCGCTCCACTCGAATTTACTTCGTTCCGTTCCATTCACCTCCACTTTATCCTACACTATTCCACTCTATTTTATACCACTCTCCACTTTGCTCCATTAGATTCTAATCTACTCTGCTCTACTCCGCTCCATTGGAATTCACTTTATTTTACTCTATTCCACTTGTTTTTACTACATTCCAATTTCAATTCATTTTACCCCGTTGCATTTTATTCCACTCCACTCCACTCCACTCCACTCTGCTCCGCTCCACTCCACTCCATTCCATTCTATTCTATTTCCAAGGATTCCAATCCTTTTAAACTAAAGCTTCTCCACTTCTTCTATTCCACTCCACTCCATTACATTACATCCCATCCAACTTCATTCTGCCCCACTTTATTTCACTTTATTCCACTCCACTCCACTCCACTCCACTCCACTCCATTTCATTCCCTTCCGTTCTATTCTATTCCAATCCTTTCAAACCCAATCTTCTCCACTTCATCCATTCCATTCCATTCCACTTCCTTACATTACATCCCATTCTGCCCCATTCAACTTCGTTCTGCCCAACTCCACTTCATTCCATTCCAATCCACTTCATTTAGTTTCATTCCATTCCATTTAATGCCACGCCAGTCCAATCCAATCCAGACCACTCCATTTTATTTACTTCCATTCCATTCCACTCCACTCCGCTGTATTACACTCCTCTCCGGAATTCCATTTCCCGGCTCCATTCAGGATCCATAATAACACCCACCCATAGAATTCATACCCTATATATCTATATGACGTATACGTATGTATATGTCAATCGAGAAGCTTCTTCTTCTCCTTCGACAGTCCGTTGCTCCGCGGAGTCCATACGCTCCACATTAATCCATATAGCCGCTCTCCCGTTCTCTCTCTCTCTCTCTCCCTCCCCCCTCTCTCTCTCTCTCTCTCTTTCAGCTTCTCTCCGTCTCTCCATCGCTGGACGTTTTTTCCGGAGGGGTTGGTTGGTTGTTTCTTGCTGCTCCGCAAAGCTCTCGGGTGCATTAACCCCTGCGGTCGTCGACCCTTTCGTTACGTCACCCTTCCCCCCTCGTCCTCCTCCACCTCTTCGCTCTCCCCCCTCCTCCTTTTCTTCTTCACAGTAGTGCACGTCGTCATTTTTGATGTCGTAACGAGTCGTGATCTCATTTTCATTTGATTGCGCGGTCTATTTTCGTCTCCGCTCGCTCTTTCTCTATCTCACCGTACGTGTGTGCATTTCATACGTACGTACGCGTCACATATGTTTGTGTGCGTGCGTGTGTAGTAATAGCAGTGGTGGTGGTAGTAGTAGTACCTCGAGGTTAGTGACCCCTCCGTTGCATCTACTTTAGAATCGGGTCACCGGATTATTATTGTGGTAGGTGTCCCTCCAGGCCGTATCTAAAAGCGACCCGATAACGCGCCTCGCGTTTTACGATGACTCATCACCGCGCTCCCCCCCCCCCCCTTCCTTCTTCGAATGCTCTCCCTTCCCCTCCCCTCTGTTTATTCGGAACATAAACAAAGCGAAGCGGGCGAATTCTATCCTAGTCCAGCCTAGCCTAGTCGAGCTGAACCAAGCCGAGTCGAGCCGATCATCGATCGTTTCCCATTCCGACCCTTTCCTTTCCGGGGAAGGGTGGTACGTGGCGGTAGGTAGGTAGGTGGCTTTCGAGGGCA
Source organism: Gasteruption jaculator (assembly GCA_949825005.1). Classification (NCBI taxonomy): domain Eukaryota; kingdom Metazoa; phylum Arthropoda; class Insecta; order Hymenoptera; family Gasteruptiidae; genus Gasteruption; species Gasteruption jaculator. The sequence goes on along the minus strand of OX463773.1, from coordinate 7,466,019 downwards.
GAGGTCACCGCAGGGCAAAGGTCACTCGAGGACAATGCTCGCTCCGGAGCAAAGGTCGACGAAGGACGCGCGAGCGATGCTTCTGGAACGGATACCCGCGGTTTTCTCGAGGATGACACGATGGAATTCTGGATATAATAATGGATTGCTGGAGAATAATAGATTTTTGGAGAATCACAATATATTTTTGGGAAATGAGAGATTTCTGGAGAATTACAATGAATTTCTGGGGAATCGCGATAAATTTCTGGGGAATAATAGCTTCCAGAAAGTTGATGGTTAAAAAAAAAAATTTGGATTATGATAGGTTTTACAAAAAAATAGAAAGTTGATGGGTTTCCAAAAAAAAAAAATAGGTTCCAGAATAAGTTAGTTGATTCCAGAAAGTTCATAGGTTTCCAAATAAGTGTGTTCCCGAAAGTTTATAGGTTCCAAAGGATTGGTTTTAGATTCTAGGAGAACAATGGGTTCCAGAAAAATCTAATTTTCGAAAAAAATGATAGTTGCGAAAAAACAATCCTTGCGCACCGGCAGAAACGTTTGTAGATTCCAGAAGAACTATAACTACTCCGAAAGGTCGGCGACCTCCAAATGGATGATTTCCAGTGGCGTTCCGGAAAAAGGCTTTCCCGCGGAGGGTCAAAGGGTACAAAGAGGTCAATGGGTTCGAGGGGAAGGAGCGACCCTATCGTATCCCGGAGGACCGTGTGGAGTGGAGTGGGGGGTGAGTTGAGGTGATGGGAAGCTCGCAGCGAGAACGTAGTTTCGGAAAAGTCTGGAGGGTTGCGAACTCGAGGGGGTATCGAACCCCCGGGAAGAGGAGCTTGGAAATGGTCGAACCTCCGGAGCGAGCGGTTAATGCCCCCGAGGAAAGGCAGGCGCAGGCATGCGCATGCGCTCAACAACCATTACGACCACGACGACGACGGACGACGGACGACGACGACGACGACGAGGGCGGACGACGACGACGGACGACAACGACGACGACGACGACGACGACGACGAGGGCGGACGACGACGACGACGACGACGACGACGTTACGTACGTCACCGTTACTCCGTTCCGCGTCCTCGTCTGCCGCACTGCACTTCTCTTTCTCTCCTCCGATGTAACCCCTTCCCCCTCCGTGGCTGCCTGCACTCGCGAGCCAGTCGCACGCGGTGCTCCGGTCGTTGCCCTCGCGACCACGACTCCCATGCGATCGCACACAACTAACCTACGGTCAACTTCCAACAGTCATCGGATACCACTTGTATGCGCAACGTGCATCCCATTCCGTCCCATCCCGTTGCGTCCTATCCCGAATTACGCGATTTTCCTCCAGTCGTTGACCCACGAAAATCCCCGGAAACCTACCGGCCTGCGAGGACTTTCCTTAATTCGATGCCAATTTGCCCAATATCGGATATAAATAATATATAGATTCCTATTTTATCGCAACTATATATACTTCGAATTGTATATATTTATTTTTAATAATTACATTTCTGTATATTTGTATGAATTAATAATACATAGATTTCTATCTTATTATAACTGACACACATTTCCATTTTTATTGCGATTAATGTAGAATTCATATATTTCAATTATATTGTTGATAATAATTATTGAAACCGTAGAATATTTTTGATCGTTACGAATATAGGAAAACTTGCGTGTTACTTATATGTTATTATTTTGATTATTATCAGTAATCCAAGTATTTATAGAAAATATAGTGGATATAAATGATATAATTTTCGTCAGGAGCGCACCTTCGTTTTTCGATGCGCAGCGTAATTAGAGCGAATCCTTCCCTCGGTGCCAATTTCGCGACGTTTGTTTTTCTCCATTTCGCTCGACCGGTATCGGCAATAGGGCTTCGCATCGATTCGATTTTTGCTGCTTTTTTCAAATTTCTACCATTTCGATACCGATCCCTCGCAATTATTGCATTTTCCGCCGATTTTCCGATACTTCTTCATTTTTGCATCGATTTTCCAAAATTCATCGATTTCCGGAAACCGATTTCGTTACCGATTTCTTCTTCATTTCTTCATTTTTGCATCGATTTTCCAAAATTCGTCCATTCTTGTACTAAATTTCTAAAATTCGTTCATTGATGCACCGATTTTCGAAAACCGATTTTTCGAAATCTTTGGATTTCGGTGCCGATTTCTTGATAATTTCTTCCGAAAATCGGGTTTCCAATGGCGTTTCACCCAGGGGGGTGCCGATTTCCCAAGAGTGACATCGCCACCCCTCCGAAAAAGGGTCGTTCCATTCTGGAAAAATCGGACTGGACCGGACGGAACGGGACGCCTGCGCTCGCGCCCCGAGCGAAGGTAAGCGAGTGAGTCGCTGCTCTCCCTGACCCGCTTCGCCGATACGATGCACACAGTTGGTTCGAGAGATCGATGCACCCGAGAGTTAGTTCCACCCTCGCTCTAAAAAGGGAGGTAGGGTTCATCCGGGGTTACTGCCCTCGTCCGGGAATTCACAAGTGACTCGCGTGCATCGAATGCAACGTCGTGGATGTACAGCTGCATTTAACTCTCGGTCCGCGCCGATTCCTCCTCCTCCTCCTCCTGCTGCTACTTCTGCTGCTTCTTGTCTTATCAAATCCCAGCATACGATTTTCATAAACAAACGTTGTCGAACTTTTGAAAAAAGAAGAAAAGCGTGGGGAGGGGATGGAAGGATCGAAAGATCGACGGATTCAAGGAGGCTGGGAATTTATACCCACGATTTGTCCCTATATTTATAAATTTGTATTAATAGACACCGCGTCGTCCATGGAAATTTCGGGAAGTCGACGCAAAAATGCAAAGTTCTTGGAAAATCGGCGTAAAACCCGAAGAGTTTGAAAAAAATCGATACTAAAATTGGAAAATCTTGGAAATTCGAAAGAAAAGTAGAGAATTTTTGAAGAATCGATAAATAAAGTTGAAAGAGTTTTGGAAAATCTATAAAAAAAATCGAAGAATTTCGAAATATCGGTATTTACTTAGAAATAGAGAAATTTCTAAGGAATTACGCAAAATCCATTCAAAAATAGAGGAAGCTTGAAAAATTAATAAAAAAGAATTAGTATTATTGTTAATACTAAAAACAAAATAGGGGACTTAAACTGGCTGCCGCAAGGATAAAAAGATTCGTTCGGAAAAGTCCAACCACGAGGGTAATTTCGCAATCCGACAGGTACGCGTACACGCATACGTACTTAGGTATGCGTGTATCCGTAAGTACCTTCCTTCGTTCCTTCGTACGTGTATTTACAGCAATCCGTGAGATGCAACGGTACAACTCAACTCAACTCAACTCGACTCCGTGCGCCGCACGAAGTAGAGTTGAGGTAGGCGAGGTCGTATGCGTGACGTCACTCGACCCACGTCTTCGGCTTCGTCCTCGTCGTAGAATCGTCGTCGTCGTCGTCGTCGACGCGAATTTCCCGTACCCGTACCCACTCCCGTGCGCGAGCGAGCGAGCAAGCGAACGCTCCCCCCACTCCTCGCTCTCCACTCGACGTTCCACGCGCTCTGACTGTCGCTTACATAACCACGTCCGCGAGGTCGTTGACCGATAGGGGATAGAACCTTCCCCTTCCTCTACCCGTTCCCCCACCACTTCTACTACTCCCGTGACCCACCTTCCATTATTTCATTCCCGTTTGTCAAAGTTCGTCCTCTCAAAAAAAAAAAAAAGAAAATCAAACATTGCATCGGTGGGACCCGGGGATGAACCTGGATCTGGACCTGGTACTGGAACTGGTACGATCGAGGGTTGAACTGGCCCACGCCTCGGGTGTCGCGTCGTGGGTGGAAATCAGGGTAAGGGGGGGGGGGGGGAGGGAGGGCAGCCGAGAAACCGAGAAACCGAGCAACGAGCAACGAGCGAAGGGAGAAAGAAGGTAACGAACACAGAACGGGAAGGAAAAAGGAGTGTGAGAGAGAGGGGAAAGGGGAGGGGGATCCGTTAGTAGAGCGTTTCTGCGAGCCTCCCCCTCCCTGGGCTTCCATGCCTCGCGTTTCGGCGGGAGCGAGTGTGTGCGAGTGTGTGTGAGTGCGAGAGAGAGAAAAAGAGAGGGGAGCATTCGTATCCGAGGGTTGCGAGAGCGCGACGGAGAACCAAACGCTAGAACCGAACGCGGCGGGCGCGCAGGGGACTCTCACTTTCACGCGGTGAACTGCGGGTGAACGTCCGGGAATTGGGTCGGAGGGCCCCCCACCCTTGCTCGACATGCCAGCGGCAGCAATAGCATATAGCAATGTGCCGAGGCTCCGTGCTCTGCGTGCTAGAGAGAGGCCAGTCCACAGCCGAGCCTCGATTCGAACGGTGGTCGTTCGATTTCGCTGTTGTTTCAGTCTCTCCCGAAAAAAAAAAATAAAAACGAGAATCTTTCGGTAGAAAAGGACGCGAAGTATCGTTTGGCGAAAAGTGCGAGAGAGAGAGAGAGACAGAGATTGTTTGTGTTAGATCCAGTTGAAAGGATAATCGTAACAATAAAAATTCACTGAAACGTCCCTAGAACGTTGGAATTAATATAAATAATAATAATAATAATAAGGGAAAAAAACTTCTCCCTGGTGGCACCGCTACGAGGAATACATACATGGGGTGCCTGTGCGAGTGTGAGTGCGAGTGCGAGTGCGACCTGGCTACCCCGCGCTCGGGGATAGATTACTGTTGTTGTCGCCGCGGTCGCTCCTCGGGATCGTCATCGACGTCCTCCTCCGTCGCCGCTACTTCTTCCTCCTCCTCCTCCTCCTCGTCATCTTCATCATCGTCCTCCGACGGCGAGGGCAGTCAGACTGACGAGGGTTTTCCCGCTGAATTTTCGCAGGGCTTCTTCCGGCGCAGCATCCAGCAGAAGATACAGTACCGTCCGTGCACGAAGAACCAGCAGTGCAGCATCCTGCGCATCAACAGGAACCGCTGCCAGTACTGCCGTCTCAAGAAGTGCATCGCCGTGGGCATGAGCCGTGACGGTGAGTTTCGTCTTATTTTTGTTTTCTTCGCCTATACTTTGTATTTTTCTTCTCTTATTTGTTTTTCGGGTAGGTGGGGTGGGGATACGGTAGCATCCCCCCTCTTACACTTACACATACATGCATTCTCCCTTCCCCTTACGTTGGAAGAAGACACCCCCTCCCTCCACTCGGAATTTTTTTTTTGTTTTTTCGTTCGGTGCAACTTTTAACGCCGCGACAGGTTGCAATTAATTAACGATTTTGCGAATAATTAAAAATGCCGATAATTGAGAAACAGAATCCGAATGTGTATTTATAAACTAAACAATGAATCGGAGATTCGCTTTCGATATTTTTTTTTTGTTTTCACGAAGTTACGAACGGTTGGGCAATTGCTCGATGGGTTATTCGAGATTGCGATATTAATTTCAATTGCAGTTGCTTTTAGGCCGCGCGCAACTGCATCGTTAATTGCAATTTTCACCGAGTCACTCGCGATTGCAAATCAGTGGCAAACGCGATTATCGAATTACTCGCAATTGCGCTATCAATTGCAATTGTCATTTGGGGGGCTTGCGCGCGCGGCTTCGTTATCAATTGCAATTGCCACCGGTTGCAATCCCCGTTACCGCCGAGCGACTTGCAATTGCATCGTCAATTGCAATTGCGACATCGATCAATCGCAATTGCTATCGGACCCTTTGCAGCTCTGACGTCGATCAATCGCAATTGCTATCGGACCCTTTACAGCTCTGACGTCGATCAATCGCAATTGCTATCGGGCCCTTTGCCGTTGCGACGTCGGTCGATCGCAATTGCTATCGGGCCCTTTGCAATTGCGATATCGATCGATTGCAATTGTCATTGGATTCGTCGTATTTGTAACATCGATCGATCGCAATTGACGTCGGATCGCTCGTAACCGCGCGATAAATCGCAATTGCGATCGAACGGAAATTCCCCGTTTCCATTTTTCTCGGCGTCCTCTTTTTCCCATGACACTTCGGTGATTCGAGAGCTCGAAATTCGAGGTTCGTTGACCGACGGCCGACCAGACCATTACGCAACGTTCCTCCGATCTCCCCCTCTCGCTCCCCCATTCTCTCGAGAATGGACTCCTCGCGAGAATGTGTCGCAATGGGCGAAAGTGACCGTTCGAGAAAGTAGCAACCGGTCACCGATTGGTGCAACACCAACGCGCACACGTCGCTTTCCATCGGCCCGCGATAGATGCCCTCTATGCAAACCGTCCCGAATCATGTCCCGTTTCTTGCCCACGAGTGATTTAAAGGGACGAACGATAAATTCTTCCTTTTTCTATCTTGGGAAACCGATTATTTTGTTTTCGATTTCTTCCCAAAAACAAATTTCACATTTACTTTCTATTTATTAGAATCTAAATGACGATTAGTTCGATTTTTGCTGGCTCGTGGAACGAATATGGGATAGGAGGCAAGAATCCGCAGGTAGTAGTAAATATGTATATGGAAGCAAACAGTGCAGGTCAACGGTCGGTCGGCCATTAGAGTGAGAGAGAGTGAGAGCTTCGGAACGAGGGAGGGAGGAAAGAGATAGAGAGATTACCGCTAGTTCGTTCCATTCTCTCCACCAGTCGCGGTCGCTCATCCCCTCTCTTTTCCCACTCCGTACTACTTTGCTTTCCCTGTTGCTCGATTTCCTCTCCTTCTCTTTCCACTACCCCTTCCATCTATCTCAATCTCTGTCTCTTTCTATCTTTTCTTTTCTCCTCTTATTCTCTCATTCTCTCCTCTTTCTCGTCTCTCTTTTCTTATCTCGCCGTCTCTTTCTTCTTTCTCTACCCCTCTTTCTTTCTTCCTCTCCTTCTCTCTCTCTCTCTCATGGATGCGCGAAACTGCCGGTTCTATGACTCTCCCCACTTTCACCGCGCCGTCGCGTGGCGCTGCCACGCACTTAGCGGAGACCTCGCGAACTTTGTCGCTAGCTAGCTAGCTATCTAGCTAGCGAGCAAGCAAGCAGCTAACCACTCGGTTGCAAAGTTTTCCCCCACCGAGTCCATTCATCCCCACTTTAATAATTCGGCCGATTACGATCGTTGTTTGTTGTTTTCGCGATAACTGTCGTTACGACACCGTTCATTATTTTATTTTTTATTCTTTTTGGAGGGCAGTTGGGAAACCACCGATCCTCTTGTTTATCATTCCACGAGAGAGAGAGAAAGACAGAGACGGATAGGAGCCTTGCCGCTTTGCTTTGTTTTCCACCGATTCGCTGACGGTGGTGAAACGAAAAGTGGGTTTTCGCGTGACCTTGCGTTGTTTGATTGTTTTTTATCTTCGTGGAAAACAGAAGACAGCCCAGCAGTGGTAGCGGTTCCCAGCCCTGGTTAGATATAATAATAATAATAACAATAATAATAATAATAATAGCAGTAATAGCAATAGCAACAATAATAACAGCAACAACAAGAAAAATAATAAAATTTTTCAATATCGTTAAATAATAATTAAACATATATACATGTATAATATGTTATATATTATTGTAACATATAATAAATAATCATATTCGTAAAATGATAATCCAACGACATTGAAAAATATGAATTATTATTGAAATATTATACACAAGGTGTAAGAACCTTAACGCTGGGGTTCCCGTAAGTCTGTCTGTCACCCCTCGCTATGCTTCAAGGGTCGAGTGTACGTGCGCCTGTACGTGTACGCGCACACAACTACCACTAGCGCGAGCACGAGAAGAGGCTTACCATTAGGCCGCCGGCAACGGCGGTAGTCATAGCATAGCAGCAGTGGTCCGGTACAGTGAAGCGAGCGATGTGGTAGTAAGCGGCGAAGAAGTATCCGTAGGGTAGTGGTAGTAGTGGTGTAGTAGTAACGCGGTTGGTTATATAGGTCGGAGCTACGCCTCGCGCGGCTGTCGCTGAAAGCAAGTTCAAGGCCAAACGGCTCGGCAAAGGCCACAATCGCGGCTATAGAATGGAAGAGCCAGGAGGGCGCGAGAGAGGGGGAAGGAGGGACAGTCGTTGATGACTGAATAAGTGGGGGGCTGTTGAACGCAACTCGCGGAACGTCACTCAGTCGGCGGTGATGCTGTCTCGCGTTTGCACGTGTCGTCGTCGTCGTTGTACGAACGATCCGTGGTAGTCGCGATATCGATACGCGAAAAAAAAAACAAAATACAAGAAAAATCAAGAAGCCGAAAATTTCTTCTGCAATTTCTCACGGAATGACCGTCTGACCGATACGCGCGCGTTTCCACTTACCGCCTCTCGGTTCGTCGCGGTCAGCCAAGTAGTTGGAAAAGTAGAAGCGGCAGCGACAGCCAAGTACTCGTGTCGGGAAAGTGGAAAAAGTGACGACAGACAGACGGACTTCTGCTCCCTGCCGCTCGTCATGGGAGACGAGCTGCCGATCCTCAAAGGGATCCTTAACGGAGTTGTGAATTATCACAATGCACGTAGGTGCCACTTTTGCCATTTTCGTTGTTTTTCTTCCGCCTTTACTCGCAATTTCCAAGTGGTGTTAATTTTTTTTTTCGAAACAACCCCTCCACCCCTTTTTTTGCTGTTTATTTTTTTCTCGCAAATTGTCAATCTGTCGCGAACAAGTTCGCCTATGTCCGACCATGCCGGTACACGTGGTAGTTACCCGGTGGACGTAATTCTACGTCCATTTAAACGTCAAACGCTCACACGTACACGTACATACGCGAGTGCGCGCTTCGTTCGAATACGATGGACGCGTATATACGTCCTCCTGGAACGCGACGGACGCATATGCGCGTCCCGATGAAATCGACGCTGGAACGCGACGGACGTGTATATACGTCCACGTCGATCGAGCGTTTGAATGCGATGGGCGTGTATACTCGTCCTCTGTCCAATGGTTTGCGATGAAATCGGTAACGATGGAAGTGACAACGATAAGCGTGGATTGGATTCTCTTTCACTCGAAGCAGCGACAACAACATTCACAAAAACAAGAACCACAAGAATAATCATAATAATAATAACAACATATACATATATATATCCGAACATACAAGCATCCATCGAACGTAACTTTCTATTATCAGATTCGTCCACTTTCATCTTGCAGTGCTCGAGAAAGTCGCGCTGCTGCCATACTTTCACCCTTTAACTCACTTTTCATTCTCTTCCTTCCGATACCCAACCACAGCAACAGTAACAACAACAACAACAACAACAACAGCAGTAGTAGTAGTAACGATAACGGTAGCAATAATAAAAACAATGGTAGCATTGGAAGGGTATTAGTTTCGACCTAAAAAGTCCCAGTTCCGACATTTGTTGTCTCGCGTCTCGCAATAGGATTTCATAGCGAGCGATGACTAACCCGTGCGTTCCCGCTTGTGTGATTGCAGCGGTGCGATTTGGCCGCGTGCCGAAACGAGAGAAGGCCCGAATCTTGGCGGCCATGCAACAAAGCTCCCACAGCCGGTCCCAGGAGAAGGCGGTAGCCGCAGAACTGGAGGACGAGCAGCGATTGCTCGCCACCGTCGTCCGCGCTCACCTCGACACCTGCGATTTCACAAGAGATAAGGTCGCACCGGTGCTGGCAAGAGCCCGGGAGACACCCAACTACACCGCGTGTCCGCCCACTTTGGTGAGTATCTTCATTTTTCTTTTTCTTCTTTTTTTCTCATCCTGGACCTGTACCTTATCTTGGACCTCATCTTGGACCTTATCTTGAATTTTATCTTTAATCTTATCTTGAACCTTATCTTGGACCTTGTATTGAATCGTATCTTAAATATTATCTTGGACATTATCTTGAACCTGATTTCAATCATTATCTTGGACCTTATCTTAAACTTTATCTCGGACCTCAACTTGGAGCTTGTATTTGACCTCATCTTGAACCTTGTATTAGTCCTTATCTCATTGTCAGACCCTGTATTGGACCTTATCTTGTTTTTTCATGTTCAATCCTCAATCCCCATCTTCAATTCCCATCCTCAATCCCTCTATCCTCAATCCTTCTTGGACCTTATCCGACACTTTGTATTGGACCTTGTATCGAACCTTATTTTGGTTTTTTCATCTTGAATCCGCAATCCCCATACTTATTTCCCACTTCTCCATCGCGAATGTCGAATCCGTCAACTAACCTCGGCACCTTCCGGTTGCTGTTACAGGCGTGTCCGTTGAACCCCAACCCCCAGCCGCTGACGGGTCAGCAGGAGCTGCTGCAGGACTTCTCGAAGAGGTTCTCGCCGGCGATCCGCGGCGTGGTGGAATTCGCAAAGCGCATCCCCGGATTCGGGCTGTTGGCCCAGGACGACCAAGTGACCCTGCTGAAAGCGGGCGTGTTCGAGGTGCTCCTGGTGCGGCTGGCCTGCATGTTCGACGCCCAGACCAACAGCATGATCTGCCTGAACGGGCAAGTGCTGAAGCGCGAGTCCATCCACAATAGCAGCAACGCCCGGTTCCTCATGGACTCGATGTTCGACTTCGCCGAGCGTGTGAACTCCCTGAGACTGTCCGACGCCGAGCTGGGGCTCTTCTGCTCGGTGGTGGTGATCGCCGCGGATCGGCCCGGTCTGCGCAACACCGACCTCGTCGAGCGCATGCACCACAAGCTCAGAGCCGCGCTGCAAACGGTGCTGGCGCAGAATCACCCTCAGCACCCGGACATCCTCCACGAGCTGCTCAAGAAGATACCAGACCTGAGGACCCTCAACACCCTGCACTCGGAGAAGTTGCTGGCCTTCAAAATGACGGAGCAGCAACAGCAACTTCAGGCGCAGCAGCAGCAACAACAGCAGCAGCAGCAACAGCAACAGGTGCAACAACAACACACTAGCGTTCCTCAGCAGCAAATTTGGCCCAAGGAGGAGGACCACGCGGGCTCCTGGGGCTCGGCGTCGGACGTGACCCTCGACGAGGCCGTCAAGAGCCCGTTGGGCAGCGTCTCCAGCACCGAGAGCACCTGCAGCGGCGAGGTGGCCTCCTTGACGGAGTACCACCACGTCGCGACGCCGTCCTCCGGCCCGGGAAGCGCCGGTGGAGGAGGCGGCGGAAGCCACCACGCGAACAGCGCCCCGCTTCTCGCCGCCACCCTCGCGGGGGGACTCTGCCCGCACCGTAGACGCGCCAACTCGGGCAGCACCAGCTCCGGGGACGACGAGCTCCTGCACCGGGCCTCCCTGGCGAAGACGCCCCAGCCGCCGCAGTGCCCGCGTTTCCGGAAGCTCGACTCCCCCAGCGACAGCGGCATCGAGTCGGGCACCGAGAAGCCGGACAAGCCCGCGGCCAGCAGCAGCAGCGCCAGCAGCGCGCCCACCTCCGTTTGCTCCAGCCCGCGCTCCACCGAGGACAAGGAAGTGGAGGACATGCCGGTGCTGAAGCGCGTCCTCCAGGCGCCGCCGCTTTACGACACCAACTCCCTCATGGACGAGGCCTACAAGCCGCACAAGAAGTTCCGGGCCCTCAGGCAGAAGGACAGCGCCGAGGCCGAGCCCGCGGTCGTGCACGTTCAAGTGAGCGCGGCCGCGGTGGCGGCGGTGGCGCCCCCTCAGCACCAACATCAGCATCAGCATCAGCATCAGCACCAGCACCAGCATCAGCAGCAATCCCAGTCGCAGTTGCACCTGCACCTGACCTCGCCTCCGGCCAGGAGCCCCTCGTCCGGCAGCCTCCTCAGCAGCACGCACTCGACGCTGGCCAAGAGCCTCATGGAGGGCCCGAGGATGACGGCCGAGCAGCTCAAGCGCACGGATATCATCCACAACTACATCATGCGCGGGGAGGCCAGTCCGCGCTCGTCGCCCAGCGCGACGGCAACGGCAACGGCGTCCGCGTCGGCTTCCTCCTCGTCGCCGCCCTCGCCGGCCGAGCAGTGCGCCTCCACCACCACCTTGGTCGCCAGCAGATCTCAGGGTCTCCTGCAGTGCGCGACCGCCGGGTACTCGACGTCCTCCTCCTCCTCCTCCTCGGGATCCTCCAGGTGGCCCGCGACGTCGGTCATCACCACCACCACCGGGGCCAGACAGCAACAGCTGCAACAGCAACAGCAGCAGCAACAACAGCAATTGCATCCCCACCACCACCACCTCCACCATCACCACCACCACCATCAGCAGCAGCAGCAGCAGCAGCAACAACAACATCAACACCTGCAGCAGCAGCAGCAGCAACACCAGTCTTCCTCCGAGTACCTCGTGATCAAGAATTCGCCACCCTCGTCGCCCAGATACCTCTCGGCAGCGGCGACGAGCAGTACCAGTGGCAGCAGCAGTAGTACGAGTCCAAGGCCGACCTCGAGCAGCGGCGCCAGCGGCAACCTGGTGCTGAGCGGCTGCCCGAGCAACATGATGGAGCTGCAGGTGGACATCGCCGACAGCCAGCAGCCGTTGAACCTCTCGAAAAAGTCGCCCTCGCCGTCCCCCAGGCCGCTCGTCGGGCCCTGCAAGGCGCTCTCGCTCGAGGCGTAGTGAGCGAATTCGAAGACGAGGAAGACTACGAACACTCTCTTCGACTACATAGCCGGACTACTACTACTACTACTACTACTATTATTACTACTATTATTACTACTACTATTACTAGAATTCGTGCGTGTGCGAACCACGACAAGTGCCAGGACGCTTTAAGCGCGCAATTAAGAAGACGAAGACGGCGAAGAAGAAGAAGAAGAAGGGGAGGAATAATGAAATGAAGGAAAAGCGAAGGAAAGAAAACCAAATAATTTATTAATTTTACGATGTCGCTCGGATCGAACGAAGCTGCGAAGCGGCCGGGGGAAAGGTCGAACCTGGAACTGGACGCGAACCTAAAGCGTAGACCTAGAGCCTGGAACCGGACTGGTGGTGAGTCGAAGCGTCGGGGCCGGAGATGGAGCTGGATCGAGAACTCGAACGTGCACCTGGAACTAGCTCAGGGTCTGAATCCCTAATTTGGGACCGAACCTGCAATTGGAACTGGACCTTGAATTTGGAGCTGGACCTGGAACCGCGGCTGGAACGGGACCTAGAATTGGGAACCAGACCTGGAACCGAACCTGGAATTTGGAACGCACCGGGAATCGGATTTGGACCTAGAACGGGACCTTGAACCTGGAACTTGGAACTAGACCTGGAATTCGAAATCGGACCTGGAATGGATCTAAAATTTGGAAGCGGACCTTGGAAGTTTGTAGACAGTGGTGCCGCGTTTCTCGAGTCAGTGAGGAACAGTGACGGAACTGAGAACGAGGAGTGAGCGGTAGAAGCGGAAAAAGGCTAGGAACAGTGCCGCGTGGTGGAACCTTGTGCGTTGTTTCGTCAGCCTGGAAAATGGGTTCCCGTTGGTTTTCACCGCTCGTAAAGACAATAGAAGTGCAAGTGAAGTGACTCGACTTTACTTTACTTTACTTTACTTTCGATGTTGACGCGATGGAACAAAAAGAAAAAGCAAAAAAGAAAGAAAGAAAGAAGGAATGAAAAAAACATTAAATAATCTATTACATGTGATAATCATGGTAAAAATCGTGCATCCTGTACAGTTCTCCACCTCATTCATGGATCATCTATTCTACTATTATTATTATTATTATTATTATTATTGTCTTTATTATTTCCTTTATTATTATTGCTATTATTATTTTTATTATTATTATTATTATTATTATTATTATTATTATTATTATTACAAACATATGAATTATTTAAGTAATTATTGTAATATCGATAGTTAATCGCAAAGGCAAGAAATAATAAAAGAAAAAAAAATTGAAAGGAAACAAACAAATGTTATCATCGTATGAGTGCGTGTGTTTGCGTGTATAAAGGAAAAGGGTCTATGTGTGCGTGGATGCGAGCGTGAGTGTGCGTGTCTTCGCGATGACATATATGCTGGCTAAAGGGTGATTCTTTTCGGAGGGCGAGGGGGGCAGAGGAGTCGACGGTGTATGTAGATGTATATATATATATACACGTACGGATACACACGCATACAACACTATACACTTACATACCAATTCACACACCCACACACATATATATACGTACACGCGAGTAATAAACAAGAGGACAGGGCGGACGGATGTGTCGTGTCGTAGGTCACTAAACCCCCCCCCAAGTAGAAACTTCTAACGGCCTGGTACCGGTTCGAGGATCGCCTTTGCTGGGGTCAGGTATTGATTCGAGTCACTTTAGCCCGGGTCAGCTACTGGTACCGACCATATTTACCTCCTTCGGAGTCCATCGGTTGGGTCAGTTACTGGTGCGAGCTATTTTAGCATGGGTCAGGTACTGGTACGGATTATATTTACTTCCTTCGGAACGTATTGGCCGGGTCGGGTATCGGTACGGATCGTATTTGCTTCAATCGGAGACCATTACATGGGTCAGGTATTGGTACAGATCGTTTACAAGCCGGTCAGGTACTGGTACGGGTCATGGAAGACTCATCGGTTACCGCTAGGGATCGAATCGGCTCGGGTCAGTTACCGACCCGGCCGATATCCTACCTGGGTCAGTTACTGGAATGCATAAACTACATAACGATTATTATAATAAACGATACGTAAAGTATAACGATAACGATATATTTCTCTATCCATTAAGAAGGAGACGCGAAGGGAAAGAAAATGCGAAGGAACCGAACAAATAAACATACAAACAAACAAACAGACAAATAAACAAATAAACGAGCAAACGAAAAAACAGAAATGTGTGAAATAGAGGGAAACGAGTAAACCTACGTATGAAGTGAAAGCAGCAGCAGTAGCAGCAGCCCCGTGAACACGACGTTTTGTACGCTTGGGAGTCATTGTGAGGTCGTCTGAATAAACATTGTCTGGTGAATTATAAAAAAAACCAAAAAAAAAAATCAGTGTCGAATTTTTTTGCCCCATAAATGGTGGAACAAAAGCTTCTCCCTCCTTCCTTCTCTTCCCTTCTTTCGTTTCATCGTCGAGTCCTTCGATTACGTCGTTACGTTGGGATCGACGCGTTCGTCTGCCGTAAGAGGTCCCATCGGAGTCGGAGGCAATTTGGAGGAATCTAGAGTCGAACGAAATCTCGTCGATTTTTCCTGGATTTCCGTTAAGGATTTTCGGACTTTTTTTTCAGAATTTATTTTATTTATTCGATTTATTACTTTATTTATTCTTTTTTAAGAACTTTGCAAAAGAAAGTATGTAACGAAGAATCTCGAAAAGTCATTTCTCGGCGCATATTGTAAGTAGTCGGGCATCCTTGAATCGTAAGGAAAGCGAAGCACGAAACAAAGCATCGGTGGTACGATAAAGCAAACTCTGGATCTCAAACAAAGTCTATCATCTTTAACGAGCAAATCGTCAACACCCGGCTGACTTATCTCGTCTTGTAGTAAGTACATACGTCCATACCTACGTGTCGCCGTACCTACATCCACGCATATATCCATGCATACGTGTAAGCACGTTTGCACAATACACACGAATTGCGAACTTGTATGTATATATAGGCATACGAAGATAAATAAATGTCTTCTCGCAGACTCCGCATAAGTGAACAAACAAAAGCCGCAACGACGACCTTCACTCGCGTCTCTTCATTCATACATACCTATGTACTGCGCACTCTATATACATATGTAAAGTGGGATTAGATATGTAGATACGTATAGATATATATATATATATAAATTTGGTATCTTTAATTCTTTAGTCACGACTTTGTATGTATTTACAATGCAGTGCAAATAAGGAGAGTTTTTCCCGATGGAATGTAGCCTGGATCGAAAATTTTCAATTGGAAACATAATTTCAAATTAAACGAACTTTTTATTGCAAATTTTAGGGGTTCAAAGCTAAACAATTTTTTTAAAGCAAAGAAAAAAAATGTACATAACTCTATGCACGACCAGGATTCGAACCAAGGACCTTCGCCTCGCGGTAACCAAGCTTTATCCGACTGAGCTACCGCCGTCTCGAAATTCTCAGTGAGAATAACACATTATTAGTAGATACCAAGCCATCGTTATTATCCATACATACACACACACACATATATAAAAGCGTGAACGTGACAAGATGCCATCAATTTTTTATCGGACGAAACCCTTTTTTTTCACCTTCTCCCCTTTCCCTCCCATTTTTCTTCGGGAGCGAACGAGAAGGACGAAGAAAAAGGGAAAAAAAAGGCGGCGTGGGCCGAATAAATGAGAAACAACCCCGATCCAAGGGGTAAGCGAGCCGAAATGAGAGGAGCGAAGAAGATCGATGTTCCTCTTTATTATTATCGTCGCATCGGCCGACTTCCGGGTTAACGTATGAAATCCCAACGACGGAATCCGAGCCTCGCTCTGCCCTCCCTCGTCCTTCGTCGATCGGCCGTCCTTTTTTCTCGCCCTCGGGATACGCGGACGGTCTCTCCACGTGCCAAGGTCACGCAACCGCCCTTCTCAACCCTAAAGGGTACCCTGACTCGAGCCGGCTACTAAAACGACTCCCTCTCGTAGGTAGGCTTCCAGCGGCGTAGGAGTTCCCCTGGATCACCGCCATCGTCGTCGTCGTCACTGTCACCGTCACCAGCATCATCGTCATCATCCTAAACGGTTGCAAACTGTTTTTTCGCAACGAAAGTCGTTTCATCGGTAACACGCGGGATTTTCTTCTAGATTTTTTTTGCGTCCGAGCAATTCCGATTCCGGAATTTGGATTGAAATTAGGATTGAATTCGATGAAATTCAGAGGGATTGGATTCCATAGGATTGGAAGGGAATGGAATGAATTTGATGGGATTGGATTGAGTGGGATTGGGTAGGATTAAATTGGGTGAGATTCAAGAGGAATTGGATTGGATTGAAAGTTATTGAATGAAATTGGATTGGTCTGAAATTGATCGAATTGGAATTTGGATTGGGACTGAATATTATGGGATTGGATTCAGTGGAATTTGGGCGGGATTGGATAAGATTAAATTGGATGAGATTCAAAAGGAATTGGATTGGATTGAAAGTTATTGAATGAAATTGGATTGGTCTGAAATTGATCGAATTGGAATTTGGATTGGGACTGAATTTTATGGGATTGGATTCAGTGGAATTTGGGCGGGATTGGATAAGATTAAATTGGATGAGATTCAAAAGGAATTGGATTGGATTGAAAGTTATTGAATGAAATTGGATTGGTCTGAAATTGATCGAATGGGAATTTGGATTGGGACTGAATTTTATGGGATTGGATTCAGTGGAATTTGGGCGGGATTGGATAAGATTAAATTGGGTGAGATTCAAGAGGAATTGGATTGGATTGAAAGTTATTGAATGAAATTGGATTGGTCTGAAATTGATCGAATTGGAATTTGGATTGGGACTGAATTTTATGGGATTGGATTCAGTGGAATTTGGGCGGGATTGGATAAGATTAAATTGGATGAGATTCAAAAGGAATTGGATTGGATTGAAAGTTATTGAATGAAATTGGATTGGTCTGAAATTGATCGAATGGGAATTTGGATTGGGACTGAATTTTATGGGATTGGATTCAGTGGAATTTGGGCGGGATTGGATAAGATTAAATTGGATGAGATTCAAAAGAAATTGGATTGGATTGAAAGTTATTGAATGAAATTGGATTGGTCTGAAATTGATCGAATTGGAATTTGGATTGGGACTGAATTTTATGGGATTGGATTCAGTGGAATTTGGGCGGGATTGGATAGGATTAAATTGGATGAGATTCAAAAGGAATTGGATTGGATTGAAAGTTATTGAATGAAATTGGATTGGTCTGAAATTGATCGAATGGGAATTTGGATTGGGACTGAATTTTATGGGATTGGATTCAGTGGAATTGGGCGGGATTGGATAGGATTAAATTGGATGAGATTCAAAAGGAATTGGATAAGATTGGATTGGATTAGATTGAAAGTTATTGGATGAAATAAGATTGGATTGAAACTAATCGAATTGGAATTTGGCTTGGGATTGAATTGGATCAAATTATAGAGGGCAGTGTAGGTACGCTCGAAAAAAAAAGGGTCTATTCGCTCGCGGAGTCCGATACGCGAGGCATAGATAAGATGCGCCGCGTCGCGGCGGGTGGTGAAAGCAGGGAAGAAGAAGAGGAGCGTGTCGCGTTCGGCTTGTTATCCCCTCAAAGTGGCACAAAGATGGATACGCCATTGGAGGGTGCGGGTAGGTAGGTACTTACTGTTACGTCCGAAAAAAAGAGGCTCTCCCTACCCCAACGCGAGAATTTACGAGAAATATGGCCTTCGAATAACCTCCGCGTGGAGACGCGGTAGACGTGGGAGGTGAGAGGCGAAACCCTGTAGGAGATATTCACCCTTCTTCTCTCTTTTATCCTCGCTCTCAACCCCGAAACTTTCTCCGCCTACGCACTCGACTCCACGTTTTTGACCCCGAGCTTAAAAAATCCGAAGGTCGATTTTAAAAGCACATAGATACACGTATATAACACCAATGTGCGTATCGGTGCGTGAGGAACGTGCGTGTCCCTTGACAAGGTCGTTGACTAACCCCATTGACTGAATTCCATCCTATATCCTATCGCATCGAATCGAATCCACTTCTACCCCACCTAATCCCATCCAACCTCGCGTGATTCGTTTTTCGATCCCTTCCGACTTCTTAATCCCACCGCTCTCGCGAGTTAATCCCAATCAAACCCCATGTAATCCAATCCAACCCCATTCCACCCGATTCTATTAAATCTCAATTAATTCCAAGCGATTACAATAAATCCCCAAACCAGTCCTTGAGCCCAATTTTCTTTTTTGGATCAAACTCAATTTCATCCAATCCCATTCAATCCCATACAATCAATCCCCAAACCAGTCCATAAACCCATTTTTTCTTATTAAACTCAATTTTATCCAATCCCATTCAATCCCATTCAAAAGTATTCTTAATAAATTCCATCGTTTTCGATCCCGATCAAACCCCAATCCAATCCCATCTGATTCTATTAAATTTCAATGAATCCCAAGCAATCCCGATCAATCCCAAAACCAGTTTTAAAGAACAATCCTTTTCGATCCAACTCAATTTCAACCAAATCCGTCCATCCAATCCCATTCGATCCTAACCTATTTTCGATGAATCCCATTGTTTTCGATCCCAATCAAACCCCATGTAATCCAATCCCATCCCACCCGATTCTATTAAATCTCAATTAATTCCAAGCGATTACAATAAATCCCCAAACCAGTCCTTGAGCCCAATTTTCGCTTTTTGGATCAAACTCAATTTCATCCAATCCCATTCAATCCCAAGTACAATCAATCCCCAAACCAGTCCATAAACCCATTTTTTCTTATTAAACTCAATTTTATCCAATCCCATTCAATCCCATTCAAAAATATTCTTAATAAATTCCATCGTTTTCAATCCCGATCAAACCCCAATCCAATCCCATCTGATTCTATTAAATTTCAATGAATCCCAAGCAATCCCGATCAATCCCAAAACCAGTTTTAAACAACAATCCTTTTCGATCCAACTCAATTTCAACCAAATCCGTCCATCCAATCCCATTCGATCCTAACCTATTTTCGATGAATCCCATTGTTTTCGATCCCAATCAAACCCCATGTAATCCAATCCAATCCCACCCGATTCTATTAAATCTCAATTAATTCCAAGCGATTACAATAAATCCCCAAACCAGTCCTTGAGCCCAATTTTCTTTTTTGGATCAAACTCAATTTCATCCAATCCCATTCAATCCCATACAATCAATCCCCAAACCAGTCCATAAACCCATTTTTTCTTATTAAACTCAATTTTATCCAATCCCATTCAAAAATATTCTTAATAAATTCCATCGTTTTCGATCCCGATCAAATCCCAATCCAATCCCATCCGATCCTATTAAATTTCAATGAATCCCAAGCAATCCCGATCAATCCCAAAACCAGTTTTAAACACCAATCCTTTTCGATCCAACTCAATTTCAACCAAATCCGTCCATCCAATCCCATTCGATCCTAATCTATTTTCGATGAATCCCATTGTTTTCGATCCCGATCAAACCCCATGTAACCCAATCCAATCCTCCAAGACGATCGCATTCGGTCCAATCCAATTGAATCCCATTCTATTCTACAGCAATTCGCTAGCAAAGGCCAACGAGAGGCGACCAGTCCTCGTCCAGCAGTGCTCGTTGCTGCAAATACATGCGAGTCGAGTCGACCTCGCCCCTTTTTCTGCTAATACGCTTAATAGACGCGGAATTAACGACACATTACGTATTAAATCAAACCCCATCCCCTCCTCCCTCTACTCCCGTTTCTTTTCCTTCTCCTTCATTTCCTCGTCATTCTCCTCTAAGATTCTCGTAAATTTTTAACTACAGGGTCGTCGATAAAACGCCAAGAAAAGGCCATTCCGCTTCGCTTGTAACAATATGGACCAACTCTCTCTCTCTGTCTCTTTCTCTTTTAAAGCTAATATAATATAATAATGACTGTAGGCACATAATTGAAATTTTAAAACCGTTGTGCGTGAGTAAACAGCCTCATCGCTGACAAACCACCGAACCCATCGAGGCCATATCGACACCATACGTTATTGAGGTCGCGAGTAAGGTTTTTAGTTAGGTTTCGTTCCGCCAGGTGGCGCCGATTTCGCTCGACTTGCAGAAAACGTTTTATCCGCAAAAATTTGCGAATATTTTAAAAAATAAATTGTTTTAGGCTTTTACAAAAAAAATGACATTTATTGTAATTGAAATACTACAGATGGCGTTATATGTATATATACATATTTTTTTTTTTAATGTAAGAAGGATTTTTTGTGCAAACTTGGAACTCAGCGGGTCGAAGGTTGAGATTTTAGGATTTCAAAAAAATTTTTTTCGCTCCCAGAGGTATGAATTTTGGAAAAGAAACTTATCCATCCATCCATCCATCCATCATATGTTTACTCCATAAAGCTTCGATGCATGCATGTAGATATGTGAGTATGTATGTGTACGGTCGTGTGAATGTTTGCGTTTACCTATGCGGGAGAGAATAAAAGCAACAAGGACGTAAGCAGATATAAAGAAACTTACGTTCTACCGTTATTTAGTTCAAGTGGATAGAATGTGAGGTGAACTGCAATGGAATATCGCGAACAGGGTTATATGCGCCAAAGTGTAGCAAATCTTCGACCAAACGTTCGACATATGAGAAATAAACTGACCTTATTTTCAACAGCCACTCCGACAACAGCCATAGCTATTCAATTTCATCGGTGTCATCAATCTCATCAATCTCATCAATCTCGCCAATCTCGCCAATCTCTCCAAACTTTTCGATCGATCTCATTAGTTTCATCAATTTCGTCAATCCCGCCAACCTTGTCGATCGATCTCGTCAATTGGCCTCATTAATGTCGTTAATCTTTGAATCCCCTTAAATTCTCTCAATCTTATTAATCTCATCAATCTCAAATTTCCATAACGTCATCGATTTTGTCCATTTTATCACTCTCAATCTCGCTCAAATCTCGTCGATGCCACCAATCCCATCGACCTCACAAAAATCCCATTAATTTCATATCTCATGAACGTCATTTATATCATCAATCCTGTCAATTTAAAATATTAATCCTGTCAATCTCTTCACTCTCAAAAATCTCGTCGATGACATCAATCCCAAATTCCACGAAACTCATCAATCCCATAAACCTCAAATCTCGTGAATGTCATCAATTTCATCGGTGCCATTAATCTCAAATCTCATAAATGTCATTTATATCATCAATCTTGTCAATTTAAACTATCAATCCTGTCAATCTCTTCACTCTCAAAAAAATCTCGTCCATGCCATCAATCCCAAATTCCACGAAACTCATCAATCCCATAAACCTCAAATCTCGTGAATGTCATCAATTTCATCAGTCCCATTAATCTCAAATCTCATAAATATCATTTATATTATCAATCCTATCAATTTAAAATATCAATCCTATCAAACTCTTCACTTTCAAAAATCTCGTCGATGACATCAATCCCAAATTCCACGAAACTCATCAATCCCTAAAATCTCAAATCTCGTGAATGTCATCAATTTCATGAGTTCCATCGATCTCAAGTCTCACGAACGTCATCGACCTTATCGATCCTGTCAATTACAAATATCAATCCTGTCGATCTTATCGCTGTACAAAAATCTCGTCGATCCCATCGACGAGATTCCAAATCCGACGAAACTTATCGATCTCACGACGAAGAGAATCGTTAGAAAAGGCAAAGATTTCTGCGATGCTGCCGTAGAATCTGCCCGTCCGCGTCTCTCGGTGTCGGTACTCGGGGATTCAATGATCTCTCGGGTAATTTAATGCGTTCAATGAAAGTGAGAGGAAAAGAGAAACGTACGAGAAGCTTGACATTGACTATGTTATAGCGCCTGATAATGGGTGTATTTACTCTTTGTTAGATTCAAGGATACTCGTCGGCGTCACCATCGCCGTCATCGTCATCGCCATCGCCAACACAACTATACATTCTTTATTTCTCCGTAGAAGCTCGTTCGCTCGCTCGCTCTTATGCTTGCCCTCTACGCTTCCAACGTATCGTTACATATTATTTCAGAGTAAAAAAGCTTCGATAATTTTTTCCCGCATCGAGTCCAATTCGAAAACCGAAATGACATTTCGATGGAATTTCTCATTTCAAGACACTTTTATTCTGCGCAATTTTCTCCAAAATCGCACCGTTTGGGAGATACGGTCGATCAAAGACGGAATTCAGCACCAGCGCCTCCCGTGGCGGCGCCGGTCAACTACCGATAAGCAATCTTCGAATCGGAATATCTCGGGAACTATGAGAGATGGAAAAAAAGTTCTTGAACAAAAAATGTTAAGTTTTCCATAAACTCTCGATTCTTATCCTTGAAAATCAATTTCGGAAATTTCGAAGAATTTTGAAAATCGATAAGAGGGTTAGCGTAGAAATTCATAATTTGGAAACTTTTTATTCCTTGCAATTTTCCCCTATAACTTTTAAAATCTAGTTGACACGGACGATCGGAGGTAGAAATCGGTACCAGCGCCTCCCGCGACGGCGCCGGTCAACTACCGGTAAGGAATTTTCGAATCGGAATATCTCGGGAACTACGAGAGATGGAAAAAAAGATCTTGGACAAAAGGTATTGGAATTTTCCCAAGGGATCTATTGTCGTTCGCGAAAACGTCGAAAGCGTCAAGGCAAAGAAAGGTTTTTACGTTTTTCGCTGTTAGACGCGAATTCTTCGCGGAACGAATCACGACATAAACAGCATACTAAGAATAATACGTTAACACAATGGCACTCGCGCACACGCACACGCACACGCACAGGCGTGGTTTGAGGTATACTCGAGCGAACAATGTTTACGGAGGTCACCGTGGCCTTGGCGTCAACCGTATCGTGCAGAGTAAACACGTTGGGAGTATCGGTCCGGTTCCAAAGTGCAACCGATTCCAAAGAAAATGATACGAGACTCTTTTTCTTTCTTTTCCTCTTCCTCCTCCTCCTCGCATATATTACCGACGGACGTAACACCGACCGGTCGAAGACGAGCTCGATACGACTGACCCGAAATCACGGTACCTTTTTTTTTTATTTCACCCAACGACAATCAACTCGGGAATTCTCGCGTGAGTCACGCGTTTGTTGATTTCCACCTGGAGAAATAGTCGCAAGGAACGATACCCCGCGAGTGGGGACCGATAGCCAATCGGAACCCGAACACTCTTCGTTAAGGAACTTTTTTTCTATCTCTCGTACTTCTCGAGATATCAGAATTCGAAGATTCCTTATCGGTAGTTCACCGACGCCGCCACTAGAGCCACTTATGCCAATTTTTAGCTTTAATCGTATGTATCATTCAAATTATGGGATTTAGGAAAAAATTGCCAAGGATGAAAAGTTTTCAAAATATGAATTTCTACGGAAATCTTATCAATTTTGAGAGTTTTTCGAAATTTATGGAATTGAATTTTAAGGACAAGAATGAATAGTTCATGGAATTCTTAATATTTTTTGTTCAAGAATTTTCCTCCTAACTCCAGTAGTTCCCGAGATATTTGAATTCTAAGATTCCTTATCGGTAATTCACCGACGCCGCCACTAGAGGCGTTGATGCCGATTTCTAGCTTCCATCGCATGTATCGCCCAAATTATGGGATTTAGGAAAAAATTGCAAAGGATGAAAAGTTTTCAAAATATGAATTTCTACGGGAACCTTTTTATCAATTTTGAGAGTTTTTCGAAATTTACAAAAATGAATTTTAAGGATAAGAATGGTTAGTTCGTGGAATTCTTAATATTTTTTGTTCAGGAATATTCCTCCTAACTCCAGTACTTCCCGAGATATTTGAATTCGAAGATTCCTTATCGGTAGTTCACCGACGCCGCCACCGGAGGCGTTGATGCCGATTTCCACCTTCGATCGCTCGTATCTCCCGAACGGTGGCACTTGGGAGAAAATTGCAAAGTACGAAAAGGTCGCAAAATCGCGAATTCCACGGGAATCCGTCATGGGGTTCCCCTTCGGGATCGAAATGCATCCACGCAGTGCACGGAGACGGGAGACGTGGAAAGCTTTATATTTAACTCGCGCGGAAAGTTTCGTCGTATTATGGGCACGTGTGTAAGTATAATGCGTACATACGTGTGGCGAGCGGTTATAACAACGGAGATCGATTCAGGGACAAAGCTCGCAAGACAAGACGCTCCTTCTTTATGTCCTCACGAAATTGCCACTCGCGCGTTCGTATTTTCCAGCATTTTTTGCGAGAGACGGCGCGGATATGTGTCGAATCTCCTCGCACCCACGCGTGACTTTGCCCATCCAAATCGGGAGCGTGCGAAATTTATTGGCCGATACATGCGTACGTACACGTACGTGCAACCCGAGAGGAGCGACCGCTTCATTTTTAGACCGCGGTTGCCGCTCCCCCGCGGTTGCGAGATAAGGAACTAGATAGATAAGAAATGCGTATCTCGATGACGAGACGCTCGAAAGGGTACGCACTTGATACTCGGGCGATCCCAAGACGAGCAGATTCGAGGGTGGACGGATCGCCTTACTCTTGCCACGTGTCAGTGGGTCGTTGCTATAGGGTTCATTACTACAACGGTACTATAAAGTCACTATAGTGTTACTATAAACTTACTGCAATGTTACCATAAAGTTGCTATAGTATTAATGCAAAGTTACTATACTATTAACATAAAGTTACTATAGCGTTACTATATAAACTTACTATAATATTACCATAAACTTGCTATAGTATTACTATAAAGTTACTACATTATTACCATAGGATTACTATAGTATCAATACAAAGTTACTATATTATTACTACAAAGTTACTATAGCGTTACTATATAAACTTACTATAATGTTACCATAAACTTGCTACAGTATTACTATAAAGTTACTACATTATTACCATAGGATTACTATAGTATCAATACAAAGTTACTATATTATTACGACAAAGTTACTATAGCGTTACTATATAAACTTACTATAATGTTACCATAAATTTGCTACAGTATTACTATAAAGTTACTACATTATTGCCATAGAATTACTATAGTATCAATACAAAGTTACTATATTATTACGACAAAGTTACTATAGCGTTACTATATAAACTTACTATAAGGTTACCATAAATTTGCTACAGTATTACTATAAAGTTACTACATTATTACCATAGGATTACTATAGTATCAATACAAAGTTACTATATCATTACTACAAAGTTACTATAGCGTTACTATAAACTTACTATAATATTACCATAAACTTGCTGCAGTATTACTATAAAGTTACTACGTCGCAGGTATCAATGGTATCGATGCTTTTCACGAATTTGAGGATATTAAGGCTTTGACTGCCATGTTGGTCACCGGTGACCGACGCTAACCTCTCCGTACAGGCCGCGCTGGTTACGGCAAATGCAATAGCGTATACCATTGCGACCCACGCGGCGTGAATAGAGAGTCACGATAAATTTTACGTGGCAGTCAACGCGTTAATGGAAGAGTATCGCTACACTGATGGTATGGTATAACACAGTAGCGGTAACTATCGTATACATACACCGAACCAACTGCAAACGGCGATAAGAGACGTGACGTTCGATGACAATGGGATAGGGTCGGAGCGCGGTGAAGATGAGTTCGTGAACCCCGCGAAGGAAAATCGTGAAGAGGCTAAGGAGAGGGCCGGTACAGTTATACCTCTTTACTCCAGCAGCTGCTGTTGTTGTTGCTGTTGCTGCTGCTGCTTCGTAAGAGCCAGCTAGCACCGCGGACCGCCGACGACGACAATAAGTTACTTCACTCCCGCGCTCCAAAGGAAATACCGTATGGTCACCTCGCCCGCCGAAGGAAATTCCCAAGTTCGTCGACCCTCGGCGCGTATAACTGAAACCGATTCTTTGCTCGGTTATTCCGCCATAGAGGCTACGTGTGTGTGATAATATGTACACAGCTACACGCACGTTTGGATGTATCCAATCTATATGCGTGCGTATGTAAGTATTTACGTAGGTTCCTCTTCCTAGATGACGACGCGTATGTGCGTCAGATGGGTCGGTATGTACCTACAGTAATGGTGTAGTAATAGTACTACTACTATTACTACTACTTAATAGTAGTAGTAGTACTATAAAGTTACTATATTAATACTAGAAAGTTACCATAGTGTTAATGTGAATTTACTAATAATTTACTACTGATTAGTAGTAAATTATTATTATTATTATTAGTAGTAGTAGTAGTAGTAGTAGTAGTAGTAGTAGTAGTAGTAGCAGAATAATTAATTATAATAATTAAATTATAGTAGCACTGTGGTAACTTTATAGCAATAATATAGTAACTTTATAGTAATAATATAGTAACTTTGTAATAATAATATAGTAATTTTTATTCATAGAGGATTCAATTAACCCCAAGCACTGTTTCTACTGACCCAGGCTCGGGGTCATTTGAAACCGGACTTATAGCCTCGAAAATCAATTGCACACACGGTGTGCAATCGGTCTCGTATAGGTTAAAGATACACAATTGGGCTACAATTACGGCTTATCACGAAACAGGTATGGTACAAAATAAAGTCACGCTGCGCTATTTTGTCAAAAACGTTCCCATTGAGCCCAGTTTCCCCTATACTCGATATCACCACTGTCCTCAAAATCGGACACCGGCGATATACCGTGGGGTTCTAAGCTGCCCCGGGCTGACCTCGAGCGATCATACTATTTTTCCACTCTCGCTCCCCCTATTGGCTCATAACTCGGATAAGCTCGTCAACCGAGCGGCAAGAGCACGAGGAGAAGAAACATCGCGTCGCGTCGCGTCGCATCGCTCGGACTTACTTACTACTTACTTGCTACTTACGTACTTAGGCTCGTGCCGACCCTGAAAGTTCAAGAGCACCTCGGGTTCAACGCACGCTTCCAACGCGGCAACACTCGCGCCGGGCGATTTCGGGATCGGTCTTTTCGCCACCAGCGATCGGGATTCCTACAGCGTCATGTCAGCGCTCGAGCTTCTGATCCACGTGACCCGACATTGGATGTTATTTTCTTATTTTTTTATTTCTACCGACCCCGGGTTCGAGGAGGATGGAATGGGACCGCTGAGATCGTTTGATAACCGAATTGGACTCCAGCCCCCCGCCCCGGATTTAATATCGCCAGGGTTTCCATTTCCGACCCCTAGATTTCACGCGACCGGGTTTCCTGACACCAAAACCGAGGTCGACCCTCGTCGCGTATGACTGAAACCGATTCTTTGCTCGGTTATTCCGCTATAGACCACCACGTGTGTGTGTGATATATATGTACACACCCACATGCACTTACGTATGTATCCAATCCACATGCGCACGTACGCAAATTTTTACGTAGGTTCCTCTTCCGGGATCGAGACGCGTATGTGCGTCAGATGGATCGGTAGGTACGTATGGTTATAGTGTGGTGGTATAGCAACGATGTGGTAGTAATAGTAGTATAGTAAATTTATAGTAACACTATAGTAATAGTATAGTAACTTTAACATTAACGGTAAAGTGATAGTAACATTATAGTAATAGCGTAGTAACTTTGTAGTAGCAATATAGTAACTTTATGGTAATACTATGGTAACGCAATGGTAACTTTATAATAACACCATAGTAACGAAATACCCAGAATTCAGCAAAAACCTACCGACGTATGGTAATAATATGGCTGTGGTACGAAAATAATGCGCCAACGAATCTCAATGCAGCCTGGACGCATATACGCGTCCAAACCGAAACCGAGCGTCCCCACCGTAAACGGTTGCGAGCGCAAACGAGTATCGCGTTGCACCGGATCGATGATGCACGAACGCGATACCGAGCGAACTCGAGACGCTCACGCGTGCTCGCGTGCATGGGATTGTTCGATGCGTGGAAGGGAAGAAAGGAAAGGGAAGGAAAGGAAAAGAAATGAAAAGAAAAGAAAAGAAGAGAGTGGAGATAGATGTCTAGGGAGACATCCGTACATCATAGTCGAACCTATGATACCATTGACCTCGTCGTTAAAAAAGCTGCCATAATTAGATCCGAAGGTCTCCCGCATAAGTACGCGTATGCGTGCGTTTGAGCGTGTGTCGGTGCGCCTATAGCCGTATGTACACAATCCGAAGGCGAAAGAGTCGTTGAACTCGACTTAACTCCTTAACTGGTATATTTTAGTCATCGACAATGTATACCGGCGCAATTTTTACCAGCGCGATAGACCGTACGTATACTTACGTAGAGAGCGTGGAAGGTGTGCGCGGCGTGTACTACACACGTACGTGCCCCCGCACACACACACACACCGACGCACCTTGGTCTTCCGTCGACTCGACCACAAGGCGAGCGAAACCGTGTCGGTCGTTGACCATTGCGCTCATTTCTAACCTCCTCTCTTCTGCGGTGTTATACATACTCGCATGACTCGTATACGCGGCGAGAGTTCATCCGACCGACAGACCGACCGACCCAACGACCGACCGACCAACCGCCGAGAGCTGATTCAGTTTCGAAAACAACGTCACAGTATTGCTATTACTCTTACGGCATCGTCCATCACTCTTTTCACCCCCCCCCCCCCCGGTATAAATGTGGAACGCGTATTTGTGTTGCATTACCCACCCGGTATTACCCGCCTAGAATTTGGACGACGCTTATATGCGTCCGATGGGTATAGCCATCGAATGGTAATACAGGGTGATGGCGCTAATGTCACGTTTTGGGTTTAGCGTAGTAACAATAGGATGGTGGTGGTATGGTAGAAGAAATGCAACCAAGGACGCGTAAATGCGTCGAGCAAAGACGACAAAGGTCGATTTACAAGAAAAAAGGCCCTACAACGAGCGAATAACCCGATTGCGAGCAGAAGGAGGAAGAGGAGAAAAAGGGGAAGAAATAGGGAGAGGTCGCAAGTATAAAAAGGAAAGAAAGACCAAACACCATTGTTCGCTGGATTAATAAAAAAAAGCGGTGCGAAAATACCAAGATAATATAAGATCAGTAACGTACGGTAACCTCGTGCGGTGATGCTATATAGCTGTTGACGCTTGGAATCCGCGAACTCCCGGTCGGTCATTGCCCCGGCACGGCGCGGCTCTGCCTCTGCCTTTGCCTCTGTGTTTCTCTTTCTGTCCCCCTTCCGCCCTTCGTTTCAACGCTCACTCTCTCTCTCGCTCGTTCGCTCGCTCGCTCGTTCGCTCACCCACCCTCCCTTTCTCGCTATCGTTCCTATTTCCCTCTCTCTCTCTCGCTCTATCACTTTCTCTCTCTCCTCCACTCGTTCTCCGACTGTCTTTCGTCTGAATTTTTCACCCCCACGGGTACTCCTCTTTCTCGATCTTTCTTTGTCCTTTCTTCTTTCTTTATTATTCTCGCTCACACATATTCGCGCTCGTGCACACACGTCGAAGATATACACACGCGTAACGTTGACGATAAGTAAGATGACAAAATCTAATCCGTGCAATTGGTTCCATTAGTGTCGAAATGTTTACGTTTTCTTCATCTCTCCCCACTATTCGCAGTCTTTATCTATCTGTCTGTCTATCTTGCTGTCTTTCTTTCTTTCTTTCTTTCTTTCTCTTACCCTCCATATCGGATTACACGTAAATTTACAGGACACGCGACACATGCATCACCGAGATTGATACCTCGCACACACTTACATCTAAATACACATTGTACACGTATCAAGCGTAATTCACCTGTAAGACGCGAATGTTTACATTGCCGCGGATGGTTTGCAAAAAATGAAGGATGACGGCAACATGCCGTTGTGTTTACCACCATGCCATTGCGCATTTCCTGCGAACTGTAAGAATGCATTTCGTATACATATCTATATATGCATGTGGCTAGTGTCACTGCTATAGTATTACTATACGACTGTGATACTATTACTGTGCTGTTACTATACTGTCGCTACTACTATATTACTTCTATGCTACAACTATACCCCTGCCATACTACTATGTCGCTACTATATTACTACTATATCACTACCGCGCCGTTACAATACTACTATACTACTATACCGTAACTATACTATTCCTTGCTACTATGTCACTGCTATATTAATATTGTATGTATCATTACCGCGACATTACTATACTGATACTATTATACTACTATACCATATCATTATGAGACTATTGCTACTTTGTTTAACCATTACTGTATAGTAATAGAATAGTAACCGTACACCGATAGAATACAGACAGTATAGTAATTGTAAAATAATGATCCAGCGACAGTAGTATAGTTATATAGTAATAATAAAATAGTAGTGGTATAGTAGTAATATAGTAACAGTATAGTAATAGCGTAACAATGGCAAAGAAAAAGGATAGCAATGGTACCACCTACAGTAATATGGTAATGGTGATAATGCAGTAACGATACATCACACGTATGCATATGTATATGTGTGTGTGTATAGAAGCACGCAGGTATATAGGATAATCTCATGAATCACACAATTGACAGGTTGAATTACAGGAGTCATTTGATTCCTCGTATCTTCCGTGCGAGTTTAAGTGGAAAATTAGTGGGAGGTATGTATGACGGGTAATAGTACCCCGCGCGCATGAATGCATCGAGCGAAGTGAAGAAAAGAAAATAATATTAGCGGAATTTGCAGTGAGTACTTACACGACTCTGATTGCGTTTCACGAGATTCCCTTCCCGTCCCTTGCCTTCCTTCGCGTGGAAGACGCGCATATCGTCCGTCCGCGGGTTAACTGTACGTACGTAAGCGCATACACAGGCATTCGCGCGCTCGCGCGCTTTGTTTGTTACATATTTGGCTTCGAGGAGAATGGAAGTTTTAGCAACAACACGACTGACTGACTTCTCGCGTCACCGGCAATACGAGGCGTTTGCAAAACACCGCGACGAGGCTTATTGTTATGCTTTCGCTGGAAAACCGATCGAATGTGAAAACAATTTCTCAAGTTCAGACCAAAGACGGCAATGAGAAGTTCAACAAACAACGGATGTGGATAATGCCGGTGTTCGATGTTTGTCGACGATAATGAGCATGACGATTTTCAGGGTAATTGTCTCGCACCATGAGGATGAAGATGAAGGCAATGGCGACGAGAGTGTCGAGGATATCAAAGGTATCAGCGATGCCAATGTTGACGATATTGTGGATATCGATGGTACTGAAAATATTGATAATTCTTACAACGTTGAGAACTCTGATAAATTTGAGGTTAGAGATGGTATTGTAGATCCCGATGTTATCGAGGGTATTGTCGGATTTCGGGATATCGTGAATATCGATAACGTTGATGATATTGGGAATTTTAGGATATTGACGATATCGAAGGTATCAATGATTTTGATGATTTCGAAAAGTTTAGGGACACATTGAAAATATTGGTGATATTAACTTGAGAATATTGATAATTGATAGTATACGAGAAATTATTGATAAATATTCGTAGGTTTAAGGACATTCCGTAACATTGAGGAAATTAAGGATATTGTCAATATTGATGATATCGATGAAATCGATGATATTCGCGATATGTATCGACGATGATGATATCGAGAATATTGATGATATCGAAAATATCGTCATGTGGTATGTGACGGCTAGGAAGGGTATCGAGGATGAAGATAAGTCTATCGAAAGATATCAAAGACGAGGGTAAGATCTGGATACGACAGATCTAGAACGAAAATGGGCTCCTCGATACTCTTACGTAGCAACTTTAGGGATTAATTTATCCCCAACCTATTGGGGATATCGAAAACTTCTACGCAGGACGTGTGTATCGAGCATACCGAGGACGAGAATCATCCGTTGTAGGTATAGTCATGTCGTGTCGCCGTCACCTCTTATCGGAGGTGTCGTTAGAGTTCCTCCTGATTCGGGTGGCAGGGTGGTGGGGTGACGGTGTAGTTACTATACATACATAAGCGCATACCCGAAGCGGGGTATCCGATTTCCTGTTATTCCGATGACAACTCCCCCTGACACCACTTGACACTAGCGTCGGAATCACAGTCATGCGTGAGTCACCGCGTATGAGTGGACGCTTACCAACTCACGCTTACGCACGAGTGAGTGAGCGAGTGCATGTGTGCGTGGTGTTTATTGTAATGTATTCCGTGCTTATATTTAGCCCCCGTGTATCGATAAATCGGCATTAATTTACGTCGTTCCTTTTTTCCATTTGTCCCAAGGGGCACGGTAGAGGGCAGACGGAACGTAAGTATTCTGGGATAGGAGAGTACTTACGTCAGTCGACCCTTCGACGTTTATCCTGCGAATTGCGATGCAACGCTGCCTATCGTCGGTCACTTTTCCCTTACTGTATGACTATACAACTACTATACCGTTATTATATTACTACTATAATACTATATCGTTACTATATTACTATTATACTACTATATCGTTACTATATTACTACTATACTACTATATCGTTACTATATTACTGCTGTACTACTATATCGTTACTATATTACTACTATACTACTGTACCGTTACTATATTACTACTATACTACTGTACCGTTACTATACCGCTACTATACTACCATACCGTTACTATAGTGCTACTATACTACCATATCGTTACTATGACGCTACTACACTACTACACCGTTACTATACTGCTGCTATACTACCCTGCCGTTACTATACTGCTACTATATTACTATGCCACTGTACTGGCACTATACTGTTGCCACGCTACTACTATACTACTACCATACCGTTGATTTTCGTTACTAGACATACAAAAATTAACCATGCCGCATAAATAATATTGAAATTTCTACCGTAGTCGTGAAAAATATTTGTATATGCACGTGTACGTATACATGCGCGTGTATACTATATGTATACGAGGGTGTGTGTATTTGGCGTAAATCAACACAACACGGTACAAATACACATTATTATCGGGGTAGGTTCAAGGGCAGTTCGCTTCGCGATCTCACGTGGATTTCCAATGACCTCTGTCCATTGCGACTTTGTGAGTCAAAGCGAGATTCAACGATTTCGTTCGCGCTCTAAAACTAGATCACTCCGCGCTGCCACTGGAATGCGCCGATGGCGGGCAAGCACGGTACCAAACACCAGCCGTTCATTCGTCAAATCATACTTTCTATACATGCGATATACACAGTCAATCGACTGTGCGGTAAAATAGTCGCTTCAATTTAGTTACTATACGAGCGACATTGACTATACTATATGCAAAATTGTCGCTACGGTCAATCAACGCCGCAGTAAAATAGTCCCTACGCGACGAATTCGTTTCCAAGTTGAAACGAGTCTACGTTTGCAACATAGTCGCTCTACTCGCGGTAGAGATTTACATAGTCACCGTGTCTATGCGACTTCCGCATTTCTCAGCCTTCCTTCCACCTGCAAAATCTTATCATTAGTCGTTACGAAAATCGGGAGGAACGCGCGTGACGCGAGCGGCAACAGGAGCGATAATTCATGGAAGAAAACGAGGAAAGAAGTGGAAGAAGAAGAAGAAGAAGAGACGAAAGCGTCACCGGTGGTGGGGGGCATATTGCGGGCGGTAGGAAGGGAGGGTGGGGGGCATCGGTTGGTTTAGATATAACTGACATGAGGAAGATGACCTTGCGCAATTCCAACGATCAGGCTTTACTTTGCTAATAATATAAATACCTACACACAGTCGTTCACTCACGTACACGCATACACGGAAACGCGTATACATAGGTACGAGTATGTGTAGTACGTATATACACACACCTCTGGGAATACGTCTTCGCGCATACGTGCGCGTCGCGTCTGTACATACGTATCATCGACATTCGCCCGTCTCTCTCCACGCACGTGCCACGGTGTTAAGTGTTTCTCGTTCGAGCCAAGGACAATGATAGCGCCGCCGTGCGTCCACCGTCCAGCGTTTCCTAGAATAGGTCGTATCCAGATAATACGTATGTATGTGTATCGACGAATCTTTGTTTCGCCGTCCTGTCGTCGGTCGATAGTCTCGGATTTCGACCGGCGAGAGCCGAAGACCAAAGGAGAGGGGAGGGGGAGACGGATGGATGGATGGACGGACGTTCTTATGGGGGGACGAAACAAAGATTCAAGGCTCGAGTTCAACCCCTCGCGTATAGACTCGGTCCGCCTGTGAGTTTGCATGAAAACTAATAAAGACGGAAAATAAGGAATCGTCGAAATAAGGAAAAAATTATAGTACAAATATTTATGCGCAATCACATACAATAATATTTGGTATAATATTGTAATTTATAAATGTAAGTGTAATGATACACTGTTTATTCTAATTGTTAGTTCGCGTCGTTTTTTGAAATTTTAACATTCCGCATAATGGCGGGAACTTAATTGCCAAGCCAATATATTTACATATTGGATTTACATATATAATTTATATACGGGGTGGTCCACGCAACCAAAATATGCTTTCCTCGCTGAAAAATGCACACGTTGCGTGGACCACCCTGTATAGTTGGTAAATGATTACCATATAGCGACGATATAGCGATTCCGAAGTGACTATACGATTGCTATGATATATTTATTTCTAATACGTTATACACAGTTGGCATAGTTATCGATAAAAATTAATTGCCCATTGTCCGCTTGTAGCATTAACATCGTTATGATCGTTCTAGGAACTGCAGGTACGTAAGCGAGTACCGTGTAGTCACCGAATACAGCGACTATGTATATAGTTAAAAACTCGAGGTTCCATTTGACGACAATCTTCATTCGCGCGCTATTGTATGCCACTCGGCGGTTATTGTCGATGGAGAAGAAAAGATGATATCACGTCCAATGCGAAGATGCTAATTTGGGATAGAAATGATGCCGCGTGTGTGTATGCACGAACGAGCCCATCCGCGCGTGTGTGTATGTCTGCGCGAGGTTGTGTGCCTATACAGGAATGAAAAGGTCCTTGAAACGGGACCTTTTGAGGAGTCAGGATCGACCTTGTGACCATGAGAAGACAGAAGTCATATAATACGACTATTCGACCAATCGGACCGTCCAGTTAATCGGCGCTGTTGCTAGTACTGCTGCCGCCGCTGCTACTGCTGGTTATTAGCTGAACTGGATTTTTTTTTCGGGGACCTTGACGTTCCCGAGCGAATACGCGCGCCTCCGAACTTCCGGCCACTCTTTTCAAGGGTCACCTCGTAATGGGAGGAGAGTCACCTCGAATCTCCCGATCGTTTCACAGAACCTTGCGAAAGACTAATGACTCACCGGCAAAGCCTGTAGCTGTTATACTCTTTTCCTATTTTATATATCACACATACAGACACACGCACGCACGCATGTATATGTATATAATCAACTTGATTGTATCGGCGACTATAACTAACTATATAGCAACTATATAGCGACTATTTAGTTACTGTACAGTTATAACGTATATAATCGCTTTGGTGATAGTGACTATAAATAAATAGTCACTATATAGTGATACTATGTACAATGACTATAATATACAATCGCATTCGCTGTATAACGATTCCGTCGTTGCTATATATTAACTGTATAGTGACTGTATGGCGACTATAACTAACTATACAGTAACTATATAGCGACTATTTAGTTACTGTACAATTATAACGTATATAATCGCTTTAGTGATAGTGACTGTAAACAAATAGTCACTATATAGTCATACCATGTACAATGACTATAATATACAGTCGCATTCGCGGTATAATGACTCCGCGGTTACTATATAATAACTATATAGTGACTGTGTGGTGACTATAATTGACTATACAGTAACTATACCGCTAGTTGTAGTTACTTACAGTTGCTATACAGTCACACAGTGGAAGTATGTATATATCCGTTATAATGACTATATGCAACATACGAAATGGTACAGTCGCACAATTGGAATTACGTATAGTATAAGCTGTAGAAGCCACAGGTCCCATAAGTATACGTATACATGATTGTACATAGGGTGACCATGTATATACACGGTATCTACATAAGAAGCTGACGCATTCTCGCAGAAGATAGAGAAGGGAGGGGATAGTCGCTGCTAGCCGTTGGTTTAATCGCCGGAGTAACATAACCGCAGTCTCAACGACGTCCGATAACGAGCAGAGATTATTCCCAAGGACAAGGTCACAACCGGAATGATACGATGCAGCCGGCCAGTAAATAGATTATCAAATTAAAAAAAAAACTTGTGCTCCCAAGTAAGTGTCAACGAGCACACGTACATCGATATTCAACATCGACTCGGAGTCGCGCGAGAACACACACAAACACATACGCGCGCTTACACACATACCCACGCGCTCACAGACGATGACCGAATAACAGCCGTGACATTTTCAACCATCGGTCGGTCAGTCTGGAATGTGAACGGTCATGGAACGATGATGAAAAACAATCGTTTCCTGATTTCGGGACCTTGGAAATATCTTCAAAAATAGTATCTTTCCACCACACGCACATGCACATGGACGCTCTGCGACCGAATACTATGTAGTACATACATATATTCGTCAAAAGTATACATATACCGAGCGGCTACACGGTCGCTATATAGTTGCCTTACGGAAACTATAAGGCAATTATGGCGAATGAATGTGCACACAATGACGCGAATCGCGAAGCGTCGATAAGTGGATGGATGACTTTAACCTGTACTTTAGTTGAGTACAGTGCATCGCATTTGTATGTATGTACATAGGCACATACCTAGGTATCGAACGTAATAGAATAGAATGCATCTCGTGTGAGAAACTGCAATCTCTCCTAAGTTTCCAATGCCAAGCATCGACCTTGTCCTTGTCCGAATAAGACAGGACCTTGACGACACGATCGATGCAACCACTGTGTTAAGTGCTTTGGTATCATACATGGGTGTGTGTGTGTGTGTGTGTGTGTGTGTGTGTGTGTGTGTGTGTGTGTGTGTGTGTGTCTTTCCACTTACCGAATGGTAATTGTAACATTATAGTAGCAAACTAGTATAGTATGGTGTGGCAATAGTAGTAATAGTAGTATGAGTATAGTAGTACGGTAACAATATAGTAGTATAGTGATTCTACAGTGGCAGCGCTATAAATTAGTATAGTAATAGTATAGTAAACGTAATTTTACAATAATAGTATAGTAACTATAGTCGTACGGTATTATTATAGTATGTACAGTTGTACAATAACAATATAGCAGTATAGTCGTATGGTAATAGTATACTAGCATAGTGGTAATAATAACAACACTAAATAAATAATTCAAGAACCATTGCAGGAAAAAAAGTGCATCCGGCGTCGCGGATACCTGCATGGTCTGCAGTTTGCACCAGAATCTTCTTGAATCCGATGGACGTGTGTTGATGATAAAAGCCGTATTGAAATCGCGAGACCGCGATACCATGCGCGGCTGTATTATTCCTCCCTGGAGGATTTTGTACGTCGTGTATATACATATGCATGTGTATACATGCACGCGCATGCATTCTCGTGTGGGTAAATTTTAAAGTCCTTGAATTACAAGCGACACCACGGATATGTCAAAGATTGCATAAGGTTACACGAAGAGTCTCGCCAGCGTAATATTATTGTTTTTCGTGTGTTGCTTGCTTGCTCGTATGCATGTGTGTGTTTATATGTTTATACATATGCATATGTATATGCACACGTACGCGGAGTCGTGGATGCCTTTTTTTTTTCGAATATTCCGCAGCTTCATCATCGTTCTTGATATACGACGACGTCGAGGTCTCTTCCCTCCAGTGGGAACGTGGATTTGATATCGCTGAGAAACGGGGCACGTGTAGGTTCGGTAAAATTTACCACGTTCAAAGTAAGTAAGTAAGTAAGTGTGTGGTTATTGCCACCAATGTGGTAATAGTGGTAGAATAGTATCAGTATAGTAATGGTACGCTGTTAGCCCAGTAGTATTATAGTAATTGTACATATAATAATAGTATAGTAGTGTAACCGAAGTAATATAGTAGTGTAATAACATTATAGTAGTTATATAGTAGCGCGACAAGGTTATAGTAATAGTATAGTAGTGGTATAGCACTAATAAAATAGTATAGTAACATTATAGTAGTTGTATAGTAACTAACGCGATAGCTGTATGGTAGCATAGTTGCGGTATAGTATCAGTATAGTAGTGATATAGTAGCGATATAATAAAAGTACAGCGGGGGGTGTAGCGATAGTACAGTAACAGTAGAATGACATAGATGCATCGGCAGTTGGCCCCCGGAGCTGACCGTGACGCGTGCATAGCGAGTGCCTAATAAAACACAAGGTGTTCTCCTCCCGGGGAAGAAACGGAACCCCCGCGCTCTTTCGTCCGCTCGGGTAGCCGGTGCGTTGTTTCGCTTTACTTCTATTTTAATGTCACACATGTAAAAACGACGAGCGCTTTTACTGGAATATTGAGTGGATATTAAAGCTAAATTCGTGCCCTTGACAAAAATTATTTTTATGATGTCATCTATATCTGTACGCGCGCGTATGAGTGTATCGCCGCACACCCATAAATATCCCCCGTGTGTGTGCGTGTGTGAGAACGCGCGTTTCTTTGTGTGCCGCGTGCATGTTTCGTTTCAAAGTCAACATCAAGTGGCTTCGCGCGTGTGTAAGCATGTGTAAACGCGAGCGTATTTATACACATGAATATGTATATACTCCGTATACGTGTATGTATGTGTGCGCCTGTGTGTTTATTTGAACGGCGTTTGGCGTAGGAAGCTTCCACGTTTGTGTCAGCCTCGCGGCTGACGACACGGTGTACGCGACTACTTCGTACAAGGACAAGGCCACGTGGTCACGGGCAAACCGAGCGGGCAACGTATCGGCTCCTAGTCACGTTTTCCACCACAAATACCACCACCACCACCACCACCACTACTACTGCTGCTGCTACTACCACTACTACACCACTACTGAGGCTTTTACTTCTATTCGGGATGTTTGACCCTCTCTTCATAGATAACATGTACTTACTTCCAATGCATATACGCTCTCGTCTAGATATTATTACTATACTCTTGCTATATTATTATTATCATTACTCTGCAACACTACCATACTAATACTGCTACTACTGCTCTATTGCTACCATACCATTGCAAATATACTATAGAATTCAATACCACGACACTACTATACAATTACTATTAATTGCTATACTGATTCGGTAGCACTCATAGTGATAATAATAATAATAATAATGATAATGATATAGTAATATTATGTATGAGTCCTATGCGTGTGTATGTATACTAATTTTAAGTAGTACCTAATCACTGCAAAGTCACTTACCGGGGCGTGCATTCCTACAAGGGTAATCGTGATTTGTAACGTAACGCGACGTTACGACGATCGTCGTGAATTCGCGAATCCCCGATTCGAATGTAGTGAAACTGTAACGCAATTCTGTGCAATCGGGTATTTCGATCATCCGCGTGACGACGGAGGGTACGTATATAGCGTGTACCTGCTTGTGTATGTGTGTGTATTTGTGAATTTGTACATTACGATGTTTCGTAATCGTATTTAGCCATAAGCTTGTAAAGGAGCGAGAAGGAGAGTGGGAGAATGAGAAAAAGAGAGAGAGGCAGCGATTTCGTGATATACGAGCGAATGAGAGAAAGAGAGAGAGAATGATTTGGGAAGAGAGAGAGTGAGAGGAAGAGAGAGCATGATTAGACGAACCATAGAGAGTAAGAGGGGTAGAGGAGCGGAAGGGAGAGGGGGAAGAAGGAGTAGGAACGTAGAAAAATGAAAAGCGAAGGATTCGAACACACACCAACGAACGAACGAACGTTTCCGAAAGGTGACCCGCTGCGATAAGCTAAGTCAAGGTTACCCACACGCGCTCTTTTTATCACATATACTTCCGGGTCTATTTTGACGCGACATTATAGACGTTATATTTATTTGTATACTTTTACACAAACTTACCTACACATGCACACGTATCCGAGATATGGACAAGGTGACGATTAGCAACAAAATTTTTTCCATAGATGGATTTTTTATATCGTCAACTAATTGATGCGGGGATTGCCTACAAATATCTATGTATGTACGAATGTACGTAAGTACGACGCAGTTGCATGCATGGTAGATAGATGAACGTGTCGTTTACGCTACGAAATAGTCATAAACACATGTACGTTAAAATAATGTATCATTTATTAAAAAATTCAAAATGGCGAACGAAAATTCGTAAGAAGCTGGGAATTCCATAAAAATTTCCCGGCTCCCGTGGTAATCGACGTCACAGAAACCTAATGCGATGTCGGATTCTCAAGATCCAAGATGGCGGATCCAATATGGGGAAGCGAAATTATTTCGGAAGGGTTATTTCACTCGAATGAAACTCGGTATTCTCGAAATGTCAAGGTCACCGATTAAGTACCAAACTAAATCCAAAAAAAGATCAAAAAGACTCGGTCATATGAAATTTGCTATTTCGAATTTCGACATTTCGAGTTCAAACTCGCTTTCGGATTCAGTTGCGACTTTCGACCCTTGGAAACACGAAAATGACAATTATTTTTGATTTTGGACATGAAAGTGTTACCGACAGCGAAGAGGTTGATATAAATTAAAATAATTATACATATACACACATATATACGTGTATATATGCAGACAGATGTGTATATATGTATACTCGAAGATGAAACTAACGGGTTTAGAGATGACCCTGAATTATATAAGACCGTGTGGTATCAGGTATCAGGTGATTCGCAAATATTCAGAGACAAGGTCGTTCCGTCGAAAAAAAGAGAAAAAAAAGAAGAAAAAAAAGTGTATATATATACACATGCACACACACACACATTGGTACACTCATACACATGGTACTAATTATATATAGAACGAGCCGTAGCCATAAACGCGACGACCTCCAGTCGCGTAGACGAGTGATTTTAGAAATGAGAGGGGGGACAAGAGAGAGAAAGAAAGAAAAGTAAAAAAAAATAAAATTCACTTGTAAAAAGTTTTATACACATGTGTGTCTGTATTACAAACTCGAAAATTCAATTTTCAAAGCTGAGGTATATAAACAAATTATACATATGTACTATAAAGTACAAATTGTCAATATTTGTTAATCGAATTTCAATTTATATACATATACGTGTATGTGTGTGGTATGTATGTATGGATGGATGGATGGATTCATGGGTGTATGGGCGCGAATGTGTGTAATAAACTCTGCAAAAAAAAAGATTGCCCGTCAGTGTCCTTTTGACGTTACGAAAGAAGAAAACTGAAAATAATTGTACACACGTTGATACAACAAGAGTCCGTTACGTAACTCAGACACATCCATCCATGTATACACACCCATGCACGCATGTACATACCCACACTCGTTCGCGTTAACGTAACACTCAAGGTTGCCATCGCATCGGCGAGATAAGACGTAAGCTCGGAATTTTTTTCCCTCCTTTCCTTTCCTTTCCTTTTCTCTTATTTTCTTTCGTGCATTCTCGCTAAAATTAACAACGGTTATGATTTCACGCCATACACCTCTTGCCCCCTCTACCGCCCCTCCTTCTCTTTTTCTTCTTTACCAAACGACCAGGAAACGCCATGACAGCGACGACAGCGTTGAACGGACGGTCATGCAACTTTCTCCATCTTCTTCCAACCTCTCTTCGTTTTTCACTGCCGTGGAAGGGGAGTAGTCTAACCTCCAAGCGACCAAATGCTTCGCGGAGTCTCCGCTACGCGGTGTTTTCTCGGATTTTCTTTTCCGTAACCAAACGGATCTCTGCCTATGATATATTTGAAAGAATATACACCTAGAACGTATATTATATATATTAGTCGCTATTTCAATAACGTACGACACCAACGTGGTGCCACCTGCGCTTGTCCGATAGTTTTCGCATGGCACCAACGTGGTGCCACCGGACGGCATAGTGTTAAGAAGAAGATGTTAATTAAAAATTCCTAATTTTATGAAATTTCAAATTTAGAATTGTAATATTCATGTATACGTATATGAGTACCTAAGTGTACGTGTGTGAATAAGATTGGATAATAAGATGTTATTTAATATTGGTACATGCTTACATAGTATTTATTTCGACAATTATAAAAATCGCGAACGTTTGACTTTTTGTATTATTGCCCCAATAATAATTCACGGAACCGAACCGACCGTTCGGCCGGCTCTCAAGGTTCGCTTCGCCTGACGAATTGTTTGTTTAAACGGACGAAAATGACGCGTGCAAGGTTATCGACTAATCGCTTGCACACACATACGTATATACATGTATACACAACATATACGCGTATACATATAGGTATATACTCTTATCAATGCCTTTGATATGCCAGAGAGAAATATATACACATACACGTGCATTTAAAATTAATATTATATTATATATTACATGTATGTATATATGTAATACATAAATCATATATTTCAAATTCGTTTAAAAAAAATTGTGTCCCAAAATTTGAATATTTAGCAAATATTTCAAAATTCCAAAAAA
Organism: Gasteruption jaculator; assembly: GCA_949825005.1. Lineage (NCBI taxonomy): Eukaryota > Metazoa > Arthropoda > Insecta > Hymenoptera > Gasteruptiidae > Gasteruption > Gasteruption jaculator. Next base: position 7,423,086 of record OX463773.1, on the reverse strand, counting down.
ATCAAATATAAATCTACATATAAATATTACATTATAATAAACAAGATACACAGTTGTCAAGAAGTAACGGACCCACCCTGAAATTGGTGTCGAGTCATTTTTCCCTGTAATGCCCAGATTCAGAGATAAGGGATGGGCCCGTTACTTTTTGATAGCCCTGTATGTGCACGTATTTGTGTGTATATAAAGAACTGTCATTCATAAAAGAACTAAAGAACTGTAAATAAAAGCAGGTCGCGTATGGTGCGTATATGTACACGCTATGAAACCTACATATCTCGTGTATGTGTGAGTACATGGGCTAGACGTAGCCCACATTTCGTGTCGACGATTGCATAACGTATGTATGTATGTACGACAGAGGCGAACGAACGAGAGCCGTGGTTCCATTATAGAGCCTGTAGCCCGTAACCTGCAGCCTGTAGCAGCAGAAGCAGCAGCAACAGCCGTATGTATGTATGCGTGTATGTACAATAGCAGCAGCCAGCAATAGCTAGCCACCTCTGGCGTGGAACTTGTGAAAGCGTGAGACCACGTGGGTCAAATCCAAATCCAAATCGTGAACGCTTTCCACTCCGCGGGTCTGTATATATATAATAATATTAATAATAAACATTAATAATATCAATAATAAATTGTCAATAAATTTACAACATTTACAAATTTATTAATAAATATTTATCGATTATTTATATGTATAATATCCATTGTATGTGAGTAAACCGCATCATCGCTGACGAATCATTGGACCTATCGCGGCCATATTTACATCGTATGTTATTGAGGGGCCGACTAAGGTTTTTAGTTACGGTTCATTGCGATAGGTGGCGCTCGCATCTAACTTCCATGTGTATGTGCCGATTTCACTCATACTTGCAGGAGATGTTTGTCGTTTCAAAAGAAATTGGTTAAGCGTACTTTGCGTTCGGTAGGTGGCGCTACATATTCATTACGAATTTTATATGCGATTGTTAAAAATTATGAAACTCTTATACTAGTTATTAAGAAATTGCGTATCTTATTTCAATACAAGTATTATTATAATGATTCTATAAGAACGTTTGTGTGTGTATTTATATATATGAAAGGAAACTTTCAACTCTCTTTGCCCTGGAAACATTTGAAGACGTTTCGTATCCGTAGATATATATATATGTATCTCCAGCGAGATTAGGAAGATGAAGAGCTGCAGCTGCCGGTGCTGTGCTCCCAAGGAGTTTCACATCGAGCACTCTCTCCTCGGGTTGTTTGTTCGCTCGGGTCATCGGGTCACCCACGCCTCGACCCGTCTCACAACTTAGACGGTGGCTGATGCTCGACTTGTGCATCCACCGACAAAGTGGGTTCGTCGTCGGAAAAGGTGCTTCGCTTCGCTTTGCCTCGCTTTGTACATACTTACAAATGGCTACTAATTGATGATAGGTTAGGTGCGCATCTCTCGTTATGAAACTTCTTCTGCAAACCCTATTATTATTATCATTATTACCATTATTATTATTAATATTCTATTATAATGAAATTTAAATATTATTTGATAATTCAATAAAAAATGTTAAATGCGCGCACGCGCGAGCCTGTGTGTGTATTGGTAGGTGAAAGATGACGCGAAGGAGAAATAAATCTAAATCACACTTTCTCAGCGCCTTCTTCGACCGGTCGCGGTCGTTCAACGGACGCGAGCCATTGTAAGTTCGACTAGGGAACCTACAATCCTAGATATAAGTCGCTTGCCCGCCGGCTGTGTATAGGTCGCGGAGTATGTATGAGTCGCGTATATCTGTAGTTGTGTTCGTGCAGAAGGAACAGCGAAGCGACGATATTTAGGCTAAAGAAAGTGGTGTATCGCGTATATGTATGCAAAGGTATACATGAGTCAGTATGTATTTGCAAGGCGGTACAGTTTACGATATCGATGCTGCGATAAGAGGAGTCGCATATACACACACATATACATATACATACATGGACGCGTGCGAGGATGGTAATCTTATTTAAATTGATCGTAAAACCTTTTTTGGGACGAATGTGCAAATTTATATTTATACCGTATATACGACACCATATATACATATATGTATTACGTATGTATATGTGTGTGTATACTTTTATATGTGAAATTCAAGAGAACTGGTTTACGAACTTTTTGACCCGATTGAATGACTTTCCTTCTCCAAAGATTAGTAACAATAATATAGGAAGAGTATAGTAGTAGTATAGTAGCTGTATGGTAATTGCATAGCGGTCGTAAAGTAGCCGCATGGTGATAATATAGTTGCGCGGTAAAAGTATAGTATTTGTATAGTAGCCGCACAACAATAGTATAGAAATTGTATAATTGTATGGAAAGTGTATAGTAGATGTATGGTAATAGCACGGTAACAACATTGTAGTAATAGTACCGGTATAGTAGTCGTATAGTAAGTACATAATAAAGGTACAGTAAGTGCACGGTGTTAGTATAGTAATAATGCAATGGTGCAATTACGGTTTAATAGTATAGTAGTTTAGTAAAAGAATAGTAATGTTACAGCGCGAGTATAATAGCGGCTGTAACGGTAGCAGCGATAGTTACTGGTACCGATATAATGGTGGCATCGCAGGAGAAAAACGTAAGTAAATACATATGTAAGTAGGTGGAGCGGTATCCTCTCTCCAATGATAAGCTACGAAGGTAGGCAATTTACGACACAAGGAATGACGGGTCGGCCGGTCGGTCGGGCAATCGGTTTCTTCGAGTGAAATGGAATAGGGGTCACTGGAGTGAAAGATACTCGGGAGTGAAACCGAAAGTACCTTTCGTTCTGCTTTCCACTGTGAAACACCAACGTGTGTGTACATACTATATACACTTTTAAGTGGGCCGACCGACCTTTTCTTCTTTATGCGAGGACGCAAAGAAGAAGAAGAACAAGAACAAGAAGCAGTAGGAGCAGAGGAGGCAGTTTCTTTTCTCTACCTCCGCTCCTTTTCACCCCGTGGGCGTCGGAGCCTATCCATCATTAATCCTAATCCCACGATCTACGGTTCCACGAGGTCATACGTCTCTTTCCGATACTTTCGCTGGACTCGCGATGTCTCCAATTTGTCTTCGCAGCCCCCTCGGGTGCAATCGGGGTCGTCCGTTGGCCTTCGGGTCTCTTCGAAGGCGTTCGCGAGTTTTCGAATTTATCCCGAGGATGCCCCAGTTTTCTTTTTCGGGTATATTCGGCAATCTTCGAGACCCATCGGGTGTACTCGGGCATCTTCGAGTACCATCGACCGTCTTCGGGTTTTCTCGAGGACACTAGTTCGTCTTCGGATGTATTCGGGAATCTTCGAGTTTCATCGGCTTTGCCGAAAGATTCATATACAATATACATATATGTATATAATATTTCCCATTTACATTACCGTATATTATATATATTATATAGATTGTACATATTTATATGCGAATATAATGGTATGTATTTTATATGTATATAAATTTTAAATGTATCGTATATAAAATCGTATGTATGCGTGCGCTTGCGTATAAATAAATATATCACTTTTTAATGCGTGCCCGTGTATTTGTGCACGGGTGTATGCATGTAGAATTGAGATGTGCACTGGGAGCATCGAAGGTTACCTTTGGATGGCATATGTGGCTGCTCTTTTACAGTAGGAAAAATAAAGCCGTGTGGGAGTGAGATAGAGTGACCTCGAAGGGCGCGGCTGAGTTCAGGCTAGACTGAAGCTGCCCTTGTGCCCAACCGACCTTGAGACAACTTATGCCCTACCCTCTCTTCGGGTCCTCGCACTGCACCGGTGCATCTTCTCGTCCGCACAAAGAGATACGCTTCATCTCATTCCCGATGACTAAGCTTCTCATATACATACTTTCTCGTGCACAAACGCGCGTACATATATACAACAATAAGAATAATGACAATTCTTAATATTGTTGTAATATTATTAATACGCAACTATTGCTACTTTTCCCTTGACAAATAATTCCAACCACTACCGCTATAAATGTATTTGTACGTGTATGCGCAAATTATTATTGGCGGGTATTATTCGAGTACCCTCATAAATCTGGCGGGATGAAAAAAGCACGGAAAAGAATGACATTAACGTTGAGACAGTAGCCGGTGGCGATAAATTGCGACGATGAAGGGGTTAATGAAAAGGCTTTTATCGAAAGTATATACGAGGAGAGGATATCAGGGAAGGAAAGCGCTGTGTGGTGCTTGTATATACATACATGGAGGAGAGACATGGCTTTATTTATAGCAAATATGCTTGCTCCCTATCGGCGAGAGCCCGACTCGAGTTCACGGTCAACGCGATGCATACCCACGATTGCGGCTCGGAGGGTGATCGGGCATGAACATACATATGTATGTACCCACTTACACAAACGTATCTTTGGTATGATGCGCGTACGTTCCTAAAGTACGGCTCTACGGACGCGCCGTGCCGAGGAACCGAGACGAGAGTTCGTCGTATCGGAATTACAATAGTAACGTACTTATACACGTACGTTTGCTTATACGACGGGAACGTTTTTGGCACCCGCAATTCGGATTTTTGGGTACCTTTGTGGATCCTCTTTTGGGGAAAAATGGAAATTGCGAATAAAAAAAAGTCGACTTGTTTCCGCCCGGGATCGAACCGGGGACCTTGTGCGTGTGAAGCACACGTGATAACCACTACACTACGGAAACTCCGATGGGAGGACTCGCTTTCTGACGCTTCATATGCCACGAGCCGGTTGCGTCAACCTTTCGTATACGCATGCGTACATGCATGCATAAATTCGTATATGTATATGTATGCATGTTACGGTATATTTAATATATATCTTATCGATATTAAAATTAACGTTATTTATTATGATGCGTATCAAATTATACGAGTGTGGAATTATGCGAGTGGAAATGGATATTATGCGAGTGTGGAAATTTTCTCCGACTGTTCCAAAAGTCAGCAAACTTCTCGAGTCGTATTCGCGAGTGTCATCGAAGAGTTGGATAGCCTTACATATACATATACATGGATATATATACTTAAGGTAGGCATGACGCTACCACAGTTGCTTGCATTAAAAACGGGGTGAACGAACGACGGTAGACGCAAAAATCCCTTCAAGGTCGGTGCATCCGTTGCACCGCTCTTCTCTTCTTCTGCTGCTGCTGTTGCTGTTGCTGTAGCTGCTCCCTTCTCTTTAAAAAGGACGGAGGGACTGCTCGGACATAGAGTAGAGGGGACTCACCCACGCGACCGAGCGGTTCTGGAAGAAGAAAGAGAAGGAGAAAGGGATGGCACGCGCGCGTTTATAAAGATGGCGGATTATTATTGTTGTTGTTATGAATTTAGTTTTAGGCGATCGATGGTTAATAAAAAATGGAACGTTCCATCCGCTGGACCCCCTACTTTGTTACGCCGACGCCACCGCTAGAGGCGCTCGAGTCCGATTCCATCTTGCGCCTTTCCCCCCTCGCCCTTCGATTTCATGGAAGTGGGGTAAAAAATAGCTTTCTAAATCGGCAATTTCAAGTGAATCGCCAATTGCGCGGGTCACGTTCGTTAACCGTTGGTTTGGTACCCGCGTGCGCCCCTTTGTTCTACGTGCGCGCCGATAACGAGGAGCAGAAGAACCGGCAAACAGCGGGTCCGTCCTTGAGATAAGATTTATTTTCAGCCTTAACGGGAAGATCGATCGCCGTCCATTAGCCGTGTGCCGTGCCGGCTAAAGATCTTAGCATTTTCCGTAATGATAACGACGGGGGCTATTCTCGGCCCCTAAGCTGGCTGCTCTTCTGACTCCGGCGCGAAGTGGTGTGGAGTGGAGTGGAGCGATGGATCAACAGGTAGAACGGTGACGCAAAGGAGACCTTGTCACTGCGACTTGGGTACACTTCCAGAGTAAATAGACGTTGCTGGACGGTGAAGAGGGCGCGAAGAGAGAGAAGGGAAGGAAGTTAGTAATGGAATACGGGGAAGGGAGGAATGGGGAAATTGGGGGTGATGATGCAGATATAAATCAGGAGGAGGGGGAGATGGAGGAGGAGGAGGAGGAGGAGGAGGAGGAGGAGGAGGAGGAGGAGGAGGAGGAGGAGGAGGACTAGGAACATGGGGATGAGGAAAGGGGAAGGGGATTTAGAGGATTAGGAAAATGAGGATACGGGGTGGGGGGACTATGAAAATGAGGATAAGGAGAGGGAGGAGCTGGAAAATGAAAATAAGGGGGAGAAGGAGGAGGTGGACCAGGAAAGTGAGGGGGAGGAGGAGAGGAGGAAGGATGATCAGGAACATGAGGATAAGAAAGAGGAGGTGGAGGAGGATGAGGAAAATGAGGATAAGAAAGAGGAGGAGGGGGAGGAGGAAAATGAGGATAAGAAAGAGGAGGAGGAGGAGGAGGAGGAAAATGAGGATAAGAAAGATGAGGGGGAGGAGTGGGAGGAAACCGAGGAGGAGGAAAACGAGGAGGAGGAGGAGGAAAATGAGAAAGAAGAGGAGGATGAAAATGGAAATGATGAAGAGGGGGAGCAGAGGGAGGAGGCGGAGGACCAGGAAAATGACTATAAGGAGGAAGGTTCAATTGAAAATGAGACGGAGGAGGAGGAGTAAACAGAGAAAAAACAAAGATAGGAAAAAAACATAGTAAAAAAAGTAGAAGAAGAAGAAAATGATGGGGCTGCGAAGGGGGTAGAGGGAAAAAGGAGAAAGAAGAAAAAGGGAAAAAGAGAGATTGGAGGTGGGAAAAAATGAGCGAGATACATACGTATAGATACATAAATGTATAAGTTGGTTAGATATATCTTGAGCGGGGTTCACGTACAGAGCGACCGAGGGGTTGTTCGCTCTCTCCGCTGACGTCCGCCTGACGTAAAGGAAAGCAAAGCAAAGCAAAGCCACCCCTCGCTTCGTGCCCACGCGTTGTTGGTCAAGTTCACTTTCCACCCCACACCTGACATTGACACTGTATGCTCCCGACTATCGATTGCATTTCATACTCACTTGCCGAGGATACATCAAGCACCTACGTACACATATATATTTTTTAATAATAATAACAATAAACAGATACAAGTGAATTTCCACAGAACTCTAAGGAAAAAATCATGATTTTGAGAAAATTTCAGGACTAACGCTGGAAAAAAAATCATTCGTCCACTTGTATACGTATAGGTGATCAATTTTGCTAATGTAACGAGCGATATAAATACGAGAACGTAGATTACGATAATAATTGGCAACGGATCGTAATATGTACACTTATTGCACTTACCGAAAGGAGTGCGTAAGTACATACGTAAGTACGTATCATCGCACATATTTCGGTCAAGCAGGTGTTTGAAACAAAACACCCGTTGTCCCTCGAAAACCACCTGCTCGTTTCTTTTTTTCGTACATGGGTACAAGTACATATACATACATTCCAAATTTATACCGAATTATATAATATATTATACTCATATTGATTATTTGCATTCTAATTTCTAAACCTATTTAGAATTTTTATACCACAATTACACATTTGTAGTATTTATGTACCAGTAAGTATTATCAATTTTCCAGTATTTTTAGTATTTTTTTTCTTCGGAAGCCTTCGGATTTCTTCGGGTAGGCGCGGACCTCCTCGGTTTTCTTCCTCGGATGCGTTCGGAAGGATTCGAGGATCTTCGAGTTCCATCGGATGTACTCGCGCATCTTCGAGCGACATCGAGTGTCTTCGGGGTTCTTCGGGTACGGGCGGACCTCCTCGGTTTTCTTCCTCGGATGCGTTCGGAAGGATTCGAGGATCTTCGAGTTCCATCGGATGTACTCGGGCATCTTCGAGCGACATCGAGTGTCTTCGGGGTTCTTCGGGTACGGGCGGACCTCCTCGGTTTTCTTCCTCGGATGCGTTCGGAAGGATTCGAGGATCTTCGAGTTCCATCGGATGTACTCGGGCATCTTCGAGCGACATCGAGTGTCTTCGGGGTTCTTCGTGTACATTCGCGAGATTTTTTTATATTATACTATCACGGATTTTGTGTATTACAATTATTTATTTACAGTATTTTCACGTGCTTGTAAATATTATTAACAATTATTTGAAGTTGGAAAGAAAAATGCTAAGGATGCCATGAATCGCAACAGCTTCAACCCTAAAAGATGTGTACATATATCTACGTATATGTATGAGGTTAAGTATATGGCAGGTGCGACCCTTTTTCCAAGGTCCTCGAACTTTCTACCGGTATCTGGTTTGCGCTGAAAATCCAAGGAGATATCGTCCTTCGAATAAATCATAGTCCTCCGTGTGTCCATATTGCCCCCCCCGCCCCCTCCACACACATGCACACGCACACGCTCGCACGCACAGCTATTACAAATTCTTCTATCAAAATCGACCGAATCGACATCGATCTGATGGGATCGATACCGAATTGCCCGAGCTCAAACCGAGTTACCTGAATTGACAATTGGCAAATTGACAGCCGATTGACCGAATTGACATTGAATCGCTCGATTGGGCTCCGATCTAACAAGAATTTGACACCCAATCGACTGAATTGACACCGAATGGTACGAATTGACCAAATTAATTTCATCGAATCGTCACCAAATTCATACCCAATCGATTGAATCGGCGCCGAATTGACATTAAATTAACGAAATTAATGAAATTGACACCTAATCTATCGAATTGGCACGGAATTGACGATAAATTGACGAAATTGATGAAATTGACAGCCAATTGTCTGAAGCGAGTAACTTGGAAAACCCGCTACGACGGCGATGAAACGCGTCTACCGACAAGTCTGCGAGTGCATGTGCGTGTGGATATGTAAATAGCAGATGTACTACATATGTATGTATATATATATATATAGGTATCGCGAGACATAATAGCTACACTTGACCTAAATATAAAGGGGAATGTTTTAGCAGGCATGTGCCAAACGCTCTGGGGTGTCCGTCTGCCGTGACGACCCAGAAACACCAGTTCACGGTGTACGTACGCACATTTACGCGTTCCACGTACTATATACGTGTGTTTGTATATAATATACACATATATGCGTTTATTACGGACATACGAACGTAAATGCGACACCTGGTTACCGAAGATACAGCGGTTACTCCACATGTAATTGATACTTTCGCATACGGATCTCTCTGTGCGTGTATGCGTGAGTTTGGGTATGGAGTCAATTACAGCTTCGGTCAATTTCCAATTGAAACAATTGCAGATAAGCTCAATTGTAACTTTGGTCAATTGTGAGTTTGATCAATTATACTTTCGGTCAATTATTCACTCCATCGATCATCCTTTTGATCGACTGTCAATTTTTTCAATTGTGACTTCGATCAATTATCAATATCATCGATTATCGATTCGATCGAGTGTCCTTTTCGTCGATTATCGTCTCATCGAAATTCGATTTTATCCAATTTTTAATGTGAATTAGACACATTCGAAAAAATATATATATTTTGTGTGCGAGTAAAATGAAATATCGTAGCATAGAAATGCAAGAAAGTCGGCGCGAGTGGGGGAGAAAATGAGGTCGAAGGACAATTTCATATCGATCGCAAATGTCCTCGATGATAAAGTCAATCGATTGTTCGAAGGCTCGGAGATACGGCCTGGATACTTTTACAATTTTACATACGCGATACATATTCGTGCAACATTTGCTATAAATAAACGCGCGCGTTGAGCTTCTGCACAAAATGGTGTTTCCGTGTCAGTCAATTGACAGCGGGATTGTCCGATGCGTCAAATTCATAACTGACCGAATTGACGATTGGTATAATTCATCGAATCGATAACTGGCGAAATTGACGATCTACCGAATTGACCAAAAAAAAAATCCATGACCGACCGAATTCGACAATTGACAGAATTGACAAAACACGCGTACGCGTGTGCGAAGAATTCCCATTAAAGACAAAAGAACGCAGTCTCGTTGGTACGAGCCACGATAGTGACAGGGCGACGCCATATCCTCCGGGTCCTTTTATTTTATCCGAGCGACAAGGACACGTAAGGTCAACGCGTGGGTTGTTGCACCGCGCGATGCTAGGGAAGGATCGATGGAGCTTGCAGGGTGCACTTCGTATTTTCACCTCCTCTTTCTCCTCTTCTTCCCTCTAGTTAGCAGTCACCTACCTACCTACCTACGTACCCATCTACCTACATACCTATCTACCTACCCATGTACCTATTCGTTGCTCACCTATGCATTTGCTAACTACCCTTTCGACTATAGCAACAGGCGTTAATCACGATGAACAAAAAGCGGTACTTCAAAAACTTTCTACTTGCTTTTTTTTTCCGAAATTGATAATTCGCCGAATTGGTGATTGATGAAAATGGTAACATCAGTTATATAAAAAAAAAATAAATAGGTACGTATAATGGTCACATATCAACACTGTTTCTACCAAAGGGGTGAAAAGACACCTTTTTGGATGTTAATTTAGAATTATTTTCGAGGTTTAATTGAATCGTTAATTTAATCATTCACAAACGGAAGGTACTTAGTAGAGCAATTTGACATCGGCAAAAAAAATTTAGAATTGAATTAGAAAATCTCTTTTATTCGTTGTATCATATTTTTAGTTTTGGATTTTTGATTATGTATAATTAGCGCGGTAGAAATAGTGTTAAATAAAATTTAACGTTATTGTACAAAATTAAATTATAATTTGCATTTATTTCATATGCATCTGTGTTATTGTCTTCAAGAATTCTTTTAAAACAATTCTGTTCTTTTTCTAAAATTTTTCATTTTAAATTTAAAATCAAACGAGTGCTTATTTACGTTATGATGAATGATATATACTTTACACTATTATATATAATAACAATAACAACAACACTAATAACGATAATAATAATAATAATAATAATAATAATAATAATAATAATAATAATAATAATAATAATAATAATAATAATAATAATAATAATAATGGTGATAATAATAATAATAATAATAATAACAATATTTTTATACATCTAATATATTTATTTTGACGATATTACTATTATCAACATTTCCAATATAGTATACACGCAACGCACGAATATTATAATCATCATAATTCCAAGGGTTGGTTGGCTGAAAGCGACAAAGAGAAAAAAAAGAAAAGCCTCCCACGGGTGAGATTGACGGAGAAGTGCGTGGTTAGCCCGGAGGGGAAGATGATGATGACCTTCCGCTGTCACCTCCAGACACGAAGGCGTTGCGATATTACGATCAACGCATAAAAACCATATAATAGGTAGAATACTGACTTCTATCTACGTACAAGCGTTCGTATCTGTGCTTTTTTCACACTTGTACATGTACGGTAGTACACGTACGAGCGTAACGCGACGCAGTATGGGTACCCCCTTCCCTCGTCTTTGTCCTTGTTCTTGCCCTTGCCCTTGCCACGGTCATCGTCAAGGACACGCTACGATACAATAACTGACTGACCCCGCATTGAGTTTTTTTGCCGTTCGTGACGCAATTCTTCTGTCTTGTTCGAGAGCAACTCTCATTGCGGGCAAGTAGATAAGTACACGGATAGACGGACGCCGTACAACGCGCGTGATGCCATTAGGAATTGAGTAAGTAGTTAGGGTCGGAGGCAGGCAGGGATTCATTTCAGTAGTAAAGGTACGCCGTTGGTCAGCCTCGTGGAAGTAGTAGTAGCGGTAGTAGCGCTCCGTGTTTGCCCGTGACGTCACGGAATACCCCCGCTCGCGTTGCGTCAAAGGCGAACTCGAACTACGTCCTGTTGGATTTCCACTACGTTGCGTCGGAAAATTATGTATTTGCGTCGTGGTTTTAGAGCGTGTTGTTAATATTATATTACACTTCTTTGCGCTGTAGGGAATTAATTTTTCGTTTTCATCCAAATTACACACACAAAATTCAGAATAAGCAAATGAAATTGTGAAAATTGAAAATGTCGGACGAAAATTCGGAAAACACTTGGATTTCCATAGACATCGGTGTCCCGTGGTGTTCGTGCTCGCGGAAGCCTAATTTACAGTAGTAATGGTAATGGCAGTAATCACAATAAATAATAATAATTTTATTTATATATAAATAAAACGTAAAAAAGCTCCGTTTCCCTTTAAGTACCGCCGGGGTGAAGGTCAGATATCCTTGACCCCAGGGATCCTCTCTAAGTTTCTGACCGTGACCCAGACTCACTCTCTTCTACCCTCTCGCAACCCTCGAGGGTGACTCAACGACCCTCGCGTTAGCATCCCCGAACCCCCGCTCTCCCTCATCCTCATCCTTATCCTCCTCTTTCTCCTCCTTCTCTTCTTCCTCCACCATCGAACGTTTTCGTAATTTACAATGGCTAAAGTGCCATACTGTAAATCTTGGGAATATTTCCCTTCTTTCTATCTCTGCTCCCTCGTTTCGGGTATCACCGGGGATGGCTCGGGTTCGAGTTATTACTTTTATTATTAATTTTACATGAGATTTATCCCCCCCCCCCCCCTTTTTTCGCTGTCTTTTTCTCCTCCTTCGAGTTTCGTTTCACCTTTTTCAGGGTCAACGTCGTTTCAAGCCATTGTTGCTGACATTATTACATTAGTGTCACGTATTCCATATTTAACATATATATGTAATAAATATTAATATTTATTAAAATGTTTTTTTTTAATTGTAATGAAATATATATAAATATAAATCATATTTCTCCTTGGTTGGTCGTGTCCTAGATAATAATAATAATAATTCTCAATATTTAATTTTGGTACGAGCGTTGAATTTTTCAAATTATTCTGTTTCCTACTTTTGATTACAAACGACGCATTTTTGGTCCGTCCTCGGTGTTGTAAATGAAATTCATCATTATGTCGCAGAATAAAACTGAAATATTTACAATTTTAAAAATAATAGGAAAAGTAAGAAATGATAAATTACAAAGGGCACTTTCCAAATTAATTTAATCAAGTCTTAAATATTGATATATAAAATTTGTTAATTTAAATACTAATATATGTAAATAATATGTAACACTCTAAAGATTAAATATATTATATACTATTAATCTATTATCTATTATACATCAACCTCGTGTAGGCGCTAGTGCGAGTGTTTGTGTGTGTGTGTGTGTCAATGGAAGAAGAATATAGGTTGGCCCTTTGCTCTGGGACCTCGAGGATGGCCTCGAGTCTTTGCTTTTTGCCTTTACCTCTGCCTCTGCCACATACAAACGTATAATCCCATCCAATCAGCGGACAAACAGACGCGACGCGAATAAAGCTAAGGTGAGCGCAGGCCTAATTGGCGCAATTCATATTCAAACGAGGTCCACGGCCTTGACTGTTCATCCAACGACACGAAATTGACAATCGCTCCTTCCTTCGTTCCTTCGTTCGGTCCGATGTGGAAGGAAGCACAACGCAAGACGAAGGCGATCTCCCTGTACATGCCACGGATCTCCGTATGTGCTTCTTTTTTCCGAAAACGATGCTTCCAAGTCTCTCGTTATGGATGGCCATCGCCATCATATTTCCAACTTCGCCTACTTATATATTTCTCTTCGAAAATCGTCGGATGTCTTCGAGTTTCCTCGAGCATACTCGTCCCTCTTCGGATTTCCTCGAGTACATGCGGACTTTCTCGGTTTTTTCCTTCGAATGCGTTCGGATAGGTTCGAGGATCTTCGAGTTCCATCGGGTGTTCTCGGGCATCGTCGAGTAACATCGGGTGTACTCGGGCATCTTCGCGGTTCTTCGAATACATTCGCATGCCGTCGAGTTTTTTCTTCGGATGCGTTCGAATGGATTCGAGGATCTTCGAGTTCCATCGGGTGTCCTCGAGCATCGTCGAGTAACTTCGGGTGTACTCGGGTATCCTCGGGCTTCTTCGAATACATTCGCATGCCGTCGGTTTTCTTCTTGAAATTGGTTCGATTGGATTCGAGAATCTTTGAGTTCCATCGGATGTCCTCGGGCATCTTCGAGTTCCATCGGGTGTCCTCGGGGATCTTCGAATAACATCGTGTATCTCAGGAAATCTTCGAGTTTCATCGGGTATACTCAAAGATTCATATAGAATATACATATCGTCGGTTATTAATTTCCGTGGGAAATTTACACATTAGCCAGACATGTGTCTGTATACTTATGTATGTTTGTATATATGCATCTTGTGATTGTACATACACATGTGCGAAATAACGTGTAATTCGGGCAAATAAATTCATTTGTCCTCTTGCTCCCTTGATCTTATCAGGAACAACGACGACGCACTTATGTCACCACAGCTTGCCTGCTTGCCTGCCTGTGTGACCTTCCATGGGGGCAGGAAAACACGTTGACGGAACGTAACGCAACGCAACGCAGCATTCCTTCGTTTTATCGAGTATTATCAATTCTACGTATACACGTACACACATACGTGCACACGTAAATACGATTTATATATGTACGATGTGGCTTGGCAAAAATAGCTGGCGCACTTTGTTCCTCCATCCAAGTTCAAGGATACCGGATAAACGCCTCTAACGTTCCTTCTTTATATATCTGTCAGTGTATAATTTTATATACGATACATTCCACGTTATATACTATATCATATATTATTATTGTTATGTATTACTGTATAAATATAATTATAATAATATATCAGTTATTATATATATGATACTTAAGTTCATATAATAAAATTTTTAAATATATTATACTATTATACATGACACACACATATATCGATATATAAAAATTGATGTGGGCGTGTGTAGTTAGTTACCTTGATTTTGGCAGAACCTAGCAGACGTAGGAAGGACGACTAGTTTGTATTAATTCCAATACGACGTTTTATGCTCTATTCGTCCCTGAGGATACACACCAAGAACCAGGTACATATATATTGCTTGTATATATATATATATATACGAGTTTTATATATATACATATATGTATATAAAATTTCGATTGTCATTTTTATGTTCCAACATGCATACACACCTATGTATATTAAAAAGTCATTCCCGCAGCCTTGTTGGGGGAGGTCCAGGAGAGGATAGGATAGGAAGTTGATCGTGACGTATTCGGAGTACCGCTATCCTCTCACCTGTGAGAGGTGTCCTTCATTGGCTTTCATTGATCCTGTTTCCTACACTATTGTGCAAGGATAAGTTCCTATTATATACACACACGCATATAAACACAAACACACACATATACATACTATATATATATAAGTGCATCTTGTAATTTTTTTTCCTACTGCCATTAAGTTAATAATTTTATTGGTAATTAAATGAAAAATGAGAAATTGTATTACGACACAATGGAAATAATTAGTTAAATTATGTTCTAGAAATATCCCTTTTTTTTACCGTAGGTTTTAAATAAATATATATTCTTTCTTTGGTGTTTCGATATTTTAAAAAATTTTTTCAGTCAATTTTTTTATATTTCTTTTGTACATTAGTGTTTACCTTTTTTTAAATTTTTTCCAAAATGAAACTTTGCGTAATTAAAATTTTTCTGACATATCCTTCGGTGAATAGGTATATATTTTAATATATCTTACCATATAATGTAATATTGGTAAAAAATATTTCTCTTTTCAATTTGTAAATTTTTAATCGTATTTCATTAATTTCTAGTTTCAAAATTTCATGTTATAATTTAAATTACGTTTTTCAAATGATTTTTTCTTTTAAATTTACCTTCGAAAGCTTTATTAGTTTTAAAATTTTAATCTTTAGAAATTATGTCATTATTTTTACATTTAACTAAAAAGGTTAATAGAACTTTTACAATTGTTAGTTTTTTTCGACACCGTTCGAATCACATATTTCAAATTCAATTTAGTTCGTAAATCAAATTTCCTATGGACGAACTGATAAAAATTGATCTTGATTTTTGGATCGTGGTTGTATCCTTTTCCTTTCATATTTCCCTCCTTCCCTTTTTTTCAATCATTCAATGGTAATTATTGCCCGTTCAATGGCAATTAAATTACGTACAATTAGTAGCTGCACTTGCGATTATATTAGTTGGCATTTCAATTGGTACCTGCATTGGTAGTTCAATTAATTGGTCATTCAATTAGTAGTGATATTTACGATCGTGTATATTCATTTCGACACTCCTGCATCCAATTGCATATATTTCTACCAACCTACGTGTATGTATTAAGTATGTATGAGCGCGTTTGTGCGAGTAGACAAATGACGAATGGCAAATTTTTCGGGAAAAACTCGTGAAACGTCTCCTATTATGCGAAAATGGTCTCCAAGGGCCAACGGGGATCGGGGCGCAAGGTTAATTATGTTGTACCCATAATGCGCAAGTACCTACGTTCCATCGTAAATCACGAACGGCGGAACGGAGAAGAAGAAGGGCCGCTCGTAAGCGTGTGCATTGTCCCGCCGGTGATCCAGCTTCGCTCGACTGCACCATTTATTGCAGTCGTTACGAGAATCGAGGTTCTTTACAACCCTCCCTGGCTGTAAACACACACCCTGCCTATGTCAGCCTTGAGTCTTGCACTTTTCGCTAAGGGTCATTTTCGTCGTCCTTCCTTCCTTCCTTCCTTCCTATTTATCCAGATGCGTGCTTTCAAACCCACCCTGCCTATTTATCCACTCTGTTCAGGTGAGAGAGTATGTGCGTGTGTGTGTGTGTGTAGATACACGTTGATGACGTAATAAATCACGCAGTGAAAGAAGGACCCACCGATGTTTTCGTCCCGAAGAACTGAGCTGATTATAACATTGGGGTAAACAAATCTTATGGGGTTTCTCTCATATATATATACACTCCTATTTTTTTTTTCCTGGAAAATAGATACATATACATGTATATGCATAAGTTCCTAAAAATATAAATTTAGAGAATTACTATTAATTTATAAAATTCGATATATCTATATATTTATTTATATTTATTTATTTAATGTAATAATAATAATAACAATAATAATGTTAATTCTAGTAATTTATAGGATCGTTACTGTTACGATTGTTAATTTAGAAATTTCTATTTTAAGGAAATTAGGTATATAATTTACCAAAATTAGAAATTTTTTAGATTTACTATTATTATTATTATTATTATTATTATTATTATTAAACTTTCACATTTATTTGGAAATTTATAGATATGATTTTCTGGAACTAGAAATTTCTATTTCAAGAAAATTATATATATTATATAATTTTTCATAATTAGAAATTTACAAAATTACCATATTTATTATTATTATTATTATTATTATTATTAAAAAACCTCTAAAGATACTTGAAAATTTATATATATATAGTTATGATTTTCCAAAAATCGAAATTTTTTTTGGATTGTTGTCCTTATAATTATAATTATTAATACATTAAAAATATATAGAAATTATAATACAAGTACTTAGGATACATATAAATAAAAGCGGAGAAAAGAAACTCGAATGAAGGAAAAATTCTCAAACAGCGCCGGAAACGTAAAACTAGAAATGGTGGAGAGGGGGTGGAGGGGGGGATAAAGAGTGACGCTGCAAGGAGAGAAACGAAAGTGATCGGTCCGCGTCGCGTCGGATGAAAGAGAATCGAGGTGCATTGCTCTCTTCTCCCTTAACCCAATTTCCCTGAAAGGCTGACTGGCTGACTGACTGACTGACTGGCTGGCTGGCGGACTGGCTATTCTTACATTAGAAAATGCAAAAAAGGGAGAGAGGGAGGCAGAGAGAGATGGAACGAAGAAAAAAGAAATTAAATGGGGAAATGAGAGAAGGCGGGAGAGGAAAGAGATGATAAGCATCGCATCGAAGTGAAATTTCTCCCGTCAAACGTTCACTTTCTCGTGCAACCCGTCGTCGGAATCAGGTCGTAGCTGAGAAAGTGAAAGTACGCGCGCGCGCGCGCTCGTGTGTGTGTATGCCTCTAGCGCACATTCAGGCGCGCGCGGGGACGCGTGTATTGATAACGATAATTCTGTAAATTTCCAATTTTTTGTTGTAATTAATACATAATTGTAGCAGTGGTAGTATTATTCGTATTGGAACCACATATAAATTTATAAATTGCACATGAGCTACATATGCACATGTAAATTATAAGGTTTCAATGTATTGGTATATACGTACATACTACATTTTATATGTAATAATAATAATAATAATAATAATAATAACAATTCTGGAAATTTCTACATTTAGAAAATGATATATTTTAATTTCCTAAAAATGGAATTTTCAAAATTATTATTATTATTATTACTATTATTATTATTACTGTTGTTGATGTTATTATTGTTATTATTATTACGTTAAAAAAAATATATATAACATATATACACATAAAACTTTCAAAAGATAGAAATTTATAAGATTTTGAGAAAGTTATTATACATATATATTTGCTTATTAATAAATTGATTTAAGTAAGTTTCGCTCGCGATAATAGAAGGCACATGAAAAAGGAGAAGTCTTGCAATCTTTATATTTATTATAACAAATTTGCAAGCTATATATGCATATACTATACCACACATCCCCGGAAACGGCTTTCACTTTCTTTTCACTTAATGTATGTTACTTTCCCTTGCACCCACGTTACATGCACGTTACATTTACATGCACGTGTGACATATACGTTACGCACACAGCCACTTACATGTACGTACCCGAGTAACAAAGAGATACGCATTCGGAAAGTAAAGGGGGTTTCTAGGTCGTGCTGATTTCTGTATACATATACACCATATAACACTCTCTCTTATGTGAACCCTGATCCCATGTACCCACACTTCCTACTTGAAACCTTATATTGTTTTTTATATACATACGTATATAGGAATGTACATATACGATTTTATAAAAATTTGGAAAAATGGTACTTAACATTAATAATAATAGTAATAATTATAATTATATTATCAGAAACTTGTTGGATTATTATTATTATTATTATTATTATTATTATTATTATTATTATTATTATCATTATTATTGTTGTTATTGTTCCTAATGTATAAAATTTGAAATATTTACCGAGTTTGAAATTTGTCGCATATATAATTGCGATTATTAGTATATACTATGATTTTTGTAGATATGTCGCTTCGTATATAACGGCAATGTATAAATAATATCCAAAATTCCATCGCCGTTACAATACATAATATATCTATGCATGTATGTACGTGTAGTTATAATTTGAGAATATAAAGAATACAAAGGTAGTAATATCCATACATATGTATCGGACGTAACGAAATACATACATACATGCATTCATACATACATACATATATGCAAACATATTTGCCCATGCGATGATTTCCTACATGAGTCAAGGCTGACCTGACGTCCAAGGTTCGAGGCGCGCAAAATGTTTCCTAGTTACGATCGCATTCGTTCAATGCGAGAGAAGGCATTAAGTAGATACATACATATGCACAATACATCCTTAATTTTATGTCAACCGATAACGTTGTCATTTCGTCTCGTTCTCTCCATTCTCTCGCCTCATTCTCCATTCGCCCGTTACTGTTTTTTTTTTTTTTCGTCCGGTGGAACCTTCGGCCACCGACTGCCCATCATCACCAATTGCTATACACACACACATATACAATCTATCTATATAGATTGTAACCCTGAAATTTCTGTAGATATTATCGATATACAAATTTTCATTTATTGTGTTTCTTACTCATTTATTCTAAGTAAAAAATAATATACATATACATATGTGTGTGTGTGTGTGTAGATGTGTGGACATAAATTTGGGTGCGTGCGCGTGCGTGTGTGTTTGTGTGTAATCCGTACAGGATGGGTGTGATGACGCGCGGTCAGTCGTCCCTGACTTTATTTATGTTTCCCCATAACACAAAAGCCAGTTAAGTTACACACGTGCTTCGAAGGTCTTTTAACTCCTGCTCCGGGGATCCTTTGTCCTGAAAGTTAAGTCCCACTGACTTCCTGCGACCTGTGTGTCTGTCTCTCCGTCTCTTTATCTGTCTTTGTGTCTCATATTGAAAATAAGGTTGTATGGACCTGATGCTGCTGGACGCTCCTCATCACACACACACACTCTCTCTTTCTTGCGCAGGCGCGCGCGCATGCGTACGAATGTACGTCTGCGGTTATGTATGTGCTCAAAAATAGCAATTATTTCTATTTTGGAAAATTGTGTATGCAAAAAATTACAATAGAAATATATGTAAAATATTTTTACAAAATAGAAATTTATAAAATTGTTGTTATTGTTTTTTTTTTATTGATATATTGAAATTCGAAATAACCTATAAAGAAATTATAATCCAAATAATTACGATACACACACATGTGTGTTCAAGTGTATGCGTGCGTGTATAGACAGAGCGGTAAAGTGACAGTGAGAAAGGCGGCGAGTCTAGGAGAAAAAAATGTAGAACACGGCCAATAGCCTATTGACCTCGTGGCCTACATTCATTCGTTTTCATAGTCTCAATGAAAGTGAAAATCCGGAGTGGAAACTTATGGTTGGCTGGTTCGTTGGTTCTTGGCTGGTTCGCCTGTAGTTTACAGACGTATATCATATATATACACATATGTGTGTGTATTATCGTCGTTACCCTGAGCCATGCCACCACACAACCGGTACTGAAATACTGTCCTTAATAATACTAACGATAATAAGAATAATAATAATAATTACAATAGCGTAGTAGTAGTAGTGATATAGTGATAGAAAGAGCCAACGCTCGGTATCTCAGGCTCTTTGTTCCACAGCTCATTGTTACCGTAGCTGGAGTTGCTAAAATCAAAAAAGGGAGAAACTAGGACCTGACTGGGTTAAACGGGTCATGAAGTTGTCAATTTCGTCTTCCATGTCTTCGATATTTTTATCTTTTTCGTCAGCGTCACAATCATCATCATTATCATCACCCTCGGTGTCCTTGATATTCTCTTTCTCAATAACTTTAATATCTTCAATAAATTCAAAGCTCTGAAGACAATCGATGTCATCAATATCTTTAAAATCCTTATTATTTTTAAAAATCCTCACATCCTTGTCTTTAACGTCAATAGCATAAACATCATAAATAACCTTAAAATTCACGAATATCATGAATATTCTCAATCGCATAAAAATCTTGAAAAATACTCAACCCCATCAACATCGTCAAAATCCTCAAGCTGATCAATATCATCAATATCTTTAAAATCCTTAAAAATTCTCAACATCCTTGTCTTTAACCTCAATATCATAAATATTCTCAATCTCATCAAAATCTTGAAAAATCCTCAACCTCATCGATATCCTCAAAATCCCCAACATCCTAAAAAATCCTCAACCTCTTGCTTCAACCTATTAATTTCGTCGATGTCCTCAATGTACTCAAATATCTTCATTCTCAAGATCCCCGATATCCTGAGCTCGCCCTAACCTCAAATACCGAATAGTATCCTCGCGTCGATATCTCGAACGATCCCGTTCTCGTACTCGTATTCGTCATCGTTGGAGCGGTCGAGAGTAAATAAGCAGGCGGATGATGAGTATCGTCACCGTCACGGTTATATTTATAAAGCGGCGCATAGATTGATTACGGAAGAAAATGATAACGCGTGAGGTCAAATCGATTCTTAACACGGCCCTGGAAACGCCGCGGGGGCGTTTCCGTTTACACGAGGTTAAAACATCCAATCCAAGCGTGGCCCTCGCGTGTCTTCTTTTCTTCTGGCAGTCGACCGGCATGAATATACACGCACACATTATATCTATATACACGCTTGTATATTTCTTTTCCCTGCTAATAATACCTACCTTCGTTCCCTGATCCGAACTCAATGAGTTCCTGCCCGGCTCGGGTAATATAGGTATCGCTCGTACTTTTACATCCGACCATTGCCTGCCTGCAATCTGCTATTTACGTACATTTATTTCTTTATTTATTCATTTATTTCTTTATTTACCCGTTTATGCAAGACCCTCGTTCGCCCATTCTTCCGTTTTATTGCCGCTATTTCCGAGCCTTTGGGCCGCGCGTGCCTCTACCGGTTATAACTGTCACTCCTCCCCACCACTCTCGGCTGGCTCGCTTCCCCCCGAGAGAGGGAGCAATCCGGGCGACGTCCGTCTACGGAGAAATTCTTCACGAAATTATTATTGCCACTTATTCCCACCTTTTGTTCGACAAAATATGACACTTTCACGAATTTCCTCACTTTTCTTCCAAATTGCTATCACTCAAGGCCCGTCGACTATACAGTCAGCTGGCCTTGCCGTTTCCGTCTGCATATGTGTGTGTCTATTTTTCTTCCCGCACTAATATATATTTGTATTTCAATTATTTAGGTCTTGTTGTTTATATTACAGTTCCTATACGCGTTCACACAGTCGTAATATTAACAATAATAGTAATTGTAGGAGAAGTAGTAGTAATAATAATAATAATAATAATAATAATAATAATAATAATAATAATAATAATAATAATAATAATAATCATAATGTTAAAATAGAACATCATTAGCTACGATAATATGCATAGAAACTCTAATACAAATAGTTTCTATTATTATTGTTGTTGTTGCTTTTGTTATTATTATTATTATTATTATTATATTGTAACCTTGTTTCTTTCGGAGTATGAAAGCGCGCAGAAAATCTACGTCTTGACGATTTTCAGGTCGATAGCCGTGACGTCAACGGATCGCGAGATGAAGTTCAAGGTTACCCCGCTTGAATGCGCGTCCCGCGTATGTACGCGAGAAGGGAGCAGGGAGAAAAGAGGGTTCAGGGTTCAGGGTTCACGGAAACAGAGACGCGGGGCTTTCGAATAAAGATACATATACCTACGTAAATACATACACTCACACGCACACACTCCTAGCTACATATCGGGCAGAGGGTTACGGGACAGAGAGGGGGAAAATCGAGTAACGAAGCGGATTCAAGCGGAATTCCAAACTTTGCTCCTACTCCTTCGCACCCCTTCCTATTTCTTCTTTTTTAGGTTCAAACTTTTTACAGATTCATTTCGGAACAAATTCCCCGCTTTGATGCGCTTCCATATCGAAGCGGATTGGAGCGGAATTAAAATCTTTTCTTCGATTGATAATAATCTCAATCGAATTTATTTTAATATGAATTTTCCGCTTCAATCCATTTCGGTCCGCTCGGATATTGAAGCGGATTTACGAACGTTCCCAATCATTTGATTCACTCCATCTTTCAAAATCCGCTCGAATCTGCTCTATATCGAAGCGGGTCGGAGCGAGGGTCTAGAATTTATGAACTTCCTTGCAGTCCTAACCTAAAAATAGGAAGTCGTAGATTTGTTACTGTAGAGGTCAGTCTATCTTCCGTCTTCTTTGGCACAACAGGTCGCGCGCGGAAGCGATAGAAGTGGCAGAGAGAGAGAAAGAGACAGACAAAGGCGGAGACAGAGAGAGAGAGAGAGAGAGAGAGGAATAACAAGACAAGACAATGGAGAGAAGGAAAATATGATAATCGGAGGTTTCACCTCGGCGGTACCCATGCGAGCGAGTCCTCGACTCCTGTATGTGTGTATAGGTACGTATTTTTGCATGTATACGCGTATAGATGTATGTTAGGATGGGATAAGATCGACATAGGAGGCGATCGTGAACGACCTCGGCTCCCGGCTACGTACGGACGTACATATATGTATAATAACGAACGAGTTGCCCGTGACCGGCGAGGACCTTGGCCATGGCTCTCGAGCGTCGGGACGCAAGCGTCGAAGCGCGCGCATTACGTTCGATGAGAGACCACATCCAACCTAACCTTGACCTTATATGCATACACCGCTGCTCCCGCTGGCGGGTCCATGTACGTATGTAGTACATATATATACGTAATTCCAAGGTTGCACTTTGTGTTGCTTTGATTTGCACTTGCACGGAGTGCAAGGGCAAAGTTCGACATCGGAACGACCCTAAGCGTATTCGAGCGAGCGGAGAGAGCACATATTGAAATGGATTTCATCGAAATTTGGAAGAGGTTAGGAAGTCAAGGAAGAGAGGGCGTTACGATCTTCTTCAAAATACTCCTAATTGAAATAGACAAGTTTGAGAGAATTCGAAGGAACTTGAGAATTTCGAAAAAACGATTTCTCCGAAAGTCTATGAAAGCAGTTACAATTTCTGAGAATTTTTGTAGGAAAATTCAATAGCAATGGATGTTTCTGAGAAAATCGGGAAAAATTTTTGGAATGTTTCTGAAAATTTTCAGAAATATTCTGAGAACAATTTTTCTGAAAATTTCTGAAAGTACCAGTAATGTAAAATGGGATGTCCGAGAAATTCAGAGAAGGTTCAAAATTTCTATTAAAATTTCGCTAAATATTGCTAAATGCAATGGACATTTTTGAGAAATTCAGAAAAACTGTAAAGTTTGAAAGAATTGTCCAAAATTGTCCCACAACAATTCCTAGAAAAATTCTGAAAGCACACCCAATTGCTACCGAGATTTCCTAAAAAAATTAGAGGGGTTTCAGAGGATTTTTAGAAATTACTTTTTTTCAAACAATTTCTCCGAAATATGAATATATATACATATATATATACATACATATATATACATCCTTTATCTTGGAGACCTATACATATCGACTCCGTATGGCCATTGTCTGAAGGCATAGGCATTAGGCCGAGCGGAAAGTGGAAACTGAATTTCCCGTTGAGAGGTCGGACTATTAAACGTCGATAAAACAGTACTGCTCTTCTCGGAAAGAGAAGAGAGAGAGAGAGAGAGAGAGAGAGAGAGAGACAGGTACGTATGTACCTACACACATTCAAAGCTACTTACATACACAAAGGCAAACGTATACGGATTATAGATAGTTGCCGCTGATGCACATCGTAAAATTGAACTTGACATTTTCACCTTGGCCTTGACATTGACCGGGGCGTCCCGACGCTACGCAGTTGCATCAGGGAACACCGCTGGCCGGGCGGGAGTGGAAAACGGGGCGTAGCGGGGCGAAGCGGGGCTGAAAGAAGCCACGAGTGGGTGGCAGTCACCTAAATCTAAATAAATGAGTCACCCGCCGAGACGACAAATCGCATCTCCCATCTCGCATCTCGCATTTTCCACCAGACGAGCATCCAAAACTTCGCCTCTTTACCGTCAGGTGCTACCGACGTACATACGCGCCCGTTTTCACATTTTTTTCGGGTCGCGTATACGCGTCTACGGTAATTTTCAATTTTCTAGGAAGCATACACGAGTCCTGGGAATTTCAATTTACCGTGGACGCATATATGCGTCAATAGCGGATTTGAATTCGTTGGAATGCATATATACGTTCATAGCAAATTTGTGTTTATCGTGACGCGTATACACGTCCGAAGAAAATTAGGATTCCTCGCGACACGATAACACTCCTCGGAGACGCAAATAGGCGTCCATAGCAAATTTGAATTAGAAATTCGAATTATTCGGGACGCACATATGCGCTCGTAGCAAATCGACAATTCCCCACGATGCATATATTCGTCTGTAGCAAATTCAAATTCTCCAGGATGTCACTCCCAATCCGCTCGAGCCTTGGGACGTGTCTACAAGTCCAAAGCACCGAAAGGTCGCGTTGGAAAAACAATAGCGCGGAAACTCATCGGAGGTCGACGACCTATCATGCAATTTCTAGCAGTCGATCGCGCCATCTATGTAACCAACCGGACAATGGAGAGATCCAAATTCCAAACGAAGAGGTGTCATCTAGCGGGAACTTTCGACACTACGTAGACACAACGTCAACAGTATTTCCATCCGGTAACGAAGGCATTTGATGCCGATAACGGAGAAACCTCGTTTATTTGCTTCCTGGGTAAAAAGTGAGGCTGCCTCCTTCTTACCGGCGAAAATTATGGATTCTACAGGACGAATCGTCTTCCACGACCACACCTCTCCAAACTGCGACTATTCAAGATGGAACAAATATTTTATTTAGGATCGCGAGAATTCCTCGACAACCGCCACTTATCCTTAAATTAATTCTAAAAAATCTTAACTTAAACGAGGAGACAAATCGATCCTCTCCGAATTGCGCAAGAAAATCTTAATTTTACAGAACGAGTCCCCGAAGATCCTACTTCGAGGAACTTTTCTTGCCCATCTTCCTAGGCTTCCCTCTACCCTGGGGGGCTCTGCCACGGGTCTTGCCGCGTCCTTTCGTCTTCTCCTTGGCTTTAGCGGCGCGCAGGTCCTTTTTCATCCTCGGGTCAACGACCTTGTAGCGACCCTTGACCCCGGGCGGCCTGAGGGCCCTCTTCTGGGCGGTGTGTTTCTTCGACACCACGTACGTCACCTCCTTCCTCGGCTCCTGGTGCGCTTTCTTGTACAACCTGCGAAAAAAAGTGGAAAACGATCTTTAATTAACGGTCTCTTCCAGGAAATCCCCTGGTACAAATCCCTTCTCCTCGTTCACCGAGAAAAAAAGCAACCCCACCATGGATACTTACGCTTTCATCTGCTTGGCCTTCTCCCTGTCGGTCAGGTCCTCGTTGTCCACCACGGCCTCGATCTTCTTCTTGGACCTTTCCAGCTTTCGCATGGCGCGCTTTCGCTTTCTCGCTTTGGCCTCCAGCACCTTTTTGATCGGACGCACGTTTAGGTCTTCCAGCCTCTTGGAATATTCGTCCACCAGCTCCTTCGGCACCGGGGCCTCCTTCCGCATGTGTTTCCGTTCGTCCTCCTGGAACCAGTCCGGCAGCTTCTCGTCATTGAAGGCGTACCGGTTCCAGGCCCCATCCTCCAGGTCCCTCCGGGCGCGCTTTCCGCTCGCCAACATCGCACCCAGGGCCAGTTCCTCCTCCGTCAGCTTCTGCTTCCGCTTCCGCGGCAGGGCCACGCTCTCCTTCGCCGCGATTTCGAACCCGTCCTTACCGCCCACTTTCTTCGTCCTGGGGGTGGACATCATCTCCTCCACGTCGTAGTCCGAGTCCTCGTCCTCGACGTCGGAAGCTGAACTCTTCTTCCGCTTCTTCTTATTCTCGTCCCTGAAAACGACACTATTTCTTTGAATTTCCCTGTGGATTTTTGAGTTTTGAAAAATTGTAGAATTCTTACGAAAATTTCCGGACATTTTGGAGAATTTCGAAGAGTCAGAGAATTCTCAGAAATTTTGTGACAGTACTTTTTCGAAAAATCTGTGAAAATTTTCCAAATTTCGCTAGAAATTCCCTCCAAGTTCTTAAAAATATTATTACCGGCTATCCTCGCCGAGGACGACACCGCCCTTGCTGCGGTACCGCTCGGCCATGCGATCGAGCTCAAAATCCTCGTCGTCCTCCTGCTCCAGGTTCTGGAACGCCTCCTTCTGGAACCATAATTCCGCCTTGGACGCTCTCTTCGCCCCCTTGTCCCTGTAGTCGAGGTCCGTTATCAGCGCGTTTTCGGGAACCTCCGAATCCTCATTTTTCCCAGAGGACATCCTGGATCTCGGGAGCTCTTCCTCGTCGTCCGAAGCGGAAGTGAGCCCCAACCCGGAGGTTTCGCTCTCGTTTTCGCTCTCGTTCTCGTTCTCGCTTTCGCTTTCCTCGGTCTTGTAGAATTTTCCGGAACTGTCCAGGTGCCCCGCGTCCTTGCGGTAGGTCTCCAGCTTCTTGCGCGGGACCTCGTCGTCGTCGTCCTCGGGTTCGCTCTCCGCCAGGACGTCCGGCTGCTGACTTGTGATCGTCTCCAGCTCCTGGCGCGTCTGGACCACCCTCAGGTCGAACATGTCGTCGCCCTCCAACTTCGGCCCCTCGTCGCCCTTGAGCACCATCTTCAGGTTAAGCCTCTCGTTCAGCTTCTGACGTTCCTTCGTCACCTTCTTGCGTTTTCGTTTGGCCTCCCGAGCCTCCTCCTCCCTCAGAGCTTCCACCTCGGCGCTGATCCGCGCGTCGTCGGCGTCCTCCAGCTCCTCCAGCGTCAACGGCGGTTTTTCGGGCTCGGGTTCGGCTTCGGGCTCGATTTCCGCCCCGTTGGCGTTCTCCAGCTCCTCCTTCAGGGTCTTCCACCACTTCAGGAGGTTCCTGATATCCTTCCGCCCCAGGACCTTGATGTCCTTGAGACATTCTCGGATCTCCTGTGTCGTCGACGGGTGGTTCTCGATCCTCTCGTCGTCCAGGGCGATTTCGGCCACGCCCTGGAGCGCCTCGAGACCGCTCTCGTGCGCCAGGAATTCCGTGACCGGCAGCACCCGGTGCAGGGTGTAGTCGTTCTCCGGATATCCCTCGGCTTTCTGCTTCTTCTGCCTTTCCGGGTGCAGCAGGTTTATTTTGCTGACTGGTTCCATTTGTAGCTCGGAAAAAACGTATTTCAAGTCGAGAAACTTTGGATCCAGCTTGTCCGGGGCTATATAGTACTGGCACACGACGTAGATCTCCGCCGACTCCGATCGGGAGGCTTGGGGCTTCGTTGCGTGCACCTGGAAGCGAAGAATGGGGTAAAATAAAGGCGACTGATTTTTTCTCTCAAGGCTGAGCAAAAAAATTAGTCTCTAATTTACGACTTTCTACATTGAATTATTTCCTTCTCCAATTATTTTCTAATAAAAAATTTAAAATTTATCGGATTAAATTTGTTCTAATAAAATTTTAAAAACGAAACAAAAAAAAAGAATCGGCTTTGAGGTGGAAAATTCTATACCTTCTTGAACAGCTGATTGAGTACCCAGAGCAGAGGATTGTAATTCTTCGACCTGAAGATCTTGGTGACGAACCAACCTCCGCGTCTGAGGAATTGCGAAGCGACTTTGATGGCGGACAGAGTGAGGGTGGCCTGCTGGTAAGCGTCGTGCAGCCAGTTCTTACCCACATTCGGAGCGCCGTCGTTCAGGACGACGTCTGCCTTCCAGGTCTTCAGTTCCCTGGAAAGGGCTACCCGGCACTTGTCCGTCGTGATGTCCTCCATCAAGCTGATACACCCTGGCACGGGTTTGATGGGCACCAGGTCCACTCCTATTACGATGGAGGAAACTGGCATGTTCTGCCGGGCCACTTGCATCCAGCCCCCTGGTGCCGCGCATAAATCGATGCATACCCTCGACCTCTGTAGGAATTCGAACTTGCGGTTCAACTGGATCAGCTTAAAAGCAGCTCGAGATCTGAAACCTAAAAAATGGTTGGGGATAGGAAATAGTTCAAAATACACATAAAAGAATTTGATTTTTCCAGAAATTTAGGTTTTTGAAAAAATGTCAGTTTTCTAAAAATTGGGTTTTCCGGGAATTCAGGTATACACTCACATATATTGAATATATATATTACATATATTATATAAAATAATATAAAAAATATATATATTTATTAATAAATATTATATTATATTTTATCAACAAGATATACTTGTTACTTACCAGTCTCTTTGGCCAGCTGATAGTACTTATCCTTGCGTTGCTTTCCGGTTTTCACCTTTTTCCCCATTTTGTTGTTTTTTCAAATTGCAGCTCGGAGAATAAATAAAACTACAGCCGTAAGTAAAATTCACTTGACGGCGAATAAGTAGCAAAATGCTACAACTGTTCCTTTTCGAAAGTCGGCATTAGAGTTTGAGATTTTGAGGTTAGGCCAAACACAAACACGTGGATCATGAGCGTGGAATAAATAGAACTATGAGATCTAACCCTATCGCTAATCTCACGTCGTGTCTTATGATTTTAGTAACGACTTCTCACTGCAGATGGCGCAAAGTAAAAATTCTGGCGGCAAATAGCCAAATTCGACGCCTGTAAGTGCGTCACCCCTAATAATAATTTTGCAACTTTTAATAAACGTTTCTTTGGAAATTGGGGAATAAAAAATAAAAATTATTGAAATAAATATTATCAATACTTTTTTCTCAAAGAAATCTGCACATTCAAAAAACTTTATTTAAATACATACAATTCTTACTTAACAATTACAATTCTTTTTCCAGTTCCTTTATTGCAAAGTAAATCGGAATCGGTAGTCGAGTGCAGGAAAACTTCCTTTTGAATCAATCTGTTTGTCCTAAACGGATAATTCAGCTCCGACAGTGTTACGGTACCATTACCTGATTCCCTGGGATCACGGCTCAATCTCCCCTAGATATATCTGCTTGTCGCTCGATCCGGAACAAACTGAAAAGAATGAAGAATATTTTGTTATATTACAAAATCTGTTTTTTAATTAAAACAAAAAAAATCGGAATCTCGTTTAAAATCTACTCAGATTTCAAAATAATAATAATAACATAACAATACTAACAATAGTAAAGAAAAATCGGTACAAAATTGACATTTTTTGTACCAATTACCACAAAAACTCACACCAAAAATGTCAATTTTGGTAGCAAATATTACAAAAATGCGATTTATTACCGATTGGTTCCTTCGGGTGAAAATCGACGTCATTGACCGATCCATTGTGTCCTGGTAATCGATAGAGTATCCGCCGACTCGTCGTGTCCCAGATGTAATGGAACCGGTCGGAAGATCCCGCTGAGACTTTGCTGCCGTCAGGCGACCAGGCGCATCTCAAAAGATTCTGAAACAGGAAGAACAGCAAAGTTTTAGTTTTTCTGAAATATTTCTCCGATAATTCGCTCGATGTTTCCACAAGACTCGCAGCGAACCTTCTCGAAATTGTGCTGGTGTCCAGATAGGATCTTGACGCATCTCTCGTAAGGCGCGAACGGTCTCACATCCCAGATCCTGAGACTGTTGTCCATGGCGTTGGAGAGGATGTACGAGCCATCCGGGCTGAGACTCAATCCGGTAACGGTGTCCGAGTGTCCCTTCAATTTATACAGAACCGCATCCTTCCTCAAGTCCCAAACCTTGATGTCGTTGTCGATCCCACCGCTGATCACCTGCTCCGCGGTATCGTTGAACGTCACCGCGGTCACCTGAGAATACCCATTCGCACCTTCTAAATATCCAATAGAAATTACAAGTATCGATTTATACCAACGTTTTCAAACGAAATTTCTCACCTGATAGATGTTGTTCAAAGCGAAGCACTGGCCTCGTTTCCTAGGGTCCCACACTCGGATGGTGCTGTCGTCGCTCCCCGAACAAATCAGGGTGGGTCCCCGGCGAGCTCCCGAGACCGAGTTGACGAAGGAGCTGTGACCTTTGATCTTCTTCACGCGAGTTCCAGAAGCTAGGTCCCAGAGACCCAAGGTCAGGTCGGTGCTGGCCGTATACAAATGGTTACCATCCGGGCTGAAGTGCATCTCCATTACGGCGCCGTTGTGTCCCGACATAGCCGAGATGTTTTCGCATTCCCCATACACGTTCCAGATATCTGAGTATCGATAATCGATCGATAATTATGGATAATTAACCGTTTGAGTCCTGGAGGTCTTAGCCTGAGCACCGCGAAGGCGCTCCTTTTATTTTATGTTTCAAATTGCCGAGCGACCCATGTGGAGTGAATAAGGATTTATGTAAATTTGACATGGCAATTAACGTGTTAAGCATTCGCGGCAAAAAGCCGATTAATAGGGTATTGGTCAGTTGGTAGGTGTTGGCGACAAAAAGCCGATTAATAGGCTAGCGGCCAGTAAGGTGTTAATAATAGATGAGATTTCTCGTAATCTTACAGATCTGTCTGTCGAAGCCGGTAGAGGCCAAGTACTGCCCATCCGGGTGGAACTCCAGAGAGAATACATCGCCCTGGTGTCCCTCCAGTAACATGATAGGTGCCATTAGAGAGGAGGTTCTCGGTGGTCCCTGGAATTGGTATGAGAATTCCCAAAATGGATTTACTTGATTTTGGTCGAATGTAATGAAGGAAGAATAAAAAAAGAGAAACGCACGCTCTGGATAACAGCCTTCTCCCTGCTACTGAAGACCACCTCATTTTTGGTGCGCTTCGACGCCGGTACCAGCGCGAGGATGTCATCGCCTTTCCTCTTATCCAAAATCGGCATGTTTAGGCCGTGTGTCTTTATTCACCTCCTTTCTCGAGTCTCGAAGATGCAGTTATTGGCAGCAATCGGTAACCAGTAAACAATAAACAACACACACGAATTTTTAGGTTAGAATTCAACAGCCTGAATCCATGGAACAAGGAATTATGGCGGAAAGTCCATGGTTCTTACCATCTTACCCCTACTCTCTTTTTCAAATTTTATCTTTTTTCAAAAATTCACTTTTTTTGGCAACAATGAATTATCTCTTTTTTTCAGTAATAATAACAATAGTAAGAATAACTACAATAATAATATTATAAGTAGTAAATTTAGTACAGAAATATACTAACATTAATAATAATAATAATAATAAGTGATAGCAATAATAATAATATCAGTAAGTAAATAATAGCAATAATAACAGTACTAAAAAAACTCCTAATTTTGCGAGAATCAATTATTCGAAAAAATCATGTTTGAAAATATTCGAAAATGCGGAAAAAACCGAAGAATACCCCTCTTCGAATGCGAATCATGCCGTTAGATCCAAGATACCAGTGGTTCTTTCCATTGGAACTGGGAAACTTCGTGATCCATACTAAAGGGTCTCTACCCTCTACTAATTCGGCACGAAAAGCAGAGAAATAAATAAAAATCAAAAATAAAATATTCATCTTCATTGGAGAAGAAATGATTACGTTTCTTCTTCCAGTCTGATATCTGCTGGCATTTAATTAGAAATCGACGAACAAAAACACCGTCAATTCGGGTTGAAAAACCAGAAGAGGTTAGCCCACGTGGTTTCTGCTTTATTTTCCAAAATATTGAAAAGAAGCGAAAGGTGTTTTCTGTGTTACTCAGTGACTTGAATCTTACATTGTCAAATTTTGGATTTTGGTTTGAGAATTAAACTAATTTAAGGTATCGGTAGTTGTTTTCTAATTTGTTATTTATTTTCCAATGATTGGAGGTTTTATGTAAAATTGATGGCAGTTGTTATGGTGTTAACTATAATGTCTGTAGGAATGCATAATTTTCATAGAATAGTTATTTGGTAATTTGATTAATCTTTGATGTCATGAGTATATAAATAATAATTTTGTTCTAGTAAATTAATTGCCAAAAATATATTTACAAATTTTTACGATTGCCTTGATCTCACACGCTTACAAAAACTTTATTTTTAACTGTACCACAGATGTACCGAGAAAACGGCGAAACAACTTCGCAAACACAAAAATGGTACGAGGAGTATCCAAAGGCTTCGGAGCCTTCCAAAAACACGGGAGTCAAATCGGAGCTCGAAATCATGGAGCTCAAAGAGGAGGGAAAGAAGTGCTTAGAAACGGAATCCGCGGCTTTTCAGTTGAAACAATCCAAGTCGCACGACTCGGAACTTTCTTGGCTGAGAACAGCCCTGACCAAGGGAACGACTTCGGATAAAGTGGCAGCCAGCATAGTCATGATCCAGTCGAAACCAAAGTACAACTTATCTCGATTGGCGTCTCTGATAGCTCAGGTAAAAACTTCGAAGCACAATCAATACAATCTGGTGATCGACTCCTTGAAAGACCTGTTCCTGTCGGACCTCTTACACCCTCGGTACAAACTATTGAAGTTCGAGGAGCAGGATTTCGCCAAACTGGAGGAG
Organism: Gasteruption jaculator; assembly: GCA_949825005.1. Lineage (NCBI taxonomy): Eukaryota > Metazoa > Arthropoda > Insecta > Hymenoptera > Gasteruptiidae > Gasteruption > Gasteruption jaculator. Next base: position 7,389,635 of record OX463773.1, on the reverse strand, counting down.
CTGGAGAACTCGAAGTTCCGGAAAAAACAAGTTCTCGCGCTTTGGTATTTCGAGGACCAACTGAAAGAGCACTACGAGAGGTTCGTGGCTTCTCTGTCGACCGTGGCTTCCGATACGGTGGACAGCAATCGAAAACTCGCGGTATCCACGATGAACGAACTCCTAATGGGGAACGGAGAACAGGAGCATAAACTTTTGGAGTTTATCGTCAACAAGATCGGCGACCCGAGTCCGAAAGTAGCTTCGAAAGCGGTCTTCTGCTTGAACCGACTGTTGCGAGAGCACCCGAACATGAAACTGGTGGTTCTGAGGGAAGTGGAGAAGCTGCTTTTCCGCAAAAACGTGGCACCCAGGGCGCAATATTATTCCACTTGTCTTTTGGCGCAATTCGTGCTGGACAAGGACGACGTCGAAGTGGCGAATCACCTTATCGACGTCTATTTTGCATTCTTCAAAGCTTCCCTGAAGAAGGGGGAACCCGATACGAAGATGATGGCAGCGATTCTAACCGGAGTCAACAGAGCGTATCCCTTCTCCAAGTCCGACTCCGGCGCTTTGTTCGAACATATAGACTCGATTTATAAAGTGGTCCACGTAGGATCCTTCAGTGTCGCTCTGAATGCGCTGAGTTTGTTGCATCAAGTGGTCGGAAGGAATCTGAACCAGGCCGACAGATTCTATTCGGCCTTTTACAGGAAAATGTTCGACCCGCAGATCGCGGTTTCCAATAAACGAGCGGTTTTCCTGAATTTACTCTTTCGAGTTCTGAAGAACGATCACAGCATCGTCCGACTTCGCTCTTTTATCAAACGAGTTCTCCAAGTTTCCCTATATTTTCCTGCGAACATGATCTGTGCCACTTTGTACGTGATTTCCAAAGTCCTCCAATTTAGAAAAGACGCAAAGTACATTTTCAGAAATTCAGCCGCTAAACGCAAGAATGCGGAAAGCTCGAAAAGCGAAGAGGAAAAAGAGGACCGCGAAGAGGAAGAGAAGCAACCGAACGAGCAGAATATCGATCTGATGCTGCCAAATGTTAAAATCGACGAAGAGATCGACTTGAAAGTTGAAGAAACGAAAGAAGAAATCGATAACGACAAGGAATACGATCCGTTCTGCAGAAACCCTGTCTTCGCTTGTGGCAAAAGTATCAACGAAGAACTTTACGCCCTTTCCGCGCATTTCCACCCTACGGTTTCTTTATTCGCGAACACGATTTTGGAAGGTGAGTTGATTTCGAAGAAATTCAATTTAATTTCTTTATCGATACGCATAAAAAAAATTCTTTTTTCTTCTTCAGGAAAACCAATAATTTACACGGGTGATCCTTTGGAGGACTTGAATTTGATACGATTCTTGGACCGTTTCGCATTCAAAAACCCGAAGAAACTGGGGGAGAAGAAAGTCACGAAGAAAAATGATCCCTTGGCTCATCGGGCGGCTTACACGCCAAGGGGTGTGAAATCCATGGCCGTGGATAGCGCTGCTTATGTAAACGAGAGCGAAACGCGGATCCCCGTGGACGAACTTTTCCTGTATAAATATTTGAAAAGAAGAAGCGAATCCCGAGGAACTGAAAAACCCCCAGAAGACGAGGACGATGACAACGAAAGTGTCAATAGCGAGGAGTTCAACGAGATGATGGACAATTTCAACAAGGATCAAGACCTCGACGAATTGGACGTCGCTGCTGATTTGGGGTCTATGAAGATGAAGAAGAAAGGTAGAGAAAAAGAGAATTAATTATCCTGAGCTAATTCTGCTAGGGTCAAACTAATTTTTTTTCAGACGTAACTTAAGAATTTCTTAATTTTTGTCCACGAATGTAATTATTGGTACGAAAAAAAGGGACAAGAATTTGTTTCGAGCCTTTCTTATTTCCGGTGTTTTTTTTCGCATTTCGGATCTGTTTTTACAATTTTTAAGCGCATATTAGAAAATTTGAGATCCTTACCAAAAAAATTTCTAATTTTCTCTAAAAATGTGCACTTTAACTCTTGGGGGCACAGTGGGATTAAAAGTGTCCCATCTTTTCGATGCACCATAATGCATGGTGGGACATTTTTAATCCCACCTCGAAATTTTGCAATAGCTGCATGTGCATAGGCACTATTTGAGTCCTACCCTCCAACAACAAATTCGATTAAATAATGATTATTTTTTTTACTTTTTTTACATTATGTGATACCTTCATTAATAAAAATACAGCAATTTTGTTTAATTTAAAACGCAATAAATTTTCTGCGCAACATGGGTCTATTTTGACCTGAATTCCTGTGCCGCAAAGAGTTAAAGGGTTAAATCAACATTTAATTTTAGGTAAAAATGCGGATTTGGAGGATGAAGATGGGGATGAAGACAGCGACATAAGTCTGGAAGATGGTATCGATGAAGATGATGATGATGATGACGAAGAAGATGAAGATGAAGCCGATGAGGAAGAAATGGGAAATTTCAAATCGAAGAAACAAAACGGAAAGGCAAACAAAGGTTTCGATGAATTCGATGACTTCGAAGAGGATAACGATGACTTCGAAGACATGGATGACGACTTCAGCGATATGGATTTCAATGACGAGGAAGAGAGCGAAGAGGAAACTCAGTCACGGGGTAAAACGAGCACGGGGAAGAAAAAGTCGAAGAAGAATTTTGGCAAATTCGACGACAGTGTCTTCGTGTCGGCTGAGGAATTCTCGGCGATGTTGGAGGAGCAAGGCAGGAAGAAAGGAAAACACGGTGGTAGTAACGATCTCAGTAACTTCGACAACGCCAATGCGAAGCAACTTAATTGGGAATTGAAGCGTAATGAAAAGATAAGGGGAATCCCCGAGCACAAGAAGAGAAAAGGAGCGAAGAGGAACTTCCATAAGAAGTTCAACGACAAAAATGCGAAACGTATCAAGCGGTGATTTTCGACGCCGATAACGCGTGTGCGAATGAACGGAATTGTTCGATGAGAATGTAAATGTAAATTAAATACATGAAAGTACGTCGGTTTTTACTAATTCTCTTATTTTTCTTTGTTAACGAAAGTTCCACGATGTCGAGGAGAGGCAAAATTGTGATTCGAAGAATTTCGATGAACGAAAATTGATCGAAGAGTCGCAGCGATTCGATGTGAGAGGGCCAGAAAAAGAAGAGCAATTTTATGGTACTACAAAATACATTTGAAACATCCGTAAATTTATACAGTTGATTTTTAAAGTAGCGGTACTGACATTTCTCTATTTTCAAAAAATTGAGAAAATAAGAAAAGAGAACAATGAAAATTATTCGTAGGTACAGTTTCTTCTCTTCGAGCCGGGCGAAGTTCAACGAAAGTTCGGAGGAAAGAAATCGATACCGTAACTCGTGTTGGAAAGTCATACAAAATATCCCTTTCTCCGATTAACGTTAATGGCAAACTCCAAGATCTTCGGTTTGTACAAATAAATAACAATAAATGTGAGCAATTTCCCAGTTTTCGTTCCTCCGACTGATTTTTCCTTCTCAATTGGTAAATCATTCGAAGCTTCCGTTTACTTAGTATCACATTTTTTTATATAATTGTTTTAAGTCTCTGTACCTGTATATAATGTTTCCGAGTAATTAAAAAAAGCTCGTGTTTGTCATTTGTATACATTGCTCGAGGTCAGTTCAAACTTTCTTTTTACGAATGTCAACATTAAAAAAAAAGGAAAAAAACAAAAAAATTATATATTTCATGTATGGATAACTTATGTATCTATTTCGTAGTCACCGTTTACGTGATAAAGAAACGCGATGAAAATTGAATGTCTCTTTTTCGCAATTTGAAATTTGTCTTCCTCCCAAACGCGATTGGCTATAATTTCGTTTGAAATGTACGCATCGATAATGAGCTTTGAAGAAACCAATCGTTGAGTTATACAATTTGAGCATTTTTCAATTGTTTAAATTCCCTTTTCAATTTTGCCCATGTTTAAAATTGTTTTAACCCTCAACGCTCCGTAGGCTCCGCTACGGAGACATTTTACACGTACAAGCAACTCCTCCCTCGGATTGGAAAGGGTTAAATATTATAATTAACCGATTATTCGGTATCTCGATAATTGGTAAATAAAAGAACCACTTTTAGAATATAAACAGTCTAATTTCTTGGATGATCATCGATGAACACTCGAATGATCGATGTGTACATTCTTCGCTCGTATCGAAATATCCTGCAGACAATCAATCGGACCGAAATAAAAAAAAGACTCAATTTCGCTTTGCAATGGAGTTTTTGGGGAATAGCGTCTCAAGGTTTCACCTGGAAAACCATCGAAGCGAGCTATTCCTCCCAAGTACTCGTTTCGATACCAACTAATTAAAAATAGTCCAAAGCGTAACGAAAAATAAGCTTTTTATATTTTCGCATTCGTTCGTAAGCTAGTTTGTTCAAAGCCACTGTGTAACTGATACAATGAAAACGTAATAGAACTAGAGAGAAAAAAAAAACATTGAAACATTTGAATCCTTTAAAGTTTGAAATAGATTATACGTAAAAATAATGGAGGTTTCTTCATTTTTTTTGTATGGTTTTTCATGTTTTTTTTTTATAAATGGACGCACATGCTTTTAAGAGTAACCCCCAATAATCGTCACGTTTTCTCCCTTCTCTTTTTGTGATTTTGGTTTCTCACGAGTCTTTAAATACGACAGATCTTAAAACGTGCTGTGTACGCGTATCGGAAGGCGGCCGAGGGCTACTCTGTGTCTGGTTTGGTGCCTTCTTCGTCATTGGCAGGACTGTGCCACGTTAATCTTTCCTCGTAAAATCTAATAACAATCTGTGGGCATTTGTCGTTCGCGACACGAGCCGGTACCAAGTCGGCATCGTCCGTTCCCTTCCATTTCATGAGGAACATCAATTCTCCGCTGGAATCCGTCGCGCCAATGATCCGTTCCGGTTCCAAGTTCCTGTCGAACCCTTAAATAAAAACAAAAGAAAAGTTAATAGCCTTTTTTTTTAAATAAAAACAATCAACTCGAAACTTGAAATCCGTCCTTTCGATCCAATACGGATATTTCAGAGACTCGTACCTTCGGGTTTCTTTTCCTCTGTAGATTTTTTCTTCGCTTGAGTCGGCGTCGGTGTACTCGAACTTTTTCTCTTTTTCTGCTCCTTCTCTTCGTGACGTTTCCCCGACGCAGCGGCTTCTTTCTTCTTACGTTGTTCTTCGAACTGAGCTATTAAATCGGGACAGTCGAGATTCTCCTCTGGTTCCCAAGTGTTTTCATCATTTGAATATCCTTTCCATTTTAGAAAGTATTCCACCTTTTGCAAAAGAGACCAGTGTTTATATATTTACTTATTTATCTACTAAATTTTATTTGCAATTTGAATATGTATAAAAAATTCAATAAAAGGGAAATAAAGCGATTCTCACCTTGCCTTTAACCACTCTCCTGTCCAATACTTTCTCCACGCTGAATTCTTCTTCAGTTTCTCCTTCGGTCGCTGGAGATTCTTTGGATTTGCTCATTTTTTATAATCTGTAACCCAATTGTCAATTTTAACGGTAGTAAATAAAGAATTGTTCTGTTTTTTTTTCCAGTGACTTTCTCTGTTTGTGATAAATTCCGAAAACAAACAGTGAGTAAATATAATTCAGCATTTATATCATCGAGTGGCCGATCGGACGCGAGAATGCTGTTGAATCGCTAGCGGGCGGTAAAGAGTTAACATTAACGACTAACTTAGATAAAAACGTTACTTTTTATGCCCATGTATAGGAAATTCTCGCTCTCATTTACTTGTAGTTAAACATCTATTTCGTTTGTCACATTTATTGGAATCGAGATCACCTGAGATTTTTTTCTCGAATTAATTTCAATACATATTTACATACTATACGTCGAGCTTCAAATTGTAATAAATAAATTTGATACAAGAATTTTGAAATTTGTCATTGGAATTCCTTGCCGTTTCCAAACTTTTGAACAGTAGTGTACAAGAATCTGTACAGGCGTACATCTATAAGGCACAATGGAGCTAAAAATTCATGTGTTTATGTATGTATGTATGTATGTATGTATGTATGTATGTATGTATGTATGTATGTATGTATGTATGTATGTATGTATGTATGTATGCATATGTTTTGCAAAGGATCTTCAAGATGACAAACCAACATTGTAGGTTTTCAATATTTTCATAAATCGTTGCACTGTAATTCAACAAGAAAGCAAATAGAGAAGGGAGGGAATGCTGATTCTTCAAAACTCGCTATATGGGAAGAAACCCACGTGAAGCTGCAACGGATCGGAAACGAATGCGGAAATGCAAAAGTACATTTTCCCGCCCGAATGTATCAAATTCGGGGATACTATTACTTTTGCAGGGATTTCGTGCACTACCGGTACCCCGTCGTGTGCTTCGCTGTGTTACATTTCGGAAATAACAATGGGACTGAAAACATAAATAAGACTAACCGAAAACTGACCGAGGTGCATAGGACACGAGCGTGTGCATGCATGTACGATTTTTGAAGAGGAAATAACAGAAATTAGCGGTAATGCAATAACGCGAGGAACGAGTGTCGATTGAAAATAGGAGAATCGTGAGCGATTTTAGCGAGAATCGTAATAACAAACGTACGCGATAGCGAGGTCGCACGAAATGGAGTGCAAAATGGCGGTAAAAAGCCGCCAGAATCGGAGAGCAATGTATTTCAGAGAGAATAGGTGTCGGTTTGCGCGCAAATGGGTAAACGTTCAACTCATAAATATACTTTTCCACACTACCTGAATTGCGCGACGCTGGGATAAGTCGGTCCACGAGTTTCACCGCTGTTTGCCGCTACTTCGTTCAACACGTTTCCTGGGTCCAGCTCAACTCCCTATCGTTGCGAGACAGACGCGTAGTCTTGAACGTAATAATAACAGCCTCTCCTCTCACTAGCGCCTATGGCGTCCTACGTCGGTGTGACGCTCGCTCGTTGGTCGTTGATAGCTCGAGCGGTCTCGTTTCTCGACGCTTTGCCGCGGAAAAGGTAACCGTCGTGCCGCCATCTTGGAAATTTTAAATATACCCAGACTCGAGTAGTAATTTTTATAGTAACTTGAGTAGAAATTGGAATCGTAGCTTGAATTGGAACTGCAATAGTAACTTAAATGGTTACTCATAATGATAATGTAAAAAAATTGTAAGTCAATTGTAACTCGAGTTCTCAAGTGTTCGAATTTGTCTACGCGCCGCTACAATTTCTATTTTGCGCCATCTGTAGTCGGTAATGACAGTTACTAGGGACATAACGATAGTCGCAAGTTCGAGTAGGAAGCTTTTATCGATAAACGCTAATATGTTCTGTTGATACAAAAATTTAAGGATTTAATTCACGATTGACAGTAAATTACAGTATTAAATATATCACAAATAATCGTTATTATCGTCGCTGTAAATGAATTATTCTTTAATAAGATTTGATTTGGAAATAAGAGAATACTCATTTTTCCACTGGATTCTTTTCCTGTGGCGGGAAATTTAATTAACTTATCTCTCTTTTGATGCTAAATTTGCGAAAATCCTTACATCAAATATTACTTCGTCCCGAAATAACAAGAATAGAGGCACGGTTTTTTCGAACTCACAAGAGCCGTGTTCAAAAAGGAAAAAATGACCGTTTCTATTTTTCCTTTCCTTCATCCAAATATTTTTTACAAACACACGGGCGCGCGCACACACACACAGGCACACGGATAGACTTCGATCTCGCCTATCTAAATAAAATCTTATCGAACCGAGTCGTAGAATTTAATTTCAGCAATAATACAAAATAGTAAGATAAGATAAAACAATTACAGACGATACAACGTAAAATTCCGTTGAAATTTAAATTCTACCGATTAGAATTACCTTTTTTTTTAAACATGAATTCATTCGTTATCATTCATGGCACTGATAAACTGCTTACATGTATCGTAAAATACGAATCTCATGAATAAGAATTGTTTTCTATTTTAATTACCGATCAGACGTCGATCGTTTGGTAATTACAATAAATCCGAGCGGAAGAGTGCAATTACGTTGCACGTCGAAGTGCGATACCGGTCGAAAATGAATTCCAAAATTAAGTCGATCTTTAAGCGGCAAATTTCACAGCCCAACCACACCCTCGATATTAATTCGAATAAGGACAAGATTAACCAGGATTATAAAATGAGTTTAACTACCGTTCGACGCCAAAAGAGTTTGGAGGCTTTGCCCACTACCGAGAGAGAGGACCTTGTTGTTTTTCGCAACAATCGGGTCAAAAGACGGCACAAGTAAGACTGAAATTTCAGTTTTTGTGGATTTTGAGAAAAAAAAGATTTACTTTGGGTGAATTTTTTTTCTCTGACCTATATTTCTTTAATTTAAGAACGATTAGTTTATTAATAATCTTCCTCTTTAATTTACATTAAATATATAGATTATTTGTAATTGGAGATTTTTTTTCGTTAAAATTCGAATTTTATTTGTTTAAGTAATTTTGTTTATTTTATTTGATTTGTTTTGAGGAATTATCATTTTTCTATTTCTTTGTTGCTTTTTTCCTTTATTTTAAGTTATAAATAATGTAGGTAACATATTTTTCAATTAACAATTAATTTCATTAATTTAATGAAAGTCAAAATTTCTACAAAATTTCCACAACACTTTTATTTATAATTTTAGCGTGCACTCTTTGATGTCTCTGGGAGCCTTGGAAGACATCTTGCAATGTTCGATATGTAACGGACGCTTAAACAAGCCCAAAATGCTACCCTGTCAACATACGTTCTGCCAAAAATGTCTAGAAAACGGGGGGAGTATTTCCACGAAAAAAGGTGCGAAAGATTCTTGGGATTTTCAAATACCACCAAAAATAAAACTAATTATTTCTAGTTGACTCAATCACGAAAGTAGTTAAAATTACTAGAAATCGGCGTTGCCCCGCTTAGGCTAATTTCTATGAATATCGTGGTATAGTATATTTTCAACTATAGCGATATTTGGAATTACTATAAATCTTTTCCAATCCATATAAACATTTTTTTATTAGCGACCCTCGTTGAAATAATTCCTTTTTCAACAATAAATCGTTAATAAATCTTAAAATAAATCGAATGCACGGTAATTATCTTTGCTGTCAACACGTTAAACGTTTCAGATTTAATAATTATTATCTGCCCGATCTGTCATTTAACCGTCAGCGATAAGAAGAGCACGCAGGATTTGCCGACGAATCTCTACATCGAAAGTTTATTGAAAATTGTGGAGAGTCACGACGATAAAAGCGAAATCAACGAAAGGACGCCGATCGTCACCTTTGCCCCTTTGCCAAAAGTGTGCGAAGGAAATGCAGAAATTGACTGCGAAACGTCCGCCACTTACAATTGCTGTAAATGCAAAACATCTTCTACGCGCGACAATAGATGTCGTCATTGTAAAGAGGTGAGACGAAAATATTTTTTTTTAAAAAAGGCGTTAACTTCTATAGTGTTGCACTTGGTAGGCTATACTGAACTTTAGAATTGACCCTACGCCACCTAACGTTGTTTATAAACAAGAAACTTCAAGTGGCCTCACAAAAGGGGATCTCATAAAAAAAAGTATAACATATCTATTTGTAAAGAACTATGTTGACCTTCGAATAATCTTGAACGCGCCACCAAAATAGACAACTGTTAGTGCCCCCCTATTTCCCCCTCGAAATACAGGGACGCGCATTCCACACTTTTTCTTTATTTCTTCTATATTTTCACACTTGCAAAGAAGCAATGTCGTAGGACGCAAACTTAAAAAATGGACCAATTACAATGTAGTATTTTTTAATAGAAGGGACAATTCTTTATTGCGATTAGTCGATATTTATTTTCATGGCATTAGGGATTTTTTTGTGTAAAGGTCCTTAGGCTGGAAAGTTTTCAAATGAACATCCCGTATTAACACTATGCCATCCGGTGGCACCACGTTGGTGTCATGCGAAAAACCTATCGGGCAAGCGTCGGTGGCACCACGTTGGTGTCGTACATAAAGATTTATCCCGGCGCCAAACGAAAGAATCCCGATCGTGAGGACGACAAAGTGTTAATTGAGAATAGTTTTCCAATTTCTGAAATGGAATGAGATTTCCTTTAAAAATACTTCCCATGGATGTGAAATATGTTCTAATTCCTTTTTGCCCCAAAGGTATTTTGTACAGTTTGTTGGCCATTGCACATAACTGAGTTGCGGAATCAGCTTGGGATCATAGCAATGCAGCTGGAAAAGACGTCCAACAAATTCGAACACAAGATTCATGATTTCAGGGTAATTGTTATTGCTAATTATTGTGTCTTTACATACTCTGTGAGAAGGTATCGACGCCATTTTGGAAATTTTTCAATCAACCAAAGAAGTCACGGACAAGGATCCTGACGGAAATTGACTGATTTCAGACAAAAGTGGAAGAAATTAAGAACACTATCGACAAAGACATCGAAGCAAGAATTACGGTATTGAGATTGGAACGGGAAGAAAAGTTCAAATTAGCAGAAAACATGAAATTGAGAAGTGAGCAAAAAGCCGAGGAGATTCAAACGAAACTACAACAGCACCGAAAGGACATCGGTGACCAGAAAGAGGAAATCTACGAAAGTTTGTCGGACAATCATGAAAAGGTGAGTTAGTATTTTTTTAATTTCTTTTTTTGCTTCTACATTAAGGTTATGACGGATCAAAATACTGGACAAAAAAAGCGTCCTCCATTTTTTCCGAAATCGGAAATATTGAGTTCGATAGTGAAATGTTTTTTTCAATTGTCTTTTCTTGCGCTATAAGATAATTCGAATTGGACAAAATCCCGGGCAAACAAAAACCTCCCCCATTTTTCTCAAAAATCATTTTATTTTTCCTTCTTCCCCAAAAATAAAGGTTGTCACACAACAAAATTTCAGACCAAAAAAAACGCCGTCCTTTATTTCCCCAAAAATCGCCGACATTAACTTCGCTTATTTAATTTCATTTTGTTCATCCATGAGAAAGTTATGATGTAACAAAACGCTGTATGTGTGTGTGTGGGGGGGGGAGGCGACCCCCTCCTCCTTTTTCTTCTTCTTCTTCTTCATCCCTTGCAAATAAAATGTGGACCATCCTACCTGTCGTACACAGAATCTCACAGTATTGATCACTCAGGATGAGTGTGTGCGTGCGTGTGTGTATATGTGCGAGCGTGTTCGGGTTTGTACGAGTGAGCGAGGAAGAGAAAGGGAGGAATTTCAGGGTGTTTTCAGAGGGAGCATTGGAGAACGTTGGGGCAAATGGTATTTCCAGGGTTAAACCCTTCTTTGAGTTCCTTCGTTCCTTTTTCCCGTGAGCGCGTCGAGCGGTTTCTCCGTCTCCCTCCGGAGCGTCCAAAGACGTTGCTCCCAATGGAAAGAGAGATCCTCGTGGATACTGTGTGTTATCGATGGTATCGCGCCGTTGGCCGTGTGGGTGTGTTTTGGAGTTCGTGTGCGCGGGAGAAAGGGACAGATGAAAATTTTGTATGAGAACCAGAAGAGTATGTAATAGTATTGCATGGGTGTACGTATACAAGAGTGCACGAGCAGCCAGAGTCTGCTGCTGACAGCCCATTACCACTGTACAAACGCGCGACCCCCTTCAGTTTTCGCGAGGGATGAAGATGGAAATACTGTTGAGAGGTAAAAGGAGAGACGAGAGGGAGAAAAATGGAGCTTGATTTCAGCCTTTATGATATAATTTATATACCGGTCTTTTTTTTTATTTACCTCAAAATAATGAGGAATCCAGAAATTGCCGTGCCTATGCTTTCATGAAAATCAACCCTCGCCGTTCGGAATTTTTTCCTAATAATAATTTTTTTTCATGGTTCTTTGAAATTGAAATTCTACTGATGAGAATTGCATTCTTCTAAATACCCAATATATTATTTAATAGATTACAAATCCAACCGGTAACGCAATAACCCATTTACTAAATTAATTATCAATTGCTAAATTTGTATTCATCAATTTCCCAATATCAATTCAAAATTTTTATAATTATACATACACATCACATAGAATATTGAAACTAACGGGTTTTTAACCATAATTTTTTTTTATGGTTTGTTGAAATTGAAATTCTACTGATAAGAATTGCATTCTTCCAAATTCCCAATATATTATTTAATAGATTACAAATCCAACCGGTAACGCAATAACCCATTTACTAAATTAATTATCAATTGCTAAATTAATAATTTAGCAATTGATAATCAATTGAGTAAACAATCTAATTTCAACAAACCATAATTTCTTTACGGTTTGTTGAAATTAGAATTCTACTGTTAGGAATTATATTTATCTCATTTCATGTTACATTATCCACTAGTTTGCAAATCCAATCGATAATCAATAACCCATTCGCCAAATTAATCATCAATTAAAAAAAAATCAGAATTTTACCAAAACTTCCCATTGTTTCCCCATAACCTTCCCAACACTAATATCTTTGTCTCAGAAAATCATTCGATAATAATTGTTGAAATCTTCATGGAATTGTGGAGGACGATAAGGTCGAATTAAAATTCGATCTAAAATATAACAATAGCCCTGATTCGAAATCAATGATAAAAAAGGAATTGCAAGAAAGGGAAAAATATAAATGCAGGGTGGTTTTGTGAAAAGCAAACCACGCCTTGGTAACAGTGGGGCTTGTTCAGGCCACGCCTGGTTTTCCATCCCCTACAACTCGGATGAAACTAAAAGCTCCTGAGGGCTAATAATTCACGTCACTACCATACCTCACCATAAAGAGTCAAATACAGAGGAACTTTAACCGACACATAAACGAATTTTACCGTGTCCGTGTGTTCTACAGTATATAATTTATATACATAGAGATTATTCGTGGCTATTCCACCATATAAATGTTATTTCATTTGAGCACACGAGCTACTGTTAATTATCGATCATATTTAGAATTTATTACCTTCATCCGTTAAACATTATAACGCTGACGACAACACCTGAACGCTTGCGTTATTGTCATTATTAATGTTAATACAAATATCATTGCCGTGATTAATATTATTACGCATTAGCAACTTTTCACGGTGTTTCATACATTTGTAACTGGCAATGTAGTCCGTCGACTGAACCTTTTGCCCAAACCCTTGGACCCGTTGGGAAATATCGGTCAGTCCAACCGGTAGAAAATTAATGTTGTTCATTTATATTTTGAAAATTGCTGGGAGAGAAATGCACGCGCAGTTGTGACGTCATTGACAATTTTAGTTAGGAAATAATTGATATACATAGAAAGGTTGAAATTTTTCACTTGAATTTTATGGTGATGAAAGACGGTGTTTTTGAAATTTTTGTGGAACCATTATTTTTTATTTTTTATTAGCATTTTGACGAATTTGACCAAGTTTGCGGAATTTTCAATTTACCGAATTTACTAAATTTGTAGAATTGAAAATTGAAAGAATTTAGGAGATTTTGTAGAATTTCGATTTTATAGAATTTACAAAATTTGTAGTTTTATAACTTTAGAGAATTTACAAAAAATTTGTAGAATCATAAATTTACAGAATATACCAATTTTGTAGAATTATAAATTTAGAGAATTCACAAAATTTGCGGAATTATAAAATTTACCGAATTTACAAAGTTTGTGGATTTATAAACTTAGAGAATTTACGGAATTTGTATAATCATAAATTTACAGAATTTACAAAATTTCTAGAACCGTAAATTTGCGGAATTTATAAAACTTAAAATCACAAAATACATTAACGCTTCATTAAATCCCAGATTCCAAGATGGTGGTCGTGGCTTTCTTGGAGAAGACAAAAAGGCTCCAAGCCACCAAGCCTATTTGTCACACGTGTCTTCGGATCGTTTGATCCGTCCCTTTCTTTAGATACGTATACACATATACACGCGCGCATACATGTGTATGTGTGTGTATATTTTTTGTTAAATAGATAGAAAAAGGGGAGGATCGCGGCACGTTTTTAGGCACGTGACCCAAGGGCGTTTAGGTTGAATGCACGTTAGATAGGTAAAGTGCCAGAAAGCACGAGTACACAAAGGAGAGCATGTTCTCTTTCTCTCAATTGGCCACAATTTACTTTCACGTCGATGAACAACCGATTTGCGGCCAGCTAATGTCAACTACATTGCTTTCTTAATAACCAAATTAATATTCTTCCCCTGACGTCTCATTTCGCTTAATTAGCTTTCGGGGAAAAGAATGAGAGAAAATATCCACGTTTCCGAAAATTCGAAAACGTATTCCCCCCATCGTCTCGTTTCACTCCATTAACTTTTGCAAAAAAAGATGAAAAAAAAATTAGGTTCCCAAAAATTCGAAATTACCCCAACTTCGGAGTTTGAATTTTCCAAAAGCAATCTTTGAATTTGAAAAATTGTCTCCTCAATTTTTATTATTTTTGTACATGTGTAATTTTACTATTAATAATTATAAATAGCGCATTATTATTATTACTACTACTACTACTATTGTTATTATTATTATTATTATTATTATTATTATTATTATTATTATTATTATTATTATTATCGCGAATTTCATAAATCATTCCCCGTGTACGTAGACATTTGAAAAGTTGCAAATAGACGAAGGATTAAACGATCGGATAGTGGCAACATTTGAAAGATTTCGGTATAGACGGAATTGTCGATAGTTTCCCTCTTGCGGTTAAATATTTGAAAAAAAAACGTTTTGATTGACACAAAGGAATCGCCGATTGTGTGTGAGCTACAGGAAGGAGAGATAGAGAAAAAAAATCGATATGTTTATCGTGTGTAGGCAAAAAGGCATAGGTGTGCACGGAAAAAAAGATTTTGCACATATAGGCGAGCGTACAAAAGAGAGGCACGCAAACGGGAAAGCATAAAAGTGTGGACGATATTATTGCGCACTGCCGTACCCTTTCAGTCGAAAATTGGCCCGATTGAATTTCGCCCGATGGAACGATATAAACATATACACGTTGAAATTAATGACAGACTAGTTAGTTACGCGTCAGTTGACTTTCCCAGGCTATCCGTGTTCCGTCTCTCTTTTACCAAGGGTCGGAGGCACATACGAGCCAAGGGTCAATTGTTGTGTGTTCAAATTGGGGACGATTTGTTGCCATTCATTCGGCCAATATGCTTCTGCGGCTAATTCTAGGGTGCTTCGATGCAGATCGTAGGTGTAAATCTCGATAACGAGCCAAAAAAAAGGAGACCATGCGGGGAATCCCTAGAGGAAGAGTCATTCGCGGATAATTAGTAATCGGAGTATAATTAGTGATTTTCAAATTTTTAGGAAATTGGCGAATTTTTTAAATAATTTTTCTTCGTGTGTGCGTAGGTGAAAATGTTCCTATCGTTACACCGCAAAGCAACGGAACTGATGGCGACAGTTTCCGGTTGGGAACCGGAACTTAACCTCGTTAATGAACCATTGGATGTGATGAAGGAACGCGTCGATGGCACTTCTGTATCGAAAACAACCGAACATGGGGATGGGACCTACAGGTATTCTAAAATAACACTAAACCTACCATGAGGGGTCAAATGATCGTTTTTTTTACAGGTATTTTAAATGGCTAGGTGATGTCGCGGTACGTGTTTAAAAAAATGTATGCACATGTTTCCAAGGCTATAGCAGTTCTGGGAAAATAATAGAATTTCAAAAAATAAATTTCTCAATCTTGAGAAATTCATAATTTTGTATGGTTTCAAATTGTTCACAAGTTACAGAGATTTTCATCAGGAATATAATAATTATTAATTATATCATTATTATATTATAACAAATATTTAATTATTTCACTTAATTTATAAAATTGGATTTCATTAAGTATTTTCGGGTGTCGACATGGAAAATCCAGTGAAAAATAAAAATTAGTCCTTGATCAATTTGGTATAGAACAATGGAATTAAATGCAAAATACAAATTAGTCATTGGCCAACCAATGTATAACTCTCAATTAGAAAAATATAAGAAAAAGGTTTTTTGAAGTCGAGTTCCAGTTTGTCGATTAAAATGCGATTGTTGTTCGACAGGAAGAAGAGATTCACACAGAAAATTGTTTTGGATCGTGAAAGAGTGCAGAGACCATCGAGAATAGCTTATGATAATACGAGGGAGCACATTTACGTAACCAGCCCTGGCAGGAGACAAATTGTTGTTTTGGACAAGAAGTACCAAGTGTTAAGGAGTTTTCACCATCACGAAATGATGGCCCCTCAGGGAATAGCTTTCCTCAAATCGACCGAAGAAATTTTGGTCACGGGTATGCGACTATGGATATTTACTTTGGGGGTCCTAATTATATTATTATTATTATTGCTACTGTTGTTGTTGCATTGCTATTGCATTGCTGTTGCATTGCTGTTGCATTGCTGTTGCATTGCTGTTGCATTGCTGTTGCATTGCTGTTGCATTGCTGTTGCATTGGCATTGCTATTATTATTATTATTATTATTATTATTATTATTATTAAAAATTGTAAAGAAAAAGGGTTTGCTCGTTTTCGATGGACTTCGTCTGAAAATTAAGATTACCGAATGGAAAAATGAAAATTGTCACCGATCATTGTTATTGCGACTTTATTTATTTATTTAAATTTTTTTTTCAGATAAATGGAGACACTGCATCTTCGTGTTCAACAGGAAAGGCGAATTAAAAAGAACAGTGGGCAGCAAAGGGGAAGAAAACGGACAATTGAAGTCGCCCGAAGGAATTGCTCTTCACCCACAGGAAGGGTTAATTTATGTAGCCGATACCGGCAACAATCGCATTCAGATTTTCAATATCGACGGCAGCTTCCATGGAACCATGGGGCCCGAGAAAACGACGTCCGGCGTGACGAAAAGTGCCAATAAAAATTCCATTTCCACGGGTTATCAGTTTTCACAGCCGACGGACGTCGTTCTCTCCCAAACCCACGTTATCATAGCCGATTGCGGAAATCACAAAGTGAAGGTACGCTAATTTTTTTTTCTTTCTTTTTTTGTCAAGTATCTGCTTCAGCATATTATCAAGTATTTTCATCAATATGTTTTTCAGGTTTTCAAACACGACGGGAATTTGGAGTACGTCATTAACGGCTCGAAAGCCGTCAAAGGATTTTTTAGGTATTATTTGGATCCTCGTAATTCAGGAGTCGACGCTGAAATTTTTTGTCCCGACGCGATTCGATCCGATTATTTTCCCCAATTGAGGTAAAGGTACCAGTAGTTGACCATTTTCTAAAATAAACATAAAAAATAAGATTTTCATAAGATGTGATGTTTTTATTTTGATGAAAATCTTATTTTTTATGGTTTTTTTAGAAAATGGTCAACTACCTTTACCTCAATTAGAGAAAATAGTCGGATCGAATTGCATCCGAACAAAAAATTTTTGCATTTTCTAAACCATTCCAGACAATTTTCTAAAAAACCATAAAAAATAAGATTTCTATAAGATGTGATGTTTTTATTTTGCCGAAAATCTTATTTTTTATGGTTTTTTAGAAAATGGTCAACTATTGGTAGATGGTCAACTACTGGTACCTCTACCTTGATTCGATGGAAGTTCTATGATATTTTCGGGATTCGAAAGTGTAACTATGCGGGGATGATTTTTCCTCTCAATCAATAATCGTCATTAATTTCTAATTTCTGGTTTCTCTTTTCGTCGATATTGAACTTCAGCGTCGTCCCACCCGAAATTGCGGATTCCGCAGAGCGATGCCACACCGAAATTGAAATTCGCGGATGATATTTATACGACTCTAATTTTCAGATCACCCGAAGTGGTAGCGATTGATTGCAAAGGTAACATTTTCATCGGCGATTCGGGAAACGGAACGATACAGATATTTTCCGAGGACGGCGAATTGTTGCGTGTCATCGGCGGTAATAAAAGTAATGACGAGCAATTTGGATGGATATCTGGGATTTGCGTTAAAAGTAATTTCGATTTACTCGTGTCCGACAGTAAACGGAATACCGTGCTCTTGTTTTAATTCCATTTCTTATCGAACCCCGAGATGAATGTTCCTTGTAAAGAGAGAAAATGATATTTTTGACTCTGATAATTTTCCAAAACTTGGTATATTTTAAATGAAAATTAAAAAAAAATTAAATATCAGTCGTTTGTTAATTGTACATTAATTAATATGCAATTTTCGATAGGCTATATATTTTTTTCATCGAAATAAGAAATTCAGTGAAAAATAAAAATTAGTCATCAACTAATTTGAAATTTTAAAAATTATAATTAAGTACTGAATAATAATAAAATACATCTACGTTGTAATAAACATTTTTCGAGCAAACATCGGCCCCACAAAAAAAAATTGGATTCCATTGTGCCTTCTTTAGTCGTTGAAATATGTTTGTATTTCCCAACCGCATTAAAAGAATCGCAGTTCCGGATACCAAACAGATTTCGGGTAACCCGTGAACAAAACCACTCGAACGAAACCATGTAAGCACATATTTGACCAATAAATAATTTAGCAAACAAATTGATCCCATAGGACTATAAACAGATACTTAAGGACACGCGTATATTATAAGCGTAGTTAGAAAAGATGGAAAAGTATTGTCCGAATTCATAGAGGTCGCGAACGTACTTGTTTGGGTCAATAGAATTCCCGTTCGGAATTGGGATCCCCTACTGTGAGAACCGAAAAACCGGGGGGGCCCTACGGCGTGAAATCTCTATTAAGGGGGTGGACAAATTTCTATGCCAAAAATCCACCCCCTTTCTTTCGTGTTGTATGTGGACCACATAGTACATATACTACACGATCCATCCCTACTGTTGACAAGAAGGGAGGAAGACAAACTTTGCCCTCTCTTTTTTTTTTTACATCGCCCGCAAAAGCCTCCGAAAATGCTGTAATCGCGATTTAAACGTTTGCTCTTGTAATAAAGCGTAAATAAAATTCATTAATTCCGGAAATTAAAATTTGGAATTTCCGAAATTCCTTATTTGTATAATTTGTTTAAATGTACAATGTTTATCTAATTGAATCTGTAAATAAATATATTTTCCAAAATTCTATTGGTTTGATTTTTCTAAATTATGTTACCGATGGTCGATAATATGATCCACTCAATAAATAACCTACTGATGCGTGAGAATTAAAATGATACATTTTACACGAAAACACGGCGTATTAATCCATGTATAAAATAATTTTTTAATTATATCACGAATTTCCCGCGAACTCTACCCTTACGCATATTTGAAATAACGGCAGTTGATAATAAATAATGTTTCCGATCGAAAAGCGTGACCATTCCCAAGGGGAATGTTGTTTCCCAACATAACCGATCTGATATATGTACCCCTCTTTAAACGTGACAAATTGAAGTAAATAATCGAGTTAGTTTCGTGTGACAATAGTCACTCGAGAATTCGTCGAGCTGCCACTTGAAATGGCACACGCCGATGTTACATATCTTTAGATTCTGGCGATGATATGTGTGTCTTCGCCCAACACAACCACGTATATATACATATCGTTATCATTTTCAAGAGAATTTTTTTTTCCAGTGCCCACAAACACATGTACGCACGCGCAAACGCAGACATACGAAAATACACGAAAGCGAGCGAGCGCGCGTATATGTGTGCACACACAATTCTCAAAAATGTTAGCCCGAACAACATTGAAATAAATAAACGGATAAATAAATGGAATCAATGAGAACTTGTGGTGAAAAATGTGGTGGGAGTAGACACACCGAAAAGGATAATATCAAAATATGTAAATTACCTTGAAAATAATCCTATGAAGAGAAGACTCGTGTTCTCATAGAGATTCAGGGAACTAATCTCAATTATCGGCAGACGTACATGCACACTACCACTGCCAATATTAATTTATCCCTTAGATCCTTCGTGTACCCCATACAGCTTATGGCTGCACCTCCACGCCATACAAAGGCTTGTCTTGCAGCGGAGGCACCGAGTTGTAGGTAGAAAGTCTATGCATATACATATATGTTTATGTATAAGTGTAGAAGTGTATTATAGACGTATATAGATTATCAACAGGCACAAAGAGAACCTTCAAACTTTTGAAGTTCGAATGATTATTATAGGTACGTACCAGCTAAGCCAAACGTGAATCAAAACCCCATTCTATGGGAGTCTATTGTCGTGGTATTAACACCTTGTATAATTGCACGACCAACGTTTTCGCCGTAGTACCGCGTATAATTCATTTACATTCGTCAAGTATTGCTGATGAGAAAGCCAATGGCGTTTTCGTACCAAGGGTTAATGGACGATGTGGGAAGTAAATGGTAAACAAATTTCGGCCATTGTGCGCGGTCACGTGGGATGTAAGAATTTGTATTAGTTACATATTTTTTTATAGTCCGGGAGGCGGCGTTGCAAATGACACAATCGTTTTAGGTCATTCTATTGTTTATAAGTAGTCGTTTAATGATTAGAACGTCAGCGGGTCCAACCACGGTGGACCGGATAATTAGAAAATTTCTATTTTGTAGAAAAAAAATCCAAAAATGTTTTTTGGTCGTTTGAAAATTGATACATCGTTTTTTTTAGATGAATGTGATAATAAAAACAATAGTCAGCGGGAAAGATTGTGGTAGATTATACGTCAGCAGGATAAATAGACAAATAAAAAAAAAAATACCTTCGATTCAATTCAGGTCGAATGAAATTTATACAGATGATTATTTATGTTAAAAAAATAAGACCAAAAAAGTCAGCGAAAAATCCGACGGGGGGGAGGCCGTCAGCAGGCGGATTATATTAGCAATGTATCGTGATAGAGTACCTAGTTCTACCAAATCATTATTTTCAACTCAAAATAAAATAAGTAAAGCCAAAGTTTATTCATTTTCTAATCGACTTTGGGTAGAAAATAGTTAAACAAAAATTAATGTAGTGTTAGAGTTATTTATTTAACGCTCTGGGACAGAAAGTATAATTTTACTCATAATAACATTAATAGACTTCTCTAAAAGTAATATAATATAAAAATAAATTAACAATTACATAAAAATAATAAAATAAAGTAATAAAATTAATACAATAAAGTGGCAGTTGAGTAATAAAAACGGCACAGAACTGCAGTTAGGAACAATTTGCTAGTGTTGATTTTTGATGCCTCACAGAGATTATGAACTCAAACAAACATTTTTTGACAATTGCTACAAATAACATACATTTTATTTTAAATTACTGACCATTTTTTGAAATCCTAAAAATGCCCCGAAATATCTAGATCAAAATTTCATTTTTTTTTTCTAGAACGTTCTTCCGCAAAAACACTTATTCACAATTGCCTCTAACTGAATCTCCAAATACGACGAAATTTACTCTAATGTTTCCAATTTTACCAAACAATAATTATTTTGAACAATATACAAAAAAATCAAATAAAATCAAGGATTATCCGATTTCTAGTTGTCTTGGGGTCGAAAATAATTCAAAAAAAATAAGCGTAGTTAGAATTACTAAGTATCTCATTTAAAATTGCTAAACATTTTTTAGGAACCCAACAAATTCCCTAAAAAGTCACTAGAAGTAAAAATTTCTTTTTTCCAGAACATCCTTTAGCAAAAAATCTATTTCTCATCCCCATTAACAAAAAATGGCACGAATCGTTCTGAAGATTCAGATTTTGGCAAATTTCCTCCAACAAACGTAACTTCGGCCATATCGTGGGTAACGATTAAAGTGCATCGAGGGTATGAAAATGAAATTACACTCTACGCATACAGAAAGAACCATAAAAGTCTCTAACAAGCAAGTACTTGGATCCTGCAGTAACGATAAACTGCAGATCCACCTCTCACCCCCGGTATCAATTCCTACTCTCGACTCTCTCCCTGACCGTTCTTCTGGTGCAGAAAATACCTGCTTTTTGAGGGCAAATAAACGAGATATTACGCATCCACCAATGGAAGCTCGGCCTGATAAGCTTTTCACCCCCGAGTCTCGGCGATTGGAGCAGAAGCTCCACCCATGGGTTGGTAAATCGATCAACCCCTGGGACACGAGGGGTTGATCGCTTCCGAGCTGGTTCCCTCCTCTATATAAATGAAATTCCCAAGGGAAATCGGTGATAGTCGAATCGCAAAAGTCACCACTTCGACTGCGTCTCGACCAGGGTAGTTATCGGTACCCAAAGTGCGAAGAAAATCGAGAACCGATTCGCGTATGGTGAAAAGAGCGACTTTTCGAAAATTCTATATGATTTTGCACGACTCCGATACTTTCCCATCGGTACCCTTTGACAAAACGGGAAAATCGGCCACGTAATTTGATGCTCCTCTGAATCGGGACGATCGGAGCGGCTGGTGTTGTGATAAAGTGGGTTTTTTGCTCGGCCGAAACTGGGAATTCAGAGACACTCGGGAGAAGTATTATGGCTTCCCATGGGAATTACGATTACGAGGAGAGAAACCAGAGAATAAGGAGCCACAGAGTCGGGCCCACTTCCAGACCCGCCGATTCCACCGTGGCTTCCTGCTCCAGGTGAGAGCCCGAAGGCAGAAATGTTGTAGCATTGTTTATTATCCCTCCCTTTTGGGGTTGGGCGACTTCCAGTGTTACATGTATTATATAACATTATTCTCTTTTAAATGTACAACAAAACATTCTAGTTTGATTAAAATGTATAATAAGATTTATATTACGTTATGAAATATAATTTAATTAAAAATAAAATTATTATATTTCGTAAGCATTTTAGTTTCAATTTATATTTCATCATATCTCTTATATAAAATAAAGCTTTTATACGGCAATGAATATTATTTAAATTATACTTTATGTTAATCTGTTCTACTTAAATATAATCATTTATAAAATCGAACATTAGTTTTATGATACTTCAGGTGTATGGACAATTAAATATAAATTTTATGGAATATATTTTTAACTAAATACACTTCTTGAATAATTTTGGTTTGCATTATTCATTGGTTTGTCCTTTCCATTCTGTTTCTCTTTCTTCTTTTATTATCTTCCCCGAAGGCAGAAACGTAGCACGAAGATTCGATTTTTTTGGTGAATGTGCAATTCCATTTTTCACTCGTTGCGAAGTACTTGTATTTGCACCGAAAGTGCAATTTTTTTTCTACCTATGATGAAAAAAAATTGTATTTTTACCGAAAATGTACTTTCTGTGATGAAACTTCTGTAAATCCCACAAACGAGTAAAAGCTGATATTTGTGGAAACGACACTGTCCCGTTCCAGGGATAGATATTTCGATTGAAGCATTCATAATATATATATAACTGAATATATTACAAAAATAAAATTGTTCGAACGATTTGAGAATTTTTTGTATTTGTAAAAAAAATTGCGTTGCAATGAGGGAATTTTTGAAATTTCGAAGAAAAGAATGGAAATAAATCGCAGAATTGCACTTTCAGTTCCCAATACTACGTGAGTCCAAGCAGTGACATAAGCGAGGAAGACTTGACGGAACTACCATCGTGCGTTTACGCTGGAAGAACAACAGCTCAACACATCGCTTCTCATACTTCATCGCATACGCATTCTCCATTACATTATCACATGCCTGTCTCCACTCCTGGTAATTGTTACAATTTTTCTGCCCGAGTATGAAAAAAAAAAGAAAAATTTGAAATTTAGGAGTACACCAAAATTTTCCCGTCTTTCTAATATTTTTCAATTTATCTATGGGATACCGAAAATATGTTTCAAAGTCTACGAACTGTAACCTAATAATTTCCATTCCTTTAAAAATAACTTTTTTTTTTCTTCAGAATTTAGAATAATATAAATAAATGATATTCCAAATTAATTTAAAATTATAGATTCTTGGATCAAATCGATTTAGATGTATTAGAAATTAGAGGATAGAAAGGGCAATTTGAAATAATTAAACTGCCGTAAATATATTTCCAAACCTCTGGGCAATCTTGAGGTACAAGCTCGAGTAACCGTTATCTTTTTGAATTAGCGAAAAGTCAACCGACTCGACGACGTACGAGCGTTTACGAAAGCGCCCGAAGCTCGATTGGAGCGTTTGTTTTCATGAGCGCGATAAACATTTTTATTCAACTAATATAAAAAAATAATTTACATATTTACAGTATTCGTATTTGATTTCTCAATATTAATTTGTCACCGTAGATCACAATGACAGTGACATCAATGGCATAGAAGAGGGCTACTATCCAAATGGAAGTCCATATAGAATTCAAAGGCACGCCGCGAATATCCGGGAGCGCAAAAGAATGCTAAGGTAAGGAGACTTGAGATGCTAAACCAATCGTCGTCCTATTCGTACATCTTTCTATCGATGTTCTCGCAATAAGTAACGACAAGATTCCGGATTTTAAATGCGATTGGGATTTTTAGCAGCATCAACTCGGCTTTCGACGAGCTCAGAGTACACGTACCCACGTTCCCGTATGAGAAGAGACTTTCGAAAATTGACACGCTGCGTTTGGCGATAGCCTACATCGCTTTGTTGAGGGAAGTTTTGGCCGCCAGACTCGATCCCTTGACTTATGTCGAAAGATGCCTTAGAGGAGAGATCAGCGGCGAAAGAGCCGAGTGGAACACTAGTGGTGAGTATCAACTTTTTTGGGAAATTCGCACTTTTGAAGTGGAACTTATTTTTTCGATGGCATTTTTGGTACCATTATGGCATAAAGTTACTAGATATAAATTTTTTATTTATTTATTTATCTATTTACTTATTTATTTGCATATTTATATATTTTTATATATAATTAATTTTACATATTTATTATACAATTACATACAATTATATAATGAATTATATAATTAAATTTACATTATATATATAACAGAGAAGGCAGTATAGGACGTATCGATAAAAAGTAGTGTCGCATTAGAAGAATTAATTTATAAAATCGAAGAAAGCAATTTTAAACCCTCGAAGTATAACTTATTTTGATTTTGTATTTTACCACAAATGAAATTACAGCTTAAGCTAACGTATACCGATTCCAAAGAAGTTTCACTTCATTAAAGTTCTTTTCCACGGGGAACTATTTCCATTGAATTAAAAAGATCTATTTCGTTATCTGATTCCAGACTTGACGGCTCGCCTTTCTTGGATCAACTGGGAAAACTTGGGAGTAAACCCTAATCGTCGATCGGTACTGACTACACTCGCATTGACCACCGACAATATGAATTAATTTAAGCGATAGAGAAACTCACCCACCACAAAGAAACTTTTTTTGTACATAAAAACAAATTTCAATATCGTTTCGTCTAAATCTCTGTGAAATGTAACCCTTAGCTGGTCCGCTTTGCCGGAATATCATGGTTGGCACGCTGTGGCTTTTCACACCCCATCAATTAAAAATTCTGGAAATTATTCAAAAAATTCTTCTTTTATAAGTTTATGATATTTAGTACGAAAAAAATGTACAATTTTCTCACTGTAGAATGATGTTTAAATTGGAACTGAAATAGGTTGGGGCCTCTCAGCCCCCAATAGACCAGCTAAGGAGTAGGAAACTTTAGACTCAAGCGAAAACATGGAAATTACAGAAAAAAAAACATGTTGTTTTCCAAATCTCGCAGAGATTTCTAGCAAACTTTGAGAGTTTCTTATCATTAGCCGTATTTCCTTCACTTCCGTAGCTTTTCACCAAAGAATATTTCACATAAGAATTTTTTGTTTTACCTATATATAATTTTGATAATGTATTTGATATGTATGTATATATATATGTAACGCTACAGTGCCAAAAACAATAAGCTTAGGAGATTATTATTTTTGTTCTTAGTAGAGCCGATATGTGCAATACAAAATTTCTGAATAATAATAACAATAAAACAAAATCCGCAGTTCGTATTTATTTAATTTCAAAATAATTTACTCCTTCATTGCTAGGAGGCGCTAAGGGAAAGCAACTGGGATTCCCCAGATATCAATTGTTTCATTGTTGCCTTATGTTTTCCTTATTGTCATTTTTCTGAGTGAGTTTGTTTATACCATTTCGTGTCGACCTTCATTGCTGTTGGATGCAAAAGAACGTGAGAAGGTAATTGTAATTATCAATTTAAAAGAAAAAACTTGCAGTTTTCAATAAAAACTATAATTTGTTATCTGGTCATTTAAGAATGTGTTGAAAGAATTTTAGAAAATTATAGAAATAGTTAGAAAAGTCCTCTAAGAAACTTATAGATTTCTATCACTCTTATATTTATTGTCAAAAAAATCTATAAAAAAGAGGATACAAAAATTACGTAGGAAAATTATAAGTTCCTAAAATATGTAGAAAATTGAAGACAAATTACGCTGCCGTGTGTTGACACTGTGAATTTATCTATAAGTTACTAAACCAGGTTTAGGTAATTAATTGAATTACAAAAACAGAGAGAATATCATGATTTCTTTCGGAAACTTACAGAATATAAAAATGTACTCTACGAGGAGATCGGCATCAAAGAATAATTCGTCGCAGCTCAGACAGAGACTTCTGTCTATGAAAAAAATGGATGATTATAATCCTAGATCGCATTTAAATACAAAACACATGAAACTAAGATCCACTCCGTACATGAATACAAGGTCCGTTACGAGAAAGCTGTGTAACGTAGGGGCAACTTATCGAGCACCAACCATCGAAGATGAGACCGAATGGAAAGAGTGGCCCGTTCATGGAATGCACGAGAGGCCAGTTTATCA
Organism: Gasteruption jaculator; assembly: GCA_949825005.1. Lineage (NCBI taxonomy): Eukaryota > Metazoa > Arthropoda > Insecta > Hymenoptera > Gasteruptiidae > Gasteruption > Gasteruption jaculator. The sequence continues at coordinate 7,362,976 of OX463773.1, read as the reverse complement.
TCCACAGGTAGAGATGAATATAAATCTGTTTATCGATTCTCATTCAAATTTATTAATTATTTTATTTATTTATTCAGAGACATTCTTCTTGCAAACTAATATTTTTACTTCATGATAATAAAATCCTAAAAAATTTTTTTAATTTGAAACAATCGCCATGGGTCAGTATTCCGTTTTTTTTCAGTTTGGCCTTGTAACGGAATACCTGGGCCGCTTGTATGCTAGCTTGAACGGGGAAGCTTATGAAGAAATCCTCCCCGAACAGGAGATTCAAATTATTTCTGTGAATCCAAACAACCTAGAAACACCTCAAAAGGCATTTCAAAGAAATGCAGAAAATTCGGCGGAGTATTTCGAACATTGCATGCACACCACTTTGCATAAGGTTCTCTCTTATTGCTCCGAAGTGACGAGTCCTGCCTACAAAGAGTTGACAAAAGAGGGTAGGAAGTTCAGGAAAGATGAAGCAGGAAAAACAACCATCCGGAATGAAAACAAAGAAAATTCTGGTTTGCGACATAGCGAAGAAAGTAACGTTTCCACGAAATCGGATTTCCCCTTTTGCAATCTGGAGGACAATTATTCCATCAGTGATGAGACATTGATGGAAATGTCCTCGTTTTACAAGAACTTGATACCCAACGACGAAGTCTCTATATCTTCTGTAAAATCAACCAAAGCGGTTGCAAATTCTGTTCAAAAATCATCCGACAAGTGTCAAATCGCGGAGAACAATCGCTGCGAAAGATCTTCTCCGCCCGAGGACACTTCGGACGTTGCTAGAATTTTATCGGACTACAACAAAAGCGTGGCAAAAGTAACTAAGTCTCCATTGGCCAGAGATTCGAAATCGTTGGGTGCCAAATTGAAAAATAAAATCGACAAAAACCAGGATGAACCGATTCTGGGATTCGATAAATCCACATCGTTGAGACAAAAGTGGAAATCCTTCTTCGCTGTTCCGCAATCGAAGTTCAGGAGAACCGAAGCTGCTCCATCGAACGAAGTTCGACATGAAAATAACGAAAACGCGTTACAAAAGAGCGAGAAGGTGGTTTTGGATTTGCGGGGTTTCCAAGATACCAAGTGGTTGGAAAGTTTGATAGAAAACACCGGGATTTTGTATTGTGCTGCAACCGGTGTGCATCAGGATGACTTGGCCGATTACATCGATACTTTGGACTGCAACCGAACCGTGGAATGGTTGCAAGAATAATTGGAAAACGGTGAGAAAGTCATTTTGTTTATGTCTAATTGTTTATTCTTATCCCGAATTGTACATAACTGCAGTTCTCGTTTACTCTTACATGAACTCCACCCCCTTAAAAAATAGGTACAAGTTTATAGAAATTTCCTCGACTTTGAGTTCCGCCTGCCAACCGATGAAATTAATTGGAACTCATCGATGGATGGATCGATCAATTACTCAATCCTTGGATTTCTTCTTATGCTGTTTTCTCCTGAAATCAATTTCGAGAGACTCGTTAAAGACAAGTCCAACGCACAAGGTTACCAAAAATTAGGGAATAATGGAACGAAGAAATATTACCTTTTGGTTTTATGAGATTCCGAACCATTCGATTTACAACTGCTGTTGCTGCTGCTGCTGCTACTACTGCTGCTGTCACTTTCTGTTTGACTGTCATCGCTTTCCTCAGAAAACGATGAGGATTTGGAGCTTTCGGATTTTCTCTTTTTACTTCGAGAACTTTTCCTCCTTTCTTCATGGTTTTTAGACTTCGCTTCAGTTTTGTCGGAGGACTTTTTCTTCGACTTTTCCTCATCGTCACTGTTGGGATTGCGTTTACTTTTTCCAAGTTTCCTTTTGCTTTTACTGGAGTGCGGGATTCCTGTTTTCGATGAATTTCTGGAACTGGAAGTCGAGTAACCGGTGTCTTGCCTTCCCTTCCTGTTTGGAACGAAAAGCGAAAAATTACATTTTGGGTTTACATTTCAATTTTGTACCGAATATTCTTCGTTAGAATGTAAAATTCTTGAATAAAAATATTTTAATTTCTAAATTATTGATTTTAAATATACATATTCTATTCTAAATACCTATATTTCTCTAATATTCTAATATAATTTCTAATAATATAATTTATTTATATTCTAAAATAAAATTATTTAAATTTTATTTTAGAATTTCAGAATGATACAATTTTAATTTTATTATACAATTTTTAATTTTATATTTTCATAATTATTTCATAATTTTATTTTAGAATTCTGAACATTCCAAGTGTTCAGTTTTAATTTTAGTGTTTAGCTGACAATGGGTGTTATTAACACTTTACCGACCGTAGGCCGATCAATCGACTTTTCGGTACCAACTGTTATTTACCGGTAGCCGATTAATTGCTCAACTGATCGTGAGTCGGTTGTTAGTAAATCGCAACTTCAGTCGGTGGCGGTCGATAAAGTGTTTTGATATCGTTCTATGGGTACAAACTTCTCGTATCGTCGAAGATTCTTCGGCGAGCAGTCGAATTTATCCAAATCCTCTTCCGAATCGTCACTTTCCGATAGGTAAGCCTCGACGTCGCGATGCCGTTTTCGTTTCCTTCGTTCCTCGTGTCCTCTCTTATTATCCTTGTGCAGATCAGAACGAGAAATGATGCTGATGTTTGGCACTTCGTACCTCTCGTATTTGTCTCGTCTCCTTTCCTTTCTTCTCTTGCTCTTGCTCTCGCTTTGTACTACGTAGAGTCTGTACAATTGCAGCAAAATTACCAGGGTATTTTTGCAGGTGAAGAATATGTTCATGTAACTGACGATTCCGTAATGAACTATTAGAATCAAACGGAATGCTAAAAATGGCCCATCCTGAAAAAAAGAAGAAAATCAATGGAAAAATGTGCTCCAAACTGATAAGGAACAAATTTTTTTTTGTGAAAACGATACAATTTATTTTATTTTAGGATCTATTTTGTTTTGGTCTAATTGTGGAATAAGCAAAATCCTAATATTTATAATGTTTTGAAATTGATGCTGAGGAATATTTTCCAAATTGATTTTTTTGTTTTTAGGTGTAACATCGATTCGGTTCGAATGAAGACGAAGCCTTATTTACTTGAAGAATCATATTTAAAGCGATGCCCCAAACATCGATGCTGCAGCAACTCGTTTCGGTGGGCACTTTCTTCTTGATGGCATTTCCGGAAGACAGTCGTGATTTCCTGGATTTCGTAGCAGTTAGGACGACGGTGAATTGCATGAGCGACCAAGCCCAAATTCCCAACGTCAAGTAAACCAACACTGGCTCACGAGCAATTCTGTCTTCCTTGAACGAATCGAAAAATTCGATGATATCGGCTGCTGTACCAATGTAAACCAAAAGTAATTGACTCAATTGATCTCTCGTTAGATCACCCTTCGGTAGCATCCAGCGTCCTATTATCAAAATTAGCATTAAAAATTGCTCGATCAATGTTACCCAAGTTTCTTTGGAAATTTGGATATCAGGTAATTTAATATCCACCTGGAAAGAGAAAGGAGATGATGTGGAAAAAAAATATATTAAGATACATGCTGTGTTTGAATTTTTACAAATTTTTATAATATTACTCATGCAATGTCATTCTTTTTAGTTTGGGTATGTTTCCTTCAGCCGTTACATTAAAATTGAAATGTTAGCTTATTGTAAGGATAATTTAAAATTGTAGTTTTGTCGAAACATACCCCAAGAGCTTTTTCGATGTGTTTCAAATCTTTGGCAGCTAAATTCGAGAGATCGAAGTTCTCAGTGATATTGTTATAGTTTGACTCTCTCACTCTTAATCTCTTATCAACTTTGTCAAGTTCCAAGAGCCAAATCGCCGGTACTACGCTTCCAAGATATAAAAATACTGATGGACAAAACCTAGAAATTGAATAAAGCAATTGTAATTATTTGTATTTCAAGGAAAGCTTTAGTAAAAATAAAAATATTGTCGGTGTTTTAAGTTATAAATAATTTAATTAAATTCAATTACATATTTTATTATTTTTAAACTGATGCAATTTATTAAGCTTCAGAAAAAAGGCATTTATTTTGTATAGTAATTTTTACTATAAAATAGACAGACTAAAAAACTGAGTGGAAATAGATGAAAATGATGGTACACTTTTTTTTGTGTATTAGAAGCAATCATATAACGTTTTTTTTTCTTTTTGATTGACCTGATTTTCTTTTCCAGGACGACCCTCGTGGAAAGGAAGGTGTTCTAACATTTATTCCAACAAACGGCGTGTATATTACTAATGCTCAATTTCCGTCTGTCAAACCGAGAGACGATCACACAAAAACACACCCTCCTATGGAGAACTAAAAGGGGGTAGCTTATATGCTTTCCTGCAAAGTGTACTTTCCATAACTGTAAAAGGAGAGGAAGGAAGAAAAGGAGAAGAAGAAAAATAAATTCAGGTCTTTTCGATAATGCACTTAATTCTTGGTTAGTCGTTGAATTTGAAAATTTATTGTTTTTTCTTTGTTTTATTATTCAACTTCAATATATTCTTTTTCCCGTGTTTCTTATACGTTTTAAACCTTTTATGTAGATTTTTAGTATCGTTTGCGTATACAATGTGACTTTCATTTGTATAAATATACCGATAATCATAATTTTAACATAAATCTGCATAAAAGGAACGAAACTTATAAAAAAACTATGAAAAAAAATATATATTGAGGTTGAATGATAAAACGAGGAAGAAAAATAAATGATAAAATAGCTATTTAAAGTTGGAGGGAAATTAAAAATATCAGAGAGGAGAAGATTAGTAAATATTTGAATTACAAAAATTAATATTTTTTTTTATTATAGCGAGAATTACTGCTTACCATTTCCATTCTTGATTTTCCTTAATGGTCAGAGTAAATAATCCTTCGAGGAAAAGCAGTCCAATCGGACAACTGAGGTACCAGTAAAATGGATTTCTTTTGAAAGTAGTTACTTGCCAAATTGCGATAAATCCATGAGAAGCGAAAACCAAACGTGTGAGAATTGCTTTAATCGTAGCTAAAAACTTTGCCATTCTTGCAATTCTATTTTTCTTCTTCTCCTTTTTATTCCACGTAATTTTTATAGAATTTTCATTATTAATGTTTACATTATTTTTATTATTATCATTTCCACTGTTATCATTATTTTCATTACTATGCTATTATAGTTGTTACTGTTGTTATTATTACAACAAACAATTTTCATTCGCATTGTTGTGTAACAAATTCAAGCCGCGACTACATTGTTATCGTACGAATTTTTTTTAATAATTAATGTTAAACTTAATTAAGTGACCGAAAGTTAGGAAACGTAAGGAAATTTTCTTCCACTTTTTAATTGGAGGAGTTTTTTTTTCGTCTTCTCAAAGGGATGAACGTTAAACTACTAAATGTTCTGGGAAGAATATTTTGCCCAATTTGATCAAAAATCAATTTCAAATTAACGCGTGCGCGTGAATCCAGGCGACGAATTCCCGCCGAATTTTAACCAGCGTAGCTTTATTTAATTATTAAGTACTATTATATTATAATACAAAATAACTGTTATTTATAAAATAACTATTAGTAGTTTGTAACATAGAAAAGCAATTCTCTTGCACTACTTGAATACGGTCTGTCCTAACACAATTTATGTTTGATAGAATATAATTACTTAATCTTGCCATTTTAATAATTTTAACATTTATTAATTAATCAATAATTTATAAATTATTAACGTTTTTAAATAATTATTATTTAAAAACGTTTTATGGATTACTATTACCAATTTATTTTTAATCATTATTAATTTAAAAACGTATTATTTTAAATAGTTATTACTAAATAATTTATTATTTATTAACGTAAGATATTAGACAAATAACGTATAACAATGGAATTTCATAATTAAATAAATCAAGGATTTTCATAAATTTTCTTTAAATGCATTTCAGTCGCCGCCAAATTTTGAAATTCTTCTTCTTGATGACGTAGAGGATTATGTGTATTCGAAAGAATGATGGCGTCGAAGATTCGTCGGTAACGAGACCCGTGAGAAAGGAGTAAAGGGGCAAGGGAAGGGGCTTAGTTGAACTTGGTTATTGGTTTGGTGTGGTTGCTCCTTGCTTGCTTGCTTGGTTGGTGGGCCTCTGTTTCAGCCTTGTTACCGTGTAGCTGTATTTTTCTTCGCGTCATGTTATTATCACCGTGGCAAAGAGGCAACAATGTGAATTGACAATCGACATATATTAACAAGCAGATCAATGTTATTCGCCAGTGTTACCTATACGATAATTGCAAAATAGCGCGATTCGCAATTTTATTACAAGCGGTAGAAAATCCAATTTATACTAATGTAGACCTATGTAGATATATATACATTTATACATGCATATATATATGTATGTATAAATGTATATATGTATATATAACAAAATAACATAACACTTCATGATCGAACGAACGACACGTATTCAACCTCTCCTCCTTGCATGGCATAACAATTATATACTAATTAACAGGAAAAGTCCCTCTTGATAAAACTTTCTCTTTTTATCACCACCCATAGAGTTCGAGGTGAAACAATATCCATGACTTCTAATACAGCTTTGAAATATCAATATTTTTAACATCTATAACTCCGTATATTGACCTTTCAATCATTTTCATCAATATTTTATTTTTTATATTTTCATCAACGTTTTTTATGTATATTATTGCTTATATATTCTTATATATATATATTAATATCTTATAATATATTATTACAATTGGAAATGAAACATAACATATGCAGGAAAATAAGGGAACCCTCGACTTTCCACTTGCTAATTAAATAAGATTTATTTTCAATAAATTTGGGGTTCGTCGCAAATAAACGAAACTATAATTATAACATTTCTTGATTCCAATTACATTACCAATAAATTTCCTTATTCCGGAAAGTCGACATTACTCGGTAACTTGTACGAATAAACAATTTCATGTTATTATTAAACTAGAGTATTCCAAGAGCCTAGAATTACGAACTTGGGTGTATCGCAGTTCTCTTCCGACACTTTTCTTGAACATCCATCATTCTGAAATTGAAAACGTTTCTTATGATACCAAAAGCTGCAGCACCTAGGAACGACAAATTTGTTACCCATTCCGGTGCTTTCGAACAAAAAAATACTTTAATTAATATTTCAAAGAATATCGGTGTCCATAGCATCAGTGCCGTGACGAAAGAAATTTTGAACATCCGGCAAACTTCTTTCATACTTTCCGTTTCCCTCTTGACCACGCAACACTGGGATTCCATTGCGTTTTCAATAATTTCGATGGAATCGCTATGATTTTCGAGTTCTTCTATTTCACTTTGTCGATCACTTTTATTTCCCGCTGGAGAAACTTCTTTGGAACATTCTCCTTCCTGAGTAGTAACGATTTCCTCGACATCGCTTTGTCGCCCAAGTACTCTCGGTCGTTCCGATAAACTTCCATTTTCCGAAAACCATCCTGGAATTTTCTTCTCCCGAATGTTTTCGACGAAAGTAATTTCTTCTTTATTTTTTTGCAAGGAATTGTTTTCCATCCGCAAAATGTCCAAAACGCTCTTGCAACGATACATCGCGTTACCATAGAAAATCATCGAGATCAAAATAGGCAAGAAGTAAACTAAAAATATTAAGAGAAACAAATGAACTCTCAAGAACTTGGTCGATATGAAACATTGACTTTTTGGGCAACTTTGAGTAGTCTGCATTGAATTGTTCGTTGTTTCTTGTTTTACACGGTTCTTGGAACCCAAATCAAAGCTTCTCGACCTCGAGGCAGAACTATAAACCTTCATTTGCGTTTGAAGAGTTTGGGATTTGTTTTTTAGCAATAGATTTTGGTTTTGGGATTTGATGCTTTGAATTCGCTTTAAAATTTCGGCATAGATCTCTTTATTAGGAGACTTTATAACTTTTTTTACAGGAGATAAAGTAGATTCTGAATCTCCGAGACCGGGAGATTCTTCCGCAGTATCCTGGTTTCCCGACATTTGTTCGGTAACTTCTTCTGGAGGATTAAGTTGGATTCGAGCCGTATCCAATTTTGTACTCTCTGTGAAAGTTCTATTTTCAATTGTTTCCATTGTCTGGTTCCTATCTGAGTTTTCCTCAAGAGTTGTAATAGAAGTACCGGATTCCTCAGGAGACGGTGCAACTTCCGTAGGTATTTGTAAATTAAATCGAGAAATATTAGAAAACAGCAAATAAGCTGGAGATTTGAATCTAGATAAATCTTCGGAACTGTTGGAATTGTTAAGCAGGGATCGAACGATATCGTAGATATTTGTAACTACTTTCTCGACTTGAGGCAAATCAGCCTTCGAAATTGCATTCGATTCTTCATTATCGATGTGATCATTAGCCATGGCTGTAGTTTGCTCTTGCTGATAAGAAAGATAATACCAATCAAATGCATTGGTGTTGTAACAATTGTCAAAAGGGAAATTGGTAGTAAATAGACAATCCATGTCTTCCGTATGAACAAGAGTTTCCATATTTTCACGTTCCGCTAATTGTAAAGTTGCTGTTAAAACTACGGGGATGATCCATTGACTCAAAACGCTTCCAGCCAAAAGTCCAAATTTATTCTTGGATTTTCCCTGCAACTTCAGGCACCTTATAAAAAGATTTCCCATTTCACTGGATCCGAGGATATTTTTCTCACTGGTGTTATCGTTAGTGACACTCTCTGTCTTCACTCGAACAGGGTTTTTGAATTTTGAAGTCATCGTGTCCCGAGACTTTGTCCTCTGCAAGTTGGTGAATTTTTCTCGAATCGCAGATGCTCCAAAGTGAAATTGCATCGAGAAACTTGTCAGCGAGACGAATGCATTGACAAACGGTATCAGAAACATTGCGTAGTGCATCAGAACATTTTGCAGGTCGCAAGATTCAATCGGTTCGTGAATTTCATTGCTGTTATTCAGATCGTACTTTTGTCGGAATGATAAATAAGTCCTTTGATACTCGCTGTTGTCGTTGAACTCGATCGGAGAATTATAAGTCTGAGATTCTTTCTGCGAGTACTGGTTTATCAAGAAAATAGCTGCAGTCAGGATCGAATTCAATATATCCGAGATCGAGAGGATGCAAAGCGGAGAACTTTCACAACTTTTAAGTCCTTTTCGGAACACTGTTACCAAACACACCAGATTCGAGAGTAACAAACCATAGCCGGCTATCCCCAGAATAATTCCTTGCATTTTCTTCTTGCCGAAGTCTCGCTTTGACTGAGATTCGAGCGAATAAGCCTTTTTCCTTGGTTCGCCAGGGAAGGTCGATATGGGTTTGAACCCATAAGGGTACTTCCACTAGAAACCAGTCATTTTCTAACTGTTCCATGAATGCTTGCTACGCTAAAATCATGTGGGATAGGGGCAAAGTATATCTGTAACGGTGAAGTGGATTGTTATTCGACAACATTTTACGATAATTCTTCCTGCATTCTATCATATTCTCCATAATTTTAGTTTCCAGTTTCCATTTTCATGTTTGAGTCGTTTTGTCACTGATTGTGTACCAAATTTTGCATATTCTTAAAAATTGTAATTGCTAATTTGGTTACTGACTCTTCACCTTTTTCGAAAGACCAAATTACCTGGAAGAAAAAAAAGTGCAAAATCAGTAATACAAATTTACAGTAAAATCTCAAATATTTAATAATAATAATAATTATTCCTCTTTTTTTCAGAGTAAATATGTCTGTTAGAAGACAAAGCGATCCTTCGATGACACAGAAGGTCTGGGATGCTATAAAAATTACTGTGAATCAAAGAAACCCACCTACGAATGACCGACTTGTTCGACATTTAGTTAGAGTTTATGGAACTACGGAAGCATTTGCACAGGATGAACTCAACAAAACGGTCGAAGACAAACTTGTTTTAATTAAAAAGTTACCGTCTAAAGGAGGACTCGAACAAGAAATTTATGCTTTTCCTTCAGATTCAATTGCTAGTGACGATCACGATTGGTACTGTTGCAAATGCCAAAAAGGAGGACTCGTCGAGTGCTGCCAGCAATGTCACAGAGTCTATCATTCCGATTGTCATGTGCCTTTAGATTCCAATAAGAAACTCTGTAATTTTTGTGAGGTACTGTCTGAGAGTCGAAATACTCACACTTGAAATCGAAAAAGCGAGAATATTTCGAAAATATTGCCTACAAATTTGGGAATATTGTTATATCGATTTTTGTATTTTTTTTTATAGAAGGTCCATGGCAATATGGACTTTTGTAAATTTTCTCGCTCCTAAGGAGCTTCTAGGTCGCTTAATAATTGACGATTTCGTAAAATTTTTTGCAGAAGATCAATAGCGACAGTTATCCAGATGAGAAGGACCTCAATCACATATTGAACTTCACTTGCGGACACTTGAAGGCCAAGCTACCTCCTGAAATCACAAATAGGACCATAGTTTTCGATGGAAAGCCCGTAGTCGCACCCCAAAACGGGGTTTCAGGGGAAACATGGATAAGCGAAGGAGAGGACACTTGGCGAGCGGATCTTCTGATCAAACGCCACATGGATCTGGCGATTATGGAATCAAAAACTAGTCGTAGCGAATATAAAAATCTTGCTGAATTTCAAGCCGATGCTTATAACATTCTCCACAACATTATCATCTATCACGGAGGTATCCATCTTTTTTTTAACAACTCATTTGGAAAAAATTCACGAATTGCCGATTTTACAAGAGGAAAATATAAGGAGTTTCATGGGAATAAATTTTAATCGGTACGAACTAATAAATAGGAACGATAATTTCGTTTTTGCCACTTGGAAAATTTGATTGAACGAAAATTGTTCTTAACACTTTGCCGTATGCACGTCTTTCGTTTGGCGCCGGTATAAATCTTTATGTACGACACCAACGTGGTGCCACAGGCGCTTGTCCGATAATTTTCGCATGGCACCAATGTGGTGCCAACGGACGGCATAGTGTTATTAATTAAAAAATTGTGTTAATTAAAATTTGAATACGATCAAAACGTTTACAAGATCAGGTGAAAAGATTTTTAAAAAATTGGAAAATTTTCTCTGTGATTGCAGAAAACAGCGTAATTGGAGGAATGGGAGTTTCCATGTACCAAGATTGCTGTTACGATCTTCAAGAAATTCGCCGTTGCGCGGATTGTTATAGAATATCGAATGAGAAAACCGGCAAGATGTGGTTTTGCATTCCCTGCAATCCACCTCACCAATTGGTTTACGCGAAACAAAAGGGGTACCCTTACTGGCCAGCGAAAGTAATGCAAATAAATGACGATTTTTATGACGTACGTTTCTTCGGCGGTCATCACATGAGAGCCAATATCGAGAAGATTTTCATCAAACCTATTACGGTTAATGTACAAAGTTTACAGGTAAAAAAAATATCAGTTTTGAATCGAATAGAGAATTTCATTAAAATTTCGCTCGCATTAAATTCGAAATATTTCTGCTTTCAGATTAAGAAATCTCAAGCATGGAACAAAGCCTTCGAGGAATTAAAGTACCATCAAAACTTGTTACAAAAGTTGGGGAAAACTCTTCAAGAAGTATCCGCGGACCCTGAGAACGATGGTTTGAAACCGGCGAAAATTCGCAAATTGGAATCCTTCAACGCGAAGGGAAACTTGAAAGTTAAACCCGTTTTCAAAGATTTGAGAGTCAAAGTCGAGCGACTCAGCTCCGATAACCATTGCGATATCGCGTCGGTGGACGGTGTGTCCAAGGAACGAAAAGTTCTCACCAGACCAAACAGCGAAGAAAGACAAGTACCGCATTTACCGAAAGCCGAGGACGAACCGGCTCGAGAAATCTCCAGTACGTGTCCCCAGGGTTTGAAGAAAGAGGGATCGCAGGAGGACATGGTCACTTCGAGCAGTCAGGAGATAAGAACGAAGTGCGTTCTGGTACAGACTGACCTGATTCAAACCGAAGTTGCTCCGGCAAAGGTATTTTTAAATGCAGTTTTGACTTTCGACGCAGAACTTTGGAAGAAATTCAATAATTTTACAAAACTAAATAATTTTACGACTTTCGCAGCTTAAAAGAGAACGTAGAATTTCGGATCAACCCACGAACACGGCGCTGGAAAAATTGCGACGCGAGTTGGAGTTGGAGAAATGTCGGGAGATCGAACGATTGCAAGCTGAGCATGCGAAGGAACTTCGGCAACTGACGGAAAAGCAGCAGCAAGTGATTTCGGAGATCAAGAAGAAACAATGGGTATAAGAATGGGTTTTTATTTTTATCACACTCCATTTCGTGTAAATACTCTCTTTCTTCTTTTAAATAAAAAAGGAGAAGAAAATGTTCATTTATATTCGATTGAATAACAATTAATATAGAAACAATTTATTTTGCAGTGCTACAATTGCGAGGCGGAGGCGATCTACCATTGTTGTTGGAACACCGCATACTGCAGCACGGATTGTCAGCAAATACATTGGCAAAGGGAGCACAAAAGAGTCTGTCGTCGTAAGCGTTAACTTGAGAAACTTTATTTTCTTTTAAATCCATTTACATTTTTACCTCTTTGAACTATTTTCAATCGACATTTTATTGTTGCAATTTTAATCGGAACGCATAGGACGTTCCACATGTTGGATGAATTCGTACAGGATGGTACCACTTCCTTACAATCGTTTTTTTTTTTTAAGTATTTTAATCAAGGGATATTCCGTTCTTCTTTTTTTTTTAAATCATATTTTACACGGAATGTCCCAAAACTAAGGGACCATCCTAATAATCGAGTTTCAAGGATTTTTCTTGAAACTTCAATACTATGGAGTTGTTATATTATGGTGGATCATTACTTTTGGGACACCCCTCTTATTTTTACCTGAAATCCTTATTTTTCGGCTATATAGAGCTGAACGAAAAGAATTTTGACCGATGAATTGGAAAACAGGATATTTCGAATAAAAATGTATCGATGTTTGACGACAAAAGAATACAGGGAAGTCAAATAATAATTATATATTATAAATATTGAAAGCGATTCTATGAGAAAGCACGGTATTAATTATAATGAAATGTGTAATTACGTATAAAATGTGCGAATCGAAGAAACGCGTATCAAGGAACTTATTAGGTGGTGAATATTTTTAATGAATTTCTTTTTATATCGTAAACATGAGATAGGATGTATTAACCAGCTTTTGTATATTTCCAATTGGTATTGTTTATACAAAAGTCATTCGTACCGAGCATCTTCTTGGTAAAAAAGAAGATTTTTAATTTTCATTTTTGTCTCGTTTTCTCGTCGAATTATTCTTTTGATCTATTATTGTTGTCTGATTTTTGTCTACTTTGAAGATAGATAGTGAATTTTGGGAAATTCAAATGTTAAATGTAAATACTTTTACGTTCAGCGACAATTAAGTATAAATGTGGTAAATAAAAGGAGAATCCTTTTAAAAGTTTCATGATTTCTTGGGAAGTTCAAAGGATAGTCTTAAGTCTATTATCAAAATCTACGTATTTTGAAAGACGCTGGTAATTTTGGGATCTCGATTAAGAAAAGCTTAGGAAATATTCCAATTTTTTCCTACATTTTTCACCTTCATGTTGATGTTGTTATCGTTATGAAAGAAAACTTTCCGCGATGAGAAGACTCATGGTAACGGAAAGCGCCAAGGAAAGCTCGAGATAGAAAGATACCGAGGTATTTTTCGGATGGTTGAGGCAAAAACATGTACAAAATAAAGGCAATTACAATATTGTAACAAACGCTATCCTCAAACTTAGGGTAATATTTATATATGTATATATACATACATATAAAATGTCAACATAATGCATAAGTATGTATGAGAGCGATGTTTAGATCGACGATTGCGGCGATTTTGTAAATTTATCAGATTCTATATTTCGGAAATGTTAACAATAAACAATTCTCGAAGTGGAAGGCTGTTGAAGATGTTTCAGTTCCGATCACTTCCGAACAGGAAATTTTCCTACAAATATTAGAACTCTTGCATTTCTACATCGATCGACTTACCATCGATTCAAACATTGCCTTCATCGTGAATATTTTGTATCCCCATAAACGAAAATGCACGTAAAGGGAACTATTCCCAATTACTTTGTACTTTTCAAAACGGCGTTCTTGAGTTTATCTTTAACGCACTTTGCCGAATATCCGATACGCATTTAATTTTCCTTATTTTACAATAACAAACGAACCGTTGACTTGTTTCTGTATCAAACGTTCGTGTAATAAATGGTTAAACTTGGAAACCTCCCGGAGTTCCTTCATTTTCATCGAACATCTTTCCAGTGGAGGCTTCGATCGCAACAAAATGTAAAATAAATAGGATCGGTATCGATATCGTACACAGAAATTGTTCATTATCAAGCAAAATCAAAGTGTAAATTACAGTAAAGTAAAGTAAAGTAAAGCTCTAAGTATCCTGAGTAGCTTTGACTTCTTTTCCAGCAACAGCTAAAGCTGTTTCTGCTTTCTTTGGATTTTCGCTGACTGGAACGAAGTTTCCTTCGATGACGTTACTGGAAGAGAGTCTCTCCAAAGTTTGTAGTTCCGAAGGGTCTAATTTCTCGCCCAATTGTTTAAGCGCACTGAGTATCTCGCCTCGTTGACGATCCCCAGCTTCTTTATTCAACTTTCCCAGTTTCATATCGCGTTCCACTTGCAAAAGGTGATTTCGCAGCTGGTCCGGTTCCCTTTTACCGAACATCCTGATAACAGCCGGTGTCTTGAAAGCCGCACTGATCGCCGCTTGGGTCGCCTGTAAATGTACAAAAGCCTTAACTATGAATTTATTATAAAACAATATTGAAATAGTACAGATATGATATAAGTATTAATAATCTTGGCTTTCATCGATAATCCAGAGTAAGTGGAAGCGGGTGATAAAAGGAGATACTAGCCAACTGCATAGCACCCAGTTGATCGACGAGAGTCATGTCTCCGGAAATCATTTTCTGCAGACTTTCGTTAAACTCACGAAGTTGGTCCATGGTTTCTTCTTTCGTCTCTTCATACTCCGAGGCGTCTATCTCGTCTCTGAATATATTGTGGGAAAATTAATCGTGCAGTTATTTATAAATCGTAAAAAACTGCTTAAAATTTCTAGTGGAATGGCATAAAAATGTATATATTCTTTATTAAGGATTCTAAATTTTTCTTTACTTTATTAAAAGTTCAATTTATTTTTCCATTAATACACAGAGAATACATAATTTAAAGACTTTGAAAAGTATCTATTACCTAAAATATAAAATCAAGAAAATAGAAATCCCGTAATTTACAAGTAGCTGCTAATTTTTTAACTGAAATCACCCTTTTCTTTAATTGTAATTTCTTGCAAATTTTAAGCAGGGATGCATATACCGCTGTTACACCTGTGCAAGGTCCCTGTAGCTACTCGTGTTACCTGCATTCCTCTAAGTCTTCCAATTGTTGGACCAAGCGGTCCAATTGTTCTTCCAAATTTTTTCGCAATCTCTCGGTTTCGACTTTTCCGTGGGAACTCATTTTCTCACGAAATACCGCTTCGATTCATACAATGGACAAAAATGGAGTGGTGATATGCTTGATATCCTCATATAAACAAACTTTTTCGAGGTTATGTTCGACAATTTACATTTTCCAGAGCATGAGCATCCTTGGTTTGTGGTTTACCTTTTGCAACAATTAAGGAGAAAAAAAACGATACGAAGCTAATTTTTACCTGGAAAATCACAGAGTATAGGTACACATTCGATATTTAATATATAATAATAATAATAATAATAATAATAAACAAAAATACTATAAGTAAAAATGATAAAAGTAAATAACACATTAAGCTATATATGTATTTCTAATATAAGACTTTTTGTTTACAGCATCTGATTGCAGAATTATGGTAGCTAACAACAAATTGGAATGTTCATTTACATGCTGGTATCCGCCTTTCACGAAAGAAGCTCTGGAGGCAGTGGTCATTCCCATCCCGGATGACGTTTTGAAATACCTGCAGCATGACGCGTTTCTACTACCCTTAGAAGCCACGGATGATAAACCATGTAGCTCGGAATGGACCGATGGTTCTCCGGTGACCGGCGAAGTATCGGAGGTATATCGTTAATCATAGAAATTTTTTCCTTTTTCGTCCACAGTCGTTTCTCGAATACATAAATATAGTGGTAATGTTTCGACTAAATTTTAGGTATTTATAAAACATTATATCCCATTTTTATTAAATTTTATTTTATACGAATAATTCCATTTTGGTCAAGCAGTATTTCTTATTAATGGCTATCGCTCGAATCGACATTACAGAATTTCGAGACTCAGCCTACGTTTCCAAATTTTAGCGATGCCATAAGAGAAGCGATCGACAACTTTGGAGCTGTTTTCGTTAAAAGCAATTGGAGTACTCCATCCGTAAGTAGAGTTCCGATACATTTGAATTTATTATTGAGGTTCCACGATTGACAAAAATTTGCTAGTGGCAAATTTGAAATCCGATGTTATGATATTTCAAAATAATTGAAAAATGATATTTCGTTGAATCAAAAAGAGAGAACTCTCATTAATTGATATATTTCAGGATGCAACTTGGGTCGCACCAACGAAAACACTGAAATGCACGACTTTGGAGGAAGTGTATCTGCTGTTAAAAAGTTCCGACCGAATAGCGAGCGACTTAAATGTAGTTAAAAGCAACTCCGAGAACGAACCGGTTCTTAAACCGTGTCTCGTTTTGAAACGATGGCGAGATATCAATCCCTGCACGGAGTTTCGTTGTTTCGTTGTTAAGAACGAACTCGTGGGTGAGAATAGATCAAATTTTTCTTCCTTACTTTTTACATCGTACCACTCGTTCCTGATTTTCATTGATTTCATTCGTACTTGTCGCAGGTATTTGTCAAAGGGATGTTTCGCAATACCACAGGTTTATCGAAATGGAGAAATATGACATCCAGAGGGACATTAGAAGTCTGTTCATGGAAAGGATTAAAAATCGATTTAAACTCGATAATTGTAAGAGATTTACTTCCTGCGGTGGTTTTTGAAAACTCCAAATTCATCGAGAATTTGATATATATCGAAATAAATTAGCTTGATCGATAATTGACTATTTATTCAAATAAATTCGATTTATTTATTAATACATTATTTTTGTGCTTGAATTTCAGATTCCTTCGATGTGATACGATGCAAAAAAGACAAAGTGAAAATTGTGGATTTCGGTTCGCTCGATGAATCCGTGACAAAGGGCACTCTTTTTACGTACGAAGAGCTCTGTAACGAGATAAGCGAAGGACCAGAGTTCCGATTTATCGCAGAAGATATGGGAATTCAACCTAAAGCATCTCATCATTTTTGTGCCCCTCGAGAAATCAATGAGTTTTTCCAATCCAGCGGATCGGCGTCTCTCATGGATATTATAAGAAAAGTATGGTTTTTCAATATTACCTTTTTATATAAAAAAAATGTCCGAAGTTGTGTATACAATAATTTGGATACTAAAGCTGAGGCTCGAAATGATATAAATTTGAAAAATAATTTCGGAAAAAAGAAATTTTTGCCAAAAAACAATATAGAATTTTATCAAGTTTTGAAATAGAAAAAAATAAAATTTTGAAATTAATTTTGAAACAGAATTTAATTTTGGACAGTTGTAAATTAAAATTTAGAAGAATGGGATACAAAAAATATATATTATTTTCGCGATTCATTAATAATGTAATTTTTCAGTACGTCAATTACATTTTGAGAATTACATTAAGTAAAAATAATAATAACAATATTGATTCTCATTTATTTTTTAATGAATTGTAATCTGAATTTCTACTATTATTACTATTATTATTTATTTAACTGAAATTTCATGAAATAATGGTGAAAGTATAAATCTCATTATTTTACTTTGCTTTATTTTTAGGAAGTGGATGAACAAAGTAGAGAGGACCCTTCGGGAACCCACGAATAACAATCTAAAGAATGAAATTACACAAGAAAAGTGAATACAAGAAACAATAAGTTAACCGTAAGTAATAAATAGAGAAATTAAAGCATCCGTTCAATAAATATTCCCTTTTCGTCCTTTATTGTGGTCTTAGTTTATATCTAAATTTCAATAATCGAAAGTAGAAAAATCCTGCAATTTCTTCAACACCATCGTTTAAATCAAAAATCACATATTAAGACTAAGACGAGATTGTTGTTACATTTGCAAGGTGCCTACTCTCAAACATTCGTATTTGCAATACCACAAATACCGTAATTTCTTGGAACTTAAATTATACCATGGAAATCTACGAAATATATAAATATTTCTATTATATATATATATATATATATATATAGTTACAACATAAAAATAAAAAAAGAATCTTTCTAGTAGCGTACGCGAAGTTACAACTAAAAATTACAGTAATTCGTTAATTTACAATACGTACTCTTTGGCAACAGTCTAGTACTTTATTTGAGCCGTTTGTTTTGAAAGTGGCCCAAGTCCATTTTTAAAGAATCTTTAGATGCGGCATAAATAAATAGTTTACAGTAATTTAATCATCAATTTTCGAGTGTTGTCATCTTTTTTGAAAAATGGACTTGGGCCACTTTCAAAATAAACGGCTCATTTTTCTCTTTAGAGTGTAGTAATTCGACCAATCACAGTTCGGGCTGATATTTATAAACTGGAGATTGCAAATTGCATTTTGGGAATACTTGCGATGCAAAATGGAATAAATAATATTTTTTTTTTCTTTAAATAAAAATTGACAAGCAATAGACTCGGAACTAAATACATTTTTTCGTGGAGGAATTCGTCAACCAATACCCAAATTATAAATGCCGATCGATGCGTGGTTACAAAATGAAAAACCAAGTAAAAATTCGAATACCAAAATACCTCCAGTACCAGTAGACACCTTGTCAGCTAGCTAATCTAATTGAAGAATAAACAAATCGTCGGTGAACAATGAAACCAAAAATGGGAATAGAAAAGAGCAACTCTAAAGAAAAAAATATCGATGTAGCTGATAGACTAAATAATATGAATATAGCAGGCATGTAAATACAGAACTTTCATTTTTATTCTGTCAGACCCTTCTTTCTATCATTACATTACATAAAACGATTAAACGCTATCCTACTGTTTGAAAGAATTATATCATAATATTGCAATATTTCTCGAGCAGTTGAAACCTTACCGATTTGCAACAACACTCTTATATAGAAAATATGTCTTGTTTATGTACAATATGCAATCCTTAATACTTCCATTTTGAAAAAAGAATTCACGATATATGTATCTCCGGACAAGTATTCGTCAATATACTGTACAGTCATATCCACGGAGTATTCATTTATTTATTTATTTATTTTATTTATTCATTCATTTAATTATTTCATCATTCATTTACTTTTTTTTATCCTCCATTCCCTTATTTCTTCCCTCGCATGGATGATTCGTTCGTTAATTAATGCGTCTTCCTTTTTTTTTCGCAGTTAATCTTCGGTATCGAGCTAACTTGTGAGTCGTGTGAACAATTTCAAATACAAAAACCCTCGGTTCAATGCAAAATCAATTTTGTCCGGGTGCAGTTTTGTTTCGGAGGTAACGAGCTTTCGCTGATTCTACATTTTCCAAAATTTAAGCCTTTTGATTAGTTTCTTTTATGCAATTTCATGTTTTTTTAATGATTACTCACGAATTATCATAAATTAATTAAAATCTATTATTCGAGTCTGGTAATTAAATTAAATTAAGTAAAAAAGGAAGCAGAAACGTCTCAATTTCATTTTCTACGAAAAAAGTTCTACATTTTTCAAAATTTATGACTCGTCCCCTAGTTCCTTCTTGTTTAATGGCAATTTTTATTTTTCTATTATTAATGGCAAGACACTATAAATTCATATTTATAATTTTACTCGGGCAATGAAAATGCAAACAAGAAAAATAAATTTTAAAAGTTAGCGAAAATATAAGAATAATCTTCGAAATTTTCTCTCCCAGGAGACATTTTCAGCTTTCATCAATTTTGCACTTCCCAAATTTTTTAACATTTCGATTATTTTTTTCCTTATCTACTTGCAATTTTTTGTGATTTTTTACCGTTAATGGAGAGATACTATAAAATTATAAACATCTATTATTCCCATTCTCATAGTTTCATAATTAAAAAAGAATTTCATTTTCCACAAAAGGATTCGTTTCGTCATAAAAATGTCGTTTTCGAAAAAATTTCATTCTGAAAAATGTAAGATCAAAAGAAAGCGGGGAACTACTAATTCGAATTAGCCCATAATTAAGTTGAATTTGTTAATCAATCAGCTGCAGTTGAAAATGACGAAACTCGTTTGCGGAGTGGCAACGATTGTGTGGTTATCGTTAAGAGACGCTAAAAGAAATTTGCAATTTTCATCTAACATTTATATTTATGCTCGCATTCACGGTAATGCAATTCCATTGAAATTTTGAGAAAATGAGAGAGACTGAATTTGGTTCATTTGGAAGAAAAAAATTTAAATAGATTTTCAACCAGAAATCCAATTAGAAATTAAAGAAAAAAAAATGTATTTTTTTTAGAATACAATAAAATGGAAATCACGTGTCACCTTTCGGGTGACACTTGATTTTATTGGTTTCTAAAACGTTAGAACGATGCAAAAAAATTGCTTTTGCGGAAACTTCTGGATTCAAAGATTTTAAAAATCGGGTATCGAGTCGGAATCGAGTCAGAAAATTAATTAGGGTAAAAAGAGTTCCAGAAATTCATTGTTCCGTGAGCTTTACGATAATACTGAAAAATTGCTTTTGGGGAAATTTACCGGATTCAAAAATTTTTAAAATCGGGTATTAAATTAGACTCGACTCGGAAAATTAATTTCAGTACAAAATGTTAAAATTCATTCGTCGCGGGCTTTACGATAGGTCTCTCTTATTTTCCAGCTTTCCGTAAACCCATTTCCTTTTTTATTTCTCGAATCGAGTGAAACGCACGAAAAAAAAGTGAAGAAATCAAAAGCGAATGAACAGTTTAGCCCATTTTGCCCATACAACAAAAGCCTCGTCTCGTCTTCTCGGCTGATACTAATTATTTACTCGCAAATTTGTGCATTTTGGTTTCGTTTCCCACACGTGTGTAAAAAGAGCATTTTTTTTTTAAATTCAAATTTCCCCAGATTTCCTCCCTCGAAAATCGACTTTCAATGCGGATCTTTTTAAATACGTGTTTACAATTACAACGGCCACTTTTACAATGTTTCCTTTGTTTTCTGTAAAATTACAATACAATGGCGCTTTCTTTTTATGTATAATATGTATATAGGGAACAAACAAAAAAATTATCCCGTTTTGTCTTTTACTTTTGTGTCGCTAGTTTCTCATCTTTTTTTTTTTATATACAGAATAGCACAATTACTAAGAGAATCCTTGATCATCTTTTTTTTCTTTTATTTTTTTTTTGGACATGACTGTACTTCATCAATTTTTAATTTCACCATTTCGCATTATTTTACTCGTTATTTATTCGTTATCCCTCTCGTCCCGTCTTTCAATTACATATGAATTTGAAAAAATGGATTTGTGCTAAAGATAGGCAACGCATGCTCTTCCAAACATGCACCGCTTTCATTTTTGTCGTCCTCAAAGTGAGAGTATCCTTTTGACTGCTTCAATTTTTGTCTTCTCTCCCTCATATACCTCTCAAACCTGCATTCACCTTCTCAACAATTTGCCCTCTTTCAAAAAAGACGCATTCCAAAAAATCGTTCCGAATACTGGTACTGGTTTTTCATTAAGTGAGAAAAATTTGTTAGCCTTAACAAATTTAAACATACGTTACAAAAACGCGCTCTTAAGTTTTACTTATTTTTTTTTTCCCCCTTAAAATTTCCTCGTCATTAAGCAGCTTAAGTACCCGAAGTCATTTTTTTCCCTTGGAAAACATGATGATTTTTTTTTTTTCTTCATTGTGTTTGCTTATAATAAGAGTGTGTGTGTGTTTTATATATGTATATGTCCGCTTTTATTTTCCTTTTTTTTTTTCTTCACTTTTCTTTTTTGTCACCATATTTTTGGTTTGCATTTCCTCTTTCTCAGGCCTTTCCGTATCTATCATAAATGCGATTGTGGTACGACTAAACTCGGGATAACTTCCTTTTTCTTTAATTATTATTATTCATTATTATTATTATTATAATTATTATTATTCTTCATTTTTTATTTTATGGCGAAAGGCCTGATTTTTTGATAAAACGAAACGTCTTTTCCTCTTCTTCCTTTACTCTCTCATAGCAAGTCTTATTTTTTTTTTTTGCAGTCGCTCGAAAAAATACACCATTTAATGCGACACAATCGCCCCGAGAAAATTTACACAAGTAGACAAGTTTCATTTTTTTTTTACCTTTTCCTAAATATTTAAATGTACAGGAAGAGTTTTCTTTTTTTTTTATTATTTCTTTAGAGGTCATCGTCATCCTTATACACTACAATTGTGAATAAATATGAAAACAACTAAGCTCCTAACATGAATACCACGTGTCAGTTTTGTGTAATTTTCCAAAAATTTCCATAATTTTTTTTTGGTATTTTTCCCCCGTTTTTTTTTGTCGTTTTATACTAAATCTCCTTTTTTTTACAATAAATATTATCAAACAAGCCGCCGACAGGCAGTAGCGTTTTTTTTTTTGAGACACATGGTTGTAATTAATTGGATTTTTGTTATTTATTTATTTAATTATTTATTTTCTTTTGTGACGGTGAAGCCAAGGTATGATAGTGTCGTTAATTTTTTTTTTTGCGTTCCTCTTTCACCCTTACGTATTCGAATCGAAGAAATAATTCATTTCGCTTTTTTCCTACTCGAAATAAATGCGCAAAGTGTTTCAGAAGGTATTTACATAATTCGCCTGAAATGCCGCAAATCGATGCCTCCGAAATATCGCAACACTTTGGAAGAAAATTCACTGTCACTCGCACTCTGTTGAAACACTTCGGCGTAAATTTTTAGAATTTTCCTCTTTTTTCTCTTTTCCAATACATTTTTCCTTCTAACAAACGATTTATCGATTCTACATTATTTTCGTGACAATTTTTGTTTTTTTGGTTCAATCTCAGTCGGTGTCCGTGTTCCAAAAAGGAAATTTCGCCCAATTTCTCTGACAGTTTCCAAAAGATATCGGTGTTGCAAATTTCAAATGAAAAGCATTTTTTTTTTAAATATATCCTAACATCCAATTTCCAAATTGAAGCAAAGAAAAAAATTAAAATCAATAGGAATCCAGCAAAGAATTGGGCAAAATGCCAGCTTAGAAATTGCAAAAGAAGAAAGAAAATGAAGTCCCTTTCGAAAAATGTTAGAAACGTATTTTTTTTTTTGATAGGAAGAATTGAAATTGAATAATAATAGCTACCGGTATTTTCAGGACCGTTTTACAGTTTTCTTTTTTTTTTTTGGTGAAATTAAGAAGAAAAAAGAAGAGAACGAATTCGTTCGTTTCTCGCTACGATCATTCGGAGGTGACATATCTAGCCTTTAAGTGATTTTATCACAAGTTAGCTGCAACTGTATGTAACAAATGGCTTTCGAAAATTGTTTCCAACAGGTTCCACCGTCGAGTATAAAAATCAAAAAAAGAGAAAGAAAATTGTTGTTGCTCTTTCGCCTTTTTTTCGTTTTTTCTTTCTTTCTTGTTGTTGCTGTTGTATCATCACCTTAACTTACTGATATAATCTTTACAAATACAAATAAACTCATATTTATATATATTTATATATTTATAATTTGTTTGTTTTTTTTTTCTTTGCATCATAAATTGCAGGCATTCACACATCACGACAGCACATGGAAAGATGATATAAACCTGTCATTCTGAAACAAGACGAAGCATTTTTGTACTAAAGTGCAGCGATATAATAATAGTCTATAATTTTATACTAAATTGTCTATGCGGACTACGCAATGTACAAGTGTGTATCTTTTATACATGCACCGAGACAATATAGAATCGAAATTTTGACGTCGATGGATCGTTCTTGCTTTCTTTTCCTTTCCATTCCATTCCTTTGAATTTTTTTCCTACGTTTTTTTTTCCTTAATTTGCACTTTTTTTGTATACTCAGCAACAACATAATTATCGAACGTACGTTTCCTTTTCTCTCACTCTCTCTAACTGACGCAAACAAAAAATAAATATCTTATGTGGAATAAAAATATAAAATAATAGAAATAATGTATAGAAAAAATAAAGCTGCGAGTTCGAATTCCAATTTTTTTTTACACGCTGGTAACGGAAGGAACACTGAAAAATTCATACTTTTAAACCTGTTTTTTGTGATTTTTGTTGTGCAATTTTTTCGAGAATTTTTTCGACCATTTTTTCGTGGATTATTTCGATGAACAATTTTTCATGGGCTGCGTTACGGTTCTTACAAGGACGATGCATAATTTGTTTGTCAATTTTTGTTATAAAAAATTGTAAAAGAAAAAAGAAACAAATTTTTGAAAATTTCAGTACACAAATATATACCAAATATAAAATCAATCGTGAGGCCGTAGAGGTAGGTGATTTTAAATTGTATATCAGGGGGTGAAAAAAATCCACAAAAAAATTGCACACGAAAGAAAGATCCCACAAAAATAGGTTCTTCGACAAATTCAATTTATAGATTAAGTTCGTGTATTTTTTTTCGGGAGCCAAAAACACCCAGTACTCGTCCCAATATCTCCAGTAGCGATGCTCGATATTCCAAAAATGTAATAAAATTTTCGGAACTCGAGTATCGGATTTTTAAATTCGTATGTAAAAAAAGAAAAAGTTATAGTAAATAAAGATAAAAAAACGTCAATTTCTTCGTCAATGTTTAAAATTTAAAAAAAAATTAGATGATTAGAAAATATCCTGCTTTTGTGTGATCCTTGTATTACAAAATCCCATTTTCTCAAATTATAATAAAAATAATAATAATAGTAATAATGATATTAATAATAATAGTAATAATAATAATAATGATAATGGTAACAGTGATAACGACGGAATACGAAGGAACTTAAAAGAAGCACGATCCATCGACGGAAAAATCGAACGATGTCGCGTTAGAATGTGCAAAACATACTTGATAGTACGATAGAAGATACTGTAGGTAGAATTATAAATGTGGATTTTCATTTTTTTTTCCATCATCTTTTTTTGTCTCATTTCACTTCATTTTGCAAGGAATCTCTATTACGATCGCGATACGACTTTCGCGTTTCTCCGGCTTTCGTGCCCCTTCAATTTTCGTCTTTTTTCTCTCTTTTTTGTTTTATCTCACATACACCAGGTTATCTTAATTTTTGTTTTTTTCTTTACACGCCACTCGGAGCCTCAACCCTCTGACTAGATTGCATCTTGTAAATCCTTAATCCTTAACGACTTACACCTAATTCTTGTATTTTTTTTCCCTTTCGTTTATGATTTCGTATTCCTATATTTACTATCGTAATAACACCTAAAGGTAAAAGGGTGAATCTATATCAAGGAAATTTCTAATAAAGTTTGTTTGTTTTTTGTTTCTGTTACCTCTCTTATCGATGAATAAATTCAATATTAATCTAAATTTTATCTTTTCATCAATTAATTAATTAATGGAAAAACCACCTCTCTTGGTTTCTTTTTCCTCCTATTTTTGTCTAAAGGTACAATAGACGATGTCCTTTCCTTTCTTGCCTTCCCTCATCGCACTCCTTGCGTGGCAATTTCCCTTATTTCCTCCACTTGGTAAAAGCAAAGCTCGCCGCCCCGTGTACACTCGTCAAAAGCACGCTAATATTTACAAGAACGAAAAGAAAGAGAAGAAAAATAAAAAAAAAAGAAAAATAAAATAAGATTCTGACATAATTGTTGCCCAGCCTCATTTTCTCAAAGTGAAAATATCGTTATCGTCGTCGTCATCGTCATCGTCACCGTCACCGTCACCATCGTCATCGTCACCATCGTCATCGATCGATCGCACTTCAATGTTCGCTCTCGAAGTGGGCCATTCCGACTTTTTGACAATCCCATGAATACCACACGGCACCGAAGACACGAACGAGCTTTTATTTGCTACGACTACCTCTTCTTCCCCATCGCCTTCGACGTTAGCTTCTTCTTCAGCCTGCCGTGGTCCAGCTTGATGGCCTTCTTCTTCGGCTTCTCCGGCGAGCCGTTGCAGCAGGTGCATCCCTTCTTCACGTGGCCCCGCAAACTCGACCTCCTGGCGCGGCAATCCGGCTCCCGGTCCACGGACGTCGGGTGACCGGTGTCGTCGTCCGACGCCTCCGAGGCCTTGTCGCTGGAGGCCATGGTCGAGTCCGAGATGGAGTCCGCGCTGGCCTTGGCCCGCTTCGAGAGTATGCTCTTGGGATCGGCGCGGTTCAGCACCACCCTCGCGTTGACCTGCAACTTATCCCTCTTCTTCAGGTACCCGCAGCACCTGTCGCCGCCGCTGGACTTGGCGTCGTCCAGGCCGTTCGTCAACGAGCCGTCCTCCGGCTGGCTGCCGATGGACTCGCTGACGCTGGAGTCCTCCTCGTCGCTGCTGGAGCGCGTCCTCTCCGACATCGGGCTCTCCCAGGCCAGATAGTCCGTCCGCGTGACCTTGGACGTGTTGCGTTTCTTGTTGGCGTACGTGTACTTGTGCGTCGAGAGAAGCGGCCCGGCGATGGGCGAGAGCGGCGACGGTATCGTCACGTCGGCGGCGTTGGCACTGAGTAACGTGAGACTCTCGTCCCCGGAGCTGGCGGCCGAGGCGTTGTTGGCGTTGCTCCCGGGCGGCAGGGACTCCGAGTCCAGGTCGATGTCCAGCTTGATGTTCGACGGGATGCTGCAGACGCTGCTCGGGGAGCCCTCCTTCGAGCAGTTCCTCGAGTTCGTCTTCGCGCGGCTGGAGTCGTTCTCCACGGACGGGAGATTGGCCGGCGAGAGCCTGGAGGCGTCGGAGTTGCTGTTGGACGCCTCGTCCTGGCTCAGGTTCTCCAGAGCCAGTCGCAGGTGCTTCGGTGGGTTCTCCAGCTGCGAGTCCTCGTGCTTGTCCCTCTTCGTCCTCTTCGCGTTGTCCTTGAGCGTCCGGGTCCTCTGCTGCGTGGCGTTGTGCCTCCTCCTCTCGCAAAGCTTGAAATCGGTGATGGGACTGACGTCCCTGCTGCCGCTGGAGGAGTCCAGCGACCGGAAGTAAGAGCCGCCGTAGGACTTCATGCCCAGCGACTGGCTGCAGGACGCGTCCTGGGACGAGTGGTCGAACGAGGGCGAGTGGTTCGTGTCGAACAGCAAGTCCGCCTCCGGGAACAGGTCGCTGGTGCTCGGCTCGTCCACGCCCAGGTCCTCGCACTCCTCCGACAGGCTCTTCTGCAGTCGCAGCTCCCGTTCTATCGCGGCCGCGGCTTTCCGCTCCATTCGTTGCTGCAGGAACTCCCGGTCCAGTCGCGGGTTGCTTTGCTGGGTCTTGGCCATGCTGAGTTTGCTGGAATACTGCTGATACGACTCGAGAGTGTGGTTCATGAAGTACTTCTTGGTGTTGGTCTGGTACACTTGTCCGCTGGCCATCTCGATTCCTTGGCCCTTGTTGATGATCTGCAGGACGCTCGGCACGTTCTCGGAACCGTCGCTCTCCCTGGAATAGATCTTGAGCGGTTCGATGCTCATGGGATTCGTCGACGTCGGCACGTATCTCCACGGTGTGTCCGGCGACGCTTTTCTCTCGGGTTCCCAGGCCTCCTGCAACCTCGCGTTTCCGCAGAGCAGGCCGTTGCCCACTTTGCAGCCGACGTCGATGCTCTCGTTCGACTGCCTCGCCGGCAACTCCTGGCTGTCCGAATTCCCGGATCCGCCGCCCATCAGGAATTGCGTCGTTCCGTCCATGCCGGCATCTTGCTTGCACGTTGCCGTTATGGCTGGAACGGGTTCTGGAAATCATAAAGGATCGTGTGAGTTTCGAATAAGTCCGGCCGAGCGGCGAGATCTAATGGTAACGTGACATTTTTTTTTTCGTTAACGAATCGAACAAAAATGAGGAATTGAAGTTTTTAGCATTTTTTTAGGGTGAAACAACCCCAATAAATGGGTTTTTAGAAGCGCTTCAAACTTCAATTACGCAAAAGATTTGTTCGTTTCAAGCGATATCGTCACTCAAAGTTCGACAATTCACTAAATGTTGTAACTCGCTACAAATTTCGCATCTCAACTGACAACGAAAAATGGAAACTCCAAATGGAAACATCTCGCATGCAATTGACAAATCCCTCATCAATTAAATAACCATATGTAAATATTTTCTTTCCTGCCTATTACGGATACGCAAGAGACACGAGAATATCTCAATTTTATTTGCAATGATAATTCGAAAGAATTTTTTTTTATTCCATTTTGCTCGTTCTAATGAAGACTTTAATTGGATGCGTAATTAGATAAACGGTTCAATTAGTCGTTTTTCACAATTTATCATTTTACTTTTACTGCCGGTGAAAATATCGAGGAGAACGTCAACCCAAAATGTTTCTAATTAATTTTGCATCATTGTTCGGATATTTTTATTCAATATCATTTTTTTATAGGACTTAATTTTTTTTAGGACGTTTGTCCACTTTTAATGGGACTGATTCTTTGAGTTTCTGGTTTCAATTATTATGTTTACAAAGAATTATTATTTCTATATTTCTGTTTCATTCGAAGTGGAAATGTAAAAAAAGTGAGTAACATAACTTTCTGATTCCAAAATTACAGCTTATCTTAGATGACATTTTTTAATTTTTGTTAATAAAATTCGAATCCTCCTAACAACAATAACAACGACAACAACAATGCGAAACGATAAACATCAATTTTGTTCCTACAAAGAATGAATTCCTCTAAAACCACTGAAAATAAAAAATTCGATTATTTACGTCAGGCCCAGGTTTTCCCTACGCAGAGAATAATCAAATAACTACTTCGTGCAGGATCTAATTACGAAAAAACGACAACACGCCTATAGAAAAAAAAAGAAAAATCATAATTAATGTGCTGCTAAAACCATACTCTCAACGCAATCCAGAATAACTAAACGTAAAGTCTAAACGAATGCATCGAAACCAAAACACGACTAATAAAAAACTAAAATACATACACACACATATATATATATATAGAAATAAATATATATATATGTATGTATCAACCCATAACAAGAAGAAACGCAAGAGGAGAAAATGAATAGTAGTATTTCATTCAGAAGCAAGATGATGATGTTGAAAATGTCATTCGCCATATATATCTTCTTACCAAGTTTCACGTTATTCTGTAAAGTCGTGATAACATTCGGAGAAACGATGGAATTCGTGGTTATCACGTTTTTCGGGCACTCTTGGGAGACGTCGAGCGACTCCTCGACTTTGATCTTTACGCTCTTGGGCGAAATCGCTTTGTTGGCCGTGATCTCCGTGCCGACCTCTTTCGTGTCTTTCTGATGCTGGTTGTCGCTAATCACCGACACCTGAGACTGCGTGGCGAAGGCCAACGCGATCGTGGCCGCTTGTATCGAAACCGGCTTGTCTCCCTGACTCTCACCGACCGATTTCTTCTCCGAATTCTGCGAAATAGTGGCGGCCGGTGCCAAGCAGACCACGCTCTCCGTTTTCAGCCCACCCGGGGTCGACAGCTTGTGGATGGTGGAGTTAAACAGCCTCGTCCCTTGCAGCGTCAAATTCGGATTGCTCGCGATCACGCTGCAGATCTGCTGGTTGTCGGAAATCTCGTTGAGATTGCGCTGAATCAAGCCGATCGTCGACGAATTCTTGTTGACGAGGATCGCGTTCGAGGGGGTTTCGCCAGAGACTCCTCCGGTGCCGGAGGCGTCGTTCTTGCCGAGGTCGGCGATGACGTTGCCTTTGTCGGTCGACGAGCCTTCGTTGGCGAATTGCCCGCTGGTGCCACTTTGCGGAATCACGACGGAAGCGCTTTGGACGTTTTGCGTGCCCGACAGTTGCTGGTTGTTGGTGAGAGTCTGCAGAGTCGGTATCTTCACCTGCTTCACCTGCGTCGGCTGCGAGATGAGTTTGCCCGCCTGGTTGAGGAAGGACTGCAGAACCAGGGTGTTCGAGACGCCGGTGTTGCCCGTCGTCCTGACGGTGGGCACCGTGAGGAGCTTCGAGCCGCCGGAGACTATCGTGAACTGCTGCCCGCCCTTCATCAGGTTCATCGGCAGGATGTAGTTGCCGGGAACGATCACGGCCGTGTTACCCATTTTCCCGGTGACGGAAGCCAAGGCTTCGCTCACGCTCACGGAGCTGGTCTGCACGGCTTCTTGAACGATCACCGCCCGCGGCTGGCCCGAACCTGGCTCTGCAAATATAAGGTTACGTCTTTTAACATTCAGCTCCACCCCGTCGTTGGAATCGGTCGTGAGGTTGCGCGCTTCGGTGTTGGTGTCGCTGAGGCTGGTGAGGTTGCTCGACGGCTCCTCGGGCGCCGAGAATCCCGCGGGGCTGTCCTGGACGTGGACCACCCCGCTCGAGGAGTCCTCGCTGCCCATGGTTCTACCGAGATCGTCGGCGCTGGGGCTCAGCTCGGACGTTTGCTGCCCCACCGGCTTCGATTTGCTGGAACTCGATTTTTTCCGTTTGGAAGATTGGCTGGGGTTCGTGGGCGGGTTGGAGCGTCTCCTGGGCGCGGGTTTGTTGTTGAGATCCGGCGAGTTCCTCAATTGCTCGGCGTACTCGTCCAGGATGGCGTAAATCCTCTGGGCCGTTTGCTCGTCCTCTTGCGGCTTCTGCTGCGGTTTGGGAATGGGCGACGCTTTCGAGGTGTTGGTGGCGCTGGTTTTCACGGTTTTGGGCGCGGCTTTCTTCGCGTTCTTCGACGAGGGCGGCGTGGCCGGTGTCTTCCCGGCCGAAGGTATGGGTGCCGGTGCCGGGGTGACGCAGGGGCTCGAAGAACTCTGCGAGGTGACGCTCAGTGCCGGCGAAGCCGCCGGTTGGCAGTAACTCGTCACCACGACCACGGGCGTGGAGTTGGACGCTTTTTGAGCCGTGACCGTCCCGGAAGATTGGTTGACGTACGCCAGGGAGACCTTCTGCGGGAAGACGTCCTGCTGAAACGACACGGTGTTGCCGTTGCTCGAGAACTCGCTGTTACCGGTGGCTTGAGCCGGCATCAGGAGTTGCTGGGCCAGAGCGCTCACGGAAGTTTGTTGCTGCTGTTGCTGCTGCTGCTGCTGCTGCTGCTGTTGTTGTTGCTGTTGCTGCTGCTGCTGTTGCTGCTGCTGCTGCTGCTGCGGTTGCTTGGTCGCTTGGGTTTGTTGCGTCGTCGTTTGAGTTTGTACGGTCGTTGTCATCGTGCTCGAGGCTTGGTGCGATTGCGGTTGGATGGTGCTCCGCTCCTTGACTTGTTCCAACACACTCTCGAATTCCCGCAATTGTTCCAACGTCGTCGAACTGACCTGATTCGGAACTTCGATGGGGGATCCGATGAGACTGTCGGTTCTAACGGAAGGTGCTTGCTGTTGCTGTTGTTGCTGTTGTTGTTGTTGTTGCTGTTGTTGCTGCTGCTGTTGCTGTTGTTGTTGTTGCTGCTGCTGTTGCTGTATCCTAGGCGCAGTGAGAACGGCCTGAATGGCCCCGGCGATGTTCTGTTGCCGCAAAGGCGTTTTGATGATATTGAGCTTGACGACTGGCGTTCTACCGGCACCCACGGCGTTCCCGTGGGATATCGGTGGTATGATATTCAGTTGACTGGGATTGGTGGTGGATATCGTGACTGGGATTTTCTGCGTATAAATGACACTGGGAGACGATGCGCTCTGAACACTTTGTACAAGTTGAGTCAACGTGGGCCCGGCATTGGGGCTGCTGGCCACGTTCGCGTTAGCACTGGAATTCTGCAGGATGTTCAGTATCTGCCGGCCGGTGGTCAACTGCAGATGTGGAATGTTCGCTATGGATTGTACGTTGATGCCGGCCGTTTGGTTGGTTTGTTGAGTATTCGGTACTGAGGTTTGTACGGCTTTCGATAGATTCGAAGTTTTCTGAACGTTCGCTGGCTGCGAGATGGCTTCCGTCGTGACGGGCGCGACGGCGCTCGTGGCGTCCGTCGACAAGGTGTAAATCGTTTTGCCGAAAGCTTGCTGGAACTTCGGCAAGCCCGTGTTCTGCGCGGACGTGGGCAAGACTTTGGCGGACGTGTGTCTCTCGTAGACGATCCTGTTGGATATCGAGGAGGACTCCGAGCGTTGAGTCTGTCGCGAAAAAGCCGTGCTTCCGTCCTCCATGTTCTGCAGGGTCAGGACGTTCCTCTGGTTGCTCACGACGTTCGGGTTGATGGAAGCCAGCTGGTAAGTCCCGTCGGGTTTGCAGACGATCTGCAACTGCTCCGTCGAGATCGGGGACGAAGCTATCGTCGGGATGGCGGCCGACGCCGTCGTGGAGCCCGGGGAGGGCGACTTCTTGGGCGACTGCGTCTGCTGACTCGTGCGACGGTTCACAACCGCCCTCGGACTCGAATCGACCTCGAGGTGAGTGGAAACGTTCGTTCTCGAAGCGTTGGGAGAAGTGTCCGGAGGTGGATTGGCTTCTTCGCCGACGTCGTGCAACGCCGACGACCGAGGAGGTGGAGTCTGATCGGCCGGACTCATACCGACTCCGCTGTCGTGTCCACCGGAAGACGGCGTACCGGGTAACTGAATGTTACCCGCGACACTCGGAGTTCTCGTAGGTCGTGGAGGAGTGCTACCGCTATTAACGGAACCTGAATTTGGACTCTGTGGAATGTTTCTGGAAACCTGTACAACATTTACCGTAGATCGAACTCGTGGCGGAACCATCATATCTAACGAATTCAAACCTGGTACATTTTTAGCCAAAATATCGGAATCTCTAACAGCCTTGGTAAGAATATCGAACTTGGTCTTACCCAAGTTTGATTTGGAGTTGGAATCTCTTCCGTCGACGGAACCCAATTCACCTTTCACCGGACTTCCCGTGCCGTTCTTCTGCTTCTGATAAGTGCTCATTGTATTTTTGATGTTGATCAATTCGCTGGTAATGTCACCGGTACTCAGACGTTGCTGTTGCTTCTTGGCTCTCGCCAATTTCAAATCGACCTCGTCTGTCCTCGTCAGGACGATCTTCGGATTCAGATTCAACGTGCTCAGCATCGGCGCGAATTTCGCCACGTTGCTGGCGTTGTCGTTCAAGTTGTTGTTGTCCTTGTTCTTCGTCAGCAGGTTCTTCTGCAGGATCTGAGCTATTCTCGTGGGTTTCTTCGAATTCTGGTGACGAAACATCCGCAGGGATTTCAGAACCGCGGGATCGCTGCTCCTCTTTTCGGTGATGATCAACGGCGCGGCTGCGGTATACGCCGAGCCCTTTATCGTCTCCCTTTTGTTCTCGTCCATGTCCGCGGAGAAGAGCGTGATGATGTCGTTGCTGCTCACGTCCGAGCTGCTGGCGTCCTCGTGCGTCGCCTGATGGCGAACGTTCTCGTTCACCAGCATGTGAAAGTGGGAGACCGACTCCACCGTCAACTTGGACGATTTCGGACGTTTCTTGATTTTCGGTTCCTTGTTCGCGCAGGACTTGGTGGGTTTCTTCTTAGTTTCTAATCGACAACCGTCACTTCCAAGACTATCCGTTTGGCTGTCTTGAGTATTGCTATCACTGTCCGAGACCGAACTGGTCCTGCTCCTGAAATGCTTTGGCTTGCGCTCCTCGCTGTCGTAATCGCTCTCCGAGGACTCCAATCTGTGGACTTTCCGACTCCTGCCGGCTCTTCTCACTCTCAGAACACTGCCGCTGTCGGAATCCGTGGTGGTGTCGTCCAAGCTGCGTCTCGTCGACGATCTCTTGTAGGGTCCAGCCGGTTGGAAGCTGCCGAATTGCTCCGAGCTGTCGGATGGCACGTCCACCCACTGTTCGTAGCCTTTTTCGATCCCGAAAAAGACGTCTTTGGTGTCGTCCTCGGAGGGCCAATCTTTGAATTGCGAGTAGTCGATATTTAAATATTTGAGCTCCTTGTTCGTATTGCGCATCTCCTCGGCGTTCTCCAGGTACCTCTCGCACAGGCTGTTCAATTCCTTCCAGTCCGACACCCACGTCAGCATGTGGTACCTGGGACTGCTGAGGACCACCGCCAAGTCGTCGCACAATTGCGTGGACAGACCCAACTCGTCGGCGTCCAAGACCTTATTGGGCACGGATTTCTCGTCGTAGTTGGCCGACCCGGTCACCGCGTCTCCTTTGATCAAGATGAGAGCGTCGAGCGTCCGTTCGACGTTCGTCGACGACTCGTTGACCCCCGTCGACGATTTGTTCGTCAATTCGACGCCGGTGAATTCGCCGCAATTGAAGCAAAGCTCCCCGAGAGGCGCGCTTCCCGCGGCGTCTCTCTTCGGATGCAGATGACACTCCACGCCGGAGCCCCCGACGCCTTCGCCCTTCCTCGGCGACGTTAAGAGACTCTTAAGCAGTTGATCCGTGCGTTCGAAATGCTTCATCGTCGCTGGTATCGTCATGAGCGACGACGTCGTGGTCGTTACGGTCGTCGAGAAGGAGGACAGCGATAACGAGTTCGTGGAAATTGGCGGAGAAGCCGCTACCACCGCTCCTGCTGTCGACAACGACGACGACGACGATGATTCGTTAGCGTTCGGACAATTCGCGTCAAAGGCATTCTTTAACTTCAATTCGGTTTCTCCGCTGTCATTGGATTCATTGTCCTGCTTGATTTTCCCACACTTGACGGCAATTTCTTTGATTCTGTCGTAACAAGCGCGAGTAGGATGCAACGAGAAGGCCGTTAACACGCATTCCCTCGCCACTCCAATATTATTGCCAACGACATCGGCCAGTTTGAGAAACTGCATTCCCAGTCGCTTCGCGGTTTCGCGAACCTTCTCCCGATCGGATTTCGCCTTCTGACTCTCCAGTTCGTTCATGTCCGTCGTTAAAGCTCGAATGTAGAGTTCTATCACCAGCGGTTTGATGCTTTCGCCAAACTGTAACAAAAAATTCGTACGAATCAATTAGTCGCAGTCGCTGCTCTTGTCGCATTTATTTTTTCATGAGATTTCCATTCGCAGATTTTCCTTCTTTGACGGATACTTACATGTTTCGTAAGTACGGCGCAAAATATGTATATGTGTTGGGCACTCTCCGCTGGCTCTATCAATTTCCTAATCATCCCGGGTAACGTGTGAGCGACGTCCTTTAATTTCGAATGCAACAACGCCCACGAATTGAAAATTTGTTCCAAGGTGTTCGAACCGGTTTCCAACACGGGCCGTACCATACCGGCCGTCACGAGATACTGAGCCACCAATTCGGCGGCTTTTATCGAATTCCTCCAGACTCGCGCCGTTCCATATTTCGTAGGTTTCTCGCCGCTTAGCCTTTGGACCAATTCCAGTCCATCGTCCAGATCCATTAATTTTAACTGCACAGAAAATAAAACCCATGATTATTACATTGTTCCGTTCAAAAATCGTCAACCTCAAAAAGAGAGAGAGAGAGAGAGAAAGAAAAGTGTGGTATTATTTTATTTCTGTATTACTTTTAATTTTATTATAATTAAAATTTTTAATTTCTATATTATATAATTGTTTATTTTGCAATTTAATGGCGTTGCAAATAAAATATACTGAGTCCTAAAATTGTTAATTTTAACATTTTCAACAAAATTTTAATATATTTCATAATTTTTTTACGACACTTGAAAAAATGAAAAATATTCTGATAAAACCCGCGACACTTTCGAATTGGAAAATCCCTTGCAAAAAGGTGCTGATTCGCGTTGAAATATCAGCAATGGATGTAACGGTATTCCTTGTTTATCTTAATATTTAATTTTCTATCTCTTTTAATTAGGTCTGCAAATACCCTCCTTCAATTCTATTATAAGGTATTAACATATGTGTGAATGTGTGTGTGTGTGTGTGTTGATATTACAACTACGGAACAAGGCGGAAACAGAAACTACGGTAGACGTTTGATAATTTCGCGCTCCACTACCTCTTGAAATATGTATTTAATTCGTTTTTAATTAAACTTTTAAATGTGTTTAAAACACGGAAACGGTTTTAAGCTACCAAATGAAGTGTTTATTAAACAATCGGAAATCCTGAGCGAATACATGTACACCATAAGTTCTGTAATATTTTCCTTTTATTTGCACGACGTGGAGGGTGACGTCATTATAAGATTGAGAATATTCATGTGTGTTGCAGTTTTTTCGCCGCTTTCGAATGAATGCTTTCAAGAACTTTTGGAAATTGCAGAGACGAGGAGTTTCTTGAACCCCTGTGGTGTGCACTCGTACTTTTAAGTAAGAGATACTCCCGACACTGGAAAATATTTACAACTTTTCAACTGTACAAGTATCCGCAACTCTAAAAACTTCGGGATTTAGTATCTATGGAAAGTTCGCAAATTAAAAGTAAGCGCAACCAAGTCTGAGGTAATCCTACTCTTACTTTTCTTTCAAAGATTGTTAGCGAATCGTTAGTAGAAAAGAAGTTACTTGCAAAATAAAAATATACCGGGTCTTAAAATACCAATTAACATTTTTTCACGTTTCTAAGTGTCATATAAATGCAACAATAGTGGAATATTTTTTTCCAATTTTCTTTGAAACAAATTTCGTTCTTAGTCAAATGGGAATTTTCCAAAAGGAACACATAAAAATTGTGTTAAAAATGTTATATGCGAGTTATTTAAACGAGCCGTTTATTTTGATAGTGGCTCAAGTCCATTTTTAAAGTCCATTCATAAAAATAATTAATTTTCAGCAATTTAATCATGAATTTTCCAGTTAAAAATGAAAAATTTTTTTTAAATGGACTTAGGCCACTTTCAAAATAAACGGCTCAAATGTGTTGTATTTGTACATAAAATCTTAAAAAAATTGTACACTACTGTTCGACGAATACGTTTTGCAAAATTGGATATCGAATATCGCTAACTTTGCTTGTGGCAACAAAAGCCGAAAGAAAGTGCTAGATTTGTATGAGTAGTGGACACCCCATTAACTGCTAACTCCGCAATTACCAAGACACTTTCCTACGAATTCGATATAATATTCATAAGAGAGAAAAAAAAAAGTATCGTACTTGAGCGAATATATCTTGCGTGCGTTTCAATTTGTACAAGAGGACAATGTACACGTCAATCATGTAGTGGACGTGATGCGAATCCGAAAGGGTTCGTAGCCTGTCACTCCGCCTCAGGGAGCGGACACATGCAGCGGCGAGATTTACCGCTATGTCCTCGCAGCGGTCCTCGCAAAGTATCCTTAGCCTCATCGTCAGTAATTCTCCTTTTTCCGAACAGCAGAATTCTGAAAAAACAAAATTAACGTAAGTCTTCCATTTGTTTTTACGAAACGACGATGATGATCTAATCAATTGATTGTCGCGTCAAAAAATAATAATATCGAAGGATTCGAACCCCCAAAGTTCACTCGGAAGAAAGAGGAATCGTCGATATCATAAAAATTGCTACAAAAATTAATAACCATCTGCTCGTGACACGATTTGTAGAGAAGTTATGAGGAATTTTAAAATTTGAAATATAATAGTGTTCAAAATAAAAAAAAATTAAAAACAATTTAAAATATAGGAATTGAAAATTTTTAAATTAGAATTTTTTAATTTTAAAGGCAATAAGTATTTACGATTTTTAAAATGCCTTGAAATTTGATTTTTACGTTACAATTATTGCTTCTAAATACCAAAATACAAAAATTCGAATTAAAAAAATTGTAAATTTTCGCGAGGATCAATTGCTAACTTGACAATTCTTTTTTTTCACCCGAGAATTATCATTTTTCTTCGCGCAATTTTCTGGATTGCCAGGGCCCATAATACATATTTGTAATTTTCTTCGAAGAACGTTGTAACTCTCTCCAATTTTTATAATAGACTTTTGCGCTGATTTTTCATCCGAAAAAATCTCTATGCATTTCTATTATTATCTGTCGTCACCGGGTCATTACTTATAATTTTCTTAGCGAATTTTACAGATTCTTCGTCTCGTTGCCAAATGGCATGAAACTAAAGCGAGCAACTTTCACCGAACTTCTGGGATCGTTCGTGGATTTTACAATCGTTATAGCTTCACTTTCATTCCACCACTCGTTCCATTTCAATTTCAGAATCGCTTTTGATGCCCGTAATTTCCTCTCAAGAACGTACAGACTTGAGGCAGTCAAAGTGTGACTAACCGTGAGGTAAAAATGAAACGACGACGCGTCTCATTTTTACCTGACTTAAGTAAAATCTAATGTGTCGTCTGTTATCGACATTTAAGACTTAAGAGTTACGAGTTATGCACTTAACGTGCAGCTATTGTGAAAAAAAACGCGCGGTGGTATAAATAGAAGCATTTTTTTCCTGCTTCCAACACGTGTTAAACGTATTCGTTTTGAAAAGGCCTTTTTAAAGTAAAATTCAACACTTTTTTCACGTGTAGTTTGAAATTGTCTGATAAAAAAATTACAAACAATATGAATTTTGGTCCGTAGGCTATTGGTTGAAGAAAAATGATATTCCTCGGATCAAACAAAAATTTTAAGTCAGCAATTGCTTTCCATGAAAATTTACAATTTCTCAATTGGAATTTTTGGACTTTAGTATTTAAAATAAAAAATTGTAACATTTCTACAAATCAAAAATCGAATTCTAAGGGAATTTAAACATTTTAAATAGTAGTGAATTTAACAAATTCAAATTTAATGCTATTGTATTTAAAATATAGGAAATTAAAAAATTTTTTTAATTTAAAATTTTAAATATTATTCAATTAAAATCTTTTCAATTTCCTAGAATTTCCCCAACATTTTAAAATTCCCTATATTTTAATTACATTTAATTGCATTGTTAATTACATAATTTAGTTACATTATGTAATTAAATTATTTTAATTACAACAGCATAACAAATTTTTAAATACAAAAATTAAGATTTTCTACAAAATTTTAAGGTAAGCGCTCAATCCGCAGAGGATTCAAATTTTCCAACATTTCCCTTAGAATTGTTCAAAGAGGGAAATTCCGTCGAAAATC
This sequence comes from Gasteruption jaculator, assembly GCA_949825005.1. Taxonomy (NCBI): domain Eukaryota; kingdom Metazoa; phylum Arthropoda; class Insecta; order Hymenoptera; family Gasteruptiidae; genus Gasteruption; species Gasteruption jaculator. The sequence continues at coordinate 7,323,977 of OX463773.1, read as the reverse complement.
AAGAAACCCCCACGAGCTTGAATTGCCTCTCCCGTTTGGAGTTTTCCACCGATTCTAAAGATCGCCACGATCGCATTGAAGTTTCGGCTGCTGGTAAGGAGCGGATGCTGCGCCGCGTCCAAGACGCTCGAGGATCTCTTAGAAATCCGAGGGGGGCTCCTCAAAGACATCTTTGTAAGAAGCTGAGCATTGTTTGAAAGTCTCACCCTCTTCATGTTCGGAATCTGGTTGTCCGTTAAGTATTCTGTCGAGTGCAGGATGAGTCCATGGATTGTGTACCAAAGCTATCAGGGATGTGCACCTCGGTGCAGCGGGATGATGCACCAGGTGAGATGCACACCTTTGTAGCGTCACGCTCAGGTGTGTTTTCGTTGCTGGCGACAGCTTCGGCCACTCCCCGCGCAAAACCAGTGTCAATGTGTGTCTGAAAAAAATAGAAAAATTAGTATCATCGTTAATTATCCAAGAAAAAAATTATTTAGCATCAAATCAAGGTTGGGTATTAATGATGTGGTGAAATTTGTTGAAAAAATTTGGAAATTTTAAATTTTAAATATAATAGTATTTAAAATTTTTTAATTCAATTACAGTTCGATTTTTTTTTTGCAGAAATTTTTTATTTTAAATACCAAAGTCCAAAAATTCGAATTTAAAAAAATTGTAAATTTTCGTGGGAAGCAATTGCTAATTTAATAATTTCTTTTTTTACCCGAGTAATATCATTTTTCTTCAATAGTTGGGGTTTCCAGTTACCAAAATTCATATCGTTTGCAATTTTTTTAAAGAACGAAAATTAATGATTTCCCCGGGGAAGTATTTTGTAATATCTGGGGAAGGCGGATTATTTTTTATTTTTTTGCAGAAAGTATAAAATATTGATAATGACGAGGTTCCTTTTCTTTCGAAATATCAACTTTAGCTACATTTTATGGCGAAAAGGGAGACAGTCGAATGTTAAAAATGCATCGAGGGGAAAAAGGACGGAGGATTCGAACGGAAAGGATTTTTAATATAAGCGTTACGGGAAGAAAGCACATCGCCGGGGATGGTTTTTGCACAAGGAAAATGTTATATCCACGTGAGATATGAGTTTCATCGGCGGGGAATCGACATTGAGGCTTCATTATTATTTCACAGGATGTAGGTAGGATTGAGGGTGTTCGGAATCGAGAGCGAAAGCAATTTGGAGATCAACGATGATCGATTGACGGACGGATCGATCGATCGATCGGTGTGCTATTTTCATGTGTGCATGCACATCCACTCTATGTAGCCGGACTCATGTGCATGCACCTTCGACGTGACATCACCGAGAGAGGAAGAGAGAGAGAGAGAGAATGAGAGTGTATCTCTCTCGAATGGCGTTACATTGAAATTAAAGCCTCCCTTAAGACTCTTATCAGTTGATGCAAACATACATTAACGTTTAGCGGTATGTGGAGCATGGGTAGGTGTCATACTCACTTGTGAGCCCATTCTATGTGAGACTGGGTGGCCTCTGGTGTTGCCGCAGGTATGAAATTGGTGACATGCTCCCAGGCGGACAGAAGTGCATTCACCTTGTCGCCGTATTTCTTTTTGCTGTCACTCAATATCGCTTCAAGCCCCTGCAAAGTGAGTGAGTGCACGGTTACAATCAGCAAAGGAGAGGCAAGTAACGTAAAGTAAAGTAAAGTAAGGTAAAGTAAAGTAAAGTAAAGTAAAGGAAAGTAAAGTAAAGTCAAGTCGAGTCAATAAATGAAACTTCCAGCGAAAGACTTTTCGCAAAACTTCCTCGTCTTTGTTGTTATCTCATTAAGGACACTTTGTAACGCGGTCATCGGAATTTCCGTTATCGGAGTGTACGTGCCATCTTTTGGTATAAAAAACACCGCGGAGCAATAAAATAGAAGACGGCTCAAAAGCTAGGGTTTTGCCGGGGTTTCGCTAAATAAACCCCAGCAAAACCCTCGAATTTAATCAACCTAATATATTATTTGCTTTAGGATCCTTTTTCTTTTTATTTTGGATTCCATGAAACCTATGTTTAACCCATTCGAGACGGCGATTCTTTTCGAACACGGTGGCGAAGAACGAAATTTTTTTTTTCTTGACGAGGTGTCCTTGGTCCCCAAAAAAGAAATTTTTTTTGTTCTTGACACATCAGGTGTGCAATCGGACTCGAATGGGTCAATAGTCTTTAAATCTGATATAAAACACAACTAACGTTCGATAATATCAATTTTTGTATTTAATTCAAAGAAATTAACATAAAGAATATAATAGGAAAAAGCCTAGAAAAAAAAAAAGAAATGAAATTTGGAAAGTTTCTTAAGCCAAGAGAAGTATCGCGACATTTTATATTTTTAATCGCGATGGGAAATAAACGCCAATTTTAATAGCCAGATAATAATAATAATAATAATAATAATAATAATAATAATAATAATAATAATAATAATATAATAATAATATAATAAAAATAATAATAATAATAATAATAATAATATAATAATATAATAATAAAAATAATAATAATAATATACAATTAATGTCAACATATTTTGGATGTAAAAATATTGCATCGACGTATAAAATGTGTTATCGATTCTCAGCGATTTTCAGGGGAGAGCTAAAAAAATGTTTGTAATTTTAGAACGCAGAGAGAAAGCTTTACGTTTCTTTCCATTCAAAGCTCTACTTTCGAGTAGCGTTTCCTAGTCCCTGTCATATTTGTTGCAGTTAAACATTCCGCTAAAAGCACAGAACTGTGCAGACGGAATTTCATACGGTCCAGAAATGTTGGAACTTCCCCCGTTTACAAAATTCCACAGAAACCGGCAAAAGAAAATGAGTGGAATTGTGGAAAATGCGTATTGTGTAAAATATGTATACGTTCGTCAATAGATTTGGAAAAAAAAAGGCAGCCGTGGAAAATAATTAAAACTGCCTGAAAAATTAATGAATACGCGCTTGTGACCCGAAGCAATGATATTCAACATCCAATTTTGCTTTGATACAATTAAAAAAAGCTCGAAATCGCGTTTATTCGATTTTCGACTGATACTCGTGTTTTTTTCAACAAAAAAACAATCCCAATTTTTTTATTATTATTTTTTTTATTTTTTTATTAATATTAAATTTATCTTAACCCAGCATTATTAATTTGGTGTTATCCAAAAGTTATGCTAATTTATTGTTATTAAATTTACTGTCTCACTTTTTCCCATGTGGGAAAGATTTTCAATCTATTTTGGTTTAAAAATAGAGAAAAATGAGGTGAAGTAAAAGAAAATAAAATAAAGCAAAGCAAAAAATCTGCCAATATTCTTTTCATAACGTTATCAAAGTATTGCAGAAATAAATTTCTTATTCGACGTTCACATTTATATTAGCATTAAATTCTATTGGTCATTGAACAGACACAATAGTCTCATGAGAAATCATAAAGAATAGAATTGTCCTCTTTCGCTTCATTGTTGGAAAGCTTTTCCATAAAATCCCCTCTCCTTTTCTTTCGCTATTTCAAATAGCGTTTTAAGTTAATCGTTTATCCGTTACGTTTAAACAGAACCTTATCTTTCTGGTGTAAATCAATAATAGAAAAAAAAAAACATTAATTTATATTTTTACTGGTTTTCCAAAATTACACCATTAACCCCTTCGCCATTAGTGCTGAGTCAAAATGTACACACTTTGAATTTTCAAAGGATGTGGGTCCATAACGCGGGATTTTCACCCTAATAATTATTAAAAATTATAATATCTCGGATTAATGTAACAATAATTTTTTTTATAATTTCAATATTTTCTTGAAGCAATATTAAGTCTTTTTTAATTAATTTAAGCCCTTTGTTATTGGAGCAAACCTAAGTCTTTTTATTATTTTTTAAAAAATACCTTTTTTGGCACATTCACCCGCGTTTTTTCAATATGAAAGCAATTGCGTAGAACTTTCTTTTTTATGAGACATCAAAGCACATCACATATAAAAAAAAATGAAGATTTTGCGAATCTGTGCTCCCTCGGGGCCAAAAACCCGCCTTATGGAGCACCATCCTTTTGCCACTAAATTGAGAATCGGCGACCCAAAAATTGACATCCAAATATTTTTCTATAATTTTCAAGGGAAACGAAGAATCCAACAAATTATTGGCACCACAAGCTTGGGATTTTCGGTCCGTTTGCGAAGGGGTTAGGAAAGAATCGTTTGAGAAAATTCGATTGGTTCTCGAAGAAACTAAAACCCGAGATTTCTTGGAAGAAAATTGCAAAACTACTTCGATAACTCGTGACTTTGATGAATTCCAATAAAGATTTATTCGACAACTAGAAATTTCGATACAAGGGAAGGAAATACTCGTGGCTTTGGAACCGGCTGAAATTGGATTTCTTGCAATCCCGAATTTTCACGCTAATTTCCGAAAATATCCGGTTGCATACAAGTGTGGAAATATCAAATAGATTACTCCTGTGCCACTTAAAAATTGCAAATGTAGCGGATTGACCCCGGGGATATACATACAATGCTAATAGAATTTAAATGACCACTAATTAAAACACATCTACCGACTGAATGTTCCACATTCTACCTTAGCTGGAATATTTCGGGGTTGGAAGATAACGGATAAAACTAATGAATTGTCTACTTCAAAAGTTTCGATAAAACTCGAGGTGTTCCATTGCATTAGACGTATTTTGCTGACTTGTAGAGTTTAGCGTAAGCCTAAGATATAGCAAACGCACCCTCTTCCCTTGACATCCATGAACTTTTCCTTGAAATCTTTATAGTTACGTATCCTAGATTTCATGATGTTATTTCTTTTATTCTCCCCTTTTTTCTTTTTCACCAAAAAAAAAGGAGAAGAATAAAATATCTTTGTAGTTTTTTTTTGCTTTCATCAAAAGGTTGTTACATTCTTTTTACAATGTAATAAACGTCAGGTCGACCCAGACTCTCCTCTTTTTCCCCATTTTCCAGATATTAGATATCCAATTTTCTATTCTTCTTGATCGGCTCTTTCTTCTATTTCATTTTCTTCCAAAAAGCGCTTTCTCTTATACATAATAAGCTGGCGTTTCGACAAATGCCTAGATTCTACTGAATTTTTCTTTTCCTACAGAAATTATTTTTTTTTTTTGGAAAAAGCCTTCAAATCGTTTTCTTGCGTTTTCAAATTTCCATAGGTACAATTTTTCATGGCTTTTTTTTAACTGCAACTTCAATGTGCACAAAGCAGCTGATGTAATTGTTGCAGGTAAAATGCCCAGAATCTACTAAATTTTTCTTTTCCTTAAAAAATCATTTTTTTTTGTTCGAAAACGCATTAAAATTGTTCCTCTGCATCTTTAAATTTGGAAAAATATCTTTTTTCATGGTTTCTTTAACTGCAACTTCCATGTGCACAAAACAGTTGTTGTAGTTGCTGAGAAATGCCTGGAATCTTCTATATTTTCCCTTTCCTACAAAAATCTTTTTTTTTTTGTTGGAAAAAGCATTAAAATTGTAGGTATCATTTTCCATGGTTTTTTTAACTGCAACTTCAATGTGCACAGAACAATTGTTGCAATTGTTCATTTTTGCATTTGCAAAAATCAAAAACAGCCAAAATGTTAAATTTACCTCAAGCTATATATATGAGAATTCACTGTATTATTGTTCCATGAATTATTTTACCCACAACTCGACTTTTAAAATTTTATCATCGAACCTTTTGACATTCAAGTGACGGCGGCCCGTGGGCGTGGTTTATTTCGTCAAAAGATTGGAGCGTTCTTGTCAAAAGGTTTAGAAGTCGAGTGTATTATATCTAGCAATTAGGTCAGCTACGAAGGGAAAGACGCTCTGGAGATAAGTCGAAAGACGCTCCGTGTGTTTGCTTGTCACTGAAAATACTGTTCCTGGAATTTCCGTATGTCCTTTGTCGTATATAATCTGCATCTGGACTGCAAATTCCCTGCGAATTCCCGCCAGGTATGCGGGATTTGCAGTCCAACTACACTGTACTTGCTCGGTCACCTACGGAGACAGACTCCACATGAACACCGGGACACGCCGTGTACCACATATACGCCCTTCATATATGTCTTGCACACGGGGGTGTATGCAGAGACAAAACTTGTATCTACATAAGGGTTGAAATCTACATGTATATAATATACACATATTTGTACAGGGTACGGTATATATGGTAGAACACGACAAACACACACACACACACAAACACTCTCTCAGATTTACATACACTCAGAAGCCAAATATTCGAAGCACCTAAACCTAAAGTTTGTCGGGTAGTATATACTCATATTAATGCATTCCTTTCTTAGCCGTAATATATGTGTTACATATCTCAAGATACAAAGCAAACAACCGTATCTCATTATGAGAAGACATCATTTTCAGGGATTTGCAGAGTGGAACATGATTTATTTGTAACGTTCATTTCGGGAAAATAGTAATCAACCTCACCAAGGGAGTGGGGCGTATACGCCCCATCACGTAATCATTTTCAGTTTCTTTTTTCCCCATGTTTTTGCTCCATTTCCCAGTTTTGAAATGCATATAAGCACATTTTAGCTCCTTGCAGCTTCAATTTATGCAATTATTAAATATTGATAATTGTAATTATTAAATATAGCTTCAATTTATGTAACTCTTATCAAATATTCGAATCTGATAAGAATATTTTGAAAATTCGAAATTTCGTGGGTTTTGTGCCTAAAATATCTTTTATTTTTTTTTTTCTTCGAAATCACACAAAAATTCCAATTTTGAACGTTCTAAATTTGGAGAGTCCCAAAATGGCTGACAAAAAATCGAAAAACCTTCGGATTTCCATGAAAATCAGTCTCTCATGGGATTTGAGGTCACGGAACCCTAACTTACTATCAGATTTTCAAAATTAAATATTCAACATGGATCCCACATCGAAATTCTGAAGATTATTTTTCCTTCAAATCGAAATTTGGTTTCGAAAAAAAGTCCAGACCAGAAAGCCATGACACAGAAAAGTCTCTCTAACAACCCTTAGGTACATGTAAAACGAACACATCCAATTCTGTGTTTCGTTTCGCGTAAATGGAATGAAAGAAAGCCAAGTTCTGCCTCGTTTCCTTTCAATGGTATATTGAAATAGCCAATTAATAATTGTATATTTATTTTCGTAAAATAAAAGAAGTCAATTTTGCGTAAAAGTGTGGGTATTCTTCGCTTAAAAGTCGAGTTTTACTGTCGATGTTTCATGAGAGCTTGATTAATATGTAACACTAACAACTCTTGTTGAAATGCAAATGAAATGAGATTCATTTTTTCCTTTTTTTTTCAAGCTTTTTCCGTAATAGCTCGATGTTACATTTTAACGATTCTGCATTTATATTTTAAGTAGGGCTTTTATATTCCCTAGTTTCCAGCTCCTTTATGAGAGAACGAAAAACAAATCTTGATTGACCAACATATAACTACCGTCGGCGACGTACACGTGTGCTGAATAATATTAGTAATGACAAGTTTGTGGGAAAAATTAGCATTTTCAAACTTTTCTACGAATTAATAGGAAATATCTATTTTATTCCGTGTCAAAAAGTGTGAAATAATCTTTTCCTCTGTTAAAAATTAATTAATTAATATCCAGTAATTTTCAAGGCAATAATTATACTTATTTGTTTTTAACAAAAGTTTTTAAAAGATCGTAGGTTGTAAATAAATAATTGTTTTCTGCAGTCTTTCGGTCCTGAAATAATAATTGAAAAATAATAAATAATTTTCAGACCGAAAGACTGAAGAAAAAAAAATTGTTGAATCAAATATTCGTTAGTTTATCGACAACGGAATTCCCGTCTAATAAATTTATATCGAAAAATTTGTAACTCCGTGAGGGAAAATCGTTTACGGTTCCATTTGATCTCGCTTTAAAGTTTGACGTCCAATCTCTCAAGCCCGTAAATTCCAAGTTCCATGAAAGTATCCACTTCTCGAAGGGGATACTTTCTTTACAATTTCCACAAATATAGAAAGCGAAGCTTGCCTTTAAGAATTCATTACCTCGCTAATAAGAATCCTGGAAACTTTCATATTTTATTTTAATCCAAAGCTCATGAATATGACATTGAAATCGATTCCGCGGCATTAGTAACATTTTAAAATACCAGAAATCACGTTATTCATATTTTTTCCTCAATTTCCATCCAGGGTTTCATACTGTAACTGCAGTTTTCTCACACCCAGCGGAGAAAAAAGTGCATCCAGCGTCATTTTCTGGAAAATTTTGTATAATTCCATTTGAAAATGTACTCGACTTTCAAAACTTTTGACATTTTTCTATCGATTCTTTTGACATTGGCAACGTCCACTTCCGGTTGATATTACACACACACACACACACACATTTTTAAATTAGGGTTTCCAATTTTTTTTTGCAACTTGGCATTAATTCAAAATAGAATTTTCTTTTTTCCAAAAGTAGGAAAAACCTACTGAATTTAGGGTTTTTGTATTTTTTTGAAAAATAAATCACACTCGACTTCTAAACCTTTTCACATTTTTGATTCGAGTCTTTTGACATTGGCAACGTCCACTTCCGACTCAAATTTTCCGCGCGCGATTTAAATGCGACTCTAATGGAAAGCACAAAGGCGAGTCTCCACTGGACGCGAGCTTAAGGCCGATACTCACCGCCCCGACAGCCAATGACAGCAACCCGTGGGCGTGGTTTATTTTGTCAAAAGTTTCGAGTATTCTTTTCCTGCCGTTGCTACTTTCAAATGGAATATTCTCTAATTAAAAAAATATCCAAAGAGCGTCATTTCGAAAAAAGTCACAAGCTTTTCGACAAAAACTTGTCTTCTGCTTTCATTCGAAACTTGACGTCTACAATTTCCGCTCTGAAAATTTCGAGTCCCTAAGAAATACACATCTTACGAATTTTCTTAAATTTGAAACGTGCTCTCGAGGTGTTCCCTTTCGAGGATTCGCGCCTTTGATAAGAAATTCATAAAAAAATTTTCTCGTTTTCGCGATTCAAAGCTTGACACCTAATCTTTCTACCCTAGAATTTTCAAGTTTCCTCGAAATTGGATTCTTTCTATATAAATTTTCATTTATTTTTTTCCCATTTTTATCTTTTTTTTTAATATTTCCTATTTTCAGAAAATTTCCTATTTTTATCATCCTTTTTTGTTTTATTTTTCGACTAAAAACATTTATTACCTGATTTATCTTCAACAAAATGAATTATTATTAATCACAGATATGTTCTAAATTCTCCAAAAAAATAAAAGCTTAAAAAATTTGTGAAGAAAGTCGAAAAAAAAAATGTCACTTCTCGCAAGTCAAATCGATGATTAAGAAACGGGAAGAAAAAGTACCTAGACGCTTCGTGGGAATCGTCAAAGAGAAGTTTGTGGATTTGTGTGAATACCGAAAATTCTCGAGAATTCTCTCCCGAAGAGGTACGTACAAAAGCACGTGGGGCAGGATGAAGGAAAATGTGTAATGCCAAGAGAGAAAGGAAATTTATTATTCTCTTCCGCTACCATAGAATGGCACACCGATCGTTAGAGTGGTAGTCAAGTCAGAAGCACGACTTTCTAAGCTTGTAGTTACACTGTATGGTTACTTATGGCGTAGAACCAACCAACCCTTATTCTTTTCTTGTAACTTTATCCTATTCGCAACTTTTTACCGGACAAAAAGCGCGAACAACTCTTTCTCGCGATATAACTTTTCTATGCAATTTATTTGAGATCAAACTAATGGGATTTCAATTCGAAAGCAAACCAGCAGACGAGGGAGAGAGGAACGATTTTTTATTCGACTCTAATTTCCTCTCGTTATCCTGGAAAATGATTTTGAAAAATTTCCCAAAAAGACATTATGCAAAATTAAAATTGCGCTGGAATTTTCAAAGGATTCTGGGATTTCGCAAATCGCGGTTTTTGCGAGAAATTAAGAAATGTGTGAATTCACCAAAATGTCCCTAATGAACAATTTTTTAATCGACCCCAATTTCTTCTCGTTGTCTCGGGAAACAATTTTGAAATATTTTCCAGAAAGAAATTGCGCAAAAGAAAAATGTTTTGGAATTTTCAATGGATTCTGGAATTTTGCAAATCGCGATTTTTGCGACAGGCTAAAAAATGTATGAATTCACCGAAATGTCCGTGGATTAGAGATAATTGTCGGTCTTTGGACACTGAATAATTAGCATCCGACGTCACTGTCAGCTTTTGTTGAACCGCAGATTTCATGGGTACAAAGATGCATTAATCCACCATCAGAGGGAATTTCATATGCATTTTGGAAACGGTCTCGTATGGAGCAAACTGAAAATGAGGTCAGTCGCTAAAAAGCTTGGAAAGGTTTCCAGCAGAACCGAGAAATTGACTAGTTTCGAATTTGCCAGAGTCCGTAGCAAAAATGCTGCGAAAATATGGTATTCACGGGAAATGCGTGTGTCTCTTAAAATATTCGTGATGAAACGGAGCGGTAATTCAGTGTACACAGTGAACACATATGGAGGGCCAACAAATTCTTTTTTTTTTGTTCAAAGAGCGGCGTGTACGGTTATGTTAATAAATAGTTAGCAACAATTATGCTTTGACATGTCGATAAAAAAGTGTAAACATTTGAAGATTGTTAAAATAAAAAAACAAACCTGTTTAAGTACTTCCATTCCCTATATTCCTATTCGATTTATCGGCAGGACATTTTCAGTTTCAATGATTCGTATAATTCAAGTGATCTGTTTTGTTCGTTTTTTGTTCAATGTTTTTGGGGACAGCTGTATAATTGATAATATCCATTCATTAGTATACGTAATTATATCAGATCGATCGTATCTGTCACACAGAAAAAAGGAGAAAGAGAAAAATTGTCCAATTTCAAAGAAATCCTGCCCCGAGATTTGTCCAAAAAAAATCAGCAGAATAATAACTTCTTTTCCATTGGAAACTTATTTTTAGAATTTGCATAAATTTCTTGTAATTACTTTTAGCCATTACTGTAATTATAAAATCCTGCCTCGAAATTTGTAAAAAAGAAATTAGCGGAATATTAATTAGCGTGATAATAATTTTTGGAATTTCCGTCAATTTGCTGTAATTGATTTCAGTCAGTTCTATAAATATCAAATAATAAATATTTCTATAAAAAGTTGCTCTCATTTCTATAAATTTGTCGAAATTAATTTTAAACGCTGGAAATTGCCTCGTTTAAAATCGCTGGCATCTGAATCAAATAATAAATGAAATTCTATGAAAAGACATAATATGTGTAATTACGTTAAAACATTGGACGGTGAGCTATTAAAATGAAATGGTGAAATTAAAATTACACGATGGCTCGGGTGCCAAATTCGTCGATTAATTGATCCGTCGCTTGATGATCGATTTAATTAACGTTTTTACATACGTTCTTCTTTTTTTCTGTGTGGGGTAGAGGCTCCAATAGTCGGACGTGGAAGGAGAGACGACATAAGTGCGCTTTTATAAGTTAAAATCAGCTATTGAAATCAACCACATTGTATCTAGAGTCCATTCGAGTCGATTACACGAATCCCGCAATTTTTTACCTATTTATGACAAAGTACAATTCAATCAGAGTTCATTGGCTTTAATTTAAATTCTTGAACGTAACAATTATCCGTAATTTTCAAATTTAATGCGGAAGTTAATTTTAACAAATTCATTTTAACGCTATGCCATCCGGTGGTACCACGTTGGTGTCATGCGAAAACTATTGGGCAAGCGCCGGTGGCACCACGTTGGTGTCGTAAAATAAAGATTTATACCGGCGCCAAACGAAAGAATCCCGGTCAGACGCGCGGTCCGCAAAGTATTAATACAAAATAAAAAAAGTCTGATCCGTTGTTCTGTACTTAGGAAAAATTCTTGTTTTTTTTTTGTAACGCGAATTTAATGGTTACCGTAATGGAAAGAAATTGCAACAATGGGGTTTAACTGCTGTAAAAGAATAAATCAACATTTTTCGAATCGATTCTACATCGACAGGAGTTTGCGATAGAGTTTGTCATACCGGTAAGGGCAAACTGGAAGTTTAATTACTTTTTAATACCCACGCGATGGAAGATAAATGATATTTCTCCCTTTTCAAAGTTTTACTTTTATGACTCATTTTAGAGGCATTCCGTAATTTTAACATGTTACGCAACAAACTTTCCGAATCTGGTAGAATTTCCAATTCAAAGAAAATCCCCTGTCAAAATAAGAAAATCTTCCGGGTAAAAAATTCAATTTCAAAAAATTCCTTTGCATCAACTAAGAATTTTCTCCCAGTCAATAAAAACACAAACTCAAGGGAAAAACAATTTTATCCTTTAATCCTTTGCATAAAAAAATTAAATTATTACTGTTTTGAAATACCGTAATCATATTACGTTTTCTGATTAATTTTTTACATTTTCTCATAATTCTGAAATATATGGAATCGTTAAAAACCTACGTGTATTATTTATATCTACTGTTTTTTATTTATATTTTGTTCTTTATTATAAAATATATGCATTTCTGATTGTATCATTTCCTCAATTCAATTGCTGTCGTAATTATTCATTTTTTCAGAATTTTTCACAATTCCTAAATTATTCATCCTATTTTCCGGTGGAAATTAAATTTGTATTACTTTTATATAATTCTACCCTTATTTATTAAGAGCTCGTTTTTATTTTTATTTTTAAAGCGAATGTCGTTAACTATTTTTCCCTGCATCCCTCGATGTTCCCTCAAATTTGCCATTCTCTTGCCAAACAATTTTCCTACCAGACCAGGCTACGTCAGATTCGGTCCTAAACTTGCGGGACAAAAGAACCCACGTCGTTTCCGATAAGGACATACACATATAGTTGTTAGTAATCGAATACCCATGTAATCGAAAATCGATTTCGCGGTAATCAACCTAACGTCCACCCCTATCCTCCGTTCAGGTGAGCTACATATATCGAATTGAATGGACTCTAATTATCGCGGTGCATTTTTTTTTTTTGAACTTTAGTGTGCGGTCACATGGTACTCTTTCTTCAACGTCCAACTACTGGTGCTCGGATCCCATGAAAGATACGTCCGATGGAAGAATGTAAGTGAGGTCCAGCAAAATCTTACCACGCACGACTTTTGGATGTGCGAAGACATTCAGAGGGGTATCAAACGCAGCAGTGGTTTAGGTACGGAAGCCACTGAAGTGTTGTCAAATCAAACCCTGAATGCTGATATAATTGTTGGTTTCTGATAATGGAGTTACTAGCTGTTGTTGTTGTTGTTGTTGTTGTTGGTCTGGTGATTCTTGGTGATTTCTCGCAACCCTTTGGATACGTCGTGTTGTTTGCAGGAACAACAGTGATATCAGCAGCAACAGGGGCAGGACTCGTGGCGGACATCGGCGACCTCGCAGCCCGATAATCCTTACTACGGAGGTGATGTCCTCCGCCGAGACCGGCCACCTCCAGCCGATTCTGGTCCTGCGACCGGTGAACACGACACCACCCTTTCCTCGTCCCTTTCCCTTGACGTTGATGGCCTCTTCCTTAATGACTCTACGACCCTAACGGGACGAGTCTAACACCAGCTGCCTCGCCGCCTCTACCCTCTGGAAACAAACAAAAAATAACAAAAACAGGTTATCAATCAGTATACAAGAGACAAATCATATTTTGTGTTTATTCATTTCAAAATGTCGATAATAATAAGGGTTTTTTTGTTGTTAAATAAAATTGTATTGGTCTACCCCAATTTTAGAAGCTCGATGGAGCCAAAAAACTGTGAAAGATATTTTACTAGAAATTTGGGAATTTTTTAGAAACAAACAAAAACACGTTACCGGTCAGTATACAAAAGAAAAATCATACTTTTTTTTAATCATTTCAAAATATCTATAATAATCAGAGATTTATGGTTGTTAAATAAAATTTTATTGGTTTACCCCAATTTTAGAAGCTCGCTTCGTTTTGTCTTTGTTTAATTCGTTTCATAATTTGGAATTAACAATATTTAAATTAGAATAACAATTGATTTTCGTTATTAATAAATTTTAGTGATTTTTCTGAGATAAAAATAGAGAATTTTCGTAGTAATTGGGTATCCAGTAAAAATGCGATTCCGGGACATTTTTTTAGTTAAGAATTCCCGTTTTGGCAAATTTTTGAAAATTCGAATACTAGAAAAATTTTCCAGAAAAAATTTTAGTTTTCAGGAATATTTTGGATAAAAAAGTTCATCTTACAAAATATCCCAGTAAAAATATAACACTATGCCGTCCGGTGGCACCACGTTGGTGTCGTACATAAAGATTTATACCGGCGCCAAACGAAAGAACCACGATCAGACGTGCGGACGGCAAAGTGTTAATATTGGAAAATCTTCCCGGTAAAAATTTAATTTTCAGCAATTCTGAATTTTCCGAGTAAAAAAAAACAAATTTGTTGTTGCTCGCTTATACCAACAATGGAAACCACCTAATTAAAGTCAGACAGTCGCGCTATTAATTAATGGATTGATTTTTCCTGAACCTTGAATCCACGTGACTGGGAAATCATGAAACCTCAAGTTGCAGTTGGTACTTTCACATACAAGGGATGGAAGTAATATTTCCGGTCGAGTTTCTACGTTCGATTGGTGCTTGGTTTGTTCGCGTGGAATCAGAGGATTCGGGTCACTATATGATCATTCGCTGGGAAAATGATAATAGCGGAAAAGAGCAAAAAGGCATTGATCTTGTTTAGACATGTGTGTAGCGTACCTACCCGGGGAAATGTGGTTGAATGAGACTCGTATGTCTTTAATAACGTTAATGGATAACTATAGCGCTGGCGTTAGTAGATAGATATTGCGCGAGTGCCTAGCATGTGCATAAGCATGCTCGAATGTGCGTGGAATGGTTGGCATGTGTTCTATCCATTCTTGATGGAAATCTATCTATCCTATGTGCGTGTTTTCATAGACGCGTATATAGATATGTGTGTGTGTCGTGCAGGCGTGTGTAGAAACGCCACAGCACTGTCCCATCCTGATGCCAAATCCAGGACAGAGTTCGTGTGCCTGCAAATGCTGCGAATCAAGGGTATCTTTCAGCTGCAGCTGAATTTCCAACTTTCCCCTTCTATTTAAGCATTTCGAAATTATATAAAAAAAACAAAGAGTGAAAATGTCGCAATTTTCATTTGAATTCTTTGAACTGGAAAACAGAAGCAGGAACTATTAAATTTCAATTGATTTAATTATGAAAACAGTTGGAATAACAGTAAAATATATTTCATATCTAATTTGGGTGGTTTGCTTGAATCGTGTATATAAAACATGGGATCTTTTTCGAGGTTGTTATTTCTTTGACCTATCGACTTTGTAATAAATATTTACATTGAAGTAAACAAGGAGTGGGACTATCTCGATGGAATGTAATATAGTCTGGGAGAACTTCAGATTGAAAACATAACCTAAATCAACTGAAGTTATTTTTGAAGGTCGTTTATTGTCGTTCACTAGTTGGCAAGCCTGCGTATGTGTCTAGTGGGGAGAGCCATACCGAAAATCGACCACTGTCTCTTTCGATCTTCCCGGGATGTGACGCGTTTTGTAAAATGATTATCATATACTTGTAACATTCACTTGTTATATTAACAAATATATTGTTATTCATTGCAACAATTATCATCGCAAGTCTGAAAGAATTGTGCCGTTTATTTTGAAAGTGGCCTAAGTCCAGTTTTCTCTTAAATTTTACAGAATGTTTTTTATGACAGCTAACTTCAAGTGGCACACGTTACTACAGTTACAGCAAAAAAATTCAGAAATGGACTTGGGTCACTTTAGAAATAAATGACTCATTGTCAGTTATTTTGTTACAAGGCTTGTAATATCGAGACAGAGCAAATTTCTTAATTTTTTTCGCATTTTTTAACCGAAAAAGTGGTACATGGAAAAATAAACCGCGAGTTAGAAATTCTAGCTAATGTTATGGTTAGATATGACGTCAGCCACATATTTCTAGTAACTTCAACCACATTTATTGTTATTGCGACTACTTTCATGATCGGTGTCAATTGAACTTTATATTACACGTGAAGTGGAATTTGAGCTCTTTTGGAAAATCGAAATATTTGGTGAGGGTAAGAAAGTTCCCAGAAGCGTTGTTGCCAAGCCTAGGGTGATTTCTATAGTGTAATATAGGCTCTCAAGTACAACACTGTAGAAGATAGCGTATAGTCTATGCCATACTATAGAAATTACCCTACGCGTGGCAACGCTGTTTACCAGAAAAAAAAAATCGCATCGCTAATATGGAAGTATGTACTCTTTGGAGTATTTACTCGCCAGTAGTACATATACACGCTTGAGAGATATACTTTTTCAACTGCCAGAGAAAAAGTTGAGTTCTTCGTTAATACATATGCATTATATATACATATATGCACACTGTATAAAAAAGACTCGTGGAATTGGCAGCTATATTCTTGACTACGTACTTCCCGTTTGAATGAAAGTAACGTTTGCTTTACCCTGAGTTGAAATATCAACACAAAATTACAAAAATAATAATGAAGTGGAAACAAGAGAGGATTTTATTTCCCACATCCTGGCACACTGGGTAATTGAAAAATTCTTTGTGCAATTTTTTCCAGTGGCTAAGAAAATTGGAACCCACTCCGAAAAATGGAACAGCGATTCCCCGAAATTGCGATATTCAAAAAAGCTCTTTGTTGTCGCAAAAAAAAAAATTTAGAGCGTTATTATATCGAAATTAATGAGTAAATGAAAGCTCGAGGCTGCTGAAGAATTTCTTATCCGCTCCTTGTAAATTCCGAAGTCGCGCGATAGCAATAATAATAATGGTAACGTTAACGATAATAACAATATTATTATAAGGAACGAGCAACAAATTATACTTTTTTTGTTATCCAACCACGCGATTTCCCGTTTTCGTATCAAACCTTTTTATCGTTCCATTTTTTAAGAATAACGAGATGTAACCTTGTCCCACATTCACACCGGTGTCAAAGTGTGCGCAAAATTTCAGGTTTCAGCTTGAAGCTGAAGGTACGGTCAAGGTCTGTTTGTGATGATATAATATGTATAGAAAGGAAAGAAGAAAAATGATTTTCCAAATTGGGTAAGAAAATGGTAAAAATGCGCCCGTGAAAAATAATAAAATTATGTACAGCCATTGTTTTGTATTTTTAATTATATAATAAGTTTTGTATTATTTTTGTAAACAAACATTTTGTAATTTTCAAAACTTTTCTTCGAATTTCCAATAATTTTGCACAGAATGTTGCAAAAACTTGCCACTGGAATTTCCTGATGCTTTCATAGCGAATTTCGTGAATTGTTTTGCTCCGTGCAAGAAGATCGTTTTTCCCCGGAATTTCGAAGCTCGTTACTTTTGCATCGCGCTAAAAGCAACGTGCTCAAAAATGTTCCGACTCGTCTTTATTTCATGAGTTCCTTTCCTCCAAACATCCCCCTTTTCGGCATACTTTTATTTTTATGTGAATCCATGCAAATGGAAAGGAAGAAAAAAGTTTCCAATTTTGCCACTACCATTATACCTACAACAAATATAAACTCGACTTCTAAACCTTTTGTCAACCTGAGATTTTTTGGCATTCTTCTTTCAAGATTTTTGTACACTGACAGCGTCCACTTCCGGCTGATACTTTCCGCGCGAAATTTAAATTCCAAAAATAAAGGCGAGTTTCTATCGCGCGCGACTAATGACAACGACCCGGGGGCGTGGTTTATTTCGTCAAAAGTTTCGAGCGTTCCCGGTCCCTCGTCAAAAGGTTCAGAAGTCGAGTGTATTTGGAAAATATCCGGGGGATCTTGTTTACCATTCAAATTTCTCCCATTCGCCGTAAAATGTTCAATTCGACCGGAAACAGGTAGAGTGGCGATAATTGGCAATTAATGGGGACTGCTCGACTTATTCCACCGATAGCTTCGATTTTGAAGTATCACAGACAGTCGGTTCGCGTGCACCGATGCACTCACGTATACAGATACACGTGTGTGCGTGTGTATACACTATCGTCCGCGATATCGTCCGCGGGCTGCATATATGCACTTCCTTCGGCGCATAACAGAGATTTAAAATAAATTGGGTTTTCGTATGGGAGGAATTCAATCGAACCGTGCGGAATTCCATTACCACGAAAGAATCTGTGTTTTCTGCACGCGGCGAAGAAAGTTACGAAAAAAGGAGGGAGATATAGGTGTCGATAAAAGCTGCGAGTTTTTCCGGTCCCGGATACGATTTTCCATTTTTCTTAGCGGCGATAGACGCCGACGAAATAATAGGTGCCGTTCGGCTTGGGAAAATCAACATAAAGGCTCCACTTTTCGCGGGCAAAGAACCGTGGGCCGTTTTTGTGTTCCCATTTTTTGGGATTTTTTTTTTAGAAAAAAATAAAGAAACAAAAATTAATTTTTCGCGAGCTAACGAAAGTCTTTCGCAGCAATTATGAATAAATTAATAACAGTAATATTAACAATAATAATAGTAATAGTAATAATAGTTATAATAATAATAATAATAATAATAGCAGCACTAGAACCAAACGGTATTTGCACAGCTATTAAAGTCACGGGAGGTGTTAGCAATGGCAATTTCCGCCATTCTTCTGCGAATACATGCTTAGGAGAACAACAATAAGAACAGCGACCACCTGTATATGACACTAGCGAGAGAACCTTTTAATTTTCTACCCCTTAACTTCCGACCTTTCTCGTTACAACTATCCTTTCAATACCAACACCAGGTTTCTCTCCAGTCTCACCCTTTTTTCCTACTCCATTCTACCACGAAAACCATCCAACCGGGGTGCTACGGGTAGATACTTTGACTGCTTCCACCATGCAGCTTCGAATAAGGGAATCTAAAGAAGGGTCTTTAATCCCATAATGGTCGTATCGTTGGATCTCCGTTCCATTTGCGAACCAGATAGAGAACGAAATTTCGAGCGTACGAATGCAAATTAGATTCTTAAAAAAAAAACATTTTTTTTTACCGCTTGCGTTCCTCTATCTTCGAAACATCCGAAGCTAGAATGTTTTTGTTTGGATTCCCTGAACTACCTTTTTCGACCAAAAAGTAATTTTATGGCAAACGTTTGCACGCATTACGTGTTCTATTATTTTTGCATAAAAATTCTTGAATGTTCGAAATTTTACCGTGAATTCTCTCGTTTTTTTTTTCATGGAATTGAAATATTTGCAAAATTTTCTTGTAAATTCAATTACACTCGAATTCCAAAAATGTTTACAAGCCGTGACCTTAAACGCTCGACTCTTTTAGTACCGGGATACCAGCGACGAAATTAAACCACGCCCCCGGGACGCTGTCATTGGCTGCCGGGGCAGAGAATATTAGCCGTGCAGTGGAAACTCGCCTTAACGCTAGCACCGCAGCCACAGAATGGAAGAATATTCGAAGAAACATGAAAATTTGAGCGCAATAGAGGAACAAAATTTGTGTCCCCCGAATTTGAGACTTCGATTTTCGAAAACAACCCAATTTTTTTAAAATACTTTTTGTATATTTACAAACTATTTCGGATAAGTTACATTTTTCCAGAATTCTCAGAGATTTCCATGGAAACCTTCGTGGATTTCATCGTCGCATTTACTACCTTGAAATTTCTAATATAGTGGCGCTTTTGCTTAAGGTGCCAATCACAATACCGCTTACCCTTGCCCGTAATTTCGAAAATTTGTTGTACAATGGCTACTGCCATTGTCTCCTCACGGTAGAATTATATATCAGTTAATGAAGTAACGGCGCGGACTGCATTTACACAGTCGGATGATATAATTGGGTTCGTCGTTTCTCGTTAATGGAAAATGACTTGGACAGCAAAAGTCTAAATATTGCGCTAGCAGGCTTATAATTGCATTTACAACGTTCGTATACGGAACATCGTTAGCATTCAATCAATAAGCGATGCGTGTAAATCATATTATTTCAATAATAATTTTCCAGCCACATATGCTAACTGCTTTCCCATACACGTAAATATATTTATGCGTATGTGCATCTGTTGCACGTACGTGCATTAATATAAATCCAAATTTATTCAATCATTTCACCGTTGAAAGCCGTGAAACATGGAAAAATTTCAATCCGACATCGAATTTGTTTATTTAAACATCCACTCTCTTTCTCCCTGACGTTCTATTTCTCTTTGAAAAATTATAAATTCTGTAATTATTCCGCCTCTTTGTGTGTTCATATAATTTTTTTTCATTTTGCTGTTTTTAACAGGAAAAACGAGAGGTCCATAATCGGATCGGAAACTGATAAAAATTGTTTGAACGAAATTGGAAAATAATAATAATAATAATAATGATAATAATAATAATAATAATGATAATAATAATAATAATAATATACAGGAAGAAAATAGAAATCCAGAGAAATCAAAATCTCAAATTCAGAGGGCGCAAATTTTGTTCCTCTATTTTTGTTTAAATTTTTCCACGTTTTTTAAATATTCTTTTTTTATCCTACGGCTGAGGTGCGAGCATAAAAGCGAGTTTCCACTGCACGCGAGTTTGAGACGAATATTCACTGTCCCGACAGCCAATGATACCGACTCGGGGGCGTGGTTTACTTTGTCCCTGGTATCTTTGTATCAAAGGGTTCGGGCATTTCCGGACCCGACTCGCCAAAAAGTTTGGGAGTCCAATGTAATTAAATTTACAAGAAAATTTTGAGATTCCTTCAATTCCGTTACAGAAACGTGATAATTCACAGTCAAATTTCGAAAATTCAAGTATTTATATACAAAAATAATATACAACAGAACGAGTGAAAACATTTACCATAAAACTATGGTTCCCAGTTAGCTCTCATTTTTCTCAACGTACGCGGGCATGTAATGACAATTGTCAGACACTATCGAGTATGTGCTGTGTATTCGTACAGATGGCGCGACGGTATTATATAGGTGGCGCTCCCAACCGACTTTTGAGGACGCTCACTCTGGTCGTATACGGTAGGTGGCGCCATCGCGCCATCGAAGTGCAATTCTTTTTCCTGTCACTTTTTCTGCTTTTTCTCATGTTCAAGCTTTGTCATTAAAAGCTTTGATCGTTAACTATTTGTTGCGTTTAGTGTCTTACCTCCTGTCAACAATTAACGCAACGCCTTCGGAGGTCTCGAGCTCCTCCGCGATTTTCTTTAGGTAAAAGGGGGCGGGTACGAAAGGGTCTTTATTGCACCATAAAGTAACTTTCTCGATTGCAGTTTCTGGAAACTAATAGTTTGTCCATATATATAGAGAGAGATAACGGCGGAACGGTGCTGACCCTAAAGTTGAACCCGAAGTACTTGAAGTACATAGCGCTTCACGCCCTTCCCCGGAGGATTATACAATTGTGTTCGTAGATATACGGCGAGGAGAATAACGTGTAACGAGCTTTCGTAACCGCAGCTAACGTAAACGGATTAACGGTCAAACGACGCTCGTGCCATTTTAGCTAACAAATATCTTTTGATATACCCGCCTCCAGTTCTGTGCGGTTTATTGCAGGCATCACAAGATGAAAGGTGATCGAGTCTGACGGAATTTCGGAGACACGCCGATGACAGCCGTCCGAGGCGAAAATTCCTCCAGCTATTGTGTGGCAATTTCGCTGTCTAACCAAAATGCAATAGCGTGGAAGCCTCGGATGCTCTCGAGCGTCCCAATTTTATCGGGTCCATGTTTGGAAGGACCGTTTTAGTAAATAGGTGCAGCTAAATTACACAAACGTTTTAGTAATTCCAACTATCGCTGGAGTTAATAAATTTTCTTTCATTGCCACTTTTCTTCCTTTTGAAACAATATTTGCATATTTGTATGTGTACGTGTATTTGTATTTGTCAGGTTTTTAGTGTGTGGAGTATATGCGAGTTTGAAGTCAAACTTGAAACTTGCGTTGCATTGCTGACGCATAATTAATATTATTAATATTATTATTATTATTATTATTACTACTACTTGTTATTGCTATTATTATTGTTTTTGTTGTTTATAATACTATAATTGCAATTCTGTAGCAATTTTCATAATTTTGCCAATTCTCTTTTTTTCCCCTCAATGCTGGCTTGCCCTGTCGTACGGGATATCACCTTTAAGCATCTATCCTAAAGCTGCAGGGTAGATTGCGCTACATTCGCGTTAAATGTCTCGCTAAGGAACGATTTCGGCGACGGGGACTTTCGGAGACAAAACGACACTCGGACTATCCCCGACACCA
The DNA here is from genome assembly GCA_949825005.1 of Gasteruption jaculator. NCBI lineage: Eukaryota > Metazoa > Arthropoda > Insecta > Hymenoptera > Gasteruptiidae > Gasteruption > Gasteruption jaculator. The sequence continues at coordinate 7,301,756 of OX463773.1, read as the reverse complement.
TGGGTATTACAATGGGGCAAGTGTGAGACGTAAGCTCCTTCCGTCGTATATGAAGCTGCAACATATCACGGGAGTCTATTGTCCGCATCCTCGGCCAAAAGAACCACGAGAACTGCGAATATCGTCTACGAGGATTTAATATTAACGGGAATACACGGAGAGTCCGATAGAACTCACTGAAAATGTCCATTAAGTGGGAAATGAAATTGCAGCGGAAGAATACAAAGGAAAGCTGCTGCCGTCTGCAGGAAGGAAATTGCCTGGTAAATAATACCGTAGCGCCGACGAGCCCGTGCATCCTAGCATAGGGGTGGCGAGTTCAAGTGCGATGGAATTATCGCTAGGGGTGGCTACGAAACACCTGGACTGAAAGGGATCGCGGCTGACATTAATAATAACCGGAATTATTATTTTCCCAGTTCCGAACCAAGTTCCTTCGCGATGAAAAGATACGTTGCGGGATAAACCAAAAAAAAAAAAAGAAAAGAATACTTTTTGCCGGTACAACGTCTCCCCGGCTACCCTATGGGAGCTTTTCAACTAATAGACGTGTATGAGATATTCCTGCCAGTTATTAAATATCTACCAGACGAGTTCTAGACGGAATACGCCGCTGGGGTATACTCCAGCAGGAATTTATTACGATCCAGAGCTGCAGATTCAGATTTGATTAACAAGTCGCTACAAAGGGTCTGTGTATAATAAAAAAAAATTGTGGCGAATTCCCATAGACTCCGTATTAGACCTGGGAGTGCATTTTTCCGCAAAGCTCGAAGTTGAAATTGCGGTGGCGTTGTGTTTAAAAAATTATCAAAGCCAATATTTACAAATTGAGTGCCGTAAGAGGTATTGAAAAATTTCCTTCGTATTATTATTATTGTTGTTGTTATTATTATTATTATTATTAATTATATTATTATTATTATTATTATTATTATTATTATTATTATTATTATTATTATTATTATTATTATTATTATTATTATTATTATTATTATTATTATTATATTATTATTACGTATAAGGGACGTTAATAAATACATATATTCAAAGTTTTAGAACAAGCTGCAATGGAAGTGTCCCAAGGAAACGCAATCGCGGAATAACTTCGAGGGAAATTCTTAGTCCCGGGGTGCTTTTTGTTATTTCCTTTTTTCTTTTCGTTTTCGCGCGACCATAAACAAACGAGATTTTCAGGCGTTACCCTTTGAAATAGGACACCCTATATATATGTGTTATTGTAACATACGTCGGGAGGTTTAGGAAAACAAATGTGTGCGTGTACATATACACGCACACTCTCGTATACCATATATAAATATGGTAGTTTATCCTACTATATATATGTACTCCGTTATTTTTCCTTCTCGCAACGTCACGAATATCGTGTCGGCATAAACGCCGGGACGTATACGTGACCAATTCGTAACCAACGAGAAAAAGCACGGGTGCAAGAGAGGAGAAGCAAGGGAGTCGTATCTACGTGGTTCTGGCTGTGTGTGTGTGTGTGTGTAAAAGGTTTAAAAAAACACGAGCGGGGCGAGGGAAAAAATTACGCATTACGAAAAGGTCATCTCGTAACTCGAAGCATCCCCTTTAAACTTCCGAGTCTGCAGGGGTAAGGCTATAAAAAAAAAAGAAAGAAAAAGCACGGCAAATGGAGGTCCAAGTAATCCACGCACGTTCAAGGTGCGAAAGTCGGATCAAATGGGTACCTCGTAAACGTAACATGAAAATACTTTGCCCGAATTCCTTAATTTCCTGGTTTTTATATAATATATATCCCCCCCCCCCCCCCCCCCCTATTTGGTTGATATCGAAATAATTGACATTATTTAGTTTCATTTTTATTAATAAAAAGGGAATAATAACAAAATTTTTTAAATAATAATAATAATAATAATAATAATAATAATAATAATAATAATAATATGTATCTCTATATGTAATATATGTGTAAGTATGTATGGGTATATATAATGTCTGTCGGTAGGGAACTTAGGTACCGTCCCGTTGAGAGCAAATTAGGAGCTTGGAATGGACAAACATACCTCGAAGGAAGTACACAAGATATCAGAGGTGCAGTCCCGCTGCTAAACTTGCAACTTTGCAACTGAAGCGGGCAGAGATAATGCCGCTGCACCGTCTACCATCGGCAAGAAATTCAGTTACCACCGTGGTCATTTGTTATTTCACAGGGAATATTGCATCGAAACGTAAACTAATTTACAATCAACTCCCGTGCATCCCTTGCGAAATTGAAATTCGAAACGTATCTGTGCCAAATAATTATAACAAACAAAAAGGAGAATTCGATTCGAATTTGGGGGAAATTCAAGTAAAATAATTATTGTTACTGCAGCCCGTATATCGATACCTAAAATAAAATATTGTCATTCGAATTGCTCGCAATAAAGGGTTGACCTCGAATATATGCTAGAATCCCTCGGTTTAACACTGAGCTTTCCGTTGAGGAAGCGCCGGTTATGACGAAAATGCAATGGCCTACACCGTTACGACCAACGCGGCGTGAATAGAGGGACAAGTAAATTTGTCGAATTTGAACGAACGTAATAAATAAAACTCGAAAAATACATTCCGGTAAAATAAGAAATTTTAAAAAATTTGGAAATGTGGATATTTCCTAGTGAAATAAGGAAATTCGGGGGATAATGGAACAGTTTTTAATTATTTTGAATCATCCATAAAATATTAGACTTTGGTGCAAAAATTAAAAAAAAAAGGATCTGTTTTTTATATTTGTTTTCAGCGTTGCCAGGCGTAGGGTAATTTCTATAGTACAGTATAGACTGCCAAGTTACAGCAGTGTAGAAAATAGCATACACCAAACTACAGAAATTACCCTACGCTTGGCAACGCTGTATACTTCTCTCCGTACAGCGCTAGTCGGAGAATAGAAAGAAAAAAAAATATATATATATACTTCGGTGCTCAAATAAAGAGACTTATGACATCAACAATAATACGCTCCATCCCGTGAATGCTGATACAAAAGTGGAAAAATATAAGGAAGAAATGTAAATTAGGAAGACGTGTGCCATTGCACACATGGATATAGTAACTATGTAAAAGCGACTCTATTCAACCTCTGGCAGCGTAGTGGTAACGTACTATAAAAATCGTACGCATTTGTATACACACATACTATTTACGTATCCCCGTGTGTGTTTGTACACATATATACAGGGACTTCGTGTGTGTTTGTATATATATTATCCTTCGAAAAAGTCTGATGTTTCCAAGCTGTATAAAGGGCATGGCGATAGACTATACCGTGCTCTGTCCTTTCTTTCCCTCTTCAGCCGTCACTTTTCCTCTTTCTCTCGCGTCACGAAAGCCTAGAAACCCAGAACGCCCTGTGTAAAACCCACCCCGGCTGTGGCTGCTAAGCATTTCTCCCTTATTTTCGCTCTACACACACGAAACGTGTGCATGTGATATGCCAACGCGTGATACGATTCCCGTGAGTGCGATTGTGTGTACGCGTATGCGCGTACACACGTACGCACACATGCGAGATCCAAATGGAAACACATGGCGTCATCAGCGGGTTCTATTGCTGAACGTGAACATATGCATTGTGTTGCTATACGGCCGAACCGAAATCAAACGGATCCCACGATGATATATCGTTTTTCTATAATTCCAAGTATGTTGGAGAGAAGAAGCGGAAAATATGGAAAGCATGAAAAAAGAAGCGTCATTTTTCAAATTGAGTTGTAAGTGCAAGTGTGTAAGAGTGAGCATTCGTACATAGAATTGATGAAATATTGATAAAACTATTCAATAAAAAAAAACTATTCAATTAAAATTCATTTCTCATTTCTTCGAATCATTTCTGTAAAAATTTATATTGAAGAATTTTCTTAATAAAATACAAAAAGGTTTTAAAAGAAAATCCATAGTAAAAATTCCAATATCTGACATTTTTTCTCGTACAAATTCCAATTATTGGGAAACTCGTTCCTGTAAAAATACGAATATTGGGAAAGTTTTTTTTTGGTAAAAATTCATGTTAAAGACAGTTTTGTTAATTAATACGAATTTAATTTTTTTTCAGTAAAAATACAAATACAATGACAATTTTCCAGTAAAAATTCAAATGTCGGCACATTTCTCAAGAGAAATTTCAAATTAGAGGCGTCTCCTGGTACAAATTCGATTTTTTAAAAATTCAAACGTCGAGATATCGAGGTTGGGAAATATTCTCGGTAAAACGTTTAATTTTCGGAAATTCTACAGCAACCGGATGAAATACGTATGGGGATGGAAATATTGTAAATTAAGAGCCGAAGTCGCTCCTTTATTCGCAGTATCAGCGGTCAGGGAATATACATCCTGTATATCCCATCCCATGATCGAATGGCCGGGATGGAATTGTTATTAATCTCGCATTTATTGTAATGGGAAAGGACAACGAGAGATATTGTCATTGAAATTTATATGTAAAATGTGGAATAACCATTTCATTGTGTGTACACGAAAATGATTTTCATGAGGTCTCCGCGAAACACGGTATATCCAATAAATGTTACATGCAGTCGAAGATGTATTGATCGTATGATGTTATATTTGCATATTTTGGTACGCTCCTAGCTTTCTCTATAGTCTATGGCAAGGATAGATATAATTCGAACATAATTATTTCGCATACATGCTAAATAAATTATATTCGCCTTCCACTGCGAGCCAAAGTGCAGCAGGAGTAATCCGAAGCGCCCACCTATTTTCAAGCTCAAGGAATTTTGCTCGAAAGTGGAGCCTTAACTCCATTCAAAGGCGAAAATGTCTGGTTTTTGAATTTCGAAATCTTATTCGAGCTCATGGTATCAAAGAAATTTCAACTAGGATTCGTTTAAGAAAAATCAGAGTAGCAAGAATGTTTCTAAAGTATAACCCTTTTTTTAAGAAAGTAACGCGTAACAAGAAACTTCGAAAATTCTAAATTTGGAATTTTTGCCACAAAATTGCCACGTATTGGAATTCTTTCCAGGAAATTTCTCTCGAATTTGTATTTTTTCGTGAAAAAATTCTGAATCATTGTAAAAAAACAACTTGTTGGTGTTTTTCTATAAAAGCATCTTTCTCGGTGCAGAAAACCGTGCTGTATATATTATAAAAGTCATACATTGGCCACTGCCCTCGTATTAAGCATCTTCACCCCACACACGAAAAAAAAAAAATTTACAGATATACAAGGGTAGTGAAACCACATTCCCTTTCTACGAGTATCGTTAGTGTACGTGTTATGCCTACGTCATACATATATATATTTTTTCTACTCCTTCACTTTCCACCCTCCTTTTTCTGGTTTGGGGGATTAATCCGGTACCGTGATTAGGATCTCCCTTCACCCTTGAATGCCAGTCGGTACGGTTCAAAAGTCATGAAGCGGAACTTTCACAGCGAGGATTCAATCGCAAGGAGAACAAAAAAGTTCAAAATAATTAGCTACTAGAAAACCCTAGGATTTAAAACCGTTGACTCGTTTTCGATCAATATGTACAATTCTGGAAATTGAAAAATTCAAATTTGCTAATTGAATTTCTTCAAAATTGCTATTTGCAAATTCAGTTTTGCTATTTGAATTGCACTTCAATGAATTTCTATTTGATCGAACTTCTAAGACCTCCAAATTTCGCTGTTTGTGGAAATCGACGTTCCTTGGTTTCAATCAGCTGATTTTTATTAACCCATTCGAGACGCTGATTTTTTTCGAACACGGTCCCCAAGAGAAAAATTTTTCTTTTTCTTGGCGAGGCTATAAGACCGAATAGGTTAATGGAATATATTTCAAATTACAAAATTAGTAAAATCTATGAATTAAAAATAATGTATATATTCCAGATGGATTTTTAATTATTTTTTTTTCGAAAAACCAGAAATTTATTAATTTTTCTTAAATTCTTCTTGCCCCCCCCCCCCCCCCCCCCCCAAACAAAAAATCCATCTGTATCATTTATAATTATACTATTATAAATTAAGAGCGCTTTTTTTTTTTTAGGGTTTTGCTAGGCAAACAAAATTCAATTAGCGAATTTGAATTTTTTAATTTATACAAAATTGTAATTTTCATTTCAACAGTATCATTAATTTTCCTACTTTTTTAAAATTTCAAGTTGACTAAATTCAATAAGGTCCTAAAAACCTCCAATTTGAAATAAAAAATTGGATTTTTGTATAATCTGAAAAAAAATCTTGGTTTATTTGTACACCGATGGATTACTTTTTCCATTGTCCTTTCAAACTTCGGTAATCCTTCTACTCATTCGGGACCAATTACGTAACGCCAAGGATCGTTATCGTTTCGAATAGAAATCTCGCGATTCTCTCGCAGAAAACCCGGAGACTGAATTTCAAGACTATGCGATCTCTAAGAAGAGGTAACTGGCAAATCTGGAATCCAGAAAGGGACTGGATGTAGAAAGACGAAGATGCGAAAAAGGGATAAGATTGACTGATTCAAAGGCGAACTTCTTCTAAGAAAGACGACGAAGAGCCTATATATGTATTACCGCTATATAACTCGGATTTAATCGGGGAAGAGTGGCGAGGAACGTATATATACGTGTGCTTGGAAATCCTGGAGATATTGACGACAATTCCTTGGAGAACGTTTCGAAATGTCGCCTTAAACCAATCGTCCACGAAATTGCAATTGCTCCAGAAGCGTTCGCTTCGGTATCTTTGGAATTATTTCGACTGCTTTGGATCCCGATCCATCGGTCGTGCAATTTCGGCCGGAGAAGATTGCAACTACGGGAAGCAGCATGACTAAACGCATGATTTAGCTCTTGGCAGCCTCTTACGCACGCTGGACCATAAATCCATCCGAAATTGGTGCACAATTTTGGGTCAATGGGGGTTCAATATGACCCCAGAAAAATTAAAGGTTCGTTTTCGTGAAGGAATCAACGAAAAATTGAATTGTATTATAATTATTAATATAATAATCATTGTATGATAATTATTATTATATTAATGTTACAATGTTAATATAATATTGTAATTTTAATAAATTATTACACTAATATTATAATAATTATTAAAATTACATTTTATATAACGTATTATATAGCGATTAAATAAATACACCTCGATTTCCAAAATTCCCTTAGCATTTTTTTTCCACAAAGTTACCCGTTTTTATGCTACAAAAAGTGCAACATTCGAGATTTGGTTGGGTATCCAAGCGAAGACCGGATTAATGGGAATCTACGGGATTGCTTCGTCGTTATCTTTTGTTTTTTTCTTCTCTGAGCTCGCGTTTGAATAAATCCGCGAATTACCGTCGTCAAATTCAAGGGAACGAAAGGAGGCAAATGGCATCGCGATAACGGGGCCGGCAAAAATGCGAATTTTGTGTCGTGGAATCAAGCAATGATTGACACTTGAATTAATCATGAGTGACACGCGCGAATCTCGCTGTAGGAATTAAAGGGTGTGGGCGATCGGCATCCTGCAGCAAATAGGAGGATGCGGCGAGTTTCGCGGGGAGAGGGGCACTACTGGGCATGGAAACAGCAACAAAATAGCAACAAAAACGAATGCCGTAATAAAACGAATGCACTGTACGCTGTTCCCTTTCGAACTCAAATTTTTCGACGGTTTATCGTCAGTTACTGGGTTATTCGTGTACCCGAAGGATAATCCGCGTATCGCTTTTTTGTCCTTCTCCCCCTCCCCCCTTTGTGGATTTTTGTTATTTTTTGGAATCGCGTAATTATTAAAAATAATTAATTTTAATTTCGTCTTCAGAATTCAGTTACTATTTTTTATTATTGTTATATTATTATTATTATTATTATTATTATTATTATTATTATTATTATTATTCCAATTACTTTCATGATTAAGTCAACTAGAAATTAAATAAATCGATAAGAAGTGTTTCTTACCCCCCCCCCCCCCCCCCCCTCGTGAGTGGTTAATTTTTGAAGTAGCGCAATTGCGAAATTGAAAAAGTTTACGAAATGTCTCAAAATCGACCCGAATTTCGCTCCAAAGGAAAGTGGGTTGCAATAACAATAATAAAAATTACATTTGATGGCAATTAAATAAATAAACCTGATCTTCAGAATTCAATTAACATTTTTTCTCACAAAATTGCTCATTTTATGCTTCAAAATAGATAATTTTTTTTTATAATTGTTGTATCACTATTATTGTAATTCCAATTACCTTTGTTATAAATTACTCTCGTAATTTTTATTGTTACACCGATTACTAGTCAACTAAAGGTTCTATAATTGGTGCCTTAACTTTTTTCTTCGTTTAAAAAAATTAAAAAATCAGATAGAGCAAAATTTATGTTATACCTGGGTGATTATTATTCTCAATCTCTTCCCCCTTATGTGTCAGTATTATTTATGTTTACACCGGTACCATTACACCTGTAATATTTTTACACGCGCTATTATTACTCCTAATACTTCTATGGTATTCTTCCAATTATTCTTGTACGAGACCCGTCTTTTGCATTATTTATGGGGACGGTACAAGTCCCAATAAGTGTCGCACGATTGTCATTATTAGTTACAGAGGTAGTAAAGTAAACCGTTACGACGTTATTTATTGCCCCATAACTGACTGCTACAGAAATATACCTGCAGCGACTGCATCAAGTGTGCAGAAGAGGTCGGTTGACCAAAAGCACTCAGTTATGAGCGATAAAGGGATGACAAGTGAAACGTTCGCAATCAAACTACCGATTGTTCGGCCGAAGAAAACTTCGCTCTTGGCAATCGCTTAAGCGCGTTGACGATAAACCTTTCCCGAGTTGTTGCATAATTTTGGGTCAATGGGAGTCGATTGGGACCCGGAAAAATTGGAGGTTCGTTTTCTCCAAAGAATTAATTATTAAAGAATTCGCATTATTTTTCGAATTATTTTATAATTGGATTATACAATAATTATTAGTTTAATAATAATTACTAGGTTGTCCCATAAGTTTCTTCCTTTCCGGCTCGAGGTCATACATAGCGTGGTGCGGAAAAAACTTATGGGACACCCTAATATATAATTATATCATAATTAATATTATAATAATAATGATATAATAATTATTAAAATTACATTATAATATAGTAATTAAAAAAACCAAGTCTCCAAATTTTTTTTTTCAAAATTTCTCGTTTTTATACTCCAAAAAAATAATTCTTTTTTTGGACTCGCGCAATTGCAGAATTTAAAGTCTTCGGAATGTCTTAAAATCCATCCGAATTTCACTTGAAAGGAAAGTGGACTGTAATTTTCAGTGAAAAGGCTATACATCACACTTTCACTCTACAGAGAGAAAGAAAGAAAATGCTTCTAAATATTTCATCTACACTTTTTTCCCTTTTTTTCTCCAAAAACTGAAATATTTCCGAAATCGAATTATCCCATTTCCGTGTAAGAAGAAAAAGAAGAAATGATATGCAATTTTCTGCATACGAGCGGATATAGATTACACTATATGTTTTTTCCGACGTGTGGGATCCGAATATAGGCTCGAGTAAACCTTTTCCAGGTCAATCAAACGACGAGTCCCTATTCTGGGAATGCACTATTTCGATGTTACTTATCTAAGAATAATAAAAATAAATGTTGCATTACCTCGACGCGTTTTCACTTGGAAGACGAGTGAGCTGAAACAAAAAAAAAGAAAGATAACGCTGTAAGGTGATTCCCTGTATATATATACATATCTGTTACATATATCCTACACACATGGAGAGACAGAGACACATACACAGAATTAAAGTGAAATTAAATCTCATACAAAAGCCCGCGGCGGTGGTCAAGCTTCTGCTTTTTTCCCATTTGCATTATTATCATTATTACCCTTCGTTCCTTTTCCTGGGATTTGAATATAAAAATATATACATACGTTCTGCAAAAACATTAACAAAAAGAGGGAAAAAACGAGGAGAATGAAAAAAAAAAAATAAAAACGGCTCCGATGCTTGGTTTCAGCCATTTCAAAAGAGATTTCATGGTTGGATCTTTCGGGATGTATGCACCTGCTGGTGCTGGTTCACGTTAAGAGACGCCCGGGTAGGATGATAGAGACTCTAATGCAGAACCATAGACGCGGAGTCTAGTGAGTTTTGAGTGGTAGTTTGCAACGAGTAGCCCGGAAAAGATTAGTTGTACTACTCTCTGCGTTCCTTCTGCACACCACTGTTACCCGTACCGCTATCATTCGTATACCGGCTATTGCTATAGCAGCAGAAATAATGATAGCGGTAGCAGTAGTAATTTAGGGACGATGATGGTACACTGAAAAAAATATATATATATAATTGTAACTATTACCGTAGTTTAGGGTGGCATCAATCATATATTTCTAGTGATTTTAACTATTTCATATATTTATTGTTATTCCAATTACTTTCGTGATTAGATCATTTTTTATGGTTAATTAATTCAACTGTATATTAAATAATTTGTTCCTATATTTTTTTCAGTGTAGTCTGAATACTACTACTAGTGCTGCTACTGCTACTACTACTACTACTACTACTACTACTACTACTACTATAATCATTTTCATTATTGTCATTATTATTATTATTATTATTATTATTATTATAATCATAATCATATTAGTAGTGGTAGTACTAGTAGTAATGCAGTATAATAATAATGATAATAATAAAAGTAATAAAATTAAAATAATAATAATAATAATAATAATAATAATAATAATAATAATAATAATAATAATAATAATAAAGATAACAGAAATGGTAGTAACAGTAGTAGTAGTAGTACTGGTGGTGTGGTGGTGGTGGTGTGGGAGGGTGCTATATATTAATAATATAAAGCTGACGCAGAATAATAAACAATAGAAAGTTTTTATTTCCCAGCAGTACCTTGGGGGCACTTCCTGACCCCGGGAAATAAAAATTTTGGGAAAATTCGATACATGTACAATACATAATTATACAGAAACGTATACATAGAAATTATACGTCTCGTTTACCTAGCGGTTTATAGAAATAAAAAAAAATTTTTTTTTCCAGGAAATAACATACTCGCCCCTTTCCCTCTCTTTTTTGTTTGTTTGAAAGCGCAATGCCTAAAGTACAGCTCGAATATATAGGACGCTCTTGCAAGACTTCCACGGAACTCTCGAGTTTTATTTTTGTAACTCCCAAGCTGCTTTCCACGTTTCAAGGAAATTTTCATAACGAACAAGTCCGTCGTGAGTCAAACGTGGTCCTAAAGCGGCCCAAATGCTCTTTTTGGATTTCAGATATGAAACCAAGGGGTTTTTTTTCTTCAAAGTGACTATATATACTTCGTCAAAAGGTTTGGAAGTCGCGTATATTCTAGTTTTTTTTTCTTTGCAATCGCGAAAGACGTCGACGTCCTCGCGGTTATACCCTGACCGTTTGTCTGCGGGCGACAGCAGGTAAAGCTCTTGTGGAAGTTAAATGTTGATGAGATTTCTATGAGAGTCAGATGCATAAGAATAGTTGCCGAAGTCTATTAAATGATAAGGTATCGCGTCAGTTACAATAAACGCGAGAACGTACGATACCTATAATTCCGAAACTATAGTCGCCATACATTTGTTGTACGCATATAATTACAAAATAAGTAAGACACTTTATAGTAAAATCGAAGCCTTCCATGTACTGATGCATAAGTCATTCGCGGCGATGCGATACAAAGTAGGCTAATATTGATACAATGTGTATATTTCTAACATGTAAATACGCAGCTAAACGGGGCACGTAAAGATTCTTGACGTTTTCAAATTTTCAGCGTCTTCGAATTTTCCAAAAAAATCGCGCTAAAGAGAAATTTCGAAAATCAAACTACACTCGACTTCCAAACCTTTTGACAATTCGGGACCGCAACGCTCGAACCTTTTGATAAAATAAACCACGCCCACGGGTCGCCGTCATTGGCTCCCGGGGCAGTAAAAATTCGCCTTAAGTTCGCGTCCACTAGACACTCGTCTTAAGTTCGCATCCAGTGGAAACTCGCCTTTATGGTTTTCATTATTTTTATTTTAGGTTACGTCATATTTAAATTCCGCGCGGAAAATATTAACCGGAAGTGGGCGTTACTAATAATGTCAAAAGACTTGAGAGAAAAATGTCAAAAGGTTTAGAAATCGAGTGTAATTTATTTTCCATAAGAGATGCGAAAACCTTAAATTTAGCAGACGCTCCCTACTTTTGCAAAAAAAGATATTTTAAATTAAATACGAAATTGCAAAAATATTTGAAATCCCAATCGAAAAATGTGTGTGTGCATGTGTGTGGCGTAAAAAGCGATGCATTCTCAACTAGCCCTCGTATGCACCCACATACCGGGAAACATTGTATATGCATGTGTATGCGCCGTGCATGTCCCTGTATATAACAAAAGCTTGAGAAAAAGTCACCAGTCACCTCGAGAGCTCGCAAGAAGAGCACGAATGACTGTCGGGTCCTCGGTTAGTACCTCGAAAGAAGAAGAGTAAAGAGAGTAAAAAAAAAGAAGAAGGGTGGAAAAAGAAAGATGGGCTGCTACTGCTGCTGCTGCGCCTCCGGTAGTAGAAGGCAATATTAAAGGGGCCGAAATACTCGAAGGAAAATGATTAATCGAAATTCCTGAGGAAACTCAAGGGTTCCAAAGAGTATACAAAAGATATGACATTAAAGAAATTGCTGAAGAACGTCTATCCCTTTTGTACGTATGTACATCTTCCTGAAATATCGCGAGGGAACGGGAATGAATGATTGAATGGATGAATGAAGGTATAAATAAATAAATAAATAATTAATTAAATAAATAAATGAATAGGGTTAGAGAGAGGGATTCAACTCGTGTAGTCTAGCCTCATTTGCATCTGCATTTGCATTTACATAATTTCCTGGGTTTAATAAAACAAACATTTTTTTCCCTGTTTCCTATATATTAGAAGCAGAGAGAGGGAGAAATGTGTGTGTGTGTTGTGGAAAGGGAGCTATGTAAGTATAGCTATGTATGTAACTGAAAATAGGGAAACTTTTTGAAAAAATCCATGCGTTGACGTGAAACTCCTGGAAATTCGTTAGTTGGTATTCATCGGTTATTGGTAATCTGCAGCAGTCACCGTCATTATTGAAAGCCAAACAGAATTTATTGATATCAATCGGCGAGAGCCGAGCGGTAGATTGAAAGACTGTCCATGAAGCTGACGTATCTGTTACTTTATATACTGTCTCGATTACATATGCCGTGTATTTACTTTAGATAGGTAGTATTTGCATAAATATGCATGGAGATATATGTATATATATATATATATATATATAGTACGTTCCTCCTCGTGCTGTGCATTCGGTATGAATTTTATGAAGATAAAGTTTGGAACGACTGTGGGATATAAGTCTGAAGTCCGGATCGATCTTGCAGCATTTGCGAAATTTTAAATCCGGCAAATCTAGAGAGTAAGAATGACAGAGTTTGGGGATTTTCTTGTGAAAGAAAAAATTAAAATCTTCGAATTTTGCAGGTTTTTAGAAATATCAATGAAAATTAATAGGAAATTATGTACAAGAAATGTAGTTCAAACTCGTACTCGACGATTCTTTCGATCGAGAGCATCGATAAATATCATCGATGACTTCCCCGCAATTGCCTTCATTGAAATTTTCACAGGAAGAAGGAACTCAAATTCCAAATACTGGAAAATTGAAGTTGAAGTTGTATTTCAATTACCGATATAGAAATTTGTATGTTGCGTTCGACTGAAAGTGTATCGATACTAATCCACCAACCTCTTATCAATTATCTAAAGGGTCTGCAAAAAAGAGATAGCTCCGTTTCGGTATAATCGGAGTTACCTCCTTTTTGCAAAGAACCCTTCGATAATAGATGGGTTCGCTGCAAAAATGAGGTAACTTGAATTATTAAAAAATGGAGCTATCTCGTTTTTGCAGCAGAATCTTCAATCAACATCATCATTTTGAAAACTAATCGCAGTATCTAAAAAATTCACAAAGATGCGAGACCTCTTGTGCTTCGATCCTATCCTTTTGGATCACCTTAAAGCACGAATCGAAAACCTCGATACCAAAATTCTCTCTATAATATCTGGAAATTAATATCGAGTAATGAAACAAATAAGAAATTTGTAATCGAAACGATAACAAACCCAAGAACTCAACAGCGAGAATTCGCTGAAATTTTCGATAAGAGGGAATTACTTGGAATCAATTCGCCGATCCCGTAAGTTGTGATTCATCGATATTATCATCGTTAAGAACAGGTTTGATGCTGCAAACGACACTCGCAACCTTCACTTTTATGGGGAAATGATACAATACTGGACGATCGATATGCCGCAACTCATATAACGTAATACAATTACCAAGGGGGAAGATTCAAGGATCTATCAAATGATTAATTAAATTATTTGAAATAATAGCGATTATAGAAAACACCTAAATTTCAGGATCCGAGAAGAAAGCACGCTGGAAGCAAATGTGTCATGAAACAAAGCGAGTGAACTCAAGAAAAGTAAAATCTGACAAATACAATAAAAATATATTAATATGAAGTGTCCACTACTACAATAATACAAATATATAGTAGGTATACAACGAAATATAAAGGAAGCAAATCTCAAAATTTGATCGCAGTCACTCGGAACAACTGCCGGTAAGAAATTTTATGACAGCGATTGAATTCCAACTAGGATCCAATTGAATTTTTGGATCTCAGGTTCTGGAAGAAACAAGAAAAAGAGAAAGAAAAATTAAAATGAGAAAGAGTGAGAGAGAAAGAGACACTCATAAAGTACTATTTTGTCTAATTCAAATAAAACCAATTTCCCAATTCCTCTCTCTTGTCCTTTTCACCACAATCACCTCCCGAATCCTCATTATCTGCTCGTGATTATTGCAACAGCCGAAATTACAATGCATTTGATGATTCAAGCGAGTAGAGGAGCGAACATAACCTCAAAACTCCATTTTCCCTAGCGCGCAGAGGGGAAGGAAATACGAAGGATTTTACCTGTGAAACCGAGGGCAAGCCAATTCCTCCTTGACCTTCGCGATCACCGGTACCATTATTCATCACCGAAATTTTCCTTTCCACATTTCTCGCCGACATGCCAGCGATATAGCAGCTACCCATCGGCCGGACTAATTAATTCGTAGCTTGATACTTTCGAGAGGTTGAGGTTAGGTTGGGTTAGGCTCGGCTCGAATCCGCTCTCGTTTACTTGAATCTTGAAAATATACCTAAAGTACGTAAAGTAGGTACTTTCAAGTGCCGACATCAGATGTTTTGGGGATGCTGTTGTTATTATTATGATTTCTATTATTATTTTTATTCTTATTATTGTTATTACTATTATTAATGATATTGATGTTAAAAATAACAGTATTAACGATATTCACAGGTACACCCGCGGGCATTCGCGTTCCTCTGTTGCTGCAATGATCGAAAGGGGTGTTTTTGTATTCTTTTGAATTCTCAGGGAACGAAAAAATACGTAGAAAGAGAAAAAGAATACTCATAACGCAATCGAGAAATCAGTAGTAAAGGAAAACAAAAACACAAGTTAGGAGCCTCGCGTATTTGTTTCTTCTTAGCGCAGAAAACCTCGATATATACATGTATACAACAATTCCATATAAATTTATAGAAAACTAAGATTTTTTGTTATACACCAAATGCATTACCTATTTTAGCGAAAAAGGTACGCATTTTGAGGTTAAATTCGGAATATACGTGGATATATAACACACATGCACGAACACATGTATCTACACACACATACGCGTACCTCCATACACATACCTATCCTTATGCATGTATAACCTATTCCGATCTTACTTAACCTTACATTTCTACTGCTGTATGCATTTCAAATGAATCCTTCCTTCCTCTCACCCTCCTGCGCTTCTACCCACCCTATCTCTATCTCTCTCTTTCTCACCCTCCTGATAACAACATATTAGTTGTTCAACAATAGCGTGTCTATTATGGAATAGTCAGTGACAAAATATGAGGCATAAATTGATAGCGGGCGGATAGGCAGCCTCTGCTTTACTTTAATTTCCAGAAATATGTTACTTTCTTACAACTGCTGTCAAACAGCCAAGCCGGTATGGACGACAGAGAAGAACGTGTGTGCGTGTACGTTTGAGTGTGTGGTGTGGAAGAACGAAGGTGTAGCGGGATTCACATATGCACATTTCTGGCAGCTTTATCATGTGTCCGTGTCTCTTCCGTCCGTGTGGGGGTGCACATACGAGTGTGTGCGTGGACGTATATACTTACTGTGTAGGTAGCATAGGGCCTAGGAAGGGTGGTACTACTCAAAGATGAAGAAGGAGAGTTTGCGATGAACAGCCGCTGGTCTCGGTTTCGTCGGCGATGGTGTAAAGACATGAGGCGAAACAACAAACGCACGTCGTCTTCGTCGTCGTCGTTGTTGTTGCCGTTGCTCGTACAAAACGCACTATATACACGCACCGTCATCCGGCGCTGACGGACGCGATCCGCGCCCGTATACAATTCGACTTATAAATAATACACGTTTGTGTATCCACTCGTCGGCTCCAATATTATCATGTAGGATATATATGCAGATGTATATGTATATATATATATGTAAATATATATATAGAAAGGCGAAGATTTCCTTTCTTCTTCTTCTTCCTTTTTTTCCCGAACTAAGTACGCAGAGAGAGTCTTGGCTGCTGAAATAATAATTTTCCTTCTTTCTTTCTTTTCTCTCTCTCTCCCTTTTTTCTTCTCCACGTTACCTACATATATCTACGTATATCTATATATCTATATATGTATACATTCGTGTACGCGTATATACGTACGTCTATACAGATATACATATATATAGATATATATATTACGACGGCGAGGCTACGTATTTAATATGGCCGTCCCCTCGTTGACACCGAGTTTTCACTAGCGCACGGAACCCTCGACTCGGCACGGCGTTAACGCATGCACGCATGCATGTACCTGGCAAGAGTGCCGTCGTCTTAACTTAATGTTTATGACGAACCAACGAAAATGAAATTCAAGAAAAACGAACCACCAATTTTATATATATATATATATAGGTGTATATATAATGTGTATACCTATATGTATATGTATATATGTATGTATTTTGGACGAGGACGTATCCGTTTCGCGAGGAAAAAACACCACGTCGAGGATTCACCCCGTTTTTGACACACGTTCTTGCTCTTGCTCTTTCTCCCTCACCCTGCCACCGCTGCCGCTATCGCCGTGTTCCTCTTCAACCCCCGTTGGCACGTTCTCTACCAACGAGACGGGGAACAAGTTGTCACTCGCGAATCGGCACCAGCACGAAACTCGAAACTCGAAACTCGGGCGGCACTCGGGTCCGGATGACGCTCGGGAGCTCGCTTTTTCGCGCGGATGAGTTTTCGTGCGATATTCTCTGTCTCGTCGTCACTCGTCCCGAGCGAGACGCGGGGTTTCACAGTTACGAACTACGTCAACACCACCGTCGTACGCTTTCGAGGCGGCCATCTTTTTCAAACACACGAATACGAATCACGAACCCGAGGCACGTTTGTACGCGTGTACTTGCCTATACATCTATCTCTATCTCTCTCACTCTCTTGCTCTCCCGTTCTCGCTCGCTCGAGCCACACGTACGCGCGACGCACGAAAACACACGGTTGCACGTTTCTACGGGGACCCCCGAGATTGTGTGTGTACGTGCAGTCGTGTGCTTCGGTGAATGTGTGGGAAAAAGAAACCGAGGAAGGGAGTGTGAAATGTAAGGGACGCGTGTACGTACGGGAGAGTTGAATGCCGCACGAGAATGTGTGCACACGTGCGCGCGCACACCTACACTAGCCCTCGCTGCGAGGCACACGCATACAGGGACAAGAGAGAGAGAGAAAGGCATTTACTCGTGCCAGGCTGGCTAGTAGGACGAATGGAACGAAAAGCCAGGGAGGCACGAGAAAAGCACGTACATATTAACAACGAAAGGGCTACTTTCCTTCCTCTCCCTCAATGCCGGAATACGCCGTGGGAAAATGGAGCGCTGCAGTCGGTCCATTTCCGTGTCGTTCCATCTTTCTCTGTTCTGTTTCGGTCGCGTTTCTATCTATCTCTTTCTCTCTCCTTGATTCCATCGTCCTCCTACTTTTTTTATTTTAGTTTGGTTTAGTTCAGCTTCTTTCTCTTTCTCACCCCATGCGGGAATTTGTTACTAATGTAAATATATACGTTTTTTTTTTCAAAACGATCGCAGCGACCTCGGCCTGCGCGAGGGCAGTTTTGGCGCGAATCGTTTGAACGATGGATGATTTTTGTTTTTACTTTTTTTCCAGGAAATTAAATTGATAAATAGATTTTATTATTAAAACTTTGCCGTCTGTACGTCTGATCGGGATTCTTTCGTTTGGCGCCGGTACAAATCTTCAGGTAGGACACCAACGTGGTGCCACCGGCGCTTGCCGATAGTTTTCGCATGGCAACAACGTGGTACCACCGGACGGCATAGTGTTAAATATTACGAATGAAATGGAAATTGTAGGTAGTAGAAATAAGCGAAATTTCAACTTGGGAATTTAAAAAATTCGAATTTTGAAGTTGTTTTAGAATTTTTGCAAAATTTGCAAAAATGGAATATAACTTATAAAATGAATTAAATAAATAATAGAGAGAGATGAATGATATTACGGGAAATTTAATTACAAATTCCCGCATTTCAGCTGCAAATTATTAAAAAATCCAGGAACAATAAAGTTTTTAATTACAAACAAAAACAAGAACATCAATAGCACATAATTATCGAATACCAAAGTACCGAGAAACATAAATATTTGTGAAATATAATTAACATATGATTAAATATTTTCAAAATGTAATTCGAAGTATTTATAAATAATACTCTGCACGAATAATTTGAGTGGGACAGAAAGATGTAAACAAATAAGAAGAGAAAAGAATGACTTCGACAATTCTTTCAAACTATTTATATATTCTCATCAGATTGCAAGTATAGTTGAGAAAAATAGTACATATCAACATTTATTCAACGTTTCCTATTGTAGGAAGTAATAACATTTGTCGTATTAAATCTGCTTACAAAAACTATCTTTTACAAGATATACAAAGAGTGTAAAAAATATAAGTAGTCGCTTCAAACGCATTCTTTGTTCATTCATTGGGAATCGCGTGCTAATTGTAAGTAGGAAACCTTCTCCTGCCGGTCGACAAGTTTTCCATCTATTGCTACATTTGGAATATGTTTTTTATGCGAAGGTACATGACTTCTTCTCGGAAACTGTCGTTTCCAAAACTACGGGGGTCTCCGAACTCCCAAAATCGGCAATTTCGAATCCCTCGAAACCCATAGAAAAAATATCAAAATATCAAATATGTTCTTCCAAAAAATGACAAAAAAAACGGGAATTCAATGACTTTTCAGACGAAATCGAATTTCGCTTGTCAGGAATTGTTATTTTGATATTTGATCAATAATAATTGACGTTTCACGGAAGACCAAAGGCACGGTAAAAATGATTATGCGATGTTTCGAACGTTGCTAAGCTTTTCTTTCGTTGAACGAAAAGAAAAGGGGAGGAATGTTCTCGTTGGTGTAAAGGCGTAACTACAAAATATCTCCTACCTAGCGTTCTTCGACTTCACTTTAAACACTCTTAATCTTGCGAAATTCAGGAAAACGGAAAAAGAAGAAAGACGAGAAGAAGAAAAAATTAACGAGTGTTTAAAGCTCCACTGTTGACAAGCGTAGTACGGATAGAAACTGCGATTTCGCGCACTTCAATTTACGCTTTCAGAACGGCCTGCACGGCGCTGACGATATGACGGGCACTGATTCCGAATTTGTCCAACAAAACGGTGGGTGGTCCGGAACGTGGTACTTCCGACACGGCGAGTTTCTTCACCACGAAGTCGCGCTCCGAAGCGACCGCGGACAGAACGGCTTCGCCGATTCCACCCTCGGGGTAGTGGTCCTCGACGGTGACGATTTTGCCGCCGACCGCTTTGGCGTTGCTGAGAATGGCAGCCGCGTCGATGGGTTTGATGGTGAAAGGATCCAGGACGCGCACGTGCACGCCGCCCTTGGCCAGCTCGTCGGCGGCCTTCAGAGCCTCGTGCAGCGTGATGCCGGATCCGATGACCAGAACTTGATCCTTCGCGGAGGATCTCACCACCTTCGCTTTCCCGATCGCGAAGGGCTCGTCGTTCTTATAGAGAACGGCGGTGTTGGGACGAGACGTGCGTATGAAGCAGACTCCCTTGGTGTTGGCGGCCAACTCCACGGCGCGTTCCGTGGAAACTGCGTCGCTCGGGTAGAACACGGTGGATCCGGGGATCGTGCGGAACATGGAAATGTCCTCCAGCCCCATTTGAGAGGGACCGTCCTCTCCGATGGATACTCCGCAGTGAGAGCCGACGAAGTTCACGTTCGTTTGAGAAATCGCTCCCATACGAATCTAGAAGAATGGAAACGAGCATTGGTTGGAGTCTAGGTTTTGCTAGGGTTTTCAAAAAAAAATTATATTGACATAAATTCAAAATGTCCCGAACCTTGCTACTAATTAAAAGGAGTAAGGTTTGTTATATTTTGAATTTATGTCAATTTATTTCAATTTTATGTCAATATATTTTTTGTGTTTGACTCTTTAATCCTCGAATACAAAAAAAAATATCATTGTAATAAATTCAAAATGTCCCTAACCATGCTGATAATTAAAAGTAGCAAGGTTTGGAAGATTTTGAATTTATGTCAATGTTATTTTTTACTACTAATTAAAAGTAGCAAGGGTTGGGAAAATTTGAATTTATGTCAATCTTTTTTTTGTACTCGAGGATTAAAGTTAAACACAAAAAAATATTTTTTTGAATTCGGTAAATTTGGTACGAAATTATGGTAGGTGTCTGTTTTCCAGCAATTTGATGGGACTCTATTATCCCACCGACACTAATTACGGGAGAAGATAAAGAATTATTCAAATGGTCAAAATCAAACATTTTTATATTTAAAGAAAAATGGAATACGCACCTGATCGTATGCACGAGTGAAGAAAGTAGCGAATGCCGATACAAAAGCGACCGTACGGTCTCTGCAAGCTGCTCCAATTGCGACTCCAGCGAGATTTTGCTCGGCAATGAAAGCTTCGATGAACCTGTTCGGGTCAACTGTCTTGATTTTATCAGCGAACGTCGAGTTTTTGGTGTCTCCGTCCAAAGCGATAACTCGGGAATTGTTTTTAGCTACCTGCAAAAAGAAGAAGAGAGCACGAAGTTACGTTTGATGCCATAATAATTTGACACGTTCATTCAATGACCTTAAAAACGTTCTTCAACATTTTCATTAGTTCCTTTTTGAAATATTGTCTAAAGAATTGTTGAACAAAAAATGAGAATTTTACCTTGGCAAGTGCGGTACCGTAAGCCAATCGGGTCGCTATTTGTTCACCTAATTTGTAATTTGGTGGAGTGTCCAGTTTGATATTGGTGATATTCACAACCGGTGCATCGTCCACCAACGGCTTTTGTGGACGCAATGCCAAAGGTCCTGGATTTTTGAGCATGGAAGTTAAATGCTGAAAAATATTTTAAAAAAAACAGTTATCGAAAAATTTGTTAACAACTATTTTCTTAATTTCTCCTTTTTGCAAACTGTAAACTTCCTTCAATTTTTTTACTTTGAATAATCTTTTACCAAAGGGAAGTTTGATGTATTTTCGTTGAAAAGAAACTTTTCCTTTTTCATTTTGTAACAGATTTTGCGAAAATCGAGTGCCAGTAGTCAGCAAAAACTTTGATTATTTATTCACCTGTACAACTTCGTTGGCTTTGTTGCCAAGTGGTTTTCCGTGCCAATTTTCGAGGTCTTCGATACCTGGGAAATATTTTCCTTTGAAAGTTTTTGCTAGAATGGCGGTTGGTCGGCCCTTGGTGGTTTGTGCTTCATGGAAAGCCTGGAAAAAATATTAAAGGTATTTTTTTCGAACAATTCAACTTCTTTCTTTAATATTGCACAGTCACGGATAGTTTTTGGATAAATTGTCGACAAACCTTGACTAATTCTTCAACGTCATGGCCATCAACGACCAAGGCGTTGAATCCAAAAGCTTCAAGACGTTTGCGGTACACTTCCATGTTGTGCTGGAGAGATGTAGGTTCGCTCTGTCCCAGTCGATTGATATCAAAGATAACACAAAGGTTATCCAATTTGTAGTAGGACGCGAAGTGAAGAGCTTCCCAGATGGAACCTTCCGCGGATTCGCCATCGCCCACCAAACAATATACACTAAAATACGTTGAATAAAATGTAATTGGTTAGTTAGAAAATTTCGATATTAAATGATTTTTTTGAGCAATAAACATCCAATTGAAGCTTGTATGTAACTAAAATAATAATAGAAGGCAGAAAAGTGGAGTAAAAAATTAAAATTCTCTTACTTTTGCACTTTTTAACAATTTATGGGAATTTCTTGTAAGAAAAATAACGATAAAAATGGCAATTATTTACCGATAGTTGGCCTTGTCATAGTTCTTTCCAACGTATGCCATTCCAGCGGCGATGGAAAGCCCTTGACCAAGAGAACCAGTTCCCACATCAATGAAATTCAGTCTTGGAGTGGGATGTCCTTCCAAGTCGCTGTCGAATTTTCTCAAATTTGTCAATTCGCTCGTGGGGAAAAGTCCAGCTTCCGCCCATGCTGCAAATTGTAATGGTCCAGCGTGAACAGTTATCCATGGGAGACTTTGGTGATCGAAACCAAGTGTTTTTTTTTATGTTACTTAAAATTTGGACTCTAGCACAAAAGTGTTTAGAAAATCAAGGAAACAATTATCATCGCTTTATTTTTAGTATTATATATATTCTATATTTTAAGCTTTATTTATTTTTTTTTTCATGTAAATCAAAGAGTAAATCAATAATCAATTCCATTTAACACTTTGCCGTTCGCACGTCTGATCGAGATTCTTTCGTTTGGCGCCGGTACACATCTTTGTGTACGACACCAACGTGGTGCCACCGGCGCTTACCCGATAGTTTTCGCATGGTACCAAAGTGGTACCACCGAACGGCATATTGTTAATTAAGAATCACGATAATTACCTGCATAGAGAATGGGAGCAGCGTGTCCCTTGCTGAGAACGAATCTATCACTGCTTGGATCACGTGGTGCAGTGACTTTGTATCTCATTGTTTGGAAAAACAGCACAGACATGATTTCTGCCATCGAGGAACATGATGTTGGATGTCTGGAAGAAAGACAGAAAGTCTCAATCACATTGGAAGTCTTTTTTTACAATTTACTATTTTAGAAATAATTCCCCGGTATGAAATGAATTGTTTTTGTTATTGATATAAATTTATTACTTTTAATGCTGAATCCAGAGAATACTTTTCTTTAGTCTAACATTTGTTTCAATTTGTCATCCAGTTCGTTATGATAATCATGAGAGTAAAAAAAACTCATTCTCGAGTGTGATAACAATTCTTTTAGATTAGAAGTTTTTACATGAAACAGCTCTCCACAGATAATTCGTGTAGGAATTTTTCCGCGCGATTACGTGAAAGACTCATTTTAGTAATTTTGCAATCCTATGATAATCGTTAACGGGGTCAAACGAGCCAGTTTAAAGGTTTCCATCCGATATGAAATTGAGATTTGATATTGTGGGTGTTAAAGAAAATTCTGGATATTTTTTTTTTTCGTTCATTGAGGAAAAGATTTGGAAATTCAACGGCGTTGAAGTCGAATGTGGCATTAATAGTTCATTTGTATTAAAAACAACATGTATCACTATCAAAAATATTCATTTTTATTAAATTAATTTTTAAATTACTTTTTTCTTCCCTCACAGATTTACTGCATATTTATCGTTGCAGAAAAATTGTACTATCAAAATTTAATTTGGCTTGTTAATTTTCAGCGCTCTTTTCAAGCGCAATTTGCAAATTTTTTTCTATAAACTAGTAACACTGAATTTTCATTATTATTATTATTATTATTACTTGCTGATTCACAGAATTTCACACCTATAGGAACATAATTCCTCGAAGAACCTGGCACTTGTCCCATTCAAATTATAATCCTTCATAATATTGTATAAAATTTCTTACAAGTTTCAAGTAAAATATCAAAACACCGTGGTTATTATAATAGTTAATCCCCTGATTCTATCGCGTTAAATTGTGGTTTCTTCATAACGTGTTCTTGTTGACAACGATAACTGTGAGACACAATAATAACTCTGAAAAGTTTTGTAGCAAGAAGTCAAGGATAACGTGAGATTAATAATTAATATGAAACACAATGATGGGTTTTTGCTGGCCAAAGGTTTTGAAAAATTTTCCAAAGTCGTTAAATGAAAGTGGGACCTCTACCGTCCAAAATAAGTCTGATTTTTCCAGATTAATATTAAAAATGGGAAAGTTAAAAAATTATTGAATGAAAATGTTTGAGAAAAATCAACCCTTAAGAGTTAACACGAGGTTTTTCGTGCCTTGAGGAAAAAATTGATTTTTTAACGACGTTGCTACCAATTTAAGAAAAAAATAAATTGTTTTTTAAAAAAAATTTCAAAGTAGATGGATAATACCTAATTGAAAATTAACAAATATATACAAAATAAAAATGAATACGAGAAATTAGGGAATATCAAGTGTTCCATTCTTTTCAATGGATTGATATAATTTCTTTTAATTGAAATTCAAAGAATGATGTTTCTAATCAAAATCTCATATTTCCACTTTTAATAGATATATTTTTGTTTTTCGAAAAATTCTCTTTCCATAGATTTCCAAAAAATGAGTACATATCCAATGCCTTGGCAAACGATTTTTTGAAATTTGCAATTTTTGTAATATTGCCAAAACATTGGAATATTTTTTTGCAATATTCTTGGTAATTTTTCAAAAATTTGTTCAATATAAAATGCCCATTGAAAAATTCAGATCCGGGTGAAAGTCGAAATTGGGTAGGAAGTTTCTGAATGAAAAATATTTCTAAAAAACAGCAAAAATGATGGAATTCCGGTATCGCGAAAACGAAAACGGAAGGAAATGTGTTATAAGCCGAGAAATCCTTGTCGTTATAATCAGTAGGCGCGTTAAACCGAGGAAATTGATAAAAGCATTATTCTCAATTACCCGCTCTTGGAACTTTCGGTAGCAAGAATACTGTCTATCCGCAGCTTGGTTGCAATGTCTTGCAATTGTTCCGTACTTATTTCGCGAACCATTTTTATTTTATTTTTAAATGTTTAATAAATATTGAATATTGAATAAATGCGAAGTCTATCACGGTATTTACTGAAAATGGTGAAATACGATAACCAGGACTAGAAGCGAACCGTACAACACGAGCGTTCAATAGCAACTACTCCGTCTCATAGAATTCCTGCGTATAGTGCGCGTACTCTTCGTCGCCGTTCCTACCTGCTATATATTAAACTCATATATTGACTTATCACCGCTATCGAACGAAGTCTCCTCACTTTTTTTTCCCCTCTTTTTTTTCGCCATGAATGAGGACTACGGTATCGCCGTATCTATTTCAAGTCACTCGGTTACAGGAATCACCTTCTCTTTGAATTTAGCTGATAAATGCATATTTTAAAGGAAAGAAGAGAGGAATTTCGAGAAATTGCAGAATTTGTAACTGATACAAAATTGATGAAAAAAATTAGAGGCTTCATAAATTAAAATTTTGAATAAAAAAAGGGAGGTTCAAAAAAATTGAGAAACCCGTAGTTGGGATTTTTCAAAGTTGAAATATTAATTTTTGCGAGTGTTAGAATATCCCAAAAGTGTTTGGTATTCTAGTTCGAGGTGTCAAATTCTACCCTCGAGTTCTTAAAATTCTACTTCGAGGTTTCAAATTTGACTTTGAAATGGTTCGAATAAAGTTTTCCAAACCCTACCCCAAATTTTTTCACGGCGAAGCTTCAGTGTCCGAAACTTTACTTTGTGCTTTCAACTTCTATCTAAAATTTCAAAACTTAAAGCCTTTTGATTTTTACCACAAAGTTTTCAAATAACTTAACATGAGAATTTAAAATTCTACCTGGTTTCAAATTCTGTTACAAATTTCATAATTTTACCTACGGTTTCAAAGGCTGCCTTCAAAATTCTACCAAAACGCGTTTTTTTTTATATAATGCGTCACAGAAAATTGTTATTGGGTAAAATTGGGTTGGCGTTGCTTTTGCTACTCGACGAACGGCAAAGACATTCATAGGTAACGTTACAAACTGTAACCAGAAACCCATTTATTAGAGACCTCAAACGTTACAAAGGTGAATATGCAGATGCAGCATTTTATTAGCTGAACTTGTGACGTTCAAAGTTTCTGTCTTCTTCCTTGAAAAGGGGGGAAAGAACAAGAATGCGATAATAATCATTGGACAGCCTTATTTTCGCGTGGAATGCTGCAAGAGATAATTCTTAATTATACAACATATAGTTGAAATCTATTAAGAATTATATAATCAGAATCACGCGATCCTCACTATCGCCGAGAGCATGCCGACTATTCTTCCATTCTTATCAGTTCGAATGAAACATTCGACTAGGACATGTATTTTCAAATACATAATAGGTGACGTACCATGTGATCGGAATGGTTCCATTTGGAATGGTCATTAGAATATCACACTGTAGGTTCGATACCCCCTAGTAGCAAAGTCATCTCGATATCTACGATTAATCGTTCGAAAAGAATGTACCGAGAGCCGATCATGAAGTGGAGGAATGAATGAAAGCTTTTTTTCTTCCGCTACTTTTTTTGTATCCATATGTAATATGTAAGATAGCCGATTTAACTGAATATTTATTTTGGAAGCTGAGTCGGACATTCGAGGTCTAAGTTTCGAATGGCATGGATCTAAGGGATTTTCTAACTCGGATGCAAGTTGGTTTCGTAGCTTCCGTAGTTGCAAGAGGTGGAGTTGAAATATTTTAGATTTCACGATACGAGTATAAAAATAAAATGTAATAGTATATACTATAAAATATAACGTACATGAAAAATACTAATATTTAAACAAAATTGAAGGTATTTCTGGTGTTAAATGAACATTGGTATTATTTTTCTCATTGAAAAATGGTCTTTGAAGTTTCCGAAAACTCACAAAAAGAGTTCATGGGTTTCTCATGAATTTCAAATTGCAACAGTTTGGTTTCGGATTTGTGTATAAAATATGTATATGATAAAATACAATTCTTGCCGGAATGGGCCAAAATATGCACACATACTTAGACTCGAGTTTTGAAAATGACATTGCATGATTATAAAAATAAAATCAGGAAGAAAAAAAGGGACAAAAGGTGTTTGCCGGTATTAGCATCTTTTGTACACAGCACAATTGTGTGTACATATACATGTATATAAATATACATATGCAAGTAAAGCTGCAAATAATTTCAAGGACATAGTGAGTAATTATTCGCATAGATTTGTTGCGGTAATCTACGCAAATAATTTCGCTGCCGGAATGACGAATTCCATTGCAACAATTTGCAAAATAACATAACCTACAAAAATTATTGGTTACGTAACAACACGTGCAGTCTCCGAACGCGGTTGCCTCCACGAATCTCCCTCTCTCTTGGACACAGAAGATAGCATTCGATGCAAAGGAGACGGAAGATGCGTGGATGGAAAAATGGCCACAACCTCCGTTCGATTGTAGATCATTTTTGCCCTGGATCCTAATTAAATTTTGTACCTTAACACTATGCCGTCCGGTGGCACCACGTTGGTGCCATGCGAAAACTATCGGACAAGCGTCGGTGGCATCACGTTGGTGTCGTAAATAGAGATTTATACCGGCGCCAAACGAAAAATCCCAATCAGTCGTGCGGACGGCAAAGTGTTAATATATGTTATATATACCTTTAACAAATAATTATGGTAATTACTGAGCTTGGTTTTTCTCAGTGCCTTTGATTTAATTCTTTTCGGTTTTTTTCGAATTTAAATTCTACCGCTCCAATATCATGATTATTATTGTTATTATTTTCATTATTAATACTTTGAAGGAAATCAATCGTAATAATTGATATTAGCATTAATATTTATCTAAATTCAGAATTTGTATATACGAACTTCTTATTTGCTATAAAGAACATATATGTGCATGCGTGTGTATGTGTTGAAAGTCTATAAATGCACATACTGGAAGCCACTTGAGTTATAGACTTTTTTTTCTAATTATCAAGTTCATCATAATTACAGCCCACTGCAGAGTGACTTTCTGAAAGTATGTACAGTATATGTATATATATATACATTCGTACATGCATACGCACAGAACGCGCGCGCACACACACACACACACATATTCCGAACTGGTATTTTTCTGTAAATAATGCAACTCTTGCAACAACAGAAACAGGGAAGGGAACACTGGCATTGAATGAAACTTTGACGATATTCGTAATAGTTAAGATACTTACCAATATCAGATTAATAGAATAATCGAAGAAAGCGATAGGCATACGAGTATGTAAATCGCGCGCATTTAGTTATAAATCTGCAAATCACTTACCCGGATTTGCTGGCCTGTGTGGCGGTGATGGAGTGAATTCGAAGTTTCATCGCGATGTCCTTCAGTTCCTGGACGGTTTTCAGTTCGGGTTTGTGATAATTGGCCATTGTATCTCAAATGCGTGGGTACGTTGGGGTGAAAATGATCAAAAGGATTCCTTCCAACGAAAGGAGAAAAAAGAAGAAGCGGAGAAAGAGGAAAAATAGGAAAGGACCCGGCGTTCCAGCAACAAGTTGCAGTTCAAAGTCGCGGACTTCGCTGTCTTCGCGGCAACAGAGTACACTGGCGAGTAGGGACTAAAGCCGCCGCGCTGACGTGGAGAAGAGTCGCGAGAGTCGAACGAAATGCAGATTTAAGCCGGAATAACTCGCGCAAAGGCCATCGAGTCATTCGCTAGGAATTGCATCTATCTGAAAGCGGAGGTGGCGCCTTTTCGGTTACGTAACTCGTGAATTTCAATTTAATTTTTGGCCTTCCGTTGTACTTTCATCTCGAAACGAGCAATTGTTCTCTTAGATTTATTCTTCACACTGAGAATTCGAATTTTGAATTCTCAACTGTTTTTTTCTGATTTCCTTTTCGGTCCTTAAAAAGAACCGCTTTTTCCCAGTCGGTAATGTCTGGAGCCTCTTTACCTTCCGATCCCCGCGCCATCATTCTTTCCATGTGATCTTACATTCAAATTTAAACTTTCCTTTTTCGGATATTGGTTTATTCTAGAAATTGTATAATGTATCGGAAAAACACTCCATTATAAATTCGACAATTTATTGGATATTCGAAATATTATATTGATTTATATATAGTTATATAATCTTCAAAAAGAGTATATCAAAATTTCTAAGGGAAATTGCAAACATTGTTCAACTTTTTTATACATTAGTCAACAATTTAGTATGTTATGTAATAATTATTATATTACTAGTTTTTTTCTGTTCTATAAATTTATACATATATATTTAATTTATAAAATTATTATTAAAATAAAATTATTGTAATCATATATTTATTATTGTTATATATTCAATTAATAAAAAATATATATATGAATTTTTTTCCCCCGAAATATAATCCTCCAATTCAATAATTTCCATTCTTTGGGTTTAGATTCGAATTTACTTATAAAAAAAAAGAAAAAAAAGGTGAAGGTAATGAAAAACGGAATACTTAATCTGAATCAATAAGTTGTATCGCCTTATATCTAAGCACCACACGACTAAAATGAATAATGAAGTGCTTCTATTTAATAAGCAAGTCGAGGTGATGTTATGAAATTCTACCTACTTGTTGATTTAAATTAGGTAGTCGGTCAATATCTTTTAACCTTAGACACCGCGTTTCTCTAAGTACATATTGGAATAACATCGTAAAATAATAATAATGATAATGATAATAATAATAATGACAACAACAAAATGGCGATAATGACAATGACAATGAATTCTTTGAATCGACTAAAACAGCATAAATAAATGCAAAAAGAAATGATTAGTTTTGTTACAAAAATTTATTCATGCTTTTACAGGACTGAACATTTCTTAGAATTCTAGAAGTATATTTACATCATTAAATAATTTGATAATTTTGTATAGTGATAGACAATGTAATGTACATTGCATGAAGTTAATAATATTTCGAATGATTTTCAAAATAGAAACAAAAAGAAGTTGACGATTTGAGAGTAGTTCACTTAATTCAATTAAATTATTATTGTGACATTCAATTTCTGTCTCTTTTCGATTTGGAGTCACGATGCCTTTCCTTTTCAAAATCTCAAAAATGTCCGCAATCACGATTTCAACTCGAAGACGAATAGAATCAGTTTTATTGTTTTTGTAATAACGTGAATCTTGTGGAACTGAAAGTTGAATATTTTCCTCAAAATTCAGTGAATTTATTTCATTACAATTATTTCGTTTTCGAAATTATCAGGACAAATTTATTTAAGAAAAGTTCAATGTTCAATCGGTTGGTTTACTTTGAAAATTATAAAACTGTCGTTAAAAGTTATGGAAAATATTATAAAATATTTATTTTTCAGCGAAACAATTTTCAAGATTATTTTTCATGCAATTGCAATTAGTGTCAGTGATACGCATTTTCAACAATTGTAGGTTACAGTGATTATTTTCTTGTTCTTGTAACAGTTTTTTGTAAATAATTTCGCTTTCCGGTGATTTCAGTATTTTTTTTTACATTTCTTGATAATTGTTGCTTTTTTTCATTTTTTTTTAATCGAAACTTCCATATTTTGTAATAGTGAGAAATAAAACAGCTGAAAAGGAACATCGTTGGAAATATTTGCACCTTTGAAAACTGATGATTTGTTTCCAGACAAATTTTGAAGGTTTTGAAAAATCGGAAAATATGTTTTTTTTTTAAGTTTGCCGAAATCATGACATTCCATCACAAAAAGCAACTGGCCAATGACCCAGATACAAATTTTTCAGCCGATTATTTTCGTTTTCAAAGAAAACATTGATTCCTCGCATACAAAATTTCGCTGCACTCATTCATATCGTAATCAATTTTTTAAATAAAAATTTCCAATACGCTCGTTCATAAAAAAATATTTGAAAAATCTATTACGCGAGATATTTCTAAAGTTTGATGAAACAAAGAAAGAGTGAAATGCGGAAGCAAATAAAAAAGGGAAAATTTCATAACGTATTTGTGAGTCGAAGAAAAGCGAAGCGTAAAATAATAGATTTTACTATAATTACAGGAACTTTACCACCGCAAAACGCGAATCTCGATATCTCATAGTACTCGTTACTATACAATACAATAAACTTTCATGCTACGTATTCAAAATTGCTGTAACATGGTAAAATTTACTATTTTATCCCGTTTCCCTCTCCGCGAATAATTGGAATTCTAAAAAAAAATAAAATTTTTATCCCGAAACACTGTTAACGGTTTAAAAACAAAAGAGAGTAAATTTGAGTAAATTTGTTATATCGATTAAATAAAAAAAAGATGAAACAAAGATTCATTCCGTTATCGTATTTCTTCTATCGTTTTCTCCTGTATCAACAACACGCGTATATAAATGTTTCCACGAATGTTAAATAATAAATTAATGATACTATGCGAATAACAGTTTAATTAGAACTAATTCGAGGCTCGAATAATGTTAAACTATGTACACTTATCACTCAACGATGCAGGCTCCTTTTTTTTTAACACAAAATGTTACACCCTTACGTATATTTAACGCTTAATTAATTACATGAGGAATAAAACTGAATGAAAGTGAGAATTTTTTAACGAAAATAGATACAATTATTGTATTTTCTTAATTTAACGGAAAAGCGAAATTCTTTTGATTGTTAATCTCCAGATTGGGAATTGTTCCTTTTATTCAGGAATTTATTTTCCTCAAATAGTCTAATATTCGAAATATTAAAAAAAAGATGTGAAGGAAAACCTCTCAAAATTATTATATAATTTTCAGATTTTTCTAATACCAAAGGCTAATTTTCCACAATTGTTTTTGGCTTTTTTATTTGCCGAAGATGCAAGAATGAACGCGAAGCTGCGAATAAAAAATTCCGAAACTACCTACGTCTCACTTTCACCGCATTTTATCCTATGGAAAGTTTGGAACAGTATTCTGCCGACATCCGCAAATCTGGGACCCATAATATCCAATGTTTAAAAATCACGATTGAGTGAAAAGAAAAATCGTACGTCTCTTGGCAACTTCCCTTAAAAATTCATACTGTTCCAAACTTTTGTTACATTTAATTACAGCATCGAAAAGGGTTTATGATGAGCGTCGTTTTTTCTTTTGTGGAATTACTTTTTTTTTCCCCGTAAAAAATACGGAAAACGGTCTATACATCGTTCTTCGGAATTGTTTTTAGTACCTTAATTAAAGAGCTACTGTTTATGTCAATACTTTACGCGCATGTAGCAATGCAATGGTGGTTAATTTGTAATATTTATAGTAGTACGCAATACAAACGCAAGTTATTGTTGCGCTATTGGTTCCCAAAATTACGTTGTAGTATCGATAAGACAGTATTTTATATCAAATGTTTAACATGCAGGTGGCAAGTCAAGTCGAGAGAAATATTCCTTGCATGTATTATAATTCTTTAATATCGTATATTCGTACTTATGTTAATAATGGGATTTCGGACTTTTCCGTATCTTTCTTTTATCAATGCGACAAATTTCGGACATTTTCAAAGTGTGTTATCTCAGAATGCTTTGAAATCTTGTAAAAAAGAGTGAAATCATTCACTGATAGTCGTTACGGGTTTCCAGGACTGTCAATTATTAGTTGTTTATATTTTTCTTTAACGCGGAATTAAAATTTCTTTTCTGTAGAAGCAATTCTGGATTCGAAATTAAATAATGTGATATTTATCATCTCGAGTGTATGGATCAAAGCAACCGTAGACGTATATTTTTGATGAAACCACTTCATCCGTTCGTTAATAATGAAAAGGGATATTTTTTTCATTATTCGAAAGGATGACATAGTTTGTTTTCGAAAAAAACGTGATTCGATTAATGGAAGCAATGATATATATATATCATAAGTTATAAACAGTATCTTTAGATGTCCAGGAAGATGCAGAACTTATTAGGGAATTCGCAATTTGGAAAATTTCAAATTCATCGATATTTAAATTATTTAGAAATTATTTTTCAAATGAAAACACTTAACCTTCTTAAAATAAAAAAAAGTAAGGAATGACGATTTGATTTCTTGAAATCCGAAAAACATTTTAGATTTCAAATTGACTAGATTCAAATTATATAGTAACTAATAATAATAATTATTATTTTACAATTATTTCGCGAAGAAACTGAATATAAAAAAACAACAAAATAGTAAATTTTCTTCGTTTTTGTGGAATTTTATACAATATTTGTTCTCCTGAAATTTTGAGAAATTTCAAATTCTCTTCCATTTCTAAATAATTTAAATTGAAATCGTACCTTTCAAGGGAACTTTTCGATCTCTGGAAATTCCGTAACAGATTTTGCATCATTTAAACATTTACCGTAAATTTAAAAAAGATATTTCTTCCCCCTTTTCGGAGGTGTCTTGGAAAAGTGCTTCTTTCTCTTTTTGCTGCATCGTAAATTATTATATCGGTTATGATTATTGTAAATTTCGTGCCTAAATGGGAGTTGCTTTTAGAATATAATGCAGACCGATGAAAAATTTACTTTCATGTTACCCAAGAATATCGGGCTCGTAATAATTTATAGAAATTAAGCTGCTTGTTTTTCGCATTTCTTAATTATTTACATTGGAGTTTTAATTCTTCGATATCATTTTCATCTACTATGCCTGTGATTGGAACTTTTCTCATTTTCCTTCAACTCTCATTTAACGGTTAATTCATTTTGGGAAAACGGACGAAATGTCTCGTGGTACCAAGATCGTGTCTCGCATTTCTTTTGCGTTTTCATTCAAAGTAATGGAAAAGACTCGAATCGAAGTTAATTCTATGATAAAGAAATTCGATTTATTGAAATTTAGTATGTTTTTCCAAATTGCCAAAACAGCGTTTGATCGCACAGAATTTTGAACAAAAAAAAGATACACCTTGACAACAGATAAATTATATCTTCCATTTCGTTTGGTTGAAAATGCAATGTACTCGCTGCAGAAACTTCGACGCTAAATTATTTGCTAAAATTTTTGAAGTATTTAAATTATTATAAATGAGATCCAAATTAAATGTCGAATATAATCTACTTACGAAGGAAGAAAAAAAGGCAAAACCTGCATTATTTAAAAGATTTACAATTTCGTCCGACGAACATATTTCTATAACAAATTCTGACCCAATTGCATTGTTATAAATGAATACAATGCGATTCTCGAATGTCAGGTAATGCGATTCGATACTTGCGAAAGTACGATTTTCGTAAATAAAAATTTGAAAAAGGTATGAAAAAAAGGAAGAACGAATAGTCATTTCGTAAACTAAATATTCAGTGGCTTAGTTGACAGAAAAAAAGATTTCGATCGTGTATGGAAACATAAGTACGTGCCTGATCTCATTATATGTCTCACATCTGATCTATCGAACTGTTGAACAGCTTGAAAAGAAAAATGAATAAGAAGAACTAATAAAACAGTAGGATTCTAGTGGTCGTAAAAATGAATAAACCCTTAGTCGAGTGAAATAAATACTCCCCTGACATTCACATTGCTATCATTCATCGGTTCTCGATACAATGCTGGTTTGATGTTGGATTTAGGAGATTCTACATACGTAATCGACGTGTGATGTCACATTTGGTTAATGTTCCGAAGAACGTTCTGTACATCCGAATGTTTCCATTACGATAACTTTCCTGGCTTTCCTCATGCCATCGAGATTGTTACGTTGATTCCTAAGTTACCGTTGTCGGCAAATAATTGGGCAATGGATGTGTCAAATACTAAGCAATCGGAATTTAGAATCGCAGATGAGACTCCTTCGTGTATTGAGCGTGGCATAGCTTCCCATGTCAATCTTCGTCTGTGTCCATTTAACTCCAATCTAAACAATCGAACATTCATTACAACAACATTGAAGTGAATTCCAAAATTGGTAAATATTAAATTAATATTTATATATTTTTTGGTTTAACAATTTTTAAAAATTAATTATTATTTAATATTCTTTTCATGTATTTGGTGTTGAATTGTAATTAGTTTTCATTTTCCCAAGAATAATTTGTTACCAAAGAGAAGTTTACCTGTATGCGAAATTCTCCGCTTGTTTTCTCGAACCAATTAATTGGACAATGGCGAAGAATTGTTGATGCCCATCATATTTCTCCTGTTTCTCAAGAACAAGCATGAAATGATGGTCGAAACAAGACTGCATCATGACCCAATCCACTGCTCCAGGTAAGTTAATATCAGTCGCTAGAAATACAATATCTTCTCCTGCGAAGCAGAAAAAATTATTATTCTATATTTTTAATTATAATTCGATATTTTCGGTAGCGTTAAAAAATAAAAAGTTAGAGGTGTCTCATGTAAAAAATAGAGCACATTCAAGATGCTTACCTTGGAGGGTTGTGATGCTTTTGTGACTCATGACTAGGTGAGGCATCACCTGTTCTAGAGAACCCTGCCATTTGCAAGATGCACCAGGACAGGGACAACTGTATGGACGGAACTCACAGGCATCCTCGTGGTCTGGTTTTTCGGTGTGAACTAAGGAAAATGTACAACCGCTAGTCGAATATTTGCATGGAAACATAACGTTGCTAGCGACCTTCTCCATCGCTAGATTTCGGATGTTGCCTGAGAAAGGGCAAAGAAAAAAGCGTAAACAGATAACGGATAACGAGCTGGCTCGAAGTAGACAAACGATAGTTTACCTAAAGGACCTCGACAGGTGGGGCAACAGGATAGTTTTGGTCGACAATTGCTGCAAACCAGATGTCCGCTTTGACACTGCAAAATGGGTGGTAAAACGTAGTCGAAACAAACCGGGCATTCGAAAAGGCTCGCCAAGTCTGTCGAACTACTCAATGCTGATACACCCGATGCTGAGGTACTCGCGACACCCCTCCCTCTCTTTCCAGTACTTATATTTAATTGGGACATGTTTGTCTTCAAAATTATGTGCTAAGGTGAAAATTCTCGTCGATAGCACGGCTGCGAGCGGATCTCGGTTTAATCCTCTTGTTAAATCTTGATGTTCAGCTGGAATAGTGCATTTTTCAGTGCGGTCAGCCGAGTCATATCTGAAACAGAGAAGGAGTTTAAGCCTTTGTTAAATATATCAATTTTTTTCATCGCATTGTGGTACAGGAAGAATTTGAATGCTTCCAAAAATTAAGATATCTAGATGGAGCATTTATTTAAAATCAATTTATCAAAAAATTATGCTTCATAATGGAATGTGAGATTTCGGATGTGAAAATTAATCTTGTGCAATTAATTAAAGAAATAAAAGGCTCTTCGTCAACTGGTAGTGTATAAATTCATAAAAGTATCAACTTGTACTGTACCGGTTCTAAACCGAAGATGTAATGTACCCCTTTTTTGGAAAAAAAAATAAATAATAATAATAATAATAATATTGAAATACCATCATTACCAATAAGTGAATCGTTGAAAAATTAATATTCAATCACGAGCCAAAAAAACAATTTCATTTTTTGTCACTATTTCTTCCATGATAATTATAAATTGTTTCCAGTTATTGTTTTTAATTTTCAAAAAAGTCTCCTATTGGTACCTTTAATCTGGATTTATTTATTTTTTCTATTTATTTCAAAAATGTTATCCTACGCTTTAACGACCCCAAGATTTCGAAATCCTGTTCCCTTTATGTCCTTTTATGCATTTATGCTTTTCAGGGTCATTAGTACGGACATCATCGAGTCCGTTAAAACCATACAATTCCTTGTTCTCTCGATTTTACTGAAATTTCCCAAAGCTTTAAACAGATTCTGGTGTTAATAGCAACAAAATACCGAATCATTCAGCCGGTAACGAGGCAGTCGTTACAAAAACCGAAGTTTGTACAGTCAAAAGTGTTCGAGAGAAACTAGAATCC
This sequence comes from Gasteruption jaculator, assembly GCA_949825005.1. Taxonomy (NCBI): domain Eukaryota; kingdom Metazoa; phylum Arthropoda; class Insecta; order Hymenoptera; family Gasteruptiidae; genus Gasteruption; species Gasteruption jaculator. Next base: position 7,264,662 of record OX463773.1, on the reverse strand, counting down.
GTAGCTACTTCTTCTTCCTTTCTCATGAAGCTATTCTTTGGAGAATAATAGAACCAAAATGAAAAAACTGGAATAGAAAGAAGAAGAAGGAAAGCGGCAGTTATTAGGGAGGAAGAAGAAACGAACAACAAATTGCAGCTGCATACATTTTCAGATCTTTTATGCGATACGTTATGAACAATTTTCTGCAGCACCAGGATGATACATAAGTTTTGTCGATAAATAGTGTATGAAGAAAAACAAGAAAATTTATGAATCGCTTTAGCGATGCAGATTTCCAATAAACAAACAATCGTCATCGCCGATAATAATTCGCTCTCCTTGGATCAGACTGAAATAAGCCAGTTATAACCAAAAAATAAAAAGAAAAATGTTCAAGGAACTGGAATCCTTTTCTTCTTTTGGAACAATAATAGAACTGGATTTTAAAAAAACTGGACTGGAAGAAGATTGGCATTAGAGAAGATACTGGGGAAAAAAAGTAGTCGATGGGGGGAGAAAGAAGAAGTAAACAAGATTTCAGATGCACATATTTTCGAATCTCCATGATGTATAAATTGTGTTAGTTTTTTCCCAGGACTCATTGATTTAAGTCAATAAAAATAAAAGAAACTTATGGACTATTTTAACGATCTTCCCTTTTTGTAAACAAACCACACCGATAAATTTGGTCCCTTTTCCTTCTTCTCCAATATTAATACTGACAAAACTCAATCACTTTGCCTGTAACGAGCCAGTTGTCAAAAAAACTATAATTCGTACAGTCAAAAGTGTTCGAGAGTAAGCGGCATCGTTAGTTGCACCTTCTTTCAATTTTTTCAAGCAAAAATAGAACCAACTCAAAGTAATTGGATCGAGAACAAGATTAGTATAAGAAACTGGGAAGATTAGCGTTAAAGATTGGAAAGAAAATTAGCATTAGGTACTGGGAAGAATATTAACATTCAAACCTAGGAAGGAAATTAACATCGGCGACTGGAAGGAAAATTAGTAATAAGCACTAGGTACAAAATTAGTATTAGGGAGTAAGAAGATTGATACTAGAAATAGAGAAGATAATTAATATTAGAAAGTGGGGACGATATTAACATTGGAAACTGAGAACCAAAATTAGCATTGGGCGTTGGGAAGAAAATTAGCGTTAGAAAATGGGACCAATATTAAGATCAGAAACTGGGAAGAAGATTAACACTCGAGCCTTTGAACGTTAATGTCAGAAATTTCAAAGAAAATTAAAAAGAGAGCTTTGGAATAACAACATTAGAAACTCGGGATAATATTAGCATTGGAGGTTGAAAGGAAAATTAGTAATAAGCACTAAGTACAAAATTAGCATTAGAAACTAGGAATCACATTAACATCGAAAGCTGATGTCGAAGATTAGAATTGGAACCTGGGAAGGACAATTGGCAATGAAGACTGGGAACAAAAGTTAGTATTAGAAACTAGCACCCATATTAAGATTAGAAATCCAGAAGAAAATTAACACCAGAACCTTGGAAGAATATTAACATTAGAAATTTGGACATTAAAAACTAAGAGGAGGAATAACATTGGAGATCCGAGAAAGTGGTTATTAGGAAGGAAGAAAAAATAAATAAGAGGATGCCCGTGTCCGTACCCATGTCGTGCGCACTGGCGTAAGACTTGGACTGGCTGCGAATCTCGTGTGGAAAATTCCACATGGACGAGGCAGGTGAGAAGCCGGGGAGAAGGAAACACTGGTCGAGGTCAGGATAGGCTACGATATGTTTTCGTAGACTCACCGAAAGGGGCAAAAAGAAAGACGGTGTTACGGTGGTCCGGTGGTCGTTGCTGCGTAGACGAGTGGTGGAGTCGACTGTTATTACGTGATCGGGTGCTGGCAAATGAAAATGGGGAACGGGGAGTAGAAGGCACTTGGGGGAAATGACAGCAACGACTTTTACGGTACGCGCGTAGATGGTGTTATTCCTCGAAACGTCGATCGACACTCGATGTCATCCGGTTCCGATGCATTTGACGCGTCCTCCGCGCTGCTCTCATCGGTAAATAAATAAGCGCGATGCACTTTCGGCAGCTACATCGCCAGCGAGTCCCAGCGACGGAATTCCACGATCCATCTTCTTTTTAATCGCCACTATGATGACACAGGTATATATGTACCACGCGCGCGTCCCGAACAACCCTTTTTTCGCGTCCCTCGGCCACTCTCGCGGATCCGCTTCTTCACCGACACTCGGACGACGATTCCTCGGACTTCCGCGATCTCTCGGTTCCCTTTGACCCACCGATTACACCCATGCGATCGCCATTGCGAATTTTTTTTCTCTTTTTTTTATCTTCTTCTATGTTCTATGGCATGAAAGTAGAAGAGGAGCTGCTGCTGCTGGTACCGCTACCGCTGCTGCTGCTGCTGCTACTGCTGCCGCTATTGTTGTTTGTCTGCAAGTTCTACTGCCATCGACGATGGCATGGAAGGTGGAACTGAGAAATAACGGGAGTTTCCACAAAACGGATTGTTTTTTTTCTCCTTTATTTCCGATACGACGCATACATACTTTCAGCAGCCCCGTGGGGTCCGATGCATTCGAGAGAAACCGAAGAATGGAACTAACCGAGGACTGAGCGCCAGAGGAATTCCAACCGATGCGCCATCTCGGAAAGGGAGAACGAAGCAGAGGGTTACCTCGTTTCGCGACTCCATGCGCGGAAATTCGAACGTTCGAGCTATGGCTTGGAAGAAGGGATACTTTTGAATTTCCCATATAGCAATTTAGGGTAAACGTAAATGGGAAAAATGGTCCCCATGGAATTTCGCCAGTCTTGAAATGAAATACGGAAAGTTGGAGAAAAAAGAAGAATTTTAATTTTAATAAATCTGCTGTTATTAATAGTTTTGTGGTTAAGAAAAAGGACAATTTATTGCTTTGCTAACGAATTTAAGGGAAGAAAAATCGCTAGTTAAAAATATGTATATAAAAATTTCAATTTGTATTATTTGCAAATTAATAACTTCTATATAATAAGCAGTTTTTATTGCAAATTTTGAGGTTTAAAATGAAAAAATGTAATTAAGTATGTATATTTAAACTTATTGTATAAAAATGTATATTGATTTTCCGAAATTGAAAAATGGAATTTTATTAATTTTTGTAAAGCTTTGGTGTATTCTTCATATATCTGTTTATCATTAAAATCGAAAATTCAATTTCAATTTTGGGACAAAACAAGTAAAATTCCTTAGTCTCTAACACGATTCTGAGAACTTTGGGGATTTTATTACAAGGAACGGATCATTGAAACATTTATGTTGTTCGGATAAAGGGCATTTTATTTTGTTTTTGTTATAAGTAAAATATACACTGTGTCATGGGTGGAACAGGCGAATAGTAATAATTAATAGTAACAAAATATTTGTATTATTTTCTTTAATTCCACACTCTCTCTCTGTTCTCTCTTAATATAGTTTCATACGCCGCAAACTTGGTATACACAGTATACAGCATTAACTTCAAAAGTGCAATAAGTTTGGCTTAAAAAAAAAAAGAAAACATTTTTTCATTATTATTGTAGAATAAAAACGATGCAATCACAGAAACGCATCGTTCGATTTAAGCCAAACTTTCTCGCCACTTTTGTTATATTTTTTTTCTTCAATTTTTTTTTTCAACATTCGAGGATAAATTTCATTATACTTTTTTATCATCATCACCATCACCATCATCATCATCATCCCCATCTCATTCGTGTTCCGGGAATTCAAAGTTTTGTTAAAGCTATACCAGCCTTATACAAACGTCTCAATTTTCGATGTGTATAATTTAATTTCCAAGATTCCTGCTTGTTTGTGTTCCACTCCACATGTACTTTTTTGTCTCATCTATGATCCACATTTTCAAATTTGTTTATCAGCCGTAAAAAAAACAATAGCTTATTCCGTCTCTTAATAATGATGAGGAGCTACGAATGATAACAGTCTTTTTCGCGATATGAATTAGCAGTCTTTCAAATACTTTTTTCATTTATATTTATTGGGACCTGCCGGTTAGTACAAATGCGAAATATACGTGTATCAAAGTAGCTTTTAAACCTTTTCTAACAAATTGTTTAATTCCATTTTTGTTATTTTTCGTAATTGTTTTCGTTCGTTCCATCATACCACGTTCGAATGATGCAACGAACTGTCGTTTGCGTGTCATAAGAAAATCTTTAATATTTTGTTCTTATAATAAATTTCACTGTTATTATCGCCATGTTCATTATGATCTTCACACAGCATTTTGTTTATTTAAAAAAAAAAATAAGAAAAAAGATTACGCGGATGACACAGTCCTTGGAGAAGGAAAAAAACAGAAATGATTGAAATTTCTCAACAAAATTTTAATTTAAATGAATACGGTTACTTACGAAAATCAAATTTATTTTCCTTTCATAAATTTCGTAATTTTCCGTTACAATATTTCAAAAGTAGGTGCCACAAGAAATCGATATTGTTATTATAAAAATAATGAATAATTCGAAACCAAATCCTTTAGATTCCGGTTTGTCTGCAAATTTTCTTACAAACTTTCGTCCTCCCTCCAAAAATTGACCTTCGTCTCAGCCCGAAAACACGAATTACTTTGTATATACCGAAATAACGTTGTTTAAAAAAAAAGTACCATAAGCAACCCATTTAAAGTAAAATTACTCGAAGTTCAATCGTTTCGATTTCGGTAAGAGGAAAAATTCCAACTGTTTCATGTTTCCATATATAAAAGTGTCTTGATATGGGCCGGAATTTTTTCTTATTACAACAAAGATTCGATTAACACCACATTAGACTGACGCATACAAAGAAGTCGGTGGACTTTGTTCCAAATTGCAAGTACCGTTACCCGCGCAATCTTCCAATTCCAATACATTCGTGTTTTAATGATACATTTTCACAAATCTTTTTTTTTTACGTTTTCTTAGTGTAAATTTATTTTGCTTTCGTTTCTTCGTCTGGTGTATATATAATTCACTACTCGCTGTAGCTTTCGTATATATACAAGTATGTAGGTACTCAACGTTTACATACGAATATATAACGAGGCGTAAAAATCTTTCGTTCTTGTAAATTCTACGAATTACAAATCCTTAACTTTAGATTAACAATTATACGAAGAGATAGATAATATTTTTTTTTTGTTTTTTAATCATATAATCAATATTCGGTTTTTTTTTGTTGCATAAGGAAGAAATATATTGTTTTTGTATTGTTCAATCATCAAACGAAGGATTACACCGACCCTCCTATTCTTTTTTGTAATTCTTTTACAAATTTCTAATTTGGGAGACAATCGATGGAACTTCCTAAGAATAAAGAAATTAATATCAACTATTATACATCGGATAAATGTAATTATTATGGAAGCAAATATAATTAATGCCGCAAACAAAAAAATCCCCTAAAATATCTAACGGGCATTTTTAATTAAGAGATATACAAATTATTAGTACGGGTTAAAAAAACTTCTTTGTAAGATCTTCTCTTACAGCTCTTTTCGCCCGATTGCATGCAGGTTTTTTTTTTAACAAATTAGAAATTAAAAAAGTAAGAAGAAGAAGAAAACATGATTTCTTGTTTAGTTTACTGTAATGCCAATTGACTCGCAACTGTTTAAACACATATACAAAAAATGGATGTCTAAATCAAGAGTGTGAGTGTGAATATGCATGTGGCTGTATGTGTGTGTGTGTAGGTGTCTATGTTAACGTTAGTTTTGTACATGTGCTAACTATAGTATTTTCTTCGGGGAGGTTTTTTTTTCCAGACAATTGGGACTGGGTTTATTTGGATAAACCCATACGTGGATAACACATTCCTGTTTCATCCCATTTTACGACAAATTCAGGTTTCAAAAAAGAAAGTGGACAACAGTTAAGAAGCCGGCAATCGTTTTTCCTTTATCTCACTGTCTCTTATTGAAAATTTCCTCTTTACCCCTATCGCATTTCTGTTTTCTTGTGTTATCACCGAAGACTGAGTATAACATAGGACTCGCATACCATGATAATTAATATGGTTGGTGTCGTTGAAATTGACGAGGTCCTGGTCCGTTCCCTCTTGGTTTATTTTGATTCGCATATCCCATATTCTCGTAACCGTCGTAACCAGTATAATCGTAATTTGCATAAGCATCGTCATAACCACCGTGATAACCATTTCCATACTCGGGAATGTATCCACCATAACCACCATATCCATAGCCATAGCCATAACCGGGTCCCCAGAATCCCTGACTCCTCGGGTCGAAGTTAAATTTGACTTTTTTAACGTCTACTTCTTTGCCGTTTATTGTCTGTTTTGGAGTTTTAAGTAGCTTGTGAACTACGTCCTTCGAGTCAAATGTAATGAAACAAAAACCTTTGCGTTGATTCTTCATTTTATCAAACGGAGCCTGTAGTTCGACGATAGTACCGTATTGTCCAAAATAAGTTTTAATGTCCTCGTCCGTGATCTCGGGTGTAAGGCCACCGACGAAGATCTTTCCATGTTGGGCTCTTTTACTCACGCGTTTTGGATCCACCTGGAAGCAAGTCATTTTTCAAGTGTAAAAATTATTTTCAAAATTGACTGAGAAAATAACGAAGATGCGCCGATTCCTTCTACGTCGGAAAACGCTACAAGTTCGATCACCTTTGTTATATCGCTGAAATTTCAAATGCTATGGGTGCGAGACCTACAGAGAAAACTTGTAATATTCTGAATTTTTAAACTTGTAAAAACATAATTGAAAGTATTTTTATTTAGAAGTGTCATTGTGTGTTTTTTAAGCTTTTGCTCAAAATGGGTAAAACGATGATATTTCGGAATCGTGTTCATAAAAATCACTGTTAAATCATTTCTTCAATTATTTCCAACCTCATAGATTTGTAAATTCCAAAAGATAAACAACTGCAACAAAATCTTGACGGATATTTGGCGGTGCGACAGATATTTACAGTTATAACTGTTTGGCTCGAGAACAAGTATGAAGCTTTCTTATACTTCTTTTTGTTCCATGTTACCAAGAACAACGAAATTCCCTGTCTTTTCTAAATTTAGGATTTTTTATTTCCCATTTTTAAAGCACAATGTTTTTGCGAAAACGTGAATCTCGTCGCAGATTTTTATTTTAAATGCATTTTCTACGTCCTTTTGTAGTATTGAAGTTTTAGATCATGGATCACATTTGTTCGTTGAAGTTTTGTGGATATGCCTTAAAAGTATAAGTATCGAAATAGATAAAAAATTTGATTTAACAAAGTTTTTATTATCGGGAAATTTGGTATTTATTTTGGATATTTTGGAAATAATAAGTCCTGAAATGTCGTTAAAACCTTAACACAGATCGTTCCATTCGTTGGAGTCATAATTTACGCAACCTTTAATTACATTAGTTTCGCTCAAAAAATTTCAATATTTTTCAAAATATTTGAATCACAGTAGCGACATGCCAAAACGTATCGAAAACGTTTAACTAATTCCCATTTTCGAAACGTACTTTCCGTTGAAAAAGAAATTATTTGAATAACGAGACTAAGCAAGCATACTAGTAGTGTGAATTTGCTAGAAGATAAGATACAAGAGTTGTGGGCATGATAAATCTGTAGGCACTGAGAGAGAAAGAGACAGAGATAGGAAAAAAATTGTAAATATTTGATCCAGAGAATGAATTCAAATTGTGTCATAGTCGCTAGAGTAAACTGTCATAGAACATGAATACAAATATCAGTTCGGGGGGGGACAGCGATCAACGCTCATACGCGGATTTCTGAGTAACACCTTCCTTTTATTCCTTGAACGCACTCTGGCTTGAAATTACATATAGCCTATAATTTAATACAAAAGCATAATAAAGTTGGTTGGAGTATTTAATATGAATAGAGAAAGAGTGGATAGCGATAGTTTGAGAAGGTAAACTATTTTTGGCGCTAACACAGCGGTGTATAATGAAAAAAAAAAGAAGGTGGCTGTAATACCAGGCAAGATTTGGAACAGACAGGAGTAAGAGAAGGAGGGAAAGACAGAGAGACAGGCAGACAGAGGGAGAGAGAAAGAAAGACGTTGGAAGAGAAAGAGAGAGAGAGGGGGAGGGGAAAGGAAGGAGGGAGGGAAAGAGAAAGAAAGAACGAGCGACCGAGCGAGTGAGAACGATCGAGTGAGAGGAAGAGAGACAGAGACGGAGAGAAAGAAAAGACGAGATAATTCCAACAATAATTAGTATTCGTTGGAGCGAATCTCGATTACATTTTCGAAAAGATGGTGTGGGCTTCGCGGGGATGGATTAGAAAATGTAGGTTGTACTGACCTTCCGTTGGTTGATGTAATGATCACCCGACGCTAATAGCTTGTCGATGGTTTTGGAGTTCGTGAATACCATAAAAGCGAAGCCTCGTGATATACCCGTGTTGGGATCGATTTTGATGGTGATGCTCTCGATGTCGCCGAATTTGCCGAAATGTTCGCGCAACTCTCTGTCGGTGGTGTTACGTGAGAGTCCACCGATGAAGAGCTTACGCTCGTCGTCTTTACCCGGGATGCCAGCGGTAGCCTGTTGGGTTTGCTGACCCTCGCCTTGCTCTTGATTCTGATAACAGTCAACCGCCGCCATGGTTCTCGTTTTCTCTAAACCAACAAAAATAAGGCCCGTGTAACGTTAAATGCAGTTTCCCGACGGTTATTCCCAAATATTAATGCCCTTTTCCGCAAATATATGTATATACGCGCGTAGAGATGCACATATATCTATATATACGCACCGGATAATCACGTAGCAGTTGGCACGCTTCGATATAATCGGCTCTTTCGATGAACCGGTGCCGGCTTGCGATTTCTAGAGGAGGAGACGAACATCGCCCGTTTCCGTTCTTTTCCGTTCCACAGACCCCGCCTATTGGCTCCCTACGTTGGACATCATTTTTTCTAACCAATCCTAGCCGGCTTCGCCGAAAGCAGTCTCGGATATTGCGATTAGCTCGGCTAGTCATTTAACTACTGTTTCGTCAAAAATTACGCGATTCGGCGCGACCTCGAGTTCACTCGGGTTCGATAATAGATAAGAAGCCCTGAAATATTTTTCCCAGGCGTTTTTTGCCTTGTTCCGTGGAAAATAGCGTCCCGGAATTACGCGCCAACCAAAGAAAGCGCGACATATTTTACACGCTTCTCCTTTCTGCGCATGCGCGCAGCGTCCCCTCGCCTATCGGTCGGCTCACCAACTGTTCCGTTTTTCGGATACCTTTATGAATTTCTCTCTCGGAAGAAAGAGAGTATTGAAATTAATTGTAAGTTCTCGCGGAGTTTATGTACTATATTTATATATATATGGAGAATTCTCTTACCATAGACGTTTATTGTAATTGGAATAAAATTTCAATGCCGCGATCGAGTTTCCTCGCTGTCAATTGTCGTTTTATGAAATGTAAATAAAGATTTAATTGGATAAGAGGGATATTTTTATAGAGATCAAAGTTACTATTGTGAATATTAATTAGTTTTTCAAATTTAAAGGTTTACTTGAAAGATGAAGCTGAAAGTACTTGAAAAAGTTCGATCGTCGATAAAGTCCTTCCTCTTATGTCGTTCTTCCATAGATGGCGCCAGCTGAACATAAAACACCACACGGATGTCGCAGGACGTAGAGATAGAATTGAAGTTTTTGATCGAGAATCATTTCCAATTAATTTAGTTTTCGAAGGAATACTTTTTGTGGTAAAAAACTATAACGATGTATAGTAAACAAGTATAAAAAAAGGATATTAACATTCTCCGGGATATTTTAAAAACAATTTTTCGCGCGGATATAGTGTGGGTCTAAGTACTCCATTTTTGATTTTCAAGAAAGGGATTTCGACCTTTCAAAGGATTGCTTTTCTAAACGTAAAGCATAAAAAACTTCTGTATTATTATTATTATTTTCTATTATATATGTTATTTTTACTTTTATATAACTCCCTTTTCTCTAAATGACTCTTATTATTATTACTATTATTATTATTATTTTCCTTAATGTCGTGGCCTTTAGCTCAGTCGTAGAAAGAAAAAACTAGCAACGTCTGCATTTTCCAGACGGATGTTTATCATACCCTCCGTAGGTATAAGAAATTCTTTTGTCCTACAATTTCAGAAACTACATCGCCTTGTTCCTTTTACTTAGGACGGAAAGGCAAATAAGGCGTCTGTTTTCAAGTGATAGAGTAGAAGGGGGGTGAGTTTTTTGTTCCGTCGTGCAACTTCGGTTAGGTACTTGGGTGGGAATCTGAATGTAAATGATCGCTCGTGCGCGTCTGTACGTAGTACATGTCATGTCATATGTCGTGTCTGCTCTTTTGAATGCCTATCTATCTATTGTTATGTATGTATTCTAAGAGCAGTGGGATAGGTCTTGAATAATAATAATACACGAGTCAATAGATAGTAGGGAGCTCCCGTTTCTTATCGGTTATATTTTGTACCGAACTTTCAATCAGCATTGGCATAAATACACGTACATACATATGCATATACGCAAACATGTAATACAAACATAGAAGAGTCAACAGCTGTAAAAAAATTTTTTCGTGTTGGAATAATAAAAAAATATTTTGCATCCGATTTAATTTTCAAAATGGGGAAAATTTTGACGGTATCACGAAAATCTAAAGAAAATTTAGTACCACATTCACCAAAATTCTCCTAGACAAGTTTTCAATTTCCAAAACAAATACTGGAGAAATTTCGTAGAGTAAAATCCACGAAATCCACATTCACAAATTACCTGAAGTTATATTACACCCCCTGTTACGGTTGACATCAATATATTACACGGTGCTACAAATACACACGTATATTGTATTCTACAGTAAATAGTAATCCAACAGGAAATAATAAAGTGTAAGAAAGTCGTTAATCATCAGCAGTAATAACAGACTCGCTTTCTTTATTTACCCCATCGTCTCGGTACCGAACCACCGTTAAGGTGGTGGTTGAATCTCACCTATATACATACAAACATTCACGTAGAATTCCCGTTGATGTGTATGGGGTACTGAGGTTACCCTGTACTCCAAGCACCGTTCTCCCTCCCTCCCTCCGTCTCTTTATCCCTTTCTCCCTGCATCACAAGTACAGATGTACTACACATGCACACGTACTCATTTTCGTGCATAAACATACACACACCGTCACGGGTACTGCCTATCATAGATACGGTTATAGGGGAAAAAAGAAAGAAAGAAAAAAGCAAGGGTGGGCGTCAAGACGCAAGGCGTCGCTGGCGTCGAACCGGCGCGTACCAGAAGAACCGTAGGATAGGTTATCGTGGAGTGAGACTGCGAGACTTCTGTTGCCGCGGCAAAGTGCATCACCGGATCTCGTAATATCCTTTAAAGCTTTTCTTCTTCTTCTTCTTCTTCTCCTCCTTCTGTTCCTCCTCCTGTTCTCGTATTTCCCCTTATTTGTTTACATACTCTGTTTGTTTGTTTCATTTGTTGTCTTTGTTTCTCACCCACACGCGAAATTTCAATACGTTCGCGATGACAATGTAGAAGGGAATCGGGGGAGGATCATTTTTTTTCTTATAAAATGTTCTAAAAATTGGTTGGATAATAAAAATATTGATAAAAAAGAATCTTAGTGTCGAAAAGAAAGAAAAAACGAAAATAAGGTGAGGAAAGGAAGAGACCATTTTTACCAACCACGTGAGAAAGAAAAAATTTCATCCATATATATAGATATATATATATTCTTACAGTATTCATATATATATTTCCATATATATATATTTACGCACATATATATGCACGAATAATAAATATATATAGACATTGGTAAATCAGCGAGCTAAAATACTCGACGTATGGGATTTTAATATTTTGTAAAAGTGTTCCGCGTCGGATGGAAAGCAGCGGCAAAGTTGTTTCATGTTTATGAAAAAGAGGAGGAGAAAGAAAAAAGAAAGAAGGAAGGAAGGAGGAAGAGGACGAGGAGAGGAGAACAGAGTAGAGAAGAGTAGAGCCGAGCCGAGCGTTGCAAAGCTAAGAGAATATCGGGGCCATCACGCGCGGCCGTGCGCGAATTGATCCTTCCCTCTCGCTGTAGTCAACGACGCCACGTCGCCGATGAAATCCACCCTCGTGTATACGTACGATTCCGTAACCGTTTTCACCGTGCAGCTGAATCGTCGTTCGTGAAACGCAGCGCTGCGTGTTTCGTACCGATACATAAGACGGAGGACGTTCTTCCTTCCCTCTCACTCTCTGTCTCTCTCTCGTTCATCCTTTTTTTTTCTTCTTTCCATTTTCCTTCTGGAAACAGCCCCAACGGGTGGGTTCCCCTTTGCCGACTTCGTTAGTTCGTAAGCTTAAGCTCGTTTGCTCATTCGTTCACTCGCTCGCTACGAAAGCCCGTGCGAGAGGAGAGAAACACCCGTGATAAAAGAATATATAAATAATCAAACGCACCCAGATATCTATTTATAAGTTTACTCCGCCGAGGAGGCAAAAGCGAATCGGTCGTACCGCTGGTGGCTAACGTTACTGGCTGCTAGTCTTGCCACTATACGGCAGTACTACTTGATACTTGTGTGCCAGCGGTAGTAGTGGTGCTGCTGTTTCCAAACAGGCGAGAGGAGCTTTCGGACACGGACCGGATTTTTTATACGCGCTAAGAAGGAGAAGAAGAAGAAGAAGAGGAAGAAGAAGGAGGAGAAGAAGAAGGGAATTGAAGAGTCGTGTGGTTCTTTTTTGCCGCTCAGTGTGTGTCTGTGTATTAATAGTTGGTGCTTCGGTTCGCGAAGGAACTGTACGCGTGTATATATATATATATATGTGTATATACATACATATGTATACGACGTTCCTTTTCGTTTTTTATTCGTAACGGAATTATTATTTGCCCTTTTCGTTTCTAGCAATCGAGTTTCCGTCCCCCCTTTCCGTGGATTGTCTATCAATCGTACATACGCGAACTTGTCAACAGGGTAGAAGTGAGTGACCGCGTGTGCAATTCACGGATATGACGAGCGGATCCGCCCGGCTCACGTGATATATATCATTCTTCTTGGCGTCCTCTCGAAGATGTGGTGAGTTTTTGCTTTTTATGGAATTTACATTGTTGTCTCGCGAAACACGAAAATCGGAATTTTTACGAAGGGAGGGATACTTTTATGTATATGTGTATACACCTCTTGTAGACCCGTGTAAGGTATTGGTACCAACCGTAACGAGGGGTGTATTAATTTCTAGTAGATTCTCCATCAAAGAGGTGCTATCGTTACATTATAAAATAGTAATAGGTGATTTTCGTGGATTTTACGAATTCGAGAATTTCACTCTTGGCGAAATTACCCAATTTTTGATTCCATTCTTTTGGAGACCTGAAAATTGCCCGGGCAAATTTCATTAATTGTGGTATCGTAATTGCCTGAAATTCGAAGCGAGGATTTTTGCAAGTATAATTTGATATTATATTATAAACTAATTCGTATAAGTGTCGTTTAAAATGTTGGTACTTTTATGAATGTGTATGAAGTTCTTCTACAAATTTACTTTTTAAAATCTAATAATAATCATTTATAATTATATTCTGCCAAATATATGATTAATTGATTTACACTGAAGAATTACCAAAACCAGAGTTTGAAACGTATGTAAAGGTTATGGAAAAAATAAAAAATGGATAATATTAATATTTATATTTGTGTATATAAAAAATATACAGGGTGGGTCACCACATTTTGCCATTTTGCCATTACTCGTAGCGAAATGATGGCCAAATGTGGTGACCCACCCTGTATATATAATATATATATAGAATGTCATTGAAAGACTTCTCCAATTGTTGCGAATTATTTTTCCGAGGTATTTTCTAACGATACTCTTGACACCTTTATGTATAGATATAGATGGCCAAGTTTTCTTTGAAGAAAATGTAGGTACAGGAATACGTTGTTCCGCATCGGATCAGATTTAACTTTTTTTTTCTTTACAACTCCGACCTTCTTCCGTTACGGCGGTTCAAGTGGATTATAGGTATACCTACTTATAACGAAGACAGAAATTGTGACCACATATTACGTATTTCGTGTCAAGTTTCTTGCAAAGTGTGTGTTATATTTGAAGCAGGTGCTTCAAGTACAGCGGTAGTTGCACCACTTGAACGGAATCTCGTGTCTCCAACAAAGAACCAATGGCAACCCCTTAATTTTCTATTCCCCGGATCGGAATATTTATTTTCGGAGACGTTACAATTTTTTTCGCACCCATTTTTTCTATCATTTAGACCAATTCGCAGGCATAGAACACTTTACTGGCGACGCAATAAAATAAAATCAATAGGATCTCCTAATATTCCATTTTTTAAATGAGAATATTAAGGTTTTGGTTGGTTTGTGGTTGCGTGTCAAAGGAAAGAAATTCCCAATCATAGTAAATTCTACTGTCGATGCAATAAATGCAATCTCGTAAAATTTTTTTTTCTCTAGAACATCAACACTGGAACTTTTCAAATTTTTCCCCCAATTTTTTCCCGCATCCCTTCAATTTCGAATTTGATCATTTCTTGTTCATACTCGTTCAATTTAAAATCGCGATTTTTTTTGGTTGCGTGTTAAAGGGAAGAAATTTCACAGAAATAGTAAAATTGACTGTCGATACAATAAGGCAAAATATTATTATACAAAACTGTTGTAAGCGAACACGGGAAACCGCTCTATTGTATGAATTTTTCATGTCGGAGGAATATGTGATTGAAGGGACTAGAAGATACAAAGGTCGAAGAAATATTTTACGGGGTCCTTCAAAAAAAGGATACTCCCGATTTCGACAAAGAGTTTCATTTCACTGGAAAATAAGATTTCCGATTGGATTGTACCCGCGAAAGCCGCCCGTCGTTTCCGCAGTTCAAAAACTTTTTATGAAACGTCTCGGAAAGTATTGATTTTACGAGGAAACCTGACAAACAAAAATGATGTCCTCAAAAATCTTTCGAAGAAAAGTATGCGTTCCGAGGAATTCTACGTCGTCGACTGTCAACCCCAATTTCTTCGGGGAAAAATCGAGCAAAAAATAGAGTTCTTTGCAAAAAAGGCTTAATAGTCCTTTGAAAGATAGTTCAGGTAAAATGATCCATTTAATTCCATGTGTAGGAGAGACATTATCCGTCATTCCTTCGCTTCGCACCCGCAGCAATAATAAATGGATGGTTCGGTCTCAAATATCGCTAAAAGTCACGAGCTCATGGAATTCCCGTAAAGGCCTTTTCCATTCATTGTTTTTCTGAGGGTCACGTTTTCACGGTTCGAAGCGTCCAATTCCCACCCTTAATATTTCACTTAAACGCAAACTTCACTTTCCTTGTATTTTGGTAAAAAAGTGACATTTCCTAATGCTCAAAACTTGTGGTTTATCCTCAGGAAACTAGCGAACGAAAAATTGCCAATTTAGAAGAACCCCCCGCAACTGAAACGAAATTTTGTTTGACGAACAATTTTTTATTGGTTCAAAACATAGCTATCAATCTAGAAAATATATGAAACAAGATGATCCTCTTCAATAATATTTGTAGTGTCAATGAAAATGGATTCCTCGGAAAAAAATATATCGGATATGGGTCTCCTGAAAGTGCGAAAAAATTTTTTCCAAAAGTCGATTTTTATGGGCATACCTTCCCCTTCCCCCCAAAATGGGGTAAAAATTAAAGTTTTAAAAATGAGGTTGGACAAGTCATTTCTAGGGGTAACTTTTCCCGTAGAACCGATTGCAAAGGTCAAATTTAATGAAACCCCAGCGGAAGTCAGTAAAAAGTAGGTTTTTTGAGGAAAAATCGCATTTCCCGTGGGATTTCGGGAATTTTGACAATGAAAATGGATTCCTCGGAAAAAAATACATCGAATATGGGTCTCCTGAAAGTGCGAAAAAATGTTTTCGAAAAGTCGATTTTTTTGGGCATACCTTCCCCTTCCCCCAAAAATGAGGTAAAAAATAAAGTTTCAAAAATGAGGCTGGACAAGTCATTTTTAGGGGTAATTTTTAGCGTAGAATTGATTGCAAAGGTCAAATTTAACCTCTTAGGCACGATGCGCCACTGTTGTTGCATTCTCGAAATATTTTATATTTTATTTCACCGAGAGGTTGGCGTTTAAAAAAATGCCGTGTCTTATTTTTACACAAGTTAATTTCTTAGGGGTCTAAATGTTACCGTTGTTTATAGATAATATGCTGAGGAGGTTTGAACATATGATATTTCTAGGAAATGCATTTCATGTTTCCTGAGCTTGGAAGCAAGGGGAGCGTATAGCATTTACTTACTTGACGTCTAATATTATACCGTACGTGTAACTGCAGCCCTGCAGTCGCTACACTGCATATAAAAGTGCAGTGACAGCAGTCATTAAATGTATACACGTCGTATCGGTTTTTGTATCAAAATATTTCATCAAATTATTTAGAAATTATATATTTATTATATTTTTATATAAATTATTTATTATAAATGATATTTTTTAAATTCAATTATTCCGAAATTGTTTTCCCCACGCGGGAGAAGGAATGATTTCTTGCCTGCATTCGTTGCAGTTTCAGCCGATACTCCTCGTTTGTCTGAAATTTTGGCCAAGTGCATACAGGGCAGGTGCATGTGTGGATTTACACAAGTACTGCATGACAATAGCGTGCTTTCTGGATCGTAAAGCGTTCGACGAAAGCTTCGTTTGTATTTACGATGGAAATCGTACTGGAAGCAGAGAGAGAGAGGATTGGCATTCCAAATACGAGCTTGCGAATAACAGATGCAACTGACGAAACAAAACACAGTTTGTCCCGCTGCAGTGATAGCGACTGCATCGTCGGCGGGGTTTAAACAAAAACCCACGGTTTACATGCGAGGAAGTTCACGTCTGAGTTCTGATTTTCAACAGAACTGCATCCATCGATGCATATTCGCACGTTTCATGATTTTCGCGTGTTTCACGTGATATTGGAAGGAAGTCTAATTTTTTTTTCAGAAGGAACCAAGGTATTCCCCGAAAATCCGACCTGTGAAATATTTGGAATTGCAAAACTCCTTCGTTGCAAAATGCAGGCCCTGCGATACCTGCAATTTTCGATTGTCCACCTTGTCGCGATTAATGCTAGGGTTTTGCTGAGGTTTTTGCTATTTTAAAGTCTAAATTTTTTGGAAGACTCGAGGTTTTTCCCAAAAATCTCAATTTTGAAATACTTGGAATTGCAAAACTCCTTGGTTGCAAAATCCAGGCCCTGCGATACCTGCAATTTTCGATTGTCCACCTTGTCGCGATTAATGCTAGGGTTTTGCCAGGGTTTTGCTGAGCTTTTGCTATTTTAAAGTCTAAATTTTTTGGAAAGACTCAAGGTTTTTCCCAAAAATCTGATTTATGAAATACTTGGAATTGCAAAACTCCTTAGTTGCAAAATGCAGGCCCTGCGATACCTGCAATTTTCGATTGTCCACCTTGTCGCGATTAATGCTAGGGTTCTGCCAGGGTTTTGCTGAGCTTTTGCTATTTTAAAGTCTAAATTTTTTTGGAAGACTCGAGGTTTTTCCCAAAAATCTGATTTATGAAATACTTGGAATTGCAAAACTCCTTGGTTGCAAAATCCAGGCCCTGCGATACCTGCAATTTTCGATTGTCCACCTTGTCGCGATTAATGCTAGGGTTTTGCCAGGGTTTTGCTGAGGTTTTGCTATTTTAAAGTCTAAATTTTTTTGGAAGACTCGAGGTTTTTCTCAAAAATCTGATTTATGAAATACTTGGAATTGCAAAACTCCTTGGTTGCAAAATGCAGGCCCTGCGATACCTGCAATTTTCGATTGTCCACCTTGTCGCGATTAATGCTAGGGTTTTGCCAGGGTTTTGCTGAGCTTTTTGTTATTTTAAAGTCTAAATTTTTTTAAAAGAGTCAAGGTTTTTCCCAAAAATCTGATTTATGAAATACTTGAAATTGCAAAACACCTTAGTTGCAAAAAGCAGGCCCTGCGATACCTGCAATTTTCAATTGTCCACCTTGTCGCGATTAACGCTGAGCCCAAAGACGATAACCACACACACATACGTCACCCTCGAACGAAAGGTCGAAAGTTGAACATTGAACGGCACTTAAGTTTATATCCTACTGACCTTTTCTTCTCGTCAAATGATCCGTTATCTTGTTTTGCAAGGCTTTCTTTGAAATCCTCCGTGGTTGCGCTGAAAACGCTCCGTCGGAAGATGCGGTTTACTTTACGGTTACCTTCGTCGAAGGGTGGGTGCGGGTTATCAACCCCTCGAACCGCTGGCCTACTTCCTGAAGGTTACTCGAGTGCTAAGGAACTTCGTTTCATCATCATTCGGCCGCCCACAGGAACGCGGTGAAAAGAAATGCCTCGCGAGAATACAGTAAAGGTCAATCCTCGCCTCCAATACAAATCGCACCCTTTTATGAAGTTACAAGGATGGACGAGAAGGATGTTAGTTCGAACAACGCCATTCTTGATTAAAACTAGCTAAAAGCTGGAATTGTTAGTGTATCCGAGAACCCGGGTTTATTATTGGTATCAGTTAAGAAAATAAAGGCACTAATTATTTCATTTGTAGTCGCCTGAATTCTGAAAGTAATTGGAACTACGGGAAATGTAGTTAGAATTATTATAAATACACGGAAACGGAGGTTTCCCGAAAACCCAATATTTAAAAAAAAGTCGTTTTTTTTAAATCAGGTTTTATTTTTTTTCATTGATCGGAGTGGATTTTCAATCTTGAAAAAATATATTTAAATATGATAAATGTTGATTATAACATAAATTCCATAAATATTAAAATATAATAAAAATTGAATGAATCGGTAAATAAATAAATAAATGAGTCACGCTTTGACGAGACTCGGTTTGAGCCCCTATTTTTAAGTGCGTCGCTTTGATGCAACACCGACGACTTTTGCTCAATTGTCTTTTATGACAATGCGAGGACTATTTGCATTATTCTTCTTTATACGCATTTTTAGATTTGAAATTGGTTGAAACCAGTAAAACCTAATTTCATTTTTAAACAATTTTTTCTTTCTTACTCCAACAAGACCAAATAGTCGTTGAGCGACTGAAGACTGCCGTTCCTCGAACGTTCGCCCAAACTTGGGACGATCATCCGCCAGTCGAAGAACTTCGATTCAATAGAAAATCATCCAGAACTGCCGATAGCTCCAGCAGTCGACACTTTGCAAAATGGAAGAACTAACAACTAGCACGAGTCGTCGTGCCAAATTGTACATCATGAGTATGTTACGTATCGAGAATGGAAGTTAGCTCGGGGCGTAGTGACATCGACCGGAATAATGGGACTTTGCTTCGTTTCACCAAAAGGGATCCGGCAAATTTCCAGGTTTTGGGATTTTTTGTTCGAGAAATGGCAGTATCGACTTTTAGCGAATAAAGCTGCGAACGGAAATCCAGCGGCCATCGACGGATTCGATTAAGAGTTGGAAGTGCCCCAATTTCGCGAGTGACTGCATTCGACTCTGGAAGACACGGTTAACGAGCAATAGGAACTTGCACTTGATTAATTAACGGCTAAGATAAGAAGCGGGCGACAATCAACGCTGATTTCTTCAGCCTGCAATTTCCGGGACTCGATGCATCTCCGTTGCAGCGAGTTGCCGAAGATTTGGAGGAATCACTGCGAGACGCGAAGGAAAATTTCCATACGAATTTCTGCCGGTGATAGTAATCGACCTTTTTTTAACACTATGTTCCGGAGAAAAAAAATGTTAGGAGACTGCATTTATTGCATCGACAGTAGAATTTACTATGTTTGGGCATTTCTTTCCTTTGACGCTTGAATTGGATGAGTATGAACAAGAAATGATCAAATTCGAAATTGGAGTGATGCGAGAATAAATGGGAACAAATTTGAAAAGGTCCAGTGTTAACACTATTTCCACCATGGTAATTACACGTAATCGAAAATCCAAAAGCAAAAATATGGAATTATAATTGAAATAGATTTTCTTAATTAATACCAAATTTTTCACAGACGCATAATTGCTCTACCGAGCACCTCCCGTTTGTGGATTTTAAAAAAATTGAATTAAACCCCAAAAATAATTCTGAATTAAAATTTTAAAATGTGTATTTCGACACCTGTGGTAAAATTAATTTTCAAAATTGACTATTGAACCCAAAAAATTTCAGGATTTAAGTTTTTTTTTTTATATAAAAGGATTAATTTTTCCAAGGGACTATTTCTTGAAGAATTGTCGTTATAATTTACAGAAAATCATGATTCATCGACTGAAAGGTCGTTTTCCACCCGAAGGATTCTTGGAATAATTCCTGTTGCGATAAACAGGTTTTCTCTGCCTCAGAAAAGTATGTAAAAATATTTACGGTATCCGTAATGGAAAAAAAAATATATATATGGTATGTCACTGGAAGATTCAATGTTTTATCATCAATGTTATGACGATGCTTTGAGATTATTCTTAGATCGCACTGTGCGTACCGAGTGACCCACAAACCACGTGACATGGAAGTAACGATGAAGTTGTAAAACTGGCATGTAAAATATATAAAATAGTAAATCTTCAGGGAAATATTCTCGTTCCACTGTGCAAGTGTAACGTCGATTTCCTAGTATCTACCTTTTCTTTTTGCACTTTTATCGTATACGCTCCTATTGTCATTATTCTCCAGAGAAATGATAACGGCCAAATGACGCGGTAAATTTTATCGAACGATTTGATTATTTTCCAATAGTTTTTCAATTGTCGCGACGTGGAATTTTATGGAAATTGTAGCTGCGACAATTCTTTTACGAGTAAGACAAAAAAATTCGGGGGGCACTAACGTGGAAATTCGTATGAATTTGAAGGTTCCACGCTTTGGTTTAAATTTTATAGAGAAAATTTTCGAGAATCGTCAACTAAATGTACGACTATTGATTTAGCTTAAATTGATAAAATACGTAGAGATTTTATTTAATACTCTTGTAATGATATTTTCAACAATTTGGAATTTTTTAAAATTTCCATTTTTCTCTTCTAATATTTCAACTGTAAAGAAATATTAATTTTCTTCATTATTTTATTTTACTTTATTTATTAAACGAACAAAATGCCCTTATATTAATTTTGTTAATTAATTTATTTTATTTTATCTATCAAACGGACAAAAAGCCCTTACACAATAGAATATAAAGGACTTAGGAAGCGAGATAACAAATAATATGAACAAAATATCATATTATAAACAATAAGTAAAATAACAAAATGAAACTATTAATAATTAAAGCGCAATATAAAAACTTAAGGTGCTGACTTTAGACTGGAAATTGATGAGATACATCGATTGATTCCAGCTTCTAATTGATCTAGGTATGTTCAAAAAAATAACTGAAATTTGTTCTTGAAAGGGATCCAAGTAAGTTTATATATTAATTTTGCAAAGAAAAGTTTATTGTTCCGAAAATTTTCTTGCAAAATTTTTGATTAGTTCGATCCAAAAAAGTTTATGTACTAATTTTGCAAAGAAAAGTTTATTGTTTCGAAAATTGTCTTGCAACGTTTTTGAGATTCCTACAGATTTGTTCGGTCCAAAATACCCAAGCGTTACCCAAAATCGGTTGTAATTGTTGAAAAAAATAAATGTTGTACATCGTGGAATTTGATCGTTTACGCGCGTATTAGCTGCAAGCGGTTATTATATTTATATTGACGCGGACATATCGAGGAAAAGATTTAGTTGCAGAGATATATAACGAAGCACGGTGAACACGACGTTTGCTACTAGTATTTAGGCGCACTAAATATAGCAGACCTCCACTTTTTACTCTCCCAGGCTACTGAAGAAACTCAAGTCAAGCGCTAAACCGTTGCCACGTCTGACTTTACCGGGACACAATCACTTCCCAATACATTGTAGTATGTATTTATGTATCTCCCTTTCAGCTACGCAAGGCCTTGCTTCCAACTCGTATTCTGCTCCATTGTATACGTGGAACTTTTGCGGAATATATGAGCTCGCAACACCGAAAACCGTGGATATTTTAAAGGATCTTTTATCCTTTTTTTTGGGTTTCTCACGAAAATTCTCGAAAAATTCTCAATGATAGATATTATGACCTTCAGTTTTTTTTTTGGTACATTAAACAGTTTGAAAAATTTATTGAAAAACTGGTTCTTGAAAGGCAACCATCACTAGCTCCAGCTGCAACGAACGTACGTCGCAGGTGCTTGTGACTTTCGCACAATGCACTTTGCCATCTATCTATCCGTGCAATAGCCCTCGGATAGCGAGCTGTCACATACAAACGCGGTACATCTCGACACAATGTCAAAGGAGTAATTGCTGCTCCCTTTCGGTTCGGGAAGAGTCGAGCGTCACGCAACAATTATAGATCTCAAGTGCACGTTGTCCTGACACGATTTACAAGTTGGGGATAAAGTTATCGGCCTAGTCGTATTTTCTCGTAAAACTCGGCTGAGTCTTAGCTCGGGTTTTATGGACACCGGCTTACGATCCGATACTAAACCCACGATGCCGGTGTTTCCATCGACATACATACGCTTTCTAATCGGGAACCTTGACTTTTTCAAAAGAACCGTCTGTCCCGAGCGTTTCTACTAAATGGTACAGGCCGATATGGCCTCTGCCTCGAAGAATCCGTGTTTTTTAGTATTATTATTATTATTACTATTATTATCATTATTATTATTATTATTATTATTATCATTTTTTTATTTTTACGAATCATCCATTTTTGCTAATATTTGATTCAGATTCCCTTATCACTTAGCTTTCATATCTTTGCCAGA
This sequence comes from Gasteruption jaculator, assembly GCA_949825005.1. NCBI lineage: Eukaryota > Metazoa > Arthropoda > Insecta > Hymenoptera > Gasteruptiidae > Gasteruption > Gasteruption jaculator. The sequence goes on along the minus strand of OX463773.1, from coordinate 7,241,889 downwards.
TTTCTTTGAATCAAACTTTATTTTTTCAGTGTTTATGCTTCTTACACACACATACACACTCGCAACGGTTACGAGCTTGACTTTTATGATGTTCGTAAGAGACAAATTGTCGTACAACGACGTAAAAAAGTATCGAACTCTCATTATATTTCATCAATGAAAAAGTTTTATGCCGCGTCGAAACATCTTTAATGCACCCACGCAGAAAAGGAAAGTGCGGAAATTATTGATCTTCCTGCAAGTTGTCTGGGAAGAGAATTGTAACTATTTCTACGACACAGACGCATAGGAAGCAAATCCACGTTTTGTAACGGAAGCGCAGTTAGTTTTAAAAATGGGTCACCTAACGGTCTCTCGGGTCGTCGAAAACCATAAAATATTGATGGTGAAAATATTTTCGGTGCTGTGACTGATTTTCAAAAATCGTGAAAATTCGAAATCCCGGTGTATCAATTATCCGTTGTTTAAAAAGCAATTTTCCCAATCTTCCGCGTTTCGACTCATTATAAGTACGAGCAAGATCAACGCAATTAGTAGCATATTAGTTTGGAATTCATTATCCGTTAAACAAAGTGTTGTTGTTACAGCAAACATACGAGGCAGCTAAATTACTCCTGAGTCTTTAATGAACCTCAACGTCAATTTTGTTGCAGGGAAATGCTAGAACCAAAGTTTTTGTTTGCAAAGAAACCAATAGTCGCCGGATGTATTACGTTCAATCAATTTTTCGTTTCCCATCCACAATTAAAAAAGTAAATACAATTTTTTCTGGTGCAATTAGAAAGAAAAAACACTAGTCCTTCGTACCCTGGTAACAATTGTAATAGTATTCGTTAAACGACTGGCCGTTGTTCGGTGAATTTTTGCCAAAACTTGGGATGGTGAGCAATTAACACTATGCCGTCCGGTGGCACCGCGTTGGTGCCATACGAAAACTATCGGGCAAGCACCGGTGGCACCACGTTGGTGTCGTACTTAGATTTATACCGGCGCCAAACGAAACGATCCCGATCAGACGTGCGGACGGCAGAGTGTCAATTATTTTTTTGACTCTATTTCTACTGCGTTACTTATACGTAATAAAAAATCCAAACCCGAAAATATAGTGTTTCAATTAAAATACATTTTCTTAATTAATACCAAATTTTTCACAGACGCATAATTGCTCTACTAAGCACCTCTCGTTTGTGGATTTCAAAAAAAGATTAAACTAAACCTCGAAAATAATTCTAAATTAAAATTCTAAACATTGCTTTTTTTTTGATAGCTTTGGTAGAAATGGTTAAATAATGAATCAGAATTATCAAGAAAATGGCGCTTTCTAATCGATATTTTGAATATCAATCCTGGTACAGATTCCATTGTTTGGACTTTTCGCGAGGCTATTGAGCCCCACGTTTGACAAAACTAATCTGGAGCCTTCTGTTTCAGGTCAAGGAGAGAGCTTCAGAGAAGAAACGGTCCGTAGCATGCCAGCCATTTGTGAAGGAAGACGCGCTTCTCTGATACCGCGTCGATTACCAGACAGGAGACAATCGAGCAGTCGTAAGCGCTCGAGAAGAACGGAGCTCGACACCAGTGACCGATGAGTACGGGGGATGGCGGCTCAGCGTTGGGCCCCACGATGCAAGGGGCCCAGCCCATTGCCGCGACCCCCTCTACTGCCACTCCCACAACCGGTCAACCGGGTACAGATTTGCAGCCAGCATCGGGTATCCAACCCTCGCAAACGGGTCCAGGTGCTGGTTTACGGAACAATGCTGCAGCGGCCAAAGCAGCGGCTCCCAAAAGACCGGCTAGACGTGGTGGCAAACCTCCTCCCGATCGTCCCACTAGGGCATTGTTTTGCCTACCTCTCAAGAATCCTCTTCGCAAGATGTGCATCACCGTCGTGGAATGGAAGTATCCTTTATCTCGATCTACTCACGATCGGCTAATTTCCCCCTTCTCCGAGAGGACATGTCTCGATAGAGGGTAAAACCCTTATTTCAATTTGGCGTTGACCAGCATTTTCCTATGGACCACTTGTCTAATGATAACGGTTGGATCGATTATTTCTATTAATCTCTTCGCAGTGGAACGAAAAACGGCTTTTTTTGTCAAAAATAGGGTTGGAAATTTTCAGTTCAAATTCGATTTCGGATCTAGTTTCAGTGACCCCAGAAAAATATAAATTCTAGCAGACGATAAAGTACCAATAGGGTAACGGTCCCTATTTGTGTGTCTGTCCCAATCAATGTGTCTCTGTATTTAAATTATTTGTAAGTCATAGAGAGAAATCAGTAAAAATAATAAACAAATGTTTTTTGTTATTAAAGTTTTTGCTATTAAACTGCCAGTAATATAGGTCTGTACGAAATATTGAACATTTTTAAATAGTCACACTCTTATTAATAATTTTTCTAAAATTTATATTCATGATTTAGTTCGTAAGTGTATAAATTAAATATTAATGTGACTTACAACTAAAATCTACAGGCCCACAAACTGGGGGAACAGTAATATATTCAATGAACATTGGAGGGGCCCAGGAATAGGGAATATAATTACGTCTTTAATTATAATCAAGACTCGATAGAAAATTAATATTTTTTGTTGTATAAAATTGCATTTCAAAAAGAACAGTTTAAAGGATCGTTATAAATTTTGAACAGGTGAAATTGGTGACAGAGAACTGAGTATTTGCTTCGTAAAGAAAACATCTTGCTTAGCAGCACACTAATCGGGGCAGTTACCCTAGTATAAATATGTATATATATTTTTTTTTTTCGACAAATCAGTCTGACGTGAAACTCGAACCCAAAAGGTTTGCATTTAGTGGAAGGATTTTCATAGATGCATTCGAGAATCGGATAAATGTTCGCTATACATGATTATACAAAGTGAGATTGGCGACGCAAAGCTTAATATCCAGTACGTGAGTAGTTTCGCGAATCAAACGAGCTTCAAGTACGTGAGTTTCACCCCGCCATATTGTAACTGAATTCACGGCAATATTTGTATTCAAAGTGAATAATGTTTACAGCGGCATCTTATCGAATTATTTCATACCCATCTGCATTGCCTGCTTTGCAATTGAGAAGTTTGTTTCGCATCTCATCACAGTGCAGTAACGAGCTAAAGTTTTCGGTACCTATCGAGTCTGCCGCTCGTCCTTTTCGGCATCGCGTAACGGATACGTAGCTTTTGCCGGGATGTAGGCCAAACGAAAATATTGGGGAGTCCGATCGGTGATAACTCGCGTCTAGGGGGTGAGATGCAACCCCCAACAAAAGTACACGTTTCTCCTCGGTATCGCTTACCGAAATTGTACGCGCAATTTTTTTTTGCATTTTCCAACGAGAACGAAGTCGCGCATTCGGTTTCCAATATTACCTTCTTATCGGAAAGAGTCATTTTTTTTGGTGACTATATCGATCAGGGTGGGAAGAACGCAGGGGGGGAGATAAGAGGTCCCTTGGAGGATAATAGATAATAATGTCGCGGCGACATGATTCGGAAAAAGGTCGATCGTTCCCTCTTTTGAAGCGACGTTAATGCCGCGTTATGAATTTTTAGGCCAAATCGATTTTCGATTACGTGTTTTGTTTCTTCACTTGTTTCCGTACCAAAAATCCGGTCGCTCTCGCAGTGGATCGATACCTTTGTTGGGAAAAATGGCCAAGTGTTCCGAAAGTAACGTTGATAAGGTTACCGGCTTTACCCCAGGATAAACTACGTGGACGTGGCGGAGATCTAATCCCTTTGGGGTGCTTGTTTCACGTCAGTTCCCTTACCCCTCGCGCTCAGGCTGAAAGTTGTAATGTTTTTGGTGCACGTATATCAAGCTGAACTTGTCGTTCCGAAGGAACTTCGCCAGAGGATAACTACGGTTTGCGGGAAATATTGCCACGGAGCTTCTTGAGAATGTCAAAGGTTCTTCGTTGTTCTCGCATACTTGGAAAGTAATTGATAACCAGTCCTCTGGTACTGAATTTCAATTTTAACCCCTTATGGCTCGAATTTGCGAGAAGATAAATGGGAGATAACTGGGCAAAGAATATTAACCCTAGAACAGCACACCTCCAAACTCGAACGTAAAGAGCGTAATCGATTTTCCAAAAAAGGTATTTATTTTGAAAAATGAAGGGTGTGATTTTTAGAGAATTACTAATTTTCGTAATATCGCATATAATTACAGATTTGGAGTTCGGACAATTTTCGATTTTGGACAATGGAGTTCGAAAATCGCGTGGGGTCATATTGACCCCATGTGCTGTTCTAGGGTTAATAGTCAGCAAATTTAACAAACAACTCTCTCGGAGTGGAGGGATTAACAATGTAAATCGTATTTTTCTTCATTAGAAATTGGGTAATTTATTCCTTTAATATTTTTTTTTTTGTATTCGAGTCTCTGGTACTTGTGAACAAAAAATGGATTGTTCATAGTTGGAAGAGGGAGCAAACGAGCAATTTTTACCCAAGTACGTGTTCGACCCCTATCTTAACGCTATCGGGGTAAAGCTTCGCAAACTGCTGGAGAGGAATCGCATCATTGAATTTAATTGCAAGAAAGTCGTTTATAGTCATAAAGTGGGTTCCTTAATTAACACACTTCAATTAGACCGTTCGAGTGGCTCATACTTATGACGATCTTCGCGAATTGCGTCGCATTGGCAGTTTACACGCCGTATCCTTTTGGCGATTCCAATCAAACCAATGCGTATCTGGTAAGTGTTTTCATCAAGTACCTATTCAAATTTATTCTTTTTTGATTACAAAGAATTCGATAGAATTTCTTTTGCCGTGCAACCTACCTAATCTTTCATCCCCGTGCCTTTTAAAATTTCCCCATACGTGGATACCACCGATATTAAAATTCAAATTATAATAATAAATAAATTCCAAATTAAATACAAATAAAAAATTACTTAAATTTTTGTATCTCTTCTGCCAGCAAATTTTGGAATTCTTTGCCTTCCAAAATTCACAATTCAGTCCTCGCCACACTAGTTTAAAGTCTTTCTAAAAAATTCCGTCAACTCGTTATTGACATACGATTCTTTTAATTATTTATTGGCTAATTATTTCTGATTTTATTATATCAATTATTTTTATTTTAACTCCGTTTTTGTTCATTTTTATCTCATTTTTAATAGAGTTTTCCCGGAATATGTTTGTATTTTCAAAATGTATACATTGTCGTTTTCTGTATAATTTTACCCGCCCTTTAGGTGACGCGTCTCAAAGCGTTTAAATAAATAACTAAAAATCTAACCCTAAATTTCGAGATTCGTTTTTCTTTCTGGGTAAGACCACGAATGTGCATTTTCTTTTAAACAATCCAATAATTTCCTGAATTAACAATTCAAGTAATTTTCTTTGGGAAATTGGAGCATGTACATGAAAATAATCGGTTTCTGAATAATCTCGGGTGAAAGTGATCCGGGTACTGTTTTTAAATGAAATACGTACAAAGATTATTTCATTGAAATTACGAATCAAAGCTCGGAGTGAAATGGATCGGTTTTAACGGCTCTTCGGCGAGAAATGAAAAATTCATGCGGTAGAACGAGGTGTTATTTTGCATACATTCAGGAAACATGATATTGCAATTTTTTCTCAGTTATTTCTCCGGAGAAGTAGCGTACAAATGAAATGTAAACGCAATCGAGTTGGACAAAATGACGCACATCACGTTCGTTTTGGTAAAAGAAATACACTGAATGAGATTTACCGTACTGGAAATTTACTTGGTTTGTTGCTCGGGGCGATTTCCCTCTACCCTTGCATCCTACATGCAGTGCCTACCGGTGTAATGCGAAATTATACCTATAGGTATACACGGGGTAGTTAGAAGACAGAGCGCGAGGGAGTAGAATATGACCTCATTATTGTCCTCCTCTTCCTCCACCCACCTCTGCTTTTTAAAGCTGTACGGCAAATGTCCCTTTGAAAAGTAAATAGCTGCAGTTCATAAATATTCTCGTCCGTTGCGTAAACGAAAAAAAAAAAAAAAACAATGCCTGCAAAAAAATTAGCGAAGTTTCGACAATTTTTTTCAAAACGCGGACAGGGCAGTCGGAGAATCTGGAAAAAAAAACGGCGATTCGTTTTTTCCAGTGCCTTTGATCCCGCGAAAGGGATGTCCATTTCTGTGCCCGCATTCCCCACGTACCTAAAAATGCACATTATTATTTTTCGCATCACTTCTGGCGTTTATCTTTTCCACTTCCCTCGTCCATTTCTCCATTCCGCCCCGATATTTCGTCCGTTCCTTTGTACTTTTCATTCCGCACCCGTTCACACTCATTTAGCGAGTTTATGTAATACTAAAAAAAAAAAGAAAGACGCGATCCCTAACGCACTCGTGGCGTGCAAAGTGATAAGGTACAATAATTCCTCCGTAGGCGGTTTAAACGCTGAAAGAGTTTACTATCGTAAAGGTAATTTTTCTCCAAGTACTTTTAACCCGCGCTAATAATTCACCATGCGCGAGGACAATTTATCGCCGAGATAGTTTCCCGCGAGGGTATTTTATTCGCGAAGACAATTATCACAAGGTTTTTTTTTAGCGTCGGCGTATTTTATCGTGCCGATAATTTACCGCTGGATTGAGTTATCGCAAAAATGTGTGACCGATTCATCTCGTGGAAGATGATAATTTAGCGCGGGACGATTTATCGTTGAGGCGTTTGATTCTCGGGGTATTTTGCAATTTATCGTCGTTTGAAGTCTTTTCATCGCGAAGACCGCGTCGTCGCTGTAACTTTTGCCTTTCGAGAGACGCGCATAGAAATTTGAAAAATCGCTAAATTGGCTCTACGGAAAATCCGTCTTTCGGGAAGTGGTATCAACATGATAATCTCTCCTTGGGGTAAATTGTTTTCACAATAAATTGTCCTCGCGGCAAATGGTCCCTGCGATATATAAATTCTCCGGTGATATAAACCGCCTCGCGATAAATTGACGGTAAATTGTATTATTTCTCGAAGTTTTCTCAACCATCGTAGTTGTTTTCATGTCGCCCAAAAGTTTCCCCGTGATGCCGGACGATGTTTATGTTGCAGTTAAGCCTGCAATAGTTTCCAAAGTCTATTTTTCGCTCCTTTTTTGTGATTCATAAAAAGATTGTCCGTTTGAATTTTAAAAAGCTCGTACATCGGATTACCGCGTTTTATTTTTTCAAATAGACTGTCTTCGTTAATTGTGCCGTTTATTTTGAAAGTGGCCTAAGTGGAGTTTTTTTTTTAATTTCGCAAAATGTTTTTTATGCTAAATATTATTACAATTAACGACAAAACCTCACAAATGGACTCAGGCCACTTTTAACACTTTCGCTCGGCGCCGGTATAAATCTTTATGCACGACACCAACGCGATGCCACCGGATGGCATAGTGTTAAAATAAGCGGCACAATTTCTTATTTTGAGTCGCTGCTCTTAAATTTCCTTGGGTTCTTCAAATTATTTCAAGTAAATTACATTTTTTTCACGATTATTAGAGTTTTCTAGACAAACCTTCATTGAATTCGAGGTTCCATTTGCCACATTCGAATTTTGTAACAGCCATTTTTTGTGGCGTTTTGGTTAAAGGTGCCAATCGCTATACCGCTTAGCCCTGTACGCGGCTAAATGAAAATCGCTGTCGAAATTTATACCCCTAAAAAATTCGACTACATAGGTGCCTTATTTTTTTGCTTTTCGCTCGTCTCTTTCAACCATTCATTATTCAATTGTCGGCTTGACCGCTCGGAGCTATCGGAAGTTTGAAGTATTGGACTATCGATTGCACGTCAGGAAAGGCACGTCGCCTAAAACTTATTCGAGCCGAAAGTTCAATAATTGTTCAATCTTCCTAGACATCAGATACTCGTATGTCGTTATGTATTTTGATAGAACGGAGCGCGACTTTTCGTTGTTATATATATACACACTTTGTTCCCTTTGTACCTACATTTCTACCGGCGATCTAATTTAGTAATGTCTATTTTTGAAGACGGGAGAGAAAAAAAAACTGAAAATAGCCGATTTCATTAGACCCTAATCATTTTTATCACCGATAGGAGCTTCAACTCGATGAACTGTTTTTTTCTTCCATGTGAAAAATTGCAGCAGTAGGTTTTGAATGATCCCAATCAAAATCGCAGTCCAATCGCAAAATTCGATAAAAATCGTAATTTTGTGATAAGAAATTTAGCGATTTAGAAAAATCGTGGTTTCGACTCCATTTAAATCCAGCATCCAGCGAATAGCCTATTTTTGCCAATTTTTCATAATTCAGGCATTATTTTGAAAATCCAGTATTGAAAGTTTAATTGTTATCGTAAAAATAGTTGCATAAACGGTTTATTTATGCACGCACGTAAACGGAAGTACAAGTTCGGATCGCATTAACGGATGAACTACTCGGCCGTTGATAGTTGGCGATATAATGTCTGACGAGATTTAGCCAATCGTCAATTCCGGTACATTGATAATCGATCGATTTCGGAAATTAAACGTAATGGACGCTGGTATCTGTGAATTATCGGTACGCGTATACGACAGAAGGGAACAGTATTTTCTCGTACAGCCAACGGATATCCGCATTTTTTTATTATTTTCTCTTTGCTTAGGTACGGGTCGCGAATTTTCTACCGCGTTTTCACCTGCCACTGCAATTTAGGCTTTTATTGTTTCCATATGGAATTTACGTTTGATACTGGATGTTTTTTTTTTTGTTCATGAAAATTCTTTGCAAAGAGAATCGAGTTTAAAAGACTTTTATTTTAATATTTACCAAAAAAATCCCTCTTTGAAATTATCGCTTCATTTTTTGAATGCGCCTCAAGCGATGATATTTTTTAAATAAAGGTAGAAGAGCCAAAATGTTTTATATTATTTTGACAAAAAATGTCCAAATAATAGGAAACATATTCTTTAAAATTCGGGTTCATAAAGAACAGGAAAAGGTGCAATTGTTGTAACGTTAATTTGATTTATCGCAGCCCGATAAAAAATAAATTGCGTTTATGTAAAATCAACATTCAAACGTTTATGCTTGAAGCTTCAGTTTTATTTTTTTTCTCTCGAGTAAATTTTAATAAACCCGTTATCGCAACAGTTACGTTTTCGCTTTAACGCAGTTTAGTGGATTATTCATCTGTGCCTACCTATTTTCGCCGTTATTGTCTGTTAAGGAAATATTTGCGGAATCGAATTTCGATTGTCACATACTGAACTTCGATATTTAAAAACAAAACATGGGTGTGATTCAATTGATTGAAAGGAGTGCCCCATATATAGGGATATTATATTTCCCTATGACGTACCTACATACATATCCATGGACAGAGACCCGCTTTCTATGGAAGCTTCATCTTGTTCTACTTTTTGCGTTTAGTATTATTTATACTAACCGAACAATGCCATTGTACTGGAACATCTATTTCGCGATACACAAACCCTATTTCTCTTCCCTTTTATTTTCGATAACGGAATTCTCGAACCCTCGGCATTAAGCCTGCCTGACTTCTGAACTTTAGGTTCATTCACCAACACTCGTATCTAATTACCCCATGTAACGCGTAAAGCCTTATTTTAGCTACCCTGTCTTTCAAGTAATTTCCCACCTATCTACGAAATTATCTTATCAAATCCCTCGTCGGAATTGAAATCGCCAGCCCAAGAGAAAAATGCTCGTCTAATTATATCCGCAATGTCGTTAAAAATTAACGAAAGGTTAAATTCCCGGGTACATAATTTTCCCCAAATTTAGGAAAATGGAAAAATTATTTTCAAGGAGCCAAAAGCGTTGGATTTTAAGGTGCTACACCAGCATATTCTCTTTTTTTTTACACGGTTCTATTTTTTTCTTCATAAACAGAACGACACTTGAATAACCCCATATTGTGAATAAAAAAGTTTTTTTTTTCAAATTACCCAAAAATATATTTTTCTTCAGCTTAAGGGGCTATACCAGTGTATTCACTTCAGCAACTAAGCGAGCATTTTTCGAGGAAGTGGAGGGTCCAATATATGACACAGGAATAGTAGAGTAAAATTTTTGATGGTAAAAATAATTTTTTCATGAAGAAATCGATAGTTCAAACATCAAAAGCGTTTTTCTCAAAACGGTATTTCCCAAATTTGCTCCAGCTTTAACTCGAAACCAATTATCTAATGGCCCTGAGATTTTAACAGTGTTCTAAACTTGCTTTATCGTGCAATGACGTAAAATATTTGTGATTGGATAAAAACTGTCAATGTGGAGTCGAAAAAACGCCCATTTTTTTCTTCGAAACTCCGCCATTTCGCCGGATTTTAATATTTTTCCAATATTTTGCGTCACTGTACGGAAAATATCTTCTCGTTTAACAGCGAATTTTGTTTCCTTTAGTTCATGCACTTTAGTGACCGGTGTCACTGCAGCATTTCACTATTTTTGTACAACAAAATTATTTTACAGAATTCATTTGTAGGAAAACACATCCTTGGATTTTAAAAACATTCGATCGAATATTTTAACAAAAATTGCCCAAAAAAATCACAGTAAAGCGGTCACACTGGTATAACCCCTTAAGGCTCCGATATTTCGTATAATTTTATTACCACAAAACCCCAGCGTTCCTACGTAATTACCTCGTCAGGGATTTTCGGGATAATTTTCGGAGCGAAATGGACCGTGAAAAGAATCTCTCGGGTAATTATTTCCACAATAGCGATGCAATTAAGCGAAGGCCAATTATAACTGTAAAAATGGACGGCGCGAATCAAACATTTTGCGATTTCATTTGAGCTTTCTGAATTAGAATGATTATTTTGCGAGGGCAGTCCACCATCGGTGGTTGCATTAACCCCCGTTAGAAATATTGCAAAACCGTGGAGCCGCTCTTTCTCTGGTGTTGACACTGAAGTTGAAATTGCCGCACGAAATGTTCGTGCATTTTGTGTCAAGCACGGTTATAGCATTCATACAGTAAATACGTCCGTTTATGTTAACGGTCACTTTCAAAGGGTGAGAAGAAATACGAGGTAAATCCGGTAAAAGAGGCTAAACTCTATATATACAATATATATATATATATATACATACGTTTGAGTCCTGACATTTAAACGTATGACATTTCTGTTACATCCTTAATGCTCCTTTTCTCGTTGCTTCACATTTCCTCATAAAGCTACACCGGATTACCATTCGGAATACCAATTTAACCGCCGTCCATTTGGAAATTTTAATACACAGGAGAGCGGATCGTTTTCGCTGACTTTGTCTTTCGGTTGCGGTGGAGTTTGGGAACTGCAGTCTCTTTGAAACTGCAATCTCTTGAATAACATGAATTTCGGAATGAACCCTTAGTCCCAAACTTGTCTCTTGTTATTGTAATTAATCGTCGAGTTGTTAGTTATCTTTTCACCAGTTTATTATTTTTTGATTTATATATTAGGTTGGGGAAAAAGTAATTTCGGCTTTTCTCATGTTTTTCAATGGGATAAACCGAAATTACTTTTTCCCCAACCTAATATTTCTTAGTTTCATTTTGTGTGATCTTTATGAAAAAAATTAATGCACAAAATATGCGAGCAAGATAAACAATTGTTTTGGCCAGAAATTGATGTTTTTACGCCAGATACATACGTAACGTATATTTACCGGTGTCTCAAAAGTAATGGAGCACCCTAACAACCCTTGAGTATTAAAATTACAAGGATTTTTCTTGTCGGAGTTATTAGGGTATTCCGCCACTTTTCGGACACCCTGTATATAAGAAGTTACCAATATTTTTATACCTATATGTCTAATTATTTATTTATTTTTCAAGAACAGCGAAAATTTCTGCTAAAATTGTGTCGTATTTACATATATTATATGATTGAATTCACGATTTGCGAAAAAAGAATCTACAAAAAAATTTGTTTGTAAACTTTTTCGTTCTGAAATAAGAAAAAAGGGTCTCTGAGATTCTTACAAAAATGCATCACGAACCAGAGTGCACTCAAGGGTTAACGAATTTCGATATTAACTCTTCTAGTGCCAAAGAACTTTATTTATTTTAATTTATTATATCAGTTTTCGGCACGAAAAGGGTCAAGGTAAATCCTTAATCCCAGAAACTGGGACAAGTTCCGCAAAATTTGGCAAATTAATACACCCTTATTGTCAATCTCGGGTCATAAACGTACCCATATTGTTCCTCTCGCAAGTTCACTTGTACTCGTATTAACCAGTTGGTCTGACTCCACCGCGTATTATACCACTGGAGGTAAAGCATTGCCCTATTCCACTGGCGGAATGGTACACGCGAGAATTGAGACAATCTTGTAGTAATTTCTTCAGAAGAGATCTTCGTCCAACCCTCGGGTGTATAGTATAGTATTTCCACCCACGCTTGCCTTCTCAAAATTAGCTTCTTTTTTTCCGGGCGTATAACATCGCAAATATATGACTCGTAAATGTTAGAAATTTCGACGTTTCGCAGCCCCTGCGAAATTTACAGACGGTATTTTTGAGGCATTGAGTCGAGGATACCGAGAAATGGGCATAAATTTGCAGTTTATTCTGGAGGAAAAATCCAGAACTGAATTTGTTGCACACGACTTGGCGATGCACTTTTAAAAGCGACTTGGCTGACGCTGGGGGCGCAAAGGAAGAAGGGCTGTTCCCGTTTGATCCTTAAATGCAATTTACGTTTCCCCGGAATTCCTATTTCCCAAGAAAAACATTTTCTTAGGGAACAAAGGAACGCGATGGAGGCAAAAAATGAAGCTTGCATAAAAGTTGACGTCGAGTGGGCCAATTTCATATTTTTCGTTGCTCCGGTGTATGAAAGTATAGCGGGCGGCGATGCAACAAAAACGCTTTATAGATTTGTTCCCCGGAATAAGCGCGAAATTTATGCTTGTTCGCAAAGTTGGCCCGCTATCAGTTTGAATGGCAAACTTTTGCCAGTATCACGCGGCTGCACCGAAAATTGCCGCGCTATGCTGCCCGACGCAAATGTACTGTGATATTTACTTCGCCAATGGCGTGTTTGTGTTTCAGGAAAAAATTGAATACATCTTCTTAGTGATCTTTACCGTGGAATGCGTGATGAAGATTATAGCGTACGGCTTCGTCGCTCATCCCGGAGCGTACCTTCGTAACGGCTGGAACATGCTGGATTTTACAATAGTTGTTATCGGGTGAGTTGTCATTTATTTAAGCTCTATCCGATTAATTGTCCTTTACTGAAAAAAAGAGTGAAATGAATGTAAACTCTATTTTCTGTGTAAATAAGTCAACGTGGAATCGATTTATTTTTGTAACTTAAATAACACCCCATTCGAAAATCGGGCAATTTTTCGTCGAAAAATTCGACTCTTGGAAACTTTTTTTGGGAAATTTCGGGAGACCCATATCCGATGTATTTTTTTCCGAGGAATCCATTTCCATTGTCAAAATTCCCGAAATCCCACGGGAAATGCGATTTTTCCTCAAAAAACCTACTTTTTACCGACTTCCGCTGGGATTTCATTAAATTTGACCTTTGCAATCGATTCTACGGGAAAAATTACCCCTAAAAATGACTTGTCCAACTTCATTTTTGAAACTTTATTTTTTACCCCATTTTTGGGGGAAGGGGAAGGTATGCCCAAAAAAATCGACTTTTGGAAAAAATTTTTCGCACTTTCAGGAGGCCCTTATCCGATGTATTTTTTTCCGAGGAATCCATTTCCATTGTCAAAATTCCCGAAATCCCACGGGAAATGCGATTTTTCCTCAAAAAACCTACTTTTTACCGACTGCCGCTGGGATTTCATTAAATTTGACCTTTGCAATCGATTCTACGGGAAAAATTACCCCTAAAAGTGACTTGTCCAACCTCATTTTTGAAACTTTATTTTTTACCCCATTTTTGGGGGAAGGGGAAGTATGCCCAAAAAAATCGACTTTTGGAAAAAATTTTTCGCACTTTCAGGAGGCCCTTATCCGATGTATTTTTTTCCGAGGAATCCATTTTCATTGTCAAAATTCTCAAAATCCCACGGGAAATGCGATTTTTCCTCAAAAAACCTACTTTTCACCGACTTCCGCTGGGATTTCATTAAATTTGACCTTTGCAATCGATTCTACGGGAAAAATTACCCCTAAAAATGACTTGTCCAACCTCATTTTTGAAACTTTAATTTTTACCCTATTTTTAGGGTAAGGGGAAGGTATGCCCAAAAAATCGACTTTGGGAAAAAAGTTTTTCGCACTTTCGGGAGACCCATATCCGATGTATTTTTTTCCGAGGAATCCATTACTTTAATTAAAATTCCCGAAATCCCACGGGGAATAGGATTTTTTCCCAAAAAACCTTCTTTTTAATAACTTCCGCTAGGATTTCATTAAATTTGACCTTTGGAATCGATTCTGCGCGAAAAATTACCCCTAGAAATGAATTTCTAGTGAGATATCGAAAATTTTAGTAATGGATTCAAAATACATCAAATGAGGGTCTCCGGAAAATGCCCAAACGTTGATTCCAAAAATCGAATTTTTCGGACCCACCCTCTATTACAACTCAGAAAATTTCAAATTAGAATCACTTAAGTTCTTACATGACCGCAAACATGACGTAAAAGGCGCGCTCGTTGTTGCTGTATGTAGCAAAAGTTACAATGTAATTATTGTTGTAAAAAGGTTTACGTCGAACAAACTTTTTATAACCAAAATATCTGTAACGTGATGCACTGTGCAACCACAGTTGCAGTCCCAGGAATGATCCTTTGTTGTTGGAACGACATAGTTACCCGTACCATGTTAATACAGTTAACCCTTATTTTTCCCATTACCGTGTATGGTGCAATTAACTTTTCAAGTAGACTCTAGCTCCACGGTACTCGACCGTATAGTAAAAATATAGTTAATTTTACTATTTTTTTTTGCTCGGTGTACCTGAATGCAGGCCTAATCAATTTATGTTAGGCTGCACCGACATAACTATAATTACTACGTTCTGAAAATGATCGCGGCCTATTAAAGAACCGATACGTTTATAAACACAAAAAGGGGATTCGAAGCATTTAAATATGTTTTTCCAATACGCGAAGTAAATTTATATCTCAGATGAAATAGTATATGTATGTATATGTGCATGCTTTTAAATCTTTATGGCATCATGGGAGCATAGCATATGCTTTGTATAGACTTCCATTTGCATCGCTTTTATAAAATGTTTCTCGAGATAGACAAATATAACAAGTTACACGGCAAATCCGTACAAACAAATTTGCTCGAATCGTAGAAATTCTGTAGTTTCCATCAATCGAATATCGAATTCATTTATTTCTTTTCTTTTTTTCTTTTCCTTTTATTCTCTACCCCATCGAAAACTCTATAAATCCTCATAAGGAGCTTTTTTACCAATTATTTTTACGCTCAGCTTTTAATTGACTATTCTTACCATGCAATAGTTGAAACTAAAATTGACGAAAATTAATTCGAATTTACGAATAACTGCGAATTTTATCGATCTCCCTTTTTTTCTTTATGGTATTTCCATTTTTCGCTTTTCCCCGTTTTCCCTCAAAAATACGTTTGAAAGTGGACCCTGCCGAGTTACCCAATAATAATTCTGACGAGATTACCTTATTTCCGCGTGACTTATTTGATGCGAATAAAAGTTATGGGTATCTACTTTGTCGTCTTGATTTTACATGTTTTTATGTATACGCACACTTACACGTACAAAGAATATAAGAGAGACTACTGGAAGTCATATCTTTCGGGATAGTCGGTTTATTCGATTTTTACCAACGTCCTACTTTCAGCGACTTCATGCGAATGCGATAAAAAGGTTCTTCTACCGTTTTCCTTTTTATCGCTTAATCCCATTTCCATCAAGATGATACGTGCGACTTTAAGAAATTGTGAATTGGAGGTAAATACAAAATAGTCTCCAGCTCGCATATATATACTCCATTTGTTTGTTTGAACATTCTCCTCTTCTCTTTTTCCTTTGTTGCACCTACGTTTTGCCGCAGAGGTCCCATTTTTGACCGCGAAAATTAATTTAAAAATTAGTAGATGGATTTTAATCATTTTAAAAATAAATAAAATAATGTATTATAATTATTTTATGTAACATTTAAAATTTAGAAAACTCAATTTCAAACATTTTTTATTTTCTTATGATTTATATATTATGAAAATAATTTTCATTCAAATCAAATTTAATGTGATACAAAATCTCGCTTTCCGTTGGTCTTTTTCGCAAAAT
Organism: Gasteruption jaculator; assembly: GCA_949825005.1. Taxonomy (NCBI): domain Eukaryota; kingdom Metazoa; phylum Arthropoda; class Insecta; order Hymenoptera; family Gasteruptiidae; genus Gasteruption; species Gasteruption jaculator. The sequence goes on along the minus strand of OX463773.1, from coordinate 7,225,685 downwards.
TTGCAATACAGCTTTTAATAAACGTTTCAGAAAGTTTAAATATTCAGAATTCTGTGTCCTGTCAAATAAAAAGTGCAGTTTTTTGTTGAATTCATTTTTCTTGTTACAACATTGTTCGTTCTTTTCCATATTTCTTTATGTTTTCAATTCAAATTTACTATTTTTGTCTAGGTGCAATAACAGTATGATACATAAAAAATTAATGTATACATTTACGGACACAAAATTAAAAAACATTAGATTTACCGGTACATGTTGTTATAAACATTTCGGCAGATGCTTAAAAATAATCGGACGAAAAGTGTATATTTTATTGTTGCAAAAAATCCATTTCTCATAGTATAACATTGCTTCATTTATTTATATCGAAAATCGTGGCACCTAGATAATTTGTTTCTCAACTTTTGCCCGCAAGTGTGCATCTATGTAAATGAGAGTGAAAATAGCAGTGCAAGAGCTGCGAGCGTGTATTTGTTGTAATATATTCAACTTGAACGGTATCGTAGACATTTTTCATAAAAATGGTCATGGAAACATTGAATTCCAGCGCAAATATGAAAAGCCCGTTTCTATTCTCCGCGTTGACGTTAGACGCTGGTGAACACGAGCCGTGTTTCCTATGCATTCGTCCTTTTACATCATGTCGCTCGGTAGAAGCTTTGCCATTTCTCTCCTACACGGTGGATATTTCACGGAATATTTTCCCATTTTTACACGTCATGTCCCAATTGTAAGTCAGATTCACATACATGTTATAATAATAATGATAATAATGATAATAAAAAAGAAGAAGTAAATTGAGAACTTAAACTAACGGAAGTCGAAGTTGACTTTTTTTATTTTTATTGCAATAATTTATACTGACTCTGCAGAAGTTGTAAGTAAACATTTCACTTTAATCGTTGGAAATCGAAAATCGATTTTTCGGGATTACCAGGAGACCCTTATCCGATGTATTTTTTCACGAGGAATCCATTTTCATTGTCGAAATTCTAGATTTCTTGCAAGAAACACGATTTTTCCCCAAAAAACCTATTTTTTACTAACTTTCGCTAGGATTTCACCAAATTTGACCTTTGCAATCGATTCTACGGGAAAAGTTACCCCTAGAAATGACTTGTCCAACCTCATTTTTAAAACTTTAATTTTTACCCCATTTTTGGGGGAAGGGGAAGGTATGCCCAAAAAAATCGACTTTTGGAAAAATTTTTTCGCACATTCAGGAGACCCAAATCCGATGTATTTTTTTCCGAGGAATCCATTTCCATTGTCAAAATTCCCAAAATCCCACGGGAAATGCGATTTTTCCTCAAAAAACCTACTTTTTACCGACTTCCGCTGGGATTTCATTAAATTTGACCTTTGCAATCGATTCTACGGGAAAAATTACCCATAGAAATGACTTGTCCAACATCATTTTTGAAACTTTATTTTTTACCCCATTTTTGGGGGAAGGGGAAGGTATGCCCAAAAAAAATCGACTTTTGGAACAAAATTTTTCGCACTTTCGGGGGATCCTTATCCGATGTATTTTTTTCCGAGGAATCCATATTCATGGTGAAATTTCCAAATATACCACGGGAAATACGATTTTTCCTCGATTTTCCACAAAAAAATCTGATTTTGGTTAACTTCCGCTAGGATTTCATGAGAATAGATCTTCGTAATCGATTCTACGTCTCAAATTACTCCTAGAAATGGACCTCTCAACTTCATTTTTGAAATTTTACCATCTACCCTATTCGGTGGGCCGAAGATCGAGCAGCTTTTTGTATGATGTATTTCTAGGAGCCATTCGTTATCCTTTGGAGCGGGTTGACGAAATTTTTCAAAGTCGGATAACTCACTCGAAATTAGCTCTAAATTAATTTGTCTTATCGTGAAAACGTGTGAGATTTGACTGTCAAAACAGCTTGTAAAAGTAGTCGATAACTTGTCAGTAGATTATCATGGGGTTGTTTCGACTTGAAAAATATACCGAAGCTTATTTTGTACGTACACGAAAGCGTTACGCACTCGTCACGCAAAGTTTTCCGTCCGAATGAATTTTAATGTCGTCCACTGACAATAAATAAATGGATTTTTCAAAATAATGAAAATTATTATAAAAAAATTATCTTAAAAAATAGTAGATATTCTCATAGTAAAGTAATAATTAACTTTATAGTAAATTAAGTTTATTATTTTTTGTATTAAATATCATTGTCGAATTGTATACACCGAAAGAAAAAATATAAAAATTCTATAATAATTCTATAATTAACCATTGCTCTGATTTTATATATAATTTTCGTTAGACAATTTTTATATTTTCAAAACTTTCCCCTAACTTTCTTTCATTAACCTTCCTCATAATTTAACTGTTTAGTGTGTTTCACAACGGGCGCATTGTTACTATATTGTTAACGAATTTTACAGATTCTCTTCTCTCTGTAACTACATAATGTTGAAATAGCCGCAGGGAGGTTTACAAAAAAGTGAAATTGTTTATGGACTTAATTTGTTTACAAATTTCCACGTGAGCACACGAAGGCACACTTCTTTCTCTCTCTCTAATAAATCAATCAATCTCCCTCTCTCTTTTTTTCATTTTCTTGTACTTCACCAACAAATTTGAAGATACGATTTCCTTACGGCAATAAACGCACGAGGTATAGGTATATGAGCTACTGTTAAAGCAATATACCGACTTGCGTAAACTTTTACGAGGTTCACCGAATGTAGGTCAGATGTGTACGCTCAAAAGACACACCATTTCTAACGCTTTTCACAGAACTTTTGACGCTTCTCATATATGAGAGTACGTCCGCATACTCTTCAAATTTTGGAGGAAAAAAAAATAGTTGGGTGCGAGTTCGACAAACTTGTTGTTCAATTTCAATATCGTTATATCTTCAAATTGTTCTCTTTTTTTTACCTTTAAAGTTCCTTGATTTGAATCAGATGATTCTTTTTGTTAAAAATTAATATCGTGATTTTTTTTAATCACCATTTTTTTCAACCCTCCACGAAACAGGCGCATAAAAGTCACATCCCGAACCAATAATACAATTGAAACTGAAGAAAAATAGATTTTTGTAAAATTCGGCGAAAAAAAAACTTTTTTTTTATTCCTCTTGTACCGGACAATATGGGGATATTTTATTTATGGGGTTATTCAAGTGCCGGTCTGTTCTTGGAGAAAAAATAGAACCGTGTGGCTCTCCAAGACCACTCGAATGCTCTTGATCAGTAGTAAGGCCAATCGTGGAAGGTCTTGCATCGAAATCGCTATTATTGACCACCCATTCTTTCCAGCGTCCCATTTAACATTTTAATTGAAATTCATTTCTCTTTTCTTTGCACCTGAAATGACGAAGAGTTGTTACACACATGTATGTTTTATTAGGTCACCAAATAAACAGCACTCTTGGGAAATGCATAAAAGAGTGCGGTAATGAAAGCTGTAAAAAGTCGTTTGAATTGTTGGATTACAGTAGAGTAACGGCACGGAAGAGGAAGATTATAGAAAATAAGATTCACGTATAAAATGGGTACTAAAGAAGACCGAGATGAGGATAGAGGGACGTACTTGCATAATTGACACTAATGGTTGCGCCAACTTCTCCTTGATGGACCAACTAGTTTAGTTACTTGAATTATGAATAAAAGGGAGACGGAGAAAACGCGTAAATAATGGAAAGATGGGATTGAAATTGACTCGAAAGCACGAAGAACCGTTTCTTCGAACCATGTGTTCGTTTAAACATTAACTCATCATTGCAGAATGTAATTCCCTCCACGTCAGAGAAATTCTAGGAATTGTTGACGAACTTCTTCTCTGAGTTCTGTTGGTTCACTCTCCGGACCTTTCCCGGCGTTGTTTTCTAAAAACTGTACCGTAACTTTTCATTATTTTGAAAATAGATATCTTTCGAAGAAGTGGAAGAAAAATCTCCGAAATTTAGGTACAAAGGTGCCTATTTATAGTACGTGATATTTTTGTAAAGAATTTGTTGTTTATTTTTAGAAACCTTTTTGCATCTTTGATTATTTTCGTATATAAATAATTAATGTCATAGCGAAGTGAATTGCACAATTTTTTTCTACATTTATTCCTGTTGTGTTAAAGTTACCAAACAAATTAAGGGTAGGAAAAAAAACATTTTAGTTTGAACTGGGCCGAACTCAATTATTATATTTATTTTATTTTAAATTTTATACCATTTATTTATTATATTTTGAATTGGTCCAACCCCCATTGAAACTGAAAGAAATTCAGTAAAATAAGTTGAATTAGAAAATGCATATTTTGAAAATTGCAGTTCAGCTTATCAACATCCTGGAAATGATTTCCCCTGGGTGGAACATTTTCCAAAATCAGCTAGTTTTGGAAAGAAATAGAAGTTTCATCCCCTTTTTATCTGTTTCAGAAACTTTGGTGTTTTTGAAACTGTATGAAATTTGATTACAAAGGAAAGGCTCTTACTCTGCCACCCCTTTTTAATACTTCTCATTTATATTTATGGCATTTTTATCCCCAAACTTGTTTCTCTTTTAATGAACGATTCCAAAGTTGCTCATGAATAATTGATTAAGTTTTATGTAAATCTTGTTACAGAATGGTAAGCGTAGTACTAGCAGCCTTTATGAAAGAAGGTTTTGACGTCAAGGCGTTGAGGGCTTTTCGAGTGCTCCGACCTCTTAGACTGGTTTCCGGTGTTCCCAGTAAGTACACACACTTTCCTGCATCTCGTTCTCTTTGATCTTCAATGATAGAAGAAATTCCATATCATTCGGAATGACGATGCCGTGACGTAAAATATGCATTTATCCTGTGCCCGGATAAAAGGGAAACAGAAGAAAGCGAATTGACTGCAGAGAGTAAACTTGGATTTTCATGCAGCAAGTTCTTTGCTGGAAGGAAAAACAAATGTTGCATCAATATCATTTCCTCGCAAATCACTGGAATTATTCATATTGATTTTCACAATTTCATTACTATGATTTGCGAATGTAGTGATTTTTCATTCTCAGATAAATAGAAAAATAAACATTGGGCACCGTGTGATGATTTGATGCATTTCATTTCTTTTCTGAATTAACTTTTCTCTCTTAAATAAATTTAAAAAAATATTTAAAAGTTAAAAAAATTCAAATGTTTGAATATTAAAAAATTTTTTAAATTATTTTTCTTTCTTTTCCAGGTCTTCAAGTAGTCCTTAATTCGATCCTTAGGGCTATGGTACCACTTTTACATATTGCCTTACTCGTTCTCTTTGTAATTATAATTTATGCAATTATTGGACTGGAGCTGTTCTCCGGCGAAATGCACAAGACCTGTGTACATAACGGAACGGGTAAGTCAATTAACAAAAAATTCGGATTCGCTAGTTTCTGTGGATTTCATTTAAGAGCAACAACGGAGGGAATGCGTATTTTTCACATTTTTCCACATTCACATTTCACATTTTTTTTGATTGACCCATTTTTCACATGGGTCAATCACATGTGAAAAATTTCTAGTAAAGCATTAATTCCAATTAAAACTTCTTCTAGAAAAAAAATTCGCCCTGAAGGGAATAGTAAAAATTGTGTAAATAAAAAAACAGAGCCAACATAAATTGAAAGCCGAAAATGAAATTCTAAATTTTACCAATTGTTCTGAAACGAGTTGCCTGCAGTGAGCAACCGTCTCTTTTGAGTTTTGCAACGATACGAATATCGTTGGAAAACTCAAGTTTCTCGACTCAAAAAAAAAGAAGAATCACAACAAAAAAAAAGAAATATCTCTAATTTGGGCGCCAGTCGGTTTTTCCCGAAACCGACAAAACGACTCAACACAAAAAAAGGAACTTACTCTAGCCCTAGCTCTGGTAGAGGGGCGTGTTCGTCCAACTTTTCCCTGAAACTCAAAAGTGGACACAACGACACAAAAACACAAAAAAAAGGCGCGAGAGAAAAAGAACTCACAAAAAAAAATAGATCGCAAGAGAAATAAAAAAAGAAAAACCGTCTTTATTCAATAAATAAATAAATAAATAAATAAAACTCTTTCACTCTCTCTCTCTCACTCGCGACTCGGAAAAATAAAGAATAAGATTCCACAAATAAAAAACTACAAAATGGGAGGAAACCTCCACTCACCAACGCAAGAAAATAAAACCACCACAAAAAAAGAATATCGCAAAAATAGCCAAATATATTCGGTAAGGTGTTCGCGATGCCAATACAGGATCGTAAGTGAAGATCCGCTTCTTCGCAACGGTCCTCGATCCCTCAAATCTCTAGCTGACGTCACACCAGCGACATGACCGATAACGCCATCGAACCTGGCTCTAGATCACTCGATATTTCGCTAGATAAGTCGCCAGGATCGGTAATCGCCAGGATGGTCAAGTAGAGCGATAATTAAAGTGCTCTACTTTGGCTTCATTATCCTTCGCAGATGGCTCTATCCTTTATCACGAAAAACTCTTGTTACGGGACTTTTCTGAGCGGGAATCTCATCCACTCCAAAGTCACCGTTCCCTCGATGGTCTCGCAATTCTCTTGGAGATTTCGCGATTTACGCCAAGGTGGTAATGGTGAGTGATAGGGTTCTCCCTTCGCAATCTTTGAACGGAAAATCAGTCGCAACATTCACACACTCACTCAAACAGCAAACGCAATAATCTCAACGAATTCGCTACCAAAGTAGTCGCAACAATCTCAAATCGCAATAATAATGATCGCAATAGTCAAATCTTAACTCTAATACAAGATAATATCGTGAAATTATTGGGAGTTACACTCCTCTCCCAAGACTTACCATCCTGTATTTTCTCGCGACTCAATTTAGCTCAAAATTTGTAACGGGTAAAAGTTACCACGTTACAGTTCATTGTAATGGTACATTTTTTAAATCTTTGGATTTTCAGTTCCACTAAAAATTTATTCAAGGGCGACTGGAAATTTGGCGTATAGAAAAATTGCTACGGCATTATTTAGTTTAGGTTAAAGATTTTTAAAAAAATCGATTTAGAAAGGATACGTATAATTATTTTGATTAAAAGTTTAATCAGAATGGGTCGAAAGTCTAAAGTGACATTCGAAGAAAACTTTTCCTCAAAAAAATTCGGTCGAGAAAGGAATAACTATAATTGTATTGGCTGAAAAGAGGAGTCAGAATGGACCGAAAGCCTAAAGTGACACTCTAAATACCGCAACGTTCTTGTTTTCACTAGTAAATATATCTATTGCTCATTGTAATGATACATTCTTTGAATCCCCAGATTTTAAGTTTAACCCCGAAACACATTTTCTGCGTTTCTGTTTTAGATATGTGATTCACCTTATGTTAAACGAAGTCTAATTATTCTTAGAACGCGAGTAAAATACCACATGAGAATGTCTCCTCCCGCTTTAAAGCATTTGATTCATGACGTTCTTGCAATTTAACTTTGTTTGCTGATATTGCAGCATTATACCAAACGGTTGTATCTCATTTGACATTTAACTGTTACCCAACTTATTTTAATGATACAAAAGTGGGAGAACCTATAAATTGCAAGTAGCGTCAAAGTAACTTTTTTTTCTTACGAGAAGTACTTTCTTTTAGATCCACCACTTTCGAGTTCCGAAACTTTCTTCTCTTAAATTTAAAAAAAATAATCCCAAACTTGGTACTTCGATCCATAGAAAAATCCAGGTTCACAGAAAATTCTTTCTTGGACTCGAATCTTTCCCAGCTTCAACTTCTTTAATTCGTGATGCACGAAAATAAAGCGAACGAATAAAAATAAATAAATGAGTAAATGTAACTAGACCCGAGGTAACGGAAACGTAAAGGAAATCAATAGTCTCGTCGATAAGTATTTCAAGAAATGGATAGAATTTTCCATAACAATACGTTTTTCATTGACATCAGCCACAACGTGGTTAGAGGGTGAAGCAATAAGCGGGAAAACTAGGGCTGATTCACCCCTATATCGTGTGGCTTTTCCAGAACCCCTTTCACCTGTGTTGCCGATGAACTCCGGTGTAGTTTATTGAGCAAACTGCTCAGGTAGGGTAGGGACACTTTGTCGAATTGAATAAGAAACCTCATTCTTATATTATCCCTAGCGGGGATCAGCTATGAATTTTTAATCAAGGGTTCATGTAATGTCATTTTCACCCCCCTCTTTCATATTATTCTCTATGACGTTCACATTTAATTGTATATTTTTCGATTTTCTATTTTTCTCTTAAACATTTCTTTCTTTTTCAAATGTTATTAGTCTCCAAATTATTCGTTATTCGTTATTTTTCCCATCCATGCTCTGTCAATTTGAAATATAATTAATTATGATAATTAAATTTTAAATTATGTTATAATATATTTTAAACTCAAAACGTAGTTAATTAAGGTAATGATATTTTAAATCAACCGCCTCAAATTTACTTGGGTTGTTCCCTGTATCCGCTAAAATAAATAATGTAATTACGTAATATTATTTATTTTTGACAATTGAACCGCAAAATTAGTACCTTAATATTTATTGAATCCACATACAAAAAATGTTTATAAAACGTCAATTGAAAGTATTTACAATTATCAACAATTTTTACATTTTAATTTTTTAATCTTACAAATTTACATATTAATTTTTACATATCACAACTTTCTCCTTTCCCCTACATTTTCTTAACTAATACATTATATTTCTTTACATTGTTCAATAATTTGAGTTTTTGTGCGTGATTTCAGGTGAAATGATGGACGAACCACATCCTTGTGGAGACGGAGGTTTTCAGTGCGATAATATCAGCGGCGAATATTATTGCAGCAAACAATACTGGGAAGGTCCGAATTGGGGTATCACGAATTTTGATAATTTCGGATTGGCCATGCTGACAGTCTTCCAATGTGTGACTCTCGAAGGATGGACGGATGTTCTCTACGATGTAAGCTAATTTCTATGATCCATTTAAATTCGCTTCACACCGCTTAACCATTATACGAAAGTTCGTGTAGCCGAAACTTTCGGAAGCGTGAATGTTTGACTGTTTGCAAACTCTCTAAAATGTTTCCCTAATGCATTTTAAATGAAACAAAGCACATATGGAATTCAATTTAACCGTGTTTTACTTTCCCCAGTCAACAAGTATCTCTACTTTCTGTCTATATATCGCGTTAGAATTTCATCCCGAAAGCTATTTACCGGGTTATAGAAGTATTTTCATTATTTCACCGGGAAACGAGCTTTATATAGTAACAAAAAAAAAAGGGAAAGCAAAGTGAAAGATCCCTTTGAAATAATAATTATCGTATTTTTATCTGCATCTACAAACTCATCCTCGAGGAAATTCTTGTTAAAACGGCTCGAGAATTGGCTTGTTGGAGTCATAAATTGTTCATCAACCCGAGACATTATTTTGTTAAGGAAATGACGTTTCTTGTAAATTGCAGTTGTTCAAATTATTGTATTTCTTTATTTGCACCGCACTGGAAATAATTTCTAATAATTCTAACTATTGTTGCAGTTGAACCAGGCGCCAACCATATATTTCTAGTAATTTTAACCACATTTATTGTTGTTCCAATTATTTTCACGATTAAGTCAACTAGAAATGAAACAATAAGTGCCTTATTTATTGTTTTGGTGTGTGCTCTCGTTCCTTGGAATTGGGATTTTAAATAAAAATAGGATAGGTATTAGTTGGAAGGGAATGGGGCACAACCTAATGGAACGATATCAAAATTTTAAGTATAGCTAATAAAAAAAGGAGCAAAGAGAGCTTTCAATTGGTCGAAGCAACAGGAACAAGGAAAAATAGCAAAATGATGAAATTTATGAACTGGGATATATATATTTTGTTCATTTTCTACGATGCACTTTTCCGTTTTACGTGGGCAGTCGTGAAACTGATGTAAAAACAATGATTTGAATGCAACAAAGACTCGTTGCCGATCCTTTAAACGAATTACAGTCGAAAAATGAATGAAAGGTGCATCTACGTCAGCGTTGAATAATACATAACTTGATAAGACCACAATTCTATAAATTTCTCGGTGTTTTCAATTGAAGTCGCTTCGTTAGGACGAAACAGTGTGTTTTGTTCGAAGGAAATCCATTATCTTCGAATATTACACAAAACCACCTATCAACGAGTTTCATTAAGACATATCGGAGAAATGTAATCGTTTCTACCTCGTGCACGTTCCATTGTCACAATTTGTAAAGTGACATTGTATCTCAAAACTGTCGTACGTATGTTTATGAAGACGATCAATATTGCTAGACACACGTATACAAGCACGCGTATTTATTCGAGCTTAAAAAATAACGTCGAGCAAATATATAATATATTATTCGTATCGAAGAAGAACATTCTCGGTTTTCCAAATAATTATTTTCACATCAAAGGGGTATTTTCACGAAACCGCGATTCAACCATTAGCTTTGTGCATTTTCAATGAATTATTGTATATTTTTTACATCGCAATTTTTCATCACAAAATTATTCTTTTTTTTTTCTTCATTTCAGATAGAAGATGCAATGGGAAGCACTTGGGTGTGGATCTACTTCATCTCGATGGTGATACTGGGGGCTTTTTTCGTCATGAATCTAATTCTCGGTGTGTTATCCGGGTAAGCTTGGAAGAATTTAATATTTTCTCCTTGCGAGGGAAAATTTTCCCAAATATTTTACCATTATCGCGATTTTCACTCCATCAAGGCGAATATTGATTACTCATCCCACTCGAATACGAAGTACGCGTATGTCTGAATATTTTTTTATGGCAAAGTCGTTTCTTTTCTCTTCATTTTAAATTCAACGCATTTTCCGGTCTTCTAATGAAGAAAAAGGACAGAATAATCTTCGCCAAAGAATACATTTAATATTTTGTCGGGAGAAAAGGAAAATTCAGATTTTCTTGTATACGAGGTTATTGAATTACACTGCGTTAAAAAAAAAAGTACGTAAAGACGGGACTCATTAGGTTTTTACAGTGTACGAGTATCGAATTTCCTGGGAAACTTCTACTTTGGTCGGGAATCAAATTTATTTCGTTTGAATACGAAAGATTCAGCGAAGAAGGAAGCTCTTCCGTTGAAAAATGTGAAAGCATCGGTTTTTCGCGAATTTTTTTAAACATTTCCATGGCATTCCTGGATATGTGGCGAAAATAGGAGTACGTGAAATAAAATTTAATAGGAACTGAAAATTAGCTGGAAGTAAGGGAAATGGGATAAAAGAGTATTTCTCCCTTTAATCCGACGTACGTTTAATTATTGATGGAAAGCAAGACTGCAGTTCAATTGGAATTGATCTTCCAGAGAGTTCTCGAAAGAGAGAGAAAAAGCAAAAGCACGTGGGGATTTTCACAAGCTCAGGGAAAAGCAGCAAATCGAAGACGACCTCAGGGGATACTTGGATTGGATAACACAAGCCGAAGATATTGAACCGGAAGCTGATGAACCCAAAATGCAAGATGGAAAACGTTCGTATAAATTAGAAAATGCCGAATACTTTTATATTTAGTTGAAACCCTTTTTCGCCACGATGGCGTGGACTTTTTTTATTTTTTATTTTTTATTTTTTTTGGAAAGCTGTAAGCTGGGTAATTAGTAGTAGCTTGTTAAAAGTTCTCCTCCTCGCTCCTTCTTCCAATCCACGGAGTGAAATTCTGGTCGAAGTAAACAGTCGAATTGCGCTTCCAGTCGCAGAAAAGTTTACGAATCGCAGGAATTAAAAACTGCAATGTTGTTCATCGCGAGAAAATATTTCAAACTTAATCATCCCTGTTTTTTTCACTGTACAAATTGAGACAACCGTTGAAGAAATATTAGCTCTTTAAACAAAATGTTTTTCAGCAAAAATTGACGAAATTTCTGTTTTTCGGGGGAAAAAATAATTTTTCTGGAAGAAAACATTGATGTAATATTTAATTGTTCGTAATTTTTTTTTCACAACCATCTAGCGAAGCAACAGAACGAAATGGAAAGTACGGACCAATTAGAAGGAGACGATGAAGGCGTTCAACAGGAATCCATTTGGAAGAGAAAGAAACGCGACTTGGATAGGTAAGAGGCGACACAGGAAATTTCGTAAAATCACTAGATGAGCCGTTTATTTTCAAAATGACCTAAGTCCATTTGTGAGTTTATTGTTGTTAATTCTAGTAACATGCGCCACTTGAAGTTAGCTCTCATAAAAAACGTTTTGGGAAATTAAAAAAATTGGACTTAGACCACTTTCAAAATAAACTCAGGGTGAAGATTTGCAGTCGTTTTTACTAAAAAAAAATCACTTCCAATGAAATAGATATGGTTGTTGAACATTTCAGAGCGAACCGACGCATGAGAAGAGCCTGTAGGAAGGCAGTGAAATCTCAAGTTTTTTATTGGCTTATTATAGTCTTAGTATTTTTAAACACTGGTGTTTTAGCTACCGAACATTACCAACAACCAGACTGGCTAGACGATTTTCAAGGTAGAGTGATATTAACATTTAATATTTTGACTCTTGAATCGAAAAAAATACTATTTTTTTGTACACAATTTTTGTTGGAATTACCACAAAATTGTGTGTCTCTGATTTTGGGAAATAGTCCAAATTAGGTAAATATTTTTTCTTTCCTTTGATTGTCAAATTTTATTTGTGTCTTACAAGTAATTTTTTTTTTAAATATTCATTTTCAAAATTAATAAAATACCCAAAAAGTGACACATAATAATAGAAAATTTCATAATTATTCAATTTAAATAAGTTCGATAAAAAATAATAGAGTGATGCCATTTTTTCAAATTTTGTCACTTCGATTACTCTCATAATTACCAACATATAGATTTGTTTTTAGAATAGTACCTATTTTCTTGATACAAATTGAGAAAATAGGTGCTATTCAAACATCCCATCGTGATGGACCAAGTGCACTATCACTTCGCAACGCTTTTATTTTGTTAACATCAGAATTGTTGATTTCATTACAGAAGTAACAAACATGTTTTTCATCGCTCTCTTTACCATGGAGATGATGTTAAAAATGTACAGTCTCGGGTTCCAGGTAACTATCATTTTACCCCAGTCCAATATATTCAAAATAATTTCCATTATATGAACAAGATTTTGATTTATTGAATTAACACGTTAAATGCCATTTCGGTCACCGGTGACCGGCACTGAACTTTCCATTCAAGCCGCACCCGTTACGATGAATGCAATGTCAAATACCATAGCGACCCATGCGGCGTGAATAAATAATTATGCAAATTTGGCGTGGCGCTTAACGCGTTAATTAACTAACCGATTGATCTCTTTATTTGTCGATAAACGAGAGACGAAATTATTTTACCCAGAAAATTTCTTTTTAACAAATACTTTATAATCATTTTCAGGGTTACTTCGTGTCGTTATTCAATCGTTTCGACTGTTTCGTTGTGATCGGTTCTATCAGCGAAATGATACTGACACGCACACATATTATGCCACCACTCGGTGTATCTGTGCTACGTTGCGTCCGATTACTCAGGGTATTCAAAGTAACAAAGTGAGTAAATGCGCGTTAATTCGCGTAATTGATGGGACACCTTTCATGATAAATTAGAACTTAGAGGGAAGCGTGCACCAATTCTTTTTTCTTTCCTTTCTACACAGGTATTGGAGATCCTTATCAAATTTGGTGGCATCGTTATTGAATTCCATTCAATCGATCGCCTCACTTTTGCTTCTGCTCTTCCTTTTTATCGTTATCTTCGCCCTTTTGGGCATGCAGGTACGAAAGTCACGCAAGACCATTCATTTTTTTTTTCTTGCTGAAAGCTGAAAATCGCGGTTTTTCGGGTCGAGTAGATTTCTAATTTCATCTCAAGTTTTTCTTACATAAAATTCGGAAAGTCGCTTATTTTTCAGATTTTCTAAAAGTAGGACGTCCTGAGGAAACTTTTAATTACTTTTCGATCAACGTTGAGTGATTGTGGCAATTTCATTCCACGTGTTACATTGTTTTCGCGATTTTTTATGAATTCTTTAAAAGAGCGAAGCTTTCTTAAAATAAAAAATAATCAGAATAATAATAATAGTAATTATAGTAATAATAATAATAGTGATAATAACAACGGCAATAATACTTTTTATTGTCAGAAATCTTGTTTTAATTTTTGACATTTTGATTTTTGTTTTTGTTCTCCAGGTATTCGGAGGAAAATTCAACTTCGACGATTTGCAGGATAAACCTCGCAGTAACTTTGACTGCTTTTGGCAAAGTCTCTTAACAGTATTTCAGGTACGTTTTTGTTTTACAGCGATAAAGGGATACAATTCAATGTGGAAAATGGAGCAAATCGGATTTTCGAAAATTCAAAAATATGATTAGTAAAAATTTAATTTAATTTTTCTCGGTTATGGTTTTCTTTTTCCTAATTCATAATATTTATTAAAAAAATTGGAAGAGTTACGTAAAATCAAGTAAAATTGAAGACAGTCCTTTAGTCAATTACACAAACATGAATTAATTGATTTCCTTTTATTTCGTTGGACAACTTTGTCCGTTTCTAAAACCGGTTATTTAGCCGCTTTCGTGCAAACATTTCAATGTTTTATTCCACTTTCATTTCACGAAAATTATCGCGTTTCCGGCACTTTAATTTTCAGATATTAACCGGCGAGGACTGGAACGCCGTGATGTACGACGGAATTCGTGCTTACGGTGGAGTTTCCAGTCTTGGCGTTCTCGCTTGTATCTACTTTATCATTCTCTTCATCTGCGGTAATTGTATCCTTTATTAGAAGAGAAAACCTCTTACTATTTATTAAACTTCTGCTTTGTTTTATGCGAGATCAAGAGGATTACAAGATTAAACATACAAATTCCCCCGCAAGATGTGGTAATTGCCGTAAATCTACCGTTCTTCCCATGCCACCCGCTTTTCTGCACTTTTTAACTCTTCATTTCATTTCCACCCAGAAAGATTATATTTTCTTCCCAAACATGCCGGCGAATTTTTCCACCGAAAGGTAACATTTTCGTCTCTTTTTTTTTTATCGATTATTCCTTAACAAGAAAAAAATCAGATATCCTCCTGAATGTCTTCTTGGCCATCGCTGTCGATAATCTGGCGGATGCCGAGTCTTTGACTGCTATTGAAAAAGAAGCTGAGGAGGAGGTAAATAACGTTAAAGAAATTCCATCTTGGAAGTTTCGATTTTCACGAATCCAGAAAATAGCTGATTTTAATCCCCAACGAATTTAAATTAGTTACCTTTTTCCATCCCTTCAAGGGTACACTTTTTTTTTTTACAGACAATTCGAACTTTTCTTTTTATATTAAATTTTTTATAAAAACTTGGAAGTGAATTAAGCAATGGAATTTCTAATAAATCTGAAAAATTTGTAAAATTTTAATCAATTTGTGTCAAACATTTAAAAAATTCGAATTGTCTCTAAAGGGAGTGTGCCCTGAAAGGGTTCAACGAGATATTTAATTTAAATTCGTTTTAATGCAATTTTCATTCAATTTTTAATAAAAAATACATTGTTGGGCCTCCAATAACTTAAAAAGTGCATATATGCACTCAGAAACTAGAATAAACCACAAATAGGAAAATGAGTAAGTGGAACCTATACTTCGGAATTTCGGAATCGTTCCTTGCAATTTTTTTTCATAATTTTCCAGGCTACGGAGACATTTACGAAAGAGTAGACAATTAAGTGGAGCAATTTCAGAGAATAATAATTTAAACAAATTTGATTTCTTCATTTTGCCTGAAATTGTTTCACACAGGCCAATAGAAACGCTAAGCCTTTTATTAGAAAGTATGACAAAAACCGGTAGATACTTCCGAAAAAAGGTATAAAAGAGGGATTGGAAAGAGAAGTGAACCGTAAAGCTCTGCAACGTAGCTTCAAACGTAAGAGCTCTCCGGAAAGTTATTGGATAACCATCGGCTTTTTGACGGAAAATCTTTTGCGACTAATACCGACATATATATCCCTCTTTAAGTGTCACATTATAGGTATACTGACTTCCAGTCTCTGAATTATCGCAGACTGGAATTTGCTGCTGCCGGTGCTGTGATGAGATATATGAACTCAGTTGAGTCGAATTTAGTCGGCAGACGGAATTCTATAAATTATTGCTTTACTTAATGGAGCGCACTTTATTATCGGGAGTCATTTTTTTGCAGTTCCCGCGGAAGATGGGAAAATTTGATATCTCTCCTTTTTCGTGGCACGAGAAACCTAGCAGAATTTTCCATTTTTCTTCATTTACGAGCATCGCTCGGAGTTCAATCCAAAAATGAAGAAAAATGCCAGTTGCTCCGGTACATTTTTAATCCTCAGCCTTATCCCAAGACGCTCCAGCCTAGTATTTTATAGTAAAAAAATTCTAAATTTCTTTTCACACTAATTATTATATTTTCATTCGAAAAATAACCCGCAGGATTGGTTAACAATTATTATACAATTTTTTTCAAGTTAACAAAGTCAACACCATGCGCGCACTTTTTAATAAAAATTGACCATTTCGAATTTGAAAGGAAACCCTCGACATAAAATATAAAAGTCGTCACTTTCTGTTTTTTTTTTTAGAATTTCGAGTCACCTGTGACGTGACGCTTCGTTTATTGGATAAAACAAATCGAATCGAACTGAGAAAATAATTATTAGAGTAAAAAGAGCCCAATAAAAAGTAACGAGGATACGAAAGATGCGGGACCCGCACACGCAGGGAGAATTGGTAACTGAAATATCGGTTTTATTTCCTTCAGGCGGAAAAGAATAAATCTCACAGTGGTTCTCCAGCACCGGATGAGGAGAGTGTCGAACGTAGTGGCGATGATGAAGGCGAAGGTACAGGAGGAGAGGACGAAGGTGCTGGTACGGATATGGAACAGGATCCTAACGAAACAATGGAAGATTATGAAGCTGCATTGGATACCGAAACGTACGTAGACGGCTTCACTACTTCCTTTTTCCTATTTTTTTTAACCCTTTCGGTCCCACGATTTGTGGAAAACGGTGAAATAAAATATTTGGTCCATTATTTATGACCCAGTTGTAATTTCAAACAATTCCATTCTTTAATAGATTTATTTAATTAATTGTGAAACATCGTAACCCACTTTGAAAGTTTGTAATCGATAAACACATGGAAAAGCGACCAGTTAATTAATAGAATAAGTTACAAGATCAAATTCACTCGTTTCAACATTTTTGTGGGCTCTTGAACGAGGGAACTGTTAATTAAACATTTTACAGCGTTATATAAACGCGTTACCTTACATTCAAAATTTTGTTATTAAAATGTCCATAATTTTCCTCTGACATTTCTAAAAGCTTTTTTCGACAGGTTCACATTTTGTTGACTATTACTTTGCCATTCCCTGCTCGAAAAACAGCCATAAATAAATATTTTAAGCAAATAATTAATTCACTAGGTTTTTTGCGGTTAAAAAAGTACAAACAAAAAATGGTCCCTTAAAATATAAACTAGATGTTAATTTATTTCTATCAATGCTTTTTTTTTATCAAAGGTGTTAGAAGAAAATTTTATATTTATAACTAATCATTAACTAATTGTGAATTTGATATTTGATATTTTTACTTTTATATTTTTAACACAAAATTATTCTCCAAGTTTAATCATTCCCCCTGAATTGACTGTTTGACTTTTCTTGATGGATTATTAAAAATACTCGCGGGAAAAGTGAAAAAGTCAATTGAAGCAGGGAATAATAACTTTTGACATTTTTCGAGTTAGCTCCAATCGATACAACAATTGATACACATAAGGAAATGAAAAACTAAACGAACTGCGTATTCGTTTTTTCATTTTTATTTATTTTTTATAAATCGCGTGCTCTGACTGCGACTTCAAAGTCTGTTGATAATAAAGTATTTGTTGATTAAGAGGACAATTTGATTACAAAAGCGAGTAAATTGTCGATTCGCTAAAAAAGTCTACCTGCAATGAGTAGAATTCATCCTTTAAAATTCAATGATAATAAATGGAATTGCTGTCATCGAGCTGTTATCGAATAATTGAGAATTGATTGTCCAATTAATTTAACGCGTTGAAATACCTATATTGTTTTGAGTACGAGCGTGATGAAATATTTTCTTGTGATCAAGATAATTCGACTCTCATCAAATTATCGTGAGAAGATAAATATTAACTTATCTATGTACACAGCATTCAGTTAATTTCGAACGAGGAATTAATTGAACAAAGTGTCGTAACATCAATCAAATGTATTTTGCTTCGTTTTTCAAGTATGGCATCATTTTTTATGTTAATTTATTGATATTAACGTTATTTCTATTAAAGCTATCTAAAGATACCTTTTACAAATGTACCTTATAATTATTTATTTTTTTTATGCATCTTTAACAATAATTATAGAAAAAGCTGGAAAGATAATTGCAAACTTTGACTGAATAAATTTGTAAATTTTATTCACTTAAAATTTAGAAAAAAAAAATGAAATTAAAATTCGAAAGGAAATTTCAAATCAAATTTGAAAAATTTAATCACTTTTGGGGCATCTCAGGCCCCAGAAGACCAGCTAAGAGTATTATAAAATTTCGAGTACAAAATCGACATTAAAAAAAATATGCTTCCAAAGCGATAGAAAAAAAGATTATAGAAAAATAAATTTTTCCAGGTCTGACAAAGGTGAAGACATGAATAATCACGCGAAGGTGCGACTCAATATCGAATCCGATGAAGAAGAAGACGATCATACGGAAATACACGGTAAGAATAGACTGAAATCCGTGCTAAAGATAAGAAAGCTGCAGTTTTCCTCGATTGCACCGAGCGGCAGTGATCTTGAGTTTCTTCTATGTTCGAATTTTTTTATCCGCAGTATTTATGTATTTCATTCATGTAATAATAATGAACTTGTAGACGATGAAATGGGTGAAGAAGTTACAGCGAGACCACGCAGAATGTCAGAGTTTAATATGGCCACGAAGAAACAACCCATTCCTGCAGGGTCGGCTTTCTTCCTCTTTTCTCAAACCAACAGGCGAGTAGAACATTTTAGGGATTAAGAAAATACTCAAATGATCAAGCTAATTAAAGTAATTTTTCAAGGGTCGATTATTCATTTATTTTGTTATTTATTTATTTTGGAAGAAAACTGTTTTCGATTGTAAATATTTTTTTGCATCTCGGTTCATAGTAACTTCTAACCATTATAATTTCATTGAAATAACAATTATAATTTATTCTAAAATTCTGGAGAAAAATTAAATTCCAGACAATACAAAATATTCATTTAGAAAATATCCAATTTGTAAATATGTAAATGTTTTGTCACAGGTTCCGTGTATTTTGCCATTGGCTGTGCAATCACAGTTATTTTGGAAATGTGATTCTCGCTTGTATCATGATCTCTTCTGCTATGTTGGCCGCGGAAGATCCTTTGAGAGCAGCTTCACCTAGAAACCAAGTAAGTGCAGGAACGCCAATTACGCTGCAATTGTCTACAATTTTTTTTCAAAAGGTCTGGGAAAAAAGGGTTTGTTTCTCTGATGAAAAAGTCAATTCCTGGTACATGCCGAGGAACAGAATTTAATCATACCCCGCTGTAATTGAATAAACTCGAGATGTTAATCAGAAAATTCCTTGTTCACTCTCTTGCAAAGAGAGAGTGAACTCATAAAGGGAGATTTTAAATGGTTGCGCGTAGTCTTCATCGAAGGATCTTTAGAAGGATTTATCTTATTAATTAAAACGAATCGGTTTATTTTGCCCAAACTTTCGACTTTTCTTATTTAACAATTTGCATTCGATTGAGATTTAATAAAATAATATTTCTGTCGCCGAATTCTACGAAACAAATTCTTCAAAAATAGTAGTCGATTAAATCTCGAAATATTTAAATTATATTTTTTGGAGTTTTAATCGACCGCTATTTTTTAAGAGTCTTGGAAGTAAAAACTAATAAATTGCATTCTTCTCCTTTTTAGATTTTAAATTACTTCGACTACTTTTTTACGACGGTATTCACGATAGAGATCTGTTTAAAAATGATCTCTTATGGTTTCGTTATTCACGAAGGAGCGTTTTGTCGATCGGCATTCAATTTATTGGATCTTCTAGTTGTTTGCGTTTCTTTAATTTCCATGTTCTTCAGGTAACAATTCACAAATTCATTCGCCCTAGAATTATTGTTCTCTCTTTTTTTTTTACCAGTTTCTAATTATTACCATGTTTTTTTAATAGATTTTTCCCTTTTTGGTATTAGTTACAAGTAGACATGTTGCGTCTACATTTTTGTTTAGTGCAATTCCTTCCCATGGCTATTGAAATCATAGATTGCTCTAGAGAAAATTATTCTAAGTTAGTACTTTTCTTAATTCTTCAATGGTAATGATACGGGATTCCTTTATCTAGAACTTTGGTTCCATTTGGCGTCAAAGCTGATACGCACTGATTTTGTTAGAATAGCGAACCAGCATGGAAATGTGTCTCCCGCTTTTCTTCCAGCTTTCTTTCTTATTGTCAGAAAACGTGGCAATGGATATGCGGGTAATGCGAATTGAAATTAGTTTTATGCGAAGTTTCCCGCAGAAGAACAAACACGTTTCTTATTACTCAGTTGCGAGTTGCTGTGTTGCTCCCAAAGCAGTTTTTTTTCTCTCGAGGTACTTTCTTTTCTCGTTATGCATATTTCAAAGGATGTAGCTCGTGGAAGGGAAGGATTCTTAGTCGAGAGCAAGTACTCGCTTTCGTGAAGTTTCAAGTTTTCAGCGATGGTAATGAATACGTCATATGGAGGAAGAAAGTTTCTTAAAAAACCGTTTACTTCGAACCTTATTGCTCCCCCATCCTTCTCCATACACTTTTGAGTTTGTTGCCCTGGAAATAATTAGCTTTGAAAAATGGAGCAAAGTTCTAGATTTTATTGAATAAGGAAAATGACAAAAGAGATATTATAGTTTCGTCGAAGAAGAATTGTTTGGAATAATTACCTTGCGTTCCATCCAGGAATTTGCAAATGTCTTTCAGAAAGTTCTAATATTAATTTCGACAGTTTTGGCAGAAGAATTTGATTGCTCCTACGTCGCAATAATTCATGTATATTTGTAACGAAATAAGGTAATTTTCAAAGTTACACTTTGCCTCAGGTTTGGAAAACTTGGATATGAATCCAGTTGATCGGTGGACCCTCGTTATCAATTTCTTCGCTTCTTCTATCGGTCTCTTAGAAAAATTCTAATTTGGAATTTTCTCATTGACCAATCACGAACGAACTTTCGAGTTACATCACCCGTTAAAATTCAAAAAAACGAAAAATTCGAATTTCTTCGACACCAATTTTTGGCCTTTTAATTTTTTATGACAAATTACTTGTTCTTTCTCTTTTTGGTATCCGGTTTTTTTGACTTTTAACGGTAAAGACAGAACTCACATACGTACACACATACAAAAGTTAATATAGTACTTAACGAAATAAATAATTGCCATTGAAGAAGGTTTTACTAATCACGGTTTATTGACCTGCTATATTTTACTAGTTATTTTTGTTTCTTTTTCCATTCCCAATTTTTTAGAAAAGGTCTTGAAAGTGAAAAAGCGGAGGAAATCGGACATTCCCAAAGCATGATGTACAGAGTGTCAGTTTATTTTGGTTTTGTATTTTGATTTTACATATTCTATATATGTACTTTTTCATTATTTGGTAAGAATTTCATTAATCTCTATTTACTCTTTCTTTTTTATACAGTTCCGGTGCGATTTCTGTCGTCAAGATTTTAAGAGTTCTTCGTGTTTTAAGACCGTTACGTGCTATTAATCGTGCCAAGGGATTGAAGGTACATATCTTTTATTACTTATCTGTCTATGATGGTGTGAAAATTAATTATTATTTCCTTATTATTATCATCATTATTATTATTATTCTTAAGAAATCAGGTTTCCCGTTATCGTAGAAATAACTCCACAATTGATATACTTTCGATTGAAGCTTGAGACTTTCTTCTTCGAACTTTCTCTAATATTTTATATCTCCCTGGTCAAGAATTATTTTAAAATCGTAACAAAATTAATCACCGATTATTTTCGGAGCCACGAATTCTTATAAAATCGTTGCAACTATAAATTTCTTTTCTCTCAAATACTTACTAATTTTTCCAATTCAAAATGGATCATTTTTCAATTAGAGTCTGCATTTTGCGGTATTTCGCTTTTATTTTAAAAATCATCATATCAAATTGTAATTTAAATATTGATTATATTAAATATTCAGAAATATTGTAAAAACCAATTAAAAATCCTTCTGGGATTCAAAGTTCGAATTTCGGGATCGAGATATTCTACGAAAGCACCCGGAGATTTCGAACTTTCCTGGAACCAAATTATGATAAATTCACCTTTGCTCCTTAAGACCTCGGAAAATAGGAAACATATAAAGATATTAGGAAAAGCGTCAGATCGTGGAATGAAGAAAAATGTCAGCTTCGCTCGTATTCGGGAACGGTAATCGAATAACTGAGAAGCTCATGAAACATGCACGGAAATACACGAGGGGTGGAATGTCATGTAGTTTTTATCAGCTAACGGGAAACCTGATAAATTATTTTCAAGGTATGTCCTTCCAATGTTTCCTGAATTTAGCAAGGGTTTCCATAGAAATCTTCATAGAGAATTCTAGCGAGAAATTCTCATTTGAAGGGTTATTGATAAACACTCGTGAAAATTAGGACGCTATGATTTTTCCAAGCGATTCCAAATTACCTAGCAATTCGACATTTTTCCTGGTCCCGACACAAAAAAGAAATCGTGTTTGCCAAAAAAAGCAAAGCCTACAGCGACTATGGGAACACGACTTTAGGAATTTCCTTCCTCATTAAGGACGCAATTTCTTAAAACAGGATTATTAATTTTTGGTAACACTTTGCGTACATTTAAAGATACTACAGTGAGTAAGTATTCAGTACGATAAGATAATGAAATATAGTAAGTTGGTACTAGAGCTAAATGAGGGCACTTAGTGAGAAGAAATAGCGAAGGAATAATAGCATTGATTGAATTTGCAACCTGAAGGGGGCACATTACAAATGTTGCATAACATGATGGTTAATGTTGGAACTTAGCACGTAGTACAATGCGTCATCGTAGCGGTAAAGACTATCGGAAACATAGTCCTCGTCACCAGCCTCCTGCAGTTCGTGTTTGCTGTCATTGGGGTACAGCTTTTTAAGGTAGGGTTTGCCAGGAACAACCGAAAAATGAGTTTCTTGAGTTACGAAACGATCAAGACTTGTCTTTTCTTTCATTTTCGTTTCCTTTTGTTTTAGAATAATACTTTTCAATGTACCTTTTTTTTTCTAGTATGAGAATTTGATAACCCCGATTTTCATCATCCCTTTCATGAATATCTCCAATAGCTGTTTCTTTTTTCCGGGTCGTACCTCACTGTTGCCATGAATTCGGGGAAATTATTTTTTAGTTTGCATATTACAATTTTTCAATTTCCAATCTCTCTTGTAATAATGAGTTTCAAATTCGTGGAAAAATAACTTGAATTTAATTATAAAATTCACGGTCCCTATTTCCTATTTTATAAATTAAAATTGATATTCAAAAATAGGTTTTTAAAATCTCGACAAATTAGGATAATTTCCCCTTTTCATTGAAAATCCAGTAAATTCCATCAAAGTCCAATTTTTCCATTAAACCTTTTTTTTTTTAAATTTCGAGTAAAGGAAAACTCTTTTAATTATTTTGGAGTAAATTGGGACAGTTGCCCCTTTTCATTAAAAATCCAATAAATTCGATTAGAAGACTAATTTTTCTATTGAACATTTTTTTTTTAAATTTCGTGTAAGAGAAAATATTTTTGTTATTTTGAAATAACTACAATAATTTATCCGACTTCCAACTATGAATTTATGGCAACTGGAGTTTGACCTACCCTTTGGTTAACTTAATTCAAGCAGTACTAAATAATTTATTAGTTACCATGTTTCTCAATAATCTTGTCACCCCCCCCGTTTTTTTTTTCTTTTCGCAATTACCATCTCAAAAAATGCCGTGATTAAGAGCTCGAAGGCCTCCTTGATAATTAGAATCTTTTCATGTAAATTGCAAACGAGGCAAAATTGCACTCACGACTCGAAGCTGTGAATTGCAAATAAGTATTTTTTAATGGAAAATCGATCTTTCGGTTAAACTTCATAATTTGCCATTTTCTTCTTTCTCCATCAATTCGCGTTATTCTATATTGTTTTAAACAAATCGGCGAACGCCAAACAAAAAAAAAGGTTTCCTTATTCTCTCTGAAACAATGACGGAGATGAATGACGAATTGTCAAGAGGTACCCGAGCGTAGATCATACGGCCGTTGTTTTTTCTGACAAATGCACCTTTGGGTACCCTGTTTTTTGCAGTAATTAAGCTGTTTGCGTGTATTTTTTTTATCTGCAGTGATATGTTTCTCCCCTTTTTCTTTTGGTTGATAATTTTCACGTGTCATTCAAGAACCCTTTTTTCTCACCGCGAATTACTTGTTGTACAAAAATTTTTATATTGTCCTTTCGAAGTGTGTAATGAATATTTATATACGTCTCTTTCCGTAGTGGTGTCACGTTGTTAAACATATACACACATATATGTATATACGTATATGCATATATAAGTATTCGAAGTTGGAACTTTGATGATAGTGATAATCTATAGCAAGAATCGGTTTCCAAAAAGAGGGGTTCCAATGTTACATCGAATCTCAAATACCCCATGGGTGTATTTGATACCTTATAAATACAAATTGACTTTTAGGGAAAGAGTATTCCAAATCTTGCAATTCTGCTTCAAGTGGCGAAGATAAAAGCTACAAAGATTATTTAGAAAATCAAAAATTTGGATAAAATCCCCCTTTTTTAATGAATGTGAAATTTTTGCATTAAACATTTTTTAAAATTTCGAGTAATAAACCTCCATTTTCAATGAAAATCCATTTTTTGTATTAAAACATTTTTTTTTAAATATAAGTAAAGGAAAATGG
This sequence comes from Gasteruption jaculator, assembly GCA_949825005.1. Lineage (NCBI taxonomy): Eukaryota > Metazoa > Arthropoda > Insecta > Hymenoptera > Gasteruptiidae > Gasteruption > Gasteruption jaculator. The sequence goes on along the minus strand of OX463773.1, from coordinate 7,200,719 downwards.
TTTGTTCTCGAATAGCATCAATTTCGAAACCATTTAGCCTTTGATATACCTATGGGGTGGGGTTTTGGTTACATATAAAAACGATTTTCCAAAAAAACCGGAAAAATAGGCTTCGGTTTAGTGTCCCTGAGATTCTCGATTCATTATTAAAATTGACTGTAATAAATATGAAAAGTAAACTGACTAAAATAAGTATAAAAGTCATCAAAATATCATCAAAGAGTTGGATAATATATTTATATATTTAAATACGTATACATATATGTAAATTGTATAATATTTATCCCTTAGAGTGTAGATTTTTACTGTTAGTATAATATTTTTAATTTCTCTTCCAAGCAAAAAATCGTTTATGATTCGAAAACGATCGGCCAATTGATGGGAAATTGTGAATTTCTCCATAATTGCGGAATATTAAAAAATAACAAATGGGGACGAATAGCAAAACCAAAAATGATGTCAATTGAGGAGACCGAGGATTCCAATTTTATTAGAGAAAATAGGAAAACCGAAAATACGTATTAGAATAGGCGCTGATAATTATTATTTTTTTTCCTTGGAGCTAAAAAAATTGCTACGCCATTAATTTCAACGACGATCAACTGTATAATAATCGTACAGAGGCTTTTTAAAAAAAAATACCGTCGTTCCCTCTTACATTTCCAAATTTCCGCCGCTCGAAAAACGAAAAGAGAGAGACGTCGAGTACCAGAGGGGACACATACGCTCTCTCGCTCGTTATATAATTAAATAAATATATAACGCAAATGAAAATAAATATAAATAATATATAAAAATATTTTAAAAAAGTAAGAAGTGATACGACCCCACACCTACATACAAATCCATACAGAGTACATACAAAGGAAAAAAAAAAATATCCAGTACACACGCTTCGAGATTGAACCTGGTTATCACCTTAGAAATTTGCATGCTTTTCTTTGGCCAACTGAGCGTTGCAGTGGTGTGCTGCTATTATTAACCAAATTATTCATATCTCTTTCCTTCGACATATGTATGCATACGAATCACTCATCATCGGTCGAAGAAAAGAGGCGAGAAAGAATATTAACGAAATTCAAAAATAAATATTTTCTTTCCCTTCCACCCGCGACGATTCCGCCGGTTCTATTATTAACGTGTTTTCGAAAGACCGACACATTTCGTTGCCACTCGTAGGAATTCAAACGAATATTTCTAAATGATACAATGTTCTTTTTTTTTTAATTTCATTTATTGTTCCTTTCGATCAAAAAAACAATTTAAAAAAATGCAGGGATCGCAAAGAGTGAGGGACCCACCCTAAAACCGGTATGACACCATTTGCCAAGCTAAGGGGTGGGTCCTTTACCCTTTGAAGGCCTTGTAAAAATGAAAAAACCTCCAAATACAAAATCCCACCGGTGAAACCACCATAGGACACTGAGAGGAACCCATAACTTGTACGAAAAACCTGAAACTTTTATTTTATTGCCAAGTAGAGGGTGGTACTAGGGAGCGTACAAGCTCTCCTAATTAAAATACAACATCCAACCGGTAAAACCACCATAGGATACTGAGGGGAACCCATAACTTTTGCAAAAATCCTGAAACTTTTATTTTATTGCCAATTAGGGGGTGGTTCTGGGGAGGTTTCGAAGCAATATTTACTTGGTATGAATATTACAAGCTGTCCCAATTAAAAACGTGGTTGTTACGCTGGTACTTATTATGAATTACCCAGTGGCTGGAGCCTCCTGTTATCGGATGTATGGAATACATTAGTCGGCGTTATCGGCACGCGTATCTGCACCTCGAGTAATTGCAGGTTCATGCCGGGAAACGGCACTATTTCTCTCAGTGCATCCTATTATTATACCTGTTGGCTAGAATTCAGGAAACTTTTTATTTCATTTACGTGAAAATATACCCTTGCGAAAATGGCTACACAAACCTACTTTTTCCAGCAAAGGAAAAATACGAAACGCTGATATTTAATTTTACCATAATTGCTGCAAACGAAGCATTCTGGCACGAATGATATTGTCACGGGGTGTCTATTGTTGTTTACCAAAATATCGTTTCTAATCGATCAGTCATTTTCCGACAGATTTTCCAGCGACATATATATGCATTCCCTCAATTTCACCCCGTCATGGTATTTCTATTTGTTTCTACATATAGGGCACACAGACTCCAAATGTGTAATTTCACACGGTGATGTGACATTCAATTGGAGTCGAAACAATTATTTTCCTGGTAATTTTTCGATCTCAGGTATTGCTGCGGATCACTGGGGAGCGAAAACAGTAATTTTTATCATACTCGCAGTTTTGTTAAATTCGAAAATTAATTGTTTTATAATAATTATTTTCTAATAATTATATAAATATTGAATAATAGTTATTTTATGGTATGGGGATTTTTTCCACTACTTTCTAGCTTTATTTCGTTTACAAAATAAAAAAAGAGAATGCCGGAAACATCGGGAAACGACCGAACCGAATTTCAGTCTTGGTATAAATGAAAAAGAAAGGGGTTGGAATAAATGTGGGTAGAAAATGTGGTCGAGAGAAAAAAAGGACCTTAACTACAGTTTCATAGTAATTTCCAGGCACGGTATGACTACACTAACTGCGGTATCATCGATCCAACCATAATGAAGCTTACAGTTACCAGAAAATGGTCATTGTAGCCGAATTCCAGCCATTTTTCTTCCCTGTTTTTATACCGGTGTGATAGTAAAATTTACCCAGGAAGAGAAACCGATCGAATGGCCGGCGAATTAAAGTGAAATATTTTCCAATAGAAGAGAACCCGTACGTTTTTATGGTTTTGCGATATGTCTCTTTTTATACTTCGTTCGTTTTTTTATTAGACCGATGATCCATTTTTTGTTTCGTATGTATCTTATATATATTGTAATTTTTTTTTTGTGCAACTTTAAAATTGGATTATAAATAATTAAAAATATCGATAATATCTAATGATGTCTAATTGGAAATCTTAAAATGAAAATTGTAATCACGTTGTTACAATTATAATTTTAAAATATTTACTATTCCAATTATTACATTTTATATTACACCATTATTTATTATTATTACATGACAATTATTTATTTTAAAATTATATACAATTATAATTGATATATTATAATTGTAATGCGAAATAACACATATACAACAAATTTTCATTCAAAAATATATAGATGAACCCGATAATTAACAAAGACTTGATGCCCAAAGAAAGATTAATAGAAGTTTGGTCTAAAAAAACGTTGGAAGTATAAAATTATGGTAATAATTAAATTTCCACGAAATTATTGTAATCAACGAATGTTGAGGATAAAAGTGTCCTGCGACATGGTAAAATCTATCATACTGTTTTCTCTCGTCGTCTCCGTGGCATTACCAGAATTTCGAACAGGAAAAAAAGTTACCTTTTCTTTTGCGTCTTCGGAGGCAGGAAAGAGAGACGAAGAGTGGTAAATGGAAATGAATCCCATGGGTGCATTGTTGAGAAGAAACATCGAGCACTGATGGGTTGGATGGATGGCGAGGGCTTAGTTAACGAAGGCAGGGTCGAATTGATTTTGTACGATAGATCGAACCGTATCGAGGCTACCAATTTATCATACTTACACTTATTACAGGAGAAGGAGCAAAAGTGGGCATAGAAAGAAAAATCTAATTTTAACAATTTTTCAAGTACAGTGTCTTAGACTTTCGTATGTTTATTTATTTATTTATTTAATCAGTGTTTAGTACCCGTGTAGCGCAGCAGTTTTAGACTGGAACATTGGACATAGACATTTATTGATGCACTCATTGTTGGCGAGAAAGATTTTTCGGTGACGCAAAAAAAAAAGAAAAAAAAAGAAAAGAAATTAAATTTTGTTTGACAAGCAAATTTGAATACTGTAAATTTTGCCTTTATTACACAGTAATTTTCACAATTTTTGAATTTGGCACGAATTTTATGGAAAAATAAAATGGGAAAACGAGAAATTCTCCAAAACGTCGCAAATCGTAGAAATTCGTCGAAACGCTTTCTGCTCCAACTTTGAGCCTCGAAATTCACACTGAGAGAAAAGTATAGTCACCACGACTATGCCACGTGATTCGCGAACAAAAACTAATAAACATTGTCTCGGTATAAACATTTTGTTTGACCCCTTCTGATGAAAAGTGCATATTATATTATTGCAAAAAAATGCATAATTTCTTTCTTAATTTTTGCCCACCAACAATTATTTGACACCGTGTTCTGAATACGCACAATATCGTCGGGACATTTTTTTTTCTCTCGGTGTGTCACTAGATCTCTTGTAATATATATTTTTGTTGATAATAATATTCATAAGAACATGTTACCATATTTACAAGCGACAATTTTGCAAATGCGAAAATGTACTTACCGGAAGGAAATTTTTGAAAACGAGGGAGTCTTTTACGGTGAAACCGTGATTTGTTTGAGACATACACGGAGGAAATGGTATAGCAGAAATTGCTGTATGGGGAAGCTTATAAAAAATTGGTGGTTTGCGTCAGCCTTTGCAATTTTGCTTATTTATGAATTTCTCACTGGACAAGAAAGAAAAAAGAAATGAGGAAATCCAATCTAAAGTGTGAAATTTACCCACGTTCTTTAGTGCACTTTGCACTGCCAGTATTGCACGTACAGCAAAAATTGTAATTGGTATTAGAGCCGATAGCGAAAGTGGGACAAAGTTCCACTTGTGTTTGATGCACGGCAAATTTTACCGAAGACGTTTCTGGATCGCATTTTCATTGTATATAATTCGAAGTGATCCTTCCTTTAAAAAAAAGGAACGTCGAGATTTTATTATTTTTTTTTTCACGATTTGACACGATTTCGATCACCCAGATTGTTTCCATTATTATTTTTTGGATCGTCTTTACATTTTTTCCATATTATTTTCAAGTGATTAAAAAAAAATTAGGAAAAATCAGAATTTTGATCGTTGGAAACTGCAAAATTATACTTTTCCCATTTACTGAAAGATTACTGCAAGTGGCACTAATATTTCAGTGTCTCCCCGCAGTTGTATCAACCGCAATTGTGACACGGGATATTGTTACCGATAATTTTTCTCGCGAGAATCTTCTGAAAGCACAATTGCGATTATAACGACACTTCATTTTTTTCTGCCCGCACGTAATTACGTATATTTATACAGAGTGTCCCGAAATCCCTCTAATCGAATTGCATCTTGTTACTGCATTTTCTTGATTGCGACATTTTCGGAAAATTCATGGGGAAAAATTTTTTTAAAAACCCAAAAAATACTGGAAAAGTTATCAAACTAATAATAAAAAATTATCAAAAATAACAAATGATAACAAATTATCAAAAATAAAAATTAACCGCAATTCTACACTAATTACGTATATTAATACCGTTTTTATTAGTATTACTATTATTATTCTCATTACAAGTAAATTTGAAAAAACATATTTTCACGTTCCATCATTTTTCTTTCAAATCAGACTGACTTTAATTCTCAAACGTGGGGAAACAATCTAAAAAAAAATGCAAAGAAACTGGAAAAATGATGAAGCTAATAAAATAAAATATGTCAAAAATAAAAATTAAATGCAATTCCGCACTAAGTGTGTACCTTCATTATTACTATTTTTTTTACTAACAATAGTATTGTTATTCTCATTACAACTAAATTTGAAAAAAATACATTTTTACGTTCTTCAATTTTTTTTTTCCAATTCAGGCTAATTTAAATTATTGAACATTTAATTCAAGAGGGTTGCAATTCGTCCTCGGGTGTCTCGGGTTATTCCGTATGATTACACGTACACACATACATATGTAGGACACTTACGTAACTGCACCAATTTCTTATAATTTACAGTAAATTTGACTATAGTATTTCCTCCATGTACGACATCGAATCCTAAGTGTGAGAAACAACCCCCGATAGCCACCTACCCCTTATTGCGAGCCACTTCACCTTCTTTAGCAGCCTCATTAGAGCTCAAGTGTTTTTGAACCGATTTTCTCGTGCCCCGGATTAATGCAAGCATTAATTATCATTTTCTTATTTTCTTTGTTTGTTTTCTCTGTCTTTCTTATCATCCTGTGTACCCCGATGTGTTCACTCGCCATGCTCACCTCTCCTGACAAAACTACGAAAAGTACGTAGTGAAATGTGTGATTGTCGCCATTAAAACGATCGGCAACATTATGTTGGTCACCTATCTCCTACAGTTCATGTTTGCTGTTATCGGGGTGCAACTATTTAAGGTAAAGGACCGCATAGGAATTTTACGAGAGAAATTTTCTTTCTCTTTTTTTTTTTCTTCACACGAAAATCACACGAGAGAAACGCATACATTTTGTTATTTATTGTACCACAGCATCATGATGTTCTTGTCGGAAACGACCAATCGCTATACATATGTTCATTCGTATCACACGTAGCTTGGTTTTGGATGGTTGTTTAAGTACAGTTGATGTTTAGATGGTCTCTTATCTTACGAATCGGTGCACGATACTTGTCAATTGATCGCAAAAAAATATTTCACATGTTGTGAAAAAAAAAATAGCAAAAGCGTCGAACGATGGTGTTTCATTTTGAAAATTGGATTGAAAATGGAAAATCGCTTACAAAAAAGTATCGCGACGAATGCTGGATTGTAATAATTGGTTATTCGTTATTTATTCGTATTTATTTTTTTATAGGATTTTTTTGGGATTTATTGGTCCCGTAGTAATATATTATTTATGTAAAATAAATGCGAAAAAGAGAATATTGGTCGGGTCGATTTTATTATAATTGCAACAACGTCTCCTGGACAAAAGTAGATTTTTCAGCAAAGAAACCCGAAACTTTGCCATTTGTTGCTCCATAATATAATATTTCTCATGGTTAAAGACTGCAAATAAAAATTTGGAAATTACATAAAATCTTAGCTCACAAGTATCGTGAACCGAAGCAATTTGCACGAAACACCTTTTCTCTGGATCTCCCTTGTACCATGTTAAAACGAATTTCCAAAATTCTCTCACTTCTGAATTGTACAGCTGAAATTGCCTTTTTTGTAAATTCTCGTGCTGATACTAACAAGAGCAACGCAACTCGATTTTAATACTCTTCAGTTCCCCAATTCATTTAGCGAAAAGAAGTGTTGGAAATTATTCTTTTGAAAATCATACAAAAATTTCAGAATTTTGATTTCTTTAGGGTGACTGAATCCGAATATGACGCGAAATTTTGAAAATTCAATATTTGAAGACCACTTGGATCTCTATGAAACTTAGTCTCCTGTGGTGTTTTTGGGTCGTGGAATCCCAATTTAACCTTTAATAGTCAACATGGGATCTTTCTTGAAAAAAATTGATTTTCCAACGACCTCGTTACAGATTTTTGAAAACAATTTTTTTCCACAAAGACTTTTGAATCTTCTAGTAAACACCTAAGACTAGTGGTATGATTTTTTTACAGCATTTTTTATACAGTTTGAATAGCCGAAAACATAAAGAACAAAACAAAAATCCCAAGTTGACAGTTAAGGGATGGTATCAAATTTCCAAAATTCAAAATGAGGGATCCAATTTAGTGAAACCGAAATTCTAAAGGTGCTTTTGATTGAGTGAAACTCAGTATTCTCAGCAAATTAAAAATTCGAAAATTCTTTGAAAAATTCAAATTTGCAAAATTCAAAAATCTCGAAATTTTTGTCTTTTTATAGTCGGAAATTATGTAATCAGAATTTATCGTGCAAATATTGTTGCTGTTATTATTTTGCCCTCGAAACTGAAGCTGACGTACTCGAAATCTCGACATTTTGACAAATTTCCAATTCTCGTTGTTTTCATCTCCCGAATGAATTGTCGCATATCCAGACCGAAGATGATTCATTAACAATTCGTATAATTCCATAACAGAGCATGTTAGTTTGCTGTATGTATGTACGTTGTGTTAGAAGTGAAGCTTTGATTGTATAGTGCGCATGTTGTACTATTACACGTGTATCCGAAAACCACAAGTTTATGGTATTATAAATTATAATAGATTTATATTGAAATCAAATCACCGATGGTGGCGAGCCATCGCTTTCTCGATAATTCTCCGACGTTTATTAACAAGGGGCTATATAGAACAGGCTATATATGTGAAAATCAATGTGCGGATTAACAATATTATCTTGCTTCATCAAAATCTAACACATTCTACCTGCCCGTATAAGCTACGTAGCGCCGATGTAGTACATATGCGCCGATAAAACCGATAAAAGAAGATACGAAACCGGGGAAATTGGCAGAAAAAAAATGGGGATGATTTTACTCTGCCTTTGAAACCTCCGATATTCGTGTAATAATTGACTCGTACTTCCTTATTTTATCATTGCCAGTTATAGTTTCTAGCATGAAATCGAGTAATTCGATTTTCACCCACATCGAATCCTCAATTTGTTTTTCATTCGTTGATAAACTATTTCGGTTTTTCATAGTTCCTATGGTTACTGAAATTAGGTTATTATTTTAGGAATATTTAATTTTTTCGAAGATTGGAAAAAATTGATTGACCCCATTCAAAAATTATCGAGGGAGTTTGTAGCCTGTTTGAAATTTTTATTTATATTTTACAATTTGGTGTTAAAATATTGTAGGAAAGAAACATTTTTTTTTTCAATTTGGTAGTTCAAAGATAATTGGGCATCGTTGATAACTCCAATTCGAAGAATAATCACAGAATTTATTAGTTCGAAATTTTTTTTTATAATCTACAATTCGGTGTTAAAATATTGTAAGAAAAAAAAATATTTTCTCGTTTTGGCAGTTCAAAGGCAATTGGGCATCGCTAATAACCGCAATTCGAAGAATAACGATGACGTCTATGACGATTCTGAAATTTTCAAAATAATTTATAATTCTTTGAAATGCTAAAAGAAAAACGTTATATTTTGCTTTTCGTCATTTCCGACTGCAATTGACTGCAAATGCGACATATGGCGAGGAGCAAAAGAAGAAGACACTTGGGAAATAAATCGTTACGGGAAAATGAACTTAAAAATATGATTAAAGATGGAAATTGCATAGTTACGGTTTCGTACAAAGTTCCATTAGATTGCATATTATTTGATTAGTATGCCATTACACTACCGGTAGATACATATATCCTCCCAGCTAGAGACAAAGTGTAGCCTTAATCTGCTAGCAGTAGATTGCACCCTGCCACTTTATATTCTTGCAGCCCTCCACCTGTAATGGACGCTAATTATTCACTCAAAGTTCAGGAAAAAACATCGGCAAAAATCGAGTTACAATCGTTTATACCACCTACGGGGAAATCATATTCAGGAAAACCTCCTTCCTACCGAATAACCGTGTCCCTTATTATAATAGATGACGGTCTGTCGTTGGAGCTTATCAACCCCCTCGAAGTGGACGCGAAACGGTTTTTCGCCTGATGGGAATTTTTAATTACAAGTAATAAGTTTGAGTTATCAATTACTGCACCTCCCATTGAAGTGGAATGTAAGGAGAAATTAATTATGAAATTGCATTTACTTTTTATGGGAAGTATAAAAAATGTAAGCCTTTATTTACTAGCAATTGTTCCCAAAAATTCACGAAAATTCAAATTATTCGCAAATATTCGGAAAAATTCGCAAAATTGCAATTTTCCACTTCCAATTAATTTCGTAAATAAAGGATTAAAATTTTGGGGGAAAATAAATCAGGAATTATTTAGTTTCAATTATATTATGTATCATATAATCGACGTAAACGAACGAATCCATTGATTATAATTTGTAATTTCGCTGAGAGCAAGAATTTGGGAAAATTTTTTCCCAAGTATCATTTTTTGATACTTTACAAATATTTTATGACTAGGAAGTTTTTTTTGCTTCCTTACAAAAATTAAAAACATTTTGGAAAAATACTCCCGCCTTGGAATTTGAACACATTTCCTTCATAAAATTGGTGCGAATTTAAAGAAATTCCAGGATTCCCTCAATTTCTTCATTTTTCTCGATCCACACTGAAACTTTCTCTCAGCGAAACAATGGGGTACCTTGTGAATCGGAAGAAGGTGTATCCACCCACATAAATTAACGATCGGTATATATCGCATCAGCTTCTGCACGAATCACATTTCGTATAACGCCTACTGTGCTTTCTGACTTGCAAGCAATTATGGAACGTAGCCTGAAACATTCTGGATTCACCTCACGATCGATCTATTCGATACGGTTTAATTACACGATATCTTCTCTCCCAAAACACGCCCTTTGCCATACATGTAATGACTAAATTGTATACTCTAATTAATTTCCACCTGTATTACCTGAGTCACGTGTACTCGTTGTCAGTTTCTGCAGTTGAAACCCTAACGAGGGAAGAAGCATCCCTGGTAACAAACGGTGGCAAATTAAGAGTAGTTCAAGACTTCCCTTGAAAGTACCCAAAACGGTCGGAAGTCGATGAATTGCCGGTTCCAACGGATCAATTCTGAGATATTTGGACGATATCCAAGCATACAATGCCCATTTTACCATAGAATATGTATTTTTTGATATGGGTTCAATCGTAAATGGTGTTTTAATTAATTTTCATTCATAAATTGACGTGGAATGCAACTCCAATTTTATACCAAGCATTTAAAATTGGAAAAATCATTTATATAAAAAATAATTGACATGTATTTTTTTGCAAAGGGATTTTTCTGTTTCAGGAATTTTTTTGTATTCTTTGTTATTTTTGCACCTATGCAATTTCACTATTTTCCGTCAAAAGTGCATATTTGCAAAAGAATTTTTTTTCAAATTTTCTTGTTTTTGTACCAATACAATTTTATTAATTTTCGTCACGAGCGTATTTTTATTATTTCCTTAGGGAATTTTATTAATTATTTTTCTTCTCATAATCGAGAATTTCGGCATTAGCATCGAATTAACAAAAGACCAGTGAACTCTGAAAATTCGAATTGACTTCCCACCGTTTTATATGTACTTCACAGTGTCCCAGTGTCCCAGGAGCTTCAAAGAATCGCTTGAAAATGTATAATATATTCTGCAGTGTATGAGTTACAACGTTACGTTATGTTATCACGTAAAAGAGTAACCTTTAACATACGTCACAATTTTCTAGTGCCCTAACAAGAGTGTTTCCTTACTTATGGTAATCGTCGATCCTAAATTACATACTATACTCCTACGAAAAATCACATAAAAAAAAGAGAAAAAAATATAAATTCAGGAAAACACAAAAGTCCCACTTTTCCTTGCATTTTGCATTCGAAGACAAAATTCAGGGAAACGTGGGACTTTTGTATTGTCCTGCATTTACCCTTCATTTCTGCATTCGAAGACAAAATGCGGGAAAAAAAAGTAAGAGACAAAATTCAGAATCACACGCCGTACCAATGCAAGTCGATTAGTCCAGTTCCCAAGCATGCACCGGTACCTCGAAACTTGACGCACTTGAGAGACGAATAGCATCTGGATGCGAATGCAATTTTAGCGGACCGGGATTCGATAACTGCATTTTTCGAATCCAATGCCCCTACCCATGCAAAATGCAGAAAATAAATACATATAAATGCAGGAAAATACAAAAGTCCCACATTTCCCTGATGTATTTTGCCGTCGAATGCAAAATGCAGGGAAAAAAGGGACTTTTGTATTTTAAATTTCTTTTCCTCATTTTGCATTCGAAGACAAAATGCAGGGGAAGAAAGCAAGAGAGAAAATACAAAATCGCACGCTGTACCGATGCAACTCGATGCGAATGCAATTTTGGCGGGCTGGGATTCGACAACTGCACTTTTCGAAACCAATGCCCATACTTACGCACAGCAAAATATCAATTGCCGATGAATTCCCTCGAATTGTAAATACGTAAATTCAGTAGGTAAGTAATTTAGGGTTGATCGCCACTTTTTTGGGGAAACCTTAGCGCACACCCTCTTCCTCTCCTCGAGGAAATGCGGAGGGAGATGAAGTTCCTTCGCATCCTCGGGGGAGGAAAGGAAATCTAATAATTGTAAATATATTCCACGATTTGACGGGACCAAGTTCCCACAACTCCCATGTACCTATGATATATAACGATTTTTGATCTCCTGCGCGTCACACTTAGCTTTAGAAGAAAGAACAGGTATGATAAAGGTTGGAAAGCTCTGTTACTTGTCGATCACTTTGCATCGCATCGTACTTTCTATGCACGACGGAAGGAATGTGTTTACTTTTTGAATTTCGTTTACTTTGTTCGACCACAGCCGTTAACACACAGCTATTTCGAGAATGCAGGCCGATCTTAACATTGCGCTAATTGTTTCATTTCTTCAATTTATCCGTCCAACGATTTCCCAAATTGCGTGAAACGCTAATTCGTCTTTCGCTGTACCAACAGGGCAAATTCTTCTCCTGCAACGACGGATCGAAAATGACCGAAGCCGAGTGTCAGTGAGTAGCAATTTTGGACCCACCGGTTGCCCAAAAAATCAGGAAGGTAGTGACGATTCGTTTTTTTATGATTTCAGGGGAACCTATCTCGTTTTTGAGAATGGAAATATCAACAAACCCCTGATCAAAGACAGACAATGGGTCAAAAATCGGTTCCATTTCGACGACGTTGCAAAAGCGATGTTAACGCTCTTCACCGTGTCCACGTTCGAGGGGTGGCCCAAGTGAGTAAATTTTTTGTTATATATTTTTCAAAATATGTGAATGCGTTGTAACTAAAATTTCGAGTTTAGAAAAAGTTGAAAGTTGTAAGGAAATTTGAAGTGATTTTAAGTATAACTAGAGTAAAAAAATAATTGAGTAATTAATTATATAGAAACAATTTATTAATTCTTGGGTATGCCAAATTATCAAATTACCAAATTAGCAAATTACCAAATTAGCAAATTACCAAATTAGCAAATTACCAAATTAGCAAATTACCAAATTAGCAAATTTCCAAATTACAAAATTACCAAAACACCAAATTATCAATTTACAAAATTACCAAAATACCAATTTACCAATTTACCAATTTTCCAAATTACAAAATTACCAAATTACAAAATCACCAAAATACCAATTTACCAAATTACCAAATTACCAAATTACAAAAACACCAAAATACCAATTCCAAATACGCTGCATTTCCTGTATTCTGTAATTATTCCAAAGCAATGCTAAATCTATACGAATACGATAAATATCGAATCGTGAGTGACGTACATTAGGCGAGAGCATATCCGGGAAGATCCTGCTGGATCTCAGCGGATCCACTTGATTTCAACCTGAAGTTTACTCGAATCCGTCTATCCCTCTAACTCTCCAGAAACCCCGAGATTGCATTTCCGGGGATTACCTGTTGCATTTGACGGGACCCCAGCAGATTCGAACAGATTATTCCGGTTCTCGTAGCATCTAATTACACCTAATTATTTATGCATATTTTTGTTTCCCACAGTTTGCTGTACGTGTCGATCGACTCGAATGCCGAAGATCGTGGGCCAGTTCACAATTTTCGGCCGATCGTGGCGGCATATTACATCATTTACATCATCATCATCGCATTCTTCATGGTCAACATCTTCGTGGGTTTCGTCATCGTCACGTTCCAGAACGAGGGAGAACAGGAGTACAAAAATTGCGAGCTCGACAAGAACCAAGTAACTCGGTTTTAGAAAATTTAGTAATTTTCATATGAAAGTCGTTGGATAATTATTGAGAAGGAATTAGAATTATAAATTAATTGTAACATGTTTATTTACTAAACATGTGGAAGAGATTTTGTAAAATATAAATTCGGCAGAAAATGGAGAAAAAGAATTTCCAAAAAAAAATGCAATTCCAATTACACTTTCTTTTCTTGTTCCAGCGAAATTGCATAGAATTCGCGTTGAAGGCGAAACCGGTACGTCGTTATATCCCGAAACATCGAATACAGTACAAAGTCTGGTGGTTCGTCACATCGCAACCATTCGAATACACGATATTTATCCTTATCATGATCAACACCGTCACCTTGGCAATGAAGTTCTACCGGCAACCGGAGTTTTATACGAATGCTCTCGACGTACTCAACATGATCTTCACCGCCGTGTTTGCACTCGAGTTCGTCTTCAAGCTGGCGGCTTTTCGATTTAAGGTAGAAAGATAGAAAAATATTGGGTTTTCCGGAAAAGTGGAAAATTACCTAAAAAAGAGCGACCCAATAGTTACATTTCATTTTGGTCCAGTCTGTTATGTGCAAAAATGAAAAATTGTCGTTTCCAGACACATTTTCTTTCTTTTTTATATCAAAAGACGGAATCAGTCTTTATATAAAAAAAGAAAATTATGAAAATCGAGGCAGGCGTGGAAAAAAGGGTGAAATTCACTACGTTGAAAAATTGTACCGAAATATAATTATTATTTATAAATTTCCAGAATTATTTCGGCGATGCCTGGAACGTCTTTGACTTTATCATCGTCTTGGGAAGTTTTATCGATATCGTTTGTTCGGAAGTTAACGTAAGTATTTTGAAAAACAATTATTCAGTATTTATTTTAACAAAAAATCAATTTGTTAAATCAGTAGCTCCAACTCGAATTCTGTGAATTTTGGGAATTGGGAAATTTTTTTACATCTCCACTGACTTTCAATTGCAGCCGGGTTCGAATTTCTTTTCTATCAACTTCTTCCGACTATTTCGCGTGATGCGTTTGGTCAAGTTACTGAGCAGAGGCGAGGGCATAAGAACGTTGCTCTGGACTTTCATCAAATCCTTCCAAGCCTTGCCTTACGTAGCTCTCCTTATCGTCATGCTGTTTTTCATCTACGCCGTAATTGGGATGCAGGTGAGTCTCTTAATCGTCATCCAAATCACGGATTGAGAGACAACCCCCTTTTTATGCGTTTGACATTTCATTTTTCATAAAAAAAAAAAACAAGTTTTATTCTCCATCGGTCTGTTTCACAGGTGTTTGGAAAAATTGCCATAAAAGAGGAAACGGAGATTCATCGCAACAATAATTTCCAGACGTTCCCGCAATCGGTTTTGGTCCTGTTCCGATCCGCGACAGGTATTCAATGACACCCGTATTCAAGGGGTTCATCCTAAAATCGTTAAATTGCATTTTGCGCTTGCCATTGATTTTTCAATTGGGCAGGTTTGAAATTTGACTTTCCTTGCAGGTGAAGCTTGGCAAGAAATTATGCTGGATTGCTCAGCGAGAGGCCCGGAGGTTTCCTGTGACCAACATAGCGACGAAGCCAATAGTACGAGTGGGTGTGGCTCGGATATCGCCTTTCCATACTTCATATCATTTTATGTCCTCTGCTCTTTCCTAGTGAGTCTTCTCGATTCAATTGCACACGAAATTCGATTTTATCGTGGTCTCACAGAATGAGACTGCAGTAGAAAATTCGTAACATTGACAAATTTTTTTTGCAATAGTTTATATATAAAATAATAAACTCGAAGCCTCATTGTAAAATCTCATTTGATTATTGGCTGTCACTTGATTTCGTTATTTTACGTCACAGGCGCACGTTTATTATTTTTTATAAAAATTTTCAAACCACTGCGATCAATTGGGGTTCGCAATTTTTTATATCTGCTATTAAACTGCACCCTTCACCCCTTCCGGTACGATTTAATAATGAAAAACTTTGCACGAAATAGCTATTTAATTTTCATTTTATAATTTTTACATATTCTTAATTAATATCCATTTTTGCATATTGTTAAATAATATCAAAATTAATGAAAAACCAATGACGAGCCAGACTCGTCATTTTACCGGAAGGGGTTAATGATTATTTTTATTAGCAGCGTTTGCTTGGAATTTCAATTGCTTGAAATCTGTAGATTGACGCGAATCACGTGTAATTTCCTTGCAGATCATAAATCTTTTCGTGGCCGTCATCATGGACAATTTCGATTACTTGACGAGAGATTGGTCGATTTTGGGACCGCATCACTTGGACGAATTCATTCGACTTTGGTCCGAATACGACCCGGACGCTAAAGGACGAATCAAACATCTCGATGTCGTAACGTTGTTGCGGAAAATATCGCCTCCTTTGGGTTTCGGAAAATTGTGTCCACATAGGGTTGCTTGCAAGGTTCGGTACTTTCACGTTACGTATTTTAATTGTTAACGCGCCTTCGAACTGGCTAGAGCGAAAATAAAATTTATTGGAGGAAAAAGTTTCCTGTAATTATTATCGGGAAATTTCTCTTTCACAATTTTCGATATCGTATTATTTATTTAATTTTCGTGTCGAATAAAAAGGGATTTAATATCTCTATGGAATTTACTTTGGGTCAACCACAGCCCTAATTTTTTTATCTGGAATTTTCTGTATCCGTATTTAATAATAAATAAAAATTCCCTAGAATTTCATCATCGGTGTTAATTGTAAAAAGAATTCGATAGAAACGTTAACTTTTTTATCGAATTTTGTTTACAATTAATATCGTCGATAAAATACTAAATAAAATATATACTCTTACAGGTAATGAATTTTTATTTATAATTAAATATAGATATACGAAGTTCCAGATAAAAATGGAAGCTACGATTGACCCAAAGTAAAAACTAAATTCGGTAGGGACATAAATTCATTAATATTCTACAAAAAAAAACAATAAATGATGTAAAACGGAATTTTTCGAATTTTTTCATTTTCTCTATTCATCTCTGGTCCACTTTTCAGAGACTGGTGTCGATGAACATGCCATTGAATAGCGACGGTACCGTTCTGTTCAATGCAACGCTATTTGCTGTCGTGAGAACGTCGTTGCGAATCAAAACCGAGGGGAATATAGACGATGCGAATGACGAATTGAGGAAAGTGATCAAGAAGATATGGAAGAGGACGAGTCCGAAGCTTTTGGACCAAGTGGTTCCACCGCCGGGTGTCGACGACGAAGTCACTGTTGGCAAATTTTACGCGACTTTCCTCATTCAGGACTACTTCCGCAGATTCAAGAAACGAAAGGAGCAAGAAATGAAGGACGGCGATCAGGGTTGCCATAATACCGTAACTTTACAGGTAAAGGGAACGAAGCCACTTTTTTTTTCTACATTTTTCCTTTGGTCCGTGAACGTAAATGCACGTTTTTTTTTCATTTTATGTGCAACCAGGCTGGTTTGAGAACGCTACACGAAGCTGGACCAGAACTTAAACGAGCCATTTCCGGTAACTTGGAGGAACTGATGAACGACAACCCGGAACCAATGCACAGGGTATAAAAAATATATAAAATTATATAACCACCGTATCAACCCTTCGACTGGCAAGAAATTGAGACAGGACAAAAGTTCTTTTTCTGCGAACTTAACTTCTCCAGACTTTGAAAACCAATGAAGATTCTATAAAGTATTCGCAATAATAGAAAATTATGAAGTTTTTGAGAGCGAGCAAACAAGCAGTTGCCTCTCGAAGTTTTTAGGTCAAACCGATATCGATTGACTCGATTCACGTAATTTCTGTTGGTTTCCTGTTCATTCAACTTCTCCAGACTTTGGAAAACGCTGGAAATACTATGAGATGTTCGGAATAATAGAAAATTATGAAATTTTCGAGAGCAAACATTTGCCTCTTGGAGTTTTTAGGTCACGCGAATATCGATTCACTGGAATCACGTAATCCCCATTGTTTTCTTATTTTCAGAGAAATCATTCGCTGTTTGGCAGCGTGTGGTCCAGTATGAGGAAAGGTCATCACAGCTTCCACAGAGCGAAATCCCTCAAAGTGAATTCCACGACTACCAAGGTAGTAGAGTTTCGTTGCTCTTTGTTTAAAAATCGATAGAGAAAAATTATTCTTTTTTGTTTCTTTGACTTTCGTTCTTCCTCTTTGGGATTTTAGTTTTAAATTTGTTCTTTGTGTTTTGCAACAACCGATAACGCTTCGGTAGGGAAATTCCTACACAGTATGGAATATTAATGAAATGTTTGTCGACATGGGTTAAAATATGCCAAAGATCTTTTGAAATATTCATATCCCCTTAAAATGAGGTGCAACAAATATTATTGAAAGGTTTCATAAATATTTACTAACATATTTCACGAGACGAGATGTTGCTGGAATATTTGCGTAATATTTTATCGCGAGTGTTGACAAACTTATCTTTGTCGAATATTTCAAGAATATTTGAGAAATCTTGGGCGATATATTTTTTGAAAGATTTCGCGTATTCGCGAAGCGGAAAATCCGGCGTCAGGAATTTTTAATCCCGTATCGGGAAACTTCGACGAGCGTTTAAGTGCTTTTGACTATAATCATTGGTTTTTCTTTTTTTTTTTTTTGACGTGTTATTGGGTCGGTGTTTTCGGGGCACCTAGTTGAGAGGCGAATGAACTTCGCACGTGGTTAAGTGCAGTTTCGGACTCTGGTCGTAATGCCATCGATCAGACTTCAGCATTTATTAAATGCAGTTTAGGTCATACAGTCCCTTGAAAAAGTATACAAGTTTCTGTGTTTTTGCAAAAACGAAAATTCAATTTTTCTCCTGGAATGATCGATTGTAGAATTTTGAGAAAATTGATGTGACGTCTCCTTTTTTAAATTGCATATGCGTTTATTTTACAGACTTCGCCAACCAACTCTGACTTCCTGCCGTATTCGTCACTGCAGAAAACCATTGGTATCGATTCCAACCAAATTACAGCGAGATCTCATCAAGTGGTACCAAATGTAGCAGGGTAAGCTCCTTACGTTATCGTGAAATTGAATGGATGAACGATTATATTTGTGTACTGATTACAATAGACCCAAATTGAGTCAATTACAATTTTCTGCATTTTTCGGATTAAATTTAGAAAAATCAATAGCAATTTTTTGAAGCAAAGGAAAAATACATACAAAAATAATCCGCGACCCGAATATCTCTATATCTATAATATCGTCCAATTTATACTAGTAACTTTTCCTAAAAATCCATAATTCAAAAAAATTGTTCATCCAATTAAAAATTACTGTCTTTTTCTAGACTACAATTATAAAAATGAAGTATCATACAAAATATTGACCAATTCGGGCCAGCAATTGTTATTTTATTAAAATTCCATAATTAGAAAGGTCTTTTTTTTTATTCCCGTTCGTTACCATTTACGTCCTTTTCCACGTAAACGTATTTTTACACGTAAAGTGGGTAAAAATAAAACCCAATGATTATCTTCCAAAGGAAAATAAATAATGCCTTCACCGAAGGGAATTCGTTTCTATGATACCCCCGGTATTTCTAACAAAGGAATTTTCATAAAATATCAATTGTTATGGTATATTGTAATGAAATCGTCTCCGTTGCATGTACTAATAAAAATTTATTTCTGCAGTGGATTAAGCGATACAGCGATGAACCAGTTGGGCTTAGATCCAAGATTAGCCGGGGCTGAGGAAAATATTCCCTTAAGGCCACTTGCTGTATTTGGACAGCAACCAAATTATCAAACTGCATACAAAGTCATCGAGTAAGTAGCTCATTTTCAATTGCCACAAGATACTCTACCGAATTACTGTCTCTCAACTGTTTCTTTTCCCTTTCCTATTAAGTTGCCCGGATGTCATTCTATGGATTACTATATTATACTACATACAAATTTTTCGGTGGTGTTTTTTAGTGCATGAACAAATATGCATTGATATTTATCGTCGTTTTCTTTATATTCTTTTGAGTTCTTCTCTCGTCGTTCTTCTGTCTTTCTTCTTCTCTCAATCTCTCAAAATTGTACTTCAAATTCACGGTCTTTCTTAGGTACACCTCTTATTATTTTCCTTCATTTCGTGATCTTTCTTTGTTGTTTCAAAAGTTATTATTGTTACACGCCACGTTTACGTGTGTTTTCTTCTCCGTTTAAGCGAGTGTCTCAATGGGCAATTTTTTCAGCAAATTAGCTATCTGGATTTGCAGTTAGAGGAAGTACAAGTTTCGAGAAATTATAGAATGTCTTTCTTTTTGAGATTTCTACGTTAATTTTTTTTAATTATTACCACCAAGTATCAGAAACCAAAGGAGATTTTTTTGTGTTAAACCATTCACGAATTCCATTGAATTCCTGTAAATTGTGTTCATCGAATTCCTTGATTTTTTGTATATTAACTCCTTTTAAAAATGGGCTTGAATCAGGAAATGCCTGGGAAAGGTAACAAAGAATCTTAAAAAAAAATATATTTTTCCCCACGAGTCAGTAGAATTCATGTGAAGTTTTTTTTTAGAATCATCGATATTAGATCCAATACATATTAATTAGTTCCTCGGTGATCATCACTGTTTATTTATTACCATTCTACGCTTCTCTTTCTTGTCATACATTTCAGTGGACCAGGTAGCGGTAATTATCTCCATCCAAATAGCGAATATGGTAAGATTCATTTAGGGTTTACAGCAAAGTTTCAGCATTAGCTGTGTCTGTGACATGATGCCATGCCTTGAATGAACTTCGATCTTCGTTGCCGTTGCTTACTTACATTTGCTTGCTTGCATTGCGTTTTCATCCCCCACTACTATATTTCACTGGTTATCGACACAAACGGAATACTCGGAGTGCTTTTCTTCCCAATTTTATGGAAAACTATAAACCACTTGCAGTTAGAACAAGGAAACACAGGAACGAACATGGTCACGTCTACTTACAAACTTTACATTTTTATCCATAAATTTTACAAATATCCTTAAAAAAAAGGTGTTTATAAAAATTTTAAAGAAAACAATAAAGATGCACTCATGGCGAAAAATAAAAAACCAGCAGAAAATTTTGAAATGCAATATAAGACTCATTTCATTTGGTTGCTAAAATATTTGGATATTTATGATTTTCTATATTGATCATGCAAATGCAAAATCAATATAGAAAATGATAAATATGCAAATATATTTTTTTTTATATTAGAAACATAATGATACTAATTTTCTGAATATGTACCTACTAGTTGTCCCATTAATTTCATAATTTTACGTCACGAGCGCATGTTTATTATTTTTTACAGCAATTTTCATAATGTTTCTTTTTTTCTTCTCAGTGTATAATATTTGGTGAACCATTTCATGCTACCCCTGCCTCTGCATTCTTATCAGTCTTATCATTTTTAAACCTTTTGCTCTTATTTATTTCTTTATCTTGGATCAAATGTCTCGAAGACTCATAGAATACCCCGTATTTTCCGATCGCACAAAATCCATCAGAGATTCTCAAAATGCTGATTCGATTTTTCAGATGTATAGCCGATCTTTCTTTGTATCCGGAGCGCTATGTGGATGATAGCATGTAATCGCACACATGTACCAGTAATTATCAAAGCGATTGTGGAAAATATTGCGAGAAAATATGGATTTATTCCATATTTTGACTCGAATCCAATGAAATTCCTATTTTATGAAATCAGTCACTTTTGTAATCACTGGTGTCTATAGAAACCACGAATTCCTGGATAAACTGGCCCCTTTCGTGGTCCCTTTACTTTCATTTTCAACTATTTGTACAAAGTCGATCCTGGTGAAATATCATTGCAAGCAAATTTCTCCCGTTTTTGCATGCGTTTAGTTTTGTTCTTTGTAGCGAAGCTTCCTCGTTTTGGCTGCTGCACGTGGAGCCTGTTTTTTCTTTTTCTTTTTTTATATTAGGAACCGATACCGATATTGTGCTTAAGCGCAGCTCTGACTTACTTCCGATCGTCCCCCAATCGTCCCGACGTATCGCAGTGATTGGAAACCTCGAAATCTCGATTATTTTGGATTCAAAGGGACTCAAAATCTGAAACCTCTTTTTTCGTTTTTTTTTTTAATTATTTGGGAATAAAAATCTGTTCCGAGCTCAAGGGGTCGGCATTTTCTCGCCATTAATTTCCTATTTTCTTGAATTCCCAAATTTGTCTGCCTTATTTTGCAACTGACAATTTGAGTCATTGATCAGAATTTGGAAATTTCAATTGGAATTCGATTATTCTACCACATACACAAATTTCTGAAATATTTATGTATTATATTTTTAAAAAAAGTCAATTTCCAATATTTTCGTGGCACAAAAAATTACCCCTTAGCCATCTCCAAGGGGGTCAATATTTTTTGTTGCTCCAGTTTTTTTCATATTTTGCCCCTAAATTTCTCATCTTTTGTCCCTAAATGTACGAATTTTCTCCTTTTTGGGAACCCGGTTGCGATTCGGATCGATATACCCTGTACGTACGATTCGGGACGATTGGGGGACGATCGCACTCCTGGGGTCCTCCGGACTAACAGTACTAAGGGTTGTTGGGAATGTGCGTTTGTTTCGCTGCTCGAAGCAGTCTTCAGGACGGAATCGAGCGGCAGTTGACGCCACCTGCACCTCCATCAAGAAGAAATCCACCCCCGTCTGCTACCGTCACCACTACGTTCACTGTTACAACCACGATGACTACAACCACGAAGACTATATCAACGACAACCAGCACGAATACCTCGACAACCGCGACCAGTCCAAGTCCTGCTTCTTCTTCTTCTAACGGGGCTGCGCGTTACTATTCCTATACGGCTCGGGGATGCTGTGTCGATTGTGCCGTCTGGAGCAATCACGGTATGAAATTAGATACCCGCGACTCGGATGCACCCATTCCTCTACTGGACAAAATTTCTTTTCTTTTTTTTTTTATTAATCGAGCCTTGCCAGGTGTAGGGTAATTTCTGTGGTCTGGTATATAGGTTGTTTTTTTTTATAATAAAGCGTTCGGTGGCGCATACCGTACTGTAGAAATTACCCTACCCCTGGTAACGGTGGTAACGCTGCACTTGGGAGCCTATACCGCACTGTAGAAATTACCCTACGTCTGGTAACGATCAAAACCTGGTCAGATGGTCATTAATTTTCGTATTTAAGCAGATTTCAACAGATTTCAACGTAAAATCTGAATTGTCGAATTTTTATTTTTGGATGCGAAACCCCCAGGATCCCAATACGCAAGCATAAAAAAATCCTAATGCGAAAATTCGCAATGAAAAGTGGTACCCAATAATGGGCATTTTTCCCATTTTACCCAGACCTTATCTAAAATCTATTAATTCGGTTTCAACACTATTTCCTAAATAAACCCATACCCCATAGACACCCAGGATTAATGGAGGAATGGGCGCACTTCCTGATTTTCGCATCTCCACCATCGGGATAATTTTACCATCGAGCCAAAGCTGGAGCTACGTTCCATTTTTTGTTATCCTCGAAATTGTCGCTCGAGATGAAAAACAAAAAGGAAACGCTAACTCCAGCCAGCACACGGATGATGTCTTTATCTATGTGTGCGCAGCCATAGATAAACACGACGACGACGACTCATCCCCGGAGAGCGACTCGAGTTCCTCCGGGAGGAAAAACCTGGAAAGCGGATCCAAGTCTCGAGGCTCGTCTCGTCGTGCTCAGCGACGTCGATTCGATGGTTCCGGCAAATCCTCGTCGTCCTTTAAACGTAACGATACCGGAGAGAGTGCCACTGCCGGTCGTACCGTGGCCAATGGCCTGAAATTGGCCCAGACGCAAGCGATAGCGGTCGCCGGTTTCCTCGCGGACGTTGACTATCGGCAATGGCGCGACTGCGAATCTTGCTTCTCGCATAGAGCTTCGTTCCATGGCAGAGGTGATTGACGATTGATGATTACTTTGGTCAAAAGGGACACGATGCTCTTCCTCCTTCCGGCTACGGCCGATTCTCGATTCACGTTCTTTTTCAGTTCCGTGCACTTCCTTAGACGCGATTCCGTACTTTCGATCTGTCCCTCGCTCGCTCTTGCAGCTTCCGCGAGCTTGCGATTTTCGGGAGGTTCCTTTTGGGCTGTTAGAGGACTTTGTTTTTCGTTTTGTTGTCACAAGTTTCTTTGATGCAACCGTTTTCTTTATTTTTTGGAGCAAAGAAGAGCAGAGACAATTTTTGTTTTCTCGTTTCATTAGTTAGAGTTGCAGTTATTAGCCAATGCAGCTTTTTGAAAATGGGTAATGGGTCCTTGCAATTAGTGAATTACAGATTTTCGTTTTTGGAAAAATCTGTAAATCCCAAAGCAGGAAAATCGCTTTTTCCTGCTTCAAATCTGAATTTCAGCAATTATTGGTAATTTTATATTTCATTTTCTCAATTGAGCTTTTTCATGCAAACCTAAACTAAGATTATGGGGGAAAAAATTGGGAAATTTGAATCTTCCATAAATTTACAAAATACAAGACTTCTTTGGCTTTCTAAGAATTGGTTCATTTCGTTTGCAATTGTTGGAAAATTTGAAGCTTCCGCAAATTTGCAAAATACAAGAGGTTCCTTTGGTTTTAGAGAATTCATTCTTTTCGTTTGCAATTATTGGAAAATTCGAAACTTCCACAAATTTACAAAATACAAAACTTTGGCTTTCTAAGAATCGATTTTTTTCGTTTGCAAAAATTGGAAAATTTGAAGCTCCCGCAAATTTACAAAGTACAAGAGACTCCTTTGATTTTTAGAGAATTTGTTCTTTTCGTTTGCAGCAACTTTCTTGAACGTAATCGTTTTGTTTTATTTCTCTTTTATCGCAAAAGCAACCAGGAAAATTGCATCTTTTGATTTCCCAATTGGAATTTCTGAGTTGCTGTTTACCAGAGGCTGCAGCTGCAGCGGCTTTGAAAGCAAACTAACAGTAGCAGAAAAGCATTTGTTAAGTAACACTGGGATGCTCAGTGGGACATTTTTCACCCCTTTTCGATTAGTTTTCCTTCTTCTTCCAAAAATATTTCGGATTTTCTGGCTTTTCATTATTTTTGATAATAATTGATTGGGCAAAAGCTCGAGAAGCCACGGGCGAGTAAAAAATAATTACTCTATTGGCATCCACGGGGTGAAAAATCTCTGGGCATCCTAGAATTGAGACGAGCAAGGAGGAAATGCATTCCAGCAATTTCATTTCCCCGGTTTTTCGACTGCAGTTGTAAGCTAAACTCGCATGTAGTGCCGCTTTCCATGACTAACGCGATTAATTTCTTTATTTTGAGCGACATGTCGAGAAGCTTGAAGAGCACGCAAGCTCAAAGCTCGCGAACGCAAGTAAAATGTCTTCTTCTTGTACCAGTTTCCTGGGCCAGGGAGAGCAACGGTAGTGTCGGTGCCGAACGTTTGTCCCACAGCTTGCCAGGAAGTCCGGCTGATCGGAAACCCAATTTCGAAGTCATCGGAAGCGCGGAGAGTCTCGTCGGAAGGGTAATTTTGCATTTCCTAATTTTTCTTCACGCTTTGCCCTCCAAGAAAAACGTTAGATTATTTTTTAATTTTCAGTAATTATTTTAGACCATCGATTTTTAGGATTTTTAGGATCATTGATGTATCAGAAAAAATTGGAAAATGAAGATTTTTTAAAGTATCGGTAATTAGGACTTTTAAAATTAAAAAATTGCAACATTAATGAGTTGTCTGATCAAAAATCTTTGGAAATTGGCTATGGTATTTTTTTTTGGAAAAATTTGCTACCAATCAAAAATTGACTTTTTTGGAATTTTTTATCTAATTATTGAGGTATCAGAAAAAATTCGAAAATGAAGATTTTTTAAAACGTCGATAATTAAGACTTTAAAAAATTTTTAAATTGTAACATTAACAAAAAGTTGCCTGATCAAAAATCTTTAGAAATTGGCTTTGTCAATTCTTTTAGGAAGAATTTGCTACTAATGAAAAATTGACTTTTTTGGAATTTTTCATTTAATTATTCATGTATTAGAAAAGAAATGGAAAATAAACATTTTTTCAAAGCATCGGTAATTAAGGCATTGAAAAATTTTTGAATTTCAGAAATTGCAAGATTGATAAAAAATTGCCAAAATTCCTTGAAAAAAAATAATGAAATTTCATTTACTGGTATAATTAAAAAACCGTTTTGGGAAGATTTTGGTTTCAAATTAAAATTACTGCTTGGATTTCAACCAAAGGAGCTTTGATTCTACCATAATAGGAGATATCATTTAACCAACATTTCGAATTTCTAAAAAAAAACTTTACTCGTGTTCCTGCAGGTACTCGTCGAGCAGGGTCTGGGCAAATTCTGCGACCCAGCCTTCGTGAGATACACCTCGAGGGAGATGCAGGAAGCTCTGGACATGACTCGAGAGGAGATGGATCAAGCCGCTCACCAGCTGCTGCTCCAGGAACGCAGGGGCCAGCCTCTGAGCTTTCAGCTGCAGCAGGGAACGGACCAACAGTGGAACCAGCACTCTCCGTATCAAAGAAACCAGCAAACGATAGCTTATCAGCCACTGCAGGAACAGCCGATGCATCCTCAGCCAGCGCAGCAGCAGCAGCAGCAGCAGCAACAACAACAGCAACAACAACAGCAACAACAATTGCAAATGCAACTGCAGCAGCAGCAGCAGCAACAGCAACAGCAGCCACCGTCTTAGCAGCAGGAACTCATGCGCTACAAACGCGTTACTTCTATTTGAATAACCAGAGAAACGGATTTTTTTTTTGTTATGGCGTCATGGGGAAAAAAATCACAATTTCTGGTGTGAAAATGCATGAGATCGTATTTGAATTTGCAATTTCGTCGTGGTTCTAGTCGACGACGACTTATTTTTCGAGGACAAGGTAAAAGTTACATGAAGTAACTAACTCTCACGCTCCGAAATCGTCCCATCGGCTTGGCCGGTGGTTCTTTGTGTTCCAAAGTCACGTTGATTCGATGGAAAAATCAAATTCATCCGAAAAACGAAAGGAAAGGAAAAGGGAAAGGAAAAATCTTGCGGAAAGAGACAAAAAATGTTTCACCTTCTCGATGGAATTGCGAAATTCTGTAACGAAGACGCGAATTAATTAGTAGAAGAAGAAACAGTTCCAGTTCTTTCTTTTCTCCTTGTTAGGTCTGAAGATAATCTCCCTTTCATTTTTGGAATATTTCGAACAAACGGGTTTGACCACTTTTACATGGTCAAATTTTTTTTTTGGATTCCTTTTAGCAACGAGTTGAATTGTTCGTTTTTCGAGAGGACAGAGAATTTTTGGAATATTTACGCTGATTCGCCACAATTCGAACTCTCGGGTTCTAATCATATATTTTCATTTGTTTGTTTGTTTCGCTGCTAGTCGATTTAAGTAAATACAAGATAAGTACCGTAGAAATTCATCTTTCCTCGTATTTAGAATCTCCAGGGATTATTTTGTTTGCGACCTTTTGAGGAATTCAAACTGGCAATTCTGAGAGTGGTTTTTTGCACGGGAATGAATTTGCAAAATCTGAGAAATACTAAAATTCGATTTTGCGATTCATCGCTGCGTTTCACAGTTTTTTTTTTGGATTTCCAATGAATTTCGAGAGGGTACGAAACTGTGAAATACCGCAAACGTGTAATAAGTCATTCGACGCGAAGCGAATAATTTGGTTTTAGTGTTTTGTAGGATTTTAAAAATCCCAAACATGTACCCGAACCTCTCGTCAGAAACACGAGATTCGTTTTTCTCAAGCCGCTTTCACGTGATTTTACGTTTGGCTGATTTTTTTTGCGTGAAATTCACTTGGAAACGAAAAGTCGTTTTTGATTAAAAAATACAGGGGTTGTGTTTTCTTTGTATTTATATTTTTTAGAATGGGAAAATCTCAGATTTTTTCGCTTAGAAATTAAGAATTCTCGAAAGGGATTTGAGGAAATTAAATATTTTGTGGAAAAATGGCAAAATAGTCAATCTCTTTGAAAAAATTGTAACTTTCAGGAAAAAAGAAAAGAAAAGTAAAATTTACACGGTGTAGAGAAGGAATTTTCAACTTTTTTCTTCCAGAATTAGCATTTTTTCAAATTAATATTAATTATTTAAGATTGAAAAGGGAACTTGAAAAAATTCAATTTTTAGTGAAAAAATATTCCCAGAGTTGTAAGGAATTTTTCTCGCTTTTCATTTGTTTGGTTTTATCTTGGAAGAAAGCAATACAAATTTATTTAGTCAACACTCGGGAACTACGGAAAAGGGAAATGGTACTTTGCGTTTCCAAGTGATCTGCGAAAAGTGAGCCAAGTGTGAAACGCATAAAAAAAACGGTTGCGGCAAAGAAAAACAAACCGTTTGCGAGTCAAAGAACCAAAGTTAATAAAATAAAATAAAATAAAAAATAAAGAAATCCAAAAACCGGAAGATTTCTTGAGGAGTACTTTTTGCTTTACAAAAGGACGTCCTTGAGATATCTGAATGTAGAATTAAGCGACGACTAGACATTGATTAAAAAGCTAAATGAAGATAAAGAGAATCTCTAAGTTTACAAGATTGTTGAGAAGCCGAAGAATAGCAATTTGAAGATGAAATGTGAGAATGATTAAGTATCCTTATGATTGTTAATCGCATAATTGTGTCCTTCTTGAACTTCTATGTTGTTACATTATTGCTCTTAAGTCTAATTATGATTACCATTAATTGCTATACTATAATTCATGTCATTTATTATTCTACTATTCGTATGATGGATTATAGATGAGATAACAAGTGCCTAAGTATCTAATAAACTTCTTTCGGACCAGAGAAGACTTTTATCAACGTAGCCAAAGTATGATTACTATGCGAATAATTAAAAGAAAAATTCAACAAAAAAAAAACATAAAATTGTTGCGAGTCGAGTAATGTAATACTACGATATTGTAACGATAGGCATTGTGTATATATTTACATATACATACGTGCGTATTATATATATATGTAAATATATATGAAATATTATGTATACATATTATACATAACATATAAATAATTGTATACGTGTGTAAAGAAAATACGTGTGCGCGTTAGAATGAATGATAATAATTATACGTTATTATATGCATGTCACGCACATTTTCATTTTACGGAAACGCTCTCGTCATAAATTACATGTACGGAAAAAATTGCAATTATGCAATCCAAGGGTAGGAATCGTGCAAAACTAGGAAAATTTAAAAATTACTACTTTTTCCTTTTTTACAATTTTCCACCTAATGGTTTTGGATGATTTGTTATTATTGCAACGTTCTCGCCTTGTTATTAAAATTCACTTTTTCTGACAAAATTTTCCAAACCGTCTAAACAATATAATATACATTTATCAATCATTTATGCAAAAGATAGCAACAAAAGAAAGAAAGAGGTGTGAGATGCGGACTAAAAACCTTCCGAAGTAGATAACAAAAAATGGGAAAAAAGGGATCATATTTTCCATGAGAATTTTTAAAGAGCAATTTTGACAATTCGTAACTAATGCGAGTAGCGTAAAGCTTCGAATTAATGATAATCTATTGAAAGAAAACTCTACGCCGTTTGCCAATGTAACTCTGTCTTCTTTCTGTACCAGATATTGTTTTTTCTTATTGTTAATATAAATACTCGTCGTATAGTATTTTATACCGTCGAATAGGTAATCGTAAATTTACACCATCGAATACTATGATAGCACATTTTTTGACATCTCTATTTACGTAGAACGACAAGCTCTTATGTAACGCAACAAAGTATGCGTGTATAAAGAAAAAAAAAGACCAAACATTCTAATTAAGAGACTGATGATTAATTTAGGAATCAAAGGTGATCGTTTCGAGACACTTTCGTACTCGATATTCCTTGAGGTTTTTGACTATCGATTTTTAGGATTCGGTTCCTAAAATTTCCACTTTCGAACGTTCTGTCGAAATCCAATAATTTATGTATTAGACAAAACGGGCATTTCTCGTCTCAAATTAGGAAAATCATGTTTCTCATTGTTGCTGCATCCGCACAAAAAAAATATATATTACGGCATCTCACACGTTTTTGCGACTATCGTTTGCTTTTCAGAATCAGAGAAATCCGAACTTTGAGAATTGTAACTTATGACGATTGCGATGAAAACTCTTCGGAAATTTCAAATCTTTTGATTAGTGTCGTTGGATGTTACAGAATGAAAATATTCATAATAATATTCAATCGCTATCTAAATATTATCCTTTTTTTCAATTTGTTTCTGACCAAAAATCTTTAGAAATTGGCTTTGGCATTTTTTTTTAAATTTGGTACCAATCCAAAATTGATTGTTTTCGAATTTTTTACCCAATTATTTATGTATTAGAAAAAATTAGAAAATGAAGATTTTTTCAAAGCATAATTAAGACGTTTAAGAATTTTCGATTTTCAGAAATTGCAAGATTGACAAAAAAATTGCCAAAGTTCCTGGAAAAGAAAAAATGAAATTTCGTTTGCTGCTATAATTAAAAGACCTTTTTGGGAAGATTTTGGTTACAAATGAAAATTACTGCTTGGATTTGAAATACATGAAGTTTGATTAAAGAATTTTCGAAATCATCCTAACCATCTGTAAATTGCATACGATTATATATAGTCAATGGATTCTTTTCGGTAAAAACAGAGTGTGGTTTTGGTAATTTAAACGATTATCAACGTGATTAAGAAAAAAACATTGTGCAGAGGGCGATTGTATAAATAAATTGAAGATTGGAGCATTCGTAAAAAAAGAAGAGAAGGGGCAAAGGAAGGTCTTGATTTACCAGATATGAACATATAATCATTGTAATAAGTGTAAAAAAACAACATTATAGAAATAATAAATTCTTATAAGCCGTTAATTTATTTCTAGGAAATTTTACACATCTTTTACCTCAATAATAAGGTATCTTATTGTAAAGTTGTTATGCTAAAAAAAACTTGTAAAAAAGAACAGTCAATTTTAATGACAAAAAATTGTATGTAAAACAAAAAAGTTTGTAAAAATAGAAGAAAAAAAAGGATTTTAAAGATACTTTGAGTATAACTAACGGTAAATTTATTAAAGCTAAAAACCGAAACTTTTTGCAGAAAGTGTTTATCTTCTTCTGTTGGTTTCTTACTTGTTCCAAAAGTGAATTCGCACAATTGTAAAAAAATGCCGTTTGGGATTTCGATTGGTTTCTTGTACAAAAATTGTAAACAAAATTTTGATAAAGAAAAAAAAGTTCATTTTTCCATAAGAGCAAAAAGTGGGAACTCAAAATTTCCACAACTTTCTCCTACTATTTTTCAATGTTTCCATTTGCTTTCTGGATGTTCCGAAAATGAGTGTTTTACCGAAACACGGTGATTTTTAGAAAATTAAAAAAGCAGAGATAATTGAAAAAAAAATGATGGAAGAATTTTATTAAAAGTTTCGATTTGCAAGGGGACGAAGGTAGAATAGAAAACGAAGAATTTTTTTTCTACGAATGCTCCTGAAAAAGAAGAATTATTATTATCACTTTAGATAACAATAATTCGTTGTCTTAATAATAATTGATATCTATTATAGAATCTCGCATTACTACAAATTGTAAAAGGAAATGATAGTAACAACAACCGCTGTTGTTATAAAAAATAAAATGAAGGATAGTACGAGTTTCTGAAATAGATAAATAATGTAAACATATTTTCATAAAAGCCGTTGTTACTCGGTTAAATAAATTATGCACTAAACCGGACCCAGACCACTTTTGAAATTATATGTAAGGTAGTTTATAAAATATTTATAGACTACCGTAACTACCAAAGTGATTTTTAACAAATAATAATGAATACAGAATTAATACTATACAACACGATCGGATTTCAATAGGCGAGTGTGACTTGAGAATTTGAGATTAATGGGGTTTCAATGAAATATGGATTAAAGAACGAAAATAAAAAATAAATAAAAAAGAAAGAAAAAGTAACGAAGGATTGAATTTTGGAAGAAATGGAAAATTCGACATTTCATCATTATTCTCTCTTCCAAACTCGAGTCTTTGTAAATGATATATTATACTGAGAGAAGATAAGACAACCAATTTCATCCACTATATGTATACATATGAAGACTTTCTGAGAAGAAAATAAAAAGTGTAGTGATAAATTTTGTTGGAGAAAGAAGAAAGCGCAGATTATTTGAATTAGAATTATTATAATCAGAAATCCTTCGAGATATATCTTTGATGGAAGATACGTAAGAAGTGTAAAGATTTTTATTGAATAAAACATCAATAAATTCAATGATTTTTGAGGAAATCTCAAATTTCCAAGAATTTCCTGTTCCTTTCATCCCTTTTCTTTAACTTTTGGGGACAATAACGCTCGAACCTATTTTCTACGATTTTTTCATGTTCCATCAAAAAAGATCCATCAAGATAATACACAAAAGATTGCACTAAATAAAAATATTGTGATAAATTAAAATCAAAGGATAAACATCGAAACAAAAGCCTGAAGAAAAAAAAGGTCGCAGAAAACTGATAATTTAGTAGGATAAAATGAGCTGAGTTGCGGAAATATTTGCAAGTTCTTTTTCTATTCTTTTACTTATAAAGTACATTCTAGTTTTTCGTCATTAATAACTATAATGGTACTTCTTTTGTTTCGTTATTCTTATCTTACACTTCGTACAATTTTCATGGACCAGCAAATACCAAGAAACAAACAAACAACTGAGGCAAATTCTATAAACTTTTTTAACACGTAATTGCTTTTGAGTTTTCGACGAATATTTTCGTGCGCAGACACGAAAATGTCTAATTATTCATTAAATGTGACAATTTATCTCGTGTCTACCGTTTCCTTTACTTTTCATACGACTACGTGGAAATTCTTAATTTTCGAAGTAATTGTTACTCGACGTTTCCCATTTCGCTTCCGCGAAATCACAACACAAATTTTTCTTTGATTCCTGGAAATTCATTCTTGGCATTTTTATGTCACCATTAACTTCGTTAAAAAACGAAGAAAATAACAACATAAGAACTCTCCGAATTTTCTTTTACAGGAAAAAAAAGAAAATCAGTGTTCGGTCCCAATATGAATTACCCTTTGAAGCAAATGATCTCTCACTCTTGAATTAATTTAAAAAATAACAATAAATTCTCAAAGTTTTGCTACTCGCGTATCTATGGAAGTACCTCGAAAAGAATTGCGGAACTTTTCATTGCAATATAATTTATATAAACGCTCGTATGTATTAAAGTTACATAGATCAACTGTAAAAAAATTAAATTTATTAAAAATAGTTAATAATATTGTGGCCGAAACCCCGAAAATTTGCCGCACATGAACAAACTTTGTAATGAAAAGTCGCGCAAGCGTTATTTATAAGTTAAAAATCAATCTTTTTATTTGTTGTTCACTTAAAGTATGTAATATTTGTGTACTCCTTGCTTTAATTGTTAGATTACACATCAGTCTAAAATGTTCCACTGATCAATTAGTATTCGTGTGTCCGTAATGTATGCGAATGCAAAAGAAATAACAATACACATACACAGGCACGTACGTTAGTTACAATAGCTTGAACGCAAATGAAATTACGGCATCTTTCGTATTCGTGCGTGTCCCTCCATCTCACTTTATCTGTTTTTCTTTGCTGTAATTCTTCCGAAGTAATTAATTCGAGCTAACTTGAGCGATCCATCGTCATCGATAACGCTTACGATTGCAATTTAATAAATTACTGGAAATTTTTAATTTAAATTTAGCTTGATATTATTTCATTACTTGTGCTGCCTTTTTTGCCTTCACCAGTTCTACCAATTCCTGAAACAAATAACATAAATTTATGTATTTCAAAAAACATTGGACAGAAAAAAATATATTTCCTTTCGAAAAAATATATATTATTTTTTTGAGTACACACTAATTAATAATTTCACAGATTCCAATTAAAAATACGTGGTAAAATAAGAATTGAAAATTAAAAATATATAAACAAATAAAAATATTTGTTTTTCTTGAATCAAAATTTTACCAAAAAAATTTTACCAAAAACATTTGATCAAAAATATACTTTTTATATTTTTTCTCTGTATTTTCATCATCAAATACCTTTCTCGATTTTTCTAAAATCACACACGGGTAATTCTCCCTTTAAATCAAAATTACCTCCCCTCTCCCACAAAAAAAAATATAGAAATTCAAAATTCCTCACCTTGTACCGTCTCATACACTCCTTCTTCGACCGAGTCGGTATGCAAGCAGCGATTTGATCCCATCTATCGGGGACGGTAGTGGGATAAGTTTTCAGAGCTTGCTCCAGCAACTTCTGCTCGGCTGGAGTCCAGGGCTGCGGTTCCTTCTTGGCTTCTTTCGACTCCGCGGAAACGCCGTTCGACAAGGGATGGTCCAGACGCTCGGTGACCGCCGGCATCCTCTCGTCGATCGACTCTTTCGTCTTCTTCTCGGCGATGAAGTTGTCGAAGGCCTTCTTGTTCGCCTGCTCCTTCAAGCTGGACTTGCTGAAATCCGTGGACTGCAGGTCCTTGGCTTTGGCCAACACCTCCTTGGCGTCTCGCTTCACGGCACTGGAGGAACTGCTGTGCTGGTTAATGAAATTCGCCACGACCTCCCAACGTTGGTTAGTACCGGCGGGAAATATGTTGACGGCCTTTATCAGCAAATGCAGGTCGTTCTCCGTCCACGGAGCCGTGTACGACTTCACCTGCTTCTCGGGCGTGTTTCTCGTCTCATTCGAGATAACACCGGTTCTCCGTTCGGCCTCGATCTTCTGCTCGGTCTCGGCGACGATGTTCAGAAACGCGTCCTTTCCATCGGCTTGGAGCTTCTTCATCGCCTCCTCGAATTCCACTAATTTGAACAACTCGCAAATCTTCTCCACGCTCTCCATGTGCTTGACGCTTTGCTCGGGAGACTCGGCGAAGTAATTGTTGCTCTTGCAAAAATCACGCAGGGCTTTCCTTTCCTTCCGAAGCGCCTTCTTCTGAGCTTCCCTCTCTTGCTTGAGCGCATCCATTTTCGCCTTTTCCTCCAACTCCCTCTTCTCCCTTTCCAATCGCTCTTTCTCGGCCGCGTCTCTCGCCAGTCTCTCCTCCTCCAGTTGCCTCGCCTTCGCAGCTTCCTGCTTCGCTCTCTTGGCGGCTGTTTTCCTGTCTTTGTCCTCCTGCTGGAACTTCTTTATCCTCGGGTCCAAATTGTAAGCCATGTCGACGAGGGTTCGAATGCGAGTCATCTCTTCCTTTTTGCGCTTCAGCCGAGTCGCTTTGTTCTTCTTCTCGATCCATTTCCGCATATCGCGGCTGAAATGGCAATGAAAGAATTAAATCGAACGTTCAAATTAAATAAATAAAACATAATTTCTTAATTTACACGCAAAAATTTATTTCTTTTTTGGTCGAATCAGTTTCGGGTATCGAAGCGACTTACTCTTGTCCGCTTTCCTTGTCTTCCTCGTCCAGATAGGAATATTCCCTCCAGGATTCGAAGTCGTACCAGAAGGAATAAAACTTTTCCACCTTCTCCCGAGCCAAGTGGGCACCTCCTAGTCGAGGAACTGGTTTCTTGACGGACCACCTCGCGTTATCTTTGAACGCTCGGCCCATAATTTCGTAAAAATTGCTCTTGCAATCCTTCTCGTCGGGTAAATCGTCGCTAAAATTAGGATCCACGCTATCGTAGCTCCGTCTTTTGGTCGTATTGCCCAGGATTTCCCAGGCTTTGGTTATACAAGTGAAGTAATCGTCGTCGGGGCGAATTTCTTCCCCCATTGCTTTCCTCTTGTCCGGATGATGCTTAAGTATCTTCTGTTTATCTGTAACCGACATTACATCTCATTCGTTTTAATATTTCATGAAAAAATTCTATGCGTGTGGAATAACAGTTATGACTCTAAGCAACGTACAAGCCCTTTTAATAATATCCTCCGTTGCCTTGTGCCTCAAATTTTTCAAGCCCAAAACGGCATAATGATCTTGATCTTTCCATTCCTTCGGATCCAACGACCGTAAATAGTCTAGGTCGTCGTCGATGGGATACTGGGACAAATCTTCCTCGTCCGACGATTCGGCATCTTGTTTGGCTACGGCATTGCGTTGCAACAAAGCGTTAAACCAAGCTTGAGTTTCCGTGTATAAAACTAAAGCTCCCGATGTCTCCGTAATCGCTTTCGCTGAAGCTGAAAAAAATGGGATTCATTAGGATCAGAATATTGTCAGGTTGCATTATTGTCCAAAAACATACTAACTTAAAACTAAAATTTTGGAGATAGATATAGGCATCCAAGTAAACGACAGGATTGTATGGATTAGGATGTTGGTATATTGGGATGGATACTCTTTATTACGATTTGCTTATTTCTTACGTATCTTGATATTAAAAATATGCATAAGTTCTCTAAAATGTCCTAAAATGGCAATTATATCTTGAGACGAAATGACGAAATACACGATATGTCTTGAAAGAGAATTATATCTAAGAAGAAATGAATATTGGTAGGTATAGAACACAATTTCATGCTTGATTAACAGGCACACGGAGTTTCTCCTAGGTCAAAAATCTGTGAATCTCGAAGTATGTCGAAAGGTGGTCAATGCCAGCACGTTGCTCGAAATGATCCGAAGACATATTCCATTTATAACTTTGCCTTTATTAATAGGAACTAATCGTAAGAGCCATCGAGTGAAATATAATATGAGTCGTTCTAAAAATGTACAGAAATTGGGTACCTGACACTCGGTTAAACGATAAACAAAAACTTCAGAGGAAAAATTTTCTTGTCAATGAATTCAAAATAAATTGGATTTTTCAACTGTTTGGAAGAAGGACGAGGAAAAGAGAAACACGCCGTCTTTTCGTATAAGAAAGGACGTCGGTCTAACCTCATGGCCGGTGTAAAGTGCCATAGAAAATACTTGGTTTCAGAGTGAAAGTGACTTACGCGACATGACATTAGTACCTGCAGTTTCATGAAATACCCGTTTTTCAGTCATCACGGCGAAATTGAAATCGCTTTGTGCCGATAGACGAATTAATTACAGGAATCGCAGAGAAATACCGTAACCACCTTCACGTATACCACGCTACGAGCATTTTCATTTCAGCGGAAATGCAACCTAACCCTGGATCCCTCGCAGACGTCAGAAAAATCGCGGCGGGATTGGTTCGAGATCTCGAGTGGTCGGTTTCTATGACAGCGAGGAACCGACCAATCGCAAGTGACGGTCGGATGCGCAGAGAGGGGGTTGGTTATTCTTAAGGTAGATGGCGCCCCTAGCAATGTCCAACCTCGCTCATATTTATACGAAATACTGGAGCGCGAAATTCCAATAGAAACCCAAGTTTATTTTCATATTTCTATTATAAAATGATATTTTCTT
Source organism: Gasteruption jaculator (assembly GCA_949825005.1). Lineage (NCBI taxonomy): Eukaryota > Metazoa > Arthropoda > Insecta > Hymenoptera > Gasteruptiidae > Gasteruption > Gasteruption jaculator. The sequence goes on along the minus strand of OX463773.1, from coordinate 7,163,703 downwards.
CTGAAACAATCGAACTTTGAAAGAAAAGGACACTTTCGAGACCGATAGACCGAAGAAAGAATATATATTTATGTAAAAGCTACGGTCAAAGAAGGGATAATTTGAAAAAGTTACGAAATATTATTTTCAAACCTTTCAAATCGAACTTTCAACCCTAGAATCGATTCTAACGTAAATTTTGGTTCGACAAAAAAAATCGATCGTTGGAATCGATTTTACCCAAGCGAGAGATCAATTCTCTTCAGGATCGATCTTCGCAGCATTCTCAATCGGAGGTCGAAACTGTTGGAAATCGCACATCGCAGTCACGTCTCGCCTCTCGCGTTTCACGTCATCCATATTTTCGTAAGTAAGTATAAGTAAAATGTTTCGTTGTTTGTCATTTTCCTCCACCTATTCATCGAGCGGGTATCGATCCTGATAACCAATAAATATTTGTTGATTTATCTTAAAAAGGTTAATATACAAATTGACGATTTTTAGAAAATAAGAAAAGTCCACATTCGCTAAAATCCTGTTTTATTTGCAAGGAAAAGTTATGTTTTTAGGTTATTATCTCATGTGTCCCTAATTAAAGCAGGCCTGAAAAGATAAACAAATACACAAGATTAATTATATTATTCAAATAATCAAAAATATATATATATATATAAATGTAAGATATATGTATAAATAATAATATCTATAATATTTTAATAAAGTAAAGAAAAGGATTTAATAAAGCCATAATCAATAAGACAAATATTTAATTGATTTCTATATTAGCATAATTGACTGACATATGTTAGTATCATTCTACGTAGTTGAGATTAAGAGGAAGATAACATTTTTCTTTCTCTTTCTCTCTTACAAGGCTGTCAACTAAATTTGCTAATTTTGTTACTTTATACATGTAAATGCATTACGATCCATTAATTACATTTTAAAATAATTTGTTAATTTCGGAAATATCCCTTCTTTGACCAAAGGTATTAAATAAATATATATTCTTTCTTCAATCTTTCGGTCTTTAAATGATTTGTTTTAATAATGTGTTGACGTTTCGACAACTGATGTGTCGTCATCTTTGGAATACTGAATTTAATTATTAATTTAGTTTCATATTTTAATTCCTTAAAAATAAAATGTCTTAATTATATTAAAAACACATCGCCACTTGTAGAACAATGTAGTCGAAAACATCTTTACGATGTGTTTTTAATATAATTAAGTTATTTAATTTTTAAGAAATCAATATATGAAATTATAATAATAATAATCCAATTTAGTGTTTCAAAGATGACAATGTATTAGTTGTCAAAACGTCAACGGAATATTGAAATAAATAATTTAAATACTAAAAGACGTAAGAAAGAAAATGTATTTGTTAACTTCAATTGATTGTAAAGAAAGTGTTTTCCTATGTATGGTAGATATATTATGTCATCCCCGATAAATCCATCTGTAACCATTAACATGGGAGATGGAGATGCTTCCCTTCACCAACCATCTAGCAAAGAAGATAGACAATTGATGGAAGGTAGACAAGCACCCATTGTAAACGACAGAGGAGACTACAAGAGGGATTATAATTTCCGAGATGCCACCAAGGAATTGCTCGTCGCCGAATCTGGAGATGGAAACCTATGGTCGGACGGCTCGACCGTAAACACACCCTTCGGCGCTTTGTCCAACCAAGAAGATGGCAAAAATGTCCAAACAGAATCCACTGATGAAATGGTAATCGTTCACAATATGATTAACGGTAAATACACCTTGTTTTAATTTCCGCCTTGCATGATAATTGCAGTTGCGTGTATTTTAGTATCACAATTTTTGCGGTTTCATTTTCGTGCTATAATTTTTTAAATTTCACTTCAATGAAATTACTTTCCAGAAATACCGAAAATAACGTTTAGAAGTACTGTAATGAAATATTCGAATTTGTTGTAAAGTCTTGGAATTAAGACGTCTGGTTTCAAAGCTACGCAAACTGGTGTTTCAGTGTTGTAACCTTTAGGAAGTTCATCTATTCATACCCTACAGAAATTTTAAGGCTTCACACGTAGTTTCGCTTAATTAAATCATGAAATCAATGTCTCAAAGGCAGCTCGTCATTTAAAGAGTTGACCACTACCTTGAAATATCTAAAATGCCTGCATATTATCGAAAAAAACGTAGGGTTCCCAAATTTCAAGGTAGAATTTCTTTATCGTAATATTCTCTACAGTCTTAATTACAAAACTCCCGATATTGAAGAATGGTGGCATTAAATTTTTTTTTGTGAATGTTAAAAGTCTTTACTGTTGCGAGAATTTAGTGAATTTAATGGATTCAGTGAATTTGGTTCATTCTTTTGTAATATTTTCTTGTGGCAAGCGGTATTTAATCCGAAGAAATAATTTTCGTATTTAAAACCATTCTTGAATTACGGGATTCTATGTATTTCAAAATTTATAAGACTAATCAGTTTCTCTAATTGATTTTTTAAGAAGATCGAGTACTTTCCGATTTCAAGTTTCTTTTTTCTTTCAATTGTGCATAAGAAAAGTGATTGTCTTTAAAAAGTATTTAAGCAATACTATTAAAATTATACGCTGATAATTAAATGTAGTTTAAAGAGAATCATGAATTTATGATTAAAGCAGTTGATCAGAATGTTATGGCTGTTCATTACAAAAAAACTCGGAAGTTACCAAACCTGCAAGGTAGGCTTCTTCTTCCAAGTACAAGTACTACACACGTATAAAAAAATTATCATTATTTTTAAGTGTTTATCGTTAATACTACAACTCCCGTGTGAAGTTTTAAAATTAATTTTTTCAAAAGTACAAGTATTTCCAACTTGATCATTTGACCAAAAAAAAATGAAAAAAAGGTAGCAAAAATCAATTTCTAATACGATCGTAATACATTAATCGGTTTTTTTTTCACAAAATTCATTCTAGAAAATGTGGACTCGGATTCCGATGCCGAAGATAATGCCAACAACGATGTTCCTCCAAGTGTTCTGGTAGAAAATGAAAAGAAGTACGCTCCAAGTGTCGATGAGAGGTTGAAGAGTTACGATCCGACTATCGATAGTAGATTACCATCTACTGTAAGTTTACTGGAAACTCCAGATGGTGGAAAAGTTTATGTCGTCGGAACAGCTCATTTCAGTTTGGAAAGTCAGCAAGATGTGGCCCAAGTCGGTATAGTTTGATTATGTTAGAAGTACTGCAAAATTCTGCAAAGATTTATTCGACAACGGAATCTTAATTGTTGCAGATCGTTGAAGCGGTACAACCGGATTTAATTGTGGTCGAATTGTGCAATGCTCGAGTCCACATACTATATCTAGATGAACAAGCTATTATTGAAGAATCGCAAAATCTGGGTTTGAGTAAGTTTCCAAAAACTGTTGAAAATCCTCCCTCGTTTGTCACTCTTATCAAGAATGCCGTTGTTATTATGTTTTACAGGAAAAATTCACCAAATCATCCGCGAAAGTGGGATCTCCAATGGATTGATGTACCTTCTTATGTTAAATATGTCCGCGCATCTGACAAAAGAGCTGGGAATGGCACCAGGGGGTGAATTTCGTACAGCATACAAAGAAGTGAGACATTTTTTCGAAACCTCAGTTATATTATCATATCTTTTAATTTCCTGTAAAATTAAAACCTCTCGTTCCGTTATTTATATTATTTACTTTATTTTATATTATTTGCTATTTACATTATTTATTTTGTTTGTCAGTTACAGTTGCACCTCCGATTTCATTGTGTTTCAGGGCGTAAAAGTAAAAAATTGTGGCGTGATATTAGGAGACCGTGATATCAATATTACGCTCAAACGAGCCTTGAGTTCCTTGACTTGGTGGCAAACTTTCAAATTAATTTTCCAATTAATGACATCGAGTGGTCCGTGCACCAAAGAAGAGGTCGAGAAATGTAAACGTCGAGATCTCCTGGAGGAAATGTTGGCCGACATGACGGGAGAGTTTCCCGGTGTGACCGAAGTCTTTGTCAAGGAAAGGGATATGTATTTGACCTGGTCTTTGCAAGTGGCTTATGCTTCGGCTAAAAGAAACGCCGGTGATTCTGCCGGGCCCGCTCGAATAGTTGGTGTCGTCGGAATGGGACATATTCCCGGTATCGTCGAACGTTGGGGCAAAGTTACGAAAGCCGATATTCTACCTATTTTGAGGTTCGCACATTTTCTTCAAACATTTTTATAGGAAACAAGTTTTTGCGATATCCTATATCCGATTTATTGTGTCTCTTATGGATACAAAAAATAGATTACGCTATAAAAAATTTAAAAAAAAGTAAAAACGAAAATTAAATGCAGTTGAACCTGTTTTTGTGCGGTCTTTTTTTATGCGTTTTTCTTTTGCGCGATTTTTTTTCTCGATATTCACATATCGCACAAAAATATAAAATCGCACAAAAGAAAAACGCATAAAAAAAGACCGCACAAAAACAGGTTTCCCGTATAACATTTAGATCCGTGTAAAAAAAGAGATATTTCTATCGCCTGCTTTTTTTTCCAGTATTCCGGAACCGTCGAGAAGCTCTAGGATCCTTCGATTTACGATCAAGGCATCGTTGATAAGCGCGGTCGTGTACGTCGGTTACAAAATCTTCTTCTTGCCTTCCAAGGAGCTCCTGAGATCCAGCAAGTCGGTGGCTGTGGAGATGTTAAAGGTCAGTGGAACCCGATGGATGAGTACGAAATCATCGATACTGTCTTAGTCTCAAATCTTGATAAGGAAGTTCATATTTTTGTCAGAGAAGGAAAAACCAAAATCAAAGGATATTTCTTTTTAAATTTTTGCTGCCTTAATTGTCAACGTAACGAAAACAAGTATCTGTCGACCCGAATTTTCGGTTGATTTCCGAAACATGGTAAGCATGGAAGCAACACCCCGAACTGACGAGTACGAACACACCTCCTCTGGAATCATTTACGTCACGACCAATATTCCAGGTCCAGGTATAGACATCGACGAGTTTGAATCCGAGTTCTCCGTAGGATGTTCGTGTTCGAACAATTGTTTGAATAATTGTCCCTGTACAGGCCCAACTGCAAATTATGCGAACGATCGTATCCTTGAAAATAGATGTACCCCAACGGCAAATCCTGTAATAGAATGTAACATTCTGTGTAGCTGCGAGGACACTTGCGGGAATAGAGTCGTTCAAAAGGGGCCCTTGGATTGCTTGAAAATCACGGAAATGGGATCAAAGGGGTTTGGTTTAACGACGACGAAGCGTATAAGGAAAGGTCAATTCGTTTGTAAATATGCCGGGGAAGTGATCGGTTTGACGGAAGCAAAGAGTAGAGTCGAAGTTAACAAAAGGCAGGAAAGGATGAATTACGTCCTCGTGGTTTCCGAGCATATCGGTGAAAAAGTCCTTCGAACTTGCATCGATCCGCAGTATTTTGGAAATGTTGGGAGATATTGCAACCACAGTTGCGACCCCAATGCCGTCCTGGTACCTGTTAGATTCGATGGCCCCATCCCACATTTGTGTTTATTCGCGAAACGAGACATAGAGATGAACGAAGAGATTACATTTGATTACGCAGGAGGTGAAGGTTCTAATTCCGTCCATACGAGTGAGACCCCCTGTCTTTGTGGTTCCGACATATGCCTTGGCTATTTGCCTCATGATCCTATTTGACATCTTTTAATAGGCGACCTCCTTTACTCGATTATTATTGTTACTGAACTTTGGAACGTTCGCGAAAGAAACATCGGGGAAACTGATTTTTCGAGTGACCAAATTTCATAAATTAGGGTGTGAAAAATGAGAACATCCAAATTTCCTACTCCGGGTTATAAATTCTTGTTCTTTTTTAATTCTTTCACGTGAAACGTTGTAAAAGTCAGATTTCGATAGCTGCATATTTAATCATTCCTTGGACGAAAATTCTCGGAAAGATCACAAGAGAATAAAGAGACTAGAGATTGTAGGAAACTAGGGTTCTTGTAAAGGTTGAAAAATATCAGGTGATATTTTATAAATTTGTGTATTTTTCTCATAGAAATACTTCTGATATTTTCATATAATCATTGTGTTTGTATTTAATCTGTATACGCTATGAAAAGAGGGAATTAGTGATGGAATTTTTAAATGAAGAGTTTCCCTCTTCTTAGATTTTTAGTAAATCTAATACAGGGATTAGAAGGCAAAATAGAAAATGTTGAAATTTCACGGACCCGTTTATACTTCTTTTAATCTGTGATGTAGTGAAAGCAACAATTTCACGGAGCTAATTTATCATCTTAATGGAAAAACAATTATAAAATTGCAAATAGATAATTTTTTATGCGAAAACAATTAAAAGAAATTGATGAAATGTATGATCTTTTTCTTGTGGTCTTTCAATTTCAATTTAATATTGTACATTTCGCCCTCACTTGCTATTTTCAATTTTTCGAAGCTTCGAATTTTCGTTTTGCTTTCGAAGTTTTAGTTCCACGCTCTTCTTTTGTTTTAAGTTTTATTCGTAATAAAATACGAAGTCCAGTAATTGCTTGCGATGCATTTCGATATTTGTAAAGTTACTCCTTTCGTTTTAATGCTTTTACATAATAATAATGATAATAATTAATTAATTACACGGTGGTGGTAAATAATTTCGTAACCTTAGTTCGCGTAAATTAATTCTTCCTTTGGTCAACATATCATTACATTTCTTTTTCAACAAGAGGAATTGACCTGAAGTACGATAGTACCGATTGCTCGTAAATTAGAAATGGATATACTGTTAAATAAGTGAACTGTTATTACTGTACATTTCACTCATGCGAATGTAGTTATGAAATGCCGTTGTTTATGAATAAATCGTTGCCAAGAAAAACCTGCACCAGTTTATGCAATTTCTTTCGAAGAAAGCGTAATTACTTTCTTTCTCTTCCACAAATCCGATAAACATTCCCACAGAAAATCCGGAATAATCGTTCCTGCTTTCCCAGATGAATTTATGACCCTATTGTGGGAAGCACTTCGGAAATACGAAGAAATTTTCCCCGTATCCTTTTTCTCTTACCTGCATCTATAATATTTTTAAATATTTGCGGAAATTGCAGGTTATAACTTTCTTCTCTAATCTTACCAGGATATTACGAGTACGTACTATGCAGAGATCGTAAGTTACCAATCATTCGAATTATGATTTTTATATACATATTTTCAGCAGCGATTTTAGTTTATCACTTGGGTACATTATAGAAGCTACAAATTTTTGTTATTTTTTAAAATCATATAATAATAATTAATGGCAGGAAATTTATTAAAATCAAATTTTCCTTTCATCTACGAACTTCGTAACTTACGATCGCTCCATAATACACGAAATGAATAGTAGCCATGCGATTCATTCGAAACACGATACTTTAATAAATTAACAATCGCTTCGAACAGTGTTTCGAAAATACCTTTCGATTTCGTGTCGATTCGTTGCAATTCGAATCGGTGTATTTACAATATTCATGAAATTGACTTTGGTATTTACTATTCTATCGCTGTACGCATATATTTCATGTGTGAATAAGTCACGTCGAAGCTAAAACAACGCCGTTCTTCAGTGGTTTCCGGTTTCCAGCATTTTCCAGAGATTCTTAGTCAACTTGCAGATTTTCATTTGATAACACGTCAATGTAATCGGTATATGCTTTCTTCGTCAGTGATTTGAGTTAACATCAACTTTTATCCGGCATTCTCTGAAATGGTTCTTGATAATGAGAGTATTCTCGATTCTCGAGCGAGCTTCAAAGTCCGTGGGATTTTCAAATTCGAAATTCCTTTCGCGGACTTATTCCACCGTTTCGTTACTGTATCTCCAACGCCACCAAGCCACTTTCATTCTGTCCCAAACGTTATCCAACGAATCCATAGCTGGTCTAACGTCCAACAATGCGAACGTATATTTTTCATCGACTTTGCCTCCGTCGTAATAGTCGATCACGTACCGAACATCCTTCCCACATCTATCGACGATCCAGTCGTGACGATCGAAAGGTAGCTCGTATCTGAAAGAAAACACAAAATATGACATAACTTGGAATAATAATAATAATTTCAGGATTTTTTTCAAAAACCCATTGTTTATTTTTTTAAAGATATTTTTCTCGCAATTAGTTCAAATTTTCACAACCGAGTTATCAAGAGTCACTCTGTGTATTAAAACCAAGTACAAAATTGAACTAACCCCATCCAGTATCTTATCCGAGCTCGTGGAGAGTAATCTTGAGCTTTCCCACCGAAACTCTTCAACTTGGGATTGCCACATTCCCTTGCGTGCAACGCCTCCCATTTAAGGACTTCTCGCCAAGCTTGTTCGTTATTGGCATTGTGAATTTTAATGATATGGTCCATATCCTGCTGATTCAGGTCGTCCTTTTTCCATCTCCAACCTTTCCTCAACATGGCGTTCCAAAACATTTGCTGGGAAGGGTAAACCCAAAATTCCCCTTCGCCCGTTGCTTTGGGTATCGAAGAAACTTGTCTTTCAGTGGGTAGCGGGAATGGTTGATCCTTGGCGGGCAACTGATTGGCGGGCGGCATCTAACAGAAATCAATGAAAAGCTTGATTTTGCATGATTTACTTCTTTTTTTAAAATAAATAATTAAGGGTAAATGAGAAAATAGTGTTTATTACCATATTAAGTGGGTTTATTTCGTCCTGATCCGTGTTGTTGATTGGACATTCGCTCGCTTCTCTTTTTTTATGCATGGGGCACTCCGGTGGAGGTTCGCCTTCCAAAGTCTTATGTACGTGCGTCGCGGTCGGAGCGGATTTAGTCGGATATACGGGAACTATGGCATCGGCAGCCGACACCGTTGCTAAATTTATGGTGTTGCCCATTGTCTGGAAAAAAAACTTGAAAGTACAGGAGAGAGTCTCATGGAAATTGGAAGCTAACATGCTTCCACGCCACCGTTTCGTTATGCAATGTATGGAATTGAATGTGAACACAATTACAAGGAATCACGGAAGTCCAGAAAAAGGGCCAACTTGGAACGCAAAAATTTTCTCTTGCCGGAAAACCGTGAAAAGTGGCAGGACATTTTTAGCTTGTTTTGTTATTAATTCAGCAACGAATTGCCGATTCGAGTAATTCTAACCTATAAAACTGGGCACTTACGGATGATGTAATTAATTCCTAGGATCCGATAACGACGTCGAACAATTTCTTCCGCGATTCCCGAGGTTTTTGAGATTTTCTTGTAATTGATTTAATTAAGAGTTTCTCACTCAAGTGGACAGAGATAACATTTTGTAGCGGGATGGAACTGAAACACCTGAATTCCGAGTTCGATCTGAATAATTCCTCGGTTCTATGCGCCGTCGTACCGGTTGTGGTTTGCTCCAGCGCATGGTGGTTCAAGAAATGCCCGATAGATGACGATTGTATCGTCCTGGGAGACTATTCTGATTTTGAAAATTTTGAAATACTTTATTTTGGGATTATTATTTTAGGATTTATTGTTTAATTAGGTCCAACTAATGAACTTTTTTTGTACTTCAATACGATTCTTAGGGCACTTGTAGTGCAATCAATTATTCTTAAGATTACTCTATTATTACTATACTATTATTAAAACAATTTTTATTACTTCTTAATTGAAGCTGAAACCTATATTAAAATATACACACTTTATTTTTAAATAGTTTGGTAGCAAGGTAGTGGACAAGTAAACAAAGAAATAAAAAAACAAATAACCGTTATTGTCTTAATCAAAATATAATTTGTATTATTATATGTATTTACACACACTCGGTATGAATTTCATAGGTATATGAAAATATAATAGTAAAATAGGTAACTTGGGAAAACTCTATTATAATACCTTATCGTTTTTGACAAGTGCCTAGCCTTTTTTTAATATTTACAATTTATGTGGAGTACAAATACCATGCCACAAAAATTTCACAGGGAATCACATTGGGAGAAAAAAATATAATCACCCAAAATTATATTTATGTTAAAAACTTGAATTAATTAAGAGAAAAGCAGAAAAATCTTCTAATTCTCATAATCTCCACATTTTATAAAATTTCTCATAATCAACATTGACTAAAATTCCCTAGGAAATTCGTTTTCTCTATTTCCTACATCCAATTTAATGAACTCTTTGTCCGTTATCATTAAAGTATTATTAATAACATTCATCAAACGACAAAATTGATCAATTTACTTGTGGAATCTACATTCAAATCGTATTTTCATTAAATTCTGGAATTTCCATGATTCAGTTGCTTGTGAAATTTTTGAAGCAGGATAATATCCGAGCTAAGCACCGAACCAATGTCGTGTCGAATATTTGTCATATCACATACAGCACATGTATAAAATATTAATCGTCATACACCATATTTTAGATAAGAGTAGGGCTGGGGGTGGGAGTGTAATTAATAATAGGTACCTCTTGGGTTCGTTTAAGACTAAATTTCGACACACAACTTCACTTAACCGTTGCGAACATGGTAGTATGGCAACCATCTGGGAGAGACTTCCGCGTAGGATCGATCGCTGACTTTTGCCATACGGTTAATTTTCTACGAAGGAAAACCTTTCTCAAAATTCATACTCATTTTGATGCTGCATGTGTAGAAATTCGGATTTTCGAGGGGTTCGAGTCAATTTTAATTCTTTAAAACAGTGGAATTTATTGGACAATTAATTATAATGGGGTTGAAGCTAAGATGCTTGGGATCCTCGACGTATCCTGATTTTTGGAAATTGCGAAAAAAATTGCAAGGCTGCAGAATTTTGGAAATCACGCAAAAATTGCAAAGTTGCGGAATTTTGGAAACTGCGAAAAAAATTGCAAAGCTGCAGAATTTTAGGAACTGCAAAAAAAAATTACAAAGCTTCAGAATTTTGGAAATCTCGAAAAAATTGCAGAGCTACAGAATTTTGGAAACTACGAAAAAAATTGCAAAGCTCCAGAATTTTGGAAACTGCAAAAAAAATTGCAAAGCTGCAGAATCCTTCAATTTCGAGCTTCTACGTGAAATTCATCAGAGCTAGACGATAATTCTGGAAGAAAAAAATTCTATTGAGGGGAACGACGTGCAAAGGAATAATTCCTTAAATTGCAACACCACGTGATTCGGTGTCTTGTTGCCTTCACGAGACGTAGGATTTTCTATGGGATTCGTTTTGCAATGAAACAAAAAAAAACATAAAACGGATAAAAAGAATCTTAAGAATCCATCAAGTTTTTCACAGCATCCTAAGAAAGGAATTCGTGAAAGAAAATAATCTCGCTCAGATTTTCACAGCATCCCTCGTAGTAGGAAAATTCCGAAACCCGATCGATCGATTGATTGGTGATTAATTTCGTGTTCGAATGATGTTTCTCTACTTTTCCAGAGATTTTCTTCTTAGCGGAAAATTGAGGCGAGGAAAATAAAAGAAAAAAGAAGAAAATACTTTGACTGGTAATTCGGGAATTTAATTCCTCGTCGTCAGTTTAGTCGAGTCCTTGTTCCTGTTGACTTGCTCCAATTCCAGTCCGTCGTACTCCAAGGTACCGGCGTTATCGTAATAAGCATAATCGTAATCGTTCTTCTTGGCGGATTTCGGCTTGGCCGTGGTGCTTTCGGCGAATCTCGTGGTGGATGAGAATGGACGAGCTGGACCAGCGGGGTAGGTCGTTCCCCGTGTGGTTGTATGTTGTTGTTGTTGATGTTGATGTTGTTGCTGTGGTTGTTGTTGAGACAATTTCTGCGTGTTTCCGTTTCCAAAGTTCGCTGGACTGTAGGTAGTGGGTGCAACGCTTCTCCTGGAACGAGATTTGGAGAAATATAATACATATATACATTCTTTTTTCTTGTCATTGATAGTTAGGGGTTTTTGAAATAATTTTGTGTTATACCAAATTTAAAAATTTCTTTCTCTCTTCGTCACTCGATCCCTCGCGGAATGGCAAGTCATTTTTCAAACTTTTAAACACCAAATGCTGTACTTTTGTTTTTTCTTTTTTTTTTTTATAATTTCACGCGATTGCGAAAGTTAATATTATTACGTCAAGGGCATAAATAAATCAACGAATAAAATACCTTGGCACTGGTGTCGTGGATTTCGGGGATTCGGCTAGATGATTGATACTCGCAGGACTGAATCCAATTCCCGAGGAAGATCTGCTAAAATCATAATTCCCGGTGCTACTTTCGTAATATTTCCCGGAATTAGCGTTTTCATAATTGGCCTCCTTCGGTGCCTTGGTGATATGCTGGTACTGAGTGGACACTTTTACCGCCTTGGTCAGCTTCTCCGAGGGGTACCTCGTGTTATCCGTGTACTGAGTATTGTACCTCTCGGATCTCGCGTTTTGATTGTCATTGTTGTTGTTATTAACATTGAATTTGCTGGTCGCTGGACTGTAAGTCGTGGGAATATAACTGCTCCCGGCGTAGCTGTTCGCCAGGTACCTGGGGGTGCTCGTTTGCGTGTTCTCTTGCCTGTTGGTCGTCTTATACTGATTATTATTATTGTTATTATTATTGTTGTTGTTGTTATTGTTGTACTGGTTCTGATTAGCCTTATATTGATTGTTGTTGTTGCTGTTGTAGTTGTCGTAGAAGGTCGTGGGGTAGGTCGTGGTCGGGAAAGTCGCGGTATTGCTGCTGCTGCTGCTGCGCTGGATGTTGTTGTAATTCCTCTGCTGGAAATTCGTAAAATCCTGCTGGAAATTGGTGCTGGGCGAGATCGTGGTGGAAATCGGGCTGTAACTCGTCCTATCTTGATAAGTCTTGCTGAAATTCGGCCTCGCGGTGGTCGGGTTGTACTGGTTCCCGTTGTAGCTCTCGTAGGCCGTCGTCTTCGAGGTCGTGGGCGCGGAGTTGAAATTCTGGTAATTCGTGACGCGATTCTGCGGCCGATTCGTGCTGGAAGCCACGTTCTGGTTGTAGTTGCCGTTGAAGTAGGTGCCCTGTTTGTTGGCCCCCGGAGCCACCGTGGAACTGGACGGCGAGAACTCGTTGACGCTGTTCTGCGGCTGCTGCTGCTGCTGCTTCCTGCTGACTTTCCTCACGCCGACTTTCCTCGGGGTGTCCCGAACGTCCTCTCGATAGGACTTCTCGTTCTCGTAGTCCTCCTCTTTGCCGTTGCTCCTGCTGCCGGAGTAAATGTTGCCGCTGCCGCTGCCGCGCAACAGGTCCCTGTTGTAGGAGTTCGAGGGGATGCGGTTCGCGCTCGCCGAGGATCGCACGGGGTCGCTGGTTTCGCTTCGTTGCAGGTGATCCTGAGGCTCGGCGTCGCTTCGAATGGAATCGTAGTGCAACGATTCCAGTCCGGAGCCGATTCGATAAAGGTCGAAGTTATCGCTGGCGTAGTAAAGGGTCGCCGCTTCGCAGTCCACGTCGTACCAGTCGGCGCAGGTCTGGCTCTCTTGGTCGAAGGCCGTGTCGTTGGGACACAAAAATCTACACGGGGAGGAAACCAAAATTGGTAATTGGTAAAATAGATGGAATTGATAGAATCGGTAAAAATTGGTGAAATTGGTAAAATTGATAAAATGGATAGTTGGTTTTGGGAATGAAATTATTAGCGGCCTTTTGGACGGACAGCGTTTGGGTGAAAATGGCGCTGAAGGGTTTTCGACGATGAATGGTACCTGTAATCCTGAATGCTGCCAGCTACGGAGACGCAAACGTGGAACAATTGACAGTCCGTTTCTGGGTCGGCGTAATAGCTGCCCACGATTTTGTTGCGACAGTTGAAGGAGGTATCCGGCATGTATTGCTGAGAATACCGCGGGGGTGGTCTCTGCAGAGCCACTGCACAGCAGCATAATGCTCCGGCTGAAAGCAATTGTAATCGACACTTGAATTTCGATGGAAATTAGTCTCTTGTGTCGTTTTGAATTGCGGTACCCTAATTTAATGTTTTCGCTCCCCTAATTTTAGTTCTTCAATGTGGGGAATACCTTTTCCCTAAGATTTTTAGATCCCATCCCAAAAATTTTAGTCCCCCATATTTGGGAACGGGATTTTAATTCCAAATTCTTGAGAATTTCAGTTACAAATAAATAAAATTATTTTATTAGGATTTTTGGGATTTTAGTTCCAAATAAATAAATATATAAAAAATAATTTTAGTTCCAATTCCTCAATTATTTTTGTTAGTTCCAATTCTCAAGAATTTGGAATTAAAATTCTGGGATCTTGAGGTCACCGAATTAAAAAATTGAAAAAGGTTTATTTTTGAGTTCGAATTCGGTTTCAAATTCGATTCGTGCCACCCCAAAAATTTGAAAATACCAAAGACCAATCGAACCAAAATACTAGAAACATGTTTTTTCAAGATGCGCTTATTTGCGTCATGAGACAATCACAGAAATGTGGTGTTGAATATCCATGCGTTTTCATGGTCGATGGAAACCCATTTGCGGCGTGAAACTTGTAAATGTGGTGCAGCCATGGACGGACAGTCGGATGTAGTATCACCTTTCTAATTCGCTATCTTTTTTAATTAGTACTCGCTACCATGTACTTATAAAAATCTCATCATCGACGTTCGTGTCGAATTCACGCATTATGATCACACGAACGGGTGTTATTAAAAAATAAGCTTGTTTCGGAAGATCCATATACTTTTTCTGTTTCTTCGATGCAGATCCTTATCAAGGGATCACGGAACGAAGAAGCCGATAATTACCGTCTGTGAAATCACTTTTTCCACACGCTTTGCCATGAAATTGTAACCCCGAAATAACAGAAAACCGAAAAAAATACGTTCTTTCAAAATCACTGGATTCCAGAAAATCTCAATAATATCCCAGAATCCCCATAAATCCCAATTTTCTCGTCTTACTTCTTTATGGGACCTGATTTATCCATCAATAACAATAACAACAATAACGACAACGTTAATAGCCATTATTCCAAAAACAGAATACAAAAAAATACTTCTTTCCAGAATCAAGGAAATCCTTGAATCACTGGGTTCCAGAAAATCTCAATAATACCCCAGCATCCCCATAAATCCCAATTTTCTCGTCTTACTCCCTTATGGGACCTGATTTATCCATCAATAACAATAATAGTAATAATAACAATTATTATTTTGTGATTTTGAAAAAAATTTTTCCAAATTTACCGTTACCACTGAAACGGTAAAATCTCACCCCTGGTACCGAAATACCTCAACGACAATGGCACAACGCGAATGGATTCTCGAACCCTTCTCGAATTGAAGTAATTCCAACAACGAGATTCCTCGCCGCGAATGAGATTACTAACCGAAGGTCCAGAGAGTTAGGAACTTAAGGCTGCCCATGATGAGGGTTCCCAGAAGAGCAACAGCTGGTTCGATTGCGGTGGTCGTGGTATGTTCGAGCCCAGGAAGGATACGTTTGTCACTTTGGCAGAAGGAACCGTCTGAATGGAACTCGAGGATGCGACTGCGGCACCCGGGAGGACTTGGATCCCGAAGAGGAGCTCGAGGAGATAGAAGAGGATCGCGTCGCTCACTTTCTGGGAGGATTTCAGGCCCTGAGAGTAGGAGAGCAGTAAGAGAATGTACGGAGACTAGATGTTGCTGTTACATCACCCACTCGAAGCTTCGGAAGATGATCATCTTCTGTGTGTATAGTATGTATAATGTGTGCGCGTAAGTGTAAATACATGTATTTGGGATGGGATATATCGCCCCGGGGTGTGAGGATGAATGTGGTTTTGCATTCGTGGAAGTACCTTCACCCATGCTTCGAAATATTTTTCGGAACCATGCGGAAATGAGGAAGAGAATGAAAGTCATCGGATTGCACGAGCCATTTATTTAACACCGTTTCTACCAAAGGTGTCAAACAACGTTTTAGGATTTTCATTTTGAAATATTTTCTAGGTTTAGTTTAGTCATTTTTTGAAATCCACAAACGGGAGGTGATTAGTAGAGCAATTATTCACCTATAGAAAATTTGACATGGAATTGGAAAATCTATTTTAATTGTACCACTATATTTTTGGTTTTGGATTATTGAATACGTATAAGTGACGCGGTAGAAATAGTGTTGAAAAAGCGGCATAAGTGCGTTTGTGAATTTTTTGTTTGTTAGAGAATTAGAGAAAATACGCAGATTTTCGAAAATACGATAAACCGGCTTTCTTTTATGACTTCCTATTTCAACCTGTAATTTATATAATTGTTATTAACAATTTGTTTTTCTACGTAGCATGTAATGGACGACATTTGTTGGACGGAGGAAAGAGAAATCTAATAGCGGAAAATTTGATCAAGAGTGAAGTTTCCAAAAAGAAGAAAAATAAGGAGACGAAGCAACTGAAAGAGAAATTTTGATTTCATGCACCTATTGTTTATTTAATCTCAGCTTTTCAGTAAAACAATTTCTCAAAACTTGATTCCCAAAAGTACGTTTCCCCAAAATTGTAGTTCTCTCCCCTTCTAAATCCTGACTAAGAAAATTCGTAACTTTGGAATAAAAAATCGTAGCGAGTTCCACCTTGGCTTATTTTGAAGCTCAGAAACTCCACTTTTTACCCCGTAAATTTCAAATTCTCACGGAACTCATTTTTTATTCCACGAATTTTCAAATACGCAGATCCCTGCTCTCATTTCTGTAAAATTAAAGCTTCCTCTGTTATTTACTTCATCTTCGATAATTCGTAACTTTGGAATAAAAAATCGCAGCCGGTTCCATCTTGGCTTATTTTGAAGCTCAGAAACTCCACTTTCTACCCTGTAAATTTCAAACTCTTACAGAACTTATTCTTTTTTTTATGAATTTTTACATCCGCGGATCCTCGGTTCGTTAGGGGCGAGGTTACAACAAAATCTCCACGAATTTTCAGGAATCAAGGACTACGAGGAATCCAAGGAGTGCTGCGGTAACATTCCAGTCGGAATCGCACTGCAAATATCTCGGTAAGTGCATTTTTCCCGGGAAACCTGGCAAACGTCTATGAAGGTAAATAAATACCTTCGTATTGAAAATTTTCACGCAACGCTTTTGCCGATTTCACAATGATCGACGCTATCTGCGTGTAATTAACTTTGTCGTTTCATCCATTAACATTTCTTATCTTATCCTTCTTCTCGCATCGATCTTTCTTACACTCCTTTTTTTCTCGTGTAATTTCAGTGACCGGCTAACTGCTTCTGTTACGCGAAAACGACTGGTAAAGTCTGAAAGGAAGAATCTTCCCAGCCTTGGAGGGCGAAAGTTGTCTTCGACTCGTTCATGGGTACATACTTGGTACATACTTCGATGGTACGATATTTGCACCTACAGAAGAGCTATTCCCCTTCACGAGGATCCGTCGATGATGCTTCGTACTGTGAACGCAGGGAAGATGCGATGTCGTGGAAGGAATAAACTCAATGAAAAATCCGCGCAGTCACTAGAAAACTATTTTCGTATCGTTCTTGTGCAGGCAATGGGTATTTCTTTCAATGCAATTCTCGAAATTCTTCGTAAATTTACGACCATCCCAGAAAGCTACGGAAAAAGTTACGTCTCCGTTAACTTTCACTTCTATTTTTTCGGATGTAACGTAAATTATGCAAGGAGGAAGAGATTTCATGGAAGCGCGGTCTCGAAATTTTGCATTCTAGCCCGAAAAAAATTATGGGAACGTATTATTTCATGCCTAATTGACTCGAGCATGATATTCGTTGGAATGACAATAATGATATAAATATTTTTGGATGTTCATTGATTTTTTTACCGTTTTACTCATTTTTGTAAAAGTTGAAGTTTCGAAATTTTCTAGAACTGGTGTAGGTTAATTGTTTTCTAATTTTATCTTAGCGAATTAAAGTTTCTCTTTTACTTTCTAAATTTCTGAATCATTTTTTTCTAATTTCTATTATTTTTCAATTTTATTTATGTAACGAAATTATATTTTTCGAATTTTTATGTCAATGGACCTTTAAAACATTTGTTGGCTCCTTTTATTTTTCGTTTCTATTCCCATTCTTTCTTTTTTTATCCGTCCAAAAAAATAAAAAATATAACAATAAATTAGAATAATAACAACGAACTTCCAATTACCAGAAATTTAACTACGGCAGTAGTTGGAATTGCTATACATTTTTGCTCCCTTTTTTGTCGTCTTCTTTATGGGGCAACATGAAACTTTCGAGATTTCATACTTTAGTACCTACACTCGAGCTTAAAGGTGAGTAGCTGCTCTTTGAAATTGTTCCCTTGTACTACCCATATTTGCTTCGACAAAAGTGCAGTAAAATGAGACCCCGACGTGCATTATTGCAGTGGATGGGTATTTGGATTGCAGTGGATTTGGTATACCTATGGTATATCACAAATAATACTTCTCGTAAAAATAAACAATTTTTTATAAAATCACAAACGTAAGATACATTTTGAGAATAATATTCCAGTTTCAACACTATTTTTACCAAGTATGTGGACAATCTCCTTTTAGAATTTTAATTTCGAATTACTTTCGAGGTTAAATTTAATCTTTTTTTTTTAATCCACAGACGGGATTGTGAAAGTGCTGATTAGAGCAATTATGCGTCTGTAAAAAATTTGCATTAATTAAGAAAATCTATTTCAATTATAATTCTGTATTTTTGGTTTTTTGATTTTTGATTACGTATAATTAGCGCGGTAGAAGTAGCGTTAAAGGGGTAATTTGAGACCTCAGAGATCCTGAGTATGATCTAACCACGTGATTCACGGAGTGTTAAAGATATTTTTTTTTTTTTCAGATGTCAGAAGAGAAATTTTGAGCTTTGTACGAAAAGGCAGCTACGGGTAATAATCATTGTCAACCGTAATGTCGTCGGGGAAAAATGATCTTCTCGATCTTTAACCTTCTTTACTTTCTCCGAGGAATAGGATCGTGTCATGGGAAGTCGAACTTCTACCGGACGCTGGCCTTTAGCCTTTGAAAGGCACCCATTGTATTATTTCGAATTTGATCGAAATGTAAAACCTCATATTTTACATAAACGTCATCTCAGCCTTGTACCGAAACGGATGATGATCGTCGATGGGAGAAATCATCCGCCTTCATCGTGAAAACAACATTCCTTCTTCGATCCAGCTGGAATGTGTTATAGTACTGAATATTATATATAGAAATATTGTTTTCTCTTTCTAATCTAATATTGATCTAATATTAATCAAATCGTGGCTGGAAGGCTTCGATTTCCAATTAGAAACAGGAGAAGTTATTGTTCCACAGGCGAAATCGAAACTCGGAAGCAGATTCTTCTGCAAATTTCGTTGTATTCTAATAATTAGTTAAAGCTTCTAAAAACCTGCTTGTAATTAATTTTCTAGGATTGAAATTCATAGGAATTAGTATCGTCGTATTTTCTTCATTTCTACATGTTTATTTATTCTACAATTTTTCCTGAAATAAGACAAACTCGAATTTTCCCGAAACTTAATTTATTATATTTAAAATAATATATATTATAATTATAAGAAATTTAATTCATAATTTTCTATATTTAATACATGACTATCCTGAAAATTAATTTACCCATATTTATCATAAACCAAAGTTCTAAGTAACCATATATAACAAATTACCATAAATTTTACATTATTTATAATAAATCAAATTTTGCAATAACCAGATAATTTATAGTCGAGTATCGAACCCTAGTTTCGATACGAATTTGCTCTCGAGGTTAGTGCACTCCAGTGTTATATCATTAAGAAACAAAAAACACTGGGAAATGCTCCAGCGCAATTTAACACCATCGTTAACCCGCCGGTTAGCCTCAGAAAGTTTTTCCCCGTAGGGGAAGAAAATTTTATGACCGCCGACGTAACGTCTCAACTTTTCCACTTTTTGTTTAAATAAAAAGTAGAAAAAGTCGTTTCTGCTTATAAATAAAAAAAAGCTAAATGACGGCCCTCTTACACAAGCGGATGTAAAAAGATGCCAAGTATATCCTCTTCTTCTTCTCGTGTTAGTATACACACATACACACATGCACAATCTATTATTACTATACCCTGAGTATGTATGTACGTACTTACTCTGTACATTAAGAATAGCGTGTAATATTTACTATTGTAGGCTCGTGCGCGGGTGCTTGTCTACCTCATGACTTGGAACGTATAACTATTACTCCTCGTACCGTTCCCCCTTGCAATTGCTTCCCTCTCTAGACTCTCGAACACCATAAGTTGAGACTCCTCATTCAACGGAATTCAAAGGATTACTTTCGCATATCCTCTTTAACTTGAAACCTCCTCGTTCTTATCTTACACGTTATCAAATTGTCGAGAAAATGGAATGTATATATTTTGTTACTTGGCTTATCTCGATTCGACCTTTTGTATGTTATTACAAATATGTTTCTCTCTTCTTTTCCCATTTTTTTTCGGAAATCTTTTATGGTATTCAAGAATTTACGTACGGGTGTGGCGCGAAGTCTCCGAAGAAACGCATTCAAATGCAACATTTGCATAGAAAATTTTTTTTTCTTTTCAATTTCCAGCTTTTTTCAAGAAAAGTTTTTCCTAAATGTTACGTTGAATGTCACAAAACCCGATTCGTAATTTCGTTCGTGACGAAGATGCAACGAAAGTGACGAGAAAATTCGAATGAAAGATTTTTTTTTTCTTTTCAATTTGACGTATCCGAACTCCCAGCTTTTTCAAGAAAAGTTTTTCCTTAATGTTAAGTTGAGCATTACAAAACCTGATCCGTAATTTCGTTCGTGACGAAGATGCAACGAAAGTGAAGAGGTAATTTGCATGGAATGATTTTTTTTCTTTTCAATTGAATGTTTCAGAACTTCCAGCTTTTTTTAAAGAAAAGTTTCTCCTAAATATTGCGTTGAGAGTGACAAAACCTGATTCGTAATTTCGTTCGTGACGAAGATGCAACGAAAGTAACGAGGATAGGGAAGAGTGGCCGAGTAGATTAATGCGTCACGTCTCGTGCAACGTCACGGGAGGAAAATACTTGAGATCAAGATTTTTGGAATTCGAATTCCAAAAATTTCGTGTTCCGTTTTACTCGAGATCGATTTTTGTTGTCTTTTCACGGTAATTTTTAACGCATAAAAATAAGAGCAGCTCGGCTTTTACTTTAACCCCGGCACAAAACGTAAAAGCTGCTTTTTAGTGGATGGGTATAAAACTATTTTATCGTCATGACCGTCACGTCGTGATCTTAGATGCTTGGCATTTGAAGGAGGCACAGAAAGAAGTGTACCTAGTTTCTGTGTAATATAAAAAAGAGTCCCAGCTTCTTCGCGATCCCGACTTATCTGAAAGGTTATTTATCCAAGGATGTTACACGTATTGTATTATATTATATCTTACACCGTACACTGAAAAAAAATATTATTGATTCAAAATCAAAATTATTACAGGCTGCCACAAATATATAACAATTGTTCTATGTAATTTTGTCACTGAATTAAGGACAAAATTATTTAAACAAATTTATCGAATACTTGATGCATTTTTATTGCTATTGAATCAGTTTGATTTTTATGAATTACTCTAATTTAGCTGGAGTCCTGAGCATTTTTTTTCAGTATAGTATATAGTATATGTGAGTCGTTTATTTTTTTAAGTTTTTGTAACGTTTTTTTTCTTAATGAAAATGGCCTAAGTCCATTTGTGAATTTTTTGTTGTCGACTGTAGTCACATGTACCACTTGACATTAGCTGTCATAAAAACATTTTGCGAAATTCACAAAAAAATGGACTGAGGCCACTTCCAAAATAATCGGCTCGTATAATCTATGTATATGGTAAAAAACTAGACGAATTAACCATAATGATGAGCTATGAAGCGAAATTTCACTTATTTCCGTGTACTTTTCTCAAGATGAACCTACGGAAATAAAGAAATGTAGAGAAACGGTGGTTCCAAAGCGTTTGTAACTTGAGTTGCGCGTGGGTTTTGTGAACACACATGGGTTGTATATGTATATATGTATTAGCTACTCTCTTCCACAAGGAGTTTATAACAATTACGAGAGAAGTTGTATATAATAAGTGTAAAGACACAATAAAAGAATTGCGTCTGGTAGCAACTGTGAGATATCTGGCTGAGCTCTCACATGTGTCTTTGAAATTCTGACTCGTATGTATGTACACGGCTCATGCATATGTATGGAAATAGAAATCCAGGATCCATCATCATTATCTTCTGCCTATCTTTTGTTTTTCTACGATACTCATCTTTTTTCAATTACTACCTTGCGGATATGAAGTATCTAAAAATACGTGTATTCCTTCCTGTCCCATTTTCTGCCTTAACGTATCAAGGGCTCCGAATCTGCTTGGAAGTAGAGTGTGACATTGTTGGTTTTACCAAACGTGTATATTTGTCTTGGTGATTATGAAATTATGACGTATACGCATGTTCGAAGGAGTTTAAATATGTTGTTCTTTGGAAATAGTTTGGAAAATTGAAAAATAATATTATTGCAAAAGAATTGGGGCAACAATTTTGTTTCGTATTATTTTGGAAATGTTAGAAATAATTTGGGAAACGACAATAATTATTTCAGTAGGAAATTGAAACAAAAATGTGAGTAGAAAAATTGAATAATAATATAACACGAAAGAAAACCAGAAAAAAAATTTATTTAAAAAATTAGAATTTAAAAAATTTAGAAAAAAAAATTATTGCTTCAGAAACTTCAGAGTTAATTTGGCAAACGTTAATAATTATTTTAGAAGGAAATTGAAGGAGAAATTTTATTCGAAAATTGAAAAATAATATTGCACTAATAAACAGAAAAAAATTTATTTACACATTGCTTCAGAAATTTTAGAGTTAATTTGGAAAACCCTAATAATTATTTTGGAGGGAAATTCAAACAGAAAATTTATCTGAGAACTGAAAAATAATATTATCGTAATAAAATCGAGGAAATATTGATTTATATTTATTTACAATTATAATTCGGAAATGAACAAAATTCTAAGACGGATCAGGATAGAAACTAAAAAGTTGTAATAATATTTTAATCAGAACCGAAGCAAATTAATCTCGCAAGGATTGTTTGAAGCTCAACTACATATTTTACAGTCATTTCGGCAATAGTTCATTAAGATGCAACTGCAGCTTAGAAATGGCAAACATTCATCATTCCAGAGCCGAGTTGGGAACGGAATAAGAACTGTTGATGACGCGCATATAAGGGGAAGAAAAATTCATTATAACATCATTCTGCCTCTTGTGCTCTTATTTTATTGTTTTTTTTATATTTTTTTTCTTGAATCTTCTTTCGTTATTACGCTACCGCTGCATTCACCATCGCACACGAATGATGCTGGAACTTACGTAAAAGTCCAGGCGAATAAGTCTTTTCTGCGCGAGTACTCAGAAACGGATACATGTCACTATACGATACAAATACATGTATGCATGTACGAGGTACGACGTATGTACATACGTACATCTTGCACGTGTGCTAAAGGTAATATGTAACGTATGAACGAAGTTAAAATAAGTGAAAGTTGTTACTCGTCTTCAAGCGAGAGAAGTACGTGGCGAGTAGATGTGGAGGACTCCGAAGTACGTGTATCGAAAGCATCCCGGTGTGCCGCTGCATGACCCTACAAATAGCAGATACAGCACGACACCGCATGCATTACCGAACTGCATATCGCTTATCTTCTACCTACTCATCCGTCTGTGCACCGATATTCGAGGAAAAATGTAGCAGCGAATCCGAATGCGGCGGAGCCATTTACCCGCTATGGTAATTTCCATAAATTCAGTGCCCGTTACTTTATGCTTTCAGTAATAGCGCATTCTAAAAGTCGTCGACTGATTGCTTGAAAAATGAAAAATAACCTTACATAAATGGAAATAGGGTAATTATTAGAATTGAATTAGGCTAAAAATTGAACATTTGAAATTTGTCAATTATAATTCCCGAATTTCATTATTTCACGTCACGAGCTGCCGTTAATTATTCTTTGTGATAATTTTCCTTTTTTTTCCGCTATTCCCTTTTTCTCGCCGAAGGAAATTTTTCGGAGAAAAAAAAAATTTCATTCGATCCTCGATCGAAAGATCTTCCTTTATCACTCTGCATTGTTATTCCAAGAACGCGACTAATTAGTCACGCACTGCCTCTTCTTCTATTCGTTCTCCGATCGCGAGAGACGCGAGCAGAATTCTCTCACGACAGGGAATTGCGCATACGCTCGCTCAGTTTGCTTTCATCTTTATAACAAATTGTAAATTACATTTATACCTCAGACGAACCTTGCAGTGACTTATTTTCGCGAAAATGAATTCTTCGTCTTAATAGACGCGCTGTAATTTAGAGTTGCCACAAGAATACGAGCTGCGCACATGCAAAGTTCATTTCCATGCTACGCTAACACATGTCGTGTGAAGAAATGTTCCCCGATCCTTCCAATTTGTCGTTTGTTCCTGGTCTCGCTCGTGTACGAGTAAAAACAACGCGATTGTCATTAACATTCTTAACATGTGTTGTGCGGGTTCTCGAATAGATGCATTTATCTGTAATTCACAAGAATGCGTTTCCCTGGTCACCTATCGTCGTGGGACTCCACGAGGAGACGTGGGACTGAGCCTTTTTGAATTTTGGAATTGGGCTCATTCGAGTAAAATAGAATTTGACGGGATTTATCGATTTGGATTTTCAAAATTAGATTTTAACAGGTCAACGCTATTTCTACCAAAGGTGTCGAAAGACACCTTTTAGAAGTTTAATTTCGAATTATTTTCGAGGTATAATTTAATCTTTCTTGGAAGTCCACAAACGGGAGGTGCTTAGTAGAGCAATTATGCGTCTGTAAAAAATTTGGTATTAATTAGGAATATTTATTTTCATTGTAATTATATATTTTCGGTTTTGGATTTTTGACGGATTTTTAGGAGCGCCACGCCGGTCCCTATATCACTGCGAGTCACGCGGCGTGAATAGGATGTCACGTAAATTTGGCGTGGCGCTTGACGCGTTAAGTCACGGTACCGCAGTCTCAAATACCTGAAGATACTCATTTTCATGGAAATCCAAATATTTTTTGAATTTTCGTCAAAACATCATTTTGGATTTTGAAAGTTGGACGTTAAATTGGGATTCGGTGACCTCAAGAAACGCCACGAGAGACTGCTATTTCCATTTTCGCATTCATTGGGGCATTTTAAAGGCATAAAAATCGAAACCGGAGCAGATGCGCTCGAGAGGAACGAGCGAGGGACGTGGATTCTCACAATCGGTTGTGAAATCCTGGAACACACGTCGTTTGTGACTAACGAGTTCTCGAAATGTGACATCCGACGATCATTTTCAAGATGATCGAACTCTCGAAACTCTTTGGGACAGAGCTCGCTGCTATTCCGCCAGCGAGCTGTGTATGGACAATATTTTGCTTTCACTTTCTCACGTGGTGGGAACGCGTTACGTGAGGATCGTCTTTTAGAAATATCAAATTGCGTTGCTTGTAAATTTGAAAATGTTAGATCTTATCACGGAATTATCGAAAAACGGGAACGTAGCCTTCTTTTTCGGGATAATTTTTTATTTCGAAACTCATAGGGAATAATAATTAATTTATGCATTTTTAATAGAGTTTATTATTAATATTTTAATTAATAGTTTTTGTTATTTTATATTCAGTATAAAATTTGATGTAATTATTATTATATTTCCTTTTGTTTTATTTTGGTTATCGACGACTAACGAATCTGTGTTTTTATATTCATGACGTTTCGGCTTGTTCATTCTTAGCCGTCTTCGGCTGAATGTTTAAATAAATATTTTTACAATTAATATAATAATTTTCGTGTGACTACATTTTTTTTAACACATCAAATAAATAATAATAAATAAATAATTTACGACCTTGGCATATAATTGATTGGTTAATGCTGTAACAAAAAGAATTGTACAATAATAATAATAATAATAATAATAATAATAATAATAATAATAATAATTGTACAATTCTTTTAATAATAATAATAATTATTATTAGCAGCTTTACGACTGTAATATTAAATATAAATCCATTTCGAAGACAAATATTTCAATTTCGTCGGAATTGAAATCCAAAAAAATATTTCTTAAAGGAGAAATCCCGAAAATACTTGATATTAAGATGAAATAAATATGCCTTAAATCAGTCCCGACTAATTTCATGCAACTCCCACACGCGGGAGTTGCAGTTGAAAGTAAACGGTAGCATTCTACTTGCATTGGACGTAAAACAAAAAAATAATCGGGGTACGTAGGTAACCATCAATATTCATCACATCGAGTTTGCATGCTCGTTACCAATACGTACACGCTTTACAGAGGATTCGAGGGGCAATCGAGAAGTTTTTCAGTGCATCGGCATCGAGGCCGGTCGATTTCGTTATGTATGAATTCGAAATAATATTATGCCATTGCATCTTCTGTTCCTTCTATTTCCACCACAGGTACTCACCATTAGTTACACGTACACACATACGCGCTTGTACGTTTCCCTACATTTCCGTAACTTGTTACAGCGTGAAACTACATACACAGTACCGGTGGTTGTACACTTTTAACATGTATTTCATTAGCGATAGCGAGCCATTGTGTGCATAATTTATTGCCCGCTATCGTTGAACCGTAGGAAGACTACTGCATATTATATTAAGTATTGTTCAATATCACGACGATACGGTAACGGAGGAAGAAAATGATACACGCGTCGGGTTCATTACCTTTTGCGAGGGTTTTCTTCCCTTGAGAGGTGCAACTGCATTCTACGACGGAGTAAAATGCATCCTACATTCCCCATGTGGATTCCCGATACTGGGCGTAGAAATATGCTAATGTAAGACTGATATTGTGAATCCGAAACCGAGCACGATCATCTTGGATTTATCATTTTCATTATCATTTCGAAAATTGGATCTATCATTTTGGATTTTAAAAATTCGATACTTTTGGGTTGCGAGACTTGTAACGCTACAAGAGACTAATTTTCATAGAAATTCAACTGTTTTTCCAATTTTTATCAGCCACGTTGGATCTGTCGGTTGGAATTTCGAAAATTGGATCGATCATTTTGAATTTTGAAAATTCGGTATTAATACATTTGAAAACGGAAACTCCTCGAAATGAAGAGTTTCCATTATAGAATTATAATTAACCGTTTGAGTACCAAGCGGCGCAATCGCGCTTCTTCTTTTCCATGTCCAAAAATGCTAGCATTTTTTAAATACGGAATAAAAAGAGCGCTATCGCGCCGCTTGGTAATTTTTTATTTGGAAACAAAAAAAGACTCTGGTACTCAAACGATTAAAATAGATTTTCTTAATTAATACCAAATTTTTTACAGACGCATAATTGCTCTAATAAACACCTCCCGTTTGTGGATTTCAAGAAAAGATTAAATTAAACCTTGAAAATAATCTTAAATTAAAATTCCAGAAGGTGTCTTTTGACACTATTGACAGAGTCAAAAGTTACAGTAGAGAGTGAAAATGAATTAATAGATTATTAAGGTTCGAGCGTTTATTAAAAAAACAAAATGTTAATATTTATTTAAATTAATGTCTTGTAACTAATTCAGTAAGTGTTGTTTTTCAACGTTTTATTTATACACATTTCGATAATAGTGATTTTTAAGTTCCGTATTAAAAATTGTACAACCGTTAAAGCGATATTTAGCCAAATATAGATGAATCGTACTTGACACTGAAGATGGACCAAAGCGGAGTCTGGAACGTACGTCACAAGTTATTGTTAAATAAAAAGGCCGTGTCAGAAATGAAATACGGAGAATTATTATCCGTATATACATGTACGTTTGTATAAGTGTACCCATCGTCTGCGTGCCTTTCATTTTTTAACATGTAAGAAACACTCCTTCGGTTTATTCTCATGATGAAAAAAAGGAGGAAAGATTTTAAAGGAACATAGAACGGCGGAGAAGTTCTCATGGCAACCTATGACCCAAAATATTGCGTAATTAAAAACACGCGTGGTCGTCGTTTCATCACGAGGGAAAGCATCCTGCGGAATTCTTATAATACAAATGATGGTTATTATATATAGCGCTACTATGCGTGTATGCATTCACTACCTTTTACACCTGTTTCTTATCAAAGTTTCGAGTCATTTACCTTTTTTTTACGCACTGTTAATTCTTGGCTCTTTTTATTTTTGAGTTATGGACATTTATCGGTAACATTATTGATATTATTTCATTCTTCGCGCACTCAAACGTGATTGAGATAAATACAAGCACACACAGACACCCTTGCTTACTTTTTATGATACAATAGAATATTTTGTAAAGTTAAAAAATGAGGAAAATAATTAAATTTACCAAGGAATTTTGAAAATTTATTTTTTATGAATAGAATTCGAAAAAATCAACGCAAATATTTACCATAAAATTTTGTAATATCGTTTAATATTGATAAAATAATAATATTAATATTAATAAATATAATAATATCGTAATATTATATTTTGTAATATTACGACCGAATAAAAAGATGCGAAAAATGTGTTAAAAACAAGGACAGTAGAACCTCGATGTAACAATCTCTTCAGAACCAAGCAAACGCTTTATAACAATCCCCCTCAACCCCCCTCCCCCCGCGTGACTAGGTTATAAGCTGAACGCGCAGGAGTGTGCGCAAAAGAAATATTTTCTCTACGCGCTTTTGTTCATCATTAAAAGGCGTTCGTTCGGTCCCGAAGGGATTGTTGTAACGAGGTCATACCGTAATTCCGTTCATTCCATTTGTTCTTCCCTTTGCGGAGGTACCGTAAACTTGCAAGATTATCGCGGAAGTAAATTCATTAAAGCAACGGGGGATAATTAAATGCAGTAATTACAGCTAATGAAGAGTAACATGCGGATAATATAATTCCCCTGGTGAGAACAAGTCTATAATGTTTAGCGCGCTGATAGCGTTGTTGCTTATACAACTTTATATATGGGATTTTTATGCTCATTTGGTTATAGCTGCAGAGTTGGTTGAAAAGCGTTAATTACACGACTTATGTAATTGTCATGTACAATTACGTTGCATTTGTGTGTCTCGGTCTGCACTTTCGCACGGGCAGTAGTCGAGTTTGATATGTAGCGCAATAAAAGAAAGCAAACGCGTGCATTTAATAACGATTTCCTTCAATTTAAGAGTTATAACCTCTTTTGCAAATTCCTCTTTTTACCAAAGCATGTTGATTGGTGAGATTTCTTTGCTTTGAATTTCTACCCCTTAATGAATAATTTCATTTTATGTCTTTGGTATAATTATGATTAATTATCATTTGCGGCCAGATTCATTTGCGTCGCATACAGGTCAGATTGACACACAGGAACTGACGCCCTGGGGTAGGTATTGAGGTCCGCGTATTTGAGCCGCAAAGGGTAAATTCAAAGTCTTCAAACTAGGTGTCGTTGTAAGACTTAGCAAAGGTACATTTTCAAATATCCTTAAAATGTCTGAAATAATATAAAATTCTTTTGTAATGTTATTGTATGGTAACCAGAGTAGTGTTTGTTAAAATTAGTTCAATTGACAATTAGATAAAAAGATACTATTTGTTTGCCACCCTAATAAATGAAGCTAGAATAAAATTTGCAACTGCAAAAAACCAAGATTTCTTCCAAAAAAGGACTCTCCTGTCTCGCGTATACACTCAAAATATTTACATGAAGAACTAGAGGCACCTAGCGGCGACGATCCACACTTCCTTGCCTCGAACTGAGCGAAGAAGGCCATTGATCGCTTTGTGATCGAACGCGAATACGAACACTCGCTACGATGGAAACCACGTTACCGACCCTCTTCATCGGGAAGTTTCGGAGAGCGGCCACGTCGCGGCGCTAGTTTCTTCGAAAAATTAGTCGCGCTTCCAACTACGAAAATCCATCGGGGTACGTACGGATCACTTGTTGCGTCGTCGTTGGCCCTGTCGCCGGCTCCGGCGATCCTTTCGTTTAAATGGAAGTTCCGGTACGTTAGCGTTTCTTTTTCTTATTTCCATTCCCGCTTTTTTCCTTATTTTTTATATTTATTTCCATTCCCTTTACTTGATATTCATTTATCGCAAGTGCATTCCGATTCCGAGTGAGTTTCTGTAGTTTCGTGCCGTAACAGTTCTCCGAAGTATCGAGGAGCGTTTCAGGAGTAACTAAGAAGTGATATTCGCTGGCGAGTGAGAAGGATGAAAGGATATATCCGAGTTTAGTAGCACACAGTTTCCTTCGCGGTGTGTACGTATATACGTGAATATACATGTGTGTGTGTGTTCTCGCGAATGTGGAGTACTTCGAATCGGTACGTTGTTGTCATCGTAAGAAAGTCAAAGGATTAAAGTGACCGCGACCGGACACGGAACTAGTACCGGGCTTTGTTTACTTTTTCTGGTCGTTGATTTGCTGCTGCATCATGGTAAGTTTAGTGCCTATCGATAATTTATTGATCGAGGTATGAAAATCCTTTAAGTATAAGAATTATTCGCGAATAAGTGATATTCACTGATCCAAGGGTTTGCCGCAAAAAGGAGATAACTCCATTTTGGAGTAATTGGAGTTACGTCCTTTTCGCAGCGAACTCGTTTATTATTGAAGGGGTCGCTGCCAAAAGAAGGTAACTCCGATTATTCCAAAATGGAGCAACCTCTTTTTTTGCAACTGACCCTTGATTTTTTTTGCCAATCTTTGATTTTGCAAAGTCAAACCACACAACAATATATTTTTACTATTACATACGATCTCTGTTTATAGAAATAATGCATTTATTCAATATTAATTGCTCATTAGTATATTCACTAGTCAAAAGTGCATGTATATATATATAGAGTACTGGGTACTCGATAGAAACACTTTTAATTATTCCAACCGGTTCTGCAAGATTCAATCTAATTTTTTTGTTGAATACAAAAAAATTGTGCTTGTAAATTAATTGTGGAAATTGCTTCTTAGCTTAAAAAAGATTTATCAGCAACAATTTTTGTTCGTTCTTCCCAAGGTGTTCCAATGAAATCATCTTTCATGAAAATCAAGGAAGTGATATCTCAGCAGAGGGACGTATTTACTCAACCCTTACTTGGCACAAAGGGGTCATATGCACCCCAATGGCAAATTTTCTTAAAAGTGTACTTTTTGAAGTAGTATAAGTTTTACATCTAAAAAAATACGTTGAGGATGTTAAAAAATTAAAGTATCGAAAAAAGGGTGATTTTACCCCAAAAAATTGTAACTTTCAATTTTTACATATTAAAAATAGCAAAACCCTGGCAAAACCCTGTTTGCCGAGCAAGGATTAAGATTGTCGTTGAAAAATCATCCCGGAATCACTTATCGTGATGAGAAAAAGTTGGAAATACCAGAGGAAGTGAAAAAATTCTTATCGATTCGAAAGCTCTTTTGTAAATTGCACCTGGGAATATTTACAGAACTGAAAGGGTTTTCTGGAACAATCGCCATTGGCTGTGCAAATTTTTCTCCCGCGTGTACGTACAAAACCTCGGCAATAATACACGATTTTGCACTTGATAACAATTGGTCGGTATTGTACTTCCATGGTTGTTTCGAAATCGTTATTGTTATTGTTATTATCACCCATCGAGTTACGAGAGAATTTTATAGAAAACAAAACGCTACATAGTTGGAAATAATAATAATAACGGTGGTATTGCTTTGCATTGCATTGTATGCACCGCGTCCCTTTGCAATAACGAGTGACCCATTTCGCTCGGACATTCTAACTGCAGATCGCACCAGGAACGTGCGACCTATTTACTCGTAACTTTTTAATGAAACGTCCCATTGAAGATTTCAAAATTCAAGGTGTCATTGTTTTAGAAAAACAATGCACTTTCACGTATTTATCGGTTCGTTTTGCTACAGTTGAAATGGAAACGCTTTTGGGATCTCGAAGCCTGTCTTTCCAAAAGCCGCGCCATTGCAACTGCAATTTTCACCTCCTCTTCTTTCAGTCTCGAAAATTGTATTTGTTTTTCAATTTTTAAACGCAACTTCTTGACGTTAATGAGACGAAGACAAGATTTCAAAAATCGGATTTACCACCCCAAGGTTTTTTTCAACACTCCAAATTTATATATATATATTTTTTTTATTTATCTACTTGTTACTAAATTGAAAATGTTTGGAGTTTTGATGCACTTCCATTGTTATATTTATAAATAATTGATTTAAAATCCACGGTCCTTTTATTTGTATCTCTTGTATTGCCGTAGAAATTTCATAGCATAATTAATATTAATAATAATGGTAGTAGTAGTAATAATTGTTATTATAACAATAATAATAACAACGACAATGATGATGATAATAATAATAATAATAACAACAAAGTGTACAGAAATATTGGAAACCCATTACTAACAAATTGCAAGCATCTATTTTTTATCGATTGCAGACAAATGAGGACATTTTTTTTTGCTTAGAGACTCTTTTACCATACAATGGGAATTTTATTTATTATAATATAGTAAAGTGCAGACAAAAATTGTTGTGATACATTAAAAAATCTTGTAAGTCGATTTTTGGGTATACCTCGGCCTTCCCCCAAAAATGAGGTAAAAATTAAAGTTTGAAAAATGAGGTTGGACAAGTCATTTCTAGGGGTAATTTTTCGCGTAGAATCGATTCCAAAGGTCAAATTTGATGAAATCCCAGCGGAAGTTGGAAAAAAGTAGGTTTTTTGAGGAAACATCGCATTATTCCTTGGAAATCTGGAATTTTGACTATGAAAATGGATTCTTCGGAAAAAAATACATCGGATATGGGTCTCCCAAAAGTGCCCAAAAATTTTTTCCAAAAGTCGATTCTTTGGGCATATTTTTTGTGGAAAAATCGTATTTCAAGAAGCTCGACAGTGTCGAATTTTGTTTTGAAATTCTCATTTAATTGTTAACAATAGTATTAACAGTAATTTTTAATTTTAATAATTGCAGTTTCAACTTCAATAAATATAATTGTTAATAATAGCAATAACGAGCTGGTCGAAATTTCTAACGAAGCTAAATTTCCAATTAATTTTCCTCAAAAGCACAAATACGTTAATTACAATTATTCGGACATAATTTTGAAACATATGATAATTGCTATTAATAGTAAAGTCGAACAGGTGAAATTTTTCATTAAATTTGCTTGCAAATTTCACTTATATTTACGGTACAAAATTAATTGGCCCTCGACCAATTAAAAGCCGGGAGGGAGACGCTGCGTCGAAAACTTTGTTTTCGAAAATATAGTACACGTAATTATACATCGAAAATTATTAAGCGGTACTCTCTTGGCTTCAAAGTTATATATAATTTTCGTTCATTTCCGTGTTGCAACCACTCGGCGGCAGGCAGCGGAAGTGAACTCTAGAGCTTGAAACGTGCTACCCTTCGCCGACAAAACCAAAACCAACACTCTCGAAAAGAGCAGGGCCGTTTTTCGTTGACTCTCATCTTCTTTTTCTATTTTCTCTCCTTTCTCTCTATTCCCTGCGACCTTTCGGTTTCCGCTCTTCCTTCTTTCACAAAATTCTTTGGCCACTCGCACAAAGAGCAAGACATGATATTTGTGACCTGTATCCTCAGGCCTGAAAAAATCCATCCATCCATCCATCCATCCGACCATCCTTCGGAATTTTTCATCTGTTGAAAAAGTTTCCTTGAATATAGATATACCTTCATTGTGTACAGATATATAGAAGTTCTTCCTGCAAATCTTCTTGCCTCCAGTGTATTGTACCTGCATGTAGTACTACATATATATGCCAACCGTGAAGAATTAGAGAAGCTGCAATCAAGTGCATCTAGGTAGGAGTTGCGCCCTTTTGATTCCAAGGGCTTGGGGTCAGGATATACCGGGTGATATTTGCATTATGGCAGGTCCAGAGAAAGGTTCAATTATTTGAAACTAATTTTGTAATTTTTCTTCAAGTCATATCACGGAATTTTGTGATTTTTTCATTTGAAGTCCAATTGGTATTGAAATTCAATTGGTTTTTTTTATTATAAAAATTGCAATGTTGAAAAAAAAATGTTGCTTTAAAGTTTAACCGCTTAGAAAATATTACAGTAAGGGAAGTCCAAAAAGTATTTCTAAGTAATTGTAATTTTTGTCCAGTTTTATTTAAAGAATTTCGTGATTTATTTCTTTGAAATCCAATTGGTATTGAAATTCAATTGGTTTTTAGTTCATAGAAATGAGAAAAGGATTTGAAAATGATGCTTTAAAGTTTAACCATTTGGAAAATATTGTTACAGTATTTTAAAATAATTGTGAATTTTGTTTCCAGTTCAATGATTATCAAAGTATCATGATTATCAATAACAGATTAATTAACCGAAGAATTCTTTCATTCATTCCAAAACGATAAAACAGTAGATTCGGTATAATAGTAGCACCTTCCAACCGATTTCACAAGATTTATGCAAACAGACCATTTGCCATTTGGAAACAGAGTTTCGTTCCTTTTCTCTAATTTCAAGTAAACTTTATTAACCCAAATAAATCGTCTCTTCGTGTTCAATCCAACAAAGTAAATGGCTTTTTTTCATTAAAGGAATTCTTTAGAGTTTTGAGGAGCAAAGTCATGGAAAGGTTCACTTTAGCTGATTGAAACTTGAAGTTTCTTGTATCAACAGTGACTATTCGCTTGGAGAGTCAATTTTTGAAACTCCAAAGTTACAATTTTTGGGGAAATTCAAATATTCTATTCAAATTCAGATACCACGTGGATTTGCAATTTTAATAATTATAATAACAATGTTGCAATTTGATATAGCTTCAATGTTGACTTTTTTTTCAAGGTGGCCACCCAC
Source organism: Gasteruption jaculator (assembly GCA_949825005.1). Classification (NCBI taxonomy): domain Eukaryota; kingdom Metazoa; phylum Arthropoda; class Insecta; order Hymenoptera; family Gasteruptiidae; genus Gasteruption; species Gasteruption jaculator. Next base: position 7,128,971 of record OX463773.1, on the reverse strand, counting down.
TGTTTCTCGAGGAACATGGAATGGGTCAATTTCTCTGAGCTTTCAAAATTGCAAAATTGAATTATTTTGGGGAAATTTAAAAAATTCTATTTGTAGGATAATTTTTAGGACAGGGTTGTCAATTTTCCAAGGTGTCCTCTATATTCCCAGTAAATTTCTCTGCGTTTTGAAAATTGCAAAACTGCATTTTCTTCTTTATGAAATTTATAAATATTCTATTTTTCAGATAGGGTTGCCATTTTTCCAAGGTGTCCTCTATTTTCCCAGGACTATGAAAAAATATCCCAGCGATTGCCACTTGTCCCTACAACTAACAATGACTATATAGACCTGCCCTCAGAAAGGATAGCACACACATTGAGGACCACACGCACATGCACATACTTAGTAGAACCCTAGCAAGGAAGGAAAGGATTTATTTTATATATATATATATTTTTTTTTCTTCTTTGCTTGATCTTAACGGTGCAGTTACCAATAGGTACTGCACGTACACGCATGCACATATCTACACATACAAATAAACCCACGCCCAGGTATCTTCCTCCTTACAATTCTCGTTTCTTATTCACATAGCATCCCGTTGCATGTATATATGTATATATATATACACCTATAAATGCATTATATACCTTTAAGTACGCGCAATCTTTCTTCTCCCTTACTTCTTCCCTTTTACTTTTTTCATTCTTCCTTTCTTTCCCTCCACCACATCGATAGTACACGCATGATTGCAAGTATATCTCGGCAAAGAAGTGCATACGTGTGCATGTGTATTTCTGTCCATGGAGAAGCAAACGTCTTTCTCTCTTTTGCCTTCCTCCCTTTTATTCTATTTCTCCTTCTCACTTTGTTCCTCTCCATGCGTCGTTATACCCAGCCTCCTCGTTCGCTTCACGTGACGTTCAACTCGGACGCTGGAAACCAGTTTCCAACTGTCAGCGGCCAGTTTCTGCACTCACGAATACTGCATTGGCCTTTTTGCTCTCGTGCATTTACACGCCATATACTCAAGCATTCATGTGGCGTTTCGTTTGTGTATATTTTACATACGTATCTGGAAACGATACCTCCTACTCCGCCATGCTCTCCCGACTATTGCTTTCCGTGTGACGGACTGTAGCTCCAATTTCTTCGAAACCAGGAAAAATTAGTGCTCATTCAAAAATACGGGGTTACGCATTGAAACTTTTCCCCCTTTTAGCAACAATTGGTTTCCGTCGGGAAACAATTTGCGGAAAAACTAACGAAGACTGCCAAATTATGATCGAGGGTAATAAAAGTTACGAGAAACTTTATACAAATTTGATTTTTGAAAATAACATGGAAAATTGTTATATTTTTATTTCGATACAAGATCGACTCCAACTTCGTAATTTTGATACGATTAAATGTAACTTTGCGTTGCTTCGGTGCAAGTTGATGTTATTCGCCTGGAAATCTCTCTAATATAATATAAGGCTATAACGTGTTCCTAGCTTGAACTTTTGCTTCTGTTATAACAGGATATACCTAAGTCTCTGGAAAAAAAAAAATTATAGTCAAATTTCTGAGATTCCAGCGTTGACAAATGTTGATGGCAACAATTGCAATTTTTAATATTTCTCTGAAAGTTTATAAAATGTTTATAAAATTTGTGTTTGTCAATAATTATAGTATTTTTGCATCTAGTGAAAGATGCTACTTTTTTAACACCGCTAAGATTTTTTTTATATTCTTGAAAATTCGTCAAATCTATTTTAGGTTGTGTTCCAAAATTGTTACACCTCATCTTTTGTTTCTACGTTTGTCATTTTAATGAAATAAGTCACAGTTTCATTGAATTTATTTACACACACATAAATATATCGAATTCAGCGATTTTCAATTTCGATATGGCAATTGTCTCATTTCGATATTCATTGTCGATTGATCAGAGGTTTATCTTCGCATTCAATAGGAAGCTGACGTCAAATCGATGTATTAGAGCAGCAGGTTAATTGCCCAAGTATGGATTTATAGCGATTCAGGGACATTCAATAAATGCCTGAACCGGAATGAGTCCTCCATAAATTCGTGCATGGGCGTTTGAGGATATTCGAGGGTACTTCGTTATTTGTTACCTATGTTTAGGACATTTCCGTGGAAATAGACCATTTGTGAAATTCGTAGAAAAATAATGAAGACGCAATCGCGACGAGAAACGAGAAAAATAGTGAAAGTTACAAGGAAATTTCGATAATATACAAATTTCTTCAGAAAAAAAAATTATATAAAATATTTATTATTTTTTTAACAATTACCATTGTTCATTATTTTTCTCGGCGTTTTCGAAAAATGTCGTTTTTCTAATTCGCAATCGAGTTACCATAAACGATGTTGCCAATAAATTTTTTTGACCAAAATTACCACGAGGCAAAGGGACTTCTTCGTCACCCTTATTTTCCGCGATTCCGAAAACGCGAGGAATCGGTCCGATTTTTCCTATTCGAGTGAATGAAATGTTCATTTTGTTCTAACGACGACACTATGTAGGTATATATGGCAGTCCTTGTGTATACATTTGTAGGACCTATTTTGGTCCAGACGTGCGAAGCATTAAACGCACGAGTATGTGCGTTTACCCATACATTTACAAAGGCAGCTTTTCGTTAGGGGGAGAAAATTATTTCGGTCTATCCGGCGCTTCTTTCCCAATTTAAATCCCATCCCCCTTTTTTCCATACGCGGGTACAGGAAATGAACAATTGCCCTTCTCACGATGATTCCACGTTACTGTGATTTCGGCCTTACTTTCCTCGCATGGAGAAAAAACGCCTGAGAAAATAATAATAACCACTCGCTCGTGGCGAAAAATAGTAAATTAATGTAGAAAAATGTTGCAAGTATATAAATTTCCTTACAAAAATAATAATATGTAATTGTATAATATAACGTATAAAATAATAATTATATAATAAAAAATATAATTTCAATTATTTTTCCTATATTACGTCACATTTAAATTTCGCGCCAAAAAAAGTATCATTCAGAAATGAGCTTTGCCAATGAGAAATGTCGGATGACCCAGCACGTGGGTCATTAGCGGTCCATCGAATATTCCCGATGCAATTTCTTCGTTACTGAAACGTTACATTTGGGTTTCGATTTTTTCTTCGCCCTATTAGTGGTTATTCAATTTTTTTGGGGGGGTAGTTATTTCTTTTTTCTCCTTCAAGGGAATTCCTGGGTTGTTGGAGGCATTTATCGGAGTCTGGAAGGAAGAAACCGAATGGGAAAATCGTTTCCTTCTAGGGAAAAATAGAACAGATGGTAGACAGGTCAGATCAAATAACTTATTGCAGGCACAAAGGAATCCTGCGAAAACTGAAACCTGCCTTCGAGGAATTCCTCGGAGGTATATTCTTCGCTGGTCTTTTCTTCGCGCCTGTGTAGGTCCGTACGCTTACCTTAGAATGGTCGAGCGAAGAATGGTTTCAGTTTAATATAATGAAAGCGGCGAATGGCTGAACCAGTCGCTTGGTCAGTAAAGGAACCATTAAATAGGAGTATGTTTGCCGAGTCCACACCTTGTTCTGCACATTGCCGTTGCAGAATGCTAATTCCCGGCGTGCGATTCACCTCTACTGACCGTAGCCAACCAGAAAAAGCTTGCAAATGGTTGCAAAAGGTTGCAGTTAGCTGCAGGTATCCGGAATTAGATGCAACGGGAGGAAAAAGATAAATGGAAAAAAAAAAATTGAAGTTTGCAAATTTCTCAACCGTAACAGGAATTTTCGCAGGTATTCGAATTTCGAGTATCCACGGATTAGGATTAGAGCGATAATAGCGTGGTTTAAAGGCGATTTAAATTTCGTCTACTGACGCAGACGGGTTTCGAGAACCAGAGATTTGCGAGATGGAAATGGCAATCTTCGAGCCTCGGATTTTCTTTTCTCCAGATTATTAGCTTATTTAAATTCTATTTTAAGTACTGAAAAATGGGCTGGATTTTTCTCGGAACTCATTTCAATTGCAAGTAAATATACTTGGGACTTGAGCGAAGAGCATGGAAGCGGCAAGAAACTTCAATGAAAATATCGAAATTCTTTCGAAATCAACCCAGAAGATTACCTTCCCGATCTTCGTCAGCAAAATTGTCTACCGGTGATTCACTCTTAGACCCACAACCTTTCCAACGAAATCCGTCGTATCTATCTGCGAGGACAGAAATAATCTTGTACAAATATTTGACAATCGGCATCGATAATAATTATATACCCTCGTACACACTTATTATAATTATTATTATTATTATATTATCATTATTATTGTTGACAAAGTTGCTGTTATTTTCGCTGTAATTATTTTAACCCTAGAACAGCACACCTCCAAACTCGAACGTAAAGAGCACACTAGGGGCTCAGTGACCCCACGTGAAAAAATATCAATTTCTCCGCAAATTTTTAATATTTAAGGCTGACAATTTTTAGAGATATATTTTGACATTCCTTGAATAATGTTTCATCATTGGGAAATCAAAATAAATTTTCTAAGCGTGGGGACATATTGACCCCATGTGCTGTTCTAGGGTTAAATATTGTTAATTCGTGTCGATATAATTTTGTTCATTAGTTCAGTTGGATAATTGTTCAACATAAAAGTGTTGAATTTTTCTTTTTGTTATTATTACCATTATTATTATTATTATTTTTTTTTTGTAGAATTTCTTCAACTTTCCTCATTCGTTGAGCCTATCGACGACGAAATTTCCGGATAAAAGTGTGGCAATACTCCCTCGTGATTATCCACGGACACTTTTTATACATCCCCAAGGCTCTTTCCATCGCTCGTCACTTTTTTCCCTTCTCATACCGGGACAGTCACTTTAAAAGTCACTTCATCATTGGCTACACGCCGTAACGCGACGTACCTCCACATTTGGAGCGTCAATCCTCGATTAACGCGCGTCCTTCTTCGGGGAAATAAATTACATTTGTTACTTCGAAGCCAATACTTCACCGCGAACAGGTATACAGCAGTTTTCACGAACCCCGATAACTTTGATCTTCCCCGTCATCACTCGTCTTTCCTTTCCCTTCGCTTTTTTCACGTCCCAGGTCGTTACGTGTACGTAACGTACGTGTATCTCTTTTTTTTGTTGTTGCGGAATTTCAAAAGAATCGATGTTAGGTCACCGGTTGTTAGTACCTAAAACCCCTACGCGATCGTCTACTATCGCAGCATCGGTGTATGTCGAATTGCCGGCGTACAGGCGCAAAGCAAGTCACCGTTCCGTTGGATTCGAAACGTATATCGGACGTCGCCCTATTTTACATTCGTGTTTCGCATTCGCTTTTTGCTTGTTTCCCCGTTAAATTCTCATGTTTTATGGCCCTTTGAAAATAAATATTCCATTGTTTTTCTTTCATAAGCTTTATATTCTTTTTTTATTTCCGCCGCGTATAAGCACATTGGATTTACCTTTCTTCCGATTTCCGCTTTCAGCAGAGCCGGAGTGTTTGGCGAATTTTTTTGAAATAAATTCGCCAGGGTGGAATTTATAGCGTTCGAGAATCGAAGCACTTTGGAGCTTCTTCGAAACGAAACGGTCTCAACTTTTCAAAGATCCTCGTGCGCGTTTTCGCGACGAAATAATGGTCTTATTGTCTTAACAGACAATGAGGCCTTCGTCGGGGCACGAAAACCCCACGTTTATTTTTTTTTAATTGCGTAAACAGTTTTTCTTTTGTTTAAATTAGATTTTTATTTTCTATGTTATTTTATATGAAATAATTGAATTTTTTTTATTATAGTTCAATTATAATTTTATTTAAATTACATACATATTTTTTGTTTTGTTCAAATCAAGTTTTTATTTTGTATTTTATTTTATGTAAGTTAATAAAATTTGTTTAATTACAGTACCATCGTTGCGTTTAAAAATAGTGGGTTTAACTATGGCTAAAAAAGCCATAAACCACTGATAAAAACCATCGGATTTAAATCAAGGAGCCCCGCCTTTGTTCAACATTTCCATGACGCGTGTTTTCGTCATGGAAATACACAGATTATCCAATTTCTCGATAAGTTAAATGTTACGGGCGAAATTTTCTCTAAAGAATTGCTGTCACTCGCATGGAGTGCAATGATTGATAGTTCAATGCGAAAAACGCGTTTATGTGTTGAACTAAATATTTGAAAAAGGAAAAGATGCATCCAAATATTTGCCTTGACGTATTTTCTGCGAATTCGTAGCAAATATCGCTAGTGACTACTGACCCCTATTTTTTTTGAGAAATAAAAATATTAGTTTGCGCGATAACCGTCACTTGGGAAAATGGAATCCTACCTGTGGGTATAATTACCCGCAGGATAAATGTATTAAAACTTCGAAATCCTTGAAATCGCGATTAACGCTTTGAGGAGCACATTTTTTTTTTAGAGAAAACAGTAAAATTGGATACAACAAAATAACAAATTTATAATTTTCTTTAACAAAACTTTTTTAAGAAAAGAAATACGTGAATTAACAAATTCGAAGGCTTACTATAAAATTAAAATTGTCAATTATTTATGAATATCTACTATTTTTTAAAATCAATTTCGATATGTTACATCACGATTGCGTACTTATTATTTTTTACAAAAATTTTCATTATTTAAAAAAATTCCTTTCCTCGCATTGTCAGTGCAATTGAATTGAATTTAATTTAAACATCCAAATTTCAAAATCCAAGATGATGGGTCCAGTACGAGTGATAAAAATAGATAAAAATCCAACTTTTATGGCTGATAAAAATCCAACTTTTATGGCTGATAAAAATAGGATTCCCATGAAAACACACCTTTTATGGTGTTCGAAGTCGCGGTACCATAATTTAATATTCAATTTTCAAAATCCAAAATAACGGATCCAAGATGACCGTCAAAAATTGGGAAAACGCCTGAATTTCCACGAAAATAAGTCTCTTGGGTTGTTTGATGACGCGGAGTCCTAATTTACCATCCAATTTTGAAAATCCAAAATAATAAATCCAATTTAGCTAATAAAAATTCGAAAAACATCTGGATTTCTACGAAATTTAGTCTCTCCTGGTCTTGAGACCACGGAACGCTAATTTAACACCATTTTCAATTTCAAAAACCTGACGGATTCTTTGCGATATTGGTTTACCTTTCGAAATCCCGGGTGGTAAAAATCCTGTTCCCATGAAAAGTACCATTCCTATGGCGTAAAAGGATTCTCAATAAAACAAACACACGTTATCTCAAGATCCTTTCACTTCATTTCCTTGCGTCAGCCCCTTGTAATGATAAAATGTAACACGATTAGTTCCCACTTTATAGTAAGCCATTTACTATCAAACGTAAACGTACGATGCGTGAGTATAAGATATAAACCTGCTATGAACTCGATCACCTGAGTCATCATTCTTATATTTTTAACATACTTTTCTTACCTACACATACTGGTCACATATATTCGCCATACACCAACACACATAATCAAACAGGTTATCGTACTAAAATTAATATCTGAAAGGTTCGCTCGTTTGCCGCTCGGAGAGACTGTGAATAATAAATTTATGTAACACAATGTAACCAAAAAGGAAACCAAAAAAAATAAGATGAAAAAACAATTGTTGCATCATTGTATAAATGATCCACCTAATAATTCTGGCGATTCGTTATACCTCGTTACCTCGGGCAGAGAAATTGCAATCTGCATTTCTTATCCGTTACATGAATTTCCAGTTCTGGTCGTGAAACGCAAGGAGAATGTGAAATTATAAACAAAAATGGACATCGCGGTGAACAAATAGTTGCGCGTAACAAAACGATTACCTGCTCGCATTTTGCATAATATGTGGTTATATTGTTGCAAATACGTAACGGGTTTAATGAAAGCGAGGTACGCTCGTCGCTCGATTTACTCGAATTTCAAGATAAATATACAGGGTGGTCCATGGAACGTGCATATTTTGGAAGAACGCTTTATTGGAACAATAACAATGAATTTTGAGCAAGAAAAATTACAACAAATGTTGAAAATTGCCTCCATTGGCTTCAATTACATTTTTTACTCGTTTCCGAAAATTGCGGGAACTTTTCAGCCACCCTGTAATACTAAATTATTTTATCGAATTTTTTAATATGAAGAAAATTTCAAGAATTTTATTTATTCACTCGCTCATCCTAAGCTACAAGAAAATATTTGCCACATTTTTTTAAATTTATTTGTTTTCTTTTGTCCATCCGCGAAGGGGTTAAAAGCGAACACAGACTTCACCGTGAGAAAAACCACGAATTCGTCTTGTCGATTGTTGATTTCGTTTATGGGGATATACACGGGGAAGAGGGGTAGGTATCCGTAGAATTTGTATTGGAAATCGAAGTGCTGCACTTTGTATTATCGACACGCGCAGTGCACATTGTTGTATATGTATCGTCATTCACGTCAAGGATATTCGTTTTCATTGTTCGTCTTCTTACCCATACACGGGAACGGTTACTTTGGAATAAAAGGGATGAATGCTTGGGGTTTCGGTTTTACGTGAATTCCAACTTCGTGTGCATTCGTACCTCGTACGTCTGTCAGGATACGTAGAATGGAACAAGATATATCTGCACACGTGAAAATATAATATGTATACAGTGTTTTAAGGAAAGGAGAATTTGCATGAGCCAATTCAAGGGTGGCTGCAAGTTCGCATGGGTCTGAGTTATTACCGTTTCCTCGAGCGTCTTTTGCAAACTGCATCGTATCGAGTTCATTTTATTTTTTACCGCTGCACTAATATTGAACATTCGTTGATTATTAGCAAGCAGGGTTTACTATACGAGTGCAGTTGATTGAAATTATTAGAGGAAACGGAAGTTTCGAATTGCAACGTACATAAATTAAGGAGTTTCCGAATTCCAAAGTACCGGTATCAGCTTTACCGGTTAATTCTATATAATACGGAGATATTTAAGCTAAACCTGGGAGAGGTTTTCTCTTTTTTCCAATTTTTTATGGATTTAATCCGCGACCTCCCATTGGATCAAATATTCATTTAATTTTTCTTTTTAATGGAATTCGTCATCAATAGTTTGACACAAAATTTCATACACATATATCTGTAATATATGTACGATATATACACCGAAAAAGTAGAGGCAGTAATTTATTAATTTCTAGTTGATTTAAGGAGGGGGGGGGTCGCCCATTTTTTTTTTCAAAAATTCGATTTTCTAAAATGTACAGATTTTTGTGGTAAATATATATATTTGTAAAATTGCTATATCTTGTTTTGTCCCGTAACACTATTTCTACCAAAGGTGTCCAAAGACCGCTTTTAGAATTTGAATTTTGAATTATTTTCGAGGTTTAATTTAATCTTTTTTTGAAATCCACAAACGGGAGGTGCTTAGTGGAGCAAATATGCGTCTGTAAAAAATTTGGTATTAATTAAGAAAATTTATTTCAATTATAATTTTGGGTGATTGATTTTTTTGTTACGTATAACTAGCGCGGTAGAAATAGTGTTAATCACGAAACTGGTTGGAATAACAATAAATGTAGTTAAAATCATCAGAAGTATACGGTCGATGCCTTATCCAACTGCAGCAATAATTAGAATTACCATAAATTTCTTTTTTCAGTGTGTAAATCTACAATATATCTATGATATATCCACAATATATTTAACAATCAGAGTTAGTTGTATCTACGTTTTAAAAAATGACAGCATCAGAGATTCCCCGAGATAATCCGAATACGAGCTTTGTGTACAAACTGGAAATGTATTTGAGGTACGATAAGATGTGGGATTACTGGACTCTCCATACAGGGTCTTGTTAAAGATACCGGCGCAATTGCCTCAGAAAAGTATACGAGAACCATACTGAATGTGTAATATATCGCGTAGATATTATTAACATTATAATATCAAGGTAGACGGATTTACATACGTCCCACTTATTGCATTGCATTCTCCCGCTTTTTCCATGCATCTAACAAGGAGTCGACTTTTCGAATCTTCGACCGTTTCTGTGATTCCAATTTCCGTAAATCTGCATTTGCGGTTAAACAACAATGTTGCTTTTCACGTAATTCAGGAATCCGCCGGGAGCAGAAGTTTCCTTCTCGGATACAAGCTAGTTATTTCACCGGCAAATGCCCCTGGAAGTAATGCAAAATGAATTTGAGACGAGAAACCACTTCATAACTATTTATCTGCTTTGTAACGACCTTTACAGATTATTAACACGAAATTAAATATTAAAATAGATAAAAGTGGTTGGAAGTCATTTATTTTGTCGTAATGGCGTTCCCGTTTTAATTGGAAATCGTATATTCCTGCGCCGAAGCGTAGCGATTCTAAAATAATTATAGTCCTTGCATCGAAGAATAATAATTCGAATATAATTGTAATTTTTGTATCGAAGAGTAATAATTCCAAAATAGTTTAATTTTCCGCATGAAAAAATTATAATTTCTAAATTATTACTTTTCGCTTCAAAAAGTAATAGTTCCAAAACAATTTTCTTTTTCGCATAAAAAAAATTATAATTTCAAAATAATTGTAATATTTCCATTGAAGAGTAATAATTACGAAATAATTTTAATTTCCACATTAAAAAATTATAATTCCAAAATAATATAGTAATTCGCGTATCGAAGAAAAATAATTTAAAAATAATTTGAATGCCTACCAATGATTGGTGGTGACACATGTCTGTATATTCAAACAGCGTATCCAGTTCGAGGTATCGATAAGGAAATGTAACGGTCGTTGATATGATATCAGGGAAGTTAACAAACGTGCATCAATGCCGTTAATATATTGATTTTGTTTCTTGCACGATAAATATTGACAAGAAAGAAATACCCAATGAAATGGAACACGCGTGTATGTATATATTTACGCTTCAATAAATTGTCAAAAATGCACATGCAGCTTTACATGCATCTGTGAATTATCGGCATTTCCATTAACGGGTAAAGCAAAAAAAAAATGTACTTTTTTTTTTCATTCTGATTAAAACTTCATTTTTGCAAGACGCGATTTTCTACTTGTACGGATTTGCTGCTCTGTGGTAATAACAATTTTCCATTAAACGCGTGACTTCTTCTTCGTGGAGACAAAAAATGGATGTGATGGGATTTTATGACAACCAAGAAATCGTTGGTTTTTCATAATCAGCTTCAATTTAATCAAATTCCGAATTCTCTTTCGCTCTTTGTAAGCTTCTTTTCTATTTGTCGAATTTTTAAGGCTCTCGTAAAATGTAATAAGTTATTAAATAATTTTTTTTTCCTACCAGAGACTTTGAAGGAAACGGGGAAAAATTGAAATTTACACTTTAAACGAGAAAAAGAGGAGAACGACGGGGAAAAAATGTTTGCATAAGTCGGTACATTTATGAAGTCTTTGAAACACGATTGCCCAGATTGCATTCTAGACATTTTCTTATATAATGAGCTGTTTGCCTTGCAATTCGTGTCCCACTCTTGCGTACACCTATACTTCCTCTCATTAAATAATAATTGTGTAGATATACGTATACGTGCATTCGGTTCATGATAAAAATGTCGGCGTCTCATTTGAAAGTCCGAGAAGAAACATTTTCCATGAAAATTTCAGGGCATGTCGCCACCGAGACGTTCAAAATAATAATGTTTCGCGTGCAAATGATAATCCATGGCAATTGCAATTTTTCTGAAATATATGTGCTACAGATTGCAGTTATAACACCGGTCACGGTGCGTACATTTCTAAGAAACTGAATTGCACTATCACGTTTAATTAATGGATGACCTGGAATCGACAACTTACTACTAAATTTTCTTATGAACAAAATTTAAATAAAATTGTTGTCCCGCCGGAGAAAAATCGGAGGAATCGAAAGTCCCAGAAATTTAATTTTCAAATTTCTAAAATTTTGGAAACAACGCGAAGTTTGAAAAAAAGGATTTTACTACAATTTCGACGCCTACGTTTCCAGAAATTTTTTCGCAGATAAAATTCAAATTGTAGGTATGGAAATTTCGAAAATTCTCGTCCCACGCCCCAAAATTTCACATTTTTCAAGTATCATGATTCTCGAAATTTACTTATTAAATTTCTTAATTGTAAAAATGTAGAATTTTCGGACATGGGACAAGAATTTTCAAAATTCCAAAAATTATAATTCGAACTTTAACTGCAAAAAAATCCGCGGTTCTACGAAAATTGGAAAAACCACCTCTTTCGAAAATGTTGAATTTCTGGAAACCTAAATGTCGCAAATTTGGTGATTCGAAATTGTAGTACAATTTTTTTTGTTCAAACTTCGTGTTGCTTCCAAAGTTTTAGAAATTTGAAAATTGGAATTCATCCATATTTACAAATTTCGTAACTGTTTCCCCCTTTCGGTAAAAATTTGTACCACCATTTAAGGCACTTAAAAAGCTTGATGTTCATAAACCATCACATCTTATTAGTGGAAGACTCGGAGATTATACGGAGGTTTTTCGTGTTATCTTAAAATCTTAATTTCTCGTGTCGCAAATTGCCGCTTGGAGGTATTATAATTTTATTTAACGCCTTTTCTCGTAAAGCAAAGCAGACGTTTTCCAACAAAACCTCGCGTTTCGCGTTGAAACGGTTTAGTTAAATATTCCGTGAAAAGTTTCGCTCGTGAATGAAACTTTTCCTTCCGCCGGAAATTATTATATTCACGGGAGAAGGCAGGGCGACTTGCATTTTATTTGTTTCAAGAAAAGTTTCACAAAAAAAAACCTTGCGCGGGTGGAAATGATCCATCGCCAACAGTGACAATGGAAGGAATCGATCGGATGCAACAATTACGGTGCATTTTAAAGAACCGTCGATGCAAAGTCCAAATAAAAAAAAACAATTCTTTTTTTTCATACCCTGAACAATTACAACCGAGAATCTGCTGCATTTAAACAAATTAACTGCCTCGTCGGTAACTAAACTTTCCGTTCAGGCCGCGCTGGTTGTGACAAATGCAATATCGTATACCATTGCGACCCACGTGGCTAGAATCGGCAGTCAGGTAAATTTGTCGTGGTAGTTAACGCGTTAAATGCTAATTAAAAAATCGAATTCGGTGTTCGTAGATCGTACCGATCTTCGGAAAATCGAAAGGTCGCGAGAATAGCGGTTGGATCGGGAACGAGCGAGGAAAAAAGTGAACCCATGGCGCCTGTTGCAGGTCCGGTTAGCTGGAAATGCACTTACGCTAACCGCAAAGACAGATATGTCACCCGCAAAGACAGACACGTCGACCGCAATTGTGACACTCGCGCTATTTTCAACACTGGCAATGTTCGGGTTACAATTTTCATAAAAAAATGCTTTGCATTATTTTTCATCCATCGCCGACGAGATGCATCATCGGGATGCATTTTTCCACCATTTTTATACGCGATACATCCATCGTAGCGTTTCACGATCGGTCTATGACCACTCGCGCGTCAGGACCAGAGGTCGCATGGACACAAAATCGATGGAAAATAAGTTTGAAAAATGTGAAGTAAATAAATAAAAAGAAAATAATAAAAATCCCATGGAAAGACGAGGAATTGCGAATCTGGGCGACAATTTGAGAGCCTCTGGTTCACTAAAACTGATACCGATGCTATTATACCTGTAACTCAGTCGTTATCAGTAGACCAACACACGAGGCATTCGCGGAGTCGTAACTCATTCGCACAAGTTCGAGACATCCTGAAGTGTTTCCTTTCCTCCCTGTCTCTCGTACAGAGGTTAGCTCTTTCCAACATGAAATCATTCTTTCATGCCACTCCGACTCGTGTAGTTTGAGCTATTTCGCACTCTCTTGTACAAGCAAAGCTCCCTTCTCTTTCTCTCACATTCAGTACATTATATGAACGGCTCAGTCAGTACAGAGACGTCGTTCACGACACGTGTCTTCTTTTACCCATTCTTTTCTCTTTCATCTCTCACCTGTGCGGTATCCATGGGCACCTGAGGCCAGAAGTCCAACTTTTCCGTTTTTTCTTCTCTCGTCCTCGGGAAAAATCCGCGACCCGACTCGAGTGGAAAGTGATGAGCACTTCGCCGATCGCGGATCGTTCGCTTTTTTTTTTTTCAATCGAAACCTCTCCCCGGTGTTCCTCGAGTGCGACGAGAGTCTTCACGAGTGACAGCAAATGAGAAATAATTGCAGATGAGCTCGACGTTAACGCAAGTGCGTGAGTTATCGTTCCTAGAAACGACAGCGATTTCCAGTTATTTCGTTTCTTTGTTTGAAGCAATTGCCGATTTTGTGTAATCGTACCGGTTGATACCTACGTAATTTTTATTAGGTTGGCGCGTAATTAACGACGATTTCTTTGGATGACTTTGGTCAAAATAATCGTCGTTAATTATTCACCAACCGGATAATTTTGATGGAATAAATAAGATAAAATGGTTCTCGATCTTCAGTGGGAAAGAAAAATGAAGGCTTGGATTTTGTTAGAGTTTTGTTTGACTTGACTTCGTCGGTGACGCGTAAGTATATGCGTATTTCGCGATTCGAGTGTGTTTTGGCATTTACGTGTTTTTGGTCACGTCTCAAAATGGTCAAAATGATCAAAACTGTTAAAATTTGGGGATTTGAGATAGCGAATTTAATATTGTAAATTACAAGAATGAAACTTTCTTAATTTTCGACCTTTTTAATTCAACACCTCGAAAAACAAAATTAATTTTCAAATTCTAGTGAAATTTGAGAAAAGAAAATTTCCAGAATAAATTTTGACACTACGAAGGCGTTGATAATGAAGATATTTGGAATAACAATCGAAGAGGATATTTGGAACTACATTCAACTACACTCAAGTTTAGAATTACTATACAAATATATGTATACTTTTTTGAGTGTGTAGGGAACAAAGAGAGGTCTTTCAAAACCTGTATTCTCGATCCATCCATTTTAGATGGAAAACCCTGATAAAGCGAAAGAAATCCTAGTGCGCGATATGCTCTGAGAAACATCATCGTAATGATTGTTTTCATTTGTTCAAGCAAAACCCTTTACTGAAAAAAATATATAGTAATTTCAACTATCGCTATAGTTGAATATGGCATCAACAATATATTTCTAGTAATTCTAATTATATTCGTTGTTACTCCAACTATTTTCATGGTCGAGTCAATTAGAAATGACATAATTAGCGCCTTCATTTTTTTTCGGTGTAACAAAACCGTAGCAAAAGCCTGGCAAAACTTTTCTTATACAAATGGCGGGCAGTGAAATGTATTAATGGTAATTACATAAACTACGAAGATTGATAATGAAATAATTATGCGAGGAATTAATTTCCGACGTTGGTTGTCTGTAGTTTATCTGCTCTAGCGTAAATATTAAAGAGAGCTAAGTGGCTGCATAATTAAACGGCACGGATGTGCCGTTAATCCCATGAAACTTCCACTGAAACGTTGCATTTGTTCCCCATTTTTTCCACCTCTCGCTCATCGAACGCTAACTACCGTAAAAACCACGCAAAAAGGGTCGATGTTGCTCCCGGAATAATTGTTACGAAAGTTGGAGCCTTGGGAAGTTTGAGGAAAATTAGGAGTCCCTTTAGCGTAGATTCAACTTTGACAAAACTAACGTCCAAAGTGTCGCAAATAGAGAAGCAACGCGTCCAAAGGGGAAGTTTTTCGAGCAGTTAAAAGAAACTTTGCGAAGAGTTACAAGTTTTTTTTTTAATTCACCGGCACGTCGAGGAGTTCCCTTTTTTCACCGAACTTTTAAAGAGTCTCTCAGCCAATTTTCAGAGCACTTAAGGGTGAATATAGAGTATACGCTCCATTGCACGTATAATGGCGGAGAAAAGTCGTTGAAATCCTTTGATTGACCGCTACTCGAGTCGACTTTACGGCAAAATACCGCTATCCCTGATTCTTCGCGTTTCTTTACGATTTTTATTGGTGCCTTGCTTCCTCTTTTTTGGTACATCGTCGGTATAAAATGAGAAGATCGCATGATGTTATTGAATGGACCGTCTCAATGGTACCATGAGATATCGTTTTATTCCATCTGAAAAGAGGGAAACCTCAAAGAATGTTCCTCGATGCACGTTGAGTTACGTACAAAATTCCCTTCTGCCTCACCGAAGTAGATATTTCATAATTCTTACTGCAGGGATCCCGTGCATTCGTTCAGTTACATCGAGAAAAATAATTTGTAAAATTCCTGACCAACATAATAATGAAACTCTCGTCACGAAAAATGGTGGTAAAGTTACGGATAAAAGTTACAAGAAATTTACGAAGACATAGAAATTTCTTCGTAAATATAAAAAATAATAATAATAATAATAATAATAATAATAATAATAAAAAAATTGTACATGAATATGTGTTACTTGTAAAATACCAAGTGACATCACTCGTTCAGTTAGTGCGCAAAAAATCAAATTAGGAAAAGCAGAAAACGCAACTCGAGCATTTTTTTGGACGATTCCTTTTTTCTCTCTCTCGGTGTATACCTTATCCATGACCGCGATAACAACGCATTTTTTGACGATACTGCCTCGAGTCAGTGTCCTACTAAATGTTTAATTCATTGGAAACATTGAGCGCGAGTCTCTCAGATTTAATTATTATCATTCGTACGTTATCTCTCCGTGTCACCAAGCTTGTGGACGATAGGATCAGATGTAACGTGCAATTGACATTTGACTTTGCCAGCCGTGGAGATGATAAATGAAACAAGGAATCTGGATAACAAGACCTTTCGTTCCGACGATTCATCATTCCTTTATACGCACCAATGTAACTCGTAACTCCGATCGGTGTGGGGCAGAAAGCTGACCTTTTTCTTTTTGCGAGACATCCTGCCTTAAATTAAAAGTGCTTCAAGCCCACGCGGAGGAAAACTATTTGTAAAGGTTGTTAAGAAAATAGCTGAGGCGTTCGTGACCAAAGACAAGAAAGTTACGTTTAAGAATTTGAAAAGTTGCAAGAAATTTGCAAAAGTATGGAAATTGGACATGGATTTGACTTTTAAACTCTTTGACAAATCGGGACCGGAAACACTCGAATATTTAGACATAACAAACCACGGGTTACCGTCACGGGCTGCCGGGGCAGTGAATATTCGCCTTTAGCTCGCTTGCAGTGGAGACTCGCCTTTGTGCTCTTACTTATTTTTCATATATTGTGTCATATTTAAATTTCGCGCGCAAAATATCAGCCGGAATGGGCGTTGCCGATGTTAAAAAGCTCACCGTTTAATATAGACGAGTCCAAAAATTTCTTTGTTGGAAAATAAAACAGAAATACGAAGATTGGACAAACACTGAATGCAGTGGAAAACAACATCCCGTAGAAAAGAAAGACAAGAAAAATAAAGAATGGAATGAATTCAATAGAAACGAACAAGTTGTACTAAGTAGTCTGAGAATCGGATACACAAGAATTCCTCACCTTCACTTAACACTACTTCTACCGCGCTAATTATGCGTAATCAGAAATCCAAAACCAAAAATATAGAATCATAATTAAAATAGATTTTTTTTATTAATAAAAAATTTTTGACAAACGCATAATTGCTCTACTAAGCACCTCCCGTTTGTTGAATTTAAAAAAAAGATTAAATTAAACGTCGAAAATAATTTTAAATTAAAATTTTGAAAGTTACCTTTTCACACCTTTGGTAGAAATAGTGTTAATCAAGGAAACCATCGTCAAAAATTGTGATCCGTGTACGTGTAAATTAACAGTCGAATATATTTTAAAAGATTGCACGCAATTTGACCATGAAAGAAAAAAAAAGAGGATTTCCACAAAATCTGGAACTTTCACTGAATGAACAGGAAGAAACAAAAAAGACAATGGCTTTCCTAAAGGATATTAAGTATTTCAGTGAAATTTAGACTAACAGCCAAAGTATAAAATACTGTTTCGTCGCTAATAACCAATGGAATTGATCCGACGTAAAATAAAATCAAATAAAAGAAAAAGTAACAATTCTGAGTTAAAAATAATTAATTCCGAGTTCGGTAATAATACAACATGGAAGATATGTATATTGTTGGCGAGACGAATAAGGTATTCCTCTCGAGCATCTCGTTTCTTGTTTTTCTTTAAATTCCTCTCGTATTATCGCACCGGTAATATTGTTTACGTAAGCATCAGAAGGCTCACGGGATAAATATATAAGTATCGTAAAGCAATACGTTGGATCGTATTGGTTACAATGATCAGTAGGGCAAATATTGCATTTCTGTTGCTCGAAAAACCGGACTAGTGGGTAACTGACGAGGTCGATTTGCTCGAATGGCAGTAACGAATCTTTGCCCGTCACTCGTAAATATTTTCAAAGAAACCCCATGCTAATGCCAATGACTCTTATGTGTGTCGGTAATTATCAAAGCGGCCCAGCTCGTATATTTTCTATACTTAATTTGCAATTCAATATTTTACACGTTAACTGAAATCCTTATTCACGCCGCGTGGGTCGCAACGGTGTGTATTATGTGCATTCGTCGCAACGTGCGCGGCCTGAACGGCAAGTTCACCAGGGAGCGACACGGACTTTGACGAGTTAATAATTTTTTCTAACCTCTACCTAATTGTACCATTTTTTGGCGTAAGAGTAAACTTTCATAAAAATACAATACACGTATAGGACACGCCCGTAGGATCTGGAGAAGAAAAGCGGAAGTCGTCATGCATTATATCCGGAGCTCCACACTGCAAATACGTACTTTTGTCTATTTACTCAGCAAATATATATCTCGCGATGCGAGTATGCAAAAGATATTCCCCTGTCTTTCATGTTACATTCAACATCTATTGTTATCTAAAGGTTTCAACGTTGCATAAAAAGAAAACCCCGGGAAATGGTGAAATATCGCATTTTTCTTAACAACCGGTTTAGCTTTTGCTCAAAAAAAAAAGAAAGAAAAAGAAAAGAAAAGAAAACAGCGGCGAGTTCCCCTTTTTCATATTCCGACGGATTAAACGGAATTAAAAGAATGTTCCGAGGCAATATATCGCGCAAATATCCCCCAACCTGACGTCGCGTCACCCCGCGATCAAACAACATTTTTCGTGATACGCGTAAAACGTATCGTTTGATGATCTTAATTAGGCTAATGAAGCTTTTCGTGCGCATCACGAGCCCTAAGGTTCGTCGAATCACCGCGACTGGGGCTCTATATTTATTTACCCACAATGTGGTTATTTATTCAAGTACGTTCTAATAACGCAGCGAACGAAATTGCTTCAATTTGATCGTTGCATCAACGAAATCAATGTATCCATCGAATCAATTGCCGCCCATCTATTAGCCAATCGTTTTAATTAAGGGGACAATCTATTTTATTTGTAATTCCATCCCGTTGGAATTGTTTGTCTTATTAGCCGGCGTTTACGTTGCAACGGGAATGAATGTGAGAAATGCGTTTGGAAATGCGAAAGAAGGAAAAATGAAATCAAAAGAATACGATTGTCGTTATTATTTTTACTGTACCTACTCGTGACTTTTATGCAGTTTAAATTACCAAGAATGCATCGCGGTCGTTGCACTCCCGGCTCTCCTCGGCCGAGTGAAGTATGTCCGTTTTCTCGAAAGAGGTATAAATTGTCCAATTAAATGCTCTTATTTTTCTCTCCATTCAAACAACGATTCGCTTATGAAATGTGGCGTTTAATGAAGCCGATAAGAGATAAGGATTTTTGCCACGGATGGTTAATAGTCATCCTCGTCGTTCCGATGAACGATTCATTGATTGCCTCAATGCTAGGGTTTTGACGGTTTATCAAAGGAGTCGTCAAAATAATGATAAGACGCGCATGGGGACATTCGACGCGTTTGCATTCAGCATCTTTTGAATAATACCCTACGTCCACCGGTTGACGAAAAATGACGTGTTCCGTGTCGTATATCACTTCGCCGAGATGCACAAGGGCTGACCTTATGCAGTTTGCAAACGGATTAACGCGTGCAAATTTGTTTAGTCTACGGGAGAGCCGGCGAATATACAGCCAAGTTCGCTGGCTACTTTGAAAAAGGCTGACTTGGCATGGGAGCATTCTTTTTCCTTCATATTGTGTTATATAAACAATTGTTGTTTCTTGATAAATCGTACCATGCTGACATCACCGCATGAATGATGTCCTTTGTTTTATCGCAAAACGCGACCTTCTACAAGTATTTTTATTTTAGTCATCAACACCAATGCCGTTACCTTCTTTGATTTTCCAAAACGGTTGACTTTGCACCGATCAATTGTTCTTACCGGAAATAATGAACCCTCGAGAGATCCCTGGGAAGTAGAGTGAGAAACAAAGGAGTCGTCAAAATAATGGCAATTGCTAAAAAATAATAATAAATATGCGCTGATGACGTAGAATAATAAAATGTATCCATTAGAAAAATAGTGGATATTCGCACAACGCTGATAATCAATACTAATTTATCATTTTGTATATTATTTTTGTATGAATATTTTTTTTTGCATTTTGTATCACTTCTGTTTAGAGAAATCCGGGCTAACATTTGCGGAGTAAATTAAAAATGGTTTCTCTTTCTGTTTCTTTGCAGGAGCCGTTAACGAAGTTTGTTCGCGGTGAGGATGGAGGTACCGGATACTTCTGCGAGCGCTTCGAAGTCTGATGAAATTACAAATGACGAAAGTCAGACAGACGAGGACGTACAAATTTTGTCGGTTGATAAAATTACCGTGGAAAAGATCGTTTTGGAGACGAAGAAAACTCGAGAGGTACTAGTAACGAAAAGCGAGAGTTCGAAGAAAGTCTCGGCATTGAGACACAGCTTTCTTGTGAAACCGAGTTCCGGACACAAGACGGACCATTCCATAAAACCGAGTGAACTATCACCGACGAAAAATTCCAGATTTCGTGCTGGCACTTCCCCGTGTATAGATAAAAAAGTATCTAGTAATTTAGCTTGCAAACCTTCGAAATTGCCCATTTCCAAAACGCAAAAGAGCGGCAGCTTCACTTCGTTGAGTGAGAAACGAATTAGTCCTATTAAATTAACCAAATGCTCGTCTATCGGTAGTCTCCTAAAAGTAGGCAAACCTCCAAAAACTGGGAGCGTCAGTAAACCCCGTAAAGTTCCTCCGAAAGTTCCTCAGAAGCCAACCAAACCGAAGTTAGAAACGGTAAAGCAAAGGTCCAGTGATACCAAGGCTTTATCACCTGGAAAGAGTGTCAATTTAGACGTGAAAGATCAAAGAGTCGAAGCGGAAAATGATAGTGTCCCTGAGGCAGCGAAAGCAGATGAGTCAAGAGAGTGTCGTATAAAGATTTCGAACGAATCTCAACCGGTTGCCACGAACAGTTCATCCGATGCTTCCGAATTCACTTCTCTAGAAAGTGAGAAAAAAGGTAACCCAGAGGCCAATCGAGTGGACCAACGAAACAAAGGTTCGAATGCCGAAGAAATCAATGCTGGCGTTACCGAGCTGAAGTTTGAAGAAAAGTCAGAAGATTACGCGCCGCGATCGGATAAAGAAGTTCCGCGAGAAAACGTAGCAGAAGCTAACGAAGGACTTAGGGAATTTCCCAGAAGCTCTGCGCAAGATAGATTAGAGAAGAGTCAGAACGAGATAGAAAGGCTTCAGCAGAATTTGCGCACGAAGATTCATGCTTCGACCGTGGAGAAGTACAAGCAGAAGCTACCGAGTTTGCAGACGGTCAAAGTGTCCGCGATAATTGACTTGAATCAGAACGACCAAATCGTGACTTCCTTCGATACCGATTTCCTGCAGAACCGACGTCTCAATAAAGAACTGAAAATCGAGGAGAAACAGCAGTACCCGGACAACGCTGATTTGTCGGATTTCGAAAAATCCCCCGAAGAAGCGAGAAGGCCAAAATACAGTAAGAAAGTTCTGGAAATTGAGAAACGTTGGTCCGGCGAATATCTGGATCAGAATTCCTCGGA
The DNA here is from genome assembly GCA_949825005.1 of Gasteruption jaculator. Classification (NCBI taxonomy): domain Eukaryota; kingdom Metazoa; phylum Arthropoda; class Insecta; order Hymenoptera; family Gasteruptiidae; genus Gasteruption; species Gasteruption jaculator. The sequence goes on along the minus strand of OX463773.1, from coordinate 7,107,083 downwards.
ATCGTCGAAATCGTCTTACATCGAAGAGCTTGGTAGTATTTCGTCCCATGAGAGTATTGTTCTCGACCAGAAGAAAATAATTCCTCGGAAATTGTGTCAAAAGCGTGATGGTAATTTCAGTGACGATAAAAAGCCTCATAGTGGAGATGAGATCCTAGAGGATACCGTCAGTACCGTGGATTCGGATTCTTGCTTCGAGGATAGAATCAAAGACATCGAATGCGACATTCAACACGGCGAGGAAAGGGGGTCCGGTTCTAAGTTATCTTCCAATGCGGATCTCGATGAGGAAAATGAGTCTAAGGAAAGCACTTTGAAGGAGACTTCGTCCGTGAGAACCTGCTTGACCGACGATTCGAGTACTTTGAAGGATAACGAAGATTGCTTGGATTCTGTTGCTTCCAAAGAAGGACTCCAAGAAACCGGAACGGAGCATCGCGAGATTCCAAACATCGAAGAAAAGCGCGAACCTCTGGCAGAGAAAGCGGGCAACTCTTTGAATTACCCAGACAAAGACGTTGATACAGGGGAGATAAATTCAGTTGAAACGGTCGTTAAAAAGGACGGATACGCGACTTTGATCAAGGAGTTCACCATGGACCCAGGCACTTCGAAGTCGCCGAAAGATGAGAAGAAGAAAAAGGGACTGCTTCGCCTCTTGCCAGGATTGTTTTCCCCCAGCAAAGAGTCGCGAAAGGATCACAAGAAAGATTCGAAAGACGAGAGAAGAGGCAAAAGACGCGAGGACAGACATTTCACCCAACATCAACAAAATGGAAACTATACTCGATCGCCCGATACCATGAATCTTAACGAAGATATCAAGAGAAATGTGAAACTGGACACGAGCCTCAACAGCTCAATTATCGAGGAGAGACTCAACGAAATCAAACAGGAACTCTTCCCCGAACAAGGTTTAATTACGAGCACACCCGATCATTTCTTGCAGACCGATCGCGGTTATCAAAGACATCAGAGATCAGCTGGAAACTCCAGTGGAAATTATATCGCCGAGGAGAAATGGATAGACCAGAATATCATCAGCGGGTCGCCGGACTTGAGGAAATTCAAGCAACGACGGAATGATAGATGCAACTTGGAGAGGAAACACAGCCTCCAGGAATCACAAAATCAGAATCGCTTTCAGAGGAATCATGGACCTACCGGAAGAATATCCGCGCCACCCTGCGAACGGTTTCTCATACGCCCGAGGGCCATCCATCCGATCGACAGACCCTTACCCGCGATTCCGCAGAAAGTGGAATTCGTTAATTACGAGAATCACGAAGAAATGAGCAAAAATAGTATGAGGCAGAAAAATACCATGAATTACTCGACGGAACCTTACGTTCCGGAGAATTACGAGAACGAGAGTCAGAATGTGTTGTACGAAAACGGGAACCAGTATAACCTAACACCCGTTTCCGCGCAGGTCAAGATTACACGGCAAGCTATCGTCAACCAAAATCATAAAGCGCCTTTGATGGGTCGTTCCCCCAAATATTCCCCCACGAGTCAAAAATCGGATTATGCCGATTCGAGCTATACACCGAATTCCAGTCAAAATGAATTTTCACCCTCTAGCTCGAAAAGTGGCGAATATTACCTGTACTCGCCTAGGAACAGCAGCCAACTTTCGAACGAGAGCTTCGGTGAGAAAAGGGAGCAGATTTATGAAAACGAACAGAGTTCAAAAGCTGAAGAGCGTTTATACGATGAAACGCCTACAAGCGATTCTCCCAAGGATAAAAGTCCTTCCAGAAGTTTGAGCCATTCGAACAATTCCGAGCATATATACGGACAACGCAGTCCAGCTAATATCCCTCTATCTAATAATCTAGCTAAAATGAGAGCGAATGTCAGCGACGAAGAAGTGAAGGACGATTTGGAGGATAAGGCCGAAAAAACAGATGAACGTATTTCTTCACCCGTTAGCATCACTGTAATTGCCGCTGAGGCGACGAACACTTCGGATGACAACGAAACGAGAACTCGGGCAAGCGGTGAACACGGTCTTAAACCATCGACGCAGGGAGTTGGTTTAAGAGTCACTTCGCCATCGCAAATGCAAAGGATGGCCTCTCCCCTTACCATCGTTACAAATAATATTCAGCGTCAAAGTCCTTTATGCCACAGTAAAGATCTAACAGCTTTTCCCTCTTTGACTCCCGTCAAAGACATTAAAGGCATAACATCCACTCCCATATCTACGAGAATTCCATCACCCCGTAATTCACCTTGTGCAAAAGATTCGGAAACTTCGCCTCCTAGGATCGCAGGAACTTTGCCTTCAAATCTGTCAACCAGTTCGCTGAGTCCCACTCACGGCAAAGAAACAATGCCAAAGGCCATGTCTCCAAAAATGGCAGGGTCACCGTATAGATCCTCTCCAGCTTCTTTAACAAACAGGAGGGATTTGCTCGGATCTTCTCCGTTGGCCAACGAAAGAACTTCTCCGAAAGAAGCGTGTCCAAAGAGATCGGGGACACCTACTTCTCCATCCAACTCCTTCACTCCTACGTGTGTTCTCCAAGGTACCAGGAGATCGCAGCCCAACGATCAGATATTAATAGCGTCTCCTAAGAAGGACAATATCTACGATTCTTACGGTCGCTTGGAACTAGGCTGCCCCGATTCTCCAGTTCCAATGGCAGACTCTCCCAGTCAAGTCTTGGGGTCGAAGCAATCTTTGAGACAAACTGCCGCTGATAGAGCTGACGGTTGCAAGTCACCTTCTATCGACAGACCAGCGGGCAAACCCGATACGGTTTATAGTAGTCGTCAATCCGTGAGGAGTCCCGTGAATCAGAGAACTATGTCACCCGTACGTTTGGTACAAGCTATTCAACGACCCGAGCCGGTTTACATTCGACGAGAAAAGACTCCTCAGAGTCCGATACCGAAAGATTCCATGCCCAGGAATGAACATTTTAAGGAAGAAGCGAAAGAACGTTTGATAATGGCATCAGAAGGACCTGTTTCCGCAAAACAACCAGGAACCGCTCATCACAGAGCATTGTCTCCAAATCCAGGGCAGATTTCTGCCCAGAGGCAGATAATTCCAAGGAATCAAGGTACCAAGCCCGATCGAAGAGAGGACGCGCTAGGCTTTTATCAGGACTACAGGTGTAGCGATTTTCCGACTGATAACAAACAATTGCCTTCATCCCCGAGTCGGATGGATTGTCAAGATTTTGCGGCGAAATCACCTCAACCGATTTATATGAAGAAAAAAGAACTCCAAAATCAAATTTACGAATCGCGGGTGGCTCAGGAGTGTATTTACGGTCAGCGAATGCAGAAAGTAGAGGGTTCTCCAGATCACAGGATGTCCGATCCCAAACAATTGTCTCCATCGAAGAAGCAAACGATGCAGCATTTAGAGGCTTTTTACTGGCAGCAGAAAGCGCTGGAGGCTCAGCGGAAGTCTATGACGTCGCCCACGAATGTACCTCCTCAACAGAATCAGCCGCAATTGGCTAAAATCGATATACCGGAAGTCCGGGAAGTCGTTTACTGGCAGCAGTTGAAGAAGCTCGACGAAGAGCAGCAACGGAAGATCTTCGAACAGAATATGATGGAAGCCAGGAACGATCCCGAGATGAGAAGAAACGCTCCCATTCCCCCTGCCATTAGACACGGCTCTAGTTCGAGCTTGAGCAATACGAACTCGAATTCTCATCCGTCGGAGCAAATTTATTGGCGTAGCCATCAACAGCAAGCCAAAGCCCAGCCGGTTGGGAAACCTCCGTTGGGTCAAAAGGGGCAGAATCAGCCGGTGTTGGTCGTCAGACCGCAACAGGCTGACCGCTTGAGAAAGCCGGAAGTAATCGATGGCAGACTCGAGGTGCCGCGATCTAAGAGCGTTTCGCCTCATTTCACCCGAAGCGACGATCGTCGTAGTCTTAGTTTGCCCCGGAAAGTTCTGGATGCCGATAACATCGACGATGGAGGTTTCGCGGAATGCAACCGGGAGAAAACAGCGCAAAACATCGCCGCTCTCAGGAAACCCGAGACTCCCGCGGCGTACGAAGAGGATCTCGAAGGCGACCGGAAAGCTCCGCCACCGATTTTCAAGCGAGGAAGTTTAATTAGCAATTCCAGTAGTTCCGTCGATTATGGCACGATTGGCCCCAAGCGCGTCAGTTTCTCGAATCAGTCCAACTGCCCCGAGGTGGGTAATTGGCCGACGAAGCACGGAATGGCGCCGGAACCGCCGACGAGAAAACACAAATCCGAGAATGCCCCGGAAAGTGTGTATTACCATGAACAGGAACACCAAGTTTACGGGAACATACCCATGAGATTACCGCCAGGGGAACACGTCGCGTTGGCATCGCATGACGTTTATGGGAACCGAGAGACTCTGGAGAAAGAATACGACGCCAACAAGCCCTTACCGCCACCGCCCCGAGAATCTTCGTGGTCGAGATCGGGTGTCAATGCGAAGGATCGAATAAGGAATGAAAAAGTGAACTGCAACGAGTATCAGCGGTTGACCGGACCGATTGCCAACCCTCGAAAGTGGACTGGAGTCTGCGACAGTGAAAGCGGCAGCGAGGCAAGCGAGGTCCAGCGGATCTTCCAACGACGAAATGGTGAGTTTGTTGGAGTTTATAAATTAATCTACCAAATGTGAAAGTGAAATCACATTTTCCATGAATATAAAAAAAAAACCATGGTTTATGGGTACCCCTAATATCGACTTCTTAGCAAACGCGTGCGGAATTCTCTGTCCCGAGTTCAAGGTGAACTTTTGGAACGTAATTTGCGGAGGGTTTAACGACTGAACTGGAAGTGGTACTAATTGAAAGTCAAGTTAATGCAAAAGTAGCTATAGCGAGGTTATATGAGCAGGGTTGGAAACTTGTATTCGTCGTACGCTTACAAGTTGCGACCTGCGTTAATCCTTTCTGTGTAATTTCACCTCGGAGCGAATGCAAACAGTGTCACGTATGACTGTGCATCTCAATGAACTTCTTGACTCGGCCAACCCCCGGGGTAAACTAGCTTCTTTGCACCCGAGTGGAAAGTCCTGTTCTTCCTTTGAACCTTCTATTTGCATTCCCTTACAATGGAAAGCTTCAAATTTCGCAATTACGTGTATTATCGTCGACAACCAAACATATTTTGTTTCAAATATCTTTCGGATTCATCTAGTAAATATTCTTCTATGTATTTAATATAATCATTTATTAAATGAAAAATATGTATTGTCAAATATGGCATTGATCCGATCTCTATAATTAATTTCAAAATCTGCGTTTACGGTATCTAAAGTTATATCTATTGAAATATTAGCGAACAAAGCGGTTACGTCAAGTGAAGTTGATATTTCGTTGTCATTTTTGTGTTTATTTTTGATTAGATCGATTAATGACCATGAATCTTTAATATCAGAGTTGGTATATTTTAATAATTATATTTTTTGGATATCATTATCGAAATTAGTCATTCGGAAACGGGAGATTCTACTTCCACACGGTGGTTTTCGTGACACAAAGGGTTAATCTAAGAATGAAGAAATTGGTAACCATTTTTAAATGGACATAATCAATATACCTAATTTATTTATTTAACACCCGAAAATGGTCAATCCATTAGCGAGAGTGCGCTGGTCTCTCGCTTTAGTCCGATGAAAGGAAGGAATAAATTTTACGACGAGAGATTTCTCGAACGTACATACTTCGAAATATGAGAAACGAGTGTCTGCTAATAAAAAGGATATGGGTAATATAGTAGAAAAAGGCGAAACGACCCAATCCAGTAAATCTATGGGAAAAGTGCAAACTTTGCAAGAGCTGGCTTTGAATTTCAGTCTCTGCAACTGATGGAGACACGAGAGATAATAATGTCTAAAAAGGTTTTCCGATATATAATGTAGAGGCATAAGTGGTAGGTACAAATGCTATCGAGCTCTCGTCTCCTTACTTCCTCCTCCACTTCTTCCACCATTGAGTTGAAGATCCTCCACTTTGAATTCAGCCCCTCGATTGTTTGAATTTCGGCTGTGTGCGAAGTTTCCACAGGAAACTTTCCAGTCGCATTTCAATACAATTTACGTACAAGACCGCGAGTAAATTCCAACTAACACACACTACACCGTAACCTTATTTCGCAAGAAAACAATGAAACGATAATAGTGCTCGTTTTCGCCGCTATACGATACACGAGTCGACAACTGTTCAAAAGCACGAATATCCTTCAGAAAAGATGGAGGCGTGGCGGTACATAACTCTGGCCATAAAGTGTTACTACTTGTTTAAGAAACTTTCGAGTAAAGCCTCGGATATTCCAAATGTTAGAGCTTTCAATAACTAGAAATATTGTTTTCTTACTCCACCGTGTTTTCTCGTTCTTGTTGTTTCCGATATGGAGAATTACAGCTCCAGGAGGTGCCTCTTATAAAGACTTGCCTTCTTCGAGATCCCACAAATTATTCTAATCAACCAAAGATTAAACGTGTGAGTGCCAAGCGGCGCAATCGCGCTTTTTCTGTTCCATGTCCAAAAATGCCAACATTTTTGAAATACGGAATGCGCCGCTCGGCATTTTTCGATTTGGAAACAAAAAAGACCTCTGGCACTCAATCGGTTAATAGCTTCGGTAACACTACAGGGGAGTCAAACGTATGCTCTAAGAAATAAAGAAAGGTAGTGAACAAAATTTTACATTCATCATCGACCAATTAAGAATTAAACAAACGACCAATTAAGAATTAAACAAATTATTTACAAAAACCTCGAAATTCTATAACGATGTCATTCCTGGAATATATTGGAATCACACTCCGATATAATATCAGGATCAGACTCAATAGAAAAATCTACGCTGCAAAAATGTTAAATTATGAATATGGATAATATATTGCATATAATGGCATAGAATTATTGCATTTCCGTTAACTAACGAGACTGTATAGAAAAAGAAAGCAGAAGGAAGTCCCAATAGCGAAACGATTGCAAGTTACTGGAAATATAAAATATGATAATGATAATGTTCGGTATATTATGCTGCGTGTTGCATATAATCAATGATGTAAGGCTTCGTGTAATAAGATGAAAATATTATTCGTAATAATCAAAGCATGTTCGATAATGTTTCTTATCGTTACGTTCTCATATCCAGCAACGAAAAATTAATACGCAAGTTATATGATATTCATCAACTAAGTATTTATTTATTTATTTATTCATTCCAGGAAAATTTTATATTAATATATATTTTTATTATATTAGTATATATTTTTTGGTACACTAAAAAAATACCCTACATTTTAACTACATTGACATAATTGAAAAAAAAAATAATAAAATTGATTCAATAGCGACAACGACCCGGCAATAAAACTGCAATATAAAATGTTTGTAGCAGCCCGTGATAATTTTGTTCTTGAATCATTAACATTATTTTTCCGTGTTGGTGCATAAATTTAAACCGCGAGCTCGAGGAATGCCACCTGGAGTTAAAATTCGGTCGGAAACGATATTACTCTAAATAAAATCATACTTAGCAGGAAGAAGTGCTCTGAATTGAAATAGGGAAAGCGGCTGTCTAGTAGAGAGCCCGTCTTATTACAAATCGACAGCGACTTCTACTTAGATTTCAAACCCACGTAAAATTGAACTTTGGATGGAAATAACGTTTTCTTGAAAATGGCCTTTTAATATCAATCCAGGATTGATCCTGGCGTCAGCTTCGTGACATTTTCCCAAATTAGCGTTTCCGTCTTAGGCAGAGACTTCCACTTGAGGATAAAAAGCAGTAGTCTGCTTAAAAATAGGCAAATGCAAATGGGACGCCGGGTCTCCGAGCAGTTGAGTCAATTGTACGTTAATGAATGAGACAATTAATGGAGAGAAAGGGTGCGTTTAAAATAGCAGTAGTTAATTAATCCCTCGTCTTCGTCCACTCGCTCTTACATCTTTCTCCCTTTCTCCATCTTTTCGTAAATACATTGGCAGAGAAGCAGACGATAGAATTAACGAATGAGCACCGCCTACGTCTACCTTTGCAAAGAGTCTCGTCTTGGCGTTAACGAGCCACGATGAGATAAAAATTCAGACAATAGGTGAGTTAATGTATCCCATAACCGGAAACGTGTGGGTGCAGCAACTCCGCTAGGATGCAGTTTCTGAGGTGCAAGGTTACTGACCTTTACCAACATTCAGGAAGTCGATGTAGGTTCTTGAATCATCCCGAATCTCGTGCTATCGTTTTCGGATTATCTGCAAATTAGTGGAGAGGGATACTCATGAATAAAGGCGCCTTTCGATGGGGCTGAAAGGATGAAGCAAAATGTGATTTCGTAACGGCATAAATTCTGGTGTTTCAGGAAGAATTACGACGTCTAGTGAATCCTTAAGAGTCTGTTCCTTCTCCCTGTGATAATAATCCGTGAAAAATGTACCCTCTCAGGGTCCATACGCTTCTTTTTTATAAATTAACCTTCTGCATCGTATTTTATCCTTTTCAAAAATTTGCTTAATCGCATTTCTAAGCGTAATCCAAGCATGGGGGTTACATAACCTGCAAATTATATCAATTTGTTGGTATATATTTTATTATTTAATTTCTACCCCTTGTGACGTTCCGAATCAATCTCCTGGTTACTCGACATGTGGCGTTTCCCTTCCAATCCTTCGCGCATGCGTTGCTTCTCCTTCCTCGTCACTTCCGTTCCATGACCGTCACGAACTAAATAACAGCTTCGACCACAACTTTTCAAATTTTTCTTCGAAAGTATGATACCTTTCACTTTTACAAGGTACGTACTCTCCTTAAGCCTCTTAACCCTTGATCTTCGACTAAAGTCTAAGGATAATTAATTCCAGACGCGCGGTGGATGATTACATCCCTTAGGTGGTTAATTACACGCCGAGATAAACACACCCTTTGTCGAAGAACAGCTGTATCTCTTTCGGAAGCGTTTGAAGAAGTTCCCCTCTTTCGGAATAAATGATATTCAGTAACAGAATCACTCGACTGACATAACTTGTACCAATTTCCCAGGCTACCGTCGTATCCCGTGTCGTAACGCTAACTTAACGTGCTACTTCTATTTAAACAACAGCAGTAGCTGCGACGGCAGCATTCTGCTCGCGCTTTCTCTCGTTAGTAGTAGTCTATATGCTTTCCACTTGTCGTTGAATATCAAAAGCGTTAGGAACATACCCTTCGGTGTGTTTAACACACCTCCATGTCTCGAAGCAGCTTTATGGTTTGCTTATGCAAAGTCCACAGCACGCTTTGCTGCAGGCATACTCTCGCACTACAGATGCAGATAGCGAGCTTTCTGCAGAAGCTACGGTGTTATCTGTTGCCTCACACTCCTCCGTTTTCTACTTTTTCCATTTTTATCATTTGACGGACTGTCTCTCGTATCAGAAAAGGTCCCCGTGGTGAATTAGCTTTTTTTTTCGTTTTTGTAGAATTTTTTTCTGCATACGGAGGAAAAAAGCCTTCGAAATAATTTCTATGGGATATCTCGCGCAACGTATCTACCGTAAGAAGAAAATAATCTCTTTTATGGAATTTATATATTTAATCTGTAATAATTGTCCATCTTCGATTTTTGTCACGGGCTTTTTATTTTCTAATTAGTCCTCTTACATAGTTTCGAACCTCGCTTTGGTCCATCTTCAGTGTCAAGTTTTAATCATTCATGTTTGACAGAATATAATAAATAAATTAGAAGACAATAATTAAAATAAATATCAACATTAATATTTAAAAAATGAAAAAAAGTTGAAAATGTTTCACTGTTTTAATAAATTAATAAAATAATAAATTAATTTGTATTAAATTTATAATAATTGATAAAAACAAAGAAAATAAAAAATTTAACATATGAAAGAATAAAAATTTTATAATGAATATAATATATCTAAAAATAATTAGAGATATAAATAAGAATTGAAAATTTTATATGCAAAATATATTTATGCCCATATAAATATCTCACATAATAAGATAATTATATGAATATTATATTAAATTTAATCAATAGGTCTGAAGGAAAACTTCTGTGTTACGTTTTCAAAATTTTATAGAGAATTATTGTCCCTACCCTATTCGGGAACGAGCTTTCTTGTTATTGATCTTGATACCGATGGAGTAGGATTATTTCTATGGCCCGGGGGTTTCGCCGAGAACCGTTAGATGGGGCGCCGAACGATCTCCCGTTCTCGATATTATCATATTAAAATAACAATATTAGGTAAATAAATTTCTATTACCATAATATAAATTTATAAAAAATATGGTTAATAAAATATGGTTTATGTTACCACAATATAAATTTATATAAATTAAATATGACGTAAGAAAAGTTTTTTTTTGTTATATAAATAAAGTTGCAACAGCATGGTAAAGGAATTTTGATAAAATTTGTTTAACCAATTTTCAATTTTGCAATTTTTTCAAAATGCAGTATTTCATCATACGTTCGAAGAATTTCTTTGAAAACGATTGACGTTCCCCACTTTTAAATAAGATCACGTAAAGTAATGCCGAGGGCAGACTTTTGAAGCAATATGCGTGCGAATATCTGTGAAATGTGAATCTATTCTTATGAAAAACGTGTCACCGTGAAAATGCCGGTATTATTGCTTTTTTCCTAAGCGGGAAATTCAATTTTTTTTCTGCCAAAAAGCGTAATCAAAATTTTGGAATTTTTTCCAAGCTAGTTATTTTTTCTAATAAATACAATTTATCTTTTAGATAATTTATAACTGAAAAATAAAATCGAAAAATAACACAAATCATGGAAGATTAAAAATTTGTTTTTCACTAAAACGAGACTAGCTTTATAACTTCTGTAAAAATACAACTTGTTTAACCGTGTATAAAAATATCAATCATTATTTTTAAAAAAATTGTCCAGTTTTTCATATCATTAACGCAAACCTTGAGATTCTTTTTGTGGAATTCTTCGCAACGTTTTTGTAATGTACCCTTTTTGTGTTTTAAATCCAACAACGACAGTTTACACGAAGATAAATAACTCTCTGAACGCGCGAGAGATCCTCGCGTAATTGAGTGGTATTTGTATTTGTCTTCTTGTGAGAATTGAATTAACGTCGGTATCGAGTAAATGAAGATTAGATTGATGGTTAATATTATTCTTGGGAGAAAAAATCGAAGTACTCTAGAATTACGATTTTCTCAGGTACGACAGCCACATTCAATATATATGCAGATCAACTGAATAGTATGTGCAGGAAATTATGTATGTATACACACATACATACACTCATACATATACATATAAATATATACATATATATTTCGGTTTGCCAGAAGTAGAAATTCGACTTCTCGGATCATTTCCAAGGCAATGAAAGTTCGGATGAATTTTCTGGTCTCTTTCTAACTGCTTTGCATGAGACTTCTGCATTACAATTTCGGGATTTCTGCTAGACTTGGAAGGTTGCAGGGTATTAAGGGTTATATCGGCCTGACCTATTTGATTTTTCACCTTTTTTTCCCTGCATATTTTCATATTCCCTAATGTACGGACTTTTTTTTATGGTTTGCTGTAATTTTGCCAAGATATTTGCGTTTGTTACTTAGCCAACACTGAAAAAATAGGTCAGGATTAATATACAGGCTGAAGCACCTCACTTGACCACCTTGAATTACTCATAAACTGCTTATTTTAGGGGACAATGTTTAAAATATAAATTTTAGGAATGAAAATGCTCGACAAATTCACGTTGATTATTTTTTTTTGTTGCGGGAGGGTTTACAAGATCACGTTAAAATTTATTTTAATTTCTTGACCCTTTAAAACACGAATTTTAGGGAAAAATTATTTTTTTTCACGAGGAATTGCTCTTTAAGCTTTTCGACATAAAAAAATCTCGCTCACGAGCCGCTGTCATTGGCTGTCGCGGCAGTTGATATTCGCCTCAAGCTCGCGCGCGGTGGAAACTCGCCTTCGTACTTTCAATTATTTTTCGTATGTCAGATTTAAATTTCGGGCGAAATGTATCAGCCGGAAGTTGGCATTTTAATGTCAAAAGACTTGAAAGAAAAGTGTCAAAAGGTTTAGAAGTCGAATGTAATTCAATTTCAGTCGTTGCACTTTTATGACAGAAATTTCTCTCTCGGAAGTAACTCATTGATAGTGTTCGATATCAAATGGTCGTTCCGACTCTGAAGTTTGCCAATAATGTAATTAATTCTTGCGCACTTGAAACGAAGCATTGGTTCTTATCAAGAAGAATCCCGATTTATATTTAAATTCCATTGAAAAATAACTCTGAAGATAACGGGGAAAGGTTTGGGAAGTTTCGACAGTTGAATTGCCTTTTTCATTATCCACGGATTGACGTTTCTCGAATTAAAGTCTTCTTGCAAGTTGAAACGTTAAAAGTGTTGGAGTTTCTATATAGCTATCGAGCGTAAGATAATCAAAAGTTCATAATGCCTTTAATAGGAGAGTTGAAAAAAACGCTCCTTGCATATTCGATGAACTTTGCACCTGTAACCTTTATCCGGCAATCGCTCAAGGAACGACCAATGAAATCATTTTTATTTATACACGCGTGAGTTATTATTACTCTTCGTTAATTGAAAATTCAACGGGAGGGAGTTTATCTTGAAAAATCACTGCAATCGGGAGTACGCTGGAGATCATGTTTTATGAATTTCCAGAAAAATTTCCATTGCATGGTTGTTGTTCTTTAAAATAACCGCAAAAAATACTCGGTATGAAAGGCGAAGGAGTTTATAAAGGAACAAAACCAAATCCTTCCACTTGGAAGTTTAGCAGAAGGGAAAACGTTTTTATAAAATTGAAATACCGACTCACCGAATGACGTCACTATTTTCTACATCGGTATCAAACACAGTAAATTCCTTTATAACGCGAGGTATACGTTCCGAGCAATAGAAAAATCGCGTTATACATGATGAGAAGAATTTAAACAAGTTCAAACCTGTCTCAAAATCAACACTGTTTGGTGGTAGTGCCCCCCCACGCGCCTCGGTCCCCCCCAATGTTGTGACGTAACTCGCTCATCGGGTATTGCGTCACCATGGTAACCATTGGGGGCCTTGACGCGTCGCCATAGTAACCGCGAATCGCTAGCGGCCTTGGGGCGTCGCCATGGCAACCGCGAAGCGCTAGGGTCTAGTGGGGGAAGTAAAATACGTTTCGGAGCCCAAATAAAATTGATGTATAAATTTGAAGATTGTCACTGTAGATTTTTGAAGCTTTTAAACTACAAATATTTACATCTCCCGTTTCCAAAACGGATCAGCTTCGTTAATTTTTTGTTATAAACCGCTACTTTTTTTTAAACTGTGAGCTTCATTGTTCGTAAATAAAACTCCCGTAAAACGGACGTCCACTGCATAACATTGTCATTCGGTGAATACGAATCTTGATGGATTTTCACATTTTCATAATGTTTCTCTCGAAGATGCAAATGTTTGAATGAGAAATTCATATTTTCTTTGGTTTACCAATACACCCATAGTTATGTTACATTAATTTCGCGATTGTAATTCCTCCGGCTGTTTCTTCCATAAAAACTCGCTCCCAACATGGGAACAAAAGAATCTTGACGCTGGAATTTCAGTGTTCTCGTTGACGTTACTCTGACAGTTTGAAACGCGTCGGAAAAACGATTTTTTTTTCTTTCCATTCTTTCGACACGATATTCACCGAAACCATTTTGAAGCTGCCACGTTCCACTGACGTTACTTGCAAGCATTGTACCCTTCGCTTTTGCGATAAGTGATTTTGATCTAACGTCACAAGTAGGTAACTAGAATGTCGTCTTGAGCTGCGTTATTCAAACAGCCACTACCCGAGTACACAGCAACTACTTGCATCAACTTTGTGTTCAGACGTTGGGTAGTTAACCCATCGATTGCTCTAGTTGCTCATACCCCATTTTCCAGGAACTATTGTCCGCATTATGGGGTTGTGAGCGGATAAACGCAATTGCAATTCGGATTCCTCGAAATGCGATTGAATGGGGGTCAAATAATAATCAACAAAATTGCGAGTTTCGGTTTCTTAATTTTCTTATTGCGGCATTTTGGGGTTTATTCGCGTTACTTTGTTTTTTTTTAACATTTCTTTTTTGTTTCCAAGGTCGAACGTTACAAAAAAAATCTGTGTAAATTGTGACTATAAATTAGAAAGCCTTTTCGAATGAAAATAAAGAATTATAATATAGAATAATTAACTATAAACTTAAATAATTATGGATTAGATATGTTTATTATTATTAAATAAATATTAAATAAAATATTACGCGTATACTGTAATTTCTAAGTGAAACGCAATCGGCAAAGTGGGTCCTATGGTGGCTTATTATCAGTTCAGGGTTAAATGAGACTGGCGAGTCCGAAAGAATAGCGTCATTTCCGGAAGATTAGCGGACTCCTCTGCAACCTTCGATAAATCGGAGTCTCTCGGAGGGAAAGACGGCAAAGAAAAGTCTCAATCAAAGTTAGCCCTGTTCGTGGTTCTACAAGTAAGGGGGTAAAAGTTAAGCCGACGAAGTCGTACTTTTGAACTATCCACCTTTGCAGTTTCCACTTGCGGAAGTTTGGCGCAACGTGGGGACAAAATAAAGAGCGGATTTGAGCGGGCGTAGTTTTGAAGACTGTAATGGAATTGCATTATGGCTCTCGTCATAAAGTAACGTGGAAGCTTCTTTCGGTGTTTTTCATTTTATTGTTTGTTAAAAGGGGCAAAAAGAGAGTAATGTAACACTCGAAGGGTTGATATTAGCAAAGTAGGGACGCGCTTTCTTCTCGGATGATTCCGGGAATATCCGGGAAAACGAGAAAAGCCGAATACGACCGAATGTTTTCGTCCAGGTCAGTAAAGGTGTGTCGGGTTGCGGAGGAAGTTCGGGGATCGATTCCCCGACTCTACTCCTGTGACGTCACCGGAGAGATTGCCGGGACTCTCTCCGGACATCCCCAGGACCACGAACTCGAAGGTGTCCTTTATTCGTCTGTTTTTTCGAACGGTGGAATAACAATAAGACGGGGAATCGATCGCGACCTTCAGCCTTTAACTGCCGATTTCTTCGAAATATAAATACCGACTCGCGGAATCGCGACGTCCTTCGTATTTTCAAACTCGAATCTCGAACGTCAAAACGAAACATAGATTGATGTGTCTGTGAACTTTTTGATCCCGCAGTCAAAGAGGCAAATGGAGAAGGAACAAAGGTCGTTCCACGGTGAAATGCGAATCTCACGCGAAATGGAAAAGAGAAAGAGACAATGTTAATGGGACGAAGTGTTTCGAGGGTACTCGGAGGGGTTTTAGGTTTGATATACGATCGGTAAAGCGAAATATGGTGCTTTCGCTTGAAACCCGCGTCTTTTAACACCGCCAACGTGCATTCTAACCTTACGATTCAACGGCAGGAAACATAAGTGACAGCTGATCGATCCGTCGGGTGATATTTACCGCGATGTTTAATTAACGCGGTTCTCCTTTTTTTTGGTTCCACGAAGCGGATAAGGAGCGAAAGGTTTTATTTAATTTTACGCACACCGAGGGAACTTTGTGCCGCAAAATAGTTGGTTTTTTTAGGATTTCGAGCGTCTTTGTTTACCATTGCCACGATTTTCGTTAACTAAATGTACAAGGTAGATTTTTCACCTCGTTTTATTTATAATGGGTGATTTTTCGAGTTGGAAATTGATCTCGAATTTCATAATACGTCGCAAACCAAGGGAAGTGATTCGTAATTGTCGATGAAAATGTACTCGTGAAAAAAAATTAGTAAAATTGGTTAATTTGTTTAATTCTTAGTTGGTCGATGACGAATAACGATTCTTTATTTTCCTTGGTGTTTTTTTTAATTGTTCAGATTATATTAAATTTCGTATTATGCATTTCGATGATACGTTGCAGGTCCTTTTTAGAAATTTTTGTAGGGTGGAATTTTTATGAAAAATCTTTTGCGTGTGATCCTGATATTATATTCGAATGTGATGCCAATATTTTCCCGGAATGACGTCGTTGTAGAGTTTCGAGGTTTTTGTAAATAATTTGTTTAATTCCTAGTTGGTCGAAAGTGAACGATGGTTTTTAATTTTCCTTGATTTTTTTTAATTGGCCAGATTATATTAAATTTTGTATTATACGTTTCGACCATATGTTGCTGATCCTCTTCGTGAATTTTCGTGAAAAATATAAATTAACAGATAATAGCATCGAAATAATGTTAATTGCAGTGGTCATTTTTGTATCAACATCGATCCAGATTTTTATTTTTCAAGATCGGCTATTTGATTTATTTAAACCCTTCCGTTATATATTATTACGTTATTATTTTTTTCTGCGATTTATATTGTATTTATTATTACGATTCCGTTAGATGAAATTCTTAGAATTGATTTACGACCTTATTATGGTTCTGGTACATTTGCGATGACTTACAATTCAAATTAATTAAGTAAGTAATTGGACTCGTTAGAAAATTTCTAAAAATTTGAGAAGGTTTCAGCATAAATAATACATTAGATAAATAATAAATGTTCACGATTACTATGAAATTATAATGTACTTTAATTAAATACAGAATATAGATATTATTGCCTGATTTCATTCACAACAGGTGAGGTTTCGAGTTGTAATTTGAATTTGGATTTCATAATACGGCGCAAACCGAGAGAAGTGATTTGTAAAATTCGCTAAAAATGTAAGGAAGGAATATTCATTTGAAAAAATTGCTAAAATTAAAATAAAAATAATGAAAGATTTCGGAAATTTTTTAAAATTTGACAGAGGTAATATACAAAGTAATGGCGATTATCAACTTTCTTTAATTATTTTCTTTCTCTTCTTACTTCAATTAATTGCATTACTACATAATGTTGCACATGCACATTCGTTAGTTTTTCGCAATTTTCGTCATTTCGACGAATTCTCCTTTGTCCCCGCCATGCTTTCATTGCGATTACAAACGCAGGGCTCGTTCGTGTAAGCGGAAAGAGAATGCACGACAATAGTGAAGTTTACTATGTCGTGGTAATTTTAAGAGCCGAAATGCAAATTTCCCCGTGCCACGTAGGCAAAGTTACACCATTGTTGCGAAATTCGCTTTGTGAATTCCACAAGTTGCCGAACCGTGGCAAATTGCATACTTTTTTTCGCCTTCTTCCGCGACGAGAAGTAATCACAGAAAGCGTATTACCTTTCACCCCTTTAAGTACACGGACGAAAAATTAGCGTTTTCAGTCAGTTAATGGGGACGCGGCCGATTTTTTTAGTAAACGCGGACGAAGCAATTTCTTCGAATGAACCGTGGGTTTCGTAGTGGCTAATTAAGCTTCGTTTTTTTATTTCAAGAAAAAGTTCCCTTTTTTTTGGTGGGATTGAAATTCGGTCATAAAATGAGAAAAGTACGCGAGACTTGTATAAAATAGTCAAAGTCGTAAATACAGAAGAGGGTGAATTTTTTCCGAATGCCTTGTTCGGGCAACTTGCAATTTTTAACATCTCGCTCGTAAAGTAAAAAAAAAAACTAAATATTACAAATGCAGCATCAATTTTCGATGGTAGAGTTTCCGGTAGAGCGGCAATTTATGTTGCTGGAAATAAATAAATAATGCATTTGCGAAACAAGACTCTCGTATAATTTCGTTTCGGCTCAAATGACAATAATGAATTGTTTCGAAATGTTGCCGATGAAATTCATATCGCAAAATTTGCCATATTTAATCAAATCCCGATAAACAAAAATTTCGTTTACCCAATCCTCCTCGCTGATTTGTGCATCGGGAGACTCGTATTGTTTATTTTATCCATAGCAGCGAGGCATTATATCAATTTGAAATATATATGACGTTTCGGAATTTATTGGAAAGTATAAGGTATTGTGTTTTGGTTCACGGCACGAAAACAGCAGATTTCATCTCTTAATGGAAATCTCATTTATTTTCAACTGCATGCATTTGATAAAGTTGGCCGTGCAATTTCACAATATTGAAAATCCAATTGTTCCATTCGCGGAATATCAAAGGGTTTTGAAACACCTTCTCAAAAGCCACCATTTTCACGGTAAATGGCTTTTCCTGGAAACTACGAATTTTCCAGAAACAATCAAATTTAATTTCTACAGCATCCCCAAACTTTCTGGAAAAATTTGCCTCGTGTAGAATTTCCTCCGAATTCCATTTAGTGTACGCTTCATAAATGAATGATTCCGCTTGTATTTTTTTTTACACAGAAATGCATAGACGCGTTATATATTTTCACATGAAACAAAAAATTATAGAGTTTTCTTTCTATAAAGATTTTTAAATTGGATCGGAACTGGGCTGGGGTGTGTCAAACCCCAGTACGTTAGCTAAGGATCGGTTCAGTTAAGGACCCCGGTAAGTCGGACTTCTGCTTACATAAAAAAATTAAGGAAATTATACATATTTCTTTTGTAGAAAAAGGAAAATTTTTTTTTCCCCTTGAAATTGATTTTCGATTTCCCAAGAACGTGCCGCGATAGAAGTTTCGAGAGTTTACTTACTAATCTCAAACTAGCCGCGATGTTTACCGTTGTATAACCTTTAAAGCGGTATTCGATAAACAACTCGCCTACCGAGTGAACGCATCGAGAGGCACAGCAAGTACTTACTTACTTTTCGCGTAAACTTCAATTTTCTTTCCAAATCTTTCCTCGCTCGCGCCCACGAATTACCTGTGTTCAACATCGGCATGTGTAACGTTAAAAAATTAGGTTTCCACCATCCCCCGTAAAGTTTAATAACCTACACGGCCAGTTAACCGAACGGTTAGCCGACCTTAGTGACGATTTACGTCACTAAGGGTCAGCTCATATCCAATAACCGGTACAATTTATCTCCAGGTAACTGTATCACACGCGCTTGTAGTCTAAATGATGAAAATTGAAACTCCAATCAACGGTTTATCGATTAGGAACTTTTTCATTAATTAATGTTAACATTCCTGGAAAGAAGTAAGACAATATGGGCAAGGATGAACTCAAAAATGTCATTTCTTTGACCGTAGGTTGTAAATAAATATATAATTTTTCATAATGAAGTCAGGGTGAGCGTTTCTAGGGGCAATTTGACGCGTAGAATCGATTTCAAAGGTCTATTTTCATAAAATCTTCGCGGAAGTGAATGAAAACCACTTTTTTTTTAATATTGAGGAAGAATTGAATTTCTCGTGGCAAAAGTCGATTTTTTCAGTCGAAAGTTGACTGATCTTCGATTCGGCAAATGGGGTAAAAATTAAAATTTTTTAAATGAGGTTGGACAAGTCATTTTTAAGGGTAATTTTTCCCGTAGAGTCGATTCCAAAGATCAAATTTGATAAAATCCCAGCGGAAGTTGGAAAGAAGTAGGTTTTTTGAGGAAAAATCGCATTTCCCGTGAGATTTCTAGAATTTTAATAACGGAATTGGATTCCTCGGAAAAAAATACATCGGATATGGGCCTCCCGAAAGTGCAAAAAAAATTTTTCCAAAAGTCGATTTTTTTGGGCATACCTTCCCCTTCCCCCAAAAATGGGGTAAAAATTAAAGTTTCAAAAATGGGGTTGGACAAGTCATTTCTAGGGGTAATTTTTCCCGTAGAATCGATTCCAAAGGTCAAATTTGATGAAATCCCAGCGGAAGTTGGAAAAAAGTATATTTTTTCAGGAAAAATCGTGTTTCCCGTTGGATTTTGGGAATTTTGACAATGAAAATGAATTCCTCGGGAAAAAATACATCGGATATGGGTCTCCCGAAAGTGCAAAAAAAATTTTTCCAAAAGTCGATTTTTTTGGGCATACATCCCCTTTCCCCAAAAATGGGGTAAAAATTAAAGTTTCAAAAATGGGGTTGGACAAGTCATTTTTAGGGGTAATTTTTCCCGTAGAATCGATTCCAAAGGTCAAATTTGATGAAATCCCAGCGGAAGTTGGTAAAAAGTAGGTTTTTTGCGGAAAAATCGCATTTCCCGTTGCATTTCGGTAATTTTGACAATGAAAATGGATTCCTCGGAAAAAAATACATCGGATATGGGTCTCCCGAAAGTGCGAAAATTTTATTTCCAAAAGTCGATATTTTTGGGCACACCTTTCATTAAAAACAAAGGCGCGCGAGAAAATAGTGGCTTGATAGTAACATCATTGATATTACTTTTGGTACCTGTTACTTTTGATATCGGTCTTCCCTAATGGGACAAAGCGTTTTAAGGGTACTCGGAGAGTCTTTAGATTGATATGCGATCATTAAAGAGAAATATGGAGCTTTCGCTTGAAAGCCGCGTCTGTCAGCATCGCAAATGTGCACTCTAACCTTACGATTCAACGGCAGGAATCGTAAGTGACGGCTGGTCGATGCGTCCGGTGAGATTCACCGTGATGTTTAATTAACGCGATTCTCTTTTTTGGTTCCACGAGAAAGAGAAGGAACCGGAGGTTTTATTTCCTTTTATGCACACCGAGGCCATTTTGTGCCGGAAAATGGTTTGTTTTTTTATTTGTTTCCAATCGCAACAGGTGATATTTCAAGTTGGAATTTGAATTTGAATTTCATGATACGTTCCAAACCAAGAAAAGTGATCAATTTCCTGATCTCTTAACAATTTTTTTTAAACGATTCCTACAATTTGTTGGTATCCCAGAAGAAATTGAATGAATCTTAATTTTCCGTCACTTCTTCTTTTATCTTCATTCGAAGAAAGAAAGAAACTCTGGTAGACGTTTCGTTAATTAAGTCGAAACGATATGACTGATATAAGTGACACTCATCGTGATAACGAGAGTAAATACGCAGTTTTGCACAGTTTCTGTTACTCGGGTGATCACGAAACGAGGTAATTTACAAGAAACGGAAAATGGGGGAAGCCGTGGAGGGAACGAAAGCAAATTGTTGAGAAATAGACTTTTTTTTTCAAAAGAAGATTAATTTGCGCTAGTGTGCCTTTTTGCATAAGCGCTCGTGAAAATGATATACGTCAAGGGAATGATATGAACGAATTTATTTATTTATTTATGCCCTTGACGTGTCATTAAATAATGGAGAGACAATAGAATACAGAAATATAATAAATTGAGAGATAATACTATATACTAGCGATAGTAAAAAGCGATAGATAAGGTAAGAAAAAACAGGTTTATTTACAGGCTAGAGAAGTTTACCTGCCTTTGTTAGTAAATTTTGCTGTCGATTTTAGAAAACTACCCGTTGTCAGGATCGGGTTACAAAAAACCGAAATTCTGGCATTAATTTAACCATGCGCGGTTCGTGGAAGGCTTAAATAGTAAACTCGGGTGTAGTAAAAGTCGTGGGTGGTGGGTTTCACTCGGTTTAAGCCGAGGAAAAGTAATAAAAGGCAGCCGATTTAGCAGCAGATTTACTGGACCCGTCAATTCGACGGACTTAGCCATTTAAAAATAATGTGGGCAATCAGGGTCCGTAAATCCAGCGGTTAAAGGAAGGAATCCCGGTCGGGATGTTCGATCTCCTGTCACTTGGCCGTCCTGGACGCCGGCAGGAAATCCTGCGAAATCTTTTGACGTCCTGCAGGTCCTTCCTCGAGACGGGAAAGCATTTCGACAGCAGAAGGAGCCTAGCCTCCAGGATGACAGAGTGCAGGGCGTCGCAACGCAAACTCCATCTGGCAAAGTGAAGGCCGGAGATGCGAGGGATTACGAAATGACGAACGACCGAGTACCCATTAAAAACACTACACGTAATTCCTTCTGGCTCACATTGAAAGGAAAATCTGACAAAAACCCCGAATCCGACCGTGGCTCCACTTACCGGCCAGTGAATTTCGGGTTTTTGTTGCACTCGGGCTCGAAATGGATGCGCACGGTATAGATGCCATAGGCGTTTCTTGCACCCGCATTGTTTATTAAAATTCAGGTATTTATATAGGACGAGCGAAGTCACGCGAGCGTTCAATCGCAGATCGCGTTGGAATAGCGTTAAACCAATTGTCATGTTAATTAACGCTGTGATAATAACGGCATACTAATTTTAACTCGGATTGTTTAGGATCGGGACGTGTTCCATATGTGTGCCAATATGTATAGGTATATTTCTGCATACGCGTGTAGAAGATACGTGTAGGTTGATCCATCTTGCTGGTAGGAGGCATCTCTGCGGCACCGCGTAACATTATCCATGACACCGAGGCAGGTATAGTTAGTTGTACATATAAATGACTGCAGCGTTATGCGCCGTACGTACGTGAAATCTATATAATTGAAATCATAAAGTCCACATTGCGCCATCGTGTTAAATATTATATGCAAACGGACGTCGATTGGTTCCGCGAAATCCTCAAATCTGTCTCTTCGTATCGATCACGTTAGTCCGGCCAATTTACGCGGATTCATCGCTGCCGAGCAGCCTAGGAAAATGATATACGCCGGCAGGTTTATCCCAGCTACAATATAATCTCTCTATAATATCTCTTGATCTCGATTTATAGCATTTGCCGCGGCTGACGCTGTTGCTGCAATTTCTGACACCGGCGGTAAAGTGTAACCGCCGCTGTTTATCGTTGGTCAGGTTTTCTTGATTACGATTGGGCCGGTAATTATGAAATTGGTCCGAGTAATAAATATTGAAAAATGGATTTGTTCCATGTTTTGGGTGGAGCCCGTTTATTTTTTTTTTTTTTTTCAAAGTTACATCGAAACACAACATCCGATACAATCGCCGCAATCAAGGGAAGGAAAACACCCTCTTCTGGTCGATTCGAAAATCCAAAATCTTCCCCAAAAAATATCCGAAGTAATTTTCTGCGAAATTGCGTTCGCTAGCATTCGTATAACGTTGGGTTTCCTTGGAACTGATAAATAAGAGATGTAAGTATCTCCTTCCGTATTCTTTCGGGGTCTCGAGTTTCTACTCTAATGGAAGATTTGTGTAGCGTAACTGGTTTTCCCTCCTTATATATTTGGCACGTTTCGGGGTCCACAATGCGAGCATAATTGATGCGAATAAAGATCAACCGTAAGGGAATAACCTCATTAGGAAATTTAATACAAAAGCGTCAACGTGAATCGCGATCACAGAATCAATCGGATTGATACGTAAGGGTATTTTGTTGTTAAATTTAAAGGGAGCTTTACAAAAGCTGCCGCAGTGAGGACAACGGCATCTGTCAGTCGGGGTAGTACTAAAGGGTGGGATATAGGGTGTATTCGAGTGTATATAGGGGTAAATTGGATTTGTGGCATGGGTAACGTTAAAAGGGGTAGAACTTACCCCATGTTAGCATCAGGTGCGACTCTTGTTGCATTATGATTAAGCAGCTAGACGTTGCGTGTACTTTTTACTTTCTCAATTTGTCTCTCAAGTACCTGCTACGTTTCTTCGTCGTGATAAAATATAGTAGCAAAGAGAGAGAGAGAGAGAGAGAGAAAGAAGTATGCTTCGAAAGAGCAAATTTTAAATACAAAAAAATTTTTTTTTAGTTTTTCGAAATTTCAAATTCTTAAAGGTTGGATTGGAACTTTTATTCACGGATTGGTGGTTCTAAAAAATTTGTTTGGCCGAAAATTGAACTATTTTATCTTGTAATAATGTTTTATTTTATCTTTTATTAATTTTGAATATTATTTTATTCGCGTCTTCATTATTTTCTTAGCGAATTTTACAAATCTATTTTCTCCACGTGCCCGTTTTTAACGCTACCCCTTTATTACGTATTTTTTTGTGTGTAAATTGCATTTCACAGGGCTCGTCTACTTTCATTTACCATAATGTAAATATTTACCATTGTAAGAATGCCAAAGAAGAGAAGATCCCAAATTTATTATTTAACTCGACGCCAAAAACGAACAAAGTCGAATCAATCTTCTAACCCCGCGGATTTTCATCGTAAATTTCGTAAATGGTTTTTCTGCGCGAAATGAAACTTCCAGAAACAGGATCTTCGACATGAAACCAAGCCGAAAGACGAATCGGTATCGAACTTGGAAAGAAAGAACAAAGACGCCTCGTGACGTAATAAATGGAAAGGGAAATTTGGGCGCTCGATAAACATCCCATTCTCATTTTCTTTCTCTTTTCCGAAAATGACGGTTTTACGAAACAATTTTTCCCAGGAAAATTCCTGGAAAATTCGGGTGAACATAAGGCGACACTTCGGTCGCGTATATTTCTCCGAAAGTGAATTGTAAATGGACACAGGGGAGGCTAATGTGGCATTCGTGGAAAAGCTGAAATAGATCGAAAGATGTTGATTCGTTGGAAAAGTAAGGATAAAAGCTCGAGTAAAAGCTCCTCTAGTGGAAGTGGTAGCGGCGGGAAAAAGAAACGTAAATTTGGTAGAGAAGGTAAGCAAACGCCATCTTCTAAGTAAATCTCCTCTCTTTTTATGGATTCGACATTTTCAGGCTGGAAGGATGCTCATACTCTGAGTACCAACTTCTCAAAACCTTTTATCCCGCTTTGAAAAATTTAGGAACCTGTTACGTAAACACAACGAGCCTTTGTGGTAATCAAAAGGCTACAGAATCGCATGAAAATACAGTCTCCCTGTTTGTACCGATAATTTTGAAAATTTTTTTGATTGAATTGATCCTACGTTTTGTCTGGAATTTATTGAAAATATTATATAATATTGTGATCTTTAATATTCATGATTTGATGTTTATGATTTTAATATTCTCAATTTTAATTTCTAATGATTACACAATTTGTTGTTGTACCAACGAAATGGCTGCATGGATATTTGTTTAACAATCGTCGTTAATTATGCAGCAACCCGATACAAATTGAAAAAAAATATGGTGCAAAAATTGACTATTAAATATTTTGAAACAAAGAGAAACAAATTTTTAACGCTAAACCTACCGTGACGTCACCTAACCATGTAAAATACATGTAAAAAAGGTTCATTTGACCGTTCCTGGTGGGTTTAATGTTAATGAATGCCAATGCCAAAAATTGGTACCTGATAAATACAGGGTGGGTCACGACATTTTGCCGTTATTTTGCTATGCGTAATGGCAAAATGGCAAAATGTGGTGACCCACCCTGTATAATATCCCAAAAATCAGAAATTTGACCAAAAATTACACTCATCAATTTCAATTTCTTTTTTTTTTAATCGTACATACATTAAAAACAAAAAGGAATAAAGCGAAGTGGAATAGTATTTTTTCGAAACTATATTAATCGAAGCTAGGACGAAATGGAACGAAACGGAAGTACCTACCGTGATTCGTTTAATTTCCTCCATTTCTTTTTGCGAAATAACAAATGAATTCCACAGTTCTTTGTGGGATTAGACGGAAACAGACGAACGAGGGAGGGATTGATCGATTTTCAATTGGGCTGAAAAACGTTCGTTTCAATTTTTAATTAACGTCAGCCTATAAACGAAAAGGGGTGAATTGGTCCTTCCATTACAGACTAGCGGTGAAACGCATTCGATCCTGTCGACCTGACCTGAATTTTCAGCAACTAATGGAGTCACTGGCACGCCACTTTTCATAAAGTGTGTCTTCTGCTTTATGCAAAAGTGACGTCCACTGTCAATCGTATGGTGTCTTTATTTTTCAAGGAACCACTCCACTTAATCCACTGACTCAGAAAATACCACATTTTTCAAAATTTTGAAAAATACGAAATCTAGAAGAGGGTGGTTTTGATAAATTTCAATTGCAGGCCAAAAATTTCAATTTAAATTTCAAACGTTATCCGAATATTTCAAAATCCCAAGAAAGGTCGATTGAAAGTAATCGATCCTATTTATTACTATTATTATTATTATATCCAAAAACAACTAATTTTCAGAGTGATTAAAATTTTTGTAGAAATTAAAATTCAGCGTGACTTTAAATAATCTTGTCTTAATTAAGTGTTCAAATAATTGCTTTCCAATGATGAGGGCGTTGTTTCTTCGAAAATCACAGTATTATATTTTTTTTTACGCTTCTGCACTTCTTTTGAATTCATGGCTAAACTTATAATCCTCCATCCAATATTATTTTTATTTATTTTTGGCAAACCATAACATCTTGATGTATGAGAATGTCTGGTTGTAAAGTATTGATATTGATTACCACTAATGTATTTTTTGTTTGCACATTCACTTACCATTTTGTTAACTTTCTTTTCTAAATTAGAAATTTCCCTTCTTTGACCGTAGGTTTTAAATAAATATATATTTTTATCTAACGTTTATTTTTATTAACGTTTTCTAACGTCTATTATTATTATTATTATTATTGTACTTGTTCTTGTTCTTGTTCTTGTTCTTATTCTTGCTCTTGCTCTTGTTCTTGCTCGTGCTCTTACTCTTACTTTTACCTTTGTTCTTGCTTTTGTCATTGTTATTGTTGTTATTAATTTCTGAAAGAATGGTACTTGATGATATCGCGAATGCTTTCAACCGTTGCAGAAAAATATCTCGAGAGCAGATGGTACAAATGATACTATGAAAAATGTCACATAAAAATGAGAGAGGATCGTTTAAAATTCACGCTGAACGGCGACGTTTTTAGAATCTTCTATCGAATCGAACATCGGAAGCGGATGCTATGAGAAAACATAAAAATGGTATGCTGAGTGTATTTGCCGCTGCAAAACTAACAAGAAGCGATGGTAAAGAGTGCATCCGTCCGTGGATGTACGATCTTATGTCTATACAATCGCGCGTTTTCGCTATTTTTTTTTCTATAATTACAGTTTGAAAATGTGTATACTTCGCTTGAATATTATTCCTCGATTCTTTGAAAGTTACAATTTTTTCTTCGATGTGCGATCATTTTTCAGGACCATCAGTTTTCATTGGCTCTTTCGCCATTAAACTCGATGGAGATTGTAAAATTCAGCGTGACTTTAAACGCCGTCTTCGAATAATTTCTTTCCAATAATGAGGGCGTTGTTTCTTCGAAAATCATTAAACTATTTTTTTTTTTTTGACGGCACTGCACTTATTTTGCACCGCATCTACGTCTTAAGAGCAATTTTTAGAGAAAATTCGAAAAATTTAACATAATTTTACACTACAATGGAGAATTTCTCGAAACCTACATTATTTTTAGTAACAATTTCATAACTGGAAATTTCTACCTAATTTTGTATCAAAACTTATAATTTTTCCTAATGATTAGGTCAAAGATTAGTGGCTTGCGGTTTCACTGCATTCCGTACCTGCATCCCTCCATGTCAAAGATATTAGTTTTTCCCAATAGGTTGTTAGGAAGGTTGACATTGTGATGAAAATAGCATCTACCGACTCTTCTATTTATAAATTTATCCGAATTTAACCACCACCGATTCCTTGCATCGATTCCACTTTGTAGGTCAGCAAAATGTACCGTTTTATTATTGTTGAAAACAGATTAAGTTGAATCATTTCGCCAATACGACGCCGTGCTACTGTTACTAATTGATGTAATTACTAATACATGTTATTCCATCTGATCCTCGAACATTCAACAATATTAGCATCGTATTGCCGCGAACTTTTTCGGAAACATAATATCCTCGATGTACACGGAGCTTGCAGTATATATGAGCAGTGCATATGGTACATGCACTGTAACACTGTAACAAGTGCACCTGCTACAGAGCATTACCGCATTCGTGTTTTTACCGAATTGCGTTATAATTTGTGTTAATCCTTAACAAGTAAATCGACAGGAGGGGGAACCAAATGGAAAGAAAATTTCCATGTCCCTGGAAATTGTTTATGCACTTTCGAATATTAATTTAACACTTAGCTAGGGCACTTCGGTAACGTAATTAGTCATCTGGGGCGATTAAGACCCCGCTGAGAAAAATTTCTGTTACTGACCCTTTTAATCTGGAAATAATTCTATGATATTTGCTAAATTTTTTTGCACGAATGTAGGACATTATTTAATTTATAAATTATCATCTGTAGTACGAACAAATTTTTTTAGCAATTTTTTACTGTAAAACTGTTTATATCAAACCGAACTAAGCCAGGGCGGGGTCCAGTTGGGTGCAATATATATGCTTCTGGGGCATTTCAGACCCCAATAGGTCACCTAAGAGTTAATATAAATACAATATAAATAAAAAAAAAACTCTTTTTGGCTCCGAACCCACTCAGACTCCACTAGACGTTCCGTTGTAACGTTAATGACTACTCCTACTTCTTTATGGTGGAAATTAACGTGACAAATTGAAAGTTCACTTGGTGCAATAAGTAACAAAGCTCTTTTTTTTGCGGGTAGTGGATGCTTTATTACATGTAATAATAAGATACAAAGTTTGCCTCATCTCGTTTTACTTTGGCGTTACGTACCTACTATATTCCGGTAATTATGGAAGTTAATGAGCTTCCGAAATAGAGGAGGTATCTTCCCTCGTTACTAAGTACACGATGATTATTAATGCTCCTTTGAAAAGTTGATACTACACGAAATCGGCGGATTCGTGTAAGTGTGTATATACGCGTTTGTGTCCCGTTCCGGGATTCGCGGATCTTTCACACTCGCTCCTTTAACGCTACCATCGGAGCTACTGAATAGGGCGTATCTCGAAGTTGCAAAGATCGGAGATTACGTCGCTCGACTTTCGATTGACGATGAATTTATTCGGCATTCGAGGTGGTATCACAGCGTATCCTTTCTCTGCTACGGGTTGATAAATAAAGTTTCTCAATAGCTTTGGTTTCTGAAAAATCCAAATTCATGTTAAGGAAAATATACATTTATTTTGTAGTTCCCTGAACCGTCCAACTTGTCATCAAGCTGTAAGTAGATATATAAACCATGTGTGTGTGCGAGTGTAAGTGTGTGAGGGTGAGCGTGTGCAAGCGGGTATGTGCAAGGGTGAGTTTGTATCGTGAGCGCGTGTGTGTGTACTTACGGGACAAAAAGCTCGGTATATCTATATATACCTAACATTCCTTTACGAAATTCGTTTCGTGAAATGTACGACAAAACAATAACTTTGAAAAACTGTGACTAGCGTCAAAAGTATACGTATAGGTGATATATATATACCTTGAGTGGGAGAGAAATTGTTTGCTCGTTCTTTATATGGTTTCTACATATTTTTTGTATTTACACTGGACAAAAGATACGAAGAGATTGAAAGAACCGATGAAAAACAACGTGTCTTCCAGCAAAAGCAAACGGAGAACGGAAGGAAAAACGGTAAACGTTTTTCCGAGGCACTACGTTTCGTCTTGAGCATCGACGTAATTGTTGAAAATTTATCGGCCCCCACTGGGGCAATGGGTTTTCAATAAAGGTCCTGGGATATTCTTTTCCTTCTGGTAAAAATATTCCGGATTTGGATTTTGAAATTTCAATTTTTTTTTCTCCGCTTTGTACAAAGAAAAAAATGGGAAATCCGTGTTGCAACGAAATAAGAGGAAATGCATCTCTGCGGTATAACATCAGAATTAAACAAGCGGAAAAGCACTTTCTTCAATATTTATACGGGATTCGCGAGTAGGTACTAAGAAATAGGATTATTTCTGTGTGAATGATCGCAACCTGGTTTATGTGTATCTAATAGTATCAGCCTTGAAAGCTCGCGGGGATTGTACGTTTCAGTACTTTGAGTCTTCTGGAAAGTTCATAATTTGAATACCTTAAGTCTCAAAGAGGTACAACTTACGTCGCTTATTCTCTGACAGGAGACAACGGAGTCTGCGATAAAAGTGCGATGTTTGAAACATTTAAAAGTTCATGGAAATCCTCGATTAACATATAACCTCGGTATACGGTTCAAAAGGAAATGTTTTCTGATACCCGAAGTTTGCCGGAGAAAAGGATCAGGGTCCATAAGGCGGGGTTTCCTCCCTTCTACAATATACACAAAAAAGAAAGTTGTATGTAATTGCGATCATATTACAAAAAGTGGTTGAATGTGCAAATAAAATTAATTTTTTTGGGAATAACAATAAAAAGACTTGAATAAGAGCAAGCCTTAAAATTCAAACACTTAAATTATTAAAAATATTGTTGTTATTATGTCAATCCGATATATTTCAATTTTTCACCATCATTGGGGCCAAAATCGCGCCTTATGGACATTCCCCCTTTGTCGTAGGGTGCCGAAGAGCCTTTTTATGAACTTCAAAGTGGCCCTGTAATAGAGAAAGGGACAGAGCCTCGAGGAAAATGTACCGTTTTGTGGCGTGGGACTTCGATAGTCGAAATAAGCCCAAAATAGCATCACCATTCGTATTCACGTGCTTCCTCTCGGACTTGAATTCGTTTTTTCGGACATAAATTTATTTATACTTCGTAGAAGAGGGGGTCGAGGGAAACAAATTGACTTATTGTTCAAAGTAAGTTTAGTCTCACGTTCAAATCAGGAAAGAACTCGAACCGAAGTTACGACCGATCCGAGTTTCGATTTAATTAGGAATCGTAGAGATATCCACGGTTTGGGATTCCCGATCCCAAAAGTTTGCAGTCCATCGGACGTGTTGGGATAATGCGGGGAAACGAAGTTCGCCGGGCTATGATTTATGATGGGAATCTGGTGATTTTGTTTGGGTCAACGGTGACTCGTGGTATCGCGCGCGTTATCATTGAAGCGAAAGGAAAAGCGAAGCTCGACTTGCATATAAAGCTCTTTCCGTTTCAACGTTCAGTGCCATGGGGTAATGATTCACTCCAAGTAGGTTGCCGCCAGATGGCGGGCGACGTGCTTCAGTTGCCAATTAACCTGCATAGAAATGAGAACGCCGGAAAAATTCGGAACAGTCGGAAAAATATCGCTCCCAAAGCAACACCCGACTCCTCATTAATAATAATTATCGTCCTATTATACTGGATTTATGAATACTTTGTAGCAATAAAATATTAACGCGTTTTTTGATTTTTTATGTTGCAGGTAAGTCTTGGTCTGAAATACAGTCTTGATATCGTCTTGATGACGATACAGCTACTGGTGAGTGATAATTTAGCTCCTCTCACGCAGAAAATTGAAAAATGGAACTAATTAGGCCCTTCCGGGGCAGTGGAATATATACACCCTACTTATTTTTAATTTTTCTTTTCACATGTAATGGAACTAATACATTTTTTGTTCGAATTTCGTTTTAAAAAATTATGAAAATCAAATTGTTTAAGAAAAATATTGCTTTTTTCTGCGTCGTATCAAAGAAGTTAATTGTTGTTGTAAAATATGCAAATACCTATTGAGTGTGATCCTGATATTAAATCCGAATGTGATGCCAATATAGTTATAAAAAAGTCGAATTCGTCTAATTCTTGGTTGGTCGATGAAAAATAATAATTCTTTATTTATAGATAGCACATTGCGATTTTTGCAATGCCTGGAAACTATTGATTTTATAAAAAAAAAAAAAGAAAATTGTATTATAACAATTATTAAACATCCATTCAACAAATACTGTAGGTTATTTTGTAAAAATTCGCTATTTATATATAGTAGGAAATTTATGGAATTTTTTCACCATAAAGATGCTCCAGTTGGAGCTCAGATCCCAGCTAAGGGTTAAGGTTTCCGGTCGTACGAATTAGGTTCTCCCGAGTCCAGCGACTTAAAATTTCGTGAGCATCGTCAGCAGGTGCTGCATTAACATTTTCCCAGTGACAAAAATAGATTGGAAAAAAAGAGAATCGATTCGAGTGTAGCTTCGAAACAATTAAATCTCCTCCTTTCGGGAAGAAGAAGAAGAAGCTCATTCCGGTTAGTGGAATTCTTTTGAGAGATAAAACGTTGTTTTGGACCAAACAAGGAAGAGAGGGATGAAAATAAAAAGGACACAAAAAAAGCAACAACCGGTATGGGTGTAGGATAGGATAGAATGGGATAGAATGGGATAGGATGGGATAGGATGGGATAGGATAAGATAGGTATATAGTTATGCGTGCAGGAAGAAAAACAGGGGATAAAGAATACGAAGGAAAAGGGAGAAGTGGATGAAAAAGAAGGGAAAAAAGGAGAGCGAAGGTATAAGTACACCTACGACCTACAGGGGATAAGGGGAGCTTTTGCTACACCCTCTAGAGAATTTTCAGAACGCTTGCGCGCAGGTTTATAAGCTTTCGCGTTCCCATTCTACCTCTACCTATCTTTCTCTCTTTTCGCTGTCTCCGTCACTCTTTGAACCTGTCCGGGGTGTGTGCCAACTGCTATATACACCCCCTTGTACCCTTTAGCATGAAGCCCCGTGTGGTGTAGCGCCAACAGAACTTGTGAGAACAGTACCAACACACCATCCCTCCACGTAAGATCATACAATGATCATCCCCCGGTAGTCCGAGTCAGCGGGACTTTTTTTTCTTACAAATTAGACATTTTTTCGTAAACACGCACTTGTAAAAATTACCTTCCGTATCACTAACGTCGGCTTTGTAGAGGAACCGAACTAACCAAGGGAGTATTCGAAGACGCAGCAAAGGAGAAGCAAGAAACCTGCATATACACGTGTACATTGATAAAACGTAACCAAGTAATTAGTGAAGAAAGAACAAGAAACAAAGGGAAAGCCAATAATATATTTTTTCTTCGCGACGACAGTTTATTTTAAGCTGTAAATAAATATTCGTATAGGATTAAAAATTAGTTGTGGGAAAATCAGTTCGAACTAATGAACGTAATTAACACGGAGGAGGAAAAAAAAAGAGAACATACCTGAACAAAATGCTCAAAACGTAGATGGTAAAAATAGTTCAACGAGTAATTATCAATAATTAGAAATCTGTCCCATGGATTTCCGTCGATCGATGGAGTCATTGGGTGAAGTAAATTAACGATTTCGCAGGGACCAATAAATAAGTTTAAAAAAATAGTTTGTATATATCGATATGTATCTATATATATGTAATTCGAAAAATAGGAAGTAAAAATAAAACGATAACCTCGCGGTATACGTGTTCCAGTGTAAGAAAAATCAAGAAGAGAGATAAAAGGAATAATTCCTCGACGCTGTGATAAGTTATCCCTTCAAATGTTTTATCGTTGTTGCGTGTTATAAAGGAAATGATAAAAGGGGGCAATTAATTAGAGAGGGTTTGTGTGTATAAGTACCTTTCGATGTAGTTCTTTTTCCTACTTTATCATCTAGCACCTTTTCCTTTTCAACAAGATCCGTGAAGAGCTAAGATGCGGATGTTCGTCTGGAGGCATTGCGTGTCCCTTGATGGTAAGACTTTTGCGTTAATTATGTTCCTTTGCACCCGATACTTGACATATGCGTTCTCGCTTGTTTCTTGCTTTTGCCATACTTGTGTGTACGCGCCATTACCGAAAAAGAAATGGTTTTTACCAAGTTTTTGCCGGGGAAAAACGAAAGTTTGTTTTTGAGGGAGAACTGCATCCCAGGGATGATAAAAAGAAAATGATGAGGGTAAAATTTATTCGAAAAGAACGAAGGTGAAAGTTCTAAAGAAAGTACTCATATTATTATTATTATTTGGCATTCGCTTTTTTCAAATCTTTTTTCACAAATAGATTTTAAGAGGAAATTGTGGTTTTTTGCGAGTTAGAAATTCAATTATTTATTTTTTTACTATATTCAGAAGGAAATTGTATTTTTTTTAGTAAGAAGAGGAAAATTATAAACTCGATTATTGATTTTTTGGTCAATGTTGTATTTCAAGAATGGATATTATAAAGGTAAAATTTATATTAAAATAAAAAGATAAAAATCAAAGTTCGAAAGAAAGCACCGCTTTTATTATTTTTTGTTGCTCGATTTTTTACTTTTTTATTCAAAAACAGGTTTTAGAAGAAATTGTGATTTTTTTTAAAATTGATAAGAGGAAAATTATAATTTCGATTACTGATTTTTTCGGTCAATATTGCACTTCAGAGGAAAATTGCGATTTTTGAAACTAAAAATAGTGATCTTGAAATTGCTGCAACCGAAGCACAATCGAGCTATAACTTTTTGAAACCTATAGAAGAGGCAAAGTCGAAATTGTAGAAAATCTTTTTCCAGAAATAATATTGTGAAAATTTCAATTAGTATTTTTATTAAAAATGAACGGTTTAAGTGCCGTAAATTTGCTTTGAAGCACTCATTAGGAGTAGATCCACAAGGCGGATTAGAAAATTGAAGTGCCAGTCAAGCCTTTGTCTCGGTAAATTGCATTCTAAGGATGAAGAAAAGAGATTTTAGAAGTAAATTTGTGAAAAAAAAAAAAAATATTGAGGAAAAGTACGAAATATCTCTTTAAAAATTCGATAATTGAATGTTTTGTTGACGTTGCATTTTCGAAACTGAAAATGATGATCTCGAAATTGCAGGAAATGAAGTACAATAAAAAATTATATCGATAGAAAATTCTTTACCCTCCAACTTCAACTTTTCGAAACGCATAGTTAAGGTAACGTCGAAATTGTAGGAAATCTTTTTCGTGAAATGATATTGTAAAAATTCCAATTAGTATTTTCATTAAAAAAAGAACGGTTTAAATGCCGTAAATTTGCTTTGGAGCGCTCATTAGGCGGAAACCCACACAGCGGGTTAAAAAATTCAAATGCGAGTCGAGCCTTTGTTTCGCCGAGAAAAATAAAAAGCAATTTCATACGGACAAACGGGCAGGCGTTATCGACACCTTTCCTTTGAGGGAGGTTTCGGAGTTCCGTGGAAATGCATGACTTTGAATCCTTTGCCCGGGACACAACTTCCACCTGCTATAGGGATTTTAATTTCCACCAAATTATACCGTAATTTCCAAGCAAGAGCTTGTATATTTTACCAAAACTCGTTCCTCAATTTCCGAGGAAATTTTCAATTCTTATTGCGTTGCTTTCACTGCACTCTCGCGATTCGAAAATTTCAGGCGGTGCAATAATGCATTTTCCAATTGCAGTTGTATTTTTGTAACATCCATAATTTTGCGAAATTTTTTTTATCCCAACTGTCATTTTTGCAATTTCGAATTTCCACGAAAATGGCAAATTTTTGCGCAATGTCCCTTTAACACCGAAATTGGGAGAGGTGTTATGTCGGCACTGGCTGGGTTTAACACCTTCGGAATCTACATTCTAAATTAATCCATTGCGGGTTACTTGGAATCGATGAATCATTCATTCCCCGACGTTTCTCCTTCGTCCTTTCTCGGTTCAGTTTCAGGAGATATCAAAAGATGTACCCGAGTTTACTTTGCAGGGGGCAAATCTTTTGCCATAATGTCCACAGAGATCGAAGTTCGAATATTCGTAGATAAAAGCTACACTTGATTATCATACAAACGGGTTTTGTCTTTAATAAAAGCTTTGCCACGAGGTTTTTTTTTATTAATACACTCACACGCTCACACAATCGGATATTCATAATGCATACGTACACACCAATTTTTCTTGCTTTCATCGCACATTTTTTCGAAGTAAATATCGAAGAGCCTGTTATTATGCAAAATAGGTATTATAACGTCCCTCTTTCATACGAAAACAAACGCTTCGATCGCCTCTAAGTGTATATCCAGGCTGCATTTAATCTAACGATCTTCCCTTTTTCGCCGATTTATCGCTCCACGAATTTCGTTGCATACGCAACGCACATACGTAAAATTCTCCCGGAAGTTAACGAATCAAATGAAAAAAAAAAGAGATTTCAACGTAGAAGTTTGGAATCAAACTTGTTGAAATAAAAAAAAAATACGAAAAGCGTGTTTCAATTTTTCGATGTTTTCGATAACATACTTTAAGACCATCGCTTTTCCGATTATTCACATGTCATAGGAGCGATTGATAAACACTAAAAATAGAAACCTCTTTCCCTTTTCCATTGGTTTCCTGTTTGTGAAATATAACGTCAGATTTTGGAATTAAACTATTATTTTTATTGACATGGATACCGTTGAAGCCTTGCCTCTCTTTTTCTTTTTCAATCACTCTATAAATCTGCATGGAAAAAAATTTACAAACACGAGGGATATGCGCTGAAATGGGGCAAAGCATGGTATCGAGTGGTAAAAAAAAGCCGAAAGTCGAAGACAGCGAGGGAAAAGGGATATCGAAGACAAAGGAGATGTTCAGTGGAAGGAAAGCGACAGAGAAATAGGGAAATGCGAGGGTGTATCAAAAAGTGATGGAACTGATCAAATACAAGGTTTAACATTAGTTTGCAAGAATTTGTTTCCAGTGGTACCATTTGTTTAGGTACAATCTTGGAGAAAGGGGACATTCTTTGACGTGAAGCAATTCTAAAAGATTCCTTAGTGTCATTTTTTCAATTTGGGTATAAAAAAGCATTTACCCTAGTTTCTAAAATCGAGAATTTTTAATAATATTTTGATGAAGTAGAAAAAAGAACATTGTAAGGGTAGAATATGAAAAAAAAATAGAAATTTCCAAAGAAATTATTGTAATTAGCTTCTTTTTGTTCAATCGTTCATTTTTTATTCAAAGGCTGGCTTAGAAAAAAATTGGTGGTTTTTGAAAAATCTCGAGATTGTCGGAAATGAAGTAAAATAGAAAATATTATCGATGGAAAATTCTTCTTTCACTATTTTTTTTTATATTATAAATACAATTATAAATTACAAATTGGAATTTTGTAATTAATAAATAAATTATAAATCCAATTATAAATTCAATATTGGAAAAAAGTAATTTCAGCAGTGCAATCTCTGATTTTTTTCTTGGGAGTGATTCTTGAAGAACGAGAGTGAGAAAATTTCCAGATCCAAGTGGAACTGAAAAGTTGAAGCGGTTGTTGACACCACCCCTTTGTGAAATATCCAGAAACTGGAGATAAATGTTTTCAAAGGGCTGCAAAAAAATGGAGGAATGATTTGACCTAACGATAAAACAAATGCAGAAAAAAGTCTCGAGCAGTTTCTTTAATCCCACAACGAGTAACTTGCAAAAAGAAAGGGGGAAAGAAATAACCCTGGTAGTAATAGTAGTGGTGGTGGTAGTAGTAGATAGAACAATAAAAGTAAGGGTAAAAAATGAGAATAAGTTGGGAAAAGTTTTGTTAGAGCGTTCGCGAATAATTGATAAGAACGAGGAAAAGATAGAAAAGTAGAATGAGAATGAAAGGTAGGAGAAGGGTTGGACGGGGGTGGAGCAGGGGTAACAAGGCTACCGGAAAGCCGCACGTTTTATTACATCCCCGGAATTGGGGACAGTTGGTATGAAATAGTTGTACACGTTCTTGGCTGCTGCGAGCAAAGAGGAAAAGCATATAAATGACAAAAGGAAGCTGCAATGCGCAATGACACATTCGAAATGAGCAGAAATGGAACTCGATGACAAATGGCAATTCTAATAGCGCCATCTACTTACCCGGATGGCTTTTCAACGCATAACTTCGTTTCGTTCTTTGCCCGGCTGTTTTTGACCGGGAAAAAAAAAAGCGAAATAAAATATAAGTTTCCGAAAGAGCGAAAACTTTTCAGTCTTGACTTTAGGCGTTTGTAAGTTTCTTCCAAAGAAAAGTTACGGAAACCCGGCTAATTTTCAGCTCCAAGCGAGGAATTCGTTTCCTTGCAGTGTTCAGCTTCCTTTTGTGTCCGTGAAATTCGTATTTGTTCGCATAATGCGCTATTGAATATTCTTGAGTAACGAGACACTTAAATTTCAAACTTTTCAATAGGATAGAAAATAAGTTGTTCGTGGGAAGGACGAATTTCGGAAGATCTCGAATTCCTTCTGGGCGATAACAAAAATTATTTACAAAATTCGATGTAAACGTAATAAAAATGTGCTTGTAACGGAAAATATTAGGGCGATGCATAATTAATGACGATTATTTTGCATGGATATCTAGCAAAAAATCGTCGTTAATTATGCACCCACCTAATAGTAAAATAACATACAAAATTAAATGAATTATTTATTATAAAAGTTGGCGGAAAATTATGAATGCATAAAAATGTTATTACAAAAATAATATTCCATTAATTCGACAATTCCTTTTTTTTTCTGTCAGCGCAAGAAGGGACTTGGTTTCCTCAAAATCTGCGGAAGGAAATTCTGGAAACTTGAGATTTACGGGAATTGTATTAGAGTTACGAAGACCGTAGCCGTCAGCGGCAGCTGATGCTCGAGTTCCTTCTGATTTACACCTCGAGGAATTCAACCATCGAAAGTCGAGAATTCGTTTCCAAAGTTTGCAGCAACTGGACTGTTACACGTTTCCATTGAAATGCACGTATGTGTGTTTTCAAAAGGTGTCGATATGTGCGCGACACCAATTACAGCACCGCGAGCGAAATTTTCCGCGTCTTGTTACGAGCTATTGTATATTATTATTTTAACGATAAACCAAACTTTCTTTTTCATTCAACGCGCGAACATTGTTATGCACATGTTCGCGCATGCAGCGAAAGGACGCGCCCGTGCGAGTGCATCGAAAAGCCCGGAGCTAACTTTTATAATGGTACTTTTTCCTGCACCCGAGCACTGCGGATCCGATGCACGAATGGGGAAACTTGTACGGCAGAAATTACCCAGCGTGACCTGGAAAAGTCCTAGTTTGACAAGATTTTTTCCCGGAAACTGCAATTTCGTTTCTTACGGAGCATCGATTTCCATTTCTACGCAACTTCCCTCGTGAAATGCGGGCCGAGGAGCCTCAAAAGGGGAGACCCCATTGCTTCTTAACGTTGACGGTCGCTTTGGCGATTCGGGTGAAAATTTAAATAAATGTGAATAATAGATGGAAATGAAGTGTTATTGTTGCTGCCGCCCAAAAAAGGAATTGAATGTTTGATGTCCTGAGAGAGAGGGGGTTAGAGAGGAGCGGGGGTAGGAGAAAATGAAAGAGAGACCAGCTGACAAATCGTCGGAAAATCTTCGGGGAGAGAAAGGGAGAGATATGGAGAAGACAGGACACACGCTGCTCATAAATTCGAGGAACAAACGGCACACTCCGACAGGAGCTTCTGTTAAATATTTACGAGGCAAAAGGCACAGACGTACTTCCTACGTGTTACTTCCAAGAGAAATGGACGGTGTACAAAGCTTCAAATGGGAACGCGAAAAACGCAGGACTCGAAACGTCTCGATCCAGTCGAAAGTTTCGAAAGTCTCTGATTGTGAGCGAAAAGGGATTTTTCAAATGACGAAGTTTACAGGGAACACTCTGACTAGGAAAGCGAATACAGCGAGGAATGAAAATTGCTATGAAAAATAATAAATACGCACGCGTGACGCGTAAATTAATAAAATAAAGTAAGAAAATAATTATCAATTAATTTTTCACGAAAATTCAACGCTATAAATATTCCTGAAGAGGATCAGGCGACTTATGATCGAAACCTATAATGCAAAAATGAATATAATCTCGCCGAATAAAAAAGCCAAGGAAAATAAAGAATTTTTATTTTATTTTAATATTTATTTAATCTATTTTATAATCAATATTTCTACACGGGATTATTGTCAGCTATTTAACTAAAAATAATATTATATCTTTTTACATATTTTTTCAAGATTGAAAATTGTTTTGAACCAAGGAAAAAAATGAATCATTATTATTTATAATTATTATTATTAGTATTAATATTAGTATTAGTATTATGATTTTTATTGTTATTATAAGGATTTGCATCCGATTTCCCTGTCAATAGTAGCGACGGCTTCCAGTTTCAACGACACCCCCTGTACATAAACTACCCCCACAAATATGAAAAAAAAATTTATTTCAATTTATTTCAACGTATGCAAATTACGTGCATAAGTGTCCTCAAGTACGTACGCGGTATCCGATGCCGTGAGGTGTGCCAGTCGCCAACGAATGCTGTGAGGCCACGGCGCCTAAAGGCCCCAATAGCGATGAAAGGGAGCAGAACCCCGTAAACAGCGCCTATAGGCGCCAATAGCAATGAAAGGGAAAAAAATATGCGACGGGATCTAGAAACGCGTAGGAATTTCGTGGTATTGTGAATTTTAATGCGAAATACGCATAAATAGTAATTAATGAGGACAGAAGCTCGATAGAGTTGACGAAAGGCAGGATAATGAGGGAGACAGGAGTTTCGGTTCCAGTGAAGGAAAAAATAAAAACGATATGGTTGCTCACAGCTAATTCCAAAGAGGATTCTCTTTCGGAATAGATTTAGGGCTAAAGCTCCTTCCTGCGGGGATCCTGAGGAAGGATGAGAAAATGGAATATTCGCTCGACATGTCCGGGCACGTAATTCGGATAGAAAAAAGGAAATATGGATGTAGGAGGGAAGATGGGAAGGACCAACTAGTCTTATTCTTTCACTCGCGTCCTGGTTCTCGATTCGTCTGAAGTTTCTGCTATTACGCCCTTTCCCGGAGACAGTGCGGTTGTTGTTAATTGTTTCACAAAGTGCCAAAGAGCGTTTAGGAAGTTGTCATTTAGGTTCAGTAATTTCAGGTATCAGTGGTTTAAAGTATCGGGTTTTACGGTAACGAATTTTGGCAGGTTCAATGAATTCTAAATCGAAACGAGGACGTAGAATAATAAAAGTCAAGATTTTTGCAATTTTTTGAGGATTTGAAATATATCCAAATTGCAATTATTGAAATAGGTGCACTTTGATAATGATTCTTAATTAGTGGGCACTGAATAATTAACGCGAAGGTGATATAATAAATTAGTTCAGTTATGGTCAGTAATAATTTGTTAAAGACAATGTTGAAAAATTGATGGATCAGAATAAAATCATATATGGCTTTTTTTTAGTTTTTTTTGTACAATGGCAATGGTAAATTATATATATTAAAAGAAATATAATTTTACTATACAATTCTTGTATATATATATATTATAAAAAATTTTGTTATGGGCAAAATTATAGTAAAACCAATACCAATAAATTTAAACGTTTCAATAAATACCAAAATCTTAGCAATCTCCTGTGAAATATTAAAAAACAATGGGAAAATCGTGCCACTTAATTTTTTTACAGTATATTTATAATGAAGGAAATTATAAAAAGGCTGAAAGTAGAAGATTATGGAATGCTATATATAAAATGCCGAGGAGTTTTCCACTTTGTTGTATAATATTTTTTAACCAATATTACCATACCTAACTATAATATTATAATAAGGGAGAGTACGTATTACCCTTATTACGATAGAAAATTTATCGGTCGAATCTCGCTGGTGCTGGTGTGTATCGTGCAAGAATACAATATATAAAAGCTCGAAATACACGGGTAGTGTAATAGAGGGCGTTTATATGAAGCTTTTATAACGATCACTCGGTAAAATGGTTTGCTCGTGGGATACTGTAACATAAAGTAACAACCGACAATATCGACGCGGTAGCATACCTTCCATTTTCGTATACAGTAAAGATGTCTGAACACGTAGGGCAAGTCACCACTTACCACCTTGTACTCTCATCAATTTTTCTCAAGCTGTAGATATATATACATATATATTAGCGGTTGAAGCAGCGCAACCCATAGTGGAAGTAGCAGGAGCCGTACTAGTACTGGCAGAAGAAGCGAGAAACATAAGTTCAGGGCAGTTTCCAAGTGGAAGCCTGTTCGACCTGTCGTTGGCTAAAACTACTGCCGCTGCTCGTACTACTAGTGCGGTACCGCTGCTCTACTACTACTTGACTCCGGCTTGACTATTGCTGACTTTTACTACTGCAGTTAACATTTTAAACGACAACCAAATATATCTCGTATCGATATTTTCTTTACTTTTTTTTTCCTGGAACTGTATGCACCTAACCTTTTTTTTTTCTTTTCACTCGGTAATGCAATTTCACGGTTTATCGGCATACGGTTTATCCTATAAAAAAAGTACATGAGCATTAACAATGAGAATTTTTTTTTTGATTATCCCTTTTTTTCGAAGGGTGAAAATTAACAGCGACGAAAATTTTTCTTTTTATTTTGCTTATAATTGAAATGTTACAAAATTCATTTCTTTTATGAGGTTGCAGTTTTTTTTGTTCTAGAGGTTTAGAAATTCCAATTAGTAAGTTTTAGGTAAAGCAACAATAGAAATTTTGGATTCTCAAAAT
This sequence comes from Gasteruption jaculator, assembly GCA_949825005.1. Taxonomy (NCBI): domain Eukaryota; kingdom Metazoa; phylum Arthropoda; class Insecta; order Hymenoptera; family Gasteruptiidae; genus Gasteruption; species Gasteruption jaculator. The sequence continues at coordinate 7,065,233 of OX463773.1, read as the reverse complement.
TAGGAACTTTTGCGACCAATTTTTATAGAAACTAAAAAAATCTATTTTAGAGATTTGGAAATTAAATATTGTGAGGAAAAATTAAAATTAAAATATGAATTTCAATTGAAGGGGTTCCCAACTTCTTTTTTGTCTCAACATGGGGATGGAAGGAGGAAGAGAAACAAACGAGCAGATTTTACTAAGAACCATTACCGGTTCGCCCTCGCATGATTCCTACTTAATGCTCCTACTTCTACCAACAAGAACAAGTTCCGAAATTCGGTATAACTTCGTTTCAGTTGTTAGTTTCGCGAATGCAATTGAAGCTCCGGCGTGTTTTATCAAGCAGCCGAGTTTGCAGCATCAGCAATAACAATAACTAGAAACCAGCTTGCTATTAGTTGCTATACAAACCGTGCTAATATCACGACCGTGTTTAGCGTAGCAGGGGTTGCTGAGACGTATCAAAATTGTTTGTGAGTTACTTATTTCACGTATTTTCCTTCATTCGCGCGTTTAATGCTCTCACGTGACCCGGGATCGAACATACGTGTTCGCAGGTAGCGAGCCTTTAATTCCAGAAAATTACTACGGTTTCCACAAAGCTCCCTCCATTTTCCTTCGTCTTCAAACGAAGGCTTTGTTCTTACAAACCCGTTACGTCTATTAATTTTCTCTTTTCTGGGGAAATAAAAGGATTCGACCACACGCAAACTTCACCGATTCGCGCCTCGTGATCGAAATACCGAAATTTCGCCGATGGTTTTCGACAACGTCCGTCGACGTTCTCCCGGAGAAAAAAAAAAGCCTCGAGGTAGGAGCTCTCGTTAGGGCCATCCGTCTTTCGAGGTCTTGGAATCTGTCATCGAAGGGAGATAAGGAAACGGGCAGTTTCCGTCTCTGTCAGTTACAACTTTCACCGAACGACGTTTTTTTTTTATTTTTGTACTTTTGTATTTTTAGAAAATTTCCTGAAATTTCCGGAGAATATAGAGAAAGCATAAATTCGAATAATGTATATATATTTTTGTTCTAAATATATGTAGATATATATATAGGTATGTAAAGACGCGAATATATCATTTGACGGCACCCGTACCGGCAAATATAGCCTTTTCCGTGACATGACACCTCGAACGCATGTCGTTTGGACAATCTGATGAATAACTACCGTATGAATCATTATGACTTCGAAATTTCCCTCTCGCGCTTCTCTACCTTCACTGCCGTAATACATCAAAGTGGGAAATATCAAAATAATCTATCATCGAAAATTTAGTACCGTGCGATCGATCTCGAAGCTTAAGTGATTGCAAGCCATTAAAGCGCGAGTTTCAGCTTTCCTTGAACGTAAATTCCTCTTGGACGATTGCGTAGTCGGTAAATCAGCCACTTCGAATTTAATAAAACCTAATGTTCGTGATTTTTTTTTTTGCTTCCTTTATTTGACACTTTGAGGGGCACATTTTTCATACAAAATTTGAGTTTTCTTTTACATCGAAATGAATTGATACTTTTTTACATTACAATTAATTAACATTTTTTTACATAAAAATAGATTAGGTAGTGCAGTTTTTTTAATGAGAATTGCATAGATTAGAGTTTCAAAAATTCAAAAAATGCGTTACTTAGGTATTATTTAATTTGTAAATACAAGAAATATATTTATAAATTAAATACTATAAAAACTAATTTAATATTGAAAAATTAAAAAAATTACCACAACGTTTTCAATATCACACTCCATTTGAAGCTATTTAAATATATTAAATTTTAAAAGTAATAAGTAATTATAAATATATATATATATATATGGATAATAAATGCAACAAATGACAGCTTTTAATTTTTTAAACCCGAGCCTTGAACATTCTAAATGCAAAATGTATGAAATCTTTGCAACGAAAACATTCAGATATTTAAATTCCGATTTAAATCTGGGCAAAAAAGATTCTCTTGAAACTCGTCCAATATTTTGGCACTTGAAATTAAGGAAAAATACAGACACTCAAACTCCAGTACCGGGATGAGATCTTATTAGCATAATCAGGGGTGAGTTCAACTCTCGAGAGAATCGAAGTCGTCGTGAATCGACGTGTTTACTACCGGCAGAGAAACCGTATTTATCAACTGCGGTGCCTCGGTACCGTGAAACCCCCAATGGCGTTATGTAAATAAAATGTCCCCGATAGCGATAATGGTGTCAATCGGAATTCGACGAAACGAATGGCCGCACCCACCGATTCACTTCGCATCGGTATATTAGGAGCGTGCACCTACTTTTTCAATCACGGAGCGCACTATGGGTCTCCAATACCTTGTACGTGCTTTTTTGGGCTACGATTTCGAAACTACTCATCCGAGGAAGTTTAAAAAAATTTTCGGATGTTCCCCAAATATTTTAGAATTGACCCCCGTGGTTCAAATGTCTCATTAAAAATATTGAAACATAAAAAAATATTCCCAAAGAACAATTTTTATACAAATGGACATTTTCCACAAAAAATTCGAATTTTTTAAACTTTTTTTGGGAATTTTTTTTTGTAAATTTTGTAATTTTTGTAATTCTTGTAATTCTTGTAGTTTTTGTAGTTTTCGTAATTTTTGTAATCCAAGATTCGACACACCCCGTACGTGCTGCGCGATTTGAACCCGTGATTTTCGTGAACTTCGCGAACTTTGTGTCACGAGTCGCGAAAGTTTCTGGAAAAACTAAAAGTAAGAGACACGCGTTGACGCGAAGAAGTTCCAGTAGTTGCTCCGCGCAAGCAACTATTTTTGTATATCCTAGAAAGCTTTTAAAAGCTTGTACGACAAAATATCTTTCTCCATTTTTTTTTTGGTTTTCGTCCAACCTCTTTTCCCCATATTTTCTTTTCTTTCGGTTAAATCAAAACACCGAAGTTCCTCGTCGTTGTTTCCGGGAACCCGTGGCAACCCGTTCGCTGCGTGCGTAAATATGTACGTATGCAGTGGAGTTACCAGTGTGCATAACGTATAATTACCGCACACAATTGCAACGCCAACGCTAATCTACCAACTGGCAGTAACGCGGAGGCATGTAACCGTAATTTGCGATGTTTACAGCCAGCGGCGTTGAGTTTTATCGTTATCGAAGCAGGAATCCGATGGCACTGGCAAAGGTGGACGTTACCGATCGTTAGAGACGTCTTTGGTAAAAGTACCGTGGTGGTGGCTTACGTCAGGAGAGAAAATAGGTCGGCGGAGTCCATTGACTTTAAAGAGTAAATCCTGCTCTCCTTTTATTTAAGAGCCACCGTGCTGTAACTCCCTAAAGAAATGGTAAAATGGAACAAGAGTAGTTACGTCCAGATAAAAGCGTATCTCTTTACACATCTTGAATATTAATACACTAAACACATTGTCGGGAAAAAAGAAACAATGTATCTTTCTTCTAAAGAAGATACTCGGAAAGGAGAAAAAAAAAGCGAACGATGGGGGAGAACCCGGAGTATGATAAGGAACGTTGGGGTAGGGAAGTTGATAAGAAGTGAAATTCGTAAGCGCGCTAAGGGTGTAACCCGGTCGATAACCAGGGTTGGGTGCGGTCCTTCCTCATCCTCCTCCACGTTCTCCAACTCCCTCCCATGTATATACGAAAGTCATCCTCTTTGCAGCTTTCCCTCTCTCGGCCTCTTGCCCATTTCGTCTCTTTCTCTCGATTATAGCCAGTTCCCTCGCGGTTCCAAGGGATAGATTGGATGTCTCGAGTTCACGGGGTTAAACGATCGAGATACAAAGGTCAGAAACATGGAGAAGTCGAGCACGGTACACCAGTGTACGTACTCTCTTCAGCAGCTCGGCAGGCAGTTTTTGAGGGTCCATTATAGGAACCAGGAATACTAGAGCAACATTTTTTGCGATAAAGGTCATTTCGTGAAGAAGAAATCGAGAGTTTCCTTAAAATTAAAAAACGGTATTTTTAAAATTTGCCGCAATTCTAACTCAAAAACCAATTAACAAATTTTTTTTTGGCGTCTCGGCAGATTGCGCATAAGTTGTTGACGGCGCATTTTTTTTGTGCAAAAAAAAATATTTGACACAGTTCATTTATAGGCAAATATATCCTTAAAATTTGAAAACATTCGAACGAATGCTGTTTTAGAATCAAATTTCCAAAAATGACCGAATATTAGAGCGGTCACGCTGGTACGGTCCCTTGACTCCTCGACGTAGGAGGCTCCACCCGCGGATGTATCGAGTGTATGATGTTTTTATTATTTATAAATGGAGTTCCCCGAGGAAACGTTAAATGCAAATAATGTGTTCCGTAAGCACCGGTTCGTATATATACACCGGGTTACGGCCTTTCGTCCTAGGAAATGAGATTAAACGTGGGATTTTAGCGAACGGAGACGCTCGGAATAATGAGCGAGCGTTCGCTCCTTTTATATGCCCCGTCTTCAAAGAAATTCGTGCATTTCAGAGAAACAGAAATTCCCTTGCAACGCGGAAATTCGTGGGCAATGAGAGAAACGAAATCAACCGTTTTGGGGGAAATTAACTAGATGCAAACTGCGAAATTCGTAGCTTTCGAGGCTCGACAATTTGCCAGTCTTAATTTTCTCTTTTTGCCAGGGTTTTGCTATTTTTGAAAATCTTAATTTTCTCTATTTGCAAAATTCCAGGATTCTAAAAAAAAAAACGATTTTGAAAGAATTTGGAATCTCTGTAAAAATTCAGCCTCCCCTGGATCATCCGTTCTTCGAGTGGGACCTAAAGAGGATAGGGCTTTTGGAAGGAATGAAGAAAAGTATAAATTTCGAAAAGAATAAAATATTGCTAATTATTATCATTAATATTATTATTATTATTGGAATCGCTGAAAAAAAAAAATAAAAGCCTCCCCTGAATGATCAATTCTTCAAATGGGACGTAAAAAGGATAGTGCTTCTAGGAAGGAATGAAGAAATTAATAAATTTCCAAGGAACATTGTTTCGCCGATTATTATTATTATTATCGTTATTGTTATTGTACGAGAAGAAAAGTTGGCCAAGAATTGAACGCAGGAAAAACGAAACGGGACGATTTCGCAAATGATTCATAACTTTTGCGGCAAAAAGGGATGGAAGTGTAGTCGCTAATTCCGCGACGGAGGGTTTCCCAAAACTTTGGGATACTCTCTTTGTGACGAAAGTCTATGGCGAAAGAGCCCCTTTTTTCCGATAAAAAGTTGGAATATGAGTCTGTAAATCAATAGGACGACTCAGATGAAGACAAACAACTTCGAGCGCAGCAAACGTGAGAGCGAAAGAGGTCAGAAGAGTAGAAGTTTCTTTTGCTCCTTCCCAGTGAGATTTTTAAAACTATCCTTTCTAATGGAAAGCTTGATAAACGGAAATGTTGCAAGAAAAAAGAAAATATATACAGGGTGTTTTGTATAAGACTTCGAAGCCGGGAGGTGGTGGTAGGTGGCGAAAAATGGAGACGAAAAGTCCTGTACCATTTTTGGAAATTCGGAATAATTAACGATTCATTCGTTAAAATGCTTTGGCCAATCAGAGGTGGGGTGTGACGTTGCGGGACCGGAGTGGGGCACCTCTAGCTGTCAAAGGATGGTCGTCGTCGCTGGGAGATTTGAAGCCTAAATTTTTTGACACGCCCCCCCGAGTCTATTCGACGTTCTAATTGGTCAAAACGTTTCAATTAATTACTCGGTAATTATTCCGAATTTCGAAAAATGGTACATAACTTTTTTTCTCAAATGTTCACCCTTTTCCACCACCTTTCGGCTTCGAACTCATACCGCGCACCCTGTGTATAGCTCATTTAAGGTCCATTCAATTCAATAATGGGAGGGTAAGCTTTTTTTTTCTGTAACAAGGAGCCTGTATAGGAAAAGAAGAACTACTTACCAGCATTTACTCCTCCTGACCAAGTAAAATTCGGAGTATCTTTTCGTTGAGGTTCGCTTTGAAACTAAAGGGATATCTATTGAGAGAATTGCAATTTCGTTCCTTTTAGAAAAGGAAAAATTGGATGAAGAAATTTAGGTTAGAGTGGAACAAGGAGGGAATAAAAGCAAATAAATGCCGAGAAAGAAGAGGAAGAAAAGACGGAGAATCGTTGTCTTAAAACCAACAGCATCCAAAGCTTTCCCGTTTCATCAACGTCTGTGTCTACTTTACTACTTCAGATTCCATTTCATTGTCAGCAACCGACCGATTCCAGATGTTTTCCATTCAATTTTACCCAACGTCCATCAATCCTCGATGCCATCAAATCTTCGATGCTTTTTACCTCGTGTCATAATCGGAATTTTTTTTCTTCGTCAAACTTCAAATACTGGAGAATTTCCGAATGGACGCTACCACACCCGTTTAAAAAACGGGATGTAACCCTTGGATCTCCTTCTGGGGTCTGACACGCCCCAGCCTTGTTCAACTACAACTTGAGCATCTTTCGCCCCAGAAAGAATTATTTTTTATTCCTTACTCGCAACCAGTCGCGATACAAATTTTTATATCAGGGGTCCGAGGAGCCCCAGAAAGAATTATTTTTCGTTTGTTGCTCGCAATCAGCCGCGATACGAATTTTTATCGCTGGGGTCCAAGGAGTCCCAGTGTACCAACTATGGGATTTCGCCGAAGGTACACACACGGAAGGCTTCGAATTGCTTACACGATTTGAATTGCTAAGAAGGGATACCTGATTTGACCTTTTGGGTATGAAACGCTCCCAAACAAAAGCTGTGCATGGAGGAGACTGCGGTTGGGAGGTGCATTCTCCCTTCTTATGGGGATTGTTATCGCAAGCAAGTAGATAAAACGGGTTATAAACGCTCCGCTCCTTTATTTTTAACCACTGAAACGCCGCAGCTTTCGGCAAAACACTCGGTTACGGCAGTGGCGCAAATGCGGTGCATAAAAGTCCGCCGTAAAAGTGTTTTCACTTTACGTGGTGTCGCGATATCACCATGTCGAGTCATTTCGGAGAAGGGTAGTGACTTTTTAATACCGGTTACGCACCAAATGATAAAACAGGGTTGTTGTAAAGTAGGGTAACATTGGAATTAATCCAACGATCGATTTCAGTCGAAGCATTTTGTCGAATCGTTTGAAGTTTAGTTGTGCTTCTTTTTTGAAGTAATAATTTTTTTTTATGGTATGTAATTTATAATATAACAGTACGTAATATTTATGGTGTATAATTTTTAATATACAATTTTGACACTGGTGGATAAATTTCTGTATTAATATTTTATCTAATCAATATTATTGAAATATTAAAATATTGAATGTAAACAATAAATATAAATATATAATACTAATATTTATTGATTATTATTTATTAATTAATATTTGTATATTAATTAAGTTCATATTTTTAGTATCTTGAATGTTAATAAATTAGTGAAATTCAATTCAACTTCAATTAATGTGCGCTTTTTGAAAAAACAAATTAATTTTTTTACACTGAAAAAAAAAATCCTCTCGATTTCAACTACATTAGGCTAATTAAAAAAAATGAAATTGATTCAATATCGACAACGATGCGTCAAGTATTTGTTTAAAAAATTTTTCAGCAATTCGATAATAAAATATAATATTTTTTTTCTGTCTAACACAAAAAAATAATGAAACCATTTTCATGCAGGTATACATTTCTCGTTTTCAATACCCGAGACTCTTGAAAAAATGACAACAATGGGAGCGTTACAAAAATTTCAGCCATTTACCGTCTCCATTTGATCGTCACGGATGGGAAAAAAAATGCTTTCAGTCACGAACCGTAATTGTAATTCGCGTATCGCATTGCGTTTATTATAACGCGAGGCTTCCCCTGGAAAGAAATAAGATTATTTTAATCTTAACTTTTTATATCCACTGCTCTAGGTTTGATGAAAGGGAAAAATACGGAATACTATAGACAAATTCATTCCGTAAGCTACGAACAAAAGGCGCGCAATTTACTGGAATGCAACTTCTTTAAAACGAGCATTTTTCCGTGTAAATTGCATCGGATTTTTACTTTCTCTTGCTTCAAAGTATACATACTTCTCTTTTTTTCCCCGTCTCGCTATTTTCTTTCTGCTGCAAACTTGGGGGATATCGCATATATGTAGTTTTCATCCGGAAGGATGTGTTTTTATCACAATGAGTATAAAAGCTGTATGCAGTCAGTTTACAAAAGGATATTCAGATTTTCCTTTTTCTTTAGAATGTATATGTATATGTATATATAGTCTATATATGTATATATAATGTATACATATGTAGTCATAAAAAAATCAAAAATTGAAAAAATAAAGTTTTTCAAACTATGAATTTTACGTAAAATAATTGCGTTATTTTATTCATTTATAAGGTAATTAATTAAAATCAATCTCTTAATTTTTAATTACGATTACATTTAGTCTAATGTTTCATAAAATGAAATCTTGATGTTTCAATTTTAATTCTTAAAATTAATATACTAATCTACCATATGAAAAATTGCAATTAATTAAAACACTTTTTATACAAAAATTTTGTTCCTCATTAAATAATTTATTCATTATGATAAATTAAATATGATTGAATTGATATATTTATAATATATGATATATATATATAACTTTTTATATATAATATTGACACTTGTGAATGAATTTCAATATAAGCATTTTATCGAATCCATCAAAGTCTAGTTAATATGTGTCCTTTTGAAATATTATTAAATTCATGTTATTAGTATTTCAAAATATTAATGAATTAATATTTTCAGTATTGAAAACGCGCAAAAGTAAAGCAACGAATAATTGTAGCATCAAAGTCAATGGAAGTTTAATTAATCTACGTTTTTTGAAGCGATACATTAAATTTATTTTACACTGAAAAAAAAATCCTCTCGTTTTCAACTACATTAGTTTAATTGAAAAAAAATTAAATTGAGCCAATATCGGCAATAAATGTATATGCGTCACACCGGTTTTTATAAATTTCGCCATATGCAGCTGCATTTCTGTTTGAAAGGACCGGCGAATATAGAATTTTTCATATTTATGCCTGCCACACGGAGGAGTGACCACTATTAAAAATCCTGGACACTTTTTCTGGCGACATTTGTGACTCTGCAAGAGACAGGTCCGTGGAGGCTTTCAAAAGTATTCATTTGCAAGCTCAAAGATTTTTCCTTTTAATCCCCTGAATCGCGTGTTTTTACAAATTCGCTCTTTTCTACTGCGACTTTTAAAAATGAACGACGGTTTTACATTTATTTGACGTTTTCAAAAATGTCAAGTTCCATTTTAAAGGAATTATTAGGAATAAAGGGAATTGTTGGAAAATGGAAAATTACCACAAAGTAAAAACCCAACAACATTCATACGAAATTAATAATTAACTGTATTTCATAATAAGACTTTGTTATTAATTTATGAATTTTTTCTCTAAGGGAATTTTCATAGTCTCTCAATTTTCTTCAAAGTATTATTAATTTTCCATGCAATTTTTCTTTCGAGAACTTTATTTTATAATAAACGTTTGCTATTATTCTATTTATTATTTTTCTAAAGGAATTTTTGTAGTTTCGCAATTTTCTTCAAGATATTATTAATTTTCCATGCAATTTTTTTCCAAACAATTTAAATCAATTTCGCTATTGCAATTTTTATCATAGTTATTCCGAAACTTCGGCGTTATCGGATTTCAAGTGAAAACCGTGGATACCCTAAAACCTAAATCGCGAAATTATTACGTGCAGTCTTATAAGTTTCAATTTTTATTTTTCGAAAACTTACCTTTAATAATTGTAAACTTCGGAAGTAAGCGCGATCCTCTTAAGGCTCTTCTAAATCCGCGATTCGCTAACTTTCAAGAATCCGAGCTTAAAGGTGGAGGCATAGTTGAGGAAGGAGAGTGAATAAAAAAAAGGGAAGAATTCCGAGACAGCTTATTTCCAAGATTAAAGATTCTTTTTTGAGCCCAGAGAGCTGCGAGCTTTTTCTTCATAATTTTCTTGTTTTCGTAGTTATGGGCTTCCAAAGAAACGAGTAACTTTTTCATTTTCTCCAAGAGACCGAGTCACCTTTAAAAAACACGACTTGAATGGGAACCTCCACTTACCCCAAAGCGTAAAATTAACTGCCTCGCTTTCACAAATTTCAAATTATATTTAATAACGCTAAAAACGCTTCTTTGAAGCTTCTCATCGCGAGGAATTCGTCAAAAAATTCATTAAAAGTCAAGAAATTGATGAAAAAATTTGGGAATCGCAAAAAATCCATGCAGCTGAACTCTGCCTTGAAATAATATTTTCTCGTACTGCCTTGACCCAGACCGCAAACGGACTGTCGATCGACCCTATCGCGTCCAGGCTTTGCTGCGGAAAACTGAAATCATCAGCCGGGACTGTTATGATCCATCTCCGATTGCAAATACGTAAAAGACTGAGATGGACAATTTGCAGGATTAGAAGAGTAATTCGTATCGACTCGCGTTCTTTTGATTCCCGCAGGTGTGCGTGTATGTGTGTATATACATGTAATTACTTTAATGAAAAATTTCAAAGAGGACAATTTGCGAGAAACAACGACAAAGTAATTAAGCGTTTCAGTCCAAGTTTACTGAGCTCTGAGGTAAAAAATGGGTATTAAAAAACCATGAAAGTAAGATAGGTACACTTATTTGCCGCTTCTTCTTTTTTTTTGTTTTCTACTCGAAAGCCAATTACGGCGAGTGCAGGCTATACGAGCCTACTATGCCGTAGTATCCCTCTGTACGGTACTTAGTAATTTTAAGGTTTCCCCAGTAGTAGTTATTCGTTTCCCATCACTGCCACTTCTTTCCATCGTAATTTGTCTGTTGTACTTTATTGATCACGAAGCCGAACTTCGAATCGGAAATGGTTATTTTGTCTTTCGGAAAATACCCAACCGTACGGGAAATGTCAATGTTCCAGCTCCTTTTCGAACCCGTATCCGAGACACGACAGGGGTTGCACTTGAGTTCCGGGCAATTAAGTCTTCGCACTGGGTGGGTTCTCTGAATTCGCCAAATTTCGATAACCTCGGGAGGAAATTTCGAGTTCCAAAAATCTACAAGTGCCAATTCGTGACCAAAACCTCGCTAATTTGCTATTGATCCAGTTCTTCTTTAAACCCACATCCGAGATGCGGTAAAAATTGCATTTGAGTGAGGTGCATTTGCGTCTCTGCGCCAGATTTTGTCGCTGAGAAATTCTCAATACGAGAAATTTCGAATTCGCAAACTTGTAAGTGTCAATTCCTGACCGGCACTTCTCGCTGATTTGCTATTGATTGCACGAGTGACGAGTGGTACTATCTCAATATATAGCATTGCTGTTGACGTTTAGTGGCATTAACATACCTAGAGTTTGATCGTGTTGCATTTTTAATTATTGCTCCGGTCGATAGGAGGTCACAAGTGCAATGGGTCCTCAAAAATAGGTTTATTACATAATTCCAGGTAACGAATCCAATGGACTAAAAACAAAAAATCTTTTTCCGCAGAAACTCATTCGACGCTGGAATATTTTGGGTAAATGGAACTTCTGAATTTCACGAATTCAAATTTTTGTATGCGGGAACGCAAGAAATTGGTCGAAAATGGAACGTCCATCTATTGAGAAATTGCTAAACTGATGACACAAAATCGCCACTTTGGGCTCTTAATAATCGTTTCATCGGCTTATCGTTTCAAGAAGGCGCAATAGTTGGTTAACCATTATTCTGAGCGTTGTCCCAACGTGGCTATACCTTCCAGCGGAATTGACCTGAAATGTGGTAAACAGTAGCTTACCGAGGTATGCATTACACACAATTGGTCAGGCAAGGTAGTCATTTTGGAGCAGCGTTATTTCGTCACGTTTGTCGTCATCACGCTGCATGCTGAGGTTTCGGAAATATGTGCGTTAAATTGCAGGCTCGTGGATATGATTGGCTCATGAAAGAAGTCTCGTTGAAATCATCCCGCACATTCCGGCAACGTGCCCGCAATTTTCGCGTCATGAATTTCCCAGTGACTCGATGCCTCGTGTATCCCTGATTGCGGTAAATTTTGTTTTCGGAGGATACCTTCCGCAGTCACTCGGTACCTCGAGACACGAAGACAGCGTGGAAAATATTTACGAAGCATTTCGATTTAACATAAATACATGGCAAGGGAACGTCTACTTTTCCGTAGCTACGCGATTCCCTTTATTTTGATTGAAACTCGCCTGGAAACGTCTGTTTTCCTTATACGAAGTTTATTGAAACGCGGAATCGCCCCGCGGTTACTGCCGCTTTCTGCTACTTCGCAAACATAGCCTGCAAAAGTAACGTAATATATACGCAGGTATGTGTATGGATTGCAAAGGGTAAAGTAAATTCACGACGATTGTGCAGTTACGTCAGTCAATCGCTGCACGGGTCTGCAAAAAGGCCAGAGCAAAAATCCCGCTGAAGTTCACTTGGCCGGAGGAGCTGCAACGACAAAAGGGACGTCACGATACGAGTCGGTACGATAAATTGCACGGGAATTAATTCAGGACACAATGGATTTACACAGGTTACGTTCGTTCCTCGGGAAATTAGGAACCCGATGACGTGATGCGGGATTTGGGTACGCGCTCGCTCTCTACGACTCTAGAATTTCACAAATTGGTGTTTCCAAAACGAGGGAGATTCATCTTCGAAGTTGTTGCAATTCTTGTTAACACGTGTTGACTCCGCGTGGGTCTCATTGGTATGTACTATTGCATTTATCACAACCGGCACGGCGCGAACGGAAAGTTCAGTGTCGGCCACCAGGGACCCACATGGCAGTTAACGTGTTAAATAATGTTTAATCGGTAACTAAGAAATATTTTCTCCGTCCAAATAACTCCTTCACTGTCTTTGAGCGACCACGGGCTGCGTGAGAGTTTTCCATGGGTACCCATGGTGAGCCTGGATAGACTAAAATTGTGCAAACAAATTATGAAAATACGAAACCAATAAAAAAAAAGCGAAGGTTTGGTAAAATAAAAAGAATCGACAAATTAGGGTCTGGCGCTAGACTTTCCGTTCAGGCCGAGCCGGTTGCGACAAATGCGATAGCGTATGCTATTGCGTCCCACGCGGCGTGAATAGGGAGTCACGTAAGTTTGGCGTAACGTTTGACGCGTTAAATTGAGACAGTGAAAATCATAGTTGTCCAGAACGCACTGGCTAGCAATTTTGTATTCCCCAACACAGATGCAATTGCTGCAATTAACAAGACCGTCAGAAATTCAATCCCTGCTCGTTTTTTTTTTCCTACGAGTCCGCACAAACGTATAGTAATTCAAACGAGTCCGGTTCGTGATATCCAACCACAGCAAAATGTACATACACACGCAGCATCATGATAGATGCTACTATCTGTGTACTTAATAGTATCTGAACTACATCTAGATGCACCGCAAATGAAAAGCCACAGCAGTATTGTCTCGCGTTTCAGTTACAACATGACGAGATGCTGGCATTGCATGGGCTTCGAAATTTATGACAATTAATACCGTTATCTTCTCGTCTCCTTATGCATTCGGCATCCAGCGAGCCACTACTGCTGAATTAACCGCACAATGTGCTTATGCTTACGCGAGACTATTACTCCTACCTGGTACAAGTACAACACGGGGTGTAGAGTTACTAGAGTCCGAGGAAACTTCTGCTTATTCCACTCTTCGTCTAAAATTAGTATCGCTGTGAATAAACACAAGCCAGCGACCAAACGGATCGAATCACTCGAGTGCGTGTCGAAATCGTTCGATCCAACTTATTCATGACTCGCTTCGGGTCAAACCTGCAATTACAAATTGTAGCGTGTCCGAAGGGGTTGCTTCGATCGAGGCTGTCGCGAAGAATGGCGCATGTCGAGGGCAATTTTTGAGGGGGTATTTAACAATAACTTTGATACCCTAGCGGGAGACAGGATTGAAAACCCTGGCAAAACCCTAACCCTAGGAAAATTCTAGCAATATCCTTGTAAAGCCCTAGCAAAACCCTAGCGCGTCCGAAGGGGTGGCGTCGATCGGGGCTATCGCGAAGAATGGCGCACGTCGAGGGTAATTTTTGTTTTCAGCTAGTATTTAACAACCGCTTCGCCACCCCAGCGGGAGACAGGATCGAAAGTTGAGGAGATGAAAAACATATGCGAGTACATTAGCTGGAAGTTCCCGTTGAAGTTTTAATGCCTAAATGCTATTTCATGCTACGCAGCTGAGACTTTCGAACGAGAGCACAACTTCTCAAGTACCATTTATTTCCATCAACCTATTTTTCGCGAGGACGAATGTGCAAAAGTTATCCATCCGAGAGTACTGCACTATGCACTTCATGAATAACTTAGAAATTCCGGAGGGTCGTTTCCTTTTCTTTTCCTCTGACGTATATAAATGCGCGAATACCCAGTTTTTGCATACGAACGATATTCCGATATGAAATTCAGCGGGGGGGGGGGGGGGGGGGATACGCGTCAACTACGAGCTTTCGGAACGACGTAATCGTACATGGTTATTAACTCCAGTGGCCCAACACACTGAAAGCAACTACTTCGGCGGCTCCGAAATAAATTTCGAATAACGAAGAAATTTCATCATTCCCAAATACATGGCGTTCGTATTTTCCACAATGTCTCCCCGATACTTTCTCCTCGTACGAGGAATTGATTTTCGAAATAAATGATAACCCTTGCGACACACGAGCGTCATTAAAAAGAGGTAGTCATTTTCTCGAAATAATTACACGCTATCCTTAAGGCTGGCACGCTGTCACGCAAGAACGTTAGAACGCGAGAAATTGGTACATGCATAGTTCGCCTGGAAAGTGGGTTGGTGTATTACGTAACCGATGTCACATCAATTACCCTTGACAACGCCCCGTGAATTATTTTGCTGATATTGTTACTCCGGGAAATTCATTATCGCGACGAGAACTGCATGACGAGATTACTTCTTGTTTTTCCGTTTCATCCTTTGACGGCGTCTATGACGAGCCGATCGTACCCCGGCGATAAAGACCTCAATTATTCGACTTTGCGTTACAAAGCCTCCGTCAAAGGCCCTTACTACCGTTGCAATTACAATTATGCTTGAGGTTTGCGGAAAGCATCAACTCATTGACATGTTAACCTACTAACGCGTTGCCCGTTGCCGATTTTCCGAGGACTGGGACAAAAGGAATCGTCAAAATTACGAACACTGTTATTTTATAACAAAAAGAAAACATTACACATTTAGAAAATTTCTTTTAGCCCTTATTTTTTGTTTTATGGGATTTTATCATTTTTCATAACCTTTGTTAATTATTTCGAGCTAACTTTATAACCCACTTTCCTTCGCGTTGGGATGCTCCTCGTCATTCTTCCGACACCGTCGATCGGTTGTCGGGGAAAATGGGGTTCATAATTCATCAGTTCATGTTTTAGGTACCTACTAATTTTCGTGAATTAATTAGAAGCTTTTGATAGCTCGAGGTAACCTGGATCCAGGTGGGTAATGGAGCCAGCCCTCGTGGATGACCCTCGTACCCAAGAGACAGACACACTCTCCGCGTGTAAATTCTTTAGCGAACTCCCGGAAAATGACTATCCTCGCATATTCAAGAGCCAGCATCCGCTTTCGAGTGCAGGTAACTTTCGACTCTTTGATACTAACTCGGATCTAATATTACCGCACCCCCACCAAATGCGATTCTTATCGGATCCGTTTCGTCCAAAGCCCACTTGGGACTGCCTTACGCGCACCTCATCAGGCTCCAACGCCGTCACTGACCAAAATGAGAAATTCCAAAACTGGCAGATTTCTCGAATCCACCCCATGTTCGTTTGCCACAAGCGACACTCGCTTCGTGGAAAATCGCAGGATTTCGTTATATTCATCGCTGGAGGGCTCTTTAGCAGACAACGAGCGCATTCCTGTTGCACATGTGAACGAAAACGATTGAGAATCACTTGAATTCCAACCGGGCCGAGCTCTGTAGGATTTCAGCATAATTTTATCAACCACCCCCGTGGCAATCGCCAGAGTTGGGATGGAATCCAAGTAATTTCGAAGGATTTTAACCCGAATTTTCTGCAAGCTCCGGGACACGGTGGCTCGGATTCGTGGATTTGCGACTAGCACTCGTGGAGGATAAACAAGAGGAGAGGAGGCCTACGCGCGGTATTAGCAGAATGACGGTTTTCGATTTATAGAGCGTCCCATAAAGCAAACGAGCGTTTCTAGCTACAGACAGTGACCTAATTTGAAGTTATAACTGGCACAGAAAGAGCACGGAGAGCATATAGCGGTGCAGTATGTGTGCGCAAAGTATTAAGTGCATATAACGAACGGAACGGGCAGAAAGAGAATTCATCAGAGTGCACAATGCACTGGCGTATGCATCCTTCGGAGCGGCAGCTGGAAGCTGGAAAAGCTGGAAGCTGGCATGGCACTGTAGGGGAAGTTGATGAAAATCGTGGATTGGCGGATCCGGCGTGAGAGTAGGATGGCAAAGAAACTTAGTGGGAGAATCGAGAGAGAGACGCCATTCCAGAAAGGACAACGCGCCAGCATCAGTACGCACGCGAACATCGTGTAGTGTGTATTTCTTGCAATTGCGCAAGAAACGCGCGGGCGCGTGTGTCGCACCAATCGTCGCCTATTGCTCTTCATGTGAAATCATGTCTGACTGGTGATTTATTTTTGTTTATGGTTTAAACAAATTCCTCGTCTCCAAGCGTCCGTTCTTAATTGATCCATCGATCGTTCGATTGATTGATTAGTTAATTGAGGAGTTACAAGTGTGTTCCTTCAGCGACCACGAAATTCGAGTTGTAGCTTTCTGCAGACACCGTCTCGGTTTTAATTTCTCTAAAACGAGGCAATAAAGCTCCTTCATGAAAATATGTTGCAAAAGGGTTAGAAATTATGTCGGAAAATTCGACTGTTTACGCGGTAACGAAGTAATTGCGAATAAATTGCCAAAGCGAGAAAGTTTGTGAACCGATGAAACTGGTGAAGGTCTTGGAACTTCCTCTTGTTCGTCTTGTTTAAACAAATTCAATCCTGCAACCTTTCGATACGAAACCTTAATTATCCCTCGAAGTGTTCAGATTTCGAGAAACAGTTGGTGGTCAGTACCGAAAGTGTTTCGAAGTTTACGGTTTTTCCCAACTAGAATTTATTGTAGATATTTGTCAGAATATCAACGAACTTGCTTGTCATTTTTTTTAAGGTTCTCATCATATCACCATCGTTGTTTAAATAATTAACACTAAACCTACCACGAGGGATCAAATGACCATTTTTTTACACGTATTTTGAACGGCTAGGTGACGTCACGCCACCACTAGTGTTAAAAAGGGTTACTGTTTCGAAAAATAGTGGGTTATCATTTTCAAAAGTATAAGAATTACAATTTTTTTTAACCATAAAAAATTAACACTCTTTCGTTGATAAAATTGGTTATAATCCGTCAATAAATTGCAATCTAAATTTTCATTTAGGATAAAACGATTTTTAAAATTGTAGGATTTCCTTATCGAAAGAAAACTTAAGTTGGATCTGAGCTAGGCTGGGGCGTTTCAGACCCCAGTAGACCATTCAAGGATTAAAAACGACTACGGCGTTTTGAGTATCAATACAAAATAATTGACAATGAACAGTTTGGAAATATTTCATGTCTTTTAATTGGCGATCCTGTTTATCGTCATCATCGAGTGCATTTCGGAGCTCATCTACAACCGCAACTGGCAATTATGCACTAATACCGTCTGAAGTAATCGCGAGAGCATATAAAAGCGAGTGTCTCGGCGTGAAACCTTTGGCACCAACGTGTATTAAACTTCGCTCCGGTTTAGGCACCTACGTTTTACGGATATCGTGCAGTTTTGTGCAGAGTTTTTGTGCAACCCACTGTTCTCGAGTTTCGCTGGCATCGGGGACAAATGCAAATATGCATCGACCCCGACCCCGGCTCCAACTTTTTTGCGATCCAAATATGGATTTTTCGTAGGAGTAGGAAAACCCTCGAGACGAGGAAAATCGGCAGGATTCCAAATCTAAAAAAAGAAATGCATATATCCTTGTAATTGATACGCAATATTTTTTTATAACAATTTGCTCCAATACACGCGTGGATTTAATCACAAATCTTTTTTTTTTTCATTGTCACACGTTGTAAAATTTCTTTTCTACGAAAAACAAAAAAACGATCTCTTTAATTAGGGATTTCTAGGAATTTCTGGGGGAAAAAATAAAAATCTAAAATAAAATAGCAAAACTGTATTAAAAATAATAATCAGCTTTCTAAATACTAATAATTCTCCGCTACTCTGCTATTTAATTTCATTGACCCGTTAAAAGCCACGCCAAATTTACGTGATTCCCTATTCACGCCGCGTGGGTCGCAATGGCATACGCTATTGCATTTATTACACTCGTTGCGGCTTGAACGGAAAGTTCAGTGATGTTGGTCATCAGAAACCGACATGTTAATTTGGCAGAAACTTCGTATATTTCGACGATAGCCCTTTTCTCCTCATGCTCGAATTTGAAAAGCGATCTTCGATTACCAGTCCACTTGGAGACGTCATGTCCCGATCCAATTATTGCGCCGCAATGGGATCGTGTTATATCTATACAGTTAGCAACAGTTTTCCTTTTATTGCGTCACGTGACAGCGTTAATGACCTCTTATGGAGTACCTCCAGGCTCTGAGAGAGGCCTGACGTGTCTTCTCGTAGACAAAAAGGGTGTAGGGGAAGAAGGTATAATAGTGAAGGTATTCGCGAAAGTGGTTCTTCGCCATATCTTCTTCTTTCTCATCCTCTTGAATTCTCCTTGAAATCTTCCCCTTGACTGTATGTGCAGACGTTCCACGTCCTGTCGAGCTACCTGACATCCAAGACGGATATTCCTCCAGCCTTTCTTTTTTTTTCTTTCTTTCTTTCTTCCCTCTTCTGTCCAACAACATGCAACATATTCATGCTCTGCATGGTTATCTCTCCCGGTGCTTCTCAGCTTTGGATGTAATTTCATGCCGGTCGGATTAGTTCATTTGTTTCAATTTTTATCCATTTTTCAATGTTTGCTGAGGGGAACTACAGCTACGAGTTCTCGATAATAATGAGGGTCAATAACTGGAGCTCTCCGAGACGAGTGGTCCGAATAAAGCGCCGAATACTGTTGGGAGCCGAGAAGGTAAAGTGGTGTATGCGACCGTTTGGCCAATCAGAGCGGATCGACAAGTTCTCGGCTCCCAACGGTACTTTTGGACCAACAGAATGTTAGCGATGGTATATCGATAATAATAAATATTAAATTACGTATTACTGCGTTATTATGTTTTATGTCAATTATATTGTGTTTGTTATTACGATTCCATTGGATGAAATTTCTGAGAATTGATTCACGATCTTATCATGGTTCCGGTATGTGTGGTGGCAGGTATGATTGCGTCGGTGTAGTATATGATAACAGATATGATTTTATGTATTGTAGTGTAACCTTAATCACCCGGTAATTACAAATTCAGTTCTCATTTTGAACTTTTGAAGTGAGCTTCTAGCGAGGTAGTTCTATCCATAATATTTGAATAAATACACAAATAAATAAATAAACAAAGATAAAAAAAGTGAGTAAATATTACATAAATAAATACACAAATAAAATTTGTTGCTTATTAATGGAAACTGTAGGTCAAATTATTTATCACGTCAAATTTACGTGACTCCCCATTCACGCCGCGTGGTCCGCAACGTATGCAATATCGCATTCGTCACAACAGGCGTGGCCTGAACAGAAATTTCAGTGTCGATCACCCGTGACCGACAAAGCGGTCAACCTATTAACGAATTAATATTTTCAAATAAAAATAGCACGGACTATTATAGGCTTCCACTTCCTGATTCAGACTTTTCCGAAACAAGGATAATCGATTTTCTCCAGAACCGTCAGGATGTTCCTGGGATTATTTTGGTCCAGAAAGGGAAAACGAGGTTGGATATGAGCAAGGGGTTAATTCGGAACACAAAGGGCTTCGCTGCCTTTATTTCTCAATATGACCCGACGCTCGAAGGAGGAGGCAGAGGTGGCTCACGGGGTATTTATTAAATTCTTGACGGAGCATCACTCTTTCTCAGACTGCAAAAATCATCTTATTGCTGAGAAGGTTGATTTCTTGCTGGAAAGTTCGGTCAATTCGAGATATAATATTTCGCACTCGTCGTAAAATATTTCTTGATACTTCTCGAGCCAGACTTCCTCCATACTTGGAATTCCCGGCTTCTGGGTAATCACGATTGACGCACAATCGCGCTCGTTCGGTGGAAATTCGCGTTTCGTCGCATGACAAATGTCGACGTTATGACAAACAATCGCGGATAATTGAAATCGCTGTAGGAGAAACGTTTAATTCGCATTAACGAGCGACCCGGGAACGGTAGCGATGCACTTCAATTGATCGTGCAGGAAATATGAACGGATCCGCCAGGAATTGTAGCATCGGTGGCCTGTGGAGCGATTGACCGCCTCTCTCTGCTCCACAACGCCAGCGTTTGCCCAGAAAAGGACGGAGAATCCGCTGGAATTTCGTCAAAATTATGCAAAACCTGCAAGAGGCCACGACTTTTTGCCGCCACGATGGCTCTCGCGAGAGTCGCCCGCGAAACGGGTGCTCCCAGTGTGTCTTTTGTAAACTTGATGACGTAATGTTCCGCTTTAACCCCACACAGGTGCCATAATTAGCGTGGCGCGGTAAAAAGGAACGGGGTAAAAAATTGTGATATACTCAACCCGTTATTTTTAAACCATCTACCAGCGGGTGCTTTGCAGCTCCAAGTTGCGGCGTTAATGCCTGCGTCGCCTCTATCATAAAAGTGGAGCACTCCACGAAGACTCGTGACATCACCCGTGTCGTAACATTTTGTTGAAAAGGGTACCCCTTGTACCTTGGCCCAGCGGTTACCTACTAAACTATATTCAACACACGTAAACCGACTATGTGCACACACGGATACGATGAATGAAGCAGTTCCGGTTCCCTTTGCGCCTCTCGTGGCGTTAACTGTTGTGAAAAAAGATACGTTTTTCGCGAGAGTCGAGAGTGTGCGATTACAGGGTAGGCGCTTCCGCATTTCATCCCTTGGAAGGTCTCAACTTCGGGGGACGGTTTTAAAGGAACTTGAACTCCAGAGGGTCAACAGAGGGGATCGTGTGTGTCAGAGTAAGCTTCCGTGGGTGTCGAGTCTAGTCTTCCATCCAAAGTCGCGATACCTTCGGTGAAGAATTCTTTAGAAATTCGTAACGAATGTACGGTATCGAATTAATTTTAGATATTTAACGTTTGACGCAGTTGCATTTTGCAAAATAGCCATTCCAAGATGCAAAGTGAGATTTTATGAAAGTAACCACGTTTTTAACAATAAAGCCCCAAATTTTTCTTCGAGAAAAACATGGCGTCAAATTTACGCGACTCCCTATTCACGCCGCGTGGGTCGCAATGGCATACATTATTGCATTTTTTACAACCGGTTCGGCCTGAACGGAAATTTCAGTGTAACGGTTAACGCGCTAAGTGGTCCAATATAGGCGCACTTCTCCTACCTGCATTTCAGAATTCTCTCTCCTTCGGACTTGGGTTTTCTCCGCTAGGAGTTTGCATTCAACGGTATGCACCCCGACCACGTATTTTTATCACAGTTTTTGCGCCCTCTCTCGGTTCTATTCCTCTCACGGT
Organism: Gasteruption jaculator; assembly: GCA_949825005.1. Lineage (NCBI taxonomy): Eukaryota > Metazoa > Arthropoda > Insecta > Hymenoptera > Gasteruptiidae > Gasteruption > Gasteruption jaculator. Next base: position 7,043,565 of record OX463773.1, on the reverse strand, counting down.
ACTTTTTATACTCAACCTATAATTTCAAGACCGTTTCGATCAGGAACTTTAAAATTACAATTTGGGTCACGGATCGCGCGTTTGCTCGGGTTAATTAATTTCCTCGTAACCCGTTGCAAGTCGGCGCGAAGTCTCTTATTAATCGCTTTCGGAATAACCAACAACGGGGGCGGTTTGCGAAGAAAATAACACCGGCGAATGTTAATCCTTTGCGCTCGACTCGAATAATACTTTTACAACGTGACTCCGCGCGGGAGAAAAAAAAATACATACACAGCCATCGTTGATATTAGATCCTACGTGTATTTTTCTCTTTTCTCTTTTACAACATTTCCTGGTTCCGCTGGAACACCGTTATATCTTACACTGGAAGTGTATCATTTGTTTTTATACACACACACGCACAGATAGACGTGGGGTAGATTCAGTTACAGCCACAGTCATACATCGGGGGTGGATCGTCGTAGGCAGGTAGGCGGGCAGGCTTGCGTAATGAGATGAGTCTTAAGATTCTTAACGAAGTCGAAGGAAAGAGCTGGCAAAGGAAAGAAAAAATGAAGCAGCGAAGTCTTTCTACTCCATTTCTACTGAGACCTGCCGTCTTCTCGTGTTTTCTTTCCCTCATTTTCTCGTCTCTGGCACCGGGAGCTGTGACTTACATTCCCTGCCAGCTCCAGACAAGCGTAGGCTGCTGTCTCGGGCTTAATCGCCACTTAAGAACGACTGAAGCGCGCTTCGTTGAGTAATATCGCAAATTGACACACGACACGAGATCTGGACTCCTCTTCACACAATTCGCGAGGTATCCTGCCGAATGACGATCCATGGTCTGACTTCGTACGAGCTTGGGGTCTCCACGGTCCCAAGTAGAAACGGACAATCTGTGAAATCGCTTTCACATTTCGTCGCGTTCCAGGCTAATTTTCAAAAAAGTTGGATTTTCATTGTTCATCAACCCAATTCTTTCCGAGAAAAAAATACGTAGTCGCGAAAGAATATTTGATATTTTTTTCTAGGGACTAATTTTTTTTATTCTAAATGAGTTATGAAGAAAAAAAATAAAGAAAATTTTGAAAGTGAATAATAGAATTTTAGTTATACGCTGTCATTCGCCACCGGGACGTTGAATATTCGCCTCAAGCTCGCGTGCAGTGGAAACTCGCCTTTATGCTTTTCATTATTCTTCGTACGCTATGTCGCATTGAAATTTTGCGCGGAATAGGAAAACCCTAGAAAAATCCAAGTAAAATCTTGGCATTGCCAATGTCAAAAGACTCGAAAGAAAAATGACAAATAATTTGAAAATTGAGTGTACTTTCATTGTTGAGCCAAATGGAAACGAAACAATTCGTTCCCTGATTTTTTTCGGTGCACGAAATAACGAAATTTGTTTTTCTGCGCTGATATATGCTTTAATAGAGATTATCACTATCCAATATAAATTTTCTTTGAAACCTCGGAGTAAATAATACCAACGTATGGCCGCTAAACCGAAATAAATAACATCAAGAGTTAAATACCGGTATTACGCAATGGTAGCGAGCGATGAACGCGGAACCTGTGATATTCCGCCCAGGTATTTTAATCAAACCCTAGGCGAGAGACAATTGTGCCAGATTTTGATGGAAAAAGATTGATTTGCTGTCCGATGCACGACAAAATGATCCTCGAATGCACTCGAATCCGCCTTGGCTCTAAACAGGAAATAAATGGAATTATATTAAATCCTCGAAACAAAAAAGCTATTTCAATCCAATACGAATGGAGTAATCTTCTTACCGGTCATACTTTGAATTGTATATTTCAGGGGAAAAGCGGAAAAAGTAAATTTCCAAAGTATGTGCCGGTTTTGCAAAAGTTCTCCCCGATATGATATCTTTTGCAGTACATTGAACTTAATGTTGCGTTTCATCTCTGGTGCATTTCATCATCGGTTTAGAAGCGTTCTCGTGTAACTCGCCTTTTTTTCACGGGTCACAAAGTTCCGGGTAGACGCCGTAATTTTTCACTAGCGGGCGTCCAACTTTTTTGGAATCATACGGTAGAAATTTAATTAAATCCGATGTAAATGAACAGAAAAAGAAAGGAAAAAAATCGTTACGTACGTTTCGTCCTGTTCCATGATTTCGGCGAGCGATCGTTGACATTTTTCTTCCTTCGCCTCGCGCGAATTATTAAATAGAAATTCGACAAAGGATCGATTACGAAACCCTAGCAAAACGCAATTTCTATTTTAACGCATTTTTGAAGATCGATTTTGAAAATAGCAAAACCCTGGCAAAACCCGTTTTCGATTTTAACGCATTTTTGAAGATCGATTTTGAAAATAGCAAAACCCTGGCAAAATCCGATTTCTAATTTAACGCATTTTTAAAAAATGACGTACCCCTTTTCACCTCCAGGTTGCGAACTTTCGAGTCAATTGAAAATCCACCTATTTTTCGACCACTAATAATTGAACCATTCCTTGGCCTGTTTCCAAAAAACGACCACCAATTGAAATTTCAAAAATGGGGTTGGGGAATTCCATGTATGAAAATTGGTGAATAACAGTTTCTTTTGGGGAACGAAAAAATCACTCGAAAAATTCGATTCCGAGGTAAAACTATTCCATCCCGGTGAGAGTTAAAACATTCGAGAAAATTTGCATGAAATCGATAGGAAACCGATTGGAATTCATCCGCGTTTCTTTGCGTTCGGTGGATCCTGTAATCGACCCATATATAGCTCCTTGCCGACAGGATCGAGCTTCGTTTTCTTCGGGCCAATGTTTGATTCCTTCATAATCATCTATCGCATGAAAACTCGCAGGTAATTACATCTACTTGGGGAACAATGTCTTAATTAAACGGCAGCATTTCCAAGAGCTCCCGATCGGGTTTACCTTCGACACTTAACCCAATTTCATGAGAAATTTCGTGCCGCAGTCGAGCATATCTCCCATATTCCCTTCGTCCTCGTCCTTCTTCCCTCTTCGTTCCATGCTGAATCACATTGAATTTGACGTTGCAAACGCTCGGTTCCACGTCACACTTATCGATGCTTCCGCTCAAAGCACTTACCGTTGAAATTACTTGCATTTGATTTTAAATGGTACTTAATGAACTTGCGATGTATCGCTTTCCCTTGATCCACGAAACGGAAACTTTTAAGCCCATTTGCAATATTTATCGGGCCGAGGGCCGGGCAACCTGCAACTGTGCTTAAATACGGAAAAGGCGAACCGTCAAAAACCAACGTGTGGCAAATGGTCAAAGGAAATGCAGTTCAAAGGCTGCCTCCAACGCTGAGGAGCTTATGCGAGATTTCGAGGCAAATTAGTTTACGGGAATTATTCATAAAATTACTAATATTTATGATAAATATTATAATTAATGATATGTATAATAAATATTAATATAATTATTAATAGTATCAATTAAATTTTCGGTATTTCGACAATTACAATTGAATTACAAATTTTCCAAATTTGAATAACTACTAATTTTCCAAATACCGCTGCGGCAAATGCAATTTTCCAAAAAGATGAGACGCCACCTTTCTCGCTTCGTCTTCTCGTGGATGCACTTACGAGTCGAAGTGAATTTCAATATTCAAAGAACCGAGAATTGCAAAAAAGTTGTTGCATTTGAATTTTCGAATCGTAGCGAGCGACGAGAGTTGTTGGAGAGTCGGCACATGAAAGATACATCCAACTGAAAATTATCGATATTCATAACACCCCTCGTTTTTTATATTTCTCCTCTTCTTTGCGTATCAATGAGGAATTTTAAGCGTGTCAGAGTGCTTTTCGGGCGTTTTCAAAGAGATTCTGTGAAACATTCCTAATGGGTTTCATACAGGCTGAAAAAGTTTGGGTAAACCGATTCCATTCTTTTAAATTATACTATTGTACTACATTAAATTTCGAAAAAAGAAAATTGTGCTTTTGAATTTGACCCTTATTAGCCTACTGGGGTCTGAGACGCCTCAGCAACAATTCAAGCCGATTCCTTTCTTTTAAACCACACTACGTTTAATTTACAACAAAAAAAGAGTGATGCGATTGCATATAAACCTTGGTTAGTCTACTGGGGTCTGAGGCGCCCCAGCTACAATTTAAGCAACTTTGTATCGGGTTGGCGCATAATCAACGACGATTATTTAGAAGAAAAAAAAACGACAAAATAATTCAAGAACTTAATCACGAGTTCCTCAAATTTCCAACGAATATTTGACAATGTGTTTTCGGGCTATGAATTTTTTACACGTCACGAAGCGGCGGTAAATAGAGAGAACTTGCAAGTTCTATTTTTCTCCGTCGAAACATTCTCTGCCGTCGCTTGTCGGAATAAATCTCCTGTTTACTCGAGGCAATTGCGATATAATTCAACGTGGCAATTATCAAGGAAATAAAAGTCGTGGAAAAAAAAACCTTTCTTCAAATGTTGGGGTTTTTATTTTTTCTAAATATGCGATATAATTTTACGTGGCAATAATCAAAGAAGTAAAAGTCACGGGAAAAATAATGATTTTTTAAATCTTAGGGTCTTTATTTTTTTTTAAACATTTAAAACGAAAAAAAATTAGTAATTGTATTTGTTCTACTAATATTTATGTAATCCAATAATATTTATTCTACAAATGCCACACAGTGGCAAAGGGCAAACCAACCACCCACCCACCCAGGTTTCCGGTATTGCCGACATCCGTCTACTGGCTATAACGGTACAATGCAGCAGAAGCCGCGGAAAAACAGCAGCTGTAGCTAGAGATAAACACACCGATAAGAAATTAAAAATATAGCGAAGCTGACCGAGGATGCATGAACGTAGCGTGTTTAAGGTCGTACGGAGCTTGCGAGCTTAAATTCCGCGAGGTATGATCCTCGCTAACAATAAGTAACGAGGTTCCAAAGTGACGATGGAGTGCATCGGTCGCATAATCAGTACCAAGGGAGTCGAAAAAGTGTAGGAATTTCGAATCGTTCTTTTTTGAATATTTCTCGCATTTTTAGCCACTCGAGTTGCTTCAAAAAAATTGTATTATTTTATCTCCTGGAAAAATAATTCAATACCAATTATAAACTGATAATTCTCCATGGCATAAAAAATCCTTCGAATTTAGCACGAAATTATTTATCACTTTATCAATTATTTCTCAATTGATTGTTTATCTAGAAAATATTTATCACACTCGTCATTTGAAAAAATCTTTAATTAGTCAACAAAATTTACAAAATTTCCGGGCTGGACCCACACCAAATTTACGTGACTCCTTATCACGCCACGTGGGTCGCAATGGTGTGTACTATTGGCATTTATCAGAACCGGCGCGGCCTGAACCGAAAGTTGAATCTCGGTCATGAGGGACCCACATGGCACTTAACGCTTTAAAAAAATCTTTAATTCCTCGGTATCATAATTACCTGGAAAAAAAAAATTTCCGGGCTCAACCCGGAATTCGAGCTTCAGTTTATCTTGGAAAATAACCCATGGCGTTTTTTTCTTTCCCTTTACGTGGATGTGGGTGTGCGTAAACGAGCGTACGCACGCTCAGGTGTGCGTGGAGCGTGTATAAGGGAGTATCACAAGGGAAATAGAGTGCACCCCCGTGGTTAGTAGAGCAGAGGTACATGACCTAAATACAGTTTACCCCATGTGTATTTAAGCAGCGCATGTGCACCCGATTCGTTTGTTTTCTACGTCATTGATTCAAAAGGAACATTCCATAATCCAGTTTTCTTTTCACTTTTATTTTTCCAACGACCATCCCGTTGGAATATGCACTTTTTTTCAAATTGCACAATCATCCGAGACCCACCGTCAGACTTTTTACATCGTTACCGTGGAGAAACGCGAGACTGTAAATTGACTCCGACGGATACTTCTGTTGCAAATACTTCCGTTCATTTCTCCTGTAATCATGAAACAGGAGTAAATTCGGGGTTGGAATTCCTACGAATTTTAAAAAAAAGTTTATATCCTCGAAATACTACCAGGGATGGTTTCCGAATGCAGTTGCATCGCGAGTATCATTAGAATTTGTTTCGTATTAAATTCTTGAAGTAGGTGCAATAATATATAGAAAAACAAAGGATAGTAGCGATTCAGCAATTGCGTCTCCCATAACAGTTGCTTGTTAGGATTTTGCTGTGGTTGCAATATAATACATGGCAAAACCCTGGCAAAACCATGGCAAAACCCCAACTACTTTAACTTTCATATTTTTCGAATTATATAAAATTAGAATTACCCGAAAAGAAATTTTGAAAGTAACCGTAGGAAATTATAATTATTTTACTAATTATAATATACCCCTTTTACCGATTAATTACTTTAGGAAAATAATTATAGTTTACGCCAAGGGGTTAATCATTTTTCTTTTTCCACAAAACGATCTCTCTCAAAGATAAACGTACTCGACAATGCGAAGCTCGGCTTTCACACTGGTTATCAAAATAAGGTAAAGGCTGTCTGCTAACTTAGTTTTCTGAAATTTATGGAGAAGCGGGACTTAATATAACTGCTGGGAGAAGAAATTAATGAAAAGCCGAGTGGAAAGAGACGGGTCGCGGTCTAAGTCGACGTGCAATTATGCTTTATTACAAGACTCGCGCAATCTTCACAATCAAGAACGTGAGATCCATTCACTCGTTACCTACTACGTGATTCTTAATAACTTATTTCATTTCAGTCAAAGGGCAGGACGGGTTGAAGGCAAAATTACAGGAAACCCTGGCAAAACCCTACCAAAGCCCGAGAAAAATATGAAAGTCAAAGTAGCAAAAATCGCAAAAATCTCAAAATCTCATAAAAAAATATTTGACACCACAAAATTTTCACCTATTTTCAAAACCCTAGAAAAAAAAATGAAAATCAAAGTAGTTCAAATTTGCGTAATTTGCAGCTTTACAAATCTCAAAATTTCATAAAAAAATATTTAACACCAAGAAATTTCCATCTATTTTCGAATTTAACACCACTTTGAGGGAACTCTTTAAATATTCTCCTCCATGTCTTCTCAAATCCATCATTCCATGGAAGGTAAATTCGAATCCATTAGATTTTCGTCCCACTCGGTGGAAATTTCGCCCCAGTTACCGTTATCATCGACGCGAAGCTTCTTTTTACACCCACTCGGCAAACTTCGAGTGTTAAAATCGCACGAAACGGAGTCTCGAATTACCATCAAAACTTTTCACAATAAACGAATTTCAAAGTGAACAAAAATTAGCGTAACCATGGATACAACGAGTATCCAATGTTTCCGGCAAAGTCTTCGATTGAATCAACGAAAGCTTAGCAGATGTACTGCAGTTTCGAACTAAATTGTAGAGAGATGAGCAATCGGTTAGAATTGAGTTGTAGCGAGGTTGGACCGGTTTTTCACGAACCCAACTAAAATCAGTCGGTTCGTTTCAACAAATAACAACGGTCGCCTTTCTCGATAAATCGTCGATTCGACCTCAATAAAAAGTAGATATATTTTTGTCAAGGCAAAAGTTGAAGTTCTTTCGAATACTATTTCTACCGCGCTAATTATACCTAATCGGAAATCCAAAACGAAAAATATAGAATTATAATTAAAATGGAATTTCTTAATTTTCCAATTTTCGTTTGGCGCCGGTATAAATCTTTACGTACGACACCAACGTGGTGCCACCGGCGCTTGCCCGATAGTTTTCGCATGGCACCAACGTGGTGCCACCGGACGGCATAGCGTTAATACCAAATTTTTTACAGACGCATAATTGCTCCACTAAGCACCTCCCGTTTGTGGATTTAAAAAAAAAAGATTAAATTAAACCTCGAAAATAATTCGGAAATAAAATTCGAAAACGTGACTTTTGACACCTTTGGTAGAAATAGCGTTAACGGGGGGCTAAAAGAAGGACCTTGACAGTTAATTTCAGATTGGAAAATACCAACGACTATGCATGCACGGGGTTGCATTCACATACATGACGTTGTAGGTTCATTCCTTTCGTAAAATACGCAAGGCCGAATTTCGTTTGTGACTGCATATGAATCAACATTGTACACGTATCACCTATCAAACCTTGGTAATGAGGCCAGGCTATGTAAACAAACGTCTTCAAAATCTATCACAATTGGAGTATGAAATTTCCATCGATTATCGTCGATGTCCTTTCTCCCTTCAACGTGCGTAGACTTTTGCCATACTATCGTTGTCCCTTCGTTCCAGCAAAGACCCAGAATAAATAGCGACTGCGAAAGCTTCCTCGAATTTCAATGGTACGCGAAGATTCGACGGGAGATGTCGTAACTAAAAAATTGTAGTTATTGTTTTTTTTTTTTAGAAAAATCTAGTGATAGTTGTTGTCGTGTATGATTTCACGTGTGAAAGACATAGGCGTCGATAAAAAGTAGTAACAATAGCCACTAAAAGAAAAACAACATCAACAACAACAACTACAACAACAACAACGATCAACCCTCAAACCTGGAGTGTACTATCAAGACTATTATTATACGTAAGGATTAAGAATATGTGCAGTAAGTGCAGCGAGTGTTGCCAAGGTTCCAGGCATAGTGTTGACACGAGTCCTACTCCAGGATCTGATTCCGAACCATCAGGTAACTTGACAAAAACAGAAAACGCAGGTTCGACGCATACACAGAAGTTATGGATTTTCGAAAATTGATCAAATGCCAGATATGTGTGTATTAACACCTTAAGCGCCATGCCAAATTTACGTGACTCTCTATTCGCGCCGCGTGGGTCGCAATGGCATACGCTATCGCATTTGGCATAACCAAGGAGGGGTTGAATGGCAAAAACGTTGCGTTCAACGTGTTGATGTATAATGTTTTTAACACACTATTTTTATCGTTCGTTTCGCAATAGGTTTGTCGTCCAAAGTATGACGTCACAGTTTTTTTTTATTTTTGGCCCACCTTCGTGTACCTGTCTTCGATTTTACACCAATTACCAGCGATGGCCCAATTACCGAAAATTTTTGTCAACACCCTGGCGATTTAACGACTGCAGGATGATGAAAAAGAGATTTATTAGCAGAAAAACAGTTTCATTCGAACGGACCCGGTTCCAGTAATAATTAATCGATAATTGATACCTTTCTAATAAATATTTGTACCGTCGATTTTCCCTGTTTATTAATAATGATTTTCATTGAAAAAAGATAAAAAATGATTTTAATGAAATTTAAAAAGAAAAAAAATTGATTTTAATCTTAAAGTTACAAAAGTTAGAAAACTACTTTCCGCAATTATCTCCTTCAATTTATCGTAACAATTTTTATTTTTATTTTCAATTGTTAATTTGATTAAATTTTTGCATAACTCTGGTAAAGGCTATTTTATCATGACAATTACAATTACAATTAATAATTAGCAATTAAGTAATTGCAATGATTACTTTTTGGAGTTATCTCATTTAATTGTTGGTAACAATTACAACTTTAATTTGTAATTGTTGTAATTGTAGATTACCTACTTGAACAGTAAAATTCCGATAAAAATTCCGACTTTTCCACCCCCTGGTAGGCAACCATACCAGACACAGGCTTTAAGATCCGCAGCAGTTGCGGTGACGGTTTTCATTGACGACCAATTTTTCCCATCAATGCGCGTGGTTTTTTCCCTGAAAATCTATTTCCGATTGTCCCTCGATAATCACTACATGCATCGGCAATTTCCAAAGCGAGATATTTGAAAGTAAAATGGTTTTAATCAATAAAGATTGTTCCCGCCGTGTGCGGAGCAAAGGGTGGCCACAACAGGTGCATTCACGCCGTGCGTCCCTCCACGAATCCCTATTTCGTTGCCCATTTGTTGCATTTTTTCCCCTGGAAGGGTATATCGCGTTTTCAATTATCCTTTTTATTAAAGATTTTAAATAATATTTAAGATCCCCTTCTTCCACAGTTTTGTTTGAAATAAATCAAGTCCTTTTCTTGATCTTTCGAATTCCTTTCGATGCAGTTGCTAATTGTAACCGTAATTGTAAAATTAATTGTTATTTCATCCAATTCACAAAGGGCTAATTAATTTCCAATGCAAAGGAGCCTAGAAATTATGAATCGCTACGGTAGGATTCTCGTACCCCAATTTCAGGGTTGCTATTTGCTACCAGCAGCGTCTCCCTGGCGCTAAAAAGGCCAGAAATGAAAGGAGAAAGAGGGAGATTACGTATTTCTCACAAGAATGAGCATTTTTCGCGCTATCCTTCCGTTTGAATTAAGGATTAATTCGGCGAATGCAGGTCGAAGCTTACATATTTCCGGTGTGGTGAGTCTCCGGCACTGCTGCTGCTGCTGCCGCTGGTTGTATCCCAGCTCCCTTTTTTGCCCGAGTTCTCTCCCGTTTCTGTCTCTCATTTTGGCCCCTGCGTCTCTTACACTCGCTCCTTTCAAAACAAACGCGGAAAATCGTCTAGCCTCTAGTGTGGGATAACGCGGAAAAGCGAAAATAACTGTAAGGAGGAAAGAAGCGAGGATAAAAAAAAATGAGAGCTGAAGTTTATATGCTCGAAGGCTTCCGGAGTCTGCGGGGTTGAACAAACTACGTTTTTTCTTCGCAGTCGTATCTTTATTTACCGAGTGACGAAACGTTTGGCTGCACCACGTAAAATGCAATCAAAAGACTGCGACTTTTCAAAAGACCCGGGTTTTTTTTTTGTTTATTTCACGTTTCCCCTTTTTAACACCACGGCACGGAGTGGAAGTGGCAGAAGGCAGAGGCTTCTCGCTCTAGACGAGGTTTATGGCGTTTCTCCGAAACAATCGTTATTTCATTCCCAGCCAGGCGTGGTTGCGTGCACGCTCATACGGATTTCAGCAAAGGGCCCCAACTTTGGTTCGCTAATTTCTGGTGTCGCAAACTTTCGAAATTAAACAAAGCGCACCGATCGTGTCTCCGAATCCCAGCCTCGAGTCACTCGATCCCGCTTCGAACCTTTGGAAATTGTTGTTCCAACTGAGAGCAATCCCGGCAAACGGATGACTCCCCTAATTGGAATGGAAAAGGGAGACGCGGATGCGGAATAAGGAAATTTCGCAGGCATCCAGAAATCCCTTCGATTTTTACATGAGAATAGACTTAAGCCAACATTCTTCTTTTCTCGTCGGTATCCTCTAATTCAATCATGTCAAAGGTCGATATTATACCCCATTATACCCCATTGTCTTGAGATAGGTATCTTAATGCGCAGTAAAGATAACGGAACAAAGGGGAGACCCATTTCTGGGCGACTTACCGAGAGCCGGGGGATGAAGTATCGGGGAGAAGTATGGAAATAGTTCGATCTGATCGTCTTACGGGATAATCCGTGCTGGGGAAAGATTGTGGATTCGGTCCTCCGATACTTTTATTCATATCCTTTCATCCCCTTACCATCAGAAAACATATGTGTTACAGGAATAAATACAGTTACCGCTGCTACTAATGGAAATGCGCCTATATTTCACCACCTAATAGATATATATATATATATTTTTTTTTTTCAGCCTTTCGGTTTTTTATCAAAGTAGAATTTTTGAATATTACCAAAGCACACCAACTTATAAATTATTATTGTACCTAGTCAACGTGTTACAACCACTCGTCGGAAATGCGGACTCCTTTTCTATTAAGGACAGTTTTCAATTTGTTCGATATTTGAAAAATTTAAAAATAGAAAAGGATGGTAGAATTTTTTTATTAGACGTAGCTTTATTTTTTATTATTCTACCAGTACCACTCGTTAAAGCTGTCATAGTAGAGTATAAATAAGTGTTAAAAATTAATAAAACATGGCCCACTTTATTTGTTACACGCGATTTCAAAACCTTTTGCCACTTTTCTCTCACTTCTTTTGACATTGGCAACGCCCACTTCTGGCTGATAATTTCCGCGCGAAATTGAAATGTACAAAAAATAATGAAACGCACGAAGGCGAGTCCCCACTACAGGCAACCTTAAGGCGAACCAACGTTTTCACAGAACAATTTCGCGAAAGCTGCGTCACGAGATTTCGCGAATCTCATTTTTCATAAATTCTCCCGCAAACGCAACTTTTGGTTTTTGCATCCACGGCAGCAGTACCGTTGCATCTCTAATGCACCAAGAATGCGCATCTGCCTTCGATATTCCGTCCCTTTTTTTAGAAGACCCAGTATAGCAAAGTTCATTTCGCAGTGCACGTTTGCGTTTCACACTGGCCTTGGCTGGAGTCACCCTGCGAGACCGTGGATGCAATCAACGTCCTTGATTGAAACCAATTTGCGATCCTGTCTATTATTAACCCTCCGCGCCACGAACTCACCGCTGGCGTGATGGCGCTATTTTTGTCCGGAGTTCTTGAACCTCTCCTGTCACCTCCGACGTGACACTTCATTTAATTAACGAATCGGAGGGTCGGCAGTGATCGACAAGGAACTGAGAACCACCAGTGTGTCGTCAAATGCCCGTTCCCGCTTGCCCAATTCCATATTTCGTCGCGGGACGGCTTCCCTCTTTGCGGCTGAATACTTGGCCCGTACGTTACCCGGTGCTTGCTTTCCCCCCGGTAATGGATTTCGCAATTTTTCTTTGGCACATAAATTTCCAGGCTGCTATCGGACGCTCCTACACACAGCATCTGCGAATGCACGTCGTGCATATTTCATAAGTAGCCACTAGTATATATGCGTCGCCGCTACCGAGTATTTACAGTTCGCAAGGAAGCAGATAAGGAGACCGAGGTGACGTGGGATGATATATCCGCGTTCTTGACCGCACGCGGAGCTAACGAATTGAAATTCAACGCTAGGGTTTCGCTATTTTGTCGGCGCTCGATGCGCGGGGCCGAAGGATTAATTCCATTTACGGCGTGTTCTCTGGACCCAGCGAGCCGCTAAAAATCAAAAGAACCTGGCCTTTGACGTTACGTATGTGCATTTCCTCCCACGGTTGATGTACTCTCAAGTTGAAATAAGTCCGGGAAAGTTGAGAAGCAAAAATAAAAGGGGGGCAAAGATTTGCATACGAGAAAAGGCAGCATCTAATATTAAAAACTACCGGAGTTGTCCCTACAAAGCGGAGTCTCTCGAAGTTTCCTCGACTCTGGAATTCAAGGGTATGAGGAAAAATTCCCGATGTGCCGACTTCATTTTTTCAGGCCTCGGCATATGCAGTTAAGGTTCTTGCAGTACGAGAAACGTCTTTTAGAGTGATTGAAAGAGTTCCGTCGAAACTTGTCCGCGAAGGCTTTGTGGGTCGCGCTTTTGCAGCAGCCGCGGAAAAATACCGCGGTCGAAGGCCCTTCACGCGTTAACTGCCACGTCAAGTTTACGTAACTCCTTGTTCACGCCACGTGGGTCGCAATGGTATGCGCTTTCGCATTTGTCACGACCAGCGCGGCCTGAACGTGACACAATCGAATCGAAGACGCTTCTCTTTGTCAGCTTTTTGGCCCGGAACCTTTTCGATTTTCCGGATTTTTAATTGGACTAATCGTGGTACCCAGGACTGTCGTTTTATGCGGGTGGGCGTATGGCAACGGACAGACTGGATAGATTCGTACCACTCCCTAACAACTACGTGGGAATTTAAGATTAATTATAACTCGGTACTTGTAAGCTTGATTTATGTGTCTTAATTACTCTTGCAGATAATCTTTTAAAAGTCAATCATTATCACACTTTTCTCGAGCCGGTCTTAGACGAATTTGTTCATTATAGGCAATCGATAGCGGAGATCAGTTGATAGGGCATCCAAGAGTGGCGAGGCTCTAATGAGATTGAAAGTTCGAAGCACTCAAAGCCTCGTGAGCTCCTAATTAGGCCAGTAATTGCAAAGTTTAATCGGTTCCACGTATTTTAATGGAACTTTGTATTTTACCTTTTATTCCCATTTAACGCAAACTTACTTCGGTGCTTCGTCCGGGTGCCTTGTATTTATTGTTACGCCAAAAAAAAAAGAGTTTAGGATTTTTTACCGTGTTTCGCTGTAACAGAGCATCCGAGCTGGTTAATTGTTTAATGGAAATCAAGTGGAAATAGGCAATTACGGGAAGTTTGTTTCTAGAAAAAAAAGAAATTTCAAAATTATCGCCTTTTAGGGGTGTCATGTGCATTCCTTTCTCATACAAAATTGTTTTTTGTTTCAGAAGAAGAGTGGAATCCAGATGGCAAAGGTCGACAGTCAAATGATACCGGTGAGTGACACCTCTAAAACGAAGCACTTTCGTGAAAAAAAAAATAAAAAAGTGCATTTGGCTGCATAAGGTAAATAATCACTCCCTTCCTCTCCTACAAAAAAATTGTTTGGTACCCATAACAACTATCATGGGGTCCCGTGATGTTTCTGACAATTTAAACTGTAGCGGAATTTCTGCAAAAATTCATAACACTAATTTTAGGCGTCAACTAAAATATTTAAAATATTTTTTTGAAAAACAAAAATATTTTTCTCAAAGCACGAATGCATTGAATTTTCATTTCTCTCCTTTGTGTATTAAAATAAAGGTAACAACAATTGATTTCAGAGGAAGGGGAGGGGAGAAAAAAATTTGTCGACTCATCAATCAAAGTTGACTCATTAGTTTCCCCGAATGCAAGCTTTCGTGGAACATGGAAACAAAAAAATGGCTCGTATATGTGCTCTTTGAAATTCAATTTTTTTTTCCACATATCGCGTTTCGATGTGATAACGTTCGGATGAAAGCGAAAGGGAAAGTAATTAATTTGTTGCACAAAACGTATTAATAACTAACGGGTCTTTTAAACGCGGCTCGCGTTACACGAAACGCCGACGAGATATTATTGTTATGATTATTATCATGATTATTGTTTCTATCATTTTTGTCACGATTCAAACCCATGATAACACTCTCCTTTTTTTTATTCCTTTACCACCGAGCAACTCTGACGTCGAGTTTGCAGTTCGGTCGGACGTGAAATTAATTAGAGAGGAGATGGCGCAGTGCTCCTTTCTTCCTTACTTTGAATAACTACGTCGTCTTCTTTTCAACAAAACTTGCCCGCTTTCATCGTGACATAATTCGACTATGCAAATGTTTTTCGATGCTGCTGCATATTTCAATATGTTTCCCCATCAATTTTCTCCGTTCCACATAGAACGACATAACTTGCTTTCGAGCGTGTTTACCCTTTACCTAATTAATCATTCGATTGTTCCATTTCCATGACTTATCATTTATATTTCCACGGTTGACCTTTCGCAGCCTCTCATGTGTTTCGTTAAAAGTTCAATTGCCGAGGTGCGAGTCGAGAGAAAAACGACAACGGTTGAGAAAATTAACACTAGAACTACCGACAGTTGAGACGTAGCTATCTCTACTTAAAAAAAATTACTTTTATTTTAAATGTATGAAAGAAAATTAAAGTTCATTATATTAATCCTTTAGCTACCCCTCCAAAAGTCATTACATCATTGCGAAAAAAAATGTAACATGAAGTAGAAATAATAAAATAAAATTGTCAAACCAGTCAAAATGACTGGTGTGGTAGTTCTAGTGTTAAAGGTGTACCCAGATGTAATTATTTATGCTTTTTATTAGCCAGAGCATATATCCGGAAATATTGCAATTTTTTTCGTAAAATGAAAAATCTAAAATTTCTTAAAGTAAAATTTACTTATTCATTCGAAACTTTTGGTAGCTGAAACAGTAGGTTTCAAAGTAATACGGACAATTCAACACTATTTATACCGTTACCTACACGCAATCAATAATCAGGTACGATAAATATAGCGTTTTTAAATAAAATAGATTTTTATATTCGACACCAAACTTTTTGCCGATGCTAAGCACTTAACCTTTTGTTGATGTCGAAAAGTTAGTTAACAAATAATGATTTAATTAAATTTAGAAAGTAATTCCAAATTAAAATTCTAAAAGGCGTATTTTGACACCTTTGGTAGAAATAATTGTAAAAAAAATTGTGTCATGGTAAATCTTGCTGATACGGCTGCCTAAAGTTACTCCTGCTTGAATTTGAAACTCCCCCTTTAATATTTGTCCGTAAGCGCAAGTTGCAAGCTTCACCCTTGCCACAGCCATTGCTGTCACTGTCGTTTTCACGCAACGCAATAAGAAGAAACCAGTTAATTGGTTTTTAAATCCCACGGGTTAGCCGACCTTTCACCTGCCAGCTGGACCGATCTCCTACGAAGTGCGCGAATATCACCGGGGCAGGATCAATAGCGGGCAAAAGTTTAATGAAATCAATTCGGTATGCCGTTTGTAACTAAGAGATGCAGCGGAATTCGTTATTTCGTAGTAGTTCTCGACCAGACCCAGCGGGATTTATCGTCGGGCAACAAAAGGGGGCTGCAGCTTTGATAACATAGTTGAACACTGCCATTGGGTACACGGGTTTCTTGTGCGGACCATCGCAATTGCCCTTTTCGTTAAAAGAATCAATTCACGGGACATTTTCACGGAAGAGCGCAACTCCCGGAGCGTTTTACGGCACAATGGCCAAGGAAAGGGATACTTCTCGAAATAAAATGTGCAAAAGGGTATCGGATTCCAGAAAAATACTAATTGGAATAAAGTAGGGGTTTAGCTTCGCGGCGAAGAGTGGGCGGAGGATAATCTCTTTCGCAAAAGCTGTAACTCTACAATCCCGAAAGTAATACCCGCGTTAAACCGACGGATTTTCATCGGATTCCTTAATACTATGAAATTGCATAGCAATTTACACCCTTCTTTTTCTACCTCCTTCTCCTCGCAAGCTTGGATGAACTTCCTGTTCTTCGCTAACACCTTCGAGATTTCGAATCGTCTCCTCATCCTGTCGCTTTGGGCCGGCTGCGAACATTTCAGAGCCCGCTTTCCGCTGGAAACCGCGAAATCGAGTTACGGGAGGAGACGAATGAAATTCCCATGCCCTCCTTCTTATCACTCATCATCGATCGGCATCGCCGATAAAACGTTTCTTCGAAATATATAAACTTCGTCTCGTTACGGGGGGACAAAAAAGCGGTCGTTTGCATAATTGCACAAGTCGAATAAACCGCCCGGTATCCGACCGGGGCTTGCTCCTCGGTGTTTTCTCTTATTCAAATTGTTGGGATAATTTGTGTGTTTCGCAGGAACAAGAAAGTAGCTCGAGCGGCGCAAAATTACTGGCGTTTCTTCCTCGCGACGGAGTAAGCCGTTGTTTCAGAAACGGAGAATCTCGCCTTAAATCGAGTCATTAGTTGGTCTTAAAAGATACGCAAATGGAGTTAGGCATTAGCTTCGAGACCAATTTAATGCCGGTGTTTTCACCGAAAAAACATCATTTCGGGACATAAATTGCAGAAGTTTGAAGTGCCCGAGCCCGGATCGTTATATGGCTCTTCGAGGTCGCGGCTGGCTCCACTTTATCATCCGTTTCCCATCTCGTCCTCTTTTCTCATTCATCTCATCATGAAAATCTTGAACCTTTTTCCCCTCTACCTTGAGGAAGGATTAGCGAGAGCCGCAGAGACTCGCGTACATCCTTTTAGTTGCCTAATCCAGCTGAGAGCCGCACGAGTATCGCCTTCGCGTAATTTTATAAGTGCAGTTAAGTAAGACGATTATGCGCCACCAAGTATCATCTTACGCCCGAGAGCACAATGGCAATCGGCAGGATCCGGAAACGAGATTTTCGCCAAAGTACGTTTTCATTTCTTATTTCGCTTCCCCGACGTCGCTCTCAAAGCGTATAGGTGGTATTACGAGCTTAACTTAACCCCTGGAATCAGTCAAGTCTTTGCAAGGTTTCACGGCTTTAACTCTTACTTCAGTAGGCTTGACCCTTTTACCATTTGAAATGGATACGGGCAACACCTTCTGCCTTCTATGTACCCTCTTGTCGCAATTCAAAGCTGACGATTTGCGCACACTCACACACGCACACACACACACTGAGTGAGGAAAATCAGCGGGTTTTGAGCTACGGTTTATGCGGGACCTAGGTTTCGGCAAAAATCTATCCGATCTTTCTGGGCCAGCTTTCTACCCTTATTTGTGACCACTGATACACTTGATGTGAAGTTACATTTCATTTGTTACAATTTAAGTGGGCGTTGCCAATATTAAAAGACTTGAAAGAAAAATTGTAAAAAAATGTATGACAAAAAGTTTGGAAGTCTAGTGATTTTTCGATTTGGAGGTATTTAAATTACTATACTTTGACGTTAATTTAGGAAAATTACTAGAATTCATTTTTTTTTTCATTATTATACGCCGCCATTTTTTAGTCGTTTTATTTTTTTCTGTAAGTCGAATGTGTATTAATATGACAGCTACGTTCCTCCGGAATCGAATATTGTTGCAATTCAATGCTCAGAAGGGAAATAAGATTTAACTCGAACCTTCCCTAAAGCTCCCTTTTAATCCGAAAGCTTATTATTCGGATCGTTTGGATTGAAGAGACATTGTTTGACGCTAAAGACAGTTTATTGAAATCAATCAAATTCTATTGAATCACCGGGGACCGTATTGGAAAATGTAAATAACGGATTTGCATTTATCTTTCAAAATGATACAATCGATTCGGTATAAAGTAGAATACAATTTTTTCCAATCGATTAAATAAGCATTCATTTGGTGCAGCTTTTATTGATGCAAATGAAATCCGTCCTGGGACGGTGTAAATTTCTAAATTTCTTCTTCAGCGAGTACCCTTGAAAAAGATATATTTGCTCCACGAAGAGGCTGCTCCTGCGGGTATATAAATTTGTCCCGGCGTAAATTGTACTGTATGTCAGCGAATATCCAACTAAGTGTTGAACGCATGCCATGCTAGTGTTTGGAAATGTATAATAGATCCGCATAAGGTCTGATCCCACTTTATACCGGGATGACAGTAAAATTTAGTGGCATAAGCAAGCTTTATTGTTAACACGATAAGGAAGATCTAAATGTCAGCCAATTTTGCTATTCTCGCGGTCCGGAGAAGGAGGACTATTTTATTCGGGCATGTTTTACCTTCTGCAATGGGAGAATTCAGAACATGGGTCGTTATTTGTAATCTGCTGGAATTTGGGAATTTGGGAATTGTTTCTTGCTTGCATTCTTTTTTGTAAGAAAATTTTTCTTCCACTTCCGAAGTTTCGAAAATTCGATTCGTAGGGATTAGAATCGTCGGTACCGGGTTCTCACGATTATTTTTCAAAGTAGAGTAAAAGTTATTTATTTAACGCTTTGGGACAAATCCCCTAAAATGCGAAAATAGAATATACAATACAGAAAATATTTATAACATAAATAATTAATAATTCTATAATGATCAACTCCTAAAAAAATATATATGTGAAAATAGATCAACGATAAAATTAATATATAACAAATAAATAATTACAAAAATAAAAATGGGTCAGCTCTACTGTTCCTAACTTGATTACGGTAGATGAATTTTTCGCACGAATATGTAGGAAATTTATTATTAAGAGTAGGAAACGTTAAATTGCCGGAGAAAGATAAACGCCCCCAAAAGTAGATGTTCCGTAATATCATCGCGTGATTAAAAATTATAAAAACGGATATTGCGATTACGCCATTTTCATGTGCTCCACGAGTTCCACAATTTTTGACGCTTGATTCGAGTCGCTACCTCAATTAGATCAAAAGATATAGCCACTCTAAGCTGGCTTAAATCTTAAACCAACAACAAATTAACCACGTCCGGAAACTTTCCAAGAAGATCAATTTATCTTTTCTATCGAGTGCAATGGAAAAAGTTGAGAGGCGGCTTCAGCTTGCTTTAAGTGTATTCCCGAAAACACTTAAATCCTTATAAACTTTGTGTAGAAAAATGTTTTCTGTTTGTGTCCAGGAGTTCAATATGATACGTCAAGTGTACAAGTAGAAAAAGTTTTATCCGTGAAATTGCAGACAACGAAACTGCATGATATTTTTCTTATCAAGAGGTAATCCTGTCTCCGGATATTAGTTCTTCTCAATTTTCGATAAGTCTCTTCAAAATATATTTCTCAAGTGTCTCAAGCTCAAGTTTTTCGGTTGTATCTTTTTTTAAAATATTAAAAATATTTCTTCTTCGATTGTAGGTTCTGAATAAAATGTATAAATTTTATTTCCTTTTTCTAAAAGTCTTCTGGCTTTTGGAAAATTCTCGTTCCTTCAGCTTTTCCACGTTCACGCATGGTACTTTCCACGCATCGATCTTAACCAGGCTGAAGTTCGGTAAAGTCTGACTCTAAATCTTAGCGCCCTCGATCGGGCCGTCCTCTTTGGAAACCCCCATGAATTCGCTTACAACGGGGGATAGCATGGTAAAAAGCGCGTCGATAAAGCAGTTCCCCGAGGATAAAAATACTCCTTCGCACATGGGAATAGTTTAGTTCGCTCTTCCGCCGCCAGATGTTATCAAGCTGCACTTGCGAGTCAAGGAAGTCCATTGAAAGCCAAGAGCAGTCGCTAGAGACGCTGAAAGTCGGTTGGTTAGTTTGAAATAAGCACGTTGCGCGCGTCCCGCCCCCTAGCGGACGCCGGCTCAAACGCCCCGTGATCTTTTTGAACTCCTCTCGCCACACCCTGCCGCCAGTTTGTGCATTACGAAAAACTCAGTTGCACTCTTCCGTCGTTCCATCATAAAGAGCCCAAAAACCCCGAACCCTTTTCGACTTTTCGTCGTTCCGGACGTTAACGATGGTCGTCGTCTCCCGATTTTCCTCGAGACTGCGTCTGGAAGTGGACATGTGACGTACCCACCCTCCCTGTCTCTCCTTGGAAACTGTTACCACAATACTACCGACCAGGCAATGCGTCCGTGTATCGACAGCCTCGCCTTGAGGTCCGATTGACAGAAGGCGACGCGTTGCGGTTCAAACGGTAACTAATATTGATTATAAAACCGTGAAGCGGTAGCTTTTCTTTCTTTCTTTTTTTTTGCCTCTCTTTCACGTTAAAACCCCAGCCTCCGGCTTAGTGCACGCGCGAATATGTAACGACGGTCGGTGTATGTTAGTATTGGAGAGCACGACACGGCTCGGGACGGCTCTTTAAATTTTGACTGGGGCTGTCTTGTATATAGTCGTAGTATAGCGAACCCGGCAGAAGTAAGTGACGTTCCATCGAGTGAGAAGCGGCCGAATTTCAACAAAGCCTCGGATTTTCGTTTCGTCCTCTTCTTCCTCCTCTTCTTCTACTTCTCGTTCTTCTCTTCTTCTTCTCTATTTCCGGCCGAAGGGTACGAAACATGTAAGTCAATGCAAATCCTTTCTTACCGCGTCTTCTCCTTGTTCTCAAGGTTACGCGAATATTTTTCGTCATAAATCTCTGCTCCGCCTTTCACATACACGCGCACACATGTTTATAGGCACGTCGGGATCTGACATTTAATGTTTGACAAGTCGAGATGAAGGGACGCCATTAGTATTCATCTTTCTTACGATTCTTTTCAATTTTCACTGTGTACCTTGTCTTTTAATAGATCCTTTTCACGATAAAACTTGAGAATCGGGCTAGAGCTTTTTTCCTCCTCCTCCTTCTTCTTCTTCTTCTTCTTTCTGTCCTTCGTCGAGGCCAGAAAATTGACACCGAGTTTTGCGTCCTTTTTGGGGGGAAGTTTCGAAACGACTGTAGAAGACGCCGAGGCGAGACAATAACGGTAACGATCAAAATAATAATACGCGAAATCACGTGTTCGGTATCGGTTCTCGATCGATCGTCACGCCTCTCCGCACTCGGGTGCTTAACTCTACTTGTTTCTAACGGAAATTGCGATACTGGCCATCGACAGTGAATCTATGAACGAGTCGGTTCCTGCTTTCAAGGGGTGAGCAATGGAAAATAGGTTTTTCTTTTTTCGTTGGCTTCCGATTCCCTTCAGGACTTTCGCGAGCGTAAGAAAAATGCATCCCGTCCGCGCTGTTTTTTTCTTTTTCTTTTTTTTTGCTCGATTCGAACTACGACAGTTTAGGTTTTGAGTAAATTGAAGCGAGACTCGACGCACGATGGCTTCCGAGGTTGCAATTTCCTTGGTAACTCGCGCGGTTCCGAGAAGTAAATCGCGAGGATCTATTATATTAGGTCGAGTCATAAGTAACTTCCGTTTTCTTACCAGATATCTATAGCTTGCGTCGGAAGTTATTTATGACTCGACCTAATATATAATCGCGATGATCTTTTTTGTTTATGTTCGACGTGTTCTCGAATTTCAAATGGTGATAAAAAAATCATCGAATGGCGAAAAACCTAAAAAATGCAATACTCGAGAATTGCAACGTACGAATTTGCAAAAATGCATCAGTCTGAGTTAAATCCATACCCCTACGTGGAATTTGTGCAAATGCGTGTAATAACCGTAGACATTTTTTGTGCAGCGATATTCCCGCGTCAGTCCGTTAGATAACAGGAAAATGCATCTCGCTTTTTTCTAATGTACAATATCGTGACGTGAATGTAGAGGAGAGAGGCGTTTGTAGGTTGGAGTCGGTTTACTCTGCTCTTAATGTGACGTTGAAATTTCTTTCCAAGATAAAATTTTCATATTTCGAAATATTGATAAAGATGCAGCTGTCACCGTGTTCCGATAGCTCCATCCCATAACGAGGAAATCAAACGGAACGCTGATAATCGATAGGCTTTAACAAAGGAAAGAAATTCACGCAAATGCGATTTCAAAAGCGAACTCGAGCCGATTCGTGTAACGAAATATAATACATATATACGTATCAAGTTCAGCGGTTTTTCAATAAATTCGGGAACACGTGATTTTGGCAATTTGACAATTCACCTGACCACTTGTTGCACACATTCGTTATAAACGTTATGAAAAATAATAACCATTCAAATTTATCGTAAAAGATTATTTTATTCGCAACTTTATGGCGTAATATATATTTCGAGCTACTCTCAATCCTTGGCCGGCCATCTGGGGTCTAAGGCACCCCAGCCTTTTTTTAATTTGAAAAGTCAATACCTAAAGATAAAAAATTTGAAAAATTTTTTTTTAATTTGAAAAGTTAATACCTAAAGATTATTAATGTTATAAATAACAAACTGAGTCTCAATATTACTATTGTTAAATATTAGTATTATTATTAATTGACTTAAACAACATTTTGGTTATGAAAATTCAAAATTCATTAACAAAAATAATAATAATAATTCTGTAATGAGAAAAAAAATTTTCGAAAAGAAAAAATGATACGCAATTTAAAAAAATAAATTTTAAAAACATTATTATTATTATTATTATTATTATTATTATTATTATTATATTAATAATAATATTATTATTATTAATATTATCATTATTATTATTATTATTATTATTATTATTATTATTATTATTATTGTTATATTATTATTATTAAATATCATTGTTATGCTGTTGCAAAAAGGTATAAGGTTACTCAATGTTAATTATTAAATTAACCAACTTGACATTTTTCGAGAAGTAAAAAATTCCTAGTCCGTGGGTTTTCGACTTTTTTGTTCTGCACCGAAAAAATCTTCAAGCTTGTAAATCTTGACAGAGGAAAATGGGAGGTTGATTGCTTTTTGGAGTTGAACACATAAATGCTTTCAAGACAAATCCTCCGTGCGCCCTAAAGCATCTTTATTATCATTATTGCGTCGGAGGCTTTAATTCGCCAGCGCATAAAAAACGAAATCGGCGCAAAACCCCTCCGGAATGAAATTCTAATCAGCTTTTAATTAAGCGCCCGCTTAAACGGGATCCGATGTCCCGTGATTTCATGGAGCCACCGTTCGTTTCGCATTTTCCGCTGCAGCGGAAAATGCAGCATAAACTTCCTCCACTACCGAGTTGGAACTGGATATTTTCATTCCCGTGTTTTCTCGGATAATTTCGAAGGACAAAAGAATCATTTGTCACTTAAAAAAAAAAAACCAGCAACCTTAGGGGTTGCAAAGCCCTTCAAAGTTCGTCTCAGAGTAGAATAGCAGTATGTATTGTACCACGGCGGAGCTTGATAAAAAAGAGAGTTCATTCTTTTTCCTTAAACTCACAATACCGTAGTTATATCGCGCCTCGTTAGACGTCTCCGGTTTCTTTATTGTTTCGGTTTTCCTTTGCAGCGGTTTACTTTTTACATTTGGACACTGCCGAGGCGACACGTATGCAAAATTTTAATGAACATTATTTACACTCGGGCGAGGGGAAATTCCTCGCGACAATCGAGTAATTCAACAATTATCGTTGCTAGCGAATTTTGGTCAAACTGGGGGACAAAGGTATGACCATTTGTTGTACAATTTCATAAAATTGCTGTTTCCTATTTTATGTTAAGTCCCTTTTTTGTCGGAAAAGCAGCTTTTCCATATCTCCAATATTAAAATTATAATTTTTATCTAGACGGGGTTCCTTAATTTGAAACTGTCGTCTTTTTTTATTATTATTATTATTATTTTTATTATTATTATTATTATTTTATTATTGTTACAATAATTACTATTATTTTTCAAAATAATAATATGAAAATTTACAATCTGACTTAAACTAAAGAAGGGTAAAAAATTTGTACATAATTTGTAAAATTTGGGTCTATTAAAAAACGAAGAATCCATCTAGGATATTTATCAAAAATATATTATTAGTATTATTATTACTATTACTATCATTATCATTAAACAAACTCCGTAAAATTAATTAAACGCGCAATGTGGCAAAATCGAATAGCTAGCGTTGAAACTTTGATTTGTCAGGGTACGGTAATATAGACACACTTACCCCATCGACATCATACGTATTCACATGATAAACAATTCGTACGGGTGCATAATAAAGAAGCTAAGCGCGTTATTTGCTACATGCAGATAGACCACGGATGAAATGTGCGGTAATACGATTGTCGATTATGTCCGTTATGTCCTGTACGTGTATCGTAATGCAACAAGGCAGAGGATACATCCCCCCAAAGCTGGGTCAATTTTACTACAGAGCTAAAACGCGGTGTACCACTGGAAATTTATGTGGGAGACATCAACCTTGCCCCGCTGCGTTATACCGAATTAAGCGGATTTCCGGCATACATACATACGTACATACATATGTCGGTTTGGCCAATAAATTTTTCTCGTTTGCGTTCGCGCAATCGGTAAATCCGAGCGCGCGTGGACTGCCTTCGACCCTTTGCGTCACGAACGAAAGGGTTTTACCTAGAAAATCAGGGTCTCGAGGCCCCGCGACGCCGGCTATTAATGGCACCAGGTGAAACGTCAACCGACTGACCCGCAAAGTTAGCGCATAAAAGCTCGATAAATTTCGAAGCGGAGAGTCGGAATTCGACTCCGCCGCGTGCGACGAATTTGTCGTCTTCGAGAATTCTCCTCGAAAGAGTCCGTTCATCGGGAAAAAACAGCGAGGGACTAAAAAGGGCAAAGAGGAGAGCCGTGGCCGTATGGATAGCGTCATGCATTAATCTTTCTAACGAGCAATGTACTTTAAGGGTGTTCACGGTAGCGCAACTATTGTCCAATCTTGGACTGTTGCCCCGCGTCAAAGGGAGACAATAGTTTTATGGTAACATTTAATGTGAAGGCTGTTGAATAATTGTCACCTTTGCATGCAAACGTTATATCGTGCGATTGGACAATTGATAGCCGTCGGAGCGTATACTAAATTGTTTCAATGAGCTTCAGAGCGCTTATCGATTGTGTCGTGACTGTTTGTCTCTCCGAAAATAATCAGCGTCAAAACATGTCGCTTTTGACACAAAGGGAGGCATAATAAACTCTTTTGAGCGTATGAACAACTCTAGACGTGGATGGATATAGATTTCGCAGCCAGCACGGATAGAGTCAACCCCCCAGTCATCATGGGTTTCATTGGCCAACCAATAAATTTCTCGACTTTCTGTTCTAATAACCTCCAAGGTCTCCATTGCAGCGGTCTTTCCGTCTCTGATATTTTATTTTGTCACTGCCACCAAACGTACCTACTGACACTTTATGTATACCCATTCCCACAGTAACCGGATGAGTGACCGGTACACGTGTCAGGCTGCATACGTCTCTCAGCGAAATCCGGGATACAATTTTTTATTACTTCGCACCGATTCAATGGAAAATTTGAACTTGTCTAACGTTATCGGATTTTACTACTTTACTCGGCTGAAGATCCTCAAAATGTACCGCGAAACTACGTTTAGTAGTAATATTGGGTTGGTGCATAATTATCAGGTGTTTCTTTGACGTGATAATATCGTTTAAGAACGCCTGATAATTATGCACCAACTTAATAGTTTTTGGACGACACACCAAGACTTATTCGTATTCATTCTATTGTAAAAACCATAAAAAAATATGGCCTATTCGTTTTTCATTATAATCATTTTTGATTTTTCGTCGTTTCGTGGAAATAAAAATTTTTTTTGGGGCTTTCTTTTGCATCAAATGCGCTTTTTGTAGAGACATCGTGTAACTTTTCATACATGAACTCGTCTAGATTTTTTTACACCAGAGGTGTTTTTTTTAAAGGAGTGTCTTTCAGCGAGAAAAGGCACAAAGTAGGCAAAAAATTGTCCCTCCAAGTGGTTGCCCCGTAGACGCTTATTCGTGCACCTTCCGTGCCCACCTCCGGCTGCAATTGTTTCCTCGGATCGTCGATGGCTCGTATTGGGAGCGGAAGTACACGGAAGTTGGCATATTTGAAATATTGAAATACTTGACTTTTCAAAGATCCGTATACATATAATTCTTTGTCAGCGATACATCCGCGGGGAGGAGCAGAAAACAAGGAGTTGACACAACAAGAGGAGAGCCAGTGCACAGAAAGAAGTATCAGACAGTCGCAGTAATACATCTGGAAATGTCTCGAGAATGATTACTTTTTTTTCCTGTTTGACGTAGGAGAGGATTTTTCCTGGCGATATAGAAAGGTACCAACTATATACTGGAATCTACTATCATACCCGACCACCGGCAGTATACCAACGCCACCAGTACCCGCAGATATCTCTCAGAATTTCCGGATGAAAGGGCTTGAAGAAGCGGTCGATGAACCTGCGCCGGGGTTAAGAACGTTGTCAGCCGGTAGTCGTAACTTTGGTAATCGATAGTTACCATTACCAGAATTCTGGTACATATCGATAGGTATTTGGCTCACGTGCTGCAAGCCAAGTGCATGCATGCACACACGTACGCGTGGCCCTTTCCGCGAGTGCTGCAAATTGCTCCGCTACAAGTTTCAGGGTTCCGTGGGATTTATGAACCCGGTATTGCACTCGATGCAAAATATGCGACACGTGCGTCCGGCGAAATTGGATGAACGGGTTTCAAAGTTACACGCCGCCGTAGGAACTAATTACTCGTGACCCATTAGGCAGCTTTTTTTTTTTCCTTTGTTTGTTGCCATCCGGAGGAAATGAGGCAAAAAGATGGAGGTTGCGGCGCTCCGCTGGGAAATCCTGGAGAAAAGGAAAAAAAAATGCATCATGGCACTTTTATTTGGGGAAAATTATGGATCGTGACTGTGACTCGAGTTTGACCCCGTTTTTCACCTACCGGGGAGTTACGAAATTAATTGAAACCCCCCGATAGCCGGTGCATCTCCTAATTTTGAAGTTTTTGGAACGAAATTGAATGTCGATTGAAGTTGCAGCCCGCGGCCGAGTTTGGCTTTCGAATTGAGATTGAGTTTAGGGGTCGAATTCGGAAACTATGGGTTTCAATCCCTCCCACGGTGACGAAACGCATTCCAGGGAAATTATTCACGAAATCTCATGACTATTAAACTCCCAATAAATAAACTCTCGAAGGTGCTTTCTGGAAAATAAATTTCGAATTAAGTCTCGCATACGCGGAGCGCACCGCATGAAAATTCATAGAAATGTTAGAAGAATATACAAGTGCTATTTTTCACACACTCTGTCATTGGCAATAGCATATTCTGTCAATATACGCATCCAAATGCAATATGTATGAAATGTCACTTTTCTCCAGTTTCTCTCCTCGTTTCCCACGAGAACTCGATTCTCTATTCAAATTTTCTAGGTTCAGTCGTACTGGCATGCACGGTGCCGATGCAGAAGTTTCTCTCTTTCGTTCCACCTAACTTCTCAATTCCCCTTTTTGGAAGTGACATTGATTTAAAACAGCAAATTATTAACGTCCTCCTTTTCATACTCCAGTTCGTCCTCACAATTCCCTACGACGTACATGCATACGGCTTATTACGTATGAACGTACTCTCAAAGAAACGTTATGAATGTGAATCACCAGTCAAAACCACTGCTCATCAAGCTTCAAAGAAAAAGACATTTTGCAAAAAAGTATTTGGCGTAAATTAGAATCAGAGGCACTCCAGGACGGGTCCCTTAAAGCGCTAAAGTAGACGTAATATATTAAAAGGGTGGTAGACCCACCCTAAATTTCTACAAAAATACACAAAAAATGCAATTCGAAGCCTGACCTAAACTCGAACCGTTGCAACCTTCACCTTCGCGAGTTGCATCAAGATTGGCGTCATTACCATTCGAGTGCTTCGTAACGAGGTCACTTTAGCGCTGGCTTTTGTGACCCTTGAGGGACCCACGTCGCATGGAGAAATTTGGATGCTAGGAACACTTGCATCGCCGGCAAAAAATAAGCCAGTATCTGCAATCGGCTTTCTTCCATCCACAAAACTGCCTCTTCTCGCGCCAGATATCAATGACCCCAAGCGGGGTCGCGCGTCTCGCAGGGAATTGTCCCGAATTTGCTGGGGTGTTTTCATATTCCCAATTGGAAGGTTGCATTGTGATAAGAAAAGTAAATAGGGAAGCTTTGGGATGAGGTTCAACGATCCAGCACCGAATTAGCTCTGGATTGCAGACGAGCTTGAGGCATCATAGATGACCTGGTTCCAACTATTACCCTCCCCCGTTATCCACTCACACTCATACCCCTCCGCAGATATACGTGTGGTTATAGAACACTCTATATCATTTGTGATGAGAATCTCGTCACATGTACGTACACTGTGGTACGTGCATACATGCAGAGGACTGATGAGCCAGCCAAAATGATCTCCTCGTCTCTTCTCCTAAAGTTACATGTACAGTTGTAATGCTTATGTAACCCGTACGTGTGTGTATAACTATGCAACAAACCCATGTTGGTAGTTTAACCACCTACCCGCTCAACCATACACACCACCTTGATGGGGATACGTTACCCTTCATTACTGTTCCTCGATTGACAAACCGTACGGTTGATGTACCTGATTAAGATTTCCACCTACACCCACGCGACGCTGCTTCCACTTTCGCATCAAGTTCAACGCCACTATTTGCCATAAAAATCGATCTAATGAGTAACAAGTGTTTGCTGCCTCCGCTGCCGCCGCTTCCACGGTATGCCGAATATATATATTTTTTCCCCAACATCAGCTCGTTAAACCCGGACGGAATACAAATAAGCTGACGAGCCGAATGCGCTGACGTGGTAGCCAATTTTTTCGAGCTCCAGTTTGCGATCCCAGTCCCCGTGGATTATCTCGGTTGGTGTCGACAATGAAGGAACTGGCGCTTTATGTGCACCTGTTTCCAACCCGGAAGAAAGGTCATAATTTGGGATGGATGATTGTCGGTGTGACGCTAATGCAGAAAAGAACATTTTCTCACTAAGTATATACCCAAGTCTTATCTGGAATGCGATTAAACACGTGTTTCGCCACAAATTAACGTCGGCGAAGTTAAAGCGTCTACCCTCTCCGGGCCGAGCTGGTCCTAAGAACTCTAATGAGCCATTCCGTGCCGCGATGTCTCCTTGGTTATGACACTCCAGGAAAGTAGGATACACCGGATGTAATTAATATTACACTTAGCCGCAAAATGAGACAATTTTTGTAACACGTAGGAGAAGACCGATAGTGGTGGATCGATATTTGTGTGATACTAAAAAAAGAGTCTATGTGGGTAGTTAAGAATTTCGAAACTTTTTTATATTTTTAGAGAATGTGAAATGCTATCGGCAAATTATGTATGTACACCTATTTTTGCCGCAAGCGATCGAATGTGAAGTATAAATAAGATTTTTCAAATGTTGGTACAAGTAATTGTCATTGTAATTATTTCGAAATTATTCCTTTTTTAGCTTTTGAATATCAAACATTGCATTTTATTGCTGTTTTGTGATTTTGCTTCATCGAAAGTGCTAATATTATTATGTAATAATATTACACTAAATTATACTACACGTTGCCAAAAATCAACTTTCCAAATTTTTACGACTGCGTATAATCACAAAATAGAAAAAATTTGAAAAATTAAGAAACTGAAATTAACAAAAAATTTCAATTGGCCTAAACAACATTTTGATTACGAAAATTCAAAATTCAAAATAATAATAAAAATATAAATAATACAAAAAATAATAACACACTAAATTATACCATATATTGCCAAAATCAACTTTCCAAACCTTTACAACTACATGCACCGAGAGAAAATCATTATGTAATTTCATTTTATCAATTAATTTTATTTCATTAATGATCCAATAAATGTAATAAATGCAGAAATGTGGGTTCTGCAGAAATTTGAATCTTCGGTATCGGTATTACCTGAAATTTGAAACCATTCCAATCCAATGCGGATTCGCGAAGAATCGAAGCTTTAATTCAGTTCGAATTTCCCAAGGAAAATGATATTTTCACAAAATACGAATTTTATTAAAATCCCGTAGGAATCGGCTCCACGGTAAATCTATGAAATCTATAGCTATCGAGCAATACCGCGCTTAAAGTTTGGCCTATTTGGCAGAAACACGACGACGTAAATAACACGTTCGTGGAAGAAACACGGAAATAGTCATCGTAGACCCTCGCGTTTGTTTATTGCGCTCGCTGGTACATGAAACATCGTCATCTCACCATGTGCTTCCATGCTTTTTTGGCCAGCGAAGAAAAAGCTGCGTGGATGATAAAAAATTGCATCCATTAATTTGTTTTTTTTTTTTTTTGAGGGGGTTCGTTAGCGGGCATTATCGATATAAAAATAGCAATAACAGTGGGAACCTCGAAAAACAAGGAGCGAAGTTTTACAAATGTAATTTTATTTTTGTTCAATGAGATCCCAGCGATCCACGTGCCTTTTGGCCACTGACCTCAATTTTGTTTAATAAAGACACTTGAATGGAATGTATTTAAGACAATCTTAAGATGCCCAGGCACGGAGGAAGCGATCTCCACTTCGCCTCATGCAGTATCACGTTCCGCTATTAGATTAATTGCGCATAGTTGTTTTTAGAATCCCAATACATTATTGAATATCTGCTCGCAAAGCTTCCACGTAATTTATGGACACGAGGATTACCAACGGTACGAAAACCAACAGCTTCCGAATACAAATTTATGTAACACGTGGGAAATCCCATTAGAATTTTAATCTACTTGGAATTTTGCCGAAAATAGTTGCAGGGATGTCGAGAGACGTTACACGGTGCAAGTATGTAACGTTTTTTTTTTATTTAATTTTATTACATTCATAATATATCAAAACTGTGATCCAAGCATTAAAGCTTAT
The DNA here is from genome assembly GCA_949825005.1 of Gasteruption jaculator. Taxonomy (NCBI): domain Eukaryota; kingdom Metazoa; phylum Arthropoda; class Insecta; order Hymenoptera; family Gasteruptiidae; genus Gasteruption; species Gasteruption jaculator. The sequence continues at coordinate 7,012,150 of OX463773.1, read as the reverse complement.
ATTTACGTCATAGCCGCGTCAACTGCAATTGCATGGTGGAATTTACCCGGCAAAGAAAATTTCCGACGGGGGAGCCTTGCTCGTCGGGTTGACAGCTTACGGATACGTTTTCGAGGGGATGACAAATGGAATAAATGTATAAGGAACGAAATTTCTATTAGCGTTGGCGAAATCGATGTCTTCTCCTACCTTCACCTCCTTTCACCCCAAGGGCTGACTGACAACATTTTAATCACGACGTGGCTAGAGCTCGGAAGCAAGTGCGCTTCCACCTCGGGGTGATAAAAACACGAAGGAACGACGTCATAACGCGAGCCATTGTTTGGTCTTTCCACGCCATACGTCATAAATCTTAGCTTATATGGTTCCTTTTTTTACACCAGATTCCCCGCCCGGCTGTATTTCTCCCGAAGTAAAAAAGATCCCATCGCGGGGATGACAGACTGCCAAACGATGTCGGTCGCCGTAGTTTTTTAGTCGTAGATTGCGAAAATCATTCACCGGAAGTGGAATTTCGAAAACTGCCACGCCTTTGAATGGAAGCTTCGCGGATGCGCTTCCTCGGGTCGGACTAATCGCAAGGAGCGTTCATAAGTTCATCGAGTTTCGTTACCCCTCGGTGTCCAGTAGGAAAAAACGGTCCCTCAGGTTCTGCGAAGCATCCGGCCTTCGCGGAGATGCATCCATTGACTGAGGGTCTTTCATCCAAGATTCGCTGCTCCTTGCAGCGTGGGATGACGCGAGAACTTCATTGATCCTTGGCCCGATAACCGACTAGTGACCTTTGCACTCGTCAATTGCAATAAGTTGTATGAAATGGAAAATGAAAACCAGGAGTTGCTTGGCGTAAATTGGGTCTTGGTTAAATCAGTGTTAATGATTCTTGAATAATTAGGTTTTATTGTTAATGAGTTTTGACCCTTAGCTTTCAACGGCAGCGTCTAGTTTTTTTTCAGTTTTTTTTTTTATAATTCTGATCTATTTTACAATTTGGTGCATTGATGCACTTCTTGGTCCAATTTGTGCAACTTTTTAGAAAGAAAAAGTGCGTTAGTTAAGTCCTTTTCGATTAAATAAAGAAAAAAACCTGAATTTCCTTTGAAAAATTTGCCTCTCAGAGGCTCAACCGCGCAATTTATTATTTTTACTCGATTTATATACTTTCGACTTAATTTTAACGCGTTCAACCCGGCGCATTTTTTAAGCCATTTAAAAAGCATTGGCCTGTGAACCACCGGTGGTTCACGCCGGGTTGAACGTGTTAAACTAAACAAAGCAACGAATTCTTCTTGATTAAATGCAATTTAACACTATTTCTGCCGCGCTAATTTAACGTAACCTAAAATTCCTCTACTAAGAACCTCCCGTTTGTGGATTTCGACAAAAAGGTTCAATTGAACCCCAAAAATAATTCGAAATTCAAATTCTAAAAGGTGTCTTGTGACAGCTTTGGTAGAAATAGAGTTAAAGAAAAAAAACACCCTCTTCTTTTGTGACAACACCCTTCGAAGGAGTTCGAATCCGATTTCCGCTGAACTAACGTTCACATATTTCTTATCGATTGCAGGAGGAGGCAGGGTGGAGGGTGATCAAAGCTCAAACGAAGTCGTCGGCGGCAGACGTGGTGTTGGAACTCCTGGAGGAGGCGGAAGTCTTTTGGGCGGGGGTGGCGGTAGCAGAGGGACACCTACCGGTACGGGTCGTTCCAGAGACGAACCCCGTAGACATACTCTTAGCGGTGATCATCAGCCTTCTTTGCACCATCAACAATTCGGGACACCTCAGCTCCATCCGCTGCATCCGCATCATTTGCCGCCACCCCACAGTCAATACGGCACTCCTCCGAGCAGACACACAATGGATCTCGAGGTGAATCATTCCCCCAGTAACATGTAAATATGTTTTGTGTTTTCCTCATTTTTCCATTCGTTCGAAGATTCTCTCTTTTTCAACGATATTCGTTTTTAATCCTCGTTCTCAATTTTTATGGTCTCTGTGGTGCCTTCGATCTTGATGGATTTTTTCATTCTTTTAAACAATTTTTCTCAACTGAGAGAAAAACATATGCATTCACCGAGGAAATGCTCTAACCGTTCAAGGAAGTTGCAATTTTTTGGGGGATTCCCCTCTTTTTTTCAAATTTCTTTTACAAATGAAAGACGATTGCAGTTTTGTGGCGCAACAGTCCTTAATGTTTATCCGGGACCAAAACTGAGGCAACAGTGGCTCCCTTCTTCCATTTCATTACAAAGTAAAAAAGATCTTGAGTCTCTTGACGCTCAAAACTCAAGAGTCTCACAATGTGTTGTAAGTACGGTCTGTTGATCGTCAAAAGAAACGGTTTCTGTTTCTTCTTTTAAGAGATTTCGAGAGACGGGAGAGGACGATGGTTGTATGGGGTTCACTGGTTCAACGAAATTGCAGTTGTACCATTTTGATTTGAGATTTCGAAGTTTGAAAATTCAAAAGCTCTTAGACGCAAAGAAACGATTTTCAGAAATTGCAGTTGAACCATTTTGATTCGAAATTTCGAACTTTGAAAATTGGAGAGCTCTTAGACGCAAAGAATCGATTTTCAAAAATTGCAGTTGAACCATTTTGATTCCAAATTTCGAACTTTGAAAACTCAAAAGCTCTAAGACGCAGAGAAACGATTTTCAAAAATTTGTTAAATAATTAACAAAAATACGCCTGTGTCGAAAAATAGTAAAATAATATATGAAATAATAAAATTACAGTTCATCATCAATTTTCAATGAACATCTATTATTTTGTAGCATTTCATTATTTCTCCTCGCGGGCATAGATTCATTACTTTTTCTAAATTATTTTTTTTAATTATTTGGATGACTCCTTTCTTCTCAGAATTTTTTCCTTTAATGAATTTCGCTTACAAACACGGAAAAAAATCCTTTGTCCATTATTTCCACAGAATTCGGGCGAATTCTTCGTGTAGTTACAAAGCAACAGTCGACTTTTTACTTGAGCATATTTTTTTCTCTCAGACGCAACTCAATTATCAGGTCATTAAAAGGCTCTTGAAATATAGGGGTATGTGGAACTTCATGAGAGACGTAGAGAGCAAACTTGAAACACTGCTGCCGAGTACGAGAACACAGAGAATGCGTGTTATTAAAAGCTTATTTTCAGGGAAATTCTTGTATTACTCCTGTAATTGAATATCGCAGCAGCGTAACAACTTTGCAATGAAAAAATAAAAAACAGCGAAGGCACTTTCCAAATCCAAACATTTCGAAATTCTCTGGATTTGAGAGTTTCAGACACTCGAGTTCAAGTTTATCGATCTCCAACTTTTCAAAGAATTTGGAAAATTTTGTTTAAATGATGAAGCTTTCAAATAGAAATCTTTCAGACTTCTACTCGAGCTCGTAATTTAAATTTCCATTTTATTTTTTTTTTCTGTGATCTTTTGAAGAAAAATTTAGAGTTTGAAATTTAGAGTTTGAATTTGGAAAACGATACTTCCCGACTTCTCCAATGGAAAAATTGCTGTTTCTTCGACTAATGTTTAATATATGTCTTTTTTATGACACTTTTTGTGTAAATAAGTGGAAAATAATTACAATTAATGTTGACACGTTAAACGCCATGCCTAGACTTTCCGTTCAGGCCGCCCCGGTTATGACAAATGCAAAAGCGTATACACTTGCGACCCACGCGGCGTGAATAGGGAGTCACGTAAACTTGATGTAGCGCTTAACGTGTTAACTGATAAATGTCACTTCGCTTATTCCAAAAAGTCGATCACCAACTTCACGGAGCTCTGAACTTACCCCTCATTTTTTGTTTCTTTTCTTTGAGTGTTTCTAACTTTAATTTGTGTGTGTTTCCGTGTATCCTGCTAACAGATGGGGACCAAGTCTCGCCAGAGAAAGGTAAATATTTCGTACCACCCTCGTGTGTGTTTTTTTTCTGTCATGTTGTTTAATTTAAATGTTCGCACGTTACTTTTCTAATTTTTTCGTCGATAAATGTGCGAGTGATTACTAAAGTGGCCTAAATCAAGACTATTTTACTTTAAGTAACAAAAAGAGTAATAAAAAATTAATAAATAATATTAAAATGTCAATTTAAAGTAATTGAATATTTAATCTTGAATATTCTGTTATCTCTTCAATCTCAGATTACAATTATTTTTCATATTTTAATATTATATTATTTATTATAATATTTATAATCTACTTTAACCACGCATAAAAAATTAATTATTAACAAAAAAAATTGTAATAGAAAAAAAATTAAGTGTTGTAAAGGAAAGCAATAAACTTTATTAGCAATTTTATGTAATTTCTCAAAATCACTCCCGTATTATTGAAATTCAAATGCATTCAATAAAAAACATGGAACAGGTTCATTTTACAAATTTTTGACTTGGACCACTTCCATAATTGCCGGCACAAATGTGTGTAAAATTTTGAAAACTTGACGTTGTTTATTCAGAATTGTCCTTTTCAATGTATATATATATATATTTTTTTGCTATTTGGTTATAATAAAAAATTAAATTGTTTAATATTTCGCTTTCCAACAATTCCGTAGATAGGTACTCGAGTTTGGAATTTCGAACTTTCCTCAAATTATTTTTTTCATTCATTCCAAAACTCAAAACTCAAAACATTTTCCGCGAGACGAGAATTCGTGTCTTAACCCTCAGTCATCCCACGGAGAAAAATTCGGAATTCTAAAATTCTTGGCAAAAATAGAAAAATAATACTTGAAAATGACAATACTCGGGGACGACCCATTAACACTATTTCTACCGGGCTAATTATACGTAATTAAAAATCCAAAACCAAAAATATAGAATTATAATTAAAATAGATTTTCTTAATTAATACCAAATTTTTTACAGACGTATAATTTCTCTACTAAACACCCCCGTTTATAAATTTCAAAAAAAAGATTAAAATAAACCTTGAAAATAATTCTCAATTAAAATTCTAAAAGGTATTTTTTAGCATCTTTGGTAGAAATAACGTTAAAGAAATACAATTTTCAAAATTCCAATGAAAAAGATGATAGAAAATTGTATGTCCTTTGTCTATGAACAGTCGCCTCTTCCACGGGGGTACCCGCCGCCCTCTTCGGCGATGCTTTTCGACGACGACCCGGGGATCATGTCCGAAGTGGAAACCTCCAGTACCGGATTCCGCAGAGGTGGGAAACAAAGGAGTAGTCTGCCAGTTGTACGTACACCCAGCAAGACCTTGGAGCGACCATTAGGTAGTGCAAATTCTATATTCTTTTGAGCATTTGATGCCTTAACGCGTTAAGCGCCGCGGCAAATTTACGTGCCTCCCCGTTCACGCCGCATGGGTCGCGATTGTATACCCTAATACATTTGTTACAACCGGTGCGGCCTGAACGGAAAGTTCAGCGTCGGTCACCAGGGACCCACGAGGCAGTTAACGACTTAAAAGTCGACTCGTAAATTTTCATGAGATTTCCAAACGTTGATGGTTAAATCGGCGTAGCTTGACTTTGCGGCGTGATAACGTCTCTCACGTAGCCATACCTGCTACCGAGTGCATGAATTTTGACAAAACATTGTATTTCTGTGGGCGATTCCCTAGGGCTGGTCTTCCTGCAATACAGGAACGAGACAAAGAGGGCACTTTTGCCGAATGAAATCACGAGTATAGACACTGTAAAAGCTCTCTTTGTCCGGAGCTTTCCCAAGCAACTTACCATGGAGTACCTCGACAGCCCTCACGTCAAAGTCTATATCCACGATAGCAACAAGGACATGTTTTACGAGCTCGAAGATCTCAGGTAGCGTTTTTACTTACTTCAATGTGTACTAAAATCTGTTGCGATAGGACAAAATACCAGAATATGAGGAACTAATGCTAGGAAAAATTTCGTGGGACCAGAATCCTTATTCGATCGGGTGAAAATGAATGATACATAATTAATAAATTTGATTACTGATTAATTATTTAATTTCAGTATAACTGAGTAATTATTTAACTCTGGAACTACCAAACTCTAGCTAAAATGAATGTTTCCTTTTTTTTAAATAAACTTTCGAATATCTTTTCTGTTAATAATTATTTCATTGTTTATTGAGAAAATTAAATTGACACAATTTTCATATTTATTCATGCAAAATCATTATTGCATAATCATTCCAAGGTAATTGAGCCGTTTAATTTGAAAGTGGCCACTTGAAGTTGGCTGCCAAAAAAAAAATCATTTGCGAATTAAAAAAAAAATTTGGAATTAGGTCACTTTCAAAATAAACGGCCCAATTAGGCTTCCAATTATTTCAAGGTGGTCGGAAATTGCGAATTGTAATTACCGATTGTTCTTTTGCAAAAACCTCCAGGTCTCATTTAAGAGACATCCGGGACCGAAGTGTTCTACGATTGTTCGAAAGCAGCGACGGTGTAGCGGGAATGCCGGGACCATTGGGTGTCCCTGGAGGAGGCGGTGGTATTCCACCGCATTGGGAAGACCAGAGTTACTTCAGCGAACCGGAGTTTGACAGCGAGTATCAACACCAACATATTCACAAAAGCAAGGTAGGGGTTTTCGAAAATTTATCAATACCTTGAAATAATTTAAATTTTTGAAAATCTCATGTCCCATCTGCATTTCGATGAATTTTCCATAGGAATAAATTAAAAGATCGGCTCTCGCGATTGCTTACTCGAGTAACGTACGGTAACTTATTTTATCGTTTCTTAAGTTAACAAAAATTAATTAACTACGGCGTCTTACAAACGAAAGGCGAAGAATATAAATAAGGTAGAACTGTACAAAAGAGACTGAGCGACAGCAAAGTAGACTTCGATTTCCAAGAAAATTCGCGGACGAGTTTTCCGGGGATGCAAAGTTTGGAAAAATTGTTGCTAAAGATAAGGAAACTTTTGACAAAGAAAGAAGCCTGCAAGTTCTCTTAGAAACTACGGAACTGCTCAAGTTTAAGCTTCTGCAGTCCCGAGAGTTCAAGGTTCAAAGCTTGCATAAAGCTTTCAAGTGCATTCCGACACTCGAAGGGGGTTAGCTTTACAAGAAACTCTTGATTTTTCTTTTCATTCGAATTCAACTCGTCTAAGTTCGCATTCAAAGTGAATATTTCTGTAAAGGAGGGAAATCCAATTTTTGGGAGAATCTTCTTCCCGGAATAAATAGAGAACTTAGGTTTTCTATGAGTTTGCGCCACAGCTGGGAAATTCTACCGTTTCTGGCAAATTCCTCGCCACGCTTTTCCTTCGTGGAATTTACCACGAGGCGAGGATTCGTATTTTAACCCTCAGTCAAAAATTCGGAACTCGAAAATTGTTGGCAAATGTAGAAAAATAATACTTCAACGCATTGGAAAAAAAAAAGTCAACTACTTCAGAAAGCCTTGCATCTTGGTATGGCGGGTATATGCAAAGCACCGGAATAAAGTTTCTTGGGGACGCTCCTCCAGCTCATGACCAAAGCTTTCTCGAAAGGTTCTTCAGCACAACCGTCGCAAATGTCCATTACTTGTCTTACTTCCGCTTCGGCCGGTTCGCGTTCCTCGTCCTTCATTTTGTGCACCGGCAATTGCACGCCGAAACTCGCCAGTCCCGTGAAATAGTTGTTGTCCAGACCTTGGGAAACCAAAAAACTGTCTTCCACGACGGACCCGTCCGACAGTTGGAGTAAGGCTCGTTTATTTTTCTCAGAATCGCGCTTGCTCAGAACTTTTTCCGCAGGTTTCCTCGAATCTCCAGTGAAAGTCACCTGCGACGGAATAAAACAATTAAGGTTTTTCGGTAAAGAGCCCCCAAACCATTTGATCTACTCATGTAGCAACAGGGAAGGTTCCAACTTTTTATATTTTTATTGTTCTTGACCCTTTCATTACCTGCAATAGTCATCCTCTACTTTGACGCTAATTCTACCGCGCTAATTATACGCGATCAGAAATTAAAAAACCAAAAATATAGAATTGTAATTGAAATAGATTTTTTTAATTAATACCAAATTTTTTAAAGACGCATAATTGCTCTACCAAGCACCTCCCGTTTGAGGATTTCAAAAAAAGATTAAATTAAATCTTGAAAATAGTTGTAAATTGAAATTCTCAAAGGTGTCTTTTGACACCTTCGGTAGAAATAGTGTTAACACTTTGCCTTCCGCACGTCTTTATGTACGACACCAACGTGGTGTCACCGGCGATTGCCCGATAGTTTTCGCATGGCACCAACGTGGTGTCACCGGACGGCATAGTGTTAAGTACATATTTTAAGAAATTAGCCAATTATGTTTAAGAACAAATTTTCTCTCCACCCACGAGCCTTCTCTAGAAAAGAAGGTTTTAGCATTGAAAAAAGATTTGTAGTTAGTCGTTCATCGAACATTGTACAAAAAGCAATTTACTTGTAGATAGTAACAAACCTCAAGAAACCTTTTTTCAAACCCAATTAATTTGAAGCTCTCTATTAATTTAAAATGCAGAGTTTCGATTTGAGTTTCATTTGCGGATCGCAAAACATTGCAACCACCTAAGTAGCGCCGGCTAAAGTTTGGCGAGATTCATCGGGTAAGCCGGATTATACGGATTCCACGAATATGATACTTCGTCTTACAGATTTTGCCGGGGATTTATACGGTATTCGAAAACCGGGATAGTTTGAAACCGGGACTTGGGGATCAAAGACACCCAGGGAAAATATTTGTTCTTGAAACCTGGTCGTTGTGAAAAGAATTTGAATTGTTAAAAATGATAAGCCTCATTTTTAAGAATTATTTTGGTAACTTTTGCCGTATCGAGAGTCACCATGGGTGTTGACAAAAAAAAATGACATGCAACTCGTGGTCGGATCCAAAAGCAGAAATATAGAATTATGATTAAAATAGACTTTCCTAATTAGTACTAAATTTTTTACAAACGCATAATTGCTCTAATAAGCATCTCCCATTTGTGGATTTCAAAAAAGGATTGAATTAAACTTCGAAAATAATTCTAAATTGAAATTCTAAAAGGTGTCTTCTGAAAGGTAACACCTTTCGTAGAAATAGTGTTAATCAAGCCTTGCAGGTAACTTAGGGGACGTTTTTCGAAACATGGCAAAACTCTGGCAAAATCCTAGCAAAATTCTGGCAAAATTCTGGCAAAATCCTAACGTCAAGTGCCACTGGTACCCACAAAATTAGCAACTGGATCGTCCGTGAAGTTAAAAACGAGCGCGATAAGGGCACCTTTGACTTCAGGAAAGAAAAATCAATAGATACCTTTTCGATAGCGTCTTCGCTTGCCCTCTTGGAAAGCTTTTTCGTATCGTCTCCTTGCAAAGTCGCGATCCCTTCCTCTTTGTCGGTGCTGTGCCTCTTGGAAAGGTTTTTCTCTCTTTTGAACAGCTCGTGATATCGATTATCAATGAAACTGAAACCATTAACGGGCGTGTTGTCCGTTTCCTGCATTTCCTGTAAACCCGGCGCTGGCGTACCGAAAAATTGCGTGGTGGCATAAGTGCCAGGGTAGGGAGGTATCCTGGTACGAATGGCAGGTGATGCAACGGTTAGCGTCGAAAGTGCCTCTGGAGGATTCGCTGGTGGCAAGGGCTGAGGTATCGGATCCTTCGGAAGCGGCAAAATTGGATGTCGCACCGTCACTCCGTTCTTTACAATTTGTAGAGGAGCGCCCAGATTGATTTTCACCTGAAACAGTCAAATCGATTTTGCCGGATTCGAGGTATCCACTTCAACCGATGGCACCCATTTCGGTTTCGCGTTAAAAAAATAAAAAAGTGCTCGCGAGAAAAATCGTGGGAGTTATTGCGACGAATGCGATCGATTTCTATGTTGTTTTTAGGTAAACTCGAGTTTTAGCAGCGAGGACAAATGCGCTCGTTTGCGTGAACTGATTCGATACGTTCTTGAAAGAGCGTTTCCTTGCCTCGCTGTCACGAAGAGCCTCAAAGAAATGTAGAAACGTAGAAATGTTATTGTTTTCGGCCATACTTTGCAATTCTAATAACTATCAGGGAAGTTACGTTTGAAAGCACCGTTCCAGAAAGAAATATTCTCTCAGAGAAGAAAGCACTACACGAGTCTTTGAGTTTCCCTTTTCTTCAAAACAAGCAAAGAATGAAGACTAGTCTTTGAGATGGAAATCCTTTTCTTTTTGTTTTTCCTAGAGAAGGTAAAGAAAAATCTGTCCTCTCTCGTCTCAATGTTTTTCAAAACATATTTTCCTACAAGAAAGCAGCTTTTTTTTTATTTTCTTGAAACACTTCTGAAAAATTTTTCGATTTTCTTGGCAAGTGGACGTTCTTTGAACCCACATATTCACAAAAAAATGAATTTCAAATTTTTGGAATGAAAATGAATGAATCTCAAAATTTCAGAAAAAGTACAGTCCCTTTGGGAGATGCATCCTCTGAGAAAATAACTAATTTCTTTTTTGGTCCAGAATTTGTGGCTTATGGAATTTAGGGGTTCGAATTTTTGGTACCGGGACGATGGAAAATATTGTACGCGTCAAACATACCTGATGGTTTAATTGTCCGGCTGTAAGGAACGGATGCATAGGTAGCGGAGGTGCAGTAACAGGTGTTTGTGTCGTTGGTTTTGGAGTGTTATTGGTCGTGTCGTGCTCGTAATGATGAGCGTGATGATGCTTGTGATCTTTATGAGCTTTGCCGGCCGTCAGAGCTACGTTGTACAGCTGAACCATGGTCAATTCTCCCAAGTAACCACCAGATCCTGCAAATAATTTTTTTTTTCCAAAAGGTCTGATCCCACATGCTTTGAAAATTGCATGAGTGGTTTGGGAAAATGGAAAAGTGAGAAAAATATGTGGAAAAATGGATATTTCTCCATATTTTAAATTCAATGCACGTAAATTATAATTTTGGGAAGCTAAAATAGTTTTGGAAAATTACGTAAAAAGGTAAATTATTTGTTATAATTAATTAAACGACTAAAAAATTCACTAATAATCACCTGGAGGTGCTTCCGCGCCTTCCAAGAAACCACCGCCTAGTTGTCTCTGTTCTTGGCCAGAAATTGCAATTCCTCCTCCTTTGATGACATGCCCAACGAGCTGAAATTATTTTTGGTATCATTATTTCCACTTAGTAGAGGCTTATAGAATTGTCTCATTTTCAAAATGAGAAAAATTTGTCATTGAGAGTTCCTCTAATGGACCTTTTCCATTTTGTTGCAAGATTGCTAACAAATATTGAGAAATATTTGCCTGTCCAAAAAAAAATTGCTACGTTTATAGAAAACTCTGCGATGCTTTTAATACAGATTTTAATTGCATAACCCTTCGGATATTCGAACCTCATTATATATTGTCGTCTACCGTACGCGTATGATAATTTGATTCCTTGGCACGAGGTACGATAATAGCGTTATTATTCAACTAAAGAGAAGAACTTTTTTTTTATTCTCATTCAAAGAATCAATATATTATATTTCAACAGAGTTCAATGCTCTTAAGGGTTGAAATTTGCTTTTCTGGATTTTTATTGAAAATATTTTCGCAAAAAAATTTATAGATTTTAGAAAAATGAAATTTATCGTAACCCTTTGCCGTTATTATTTTGAATTCTTTTTATAAACAAATGTAGATTTTACCAAATATTCGAAATTTTGTAATTTTACCATTTTTCGTCGTGAGTATAATTTTTATTTATCCAACCATTGGCTGATAAATAATTGAATTCCAAATTTTATCGATAATTAAATTTATGAGCAACTAAGGCTTCCCCTTCAGAAACACTATTTTTTTAGAAAGTAGTTTCGAAAAGTCACAATTTTTCCAAACAAGTTGCTGCTGACTTTCATATTAGTTCACCATAAACCTGCAAATCTAGTTTTTCAACTATAGCAAGGTCTCGGATTGTACGTTGGCGTAGGTACAGTCATTACACTCTGCGTTAATCTACAGAAGTTACGTTCTATATTGATGTTACGTCCATAGCGATGGCTACATATGTATGTCGATTTCATCTTTTCGAGCACTAATAGTGACCGTGACTGACTCAAATAACAACTCGCTGCTTTCTCTAACGCACAACGCGAGATCCGTTGGAATAGAAACTTTGTTCTCGGGTAAAAAAAGAACGCGACCAAATGAGTAATTAGTAAAATTTGAATTTCCGTCATCCTCCTTACGACGCCTCGGATACCTTAGATCCGCTTAGACAGCCAGGAAGTAAAGCCTTCATTATACCTCTGCTGAAAATGACTTTCTCTTCTCAATGAATCCTTAGAATGTGAATGTACGTGTCTCTGAAAAAACACTGATTCGTATGATAATTCCGGGACTCAGTTTCACTCGTTTTATCAGTATTCGACAAGTATTGACGTTTCTTATCACGGATTTGTCTTTTGTTTTTCTTCTAGCTCTTCTTGCTTTTTTTATAACTTAAGAAAAAAACTAGAGCCAAAATAGCAAAACTACCTGTTTTAGAATTTCATATAAAACGATTTGCTTTAGAATTATTAATTGACAATATAATTATTGTTTTTCATTTGTTAATGATCTTAGGTTCAGTAAATTTAAATAATATTAATTGATATAGTGTTATATATATATAAAGGTTATCGATAAGAGTTTTATTTTTAATTAAAAAATGTTCTTGTTAAATAATTAAAAATGATTTTTCATAAATTTCAAACTCCCAACCTTTAAAGTTAAAAATATTTTTATTTATTGAAAAAAATTTGATTATGAAAAATTAATTAGAAATAAATTGCTCTTGATTAAAAATGAAAAGATTGATTTAAACTATTTTGTAAATAAATAAAATAATGCAATTCTTTTATTTAAAATGTGTAGTTTAAAAAACTTAATTTTTTTCTAACATATAAATTACAAAATTTAACTTCGTTTAAATGGAATTAAAGATCACATGCATATTTGCCTTTATTTAATGAAATTTATGTCTCTTATACAACCCAAGCAAACCCCTAGCCATTATTTAGTAACCTGCAGTTCCTATGCAAATCTCGTCTTCTCTCACCACGCCCTGGCGTTAATTTACACGAAATACGAGGTTTTTGTCGTTTACGGCTTTCTTGCGCTTCGCGGTAATTGTTAACGTCAAGTCCAAAGACGATGCTTACCCTGTTATGAAAACCACGACCCACGCGCTCGTCGTTGACCCAAATTTGCCATTCCCCGGTACGGCCGTTCCAGCTTTGGCACGAGTGGTACCATTTGTTCAAACGCAGTGGATAATTCAGCCTGTACAAATTGTGTCCGTCAACGTTGAGCATGTAATAGGAACTCCTCGGAGTGTTGGCCACCCAGGATAAGATACCGCGCGGTTGATCGCCAACTATAACGAACATCAACGAGACAAAAATTAGCGAGAGCCGTTATAGTCACCCGTGAAACTCGATACGAAGTGCAGATCCCGAAGCCTGATACCCGGGAAAAGTTTGCAAATGTCAGGAAGGTTGCGCATTGTTCCAACCTGGAGTCACTTTTCCTCGCGAACTGGGACGTCGCCTGGAAGTTTCTACGTCGATGACGTAACTGCTCGGTTTGCAATTGCAATGTTTCAGTTCTGCCTTTTTACAGTGACTTTATCCGTGGATTGTCGACTTAATGTAAAAAAAAAAAGCAAATTGTCCATTCTCATTATTTTTGAGAATCCTACTTTAATTATTAGCCTCATATTTGACAAAAGTCCGGATAATTGTCCGCCAAGTTTTGGTCCACCTGGAAATTACTACGTCGATGACGTAACGGAGAACATGAAAATGGAAAAAAATGCGAGGCAACGGAATGAAAATTGCCATTTCCTCGTGAAATTTCTGCGAGCGATGGACTCGAGAAAATTGCGAAAGCCTTCGAATATCGTTTCGTAACGCGAAATAGTTTAGCGCAGGAAACTTTCCTGCGCTGAAACTTAAAGACGTAATATTCCGTGCAGGGAAAAGGAAGGAGGTCATTTTCCGTAGCAGTGGAATCTTAACGCGAGGAATCGTTGAAACTATTTCAAAAGCATAACGATGAATATTTTACTTTCTAACTCGCTGCAACTATTCATCCTTGTAGGTGCCATACTGGTACCACCGTTTGACTGGAACCTACGTTTAATGGTAATATTTTTTAGATTTTTCTTTCCAACTCGCTGCAACTATTCATCCTTGTAGGTACCATTTGACTGAATAAAAGAGAATTCGTTGAACCTTATGCGTTATGAGCATGGCCTATAATGCGTCGGAGAATAACGTTTGCATAAAATTAAGATAAGGCCTTTTTTTTCCCCCGTGTCTTGCCTACCTGCGTAAGAAAAGAGTGGATGATCGTTGGAATGATTGTGAAACTTCGTCCACATGCATAAGGTGAATTCCTTCAAGTCCGGCAAATCGGTCTTGTATTGGACGTACTGCGGACAAACATAATAAATTATTAGTTTATCTATATCTAATGTAACATTATCGATATTATTCAAATTCAGGCTACTGCTTGGGTCAGGTATTGGTCGAAGCTTTTCTCGAGTAATTTTTCAAACTTTTTTATGAGATTGCGATTTTTTTTTTGGCAGAAACTCATGATTCCTTGATATCAAAAAATGCAACAGGGTTGATATCTATTAATATTTATTAATATAAAATACAGTTGTTGGTTGGTCCTTCTACACTTCCAATATTATAATTCTCTCTTTCAACGGTGACTCGGTAAATTTTTAATTACTACATATTTTATTAATCTCATCCTAGAACAAAAATTAAATAACGGATCGACACTTTGACTGCATAAATTTATCCGTGGGTTGCCGAGCCAACGTACAAACATAATTTTTCATTTTTTTTTTTGGTTTTCCGACACCTTAGTTTAATTATTAGCCTCATATTTAACAAAGATCCTGATAATTGTCTGCCCGGTTTTGGTCCACCTACGGTCACCATACGCCCACATGAAGAAGCGTTCACGCCACCCTTGGTTGCACACACTCGGTGAAAGTCTCAAACCGAAAAAAATAATTAATAATAAGTTATTGTAGAAACCAAGAATTAAAATACCATATTATTAATTTAACTCCTTGCGCTCCAAGTATTTTTAGACATCAGACTTTCCGTTCAGGCCGAGCCGGTTGTGACAAGTGCAATAGCGTACACTATTGCGTCCCACGCGGCGTGAATGGGGAGTCATATAAATTTGCCGCGGCGTTTAACGCGTTAATGATAAATTCTTTTACCTACAACTTGAAATTCTCCTACACGATTTCACTCTATTGTCTCGAAATTTCAAGTCGAGCGGGTAACGGACAAAAATGAGAGATAGATATTGGACGAAAGGAAGACGTTTATACAAAGTACACACTTCTCCTTGCCATAACAGATAGGAGACTACAGCAACTTGGCTGCTAGAACCGATAATGAAAGTTAGAGATAATAACAGGTCAGACATGACTTCTATGGCGATACAAGCGATAGCTTAGCTGGACTCCAATCCTTCGGACGTCCGTGTAGGTTTATCACTCGATTTGATCTTTACAATGACTTAAGAAGTACAATATAACATTGCGGTTGTCCGTGTATGAAACTATCCATCTTGCGAAAACTAAGAAATTTGATTCATGACAGGAACGTTGCAGAAACAATGTGTTCGGAGTGAAATTGAAAAAAAAAAAAAATTGTGGATCAATGCTATTTCTACCGTGACATCTTTTAGCCATTCAAGATACATATGAATCCGGTCACTTTCAACAGCTGTGGCAGGTTTTGTATTAAATTCTATAACAGCGAGAAAAATTGTAACGCCATTTCTACCAAAGGTGTGAAAAGACACTTTTTAGAATTTCAATTTCGAATTATTTTCGAGGTTTAATTTAATCTTTTTTCGAAATCCACAAACGAGAGGTACTTATTAGGGCAATTATGCGTGTG
This sequence comes from Gasteruption jaculator, assembly GCA_949825005.1. NCBI lineage: Eukaryota > Metazoa > Arthropoda > Insecta > Hymenoptera > Gasteruptiidae > Gasteruption > Gasteruption jaculator. The sequence continues at coordinate 6,996,292 of OX463773.1, read as the reverse complement.
AAAAAAAATTCGGTATTAATTAAGAAAATCTATTTTAATTCTAATTCTATATTTTTGGCATTAAATTTTTGATTACGTATAATTAGCGCGGTAGAAATAGTGTTAATAGTCAACGTGACAGTTCTAATTAATTATTATCATACTCCGATAAATTGATTTACAAAGAACATGTTACGTTTTGGTGTCATCGAGAGGAAACAAAATAAGGGAAAGAACGAATTGGTCCTGCGATTTCATTACCCGTATGCAATTTTCAGAGCATCGGACGAGATTGTAATGCTTTTAGGGCAATTAACATGTATCGTGGATTAATAATTAGTCGCTAATTTATTCAATTTCATTTACATGCTAATTTTAACGACGTCACATTCGATTGCCATTGTTAGTTTAACGGTTTTGGTTATTTCGAAACTGTAAGAGCATGTAATCGCAGTCACTCAAACATGTGCCGCGTTGGCTGTTATTACCGCGCTATCAGCGGTATGCGCTTTTAACAGGTGCATACTTGTAATAACCGTTTTCGCATCTGGAGGAATCAGGTACCGGGGAAATTATTATTAATTTTGCCAAAACATCATAATTTTTCATTACGCTTCGCGGAAACCCAAATTTGTTTCATTGATGTACGTCTTCAAGAAAGTTTTCTCAAACAACATGTAACATTTTCCCCTACATCGAGTCGAACCTTACCGAACTTTAAATATATTAGCAGTTCAGAACTTCGGTATTTAATTAATAGCCAGTTTCCTGCTAACGCGGAAACCTATTACAACGTGGAATATTAAATTATAGCCAGATAGAACGGAAAACTTTCGCACGAGTATAATAATGCTGCAAAAATCGGATACTCCCAGAAAGAGTTGTTTGTAGGATACTGAAAAGAGGTGCTTGTTATTATTCATCATTTTCATCGATCATTTCGCTTTTCTTCCCACTTACATAAAACTAACGTTGCAATAATAATTTCTTGAATATGTAGACTGTGAAAAAAGGGATCGTCGAAGTAATGAAAGTTAGTGGAAATATATTTATAAAAATTTAATGATTTCCTCGAATTTTATTGTTGGATCATTTTTTTAGGAAAAGAAAATTTCGAATTTTTCTGATAGCTATTAGTAGTTTTCTCTGTAATTTTGTAATAGTATTTTTTTCCTAACGAATTTTATAAATCCTTACACCACTTTTTCAATATTTAAATATTTCATTAATTTTGAGGAACAGGGATTTTTACTTTTCATTATAATTTTACAATCCCATTTTTCGTCATAAGTATGTTTTTATTATTTTCTTAACGAATTTTATAAATCCTTACACTGTTTTTTCCAAAATTTAAATATTTTATTAATTTTGGAGAAAAAGGATTTACCCAAACTTAGTAAAACAATATCGATAAATAGTCTAGTTCAAAATTTTCAACAATAACAAAATTCATGTGCAATTCAAGCTTCTCTTTTAGAAAAAATATTTATCAAAATGTACTTTTCCAAACAACTCACCATTGACTTTCGTATGAATTAATCATAAACCTTGCAAGTCTAGTTTTTCAGCTGCAGTACCTTCGGATTAGGAAAACCTGTTTCGCGAATTTGTTGATTTTCTTTTACATGTATCGCTGCTCTTGAAAGAAAGGCCAATTTTCCGCTTCATGTGTTTGATAAATCGCGAAACAACATAAAAGTCCCATTCGTTTTTAGTCAAATCCGGATACTTTCGAGAACGATAGTTGAGCCGTTTATTTTGTAAGTGGCCTAAGTCCATTTACAAGATTTTTGTTGTTAATCGTAGTAACATGTGTCACTTGAAGTTAACTGTGATAAAAAACGTTTTGGGAAATTAAAAAAAAACTGGATTTAGGCCGCCTTCAAAATAAACGGCTCAGTTATCGCTAAGTGTAATAAAAAAAAACGAGTTCTCTTGTTATTTTCGAGCACGAGCTTCATGTCCCGTATGGATCCCATACGATATATTAATAGTGACGATAGAAGAAATTTCCAATAACAATAAACTCAGGATAATGTGATGTTATCGCATGAGTACTTGCATTATTCTCGTCTAGGTGATAGTGAGACCGTATATATACGTATATATACATATATATAGATATATATAGAGATATGTATATATAGAGATTGGTTCTTATTGGACATTATGTCCTCGTCATAACACCTATCTTCTCTAGGATTATCTCGTAAGGAAACGGTGCCTTCGACGGTATAATGTGAAAGTCTTTCGAAAGTATGAGATATATTTTTCAGAAACTGCATACTCTTATGCATTTTCTAATAATTTTCAATTAAAATAAAGACTGAAAGATATTTTTTTCCCCAAACAAATGAATCCCTGCATAAAATAGATGCTCTAAAAATATTCAGGTGTTAAAATTTCCCGATTTATCGCGTTTTCGATTAACAATTAATTTCTCGAAACGGTGGACCGTGAAAAAAGGCTCAAAAATTAAATGAAGTGTGTTAAAAAAATGGAAATAGAGAAAAAAATGGAAGAAATAGTGATTTTATCGAGAAAAACAATCATAACTTTTTTATCTTGACATATTAGGGCCCTAAAATTAAAAAACGGGTGAGCTTTGGCGCGAATAATTATTAAAAAATTATTAATAAATTATTCTTTAGCGTATTTTCAATTTTCATCCAAAAAAGCTTCTCGAATTTTCTCAAAAATATATCATTTTTCCACCCTCTTGGTAAAAAAAAAGGGTACATATAAATTCTGGTGGCAATATTGACCCAAGCATTAGCTCCAAAAGGATGGAGAGTAGTATGCAACGAGGCGTCCAGGCAATTGGTCACAAGAAACCAGAATTTCTAAGCTTGCGATGCAATGTTGAGTGCAACTGACCTCAAAATACAGCTGTTGACTCATGGAGACCTTGTAAAGTGCACATTGATCTTGCTCGTCTGGAAGTAAATGCGCCTGGGGCAACGGTGTCTCCTCTATATTGTAGGATGACAGCGGTGCATTTCCGTAAACTGCAGCTTCCTGATGCAATATGCTTGTACTCAATTGTGCCGGCACGACGGGCCTCCATGCGGAGGATAATGCCAGGTTGCATGTGAATAATGCACTGAAGATAATCAACATTTTGACGCGTCTCGTACTTCTCTATCTGAAAAAGTCGGAAAATTTATCACGATGCGGGAAATTTACGAGTTGCAGCTACTACTTCCGGAGATGAAGTTTTTCACATTATTTCCACAGCACGGAAAAAAAATATTCTCGATTCAAGAACAAAATAGCACAAACGTATGATAGCTATTCTACCTTCTTTTGTTACCGAAGCAACAAGAAATTACCGTAACACCTTGAAAGCTGCGTCAAATTTACGTGACACTCTATTCACGCCGCGTGGGTCGCAATGTTATACCCCGTTGTATTTGTTCTAACCGGTGCGGCCTGAACGGAAAGTTTAATATATCGAATATTTGACAAATCATTGTTGCCATTGAATCAATTTTATTTTTTTCCAATTAAATTAATGTAGTTAGCATTTTTTTTCAGTGTGGGAATGGGAATATTATGTTGAAAAGAAAAAAAAAGGTGTAACTGGTAAGGTGACGTTGAAATTATTGGATGAATAACTTTGTTCAATTTCGTGCGAAAAAAATTGATTGCAAAAATTTTGGTAGTTGCAAGGTTTTGAGATCAAACGATCGACGGTTGAGTGTGAAATTGCGAATAAGGATTTTTAATATTTGGAAATTTTATCAGACAGCCGAGGAAGAAAATTTTGCAGCAACGCGGTGATATTTGAATTCTGAAAATTCCATGGGATAATAAATTCCCCGGTGCAATTCCCCTTTCCGCAAAAAAGGGATTTCAACGTTTCAAAAGCATTCCGAGTTTCACTTTCTCAGTACAAACGTCTCCATAAAAAGTACATTTATTGCCACTTAAAGTTCCACATTAATTCCAACGAGCACTCAATTCATTAAAACGTCGCAGTGAAAGCCATTCGGGCTCTTAATTCGTTCGATTTAATTAAAAGTGTATCATTAATACGCGCCACAAGAATAATTCTAATTCGAGAACTTTACTTCGTTTGTGATATTTTTTACTTTTAATAAACGGGGAACGGTTGCGATACAACTTCATGAAAAACCACGCAGAAACCTTTAGCTTTCACTCGAATAACATAGTTGGCACACTGGGGCTTTGAAAGCCCATCGACAAAAATCAAAAACCCCTTAATTTTCATCCAGTCCATCGGAGTAACACGGTTGGCATAGTGGGGCTTTGAAACCACATCGACAAAAACCCTTGGCTGTCTAGAATAACATAGTTGGCACACTGGGGCTTTGAAAGCCCATCGACAAAAATCAAAAACCCCTTAATTTTCATCCAGTCCATCGGAGTAACACGGTTGGCATAGTGGGGCTTTGAAACCACATCGACAAAAACCCTTGGCTGTCTAGAATAACATAGTTGGCACACTGGGGCTTTGAAAGCCCATCGACAAAAATCAAAAACCCCTTAATTTTCAACCAGTCCACCGGAGTAACACGGTTGGCACAATGGGGCTTTGAAAGCCCATCGAAAAATCTCTTAGCTATCGAGAATAACATAGTTGGCACACTGGGGCTTTAAAAGCCCATCGACAAAAATCGAAAACCCTTAGTTTTCACCCAGTTTACCGGAATAACATAGTTGGCACACTGGGGCTTGAAAACCCCATCGACAAAAATTTGTTTCGCGAGGAAATAGCGGAATAGCAGATTTCGTTGGATTATTCAACCTCGTTATTTTTGCTTTTGCTTTGCATCTCTCGTTCTTTCTAATTTATTCGAAACGCATGTTACTGTTTAAAACAACTTTTTACCTCGGCAGTGGAAAAAAAAAACGAGTTTTCAAACGAGACTGAAAGAAGTAACGGTGTTCCCTGGATATCGCAGTAGGTTACAAATACGGGTCTGCTGGAAATCAATTAAACCGTTACACTTTTTCAAAGATTACATTACTCTTCCGTAGGGGAAAAGCGCCTTGAGCGCATGTGGAAAGACGACTTCTGGTTTTTGTCACTTTCGATAAAATTGCATCAACGCTATCTCGTAATCGACGTAACATTGGTAACAGACACATACCTTTGGAGAGACATTCCCACTTTTTTTTTTTACCGGTTTCGTTTCCATAAGTTTAAGATAATTATGCGATACTTCGGGTCGAGGAGAAATGATTCCTTTTACGTTACCAAAGAATTGGTATCACCGTCAATGGTATGGTAAATTATCCAATTAATTTCTTCGGGAATAATTTACTACAATTATTTTAAAGAAAATAAATGAAATCAAGCATTTTTCATCTCGGAATTTTTCTAATATTGACAAAACTGAAATTTGGAAAATTCAAATTTCCGCGATTAAGAGCAATTAAAGCAGCATTTTTCCCCCGAAAGCTTTTAAAAGAAAAAGGTGGAAATACTCAATCGAAATCTTTGATAATAATTAGATAAAACGATGTTAAAGAAAATAAATGAAATTGGGTATTTTTTGTCCTAGAATTTATCAAAATTGTCAAAATAGAAATTTGGAAACTTCGAATTGTGGCAATTTAGGGCAATAAAAGGAGCGTTTTATCTGTACAATTTTTTAGAATTGCCAGACTGAAAATTGAAAAATTCGAATTTGAGCGACTTTGAGCAAACAAGGAGAATTTTGTCTCTAAAGGAAAATATGAACAAGTAAAAGGCGTAGTTCATAAATTTCGCGACTTTCTAAAAATAATTGAAAGTTTTTTAAAGAAAAAGGTGAGAAAATGTCAGAATAATAAAGCAAGGGAGTGCGATAATTATACTATTGAAGTTTCCCTCCGACTTGTGCTTTGAACTTTTGTATTAAAAGATAAAAACTTTTAAGCCGCTGAGAAAAAAAGAAGAAAGAATTAAAGGAAAAGGAGTTGAAGCGAAGTTTCTTTTTGTCACAGTCGGTGTGTTTTCGATTCTCTTCGAGAGATTCAAAGAGAAGCAGATGACGCATGACTACCGTATAATTTGTCAGGAAAGTTATTTAAAGTTATTTTTCTTATAAAATGCGATAATGGAGGGAAATATGTAAATGACTTTAGTGTTGAAAGGGGAACTTGCAAATCCCGGCAAAGTAAAATGAATTCTCTCTTTCTGCACGTAACGATATTTCCTTTATTATAATCATGTGTCATAATAGCGGCAATAGCAATAACAATAACAACACGAACAACAACAAGGAGCCTCGGGTTTTATGTCTATTAAATGTTGAATTATTGATATGTTTTGGAATTTTTATTTTTTCTCGTTTCTCTTTCTTCATTCTGTAATAATATTAATAATAATGATAATTTTAGAATTACTAAAGTTTTGATATATAATATATTAATATTATATAAAATCTGAGCGAATAGTAACAAAAATAATATAATTAAATTACAATATAATATAAATCAATATTTTAATATTACAACAAATTTATAATAAAATCATCAATAATACTCCAACGCATTAAACTCCTTTCATTTTTCTTCCGACAAATTTTTACGATCCATTCGAAAAATTCCTTCAAGAAAATTCCAATCGATCGCGAAATTGATTGAAATCGCCTTTGATGCATTCCTTCGAGCAACTTTCCTTCGTTCCATTACAATTTCAAATTTGACTTATTACGATCCCGCGAACGAAGTTCCTCTTTCTTGGCCGCAATTGCAATTTACCGTTTATACGAGACGAGCAAAGAATATGTTTACCGCATTTCATTTAAATGTTAAACGCATCTAACCGAGAGGTTTGCGAATTTGCTCGGGCAACATTGCATTATGCACATTGAAAGTTTTATGGGATATTGAACCGGAAATGACTTCGTTATATTCCCCATCCGTGGGAATGAGAAATAGGTTTTCCTTTTATTTATTTTATTTTTTTTTTTCAAATACGATGGTATCGTTAAAATTACAAGAAAATCACATTTCGAGTTTCCGGAAACTCTCGTGAATACCTGATGCAGATGAATTCTATTTGATAAAGTTAATGAAGAAAAAAAATAAATGTAATGAAAGTTGGGTTGGTGCATAATTAACGACGCTTTCTAGGACGCATTAGAATGTCAATAATCGTCGTTAATTATACACCGGCTTAAAATATTCTAGGAATTTTTATATTTTAGGAGCATTATAAAGTTTATTTTTGCAAATATCGTTGCGGTGTTAGTATTAGTCAGTGGACCAATAATATTAGTAAAAAGTCAAATTTAATCCCATAATTTTCAAAGGACAATTGGCGTGGGCTGGTGACACTGTTTAAGGATTTAAAAAATATAATTGAAATGGAATGTTAAGTTAGTGCATAATTAACGACGATTTCTAGGACGTGTTAGAATGGTAATAATCGTCGTTAATTATGCACCGCCATAATATATTCTAGGAATTAAAATATTTCAGAAAAATTATAATAAAATTTATTTTTACAAATATCGTTACTGTGTTAATATCAATCAGTGCACTAATTTAATTAGAAAAAAAGTCAGATTCGGTCAAATATTTTGGAAGGACAATTGGCGCGGACTGATGGCACCATTTGAGGATTAAATCCTGTCACATGGAAGTACTTGGTCGTTCCGAGAAAAATTTTCTTTTTTTTCCCATGTCACCTTATGGGGACACATGCATATAATAAATAGAAATTTGTTTCCGAAAGACCTAATTTTAATATATCACTTTGTCTAACTCCTGATTTCGAAATTTGGTACGGCGAGAAAAAAAAAGGGAGACTCACCGAGAAGGAGAGAGTCGACACCTCACTTGATGGAGGTAAGAGATCCTCGCGCTCTCAAAACAGAAAGGTAACTGTCTGTCCATAGTGCTTACGAGAACACCATGTAAAATGAAATGTATGTAACTTTACCTCTCCTACCTGAAAACCTCTACCTTTTTCTTTCTTCACTTACGATCTCGTTAAAAGTCCTATAGGCATGCACACATTTACACACACACACATATCTATATATAAATAAATATAAATATGTGTGTATATATAAATGATTACACTTCCTCCAGGTACGCATACACGTGAGTCTCGAAAAAGACTCTTAATGTTACTTGCCTACATGTATGTATGTTCCTTGAAAAGGCAGAAAGACGAAGTCACGTATGTCTCTCGATATTACGACAAACGACATTCGGAAGTCCGTCTGTCCGTTACATGATCTCTTTCTCGATCGTCTCATCCAGTTTATGCATCCGCTAGGGTTTGCTAGGAATTTGCAAGGGTTTCGCCAGGATGTTGCTAGGGTTTGGGCCTCGCTGGTTATCAGAAATGCAATAGGGCATACAATTGCGACCCACGCGGCGTGAATATGGTGTCACGTAAATTTGGCACGGCGCTGAACGCATTGATCTTATTTGAATAAAATTAAATTTCATGATGTAATATAAAAAATAACATTTTTTTCCACATCAAAATTGAATGAAAATTATTTTCATAAAGTCTAAGTCACAAAAAAATAAGTTTTCCAAACTATACACTTTACGTAAAATAATTGCATCGTTTTATTTATTAATAATGTAATTAAAATCAATCTTTCAATTTTTAATTAATATTCCTTCAGTCTAATTCATTTTTCATAAAAACAATTTTAATATTTCATTTTTAAATAATTTCTTTACTCCCTAGTTGATCGATGATGAATAATAATTCTTTATTTTTCTTGGTTTTTTAATTGGGCCGATTAAAAAATCCAGAAAAGTAAAGAATTTCTTTTTTAATTAAATAAATAAAATATTACGAAAAATGCATTTGTCATTTTTGCGTCTACACGTGGTGGAACAATTCCTCTAATTGTCACCTACGCGATTACGGTCCATACCAGGCGTCCTATGGTTGATTCTAATTTCGTTTTTATCCAACGATTAATTATGAAACGCTATGCTCGAGACTAACGAAATATTGCGTTACCGATTTAGTAAGCGTTTGGTATTTTTTCGATCAGAAATGGCAAATTGCTCGTGTCCACGAGGTATTGACAAACCATCGGATCCGGAATGATTCGATTTCATTGTAGGCAAAAACGAAATGGAAGAATAAATGGAGAATGGAAAACTCGTGTGGGAATTCCGAGACCAACGCACGTCGATAAGCGTAAAGAAGTGATTGATCGCGAGTCTCTTTGATCACGTTATCGCTGCGTTGCGTTGCGTTGGCAGGATAATGCACCAGAGGCATGCGAGGAATTAGTTCGCTGCAGAAAAACACTTACGCGGAACCTGAATTAAAGATCACTTTTTTTTTTCTCCATCGCCGTGTTTGTTAGGATTATTTACGCGTGTAAACGTCGCGCAGTGTTGTTATATATTTAATTCGCTGGTCATTAGAGCAACGCCTTTTATTTTTATTTTGATTTATTATCCATCCGTCTGACAAAAAGCAGGTCCCCATTGCAAGAGAACGTGCACTCGGTTTGTCAGGCCTCTGATTGATTTTACGTACATTGAAGAAAAAAAATTATTTGGAATTTAATTGCGTTAGCCTGATTAAAAAAATTTAATTCAATTTAATTTTAAGAAATTGCAATAACGATATATTTTCCAACAAAATACATTTTCCACTTTCCTCGATTCTCGGGTTGAAGTATTGATTCCGATAGAATCTGTTTTAATGCAAATGCTTTTCTTCCTCGAAAGCATAGACTCATGCGAGACTCCCAAAGTGGCCAATCCGCGAAGAAACTTGGAAGGAAGAGTGAAAAAACTTTCACCCGTCTATATGTTGTAAGGATGCTACAGATCTCTTTGGTGGAACCATCGGGATGCAATTGGAGCGGAATTAAAATGTTGGTGTATGAGCTTTTGGAAATTGCGTTTCTTTTCTTGCATTCACATTCACTTGCTTTTATGACGTTCCCAAAATTGAGACATTCCGGTACCGAATTTTACCCAGACTTATTTATTTATTTTTTTTAATTTTTCCAAATTATTTTTTTAAAGTTTTCCAAAATTTTGGAAAAATACTTTCATTGAAATTCTTCGATATTTACTATATATTACAGCAATAATTAGAATTGCTATGAATTTTTTGTTTCAGTGTAGGTCAGGAAATACTGATACTTGACTTCTCTTGTAGTTATAACAAATCTGGGTTTTGGTGTATGAAATTTTTTATCAATATACAAGTACATAAGTTCACAGTTCCATGTTTTTTGCGGAAACTCGCTTTTGCTACCATTGTTTATTTAAATAAAGACTCACGTGAATTTGTTAACGCCAGTCTACAGCTTTTACGCACGTTTCGTAAATACTACAATAGTTTCGCTTTTCTAACTACTTCCTATTGTTTCCATTACATAATGGTTGGTATCGTGGAGTTAGATAATAATTAACCAGAATCAAGTTGGAGTGGTATCCGCTACCTTTTGGAAATTCGCTAACTTTGAGAGCACTTGAAAGTTAAAAACAATTGTTACAATTCTGCAGTTAAAACTTTTGATTAAAAAAATATTGACTTTTGGAATTTTTAATTGCTTTCCTACCCAACTTTTGGAGAACTTGAGAGTTAAAAAAGAATTGTTTTAATTTTGCAATTGTAATTTTTGATTTTTGAACTTGAAATTTTTACTTTTGGAATTTTCTTTCCTTTTTCCTACACAATTTCTAGACCGTGAAGGAGAGCAGAATTCGATTAAAAAATTCAAGACTATACCATAACAAAATAATTTTCACTCGACTTCCTTTTTCCTCTTTTCGAGATCTTGGGAATCTAATTTAAAAGCAATTGAAGCCTCATCTTTCACGTAATTAAAATAAAGAGCCCGGATGTCAGCTGCAGTCAAAGAACTCGGCTGAAAACGAGAGACGAGGGGCTAAAAACGTAATATTATCGGAAATAAAGAGTATCCGTTTCACGAAAGGAACGTTCAAACGCGATTGCTAAAGAAAGAGCGATGCATACACATTACTTTTCTTTTTTTTTTTTTCATGCAGGCAGAAGAAAGTGCATTTTGACTCGATTACGTGTGGTTACGCAACTTTGTTTTCGTGAAAAAGCTGGGAATTCGCGAGTCTCCTTGAAAAATAAAAGGCGTTTGTGGAAAAATCGCCAAAGGAGAGGATAATTACCCTGACAATTGCATGGCAACACTTTTTCTTTTTTTTTTTTTAAATTTGCCGAGGGGTAGAAAGAGAAAGGGTCTTTGGAGAAATTGTCGACCGATCGTATTCCTTCCCTGTAAGAGAAAAAAAATAACCTTCTTCTGGACAGAATTTCGTAACTGTATATGCCCGAATCTTTTTTATTGATGTAATAGAAAGTCAGGCGTGGCATTAAATCTGGGGAAAATGGATTTACCGTGAAAGCAATCTTCTATCGACCTACTGAGATCCGTTTCGCGAATGTTTTCGACGGATTCATTGTACTTATTCCGAAAGTAAATAAGACATCGGATCACTTTTGTCACCTACCGGAACCCGCTTGTCCTTAATTGTCCATTTACAGCTTTGATACAGCTCGAAAATGCATTGCAAAGAGAAACTAGATAAATAGTTACTGTTTTCGCAAAATGAAATTCCCGTTGGCCGAATTCTGCAGCTTCCGCTTATGCACTTGCAAGAAGCTAGCAATATGTACCTATAGGGATTTTTTAATACTCAATCTGGTAAAAAAAAATCCCCATATATATATAGGGAATTTTTTCCTACTCAATCCTGTGAAAAAAGTTTTCCATATACTTTTGGGGTTTTTTCCTACTCAATTCGGTAAAAAAGTTTTTCACGTATATAGGGATTTTTTTCCTACTCAATCTGGCAAAAAATTCCCCATCTACATGTATAGGGATTTTTTTCTACTCAGTCCGATAACAAAAATTCCTCATATTTATAGGATTTTTTTTCCTACTCAAGCGGGTGAAAAAAAATTCCTCACATATATAGAAATTTTTTTTCTACTCTATCCGGTAACAAAAAATTTCTCACTTATACAGGGAATTTTTTCACAAGGTTGAACAGAAAAATTGTACAATAAGGAACTGTAGAAATTCTCGGATACGCGCAAAAAAATTAATTGTTTATCCGGTTCTCCTACACTTACTTACCGTCGCGCTAATTTTTCATGTGAAATTAAGGTAAAAATGTCCATTTTTTTTTTCTCTCCGCGCGGTTATGTAAATGTTTCAGGAATGTAACAAACGCGTCAGTTGAGCATGATCTTGCCCAACATGGGCGTTAGCGTTAACGTCTTGGAAAACAAGCCATCGACAAGAGCATTATCCCATGACTGGGAACGCATTCTCGACAACACCATGAGTCGTTGACTCGTGTAACCCTAATTTCAATGTTATAAATATTAATTGGGTATCTCGCGCCTACGGCACTTTCGTTGTTAACACCCAGAGCGATGGTTTAAATGTCCCATTTCAGAAAAAAAAAAGAGTAGAAAAGAGATTCCGAATCCAATTATTCTAAAATGCTTTTTATTACGGTATAACGATTGCGGTTGACTCGTATCTCGCTTTTTATGTGCGTTATTAAAATTATGCATCACGAGTCGCGCGTATTTATGTAAAAGGTATTTAATTACCGAAAGCAAACTGGAAATAAACGTTTCAGCGTCGGTTGAAAGTGAAATCACAGGTATTTGTAATATTTCTCTACCGTTGTACCTTTGACTATTTTCCTTTGAAGCACAAAATCGGCTTATGAAAGCTCCATTGAAAGAATGGAGTGATATCGGTCCCAAAAGAAATTGCAAATTAATTAAAGGCTTATAATGAATTTTATAATAATTCACGAGAAAGTAAAAGGTCTGTGGAGATTTTCACAGAAATAAAAAGAAAGTACAAGGAATTCCGCAAAATAATCAGGAATAGGAGATCCGTGGTTACAATTATTTTTACATTAACATAATAATAATAATATTCAATAATAATAATAATAATAATAATAATAATAATAATAATAATAATAATAATAATAATAATATTATTATTATTATTATTATTTAATAATCTCAACAACAATATCAGTAATTCTCAGCTGGCCCATTTCATTAGAATAACGTAGTTGGCACACTGGGGGTATTCAGACCCCAGTAATAAAAATTTGTATTGCCTGAAAATAATTTATAAGGAAGCGTTCCGAAAATAACGAGATTTTCATGAGACAAATTAATCACAGGAACCATTTGCGAGACCAAATGAACCGTATTTTCCGGTAAAAAGTAGCATATAATTTTTTTTTTCCGAGCCATCTTAAATATAGATTTTTTTTGTCTACGCAACTTTCCCATGGCACTGGGCCAAGATCGTTTGAGATCGAGCTGCCATTTATTTATTTTTTTTCAACATAGGTATGTACCTAAAATTCTTCTTACAACCGCGACCATTTATAAATAAAAGAGTCCGGTGGGATTAAATTATCATGAGAGGTTCCGAGGCACTCTTGATATTTGAACGACGAAGGAACGCGGTAATAATCGCGTTTTTTGTTCTTCTCCTAATTTTTTCGCATTTTCGGGACGAGAGTTTTTCGTGAGTGAATAAACAAAATGGGTAACAACAATTCCAAGGGGAAAAAAAGGGAAAAAATTTGATAACGATCGAAAACAAGTATACCCACTTTCTTATCAAAAAACGGTTAGTTTAAATCTGGCAGCGCTTTTTTAAGATTAAAAGATATTTAAGACGTTAAGCGCCACGCTAATGCAATTATTTTATGTAAAATTTATAGTTTAGAAAACTTGTTTTTTTATTTTTTTGTGACTCAGATTCTGAAAATAATTTGCATTAAAATTTAATTTAATATGATGAAAAATTTTATTTAAATAATTAAAATTTGTATTAACTTATGAAATTGAATTTTATTTAAATAAGTTTAACACGTAAAGCGCCATGCCTACATGACTCCCCACTCGCGCCGCGTGGGGCGCAATAGCGTTGGCTATTGCATTTGTCGCAACCGGCTCGGCCTGAACGGAAAGTCTTGGCGCTTAACGCGATAATAGTGTAATCCAGGGGGAAATGCAATAAGGGATGGGGAAAAAATATTCTAAATAAGAATAGCGGGTTATTAAATAAAAATCTGTTTATTCCAAGGCGAAGCAATTTCCCTGATGAAGAAATTTCAAAGTTTATGGTGTTACAGCTTATATGTATGTATATATTTGGAATTTAATCGTCCCGTCGTTCTTTATCGCAATCTGTATGGTTTCCAATCTTGGTTTTATGGTTATTCCCTAAGAAATAAGCATGAATTTATGTGGACTTTTTATAGGATACATAAACTCGCGGTAAGTGAATTACAATAACTCTTAAAGTTTACCCACGACTCCTGTTATTTATAGAATTCTTCATCACTTTTTACGAGACGTTTACGACGAATTTCCAATTAGTTGCAACTGTTTCAGAAAAATTGCATTTCCCGGATTTCCTTGCAGTTGAAATTTCCAACCGTATCTACTATCCCAACATTTAGCAACATTATTTTTCTTGAAATTGCAATTACTTTTAATATAAAAATATAAACAAAAAAAAATCATAACATCAATAACATTGTATTTGTAAAGCATTTAATGATATTGTTTCAATTTTACCTTAATTTCAAATTCGTAATTTTTAATTATACAAGTAACATTTTTTAAAATAATAGAATTTCAATAACTATATAACAATTTTAAATAAACCATAGAAAATTATAAAAATTGTATTTAATGAAGGTTTATTATCAAAATTTATATAATTTTCATAATACACAGATTAATTTATAAATTACAATAATAGTTTTAATTATAAAACAACAAATGATAAAACTTTAGTTTATTTAAAAACCGAGTGCCAACATTTTCTTGGCTTCTACAAAGTCCGAATTAAAATTCCTAAAACTTTTGCCGCAAATAAATGAAGAAGCTTTCCTTCCTAATCAAGCTGTTCCTCTTCACCGTTTTCCCATAAAATTACCAGCTTTTAAAGAGCTATGAAAACAACGGTGACAGAAAAATCAGGTACCTTCCCGAGTTTATCTTGCAGAATAAACAGGAAATTTGCGTTTGTTCTCAAAGTTACGCGCTAACCTCACAGGGTTTCCTGAAAAAGCATACAAAGCTAACAATTTCCACCGTACTAATTAGTAGCGGTTCGTCCCTTCCCTTTTCCAAACACATACTATAAATAAAAAAGAAAATAAAACAAGTCAACTATTTATTTTAATTAATATTTAATTAATCCAATCTATAAAATAAACTTCAATAACTCGTTATTAACAACCGCAACGGATAGGACGGGTTTTCATTAATTCTATTCTTATTATTGCAATTATTTAAATTTAAATATCTATAAAATTGTATTTACATAATTTTTATGACATAAATATACAATATTATCGTAATTACAGTCATATATAAAATTTATACGAATACGATTTACATAAATTGTAAATTATTACGAATTAAAATTTCGAATTTTCGCGAAATTTGGTCAATTCCTTTTTCTTACTTTTTTTTTGTCCGAGTTTTTTTGTACCAAGTCGAGGAATTTCCGGTGATTATTTATTTTTGATAATTCGACTCTGGAGCGAATATTGACCTTGAGATAAAACAATTTACTGCACACTCTAGTTCCCAAAAATAATTAGCCTCCTAAAATTCCAGAATTTGGTACAAGAAACCGAGGCCAAAAAAAATGATAAAAAAAACAACATAATTGACCAAATTTGCGCAACCCATTCCATCAAAAAGAAAAACGGAAAGAATTTCCTCCGTAATTAAATTCTTGCTTAATTTATCATAGTCGGGAATTCATAACGCTCTAGATTGCTGAGATAGCACTCCGTTTTTTCCTCCGTCGTTGGAAAGATGCATGTGCAATGCACCAACCGAGGACTTGTCCCCTTAGAGTTCTGGAGGCTCGCTAGTAAGTGATTGGACGACCTTCGATAGCATTAGAATTTCTCGAAACGCTATTGCAAAGGTGGGCTGCTATGTCCAGGTGGAAATATGGGGATCTAACGCTATGAGCAAAAATGTGTATAAATGCATCAGCTCGGCCGCTTAATGGGAATTCATAGCCGACGTTTCCCACGACAGCCGAGTGCAAAGGAGACGTTGTTTCATAAGTTTAATTGTTGGATCATATCGCTCAACTCGAGAGAGAGAGAGAGAAAGAGACAGACGTTTAGCGCTACTTGTTTATTTAGCCATAGGTAACGACCTAATTTTTCCTTTCTTCGCTGAAAGTCGAGTAATTGTTCGTGTACCTGCCAATTTTATTCTCCAGTAATTCTCATGCAAGCGGCAAATTTCTTCCTGTACCTACCTAGAACTCAGGGCAAATATTAGACGCCGGGTAGAATTTGGAAGTGGCATGTACCAATTTGTCTGGATTGAATGTGAAAAAAAAAAGAAAAAAAATATTCAAGAAAAATAAATTTGTTGACACTCAACCCAATAACAAGTTCTGTGACTTCACCGCGTTGTTGCAACAATGTAAGAGCTACACAAAATCCGAGCGCGCTGGAAAGGCCGGAGTGTCCAGATCCGGGCTCTGACATATTACACCGAATGACTAATATAATTTCGTCTATTTTCGTTAGTGGGTATCTGGGACTTATCGATGACATCGATCAACGTCCTTTCAACATTTCCGTTGTGTAACACCACGCTCTGACGTTACCGGGCGCCCGCAATATTAAAATTAGAATCGACGATAATTAAAACACCGATCGCTGGTCTCAAGGATATCGATGTTTGCAAGATCGTATCCCGTTAATGGCAAATCGGTCAATAAACATTGCCTCGTATATATCGAGCCCAACTGTCTCTAGCCTCCTTGACTCGGTTTGGGTGGTTCGTGTTAAAAGCCACGGTCTTCGCGTAGAGGCCAAAAACGAGATTCCGTGGCCCGACGAACAAAGGCTACACACGAAGCTTTCATTTATCTTCTGGGAACAATGAATGTTAGATTAACCCGGCGGATAAACAATCACGCGACAAACGAGCACGCGAACGAGCGAGCGAAGCAGCGAAGGCGGTTGCTTCGCAAGGAACGGAACCCTCGCACTTGCTATCGGGCTTGAAAGAATAAATCAATGGAACCGATCTGTCCCGTATCGTCAGCGAAGTCTCATTGTGGCGTACAAAGCGCAAATGTTCCATTGCGAGCGTCACTCCAGTTGTCGAACGGATTTACGGGAAAAGATAGCTCGCATTCGAAGCTCGACCACAAAAGCTGGCCAATTATTGTCCCCGTCCTGAGCCATTATCGCTCCGTCCACTCCCCGTCGAAGGATCGTCCAGGACTTTGTTTCGCAGCGTTCGACTCCAATTAGCTTCGCGATCTCATTGCCTCCGGGGACGAGACATTCCCTTCCTGAACTCGGCGCTCATGGTGAAGAGCAGCGGGGTAACAACAATAGATGAAAGTATAGGATGTCCGCTTCTGAAGCGAAAAGAGACAAAGAAGGGCCACCCCCTCTGAAGGAGATCGACGAGTGTCAGGATCACAGCGTAGCGTACAATCAATCACGCCATCCGGACGCGAAAGCGAATCGAACGCAAGATACGGTGACGTGTTGGCTTACCTCTTACGAAAATATAGCCTCGCACTAGCAAATTCTGGCACGATCCCGACAAAACTCTGGCAAAATCCTAGCAAATAGGAAAATCCTAGCGAAACCCTAGGAAAACGCTAGCAAATGGCAAGAACCTGGCAAATAGCAAAATCCTGACGAAATCCTGGCAAAATCCCAGCAAGACCCCCTTCGGAAAGAGATCGACGAGCGTGTCACGATCGCAGCGTGGCGTACAATCAATCACGCCATCCAGACACGAAAGCGAATTGAACGCAAGAACGGTGTTGGCTTACCTCTTACGAAAGTATATCCTTGCACTTGATATTCATGCATTGTGAGCAAGCTCCGCAGACTATCCTCTTGATACCCGCGTCGTGCACGCAACAATGGTTCGCAACGATTTCCGCCGTTCTTAAACTGTCGTTACAATCGTTACTCGTGCTTAATGAATGCTCTTACGGATGCAAAGCTCGATGCAAACGTTCGATTGGCTTCACTCGGGTCGTTGGAAGTGCAGCAAAAGGGAGGAATCGCATACCATAGATTTTATTCCACCCTTTTTAGTGACTCTCCCCGAATCACTGGGGTTCAACTAACCCCGGTGATCCTCGAACTGCCCTTTTTTTATTATTTTTTTTTTTCATATTCTAACGACTGCTGCATAGTGGTATCACTTAATTACCATTTTTGCGCACCCACGTCCTTTTCCCGGCAAATTTTGAAAATGGTCATTTTTCTTTGCGTGAAATTGCTTGAATTGTTTGAAATTTTCCGTGCTTCTACGAAGATCGTTTTATTAACGTTATTATTCAGATTAATTGAGTCAGTTGGAATATAGGTGTCGTGACGGCCCAAAAAGTATCTAGCCGCGCATTAGACTTTTAGGCTCGAAATGACCGGTTAATAAACGAATCCGTGGAATTAGACTTTTGCTCCCAGAACTTCCTAGAGCTTGCTTCCCATGAACAATTCTCGTCACTCTTGACTGGAATCCCTCGGGAACAGCTCCACCGTTATTTCCCTAACGTGACGCTCCCCTTGCATGGCCAATCGCGAACCTGAAGGGAATTATTGATCAGGAAAACGATCGATTCGTATTGTCCACCTGTAAGTACCTAGGAGACAGTATTTTCCAATTTCCAACGTGAAGGATATTGCAAAAGCAACGAGAAGTTGATGTCAACGGCCTTGCCACACTGGAAGCACTAGTTCCCGTTGGATCAGCGAAGTTAAGCAGCCTTGGATGCAACTAGTACTTGGATGGGTGACCGTTGGGGAACAAAACACCTCCAATTCCTGCGTGTTTGTGGGGGACACAAAAAAGCTCTGAAGAAATTGAAAGCGAGACAGTAGTTATAGGGGAAGTGCGATGGAGCAAGAATATGTCCCCAGACAAACTGGTTAAAGTAAATAAATAGAAAAACGGATGGAAATGAAAAGTTGATGAATTGCTTGTCCTGGGAAAAACGCGCAAAGAGGAAGCGATGTTAAAGGGAAAAAAATGTTATCAGCTGATACAAGTCGCGAAATTACTCATTGGAAGGCGGAAGCGTTAATCATTCTTAAATGGCGAAAGAACGAGGTAGAAACTGAAAGTCCATCCGTGTGTCTTTAATTACATCATGTGAATGGAATCATGCGTAAAGCTTGTGTGAACCACCGTCTGTGTCCGATATAGAACTATACATACGTATTTACTTATGCGTGTACGTACGATACGAGAGGACACAATTACGTATTGATTTATTTACATGCGAAAGATAGTAACGTTTTCTCTCGATATTCTAATCTCCAAGCGTTAGTAAGCGAGAAGAGTCAACGATCCTACGCTGAAACGAAATCTCGTCCGAGTACGAAGTTACCTTACTTTCGATTTCGGGTTTAGAACTTTCTCTGTTTGAGGATACGTGAGATTCGGACTAATCGAGATGTATATCCAACTTTGACTGGACGTTCGATTAAATAAAGTCATTTCTTCTTATGGCACTTTTTTATTTTGTCCACAAATAGTCGTGGATTTCGATAAATACCGGTTCCTTCAGCCGATTATCAATTAATTTGTTGTGACACTCGACGGAAGAAATCGTTGATGTTTGTACGCTCGCGAATAAAAGTTGAAGGACACGAGATCGAGATTTATGCGAATTATAATAAATATTCCACCAGATGCAAAAATATTAATAAAAAAAGAAAGTTGCTGTAGTTATCAAAGTGGTCCAAGTTAAAAATGTTTAAAAAATGTATTCATTCGATATTCCACAGTTAAATTACAATTTGTAATTTAAGAAAATCACAAAAAATGTCTAATAATACTATTAATGATCCTTCATTGTTATACGTAATTTTTGATAAATGTATATTCTTTCTTTCTCCCAACATTTTTTCCTTTACTTCTGTAATTTTTCAGTCAATTTTTTATATTTCTTTTGTAAATAAAATTTCAATTTTTTTTTCTGAAATTTTTCCTTTTTCCAGTCACCTTAATTTTCCAATTAATTTTCAAAGAGTTTCAAGTTACTTAACGTTTCAAAGAAAAATTACATTTTTAATAAGATGTAAAAAATGTGAAATATTTCCTACACATTTTAATTTACGTAACTTCTCGAATTATAATAATAGATTTTCTAACTTCAAAAATACAGAAAAGTGCTCTACCCCTCGTCATAAATTTAGTAAAACCAGGCAAAATTGAAAAATAGACGAATTACGCAATTGCAATTTCTCTTAAAAATACAAATAATATTTTACACTCAAAGAATGGCTCGACTCGGCTTGAACGTTGCAGCAACTCGTCTACCGTAATTGCAAAAAGGGACTGCAAGGTCTCTAATTACGAAGTCCTTGAAGTCACAAGGATCAACCATGTTCCTTTGTCGGTGCGATGCATAATGTACCCGCATGACACGGACCTTCTCTTTCGAGCATAATAAACAATAACTTTCATTCCCTTTTATAGCTACTTCGGCAAGACACGAACAGCTGAAAAGCCCCTTCGAAGGGTCCCATGTTCGCCCGAGTCACAAACCGACCGGGTTATATAAACTTATGTAATTTGCAATCCGCCGGAGGACAGGTCTGACGCTATTAACCCACTTTTTTCTCTCCGCGTCTTTTCTCCTGCAAAAAAAAAATGTCAGTATTTGGCTTATCTCGGTATCGACCATAGACTCCGTAACTCCTACGATCCGTCTGAGAAAGAAAAACATGGGCACGGGGAATTAAATTATTACTATTTATTTTCCACCACTCGCGAGTATTTCAATTCTCGAAAATTTCAAATTCGAGCTTTTTCCCCCACACAAAAAAAAAAGAATCCCAAGGTAAACGTTACTTTTGGTTTCGTTGCGAGTAGAAGCTCAACTTTAACCCAGTGCAGCAGAGATAACGAGACAACGCCCTTATTGCGCACTCTTGCAACGCGTTCTCGTGCTCATAATCCATACTTATATAGAATTATGCACATGCACAGCACGATACGTCATGTACGCGAGTACTCATCCGCGTATAAAGTCGTTGGCGTCAATTATTTCACGCCTGATCTCATTCCCTTGAATAGCAACGCTGTTCCAATTCAGGCTTTCAAGAGACAGAATGAGCCAGCGTCTGTGTATGGGATGCGAAGTTTTCACTTGTTCCACATTATAAATAACACTCCCCGTAGCCCTGTCTCTCTCTCTCTCTCCCTTTTTTTTCATAAATACCTTGCAGGGATAAAAAAAATATGCACGAGTGCAACGAGCGCATGCACGTACGAAACAATCTATCGGAAAGGCGTAAACTCCATAGACGAAGAATCCTCCTCGCTCATGTGATTTTGTGCCATGGAAAAATAAGAGTCCTGCGCAAGACGCGCAGCAGTTGAAAATTTGGTCTAATTGCATAATTAAATGCAATTGCGATTTGGCCTAAATTGGAATTCAACCTAATTGCGTAATTAAGTGTAATTGCAATTTGGCCTAAATTACAATTGGGTCTAAATGCGTAATTAAATGCGATTGCAATTTGGCCTAGCTCGCAAATGGGCCTAAAATTGCAAAATTAAATGCAATTGCAATTTGGCCTAAATTGAAATTTCACTTAATTGGATAATTAAATACAATTGCAATTTGGACTAAATGGATCGTTTCTGAATACTCCTTTGGCATCGAAATTTGCATCAAAGTACCGAAAGTGATCGTGACGATTTCCATTGAAAATTTCTCCCATTTCCTGATTACCTTCATTTGTATGCAAAAAATTGTCCGGTCTTATCTCTGATCCCGGTGGAAGGACAAAACGGAGCAATAACTCGACGCTGGGAGGACAAACAGATTGTCCTTCCGTATCGCGCCCATTCGAACATTGCATCCATCGTCCTGTCACTCGGTAAAAGATGCACATATCGCAGGAGGATAACATCTTCTTCCTGTATAACATAATATAGGACTTTTAGTAACTTTCACACACATTCGGTTTTACAATTTACGACACGTTTACGATCTCGCGAACCTGACTGTCTTATGAAATGACCGTCCGTAATATTCAGTATAAGGAAACGTTTATGGGCCTTTTATTAATGCGCTCATTTACTTCCGTGTAAGTGCTGATTATGGGGTACCTGTTTTTCTTCCACGATTTACGCCACATTTTTTTTTTCTTTTTCGCAACAAACCCGCGGATTTGGCATTTAATTCGCTGCGAATGAATGGATATACCTGTTCGCTTGCACTTGACACTAGACCTTGAGTGTCTTTATGGAAAGTAAGCAACCGTATAAATATTGCATCTGTACGGTATCAGCGTTTAAAGGAAATTCTTGCAATGGCTGCTGGAAAAACGTTTAATCCCTCACAGGAAAAAATTTATTTTTGATTCAAGAACAAAATTATCAAGGGCTGCCATAAACACATACTGTGATAATTTGGGGTGCTCCGGTGATTCGGGATATTTTGGCAATTTGGGGTGTTACGATAATTTGGAGTGTTATGGCAATTTGGGGTGCTATGATAATTTGCTGATAGTTGTTTTGTCCAATTTCGTTACCGAACCGGTGTTAAAATTTCTTATACGAATCTAACGAATATTTGACGCATTATTATTGCTATTTCTTAATATAAAAAATATATAAATAAATAATATATAAATAATTTTCATTTTCGCGCAGCAAGCGCGAGTTTTCTAGGTGTTATTACATGATTTCTTTGGATTTGGATCACTCTATTATATCAGAAAAATGCGAATCTTTGTCCGGTTTGTTACAAGTTTAGTAACATCTTAGCAAACTTAAAAATTCTTTTTTTTTGCTTTTTCTTTTCACTACATTTCCCGAATACGTACAATCACATTTTCTCCAAAAAATGTAGCCACGAAAGGATCAAGAAAGGGTCAGTGAAATTTGAGCTGGTGACTATATTTATTGTTTCAGAGTTATGGCATGCATTTGATCGAAACCTCAATCTTGCGACTGCGTCAATTCCTTATTTACAATCTCATTTTGCAGCACACAAATTGCTTCAAAATTGGTAGCATAAATTACCAAAACAGATCTTACAAATTTACTACTAATTACAATCTCGAATTATCGGACAAATTATTTCGTATAACAATTACGTATTATTATTACTAATAATTACGTATTAATCGTAAACTTCATATATGCTAGTAACAATCTGGTAAGTCCGGTAAGAATTTCCCAGAAAATGTCTCTACCGTTTTGACCATTCGATATCCGACAATTTTCTCAGTTTTTGCAAACTAAATTCCCTACAAAAATCGGGAATCCCCGAATCGACCGCACTCGTTATTAACATTCTTCAAAATCGCCCCTCCAAAAATTCGAACGGGCGTTCTCGTCCACGATATCAACATCGACGCACCTCCGATCGAAGGACTCCCTCGTCCTGCTTCGCAGTGATGGTAACTCATTTCGATCAATTGAAGTCCCATCGGTTTCTGCCAAATTTCCGCGTCGATATTCGAAGATCGGGAGATTCTCGCTCCTTCCGACGAAAACTCCTCCTGTCCCTGCTGTCTCTTGGTTCTTCCGGACCCGTCCTCGTTTGACCCAAACGAGTTCCATCGACTTTCCTTCCGGATGCTTCGGGAACGAGTCGAGGTATCCGGTTTCCGCAAAATCGGATAATTCTTCATACGCGAGACGAGATACTCCTGGCCGCCGAGGCTAGAAATTTCTTCCTGGTACTTCTCTCGCCGCGATTCGATACTTTCCGGAAAGGCCGATAACAGTAACAGGTTGAAACCCAAAACTGCTCCTTCGATTCCTTCTTCCAATCCCGCGTCGAAGTCCGTGTATTCTTGGCCCAATACGATATCGCCGTTACTCGGAACCACGTGTCCCAACATCTGCGACAGATTCGAAATTTGTAAGGGCGAAAAGGCAGTTTTTAGGCACCTTGGGGGCCCAATTTGTACGATTTTTTAAAGAAAATATTGCATCAGTTGATTTATTTCCGAGTTTCTATTAAATTTGTAATTGATTGAAATGAGGAAATCGCTGTAGACATTTGTCCCCTATTATACAGGGTGTCCCAGCTAACTTGACCACCTTGAACATCTCGCTTAGTGTTGTTAGATATATTCAAGGTGGTCAAGTTAGCTGGGACACCCTATAGAAGAATAAAATTGACGAATTTTGATGAATTATTATGAAAATTATTATTATACAGGGTGGTCCACGCAACGTGTGCACCTTTGTAACTTCCAAAATATGCGTGGCACACAGTAAAGGTGCACACGTTGCGTGGACCGCTCTGTATATATTTTATTATTTATTCACCATTATAATCAATTATTAAAATTATTATTATAATTACTATTACAATAATAATTACACTAGATTTATTATTATAATTATTAAAATTGATGAATTCATTTTGGAAACGTCAATTTTCCAACAATTTGCATTTCGAAATTTGCAAGTTTCCTTAAAAATCCCCAGAGAAAAAAAATACCAAATGACGTGGAAATACGTGAACGACTACGAATGCGCAACGGTAATTTAATGCAACCATTACCCTTATGTAAATGTCTCACGTTTCCATCTGGGGTCTCCAAATTTAGACGTAGAACCGTAAAATAAAATCTGTCATAAAACTGCATACACGCGAAATGTTGCAACTTCACGATGCTTTTTACTCGAGTGACTGTTGCAAAAGTACAGAGTCGAGTGCAGTTTCGTGCAGTAACAGCCATCTGCATTCCGCACTTCGAATCAGATCGAGGCTTCGGACTTTCCGAGAAAGTTATGAGACGGATAAGACAGATCACTGCTGCAGTTTTCTTAGCGAGCCGTTTATCTTGAAAGTGGCCTAAGTCTGTTTCTGAGATTTTGTCGTTAACTGTAGAAACACGTGCCACTTGAAGTTAGCTGTCATAAAAATAAAATTTTGGAAAATTTTGAAAAACCGGACTTAGGCCACTTTCAAATTAAACGGCTCTAATATCCCGCACGTTTATTGAGAAATGCAACACGTGGGCCAGAAATGAGCGATTGTTAGGTCCCAACGATGTTGGTTGAAGATCTTTCGTGGATGCAACGATGCATTTTCGTGCCTGAATTGCCATTGGCTAAGAAAGTAGGAGTGCACGAACTTCCCTGCCTCGTTCCTACCTGTTGATCGCGTCCTTCTAATACGATATTGCCGTTGATCCATAATCCATACCGCGCTCGGCGATTGTCCCAACTTTGGCAGATATGGTACCATTGGTCCTCGCGTATCTCCGTCGGGTGGGCAAAGATCTTCTTGTTGTTAATTTCCAGATGGACGTGACTGCCTTGTGCCGATATCCAGGAACGAATTAGACGATCGCGCTCATTTTCTTGTGAAAGGAAACACAAAGATCGCATTAGTTATGTGTAATTTGCCTTGGATCGTTGTTTTTGGCTCCAAGCCTTATTTTGAAATATGATTAATATACGTCTAGTCGAATACCCTTCACGATAGACTGATCGTGCAGATAGAATCTAGCTTTCCACTTCATAAATTCCCCTTTATTTTTTTTTTTCATAGCGACCTATCCGCGTATTCCACTTATAAACCTTTCTAGAATTCTAATTAAAAAATGTATGGGGTTTCTACGATAGTTATTGAGGTCTAAGTTCCTAGTCGCAATCTGGTATGGGAATCATTGGGCATTGACTACATACAGACCTAGCATTCCAAATTTTCATGGCACCCCAAATTACCATGGCGCCCTAAATTATTATGGCAACCCAAATTATCATGGCACCCCAAATTATTATGGCACCCCAAATTATCATGGCACTCAAAAATTATCATAGCACCCCAAATTACGATAGCACCCAAAATTGCCATGGAACCCTAAATTACCATAACACCCCAAAATACGATAGCACCCCAAATTATCACAGCACCCCAAAATTAGATAGCACCCCAAATTACCATAGCATCTTAAATTACCATGGCATTCCAAATTACCACAACACCCCAAAATACGATAGCACCCCAAATTATCATAGCATCTTAAATTACCATGGCATTCTAAATTACCGCAGCACCCCGAAATACGATAGCACCCCAAATTATCATAGCATCTTAAATTACCATGGCATTCCAAATTACCACAGCACCCCAAATTATCACGGCACCTCAAAATACGATAGCACCCCAAATTATCATAACACTCCAAATTATCATACCACCCCAATTCCCCTCACTCTTTCAAGGTTAAGGGGATTGGAGGGTTACGATAAGAAATATTCGAAATTGTCTCAAAATAGGAAATGTTTTCGAGCTTCTATGAGTGCGGCAATGAACTCTCGAGTTCCTAATGCCACTAATTCTGAGTATTTCCAATTCAACTCAACGTAACTGAAGTTTGCTTTGCTTTATTTGGGGACGGATTATGGATTGCAAGAAAGTGTGTCTCCTGCTTTTCATGCAATACAACGCACGGATATGAAACGTTACGTTGGCAAATAGAGTGACTTTTATAAACAAACGGCTAATTATCTCACCGAAACTCATAAGAATCTATTCCATATGAGCCTCGATCTCGCCGTAACGGGACGGGCTGTTCTGGAGTGAGAAATTAGATAACTAAATGGTTACAAAATGCCTTCCGGTGAAATACAGACGCGCATATACATACACATATTTATATAGACGTTACACACACATATTTACATACACGTCACACACACTGTGGTTGAGTGATTTTGTAACTAAAAGAAGGGCCGATCGAGCATTTATAGTCAAAGGTGTCGATCCTTAAGCGAAACAGGGACTATCGTTGCCTGCTTTTTCCAATTTGGCCCGATTGCGAATGAAGGTAAAATAGGAAATTACAGAGTGCGATTGACTCTTTCAATTCTCGGACTGCATACTTTGTCTAAAGCAATGGCAAGCGTAATTCATCGAAACTGCAGTTCTTCGACTCCTTCAGAAGTAGCGAGCGCCATGGAACTTTACGAACGTTTGCGTCATTTTCGAAAGTTTGGATCGACAATTGCGCAAGTTCAATAGCTTGGACGGATTTTGAAATCCCTGGCTCTTCCCTTCGAGTAATTTAATTGGAACTTTCTGCCTTTTGCAACAAATGTCTTACCCATCGAACCATTGAATAGCACCCCAAATTATCGTATCACACCAAACTATCGTGGCACTCCAAATTATCGTAGCACCCCAAATTATCATGCACTCCAAATTACCATAACACCCCAAATTACCATGGCATCCCAAAGTATCAAAGCACTTCAAATTATCATGACGCCCCAAATTACCATGGTATCCCAAATTATGATGGCACCCCAAGTTATCGTAACGCCCCAAATTACGATAGCAACTCAAATGCCGTAACACCCCAAATTATCATAGCACCCTAAATTACCATGACACCCCAAATTACTATAGCACCCCAAATTATCATAGCACCCCAAAAATAGCAAATTTCAATAGGGATTTGGACTCTGCAATAAACAATTCTCTGGCAATTGCAATTTTCGTGCATTTGTCCCAATTACTGGTATACAAAATTTCGCATCATTAAAAAATTTTTGAGGTAATTTGAAAAACTCCTGATACTTCTTTTTAACCTTCATACACGATTACGGTCCCACTCCAAATGGAATTGTAGCCGTGAAACTAAATTGCCTTCAAGAGTCGCGTTAGAACGTAACTGGTTCGACCAAATTTCAAACATCACTTCTCGTTTTCGTGGCATTTAGACTTTTTTTTACATAAACTTTTGTTTAGCAACTCTCGGAGAAAGTTAACTCGCGTGGCAAAAAATTCTCTCAGCGGATTCCTTTAACGCGTTATTCGCCACGCCGGTCCCTAGGGTTACGTACGCTATTGCGTCCCACGCGGCCTGAATAGGGAGTCATCTAAATTTGGCGCGGCGTTTAACGCGTTAATCCCGACGAGTTCGTAATTTCCATGGAAATCAAACCTGAAACTTACTCGAGTATGAAAAAATTGAGTGATCCAGTGTGAGGTTAGTGGACTTGACCCAGAGGCAGAAGGTAAACTCTTCGATTTCCGGTACCGGTAACTCCCATCTCAGGAACTGGATCGTGAAAAGAGAATCATATTTTTAGTCGACATTGAATTTCGAGAAATTTCTTCGGGAAATTTAATCACGACAATTTCCTGCTTTTGTTATTATATTTTTTCAATTTTATACCCTTCCCATGTAATGGGTCCCATAAACGTCGCCTAACAACAATCACTAACTTTTGCTATCGCTCGAAATTGTTGTAACTTCTTCCCTTCTCGGACAGAAAGAAAAGAATCCAATTATTAATACTAGCTCTACCAAAAGTGTCAAAAGACAACTTTTAGAATTTGAATTACGAATTATTTTCGAGGTTTAATTTAATCTTTTTTTGAAATCCACAAACGGGAGGTGGTTAGTAGAGCAATTATACGTCTGTTAAAAAAATTGGTATTAATTAAAAAAATTTATTTTAATTATAATTCCACACAATTGAAAAAAATTATAATTCTATATTTTTTATTTTAGATTTCTGATTACAGATAATTAGCGGGGTAGAAATTAATTAGTATATCAAGTACTCACTTGAATATACCCACGCTGAGTCAATTCGACTTTGTGCATCGGCGTTGTCCTCTTGAAACCTCCGCCAAAACTAAGTGCCCTCGTGTTCCACGAATTTTGAGCGAGTCCAGCTTGAAGACTCACCAAGAGTAAAACAATAAAAATTCGAAAACCATGAATCTTTGGCGGACCGTCACCCTCCATTTTTGGATTTCCCTTCTTCTCGTCTTCTTCGATCACGCGGAGGCCCTTTGTTCTACTGCAAACTAAAACTGCATATTATTGGGAATAAATGTAGTAACCGAACTCAGGGAAATTGTTAAAATGAGATAATCGAATTTTTTAACCAACTTGTTAATTAAATAATTAAATGCCTTGATTGTTTCGTATATCGCAAAGAAGTGCGTGTCTTTCGCTCGATCCTGGCGAATAACGTGTAGTTCCGTTGTTCGTACGACAGCTCTCGTTTTTTCCACGGCACGCAAACGTTAGAGGCGAAATAGAAATTCGAAACGCGAACTGACTTGACTCACAGTCGAAGAATCGCTCGAACAATGTGGGTAAAAGGCAGAATCGAGTCTTTTAAGCTTCAAACGTCACCGTTTCGAAGGATACCCATTAGTTCCGATCGAAACAGTTGATCTTCAAATTCCCTCTTGTCTCCCATTTTTATTATTATTATTATTATTGCTACTATTATTATTATTATTATTATTATTGCTGTTGCTATTGTGGTTGTTGTTAACTCTCCTCAGGTTTGTCATTATTATTATTATTATTAGTAGTATTATTATTATTATTATTGTTATTACTTACAAAAAAATCATTGAAATCACTTTTCCTCCCCATTTATCTTCTCTTGTCTCGTCGTTTCCTTTTTGGGGTAATTTGTTAATTTCTTAATCGCTCACGCGTTCGAAGAAATAAACAAACGTCTTTGGACTTGACACTCGACGGCAAGTTCCGAAGCCGCAACAGGTTTCAACAAATATCTGGATTAATTATAACTGGAAAGGAAAATTTCCCCTCGTCGGTCGAACGTAGAAAAATTCGCGTGGATCCATGGGAGTCATGGCTTATGGCACGTTCACTTTGGGATACAACCATCCAATGTATGTCGTTATTTGTCCACACCTAGCGTGAGGTTTTCACCTCGCAGAGGCTGCCGTTGCCGCTGTCTCTCTGTCAATAACGGCAGAAGTGGGTATACTCCATTTTACGTAAGAAAGTTGGGTGTACGGTATTATTATGCAAAGAAAGGGAAAAAAACGGGAGAAAAGGGAAAGATTCCGGGGGGAGATCCCACGAACCGCGATTGTCGGATTATCCGATCCGTGATTGGCAAATAGAAAAAACCGATTTTTTCAAAAGTCTCTGATTCCTCGTCCGAAGGCTGACTGAAATTCTTAATAACTCGAAAAATGTCAGCTTGCGAGGCTCGAATGTAGAAAAGAAAATTAATTGTTTTTCCAAGATCTAGAGACACCCCCTGGGTCAGAATCTGGATCAATTCTCGTCGACCTTGACCTCAATTTTTTGTTCCGAAAATGAGGGCATTTCGAGAAAAACGTCGCAACGCGTGTCAATTTAATGTAAGCTCATCAAAATCGGTGACCCACGCTCCTTGGCCTCCCCTTGTAAGTCCTTTTAATTTGACAAATTTCCCGAAATTTTACTTTGAAAATGGAAGAATACGAAACCGAACCTTTTTATTTTCAGTCGAATGTTATAATTAAGAGAAATCGCAGGAATATTTAATATTAACCTACTTAATTGACACGCACTAATTATATTAACATGTATGGGGAACATAATGTATGTGTGAGATTGGTAGTTTAACTGGACCACCTCAAATTACTCGTGGAATTATTTTTTATATAGAAAATATTCAAAACGAAAACTGGGCCACTGGAAATTACTTATGGAATTATTTTTTTTTTATACAGAAAATATTGCGAGTGCCAATCCCATGGAGAAACGAAGACAGAACCATTAAAAATATTCTCTTTTATAGTAAATACTTCTGATGCAACTTAAGGTGATCTCGTTAAACGACTCACCCTGTATATTTACGCACACGCACCTGTTTCCCCATACGTTCTTTTTGAGCAGCTCTGTACGATAGACCATATCATGCACGGTCTGGTAGATTTCTGTACATATGAGTAATTCGTTTATCGTCTATAAACGAGTGTTATGAGAATTTCAGAATTTCTCCGTCACTAACTTAACTTTCTACGCATAGCGCATATACATCACATTTTATTATTTCCCACCGTTCTCGATATTAATTATTAATTAAAAAAAATTATGGCATCACACGCATTTTTCTATAATACAGTTATTTTTTTTTCATGTCAGATCTCACGATTGTTCCAACTGAGGTTTTTCCAGCAATTTATTTATTTATTTTTCTTATAGATAAGAATCAACACGATAATTGATATATATGTGGAAAAATGTTGTAATTTCCGGGAGGAAAAAATTCCTCTTCAAATTGTAACAGCCTAAACTGAAATTTCCTCCGAAAAAATCAGAAATTGGGAACCACTTTCCACTTCGAGAACCAATTTTTGACTCTTTTGGATTTTTTTCTATTAAAAAATATTTCGAAATTAATGTGCAACTGCTCAGAAAAAAAAATATTAATACACAAACATATGACAGGTTTTTTTTTTCGTTACTGAAGAAATAAGTAATTCCTTAAACAAATCTATCAAATATTTAACGCGTCGTTGTTGCTACAGAATCAATTTTTTTTTTTTTTTTCAAAATTGGTCAATGTAGTGGAAATCCAGAAGATTTTATTAATATAATTAATTTTTCTGTACATTTCCGCTGATTTCAGACTGCGAAAAATTCCACATCCAGTAGCGCCGGGTATTACATCGGTAGCAGTAGCACCCTGCCACGGGGAGGCCCACTTTTGCGGGCATACAGCCCAGCCGCATCCACCGTGGTTCCTGGACCGAATGCAACGCCGACGCAACCGAAACCTTTAAGTACACCAGGTAATTCTGCCCTTTCTGCCCTTTCTAGAAACGAGTCTTGGTATTTCAAAGAATAATTAACGCTGTGTTTACTAACCCAAGGATTTGATTTGTGGCAACGAACGGAAAGAAATGGATGGGAACTCTTGCAGAGCCTGGAAATTATTTGCTCAATTTGCTCAATACCGATAGAAGCAGAGAAACGTGGGAAAGGAGGGAATTCTTCCTTGCAATGAACATTTCTTTCCGTGTCTTTGGGACAAATAATTCCACTTTTCTCAAATCACTGAAAATAGAAATTATTATTTAAGAGCCATACGTTAAACAAAAATTCAATTGTATGGAAAAATCCATCGGAAGCTTTTCAGTTCCATCTCATAAATTCATCAGAAAGAGTTCATGTTGCATCTAAATAATCTGCAAATGACGAATGACTTACATATTTATCACATGATCACGTTATATCTGTTACACATAATTATCTTGTCTTGACCATTAGATACTTTGCATTTGTTTGTTCTCAGCACGGATATGTAAATACCTTCACTAGAAACTCTCTTTAAGTTGACTCGCTTCTTCCGGATTTTCGCAAAACATTTTCGATTTCACTGACGAACCGAATGATCGTGATCCTGAAAATTTCTCTAACCTCAAAACCACCATTCTTTGCTGTTGAAACGTGTTTACTGTAATTCCCTAGATTCTATAATATATAATTACTTCTGTTTTGTATCATTCCATAGTTACTTTGTGGGTCCTTTTTGGATAATTGAATGAATATTAGCTTGGTGTATAATTAACGACGATTATTTTCATAGCGATCAGGGAAAGCGATCGTCGTTAATTATGCCCCAACGCGATACACTTTTTTTCCAATATCATTTCCAATTATTTCATTTTATTATTTCATTTTAATTTAATTATTTCAAATTATTTCCAATCTTTCTTTAAAAAACTCTGGGGAAAAAAACCAGAAGGTAAAAAAATACTGAAAAAAATAATTAAACAAAATTTGTGGTTTCAAGAATTTTTCTATGACATTAGGGAATTTTTTGCGCAAAGAACCTCATTTTTTTTTCTACTCACTAGAATTCCCCTAGAGACTTCCCCTAACGACACCGGATATCTTCGGGTTCATTAAAATAATTAATATTATACTTTTTTCCATTTTTCTTTCATCTCTACCCCCCGATTAGAGCCACTTATGTACAGATCGTCTATGATGCATGTTCTTTCCATTGCTTTTACTGTGGATACCACGTTACCCATTTACGTGTTCGATTGATTTGGATTTTTTCCGGTTGTCGCCCATTATGTTACACCGGAGAGAAATTTATGTCGCCGTTTTCATTGAAACTGTAAAAATAGGATCGGTTACCGGAACGAACAGGTTCCTTTTCGCCCCAAAACCAGACGAAATTGCGAACTTCTCTCGCCAAACTTTTGGAATCCCCCCGCAGAGGGTTTATTGGATCTCGTGAAATTAATACAAAGATGGAAGAGTGGAAACTTCGGAATGTAATAACAAGTTGTTGTATTAATTACCTCTATTTCTTGCCAAGAGCGCCTGTTTACATTTCGCGAAAATACTCGAAGCAAAGTTCCGTTAAAGGATCAGCCGGGTGTTCAGTTTTAACACACTTTGCTTGGCAAATTGGCTTATTTCAAACTCACTTAAAGTGTTATGCTAATAAGGTTTTCTGTCTTTCGCGATATTCTACAATTTCAGTCCAAAGCTTTCCGTCTAAGTACTCTTTGTCGGTTGAAATCGAGTTTAACTCCACGACTAACGCGGAAACGTTGTTTCGGATGTGTCTATTTATCTATCTTATTTCTATACCGGAAATGAAAAAACTGTTATTTGCTGTAACAGCAAAAAAAAAGGGTTTCATAGAAGTTGATACCACCAAATTCTCGCATAAAATATTCTTCTTCCGGTATAAAAAAAAATGAGCCATTTATTTTGAAAGTGGCCGAAGTCCACTTTTGTTTAAATTTCGCAAAATGTTTTTAAAGGCAGCTAACTTCAAGTGACGCATATTATTATAGTTAACAAAATTTCGAAATTGGACTCAGGTCACTTTGAAAATAAATGGTTCCAATTATGAAAGTGGCCTGGGTCATAAAATTCCTTGTTTTGAGATTTTTAGAATTTTGGATTTGCATTTGTAAAAGAATGTTGTGTTACTGCAACGAGAAATTCAGGAATTAGATATTTGCAATTATAATTTAAGTATTTTTTTAAATTGTAATATATTATTCGTATTTTATAAGAAATCCTATCTTATGAATAACAAAATAGAAATTTATAGAAAAAATAAGACGACTAAAAAATGGCGTATAATAATGATGAAAATTGAAATTTCGTAATTTTCCTAAATTAACTTTAGAATATAGTAATTTAAATGTCTCCAAAACGAAAAACTCTAGACTTCCAAACCTTTTGTCACCAAACCCTTTGACATTTTTCTTTCAATCATTTTGTCATTGACAACGCCCTCTTGCGGCTGATATTTTGCGCGCGAAATTTAAAAAGCGACATAGTACACGAAAAATAATAAAAAGCATGAAGGCGAGTCTCCACTGCACGCGAGCTTGAGGCGAATATTCACCGCCTCAACCCTTTATACCTTATTCCGCTGGTACGTAATAGTAGAAACACGTTAATGGAATGTAAATGAAATGTAAATCCTGCGATGAAACTTATAAGTGCGCCATATAGACTCGATGTTCCTCGGTAACAATAATTTCTCTTTTGCCCTGTACGTAAACCTGTTGCATTGCATTTCACAGATCGGGACAATATAACGCGTAGCTGAAAATATCGTGCTGCGATTGAATAGAAGCATCTACCCAATTTAATTTGCATACAAGCAGCGTAAACCTTCTGGCACGAATTTTATTAATGAATAAAATAATGTCATTAGTTTATGTAAAATTTATAATTTAGAAAACTTATTTTTTTATTTTTTTTTAAATTTTGTTAAGGGATAGCTCAGGACGTAGTCCAACTAGTAAACAATTCCATAGGGCTAGAACAACTAGAGTCCTTTTATTATTTTTCAAAAAATACCCTTTTATGGAGATTCAACCGAATTTTTTAATACGAGCGCAATTACGCGCAATGTTTTTTAGTATAAATAAATATATGGGGTAAAGCAGCCAGTGAATGACCGAATTGTTGAGTTTACGTACGTTTGAGGTTATTTCCAACTAAAATGATTTTTAATTATGAAACAACTACTGAAATTGCTGAAAGAATTCAGTTCTGTTTACATATTTGAAAAAATAGTTATTTTTTGTTACCGCAATTACTTGAAAATTAATCGTAAAGTGAAACATGTGTTCACTGAAAATAAATAACATAATTATAATATTTTTTTTTCTATGTAACAACCCAATAGATGACAGAATACTCGTGGAATATTTTCAATAAGAATATTATTTGTTACTATTTTTGATATCACACTTATACGAAAATACATAAGATTTAAGCTCTAAATATTATAAATCAGACTTTAAACATTTACTCATTTCAAACCCCATAATTTACACGTGTTTGTGCAATGGTCATTCACTGGCATGCGGTCAATTACTGGGCAGTTTACCCTAATAAATAAATAATTACAAAAATATACACAATTAGTTCATCGTCTGATTCCTCGCAGCGACGATGTACCTAACGGTAAAAGTTTTTTTAAAAGCAATAAGGGATGGCTCAAAAGGTATAGTCCAACTGGTACAGAATTCCATAGCGTTGGAGCAACTGCGTTAAGCTCCAGCTTACAGGGTAATCCTGGTGGAGGTTGGGGTGAATTTCTCAAACATCCAGCATACGAACAAACTAACTAAACAAACTAAACGGAATTGCTACCGCTATTAAACTATCTTTGGTATAACGAACTTCTGTGTACTATCTCAGCAACTCACCTTCTTTCTAGAACTCTGTGTTCAAAGGCTACTGTAGCGGCTACGGATTTGTGTGACTTCATTTCTGATACTTGTGGACTTGAGCATTTCTACCTATTTTTTTCTTTCTTTCTTTCTTTCTTTCACTAAAACCAAGTGCAAAACTCAAAGACTAGCATGTGGTGTCAAAAGGGTACAGTATTTGGTATTTTTGTTGGCTTTTTTGTTGATTGACTTGATAGGTGGTGGCGGGGTGGCGCCGGCCAAGCCGCTTCGCAGCTATCAATGTGGTAAGAGTCCCTTGGGAACCCTCGGGGGCTCGGCACGATTTTCTAGAGACAGCTCGGTGTCCCTCTATAGTATACCAGGTCAGTAGTTTCCTAAACAACAAATTAGGCTGCAATTGCAACGAATGAAGAGAGATCCGTCGCGATGGGGGCACGCAGCGTCCGGGATGGCCCACCGGGCCGCTGCGGATTCCCATTGAGACGCAGTGGTTTGTACCGCAAGTCGCTTTTGTCGCTCCTTTGAGGGGCTATACCAGTGTGTTCTCTTCAGCGGCTCAACGGGCATTTTTTGAGGAAGTGGAGGGTCCATTATATGAATCAGGAAGGGTAGAGTGACATTTTTTGCAAAACGGTAGTTTTCAAATTTGCCGCAGCTCTGACTCAAAAACCAATCATCCGATGGACTTGAAATTTTAACGGAGCGTTCTATAAACTTGCTTCATCGTGACGCAAAATATTTTTGATTGAATGAAATATGTCAATTTGACATTAAAAAAAACAAACAATTTTTTCAGGCAAAATCAACATTTTTTTTTCAAAACTCCACTATCTCGTAAGATTTCGATATTTTCCAAATAATTTGCGTCATCGTACGACTTCGTTTCATGCACTCAAGCGACCGGTGCAACTGCAGCAATGGAACGAGTTGTTTTGGCGTTTCGAGAATTGCGCATAAGTCGCTCACGCTTCGCTATTTTTGTACAAAAAAATTATTCGATAAAGTTCATTTACGGGAAAATCCATTTTTAAAACTTGAAAACATTCTATTGAATACTTTTTGTTTTTAAATTCCCAAAAAGCACCTAAATTTGGAGAGTCTCGGCATCTCGAGGCATCGCGCTCACACTTTAAAAAAAAAATTTTTTTGTTGCAGTTCATTTATAGGAAAATCTCTCCCCAAAATTTCGAAACGTTCGATCGAATTCCTTTTTTTTTTTAAATTCCCAAAAATCATCTAATTTTAGAGCCGTCACGCTGGTATAGCCCCTGAACTTTTCACTTCCGTTTCTTTCCAAGTGACCCAAATTTTCAGACTCACTTGAGCCGCAGCTACTCTTGGGCTGATAAATAGCGTATTTGCAAAGTCGTCGGAGAAATTGAGTACTTTGCTTTACAGTTGAAACAACTATTTTACGCTTGGAATTATCGTAAATTCCTGCAATTAGTTTAACAGTCGCTTTTTCCTGCTCTATATTTTTCTCGATACCGGCGTCATTTTTTTTTTATTAACTTCTTTTTGCTCTATGAAGCAATTCGCGTTTCATAATAAAGCCCCGGCCCTCATTCGCGCATTTTTGTAGTAATCTCCAGCGTCTTTACGACCCACTTATCTCAATCAGCGTCACGTATTATCCAAATGGCTCTACCTTTCAAAATACCAAGTTAATTCGTAAGCTGCTTCTCATTCGAGTGAAATCTTGCTTGGTACCCAATACATCCCCGGAAGTTGTAGACAATTTCCCAAAGAAATTCTTGCAAGCCCCGCATTTCACCCGAATATGTAACCTTTCCCGTAAAAACGAGCTACCGGTTAACGCGTTAAACGCCGCGTTAAATTTACGCGACTGCCCATTCACGCCGCGTGGGTCGCAGTGGTATACGCTATCGCATTTGTCACAACCGTCGCGGCTTGAACGGAATGTTTAGTTTTTAAAAATGGCAATTAACGCGTTAACTTGACACCAGAGATGGAAATTTATCTCCCAAATTTTCAAAATTCGGTGTCACGGAATTTTGAAAATTTTGACAATTTCACCGCGAGTTGTTACTATTTGCTGCCGAATTGATTCCCATCTCGATGTCGAAGTTAAATGTGTCCCCATCTAAGTACTCCTTCTTCTAGAAACTTTTTTCTGAAAAATGGGCAATCTTTGGCGCATGATTAAAATTACTATATATATATATCCTTTCTGGTTGGTAACTGATTTTCTTTTCATTTTCGTTCGTATCCTGAAGTAGAGTAAACATTGAAGTAGATTTGACAAAGATTGACATCAAAATTTCATTTCGTTTTGTATCCGAGTGTTGATATGTATTGGAAGTTATCATTTTATCAGACATCGCAGATTCTATCATTATTCTATCTATCATTCATGAAAAGTCTTATGATTCGTATTTTAACTGAATTAAAAAAAGGGGAATGAAATTGTTGAGAGAAAGGTGGGTCTGTCCTCAATCCACCGCTTTACCATTATATTTTCATTGGTTCCAGGCTGTTTTGCATTTGTATTTTTTTTCCTTATCAAGCAAAAAATGAAAAATTAGAAATTTAATAAATTCTACGTTCGATACCGAGCGTATTGAATTTTTTATTTCCAAGTAAAATCGAATTTACCGATTTTTGCTTTTTCTCTTTTTTTAAATTTCCAATTTCGCTAATGAAAAATTACAAAAATATTGAAAATGATAAATTTAAAAAATTCTATCTTCAACACCGAGTGTATTCAATTTTTGATTTCCAAGTAAAATACAATTTACAAATTTTTGCTGTTTATTTTTTTTTTAATTTCCAATTTTGCTAATGAAAAATTATAAAAATTATAAATTGAAAAAATTCTACGTTCAGTACCGAGCGTATTCAAAATTTTATTTTCAAGTAAAATAGAATTTACAGATTTTCGTTTCTTCTCTTTTTAGTTTCCAAAAGATCCACAAAAATAGAAAATATGGTAAAAAAAATAATGAACAAAATTTTATAAGAAATCGCAACGAGGCTGAGTTAAATTATCAGAACTCAAATCAATAGCGGACCCTCATAAGTTTCAAATCGATCCCACTTTTCTCCAAAGATTTCTACGTGAAAACCAAGAACGGATTAGAGTCCGTGTGTCAATTAAACCACGAAATTAATATAAATACATATTGATATTATAATTAATACATTTATATATTCATATTTACGTACTAATATATTTATATATAAACAATTAATATATTTACATACGTATTTATATCAACGCTGCAACGAGAGCAGAAGACACGAAGAAACGTACTAATGATGAATTTTAATTGCGATTATACAGATCGACTTCACGGTGAAAGCGGATACATGAGCAGTCCGGAACGATGCAGTGGCGTTGGTACCGGGTCTGGAAGATACCCTACTGGTCCTTACAGTACTGGAAGTAGTTACGAGGACCCTTATTATTCGCAATATTCCGGAACAGTTACTCCAGTAATTGACGAAGAAGCCAGGTAAATGATGGAAAATGGTTGCCACTAGAATGTTTCTGATGCTTCCGAATTCGTTTTCCCGTTCGGTTTCAATTTGAGAAACGATTCCCGATGTCTTCTCGATACTTTGCAATATTTCTCCCTTCAACTGTATTTTTGTTGGCAATATAATTCTCCTGCTTTGGTACTCAGAGAAAAGAAGGAACCTAGAGAGGAATCCCAAAATTGATATTGATACTAATTGTCGACTAATTATTAAATTATTTATGAAATATTTTCCCTTTACATATTTCCTTTTTTAATACAGTAAATATTCAGAGGTTTAGAAAAATAGATACTAATTGCTAGAAAGAATTAAATTATTTTTCTGGTTAATTTCTAATTATTTTTAATCTAATTATGGAATATTTGTCCCTCCCTTATAATACTTTTGCAACAATATTTATTAATAACGATAAATATGAATTTCCCACTTTAAAATCTCCCTGTCACATTAATTGTAATAAGAAATACTAAATTTTAATTTTCTTACATTTTCTATCTCTTTTTTTAATAAAACAAATATTCTGAAATTTAGAAAAATCATTATGAATGCTAATTGCTGGCCAAGTATCAAACAATCTTTCTAATTAATTTCTAATTATCAAATATTTTTCCCTCCAGCGATAATTTCACCGCCAATAATCACCAGCAAATAATTGCAATTTTTCAACAAAAAAAATCCCAAATTTGAATCTCCTCCTATTAATTCCTTCTTCTTTGCTCTCTCTCTTGCTCAAAATTCCACGTAATCATAAAAATTTCACAATCACCAGCTGAGTGGCGCTGATTCTTAATAGAATTTTGACAGTATGGGTGTGTGTTTGTCGTGATTGATGCAGTGATACAGAGCTACTGGAGGAGTCGTACAGTCTTTATGGTGTGAAACCACCGGGGAGGCCACCATCAGGTCCCCCGAGATCCCCATTTCCTCCAGGGGCTCCGACATTACCCCCTGTTGGACAACCCTACGATGCTACTCGGTACCATTTTAAAAAAGTCACTTTCAGTAATAACAAAATTGCAATTCAAAGGAAAGGAACTAAACTTTCTGCGGAATCGTGCCATGTCTTGTCAGTCTCTTGTCGATAGCATATTTGATATACAATTGCTCGAAACCCAAAACCAGAGAACCTCTGCCTGTAGGGCTTAGAAAGCATCTTTTTTTTTTCCCCAGAACCTTTTGGCCGAATTCGCGATCTCAAATAGCAGCTTTTTTTTTGCTGAGTCGATTAATGATTATCGGTCCCGTCAATTTCTTATTTTTTTTAATAAAAAAAAACATGCACCTATATGCACTTATTTTGCAGT
Organism: Gasteruption jaculator; assembly: GCA_949825005.1. Lineage (NCBI taxonomy): Eukaryota > Metazoa > Arthropoda > Insecta > Hymenoptera > Gasteruptiidae > Gasteruption > Gasteruption jaculator. Next base: position 6,956,040 of record OX463773.1, on the reverse strand, counting down.
CCTGCAACTCGGCGACGACAATTGTTTACATAAAATTAACGCGGCGTCAAAATTTCCGCTGCGACGTAGTGAAAATTGCTGAAAAAAAAATGGACGAAAATCATAAAAATCGGGAGTTGGCAAATTATAAATTGCAAAGTGTTGAAAAAAAAAATATATTTCTTGGTCAAACGCTTTCCTTTCCTTTCTTGCTCTTTAGAAAATAATAAAAATCGAAAATTGCTGAAAACAAAATTGACGGAAATCATGACAATCGAGAGATTGCAAATTGTCAATTGCAAAGTATTGAAAAAAAAAAGTATTTCTCAGTCACACGCTTTCCTTTCATTTCTTTCTCCTTAGAAAATAATAAAAATCGGAACAACTCCACTTTTCTATTTTTTCCCCCTTTTTTTTCAATAATTTTCTCTTCTCGCGTGATGCTGAAACTCGTTTGCGAGATAAAAAGTGCCATTTACTTTTGCGAAGTCGAACGATGTCATAGGTGATCCATTTAACACCCATAGATGAACTTAACGAGACTCGCACGGTAACTGTAAATGTTGGTGGGAAAAAAGAAAACTACAATAACAAGTTTACAATGATTTAATGGCCTTTAAAAAAGAGTGATAAGAAGCGAACGTAAATCTTTAACGACTCAGTGTTTATGGCCAAACTTCGATTAGACACATTTCATTAATCGACTCTAGCGGTTCAATAGCTTGCTTGAAAATGCATTTTGTCATAATCTTAATCTTTTTTGGTGCCAAAAATTTTTATTAAAATTGTAACTTGGTGCCAAAAGTCGTAATTAAAATTGTAATTTGGTGCCAAAAATCATAATTTTTGCTTCGAATTTCTTGTCTCGCTTGAAGAAGAAATTGAAACATTTTCGACAGTCAAGTATTACCGGCGCCAGAAAGGATAAAAAGCTGAGCCACATTGAGATCACGAATCGCGTTGCTCCAATTATTCCCTAATAATGTTTGCTTGCATTGGACCATTACTCGAACCATTAATTTGCCATGAAACAAAACTAAATTTCCTGTCAGTATATTTCCAAAGCAACCAAAGCCACGGTTTCCCATTGATTTTTCCGAAAAAAAAATTTCAATTTTGAAAATTGTTACAAAGAAAATTCAGCATCCGGCTGTGACGTCAGATAATGCAACCAATTGCATGACAAAATTATAGCGCTTATTATTTTTTTAATGGAAATTTGTGCATCTTAAAAAATGCCGAGTAACTTTTTTCTACTTTTGCGCATAATTTTAATATTTTTTTTGCCCAGGGCGCATCTTTATTATTTCCCCAGCGATTTTTATAAACCTTGTCTCCATGAAGTCGTCGCTTTGGTTGCTCGATATCTGACCGGTGCAATCACCAAACCCTCAGATACTGGTAATCCTTTGAATGCACAAAAGATAAGCAAACGAAGGTCTTTATGCATCAAACTCTTTAGCGAACTTCGGTCGATGCATGTTTAGAAACTTTAGGGAGGAATGGCTTTTGAAAAGTTCAACTTTTTTTGTGTAGTCTCTATATACAATTCCAGTTGATCACCTTACGGAAGCGAACAGTTAATTATCTTAACGAAAAAACAAAATAAATAAGCGAATGATTTATGCATATTGTTTTTTGTCCCATACAGATGTAAATTGGACCAAGCTGCTCTCAAATTCTTATTTTTTATTGACCTGGTTAATGTTCCTTTTTGATACTCTATCCGTTTTCTACCATTTTTTGAATAAATCGACCCGTTTATGGGACATCATAAAATCTTTGCAAGAAGAATGATAAAAGTTAGTTGCTTATCCAGCTTCTCTGAGTAATGACTGCCAAATTTGTTGAAATCGGATTGGCAATAAATTTGTGGGTGTAGGGTAGCGGTCCCTATTTGTGTGCTTGTCCCAATCAACGAGCCTCTATATTTAAATTAAGTCATAGAGGGAAACGAGTAAAAATAATAAACGGAATATTTTGTTTATTCAAGTGAAACTACTAATATAAATCTGTATAAAATACTTTAGAATTTTTTAAATTATTATAGTCTTATTTATATTTTTCTAAAATTCAAAATCATGATTTTGACAATTTTTTTGAACTTTTTTGTTCAAAACGTTAAGAAATGGTCATGATTTGTAAGAGTATGAATTGAATAATAATGTGATTTACAGCAACTAAAATGTACGAGTCCACAAACTGGGGCAATATATTTAATAAACATTGGAGGGGCACAAAAATGGGGACAACGATTTCGTTTTTAATAATAATCAAGGCTCATTAAAAAGTGAATATTTTTTGCCGTTTATGAATCCATTTCAAAAAGACAAGTTCAAAGAACCGTCATAAATTTGGAACGGATGAAATTGGTGACAGAGGACTGGGTATTTGCTTCATAAAAAAAGCATCTTGTATACCAGCACACACTAATCGGGACAGTTACCCTACTTAGGTGGAATGTAGCATGTGAAGTAGATATTTGAATTGACATACGACGCTAATATATATATATATATATATATATAATACATATGAAAGCGGCTTCAGCATAAACAATTGATTGTAATAGCAAATATTATACAAATCCAAAGGAACGGAGTCTCGTCTAATAACTAATTAGCCTATTATTCACGTGAAACTGCCTACATTAATCAGCTTAATGTAACTTTGGGAACGTGTTAGCTGTAAAATTGTGTCGCCAAACGAATCGACTGAATGTGTAGTCTGTATCGTACTCATGTTTTGCGTTTTCAAAAATTCCTTCAAACTTTTGCTAACCCTTGACACATTTGCAAATTTTCACGTAAATCTACGTAATCGCATATTTTTTTTACTCTGGATTTTTAACTGAAAATTTATTCCTATTTTTAAGGGGCATTTTGTTGCAAATTGAAAACAGGACTCATGTACGGACAAAAATATTGTTGATTTAGGAAAAAAATTATTACAAAAAATCTATTTTATATAATTTTGTTACTGAATGGCGTCATTGGCGAAATTCCTTAAATAAATTAATTGTTGTGGCATCAATTTTAATATTTTTCAATTAGGCTAATTTAATTTAAATCCAGGGAATTTTTGTCCATTGTGCCTCAAAAACAAAATTTAGGGAATATTAATTTCAAAGTTTCCTTATTTTAAATCATTCTCAATGAAAAAAGGGAATTTCTAAAATTGCAAGTGCGTTGAGAAAAAAAAAAAGTGAGCGGATCTTTGAAGACCCAAAAATATAAGAAATGTGTTGCTGTGTCTGCGTGAAATTCTAGTATGCAATGAAGTACATTTCCAATTCAGGTATTCACTTCATTAAATATTCGTCCTGTCGAGGAAGACGTAACTCCAATAACATTACCTGTATGATTTCTAACAGGATAAGGGTGGAACACATGGAAAGACAGCTTGCCAATTTAACTGGTCTGGTTCAAAAGGCTTTAACTCACGCTCCACATACGGGTTCTTCGCCAAGGGATTATTTACAAGTCCCTGCAGGACGAGATCCTTACACGAGAAGCGCAGGTACTTTCATCAATTCATTTGTCCTTCTTTTGCCTAACTGCATTTTTTTTTTATTAATTGTAGTACTAACGACAACATTTCAAATCGTTGCGATTGAATCCCTAATGGAAAAAAAAAAGAGATAACGTGTATAAATATGAGATTTCTGCATCCGCTAGAAAATGTAGTTTTTAGAAGCATTAAAAGTTGACTGACTGGTCGTTCTTAAAATCATTTTTTCATTTTTGTACTTGTTCTTTTGTCGGAGGAGAAAGAGAGACATTTTTTGGATTCTCCCTATTTTTCATTTTCTTTTTAAATTATTACCAAAAATGTACAATATAAAAAAAAATATTTATGCATAATATAACAATAATGGATTCTTCTAAAAATGGACTTAAAATAGATTAGCAATTTGTAAAAGCGTGAATACAGAATTTTGAAAAGTCAAAATGATTGAAATTGAAATTCCTGATTTTCTTGAAAATAGCATACTCTTTCTTGAAAATAGTTTTAATTTAGAATTACCTTCCAAGCATTCGGAATTTCCTTGTAATTGAAAAAAATGTATATAAAAATAATATGTATAAAAAATATGTAAGTAATTTCGAAAAATCAAAATGATTGAACTTGAAATTCTTAAAAATAGCATTCTTTTTCTTGAAAATAGTTTTAATCGAGAATTGCTTTTCAAGCATTTGAAATTTTTTTGCAATTAAAAGAAAAATATATCAAAACAATATATACATAAAATATACGAATAGTTTTGAAATTTAAGAACGACCATGACAGTCTTAGACAACTATAAAAAATTACTATTGATTTCGACTATAGAATTACAGCGAATACGTTGTTTTGCCACAATACCATCACTTCCACTTTAATTAAATTCGAAATACAATATATTTTCCCCGCTTTTGGGGAGAAAACTCTTCATTGCGAGACAAAATTTTCCAAAAAAGGGAGAAGCTTCTGTATGAAAGTTTCGCCTCGTTGGCTTCCATGTATGAAAATTTCATAACTGTGGCGTCACGTCACTTTAAAGAAACCCAACAACGGAATATGAGATGCAAGAAACGTTTATCATGAAATAATTTATCAAGTTGAAGGAGACGAATTTCTTCTTTGTGCTAACAGCGTATTCCGAAATCGAACTTTCTCTCTTTAGAGCTAGAATCCTTTAGAAATTTAGAATTTTGGATTCTTTAGAGAAACGTAGTAAACGCTTCTATCGGGCGGAGTCTCCTTTGAAACTGTTCCGTCCAACATCTTTTCAAATAGTTCAAATAAAACAACCGTTTCCATTCAATAAGTTACCGAGTGATAATTCAAACTAATTTTAATACTGATTCCACTAACTAACGAAGTGTAATTACTAATGACGCTTTCAAATAGTGCTCTTTAGGTTCAAAAAAATTACGAGATATGTGTCACAAAGGAAATTATACAAAAAAAAAATAAACAGGAGCAAATAATTTCAGTTTAAAACGATTTCAAACAAAATGCAATTGCATGTATCTCGTAAGTCTACAACTAGCGTTTACTTCTAACTTTACTGGCTAATTTTTCCCTGAGCCATGCAAGGGTTTTGCAATTTTTCCCGTTTCTTCAGATTTCCACAATCTGTAGAAAAAATTACAGCCATAGAAAGTACACCAAAAAAAAAATTCAAGGCATTAATAATTTAATTTCTAATTAACCCAATCATGAAATTAGTTGAAATAACAATAAATGTAGTTAAAATTACTAGAAATATATGGTAGTTGCGTTATTGAACTACAAAAATTTTTAGAATTACTGTAAATTTCCATAATCTCGAAAATAGGTAATTATAATGAGAAAAACCCTTGCATGGCTCTTGGTTGCGAATTTCCATCATTTCCCTGCTGTAAAACTGCTTTATTATTCCGACTAATGCACACCAGGCGCCGGGGATGAGTTCGACAAACACTCTAGCTCCAGCTCTGCCTCACTGCCAGGTGTGTCTTTCAACTCTATAAGAAATGCTCTAAAAAAAAAAAAGTACTTTCGAGACAAACTTTTCAATACTTTCTTTCTTTCTGTCTCATTGTCAGTCCCTCGTTTTTATTTCGTAATTGGATTCACATTCCAAGCTAAAGTTAACCAAGTACTAATTCTTTTTTTTTTTTAAAGAAAATTAACAAACTAGAAATTCCCGTTTTTTTTTACATACCCCTACTCTTCTCGAAAAACCTTTCAAGTATGTCCAAAATGTTCTTACAGATGACTCGTACGCAAGGACTGACGCTAAACCACCAAAATTATGCAAAGGTGTGGGTTTGAAGTGTATTTCTGTCAATTTGTTACTCCCTTTTTTTTTATTATCAAATAGGTACCATTTGGGTACCGTTCTTTGTTATTGTCGTTCTTCTCTTTGCATGATTTTTTTATTCACGTGCTTTTTCGAATTTTATTTTGCTGAATTTGTCATCTTGGGAATACCGTCAAATTTGCAAACTTTGAGAATTTTTTTTGGAATTGGAGTTATTTACTTATATAAATATATATAAATATAAGTTATATAGGTACCTAAAAAATTAAGTTGACCACGTTAAGAAGTCGAAATTTGGAGAATTGAAAAAAATAGGTAAAAAGAGAGATTAAAAAAAAAATTATAACTTTAAACCTAAACTCCTAATTTCGTTAAAAATGTTTAATTTTACATTTATAGAATTTCATAATTTTCTAAATGTTAAATATCAAATTGAAATCACTTAAGTTTGTACATGACCGCGAATTGACGCAAAAAGTATGCGCATTTGCAAACTTTGAGAATTTTTTTCTAAGTTGGAGTTATTTATTCATATAAATATAGATGTAAGTATACAATATAAGTTGTATACCTAAAAAATTAAGTTAACTATGTTAAAAATTTGAAATTTTGAAAAAATAGAAAAAGGGTGATTTTACAAAAAAATTCATAACATTTACATATTAAGGCCTCAAAATTTGTGGAATCTATGGTCTTGGGTTGCATAGGCTGCCAGTGTGCCGAGTAAAGAACTTACCAAAATCACCCCAAAATACTCAGAAAGTCGTTAAAAAAATTCCCAAATTATGCAATAACGGATATTTTCCTTCAACGATGCTTCTTTTAATTTGTGTTGCTACTTCAATTTCTGGTAAAAATTCCCCCATATTCTTTAGCTTCTTCCAATCATCACTAATTTGACTCTAAGCTGCACTTAGTCCCTAAGCTCTACTTCAAATATATGCAGCACCATTTTTTCAATGTTGTCGATGTTGTACGTTTACAGTGAGATGTATTTAGATAAAAATTACTTGAAAAAAAAAAATAAAAAACATTCCTGATAAAAATATATTCCAGACAAGTCGGTGTCTTTCGAAAAGTCAGTGTCCTTCAGCGACGAGCCACCAGACATGAACTCCCCAAAACAACACTCCCCTCAACATGCAGGTAATAACTAGAAAGAGTCTCTCACCTGACTTTTGCTCAAATTTGAAATTCTCTAAGCCATGGATTGATAATTCGCGTCCGTTTTCTTCCCCAAAATGCAAAACTCCTGGAAACTAAAGTATAACGGCAGCTTTCTGAATGCGAGCGACGTTTTTTTCAAAATGCATTTTTTTCAAAAGGTTCCCTGAAGTTTCCTGCAGCCTCAAAACCATTTTCAGTCGGAGTCGCGGGAGAAAAGGGAATTAATGAAATTAATTACGACAGGAGACACCCCTCAAAGAATTCTATGCAGGCGTGGGGAATTGCAATTAAAGATGAATATGCATCGAACCTTTTTTTTTATCATACTTTTATAGAATTCTATGGGTGCTTCTGACGACTTTTCCTGAATAGCTCATTGCTAAAACAAATACGTACTTTGCTAATAATTGTAGGAGAGAAATTCAATCTTGGTGAAGTTTAATTAAAAATGAAAGAAAACTATTTTTCTTACTTTTTAAGAACACTGACTTCTCTTCCTTTAGTGAAAAAACAGAAACTTTTGGAAAAAAACGTCGCTTAATGATTCCGAAAAATGAAAATTCTAATCTTCTCTCGCCAAACTATTGCTCCTAAATAAAAACTTCTCGCGAAGAGATATCTTCAAACTAACGAAAAATTGACCGAATGTCTGCTGAGTCGGAAACCTCGTTTGCCTTTCGTCCACTTTGACTATGATGTAACGTTACCTCTTCTACTAATCAAAGCTCTGATCTAACACCCTTTTGATATGATTGTGCAACGCTTCCACGATTTAGCGGATACAAAACCTACGAAACCAGCGATCAAATCCTCAACATTACCGAGGATGTCTTCGCAAGGTAAAGTATCCTTCTTGTAAAGCGTATCCTCCAACTTCGCTCCTCTCAATTTCCATCTTAATAATTTGCCATCATCTTGAGTGCTTCTGTTGTCCATTGAAAAATTTGCCAACGATAAAAAAAAATTAAATTCGATTTAATTCTATTCGCGGATTACATTGAATTATATTGAACATTGATATTGACATTGAACAATGTCAATATTGACACAATATTGACACAATATTAGTACAATATTGATGCAATATTGACATTGATTGTTTTATTAATTGTATCACCATATTACACCTAGGACTTAATATATTCTAAAAAAAATTTTTTTTAAAAAGAGGCGATAAAGAAACGAAAAAAAAAATGAAATTGGAATTAATTCTATTCGTGGATTATGTTGAATTATATTGAACATTGACATTGACGTTGAACAATCTTAATATTGACACAATATTGACGCAATATTGACACAATATTAGTACAATAATGATGCAATATTAGTACAATATTGATGCAATATTGACACAATATTGACATTGATTATTTTATTAATTGAATCACCATATTACGCCTAGGACTTAATATTACTAAAAAAAATTTTTTTTTTTTAAAGGCGATAAAGATACCTAATAATTGTCTACCTAGTAATAAGTCCTACGAAAAACGTCTTATTAAAGTAATTTTAATTATCATTGCAGAAAGGGACAGCAGGCATAAGCCGACGCCACCACCGAAACCAGCTGCCCTGGCGGCCGGTCAATACGTGTACAGGGATTTGGCGCTAACGCCTGAAATGTATAATCAATTAAGAGGTTTGCAGAAGAAAGCGAAGGATTTGAGACAGGAAGTTCGAAATTTAAGGCGAATGTCTCAAACCCAAGCTCACACCGTCAGGGAGACTATCAGAGACACTTTTATCACTATTAGGTAAGAATCAGGATTTTCATTATTTCTGTGTCGGTGATGAATCTCCGTTCCCTCCCTTGCTCGTTAATCGTTATATAAATGAAACGTCCAGTCAATGTTCGGCTTTAATTGATTTTTAAAGCGAACGAGAGTTATATGAGTAACTGAATCTATAGAACTATCAACTATGCGATGGGATAAAATGCAATTAAAGCCGAATGATAAATTGTCTGACCGAGCCAGGCATGGGATTTTGTGAGAATGATCTAGAAAAGTAACGAAAATAGCAATAGGAATAATTATAATAATTATTATAAATAATAGTATTATAATATTTTTATAATATAATTGTAATAATTTGTAATTATTAAAATTATTATTACTAGTAGGCATAATAATAAGTAAAAATAGTTCCTATTATTGTTGCGCGCCAAATTTCAGTCTTTGGAAAAAATAAATTTGAGAAAATTGTGAAAAATCATTCTGTTCATTACTTGCAGAGCGATGCTTCTCTCCGGTGGCGATGCAGCCTGGGCTGCAGGTGATGCGGAAAAAATTCGACTGAGCCGCGAAGAAGACCTCTACAAGCAAGAAATGATAAGGCTGGAGAAAGATCTTACGTGAGTTCACAGAAATTTTTGTTCCAGTTTTCCATTTGGCGTCATTATTATTCGGCAAATTTTATGAAAATGGAATAGAAAATGTTAAAACAAGAAGTTGCTTATTCGCGAACAATACATTTGCAAGACTCTTATTTAATAGCCTCAAATTTGTCTGAGAGAGTTAATCCAATTATTGTAAATTAGTCTTTAGAGGGTGGATCAGCAGGTGGGTTTTCGAAATCCAAGAAAATTAATAGAAAATGTCTAACGAGTATTTTTTTTAATTTTATAGCGAGCTAGAAAGCACCGTGGAGGAATTAAGAGGTAATGTGATCAATCGAAAAACTCGTGTCAACATGTCCGACGTTGAGAATATGGCTCTGATATTGAGTAAATCAAGGTAAAAATCCCACAATTTTTTATAGAATTAATTTCGATGCCACTCTTTAATATTTATTAATCGTCCGCTTCGGGGAGGAAAAGTCTCGACTCAAACACTAACATTGCGTTCCTTCTTTTTTTAATTAGTAAAACAGTAGCGGACCTCAAAGTACGGTTTCCAAGTCTTCAAGAAGGTATGAAAGGTCTTCTGAGTTCGGAAATGGAGAAAGTTGTACGCGAGGAAAAGTTCCTTAAAGAAGAACCCGAGAGACTGGAATCAGCATTGAGACGTTGCAAAAAATTAACTGGCACCCTCGTCACGCTTAAACGGTATAACCACCTTTTTTCACCATTTTTTTAATTGGTAATAAATAATACTAAAGAATTAAAACTGCTATAGCTGAAAAAAAATTAACCAAAGGTCATATTGGGATTGCCAAAAGTTTGGTACAACTCGTAATTAATTAATTAATTAATATTTAATCTGGACAGTCATCATCGTCGAAAGGTGATTCATCGCTCGAGCCTTCCTTGCTGTTGAAATTCTGTTGCCCATTTCGAGGGACCTATCGATAAATTTTGCTTCGACAAAAGTAAAATAATTTCTAAAATCTGGAATTGTTCGCTTCCAGCTTGGCTTCGGTGCAAGAGCAGCGATTACCAAACGCAGCGAGCGTAGAGGCAGAAGAAACACCACCGATAACACCAACTTCTGCTCAACACTCCAAGGTAATAACACCAGTTAACCACCTTGCTTCTTTTTCTATTAGAAACCCCCCCAAAAAAAAGAAAAATCCTACGACTTTAATCTCCCTCGGAAGAAAACAGATACCATGGATTTTCTTTCCTAAGCTCTAATAATCCCTTGCATGATACATTTTTTATTTCTTTCGCCCTTCCTCCGACAACTTGCTTGGATGATGACGCTCGTTAAAAGATAATAATTAATAAGAGAAAAAAAAAGAGATCGAAAACGGGATAAGAGTCTCAATCTTACTTGTCGAAGAAAGCACGGGAAAGGAAAATACGACAAATAATTATAAGAAAAGGAATAAGTCCCAATTAAGTATTTCAGTATTAATTTCATGCAAGGAAATAGGAGGATCCACGTTCAGTTTACTTCACAAGATATAATTATTACTGTAATCTGAGTAGAAAATTCAGTAAAACGCCTCCTTATATGATCTCTCACAAAAGTAGTTTTGGCCACGGAGTGGATTTGTTGTGTGCTTAATTAGTATCATTATGTACCTGCAGCGTAAAAGTCAAAGGTGTATTATCGTGAAGTAATCTGACAGTCGCTTTAATTTTATTATTATCTACTTCCCCATATTTCTTCTCTTCACATCGCTAAACGCATGCAACAAATATCAATAGAAATATATATACTTTTATATATATATATTTGTATATCGACATTATATATATATATATCACACTGACCTATCAATTAAGTATTTGCGCAGCTCTTGTTTTATTTTCACGAAAAAAACTGTATCTTTGTCTTTAAGAGTACTCTCGTTGTTGAAATTATTATATATTTGCTTTATCAGTATCATCAAAGTTTGTCAACAATTCAAAAGAAGATGTATGTGGCGCCGTAATTTAGAAACAACATGTAGAGCTACTGGTATTTCTGTCTGGCTGTTAAAAAAAAAATGAAAGCTTGCGCGAAAGGTAATAAACAAATAAAATGGGTAATTTGAGGAACTGTGTATTTTTTCCAAGCTTATTCTGAAACATATTCGTGTCGAAAAACTCGAAACTCTTTGTTCTAAGTGCAAGTAAAGTTAACCTAAAAATTGTTGAATGTAAATGGGAACTCCATTAATTTTGATTTTGCAGCACAATCAATCGAGATTTAGCAGTAGCAGTTGAGTTAATTTACAATTTCATTTAGTTAGTGATTTATCATTCAATTTCAGGGACACGAATGACAAATTGCTGAAATTAATTGCTACTATTTTGATTCGAATTCCCAATGTGCTTTTTCGAAACCAAGAAAATCATTATTTATTTGGTTTTTCAAAAACCTCACATTGGTTGTTGAAAATATAGTGCATCGAGTTCTTAATATTTATTATTTTGTTTAATTGCACTTGGTCGCCTTGATTACCTTTAGAATGATTAATTAACATTTGAACCTTAAGGAGTGTTTTTTTTTTGTAATTTGTTTATCAAAGAAATTAAGAACGGCATTTTTTTATCAACAGCTAGACAGAATGAGCCTCGAAATTCTGGAGATACACAAAATTCACAATTGGCATAGTTTTGGTGTACAGTTTTCTTCCAGCAGCAGTAACGAATTCATTAACCTATCATTTATAATAATTCAACATCAACGAATCATGAATCTATCAATCATCATCTCGCTGACGAATCATTGGCGTGTATGCTTTCGGAAGAATTTCAAGAAACGTCAAAATAAGGACTTGAAAAGGGCGAACTATTCGCTACCGAAAGCCAAAATGTACATCATTATTTTTTGATTCTCTTCATCTTTTTCGTTGAAGCACTTTTCTCATAGATCGAATACATCATCACAAACATGAAATCTGATGTAAACCTTATTTAGATTTAAAGATGATCCTCTCTTTTCTTTTTATATTATCCCTCACTTTTACCATCAAACCGGGCACTCCAAATAAGGAATATTTTTGCAGGTCGTAGATATTAGAAGGAGAAAACAAATATATGGGTAATCTTGCAGTCGTAGTTTAGACGCAGTAATTTCAAATGAACAAAAGTATTGTTTGGACTCCCTTTCCAAAAAGAAAATGTCCCGTGCAAGCAAGGGAACGAATAATACTTTTCCTTCTTTTTCATTAAAACATTTGTACGGGAATTAGGTAAACGTTGGGTGCGCCGAGAGGAAAAATGGTTCGAATCTATAATTCTCAGGACATTTTCATTCCCAATATCTTGACAATAGTGGGGTCATGCTGCGAACCCGAGTTAGCAGCTGGAATTTATTAGGCATAATGGATTTCCGGAATCCCAGAGGGATTTCAAAAGAATGCCAGTAATGATCGACCCGAATAGTCAAACACAGCTTCTCTCCGATTTGCCAGCAATGTGGAAGCAATAGAACGGAAATCACGAGCATGCATGTTCCACTATTGTGATATCATTTGGCAAATTAGACGGAGTCGTATTTGAATATTTGAGGAGCTTCAACATTAGTGAAAGTTCATTTCGTAGCAAAACCCCTTCGCTACTTACATGTAATCGATAACCAGGAACCTTAAATATAGTGTTTAAAAGAAAACAGATTTTTTTATTCGATACCAAATTTTGTATAAATGCTAAAATTTTTCTTTTATATTAAAAACTTGAATTTTGAAAAATGCTTTGCTTTTGCTGATGTCAACAAAATAATTGAGAAAAAATAACTAGAGTAATTTGAAATTACAATATCAAAATCTATATTTCCAAAATTATATTATACGTCCCAAGTATTAGAAAAAAAATTTCAAATGGTAATAACAATTTTCTATTGCAAAAATCAGTATCATGATATTTCCTCTTGGCGTACAAATTTTCAAAACTATAGTATAGTATTTGGGGTAGGGAAAGACCGAAGCTGAAGATTACATTCTTTTTACATGTTTCTCGAACAAATCACAAAAATTGGAATCTTCAGCTTCAACGAATAATGCAAAAGAGATCCCATTTTTGTTTAAATGTAGAAACAAGAATTCTCCATTCCTTAAGAAAGAGAATTTCCCTCTATCCCCGGAAATCCCAAAATTCCAATTTCGATATTCCATATATCGATATGATAACCATGAATATACATAAAACTGGATGTTGGAATATTCCCTGCAATTATGTGTCTTAATGGACCCCCAAAAGCAAACCAGAAACCTTTTCAATGTTTGTTGTTTCCCGATAGAATAGTTTTAAATTTAGTTTATGATTTAACAAAACATGAAAAATTTGTTAAATCATTTTGTGTTAGTTGTGAAAAGGTTTAAGTAAACGAGAAAAAGGGACAAATATTTTTTAAAGAAAAAAAAAAATTTTTGTTTGTCCCTGAAAGGGAAGATAAAGGTAAATATTAATAATAAGAATGTGTTGAGATTTAACGTCATCATCATCATTATTATTATTATGATAAATTGACATTATTAATCAAAACGCATAGAGAAGAAAAATATAGTTGCTGTAATTATACGTACTATATTAATTGTACAGTAATTTCCACTTGTAATCATTTGACAAATTATTTCTTGATCTCACAAATGGGAACTTGATACCTCAGATGTGAGTTTTCATGGGAATTGAATTCAAAAATGGAATATATTTCTTTTATCAAATTTTTTACAATTGCTATATCGCATTTTTTCTCGATGCAATGCATTAATAATGTTAATATCGAATTCCTGCCAAAAGGGAAACCATAAAAAATGCATTTCCGTTTTGGCGAAAGAGGGAAAGGAAGGGAGACATTGTTGAACATCCAAATCATGATCCGATTTTTAGGCAAATAAGAAAATGAAGGAAATAAGTAGGTAGGAACTGGTTTTGTTGAAACGAAGAACTACTTGCTACTTTGACAACAAAAGAGGACTTTGTCATTGAAAAGAATAAAAACGAGCCATATTTGGAAGTAACTTTACGACATAAAATGCTAAATATCAATGAACTTCTATTTTTTTTTAATTACGTATAAATTAATTAAATAATGCCTAATAGATAATACGTGAAATTTGTTTGAACGTTTCTGTGAATTTTTGTAGTATGGCTGGAAGTGGAGTACTAACTTCAAGGAGGCCATACAGACCAGTCACGAGTAAACTTTTTTCACTAATTCATATGTTAATTCATTATATTATATTACTATATTATTACTCTTTACTGTTTATATATTTATATATATACTTTTTTATCGTTCAATATGCCTTTCATGAATCATTCAGAATCATCGTCAATCATCAGACCCAAGTCAATTTGTCGAATGAATTCTTTGCTGGCCAACTTTATCTTCATTCAATTTACGTTTGTTTTACTTATTCGCTCTTGTTATTACCACAAATGAGATTAAGAGACTAATTAAATTCATTAATAAATAATGCAGCCAACAGAAATAATCCATTGGCAGAGACTCTTGGGTCACACAGTTATTGATGAAAATTCTCTCTAAAACACAAGTCATACTTTTGATACTTACATATATTTATTATCTCTTCCACTTTTTTTCATTCGTGCTTGTTCTCAATTAATTTTCCTTCATGCAAAAGTTACTTCTCAGTTATGTGCGATTACTTTATTCGCTCTGCTATCAACAAATACTTTTCTTATGTAAATCAAGGCGTTACAAAATGACTGTTGCTTTGTAGAAGCCAACCTTTGGCTTTTTTCTCTTCCTCGCAAAGGAATCATTGGAGATAAAAATAATTGTCCGAGTACCTTAAAGTTGTAAATAGTCTCTACACCTTCTTGAATAATTTATGATGAATATAATAAAAAAAAAATACCAGTCATTGTAAAAAGGGAAAATTCTATTGAAAAGCAACAGTCGTACTGAAACCCCTTTTTTTCTTCAACTTTTATTATGTGCATACATAAAATTTTGAGAAGCATTGATTAGTACATTCAAACTTGTTGCACACCGTTCTCAAGTTTAACGTATGAGCAATATATTAATATATATATATATTATATATCTACCTTTTTGTCGAAATTCTACCTCTTTGCCAAGTTTATTACCACACCGTTAATTTCATTGTTTTTTGTGATACTCTTTTTGGTCTTCGACCTTCGTTATGATTCCTCTTTTATTGCATTCTATGATTGATTAATTACGTGTTTAATTCTATTAATATCATTAAGTTCCATTTCTTTTTATATTGCTGCAACCATGTCAAGTTTTGTTATTTCTTGAAAATTATAATACTATGATGGAAGAAAAAGGAATTTATCTTTTTCTTTATGTTTGGTTCCAACTTTACTATTTTTTTTTCCATCGAATGGTATTTTGCGGATGAAAAAAGAAAGTGTAGTTTTTCAACTCAGTTTTCCCAAATTCACGGATGTTTTTATTTTTCTAAATTTCGCAAAAATTTAGGAAAAAAATTAAAAGTTAAAAGATCAAGTGGAAGAACTTTTTTTTATGCATTTAAGAACTTTTACCAAAATTCTAGAATTTTTTGTGCGAAGCATTAACAGATATTCGAGTAGGATTAATGTTTTCTTAATTTTTTTAAATCTTCTAATATTTATTCTCTATTTTTTGAATTACCAAATTCCAAAAAAGAAATTAGCTCTATATTTTTGGGAAACTTCCGTTTTTTAAATAAAAATATTTAGAAAATCCCGCAAAGTATCGATCGACCCGTTAAAAAAATGTAATGCAATATAAAGTGGAAAAAAGCAGTTGGAAAAAATGAGACAAAAATGAAAGGAAGAAAATGCAAATATTTAGTAGTGGTTATAATAATAATAATAATAATGAATACCTCGTCACATAAAACACATGCTCCAATCCACTTCTTATAGTAAGGTATTAAACATGATATAACTATATTATGAAATGTTACAATCTCGATCTTCAAAGGTTTACATTGGATTTCTTCCAAGCTTGCGTTAGAAATTGTTATTGTTACGAATTACGGTCAGAAAGAAATATTAGAAAATCGGTGAATCTGAACACCACAACTATGTACTTTTGAAATCCTCGATCCTTTCTGTACTCTGTATCTCTGTGGAAACCTCGCCGGTGATTACAAATTGACATTGTTCGACATGTTAATGATTTATGTCATTTATCCGATTATTCGTTAGTTGGGTGACTCGAAGAAGAAATTTCATCGTTTTTTAACAGAATCAAAAGAGAATAAAAAAATTGACAAATATTAGTTAATCCAAAAATGGATCAAATAAATCCAGTATTTCCAAAACTGAGAATTTTTCTATAAACGGTAAAAATTAAAAGAAAATTCAATCAGAGCGAAAATTCCGAAAGGTTGAAGCTTTTCCAGAAAAAGTAGAAATTTTCCAAACTTCTTTATAACGCGGATATTTTCAAGCTCTAAACGTTCCTACAATTTTTTCTAGTAAAATTGAAATTGAAATTTCGTCTAGAAAAAATTGTTGAATATTTTGGCAAACTGAAATAATGAAATCAACAAATGAAAAAAACGATGACATTTCGCTTCGAAAATTACACCCTTCTTCTAAACTCTTGTTTCATATTTTTATTTTCAATACTTAATTATTGCACTAATACAAAAAAAGAGACTGTAGAATTTTAATGAACCAACGTCGTGTGATTTACTGAATCTGGAACCATTTTCACTTCATTCTGTTCTTTTTTAGGCTTCTTATCTTTTATTACTATTACTACTTTTGTTACTTGTTCTATCTTTGCCTCAGTATTTGTATCATCACGTACACGTTCTTTTTACATAATTTAACATTTGACATTTGGAGTACAAATTTTCCGTATAATTTTCCTGTTGAGAATTTTCAATTCCGTGATGACTCTTGTTGCTCCTGTCTTTTTTTTTGAACTTTCTATAATTTCATTGCTCTCGTAACTTCGTATCTCATTTGTATCCTTTGGGAACTTGTTGAATTTCTACAATTTCTGCAACTTTTGTCTTAGAATCTACTTCCTTTGGAGTTACTCGAATTTTGCAAAACTATTGAAATCTTTTCAGTTGCATTGATACTACATATTACCTTTTTTCTCTCTAATTCCATTACTACTGCCTTACTATAAGGATTGGATTGAAGGTTTTGTCTGTGTCTTGTTTTTTTCGCCAATTATTTTTTTCCATACCTTTATTTCACTTTATTTTTTTATATTTTTTTTTCCCCCCGAGATCTATTGGCAATTAGACCACGTGTATTTCTCAGCATGCATGATTCTGACATGGTACGACATTTCGTGAGTTACTTTGTTCTGCATGGTGGCACGTATTGCGTGTTTGTCGTAGGTGGATGTACAATAGTTGTTACTGCACGCACAAATTTCGTCTACTTTTTTACCTCTCGATTAAGTATAGTGAGATAAAAGGATCAGTTTCTATTGGAAATCGCGCCGCAAGATAAATTCTTGCGCGTGTCTAGTTACAAAAAAAGATTACTACATCATTAATCAAGCAATTCAGAGGTAATTAATGATGATACTATTAATTGATAAATTTCCCGAGCAATGATACTTCTTCCAGAAGAAAAAAAAAGTTATTGTCTTACGCCTAGTGAATTTTTTCTTACAGTAATTCCGGGCTCTTCCAATAGGAAACTCTTCTTTTCCCATCAAATAAGTAATAATGAACTTAAATGAAGCATAAAGGCATAAACCAGTGTCTCCAAAGTGTCATAAATGTCCTCGCGAATGAAGCCAAGCTATAAAAGGCTGCTTTTTATGAAATGGATAAGAATTTCTTTCCGAAAAATACTATTAGCATTTTTTGTATCGCTAAGAAAAATATTAAAAATGAAAACCAAGTAACTACTAATGGCAATAATTGGTGATAACAGTATAATAGTTGACAAGTAGCTGAAAGTAAATCGATATTGTTAAACATTTCTAGTGATAATTTTTCACAAGAAACTTTTTTCAAATTTCACTCTGATAAAAAAATATAGAAAATTTAAAGAAAAATAGAATTAAAAAAATATATATTAAATGGAAATATTAATAATGATAAATAAATAATTAATAATAATGGTAAATAATAGTCTATAGAGTTTTGAGAAATACTTTTTTCAAATACTTTTGTCTTTTCTCCATCTCATAAAAGTTAGGCTTTGCGTCTCCTTAGGAAGAATTTTTTTGGAGAAACTAAAAATTGGAATTTAAATAGGATCCTGAATATCCAGAGTAGAAGTAATTTCTTTGAATTGTTACTAAAAATGGAAATTCCCTTGGTTTCACAGAAATTCAATTTTTCCTCTCAAATTTCAATTTTTGCATTTTTGGAGCTCCAAAAGCAATTATTCGAATTTCAATTTCTCTGTTTGAAATCAATCGAATTCCAATCACAAAAAGAAAATCGAAAGAATTCCTAAAAATGTCATTATTACTTATTCCCAAGAAAGACAGTCACATCCGAACAGAGACTGACAGTAATACTTTTCACGAATGACTGGTGCTAATTTGATGATCAAAGAGGGAACCAAAAACTGGGAGATTCTTCTTTTTTTCGATTTATTTAATTTGACCGTCGATTAATTTTCTTCTCTAATTTTGAATTTTTTGCTTTTTCCTTTGTTTTTTAAGTTGACTAATACCGGACAGCAATCGATGCCAAATGTAAAAGAGCCACAAATGAGTACTGACTTGTAAACATGTACAACATACACAAAAAAATATATATACGTAACCGACTGTTCGCAGGTAACTATCTAACAGTATTGATTACATTTTTGTCGTTGTTGTTATTGTTGTTCTTGATCATAACATTCTTCTTTGTTTGAAATAACGAAAGATAACAATCAATCGTAACAATTTGCACTAATCGTTCCATTGTTACCTCAATCGTTGTCTCAACTTCCTCCATTTTTTTTATGCATGTTTCAATATAAAAAAAATTGCACAATTCGTCTGCATGCTCGTTAATCGAGACAAAATAAAAATCGATGAAAGCTAGAAAATCGTGCGGTTTATGGAATTTCGAATTTTGGTTCCACAAATCGCAGCTTGTAGGACATTCGCTCTAATATCAGGCAAAATATCGCAGTAGACGTTATCCTTAATAACAATTTTTAATATCTGCAGCTTTTTCTTCTAGAGCTTTCACTCTATCGGCGGACCTTCTTGCTTCTCAAACTTTGCTATCTCAAAAAGTAACATCGTATGGACTGCTAAGAGTGAGGAGGGGATACATTTTTGCAAAATGAAAGCAAATCTGTAGAGATTTTTTGAAAAAAAAAGCTCCCAAATGTAGGATTTTATTGTAAATAAGAGAGTCAATCTTCGAAAAAGTAACTTTTTCCTAGGAAAGTCACTAAAAATGGGAAAATGGAGCAGACACTATGTGTGTTTCAATTAATTTTTCAAAATAAAATTAAAGATACATTTCCCCACAATGAAAATAAAATTGTAGAGATTTTTGAAGAAAAAAAAATAGGATTTCCTTGTAAATAAGAGAGTCAGTAACGAGAAAGTAACTTTCCCCCAGGAGAGGTACCAAAAATGGGGAAATGGGCAGGCAGGATGTGTATTTCAATTAATTTTTGCAAAAGACACTTATTATGTCAAATTATAAGTTCTGGATTCTGTTTTAAAATTTCATTTCGATAAGAACAAAATATAGAAAATGAAAAAAAAACAAATTTTTAAAATTAAAAAAAATATATCCTCCAGCTCATAAGACTCTGATTTTTTACTATTACAATTTTCACAGAAAGAATTGTTTCCCCTGAAAGGAGTTCCATTTTTGGGGCTGTAAAGGTAATTATTCAAATTTGGTAATCACCGAAAGGAAACCGTGTTCATCAAACGAGGGAGTTCAGTGGTAGTTAATTAGATCAGCCGACCGACAAACAATTGAGATTGTTAATTACGAGGCTGCGAATATCGACGACGAGTAACAATAAAAATGGTCCTTGCTGGTCCGTCAACTCGTAATGCTTCCAATTGTCCACGATTTTCTGAATGTACAGAAAACCCAGAAATTTTCCAGCAAGATTTTTGTTGGGGCATAAATAATTAAGGTTTGCCACTAGCGGCAATTGCAATTATCTATGCATCGACCCTAAGTTTCTGGACTTACTCTTAGCAGTAAATATGAAATTGTCAATACGATATCGCTACAAAGATATTTCGCCTGACTGCAGTTACTATCTTGTCACTTTCAAAAGGTTCATATAAATATACCATCAAAAGAGCATTGTACAGACAAAGAATTGTAAAAAAGTGAAGTTGTAAGAAGTTTCCTACTGTTATTCCAAAACGTCGCATCCCTTTTGCCAAAAAATGGCCTCCAAAGGCTTTTTTGGACGAAGAAAAAAAATATATATGACACCGAGTACCATTTTTGCTAGTCACAAAACCTAGAGAAATTTTCAATTGCTTTGATCGGCGATGCACCGATGCAATGAAATTCATAAGTACCATTTTTTGGCACTCTATAGCCAAAAAATGGCCTCTAAAGTTTATAACGGACCCTTTTTGGACGAAGAAGCAAAGTATAAGATTCAAAATGATCAAAATCCCATCGAGTACCATTTTTGCTGGTCAGGGCGCCTAAAGAAAATTGCGATTTTCTCGATTAACGATGCACCGGTGCAGTGGACCCTAGCAAAAGTGACTTTAGGAGGCCAATTCCACCTGGAACCTTGTATAAAGCCTCCACCAGCCGGAAAACGTTAGAAAATGTTCTTCTCGCAACTTCACTCGCATTGGAGGGCAAGGGCGATCGAAGGAACTTGTCGCAACTCACTGTTTCACCTGACTTTTCTAATTTGCAACAGACAGCTGCCCCTGTGCCAGCGGAACGCACTGTCGTGGGGTCAACGAGCGTCATCGGGGGAGGGTCCCACTCTGGTGACACATCCACCCCCCATCAGCAGCGTCCGGAGAACGCACTCGACGCTTTGTTAGATGAACTACAGACGTTCTCGAGACCGGCGTCGCAGCTGAGCCAAGTGTCCGGGATGCTACCGAGTCACCCGGCGACTTTGGCGGAACTCGGGCGATCGGTGAGTCAAGTGGTGCAGCAGCAGCAGCAGCAGCGCCCACCCAACATCTCGGACATCGGCAGAAAGGGCAGCGTCGACTCGTCGACGAGCCTGGCGATCATCACCGGCCACTCCAACACCCTTCGCAGGTTGCACTCGTATCCGTCGAGTTCGGATACGGACACGTCACCGCCGATAGCGAGACTCCAGGTGTCCGACGGCGGCAACGTCCCGCTGCAGAAGCCACCGGTACCGGAGAGAAACGCCGAGTTGCTGCAACTGGCGACCGCGAGGCGAGTCCCGCCGCCACCGCCCCCGAGGACGAGCTCCAGGTCGCCCCTGGCTTCGCCCACGAGTCCGCAATTGCCCCCGCGGAACCCAACGGGAACCTTGAGGAGGGGCAGAGCGAACCCGAAGAACGACAGCGGGAAGCCGCCGATGGCCCTTCCGGCGAACGCCACCGGCGAGGAGCAGCAGCAGCAGCAGCAGCAGCTGCAGTTGCAACAGGTCGTCCCGGCCAACAACATCCTGTCGACGAGCAACTCGAGCTCCTGCGAGAGCATCAACTCGCAGGAGGGCCTGCAGAACAAGAAGGAGCGGCAGGAGCAGCTGGAGCAGCGTCACCAGGAGCTGCTGCGCAAGCAGAAGGCCCTGCAGGAGCAGTACGCGAGGTTGCAGCAACTGCAGAGGAACGCGTCGGGCCTGACGACGGTGCCGCCGGCGCCGCCGCATTTACTGAAGAAAACCGGCTCCGAGAGCAACCTTTTGGCGAAAATGGGGCTGGCTTTGAGCACCACCAGTTCCGGGTCGTTGACCAGTTTGACGACGACCACGAAAACGCAGGAACAGACCCTGGGGACGACCACGACGACGACGGCGGCGACGTCGACGACGATGACGACGACGGCGACGTCGACGACGATGATGACCGCGACGACCACCGCGGCGAACAACTCGGTCTCGGCCGCTACCACCGCTCAGACGACAACTAGTAAAATTTATGAAACTGATATTCTGTGACGGACAACTCGGATCTCAAAGGGTTCTTTTGATACCGATCGAATGCAAGGTCCTCCTGCGAGTTAGCGTAGCGGTTAGGACTTTCCCTTGGAAACTTTGTTTTTGACGCTCGGAGAAATGCAAATGGTGCAATTTCGAAGTTTTTCTTGAAGACTCCGATCGAAAGAGTCGACGAGACTGTGGAAAAGTAGAAAAAAGCGCGAGTGCGCTCGATTTTAGCGAAGAAAGGAAATGTTACCTACGGTTATCCAATTTATAAAATAACATTAATTATTGGCATTTATTTATTCTACGCATTATTTATTATTAATTGTGTCTCGATTAAAAAGAAATCCTTTGGAAAATTCAATAATTAACCAAATTTATATTTTTAATGAAATATCAGCAAATCAATTGCTATTTTAAGAAAAAATTCCATTTTCTAGTTTACCATGAACCTATATTTTTTGTTATTTGATATTCGAGTATTGCCAAAAATGAGCGAAAGGCTAACTATGCCGATTTTGAAAAATTTGAAAAGCCCGAATAAAAATGACTATCGGAAACGCCTAAAGGGATTTTATACAGAAAATTGAAAACTGTAATTTAGGACTTTCGATTACCTGTCTTGATTTTCTTTGAAAAACCTTGAATACTCGGATTGTTATTCTCCTACAACGCGTGAATTTAAAAATTTTCGAAAATTCTTGCGAAAAAGTATGAAAACTGTAACCAAAATCTTAAAAATTTGAAAAATACTTCGAACCCTAATTTCGATGATTTTATAAATAATTCTCCATTTGCATTTCCTCGTCGGACTTTATTTTCCAATTTCATCATTGAACGACTGAAAAAAAATAACAGACACTTTCTACTTGATCTGTTGCCATAACGAATTTCGTTTTTAGTTACTTAGGTAAATTCGAGTAAGAGATTAAGGAAACAACAATCTTTTTTAAAAAAATCAACATTTCAAAGATACCAAAAGATACTACAAAGCGATGAGAATATTTGAATGTAAAAAAAGGGACTTCGCAATCTACCCGATTCACTCATTATCTATTAATAAAAATGGAAGGAAAAAAAAAACGATATACCGTGTAGAAATTAGCTAAAACATTGATATAATAGAGAAAAAAGGAACAATTTAGGACATACTTATAAATATAAACCTTACAGTAATTGTAACTTTAAAATCATAACGAATTTAATGAAGCTAATCGGATAAGGTATCGCTCGGTTCTTGGCTGTTATATTTATTAGGTATCCCTCACGGAGCAACAACAGCACGTAATGCATAAATACACTTGAAAGGGGATTTTGTTGGATCTATTTTTCTTCTCGCTTTAGTTGCATCTCTATTTTGTTTTTTGTTTATTCAATTACAAAATCCCGTAATGAATAATTCTCCAATGAACTACTATATCAACTTGCACGATTATTCATGACAAAGATAACAATGATGATAAAAGTACGAAGCAATTCATCATGCGAGACGTTATTCGAACTGCAAAGTACCAAAGTCCTCCCCGAAAGCTTTTTTTTATCTTCCACATCGGTTCCCAATTATGCACAGACATTTTGCCCACGTCGCGATGATGCTTTGCTGCGTATCGATAAACGCTAATTAATTATCAGTTAAATTCCAACTACACAAAGAGAATCGATATTTTATATTTTATATCAGCAACATTTTCCCGTTCAATTTCGTGACGCGAGTCGGATGGATTCAACTAAAACAGAAGCGCGGAATTTTTTAAATAAATTAATTCCCAAAAGCAAAATTTTTCATATGAATACTGTAAATTAACTACGACGGGGAAGCAGTTTTTGGTTACTCCCCTTTTCGTTATTACAACTCCTGGAAGCTATTTCGTAAAATAAATTTCGGGCTGTTAACAAAACACAAGCGAAAATATTGATTATAATATTTTATGTTTTGGATGATAAGCAACCGTTAAAATATTTTTATCCGCCAAATGGGAAAGTGTATTGGTCCATTAGTGGACTGAGCTAGTACCATTTTGCTGCAAACAAGTGAATTTTCCATATTGTTTATTTAGATGTTATAACATTTTGGGATGTTTTTAGAAGGAGATTGTTGAAATTTTGGTGGTTTTGAAATTCGAAAATTAATGAGAAGAGGCAAAATCAAGGAACACTAATTTTGAGATGCGTCAAAAGTGTAAGAATTTTGTTTTAAAAAAAAATTGTTAATTCAGAGGTCACGTCTCTGAGTATCGCCGTGGTTTTTTAATGTAAAAATTTCACGGTATTTCTCAAATTCGAAAAATAGGAGTTACACGAAAAATGAAGAAACGAATTTCGAGTTTTCAGAATTACAAAATTCTCCGTCAACAATTTTTGTGAACGCAAAGTCTTTTGCCACAGAATCTTATAGAATTGCGCTAAAAATCCCATTAAACGCTATAATGAAATTTCATGAGCCTCAATGGGGTTTAATTACGCTTTTGAGTGCGGGCATTTCTATAGGATTCTGTTTTTGACAGGCTGCGTAAGGAAGTACTCAGAGCTCCCCTTTTTTAATCATTCAAAATTATTGTTTATTTCATTCTAAAAAGAATGATAATAATAATGATAATACTAATACTAATAATATTAATATTAATAATAACGCGTCCTAAACGAGGTAAATAAGATTGCAGTTATACAAACCGGAAGAACGTTATCATTAATTTCATAACTGATTTTACAAGTAAAAAGGAAATTCTTTGGAAAAAAACAGGAGAAAAAAGCACTAAGCTCTCGTAATTATTAACGACGTAAGAAGTAAAGAAATTGTTTAGGAATATTTATAATAAATGGTTTCCCGAAGCAGTATTCGTAAATCATTTTTCATACGAAATCACGCTCTTCTTGTACCATTCTATCAATTTACTTCGATTGTGCCAACAAATACAAAAAAAAAGAAATTTTTTTTGTTTTTAATCTGTAAGGAATCTTATATCTATCGACGTTTTTTTTATATACATTAAGAATCAGATGTATTACATTAAGATTCTATTTAGATAATTATATAAATATTATATATATAAATATATATATATACACACACACACACGAGATAAATGATAATGTATACAAATACATGAATGCCATACAAGAGAACAAAAAAAAACGCGAAATCGAAAAAAAAAAAACGGAGAATAGAAATGCAAACGAGTTAATTAATTAATTAATTAAAAAAAAAAACAAAACGACATTGCACGTATTTATGATCGACGACTGAATATATATATTACTGCGGATCTGTTAGGTTTTTTCATATACGTTTTTTCGCGTAAATGCTATATACATATTGAGACATTTATTAATTCGAAGACAAGGGGAGAATCATTGCAAAGGAAAGTTGCTCGTTTTAAAAAAACTTTACGAATGTTATATTCAAGCAACCGCGTGATCGTCGTTTATTATCATGAATTATTATCGGAAGTAATTTTTTCTCCAGACTACGATTACTTTTTTCTATTGCCCAATGGATCTACGTAATTTTTCGTATTTTTTGTATTTATTTATTATTAATGTTCTTTTGGGTGGTAGCAATAAAAAACGGAAGGATAAGTTTTGCGACAATTTTCGTTCTTTTCTCAAGTTTTATCTATGTACATATATATATCAATCTGGAGAAATAATTATATATAGTGAATTTGCAATGAAATTTATATTTGAAAGTAAATGAAAATGAAGAACGTGTGCCAAAAGGGTCATTAAAAATGGACACATGAATATTTAATGAGGCGAAGATGGAAATGAAAAATGAAAGTGTTACTGAAAACTGATACCGGTCAAATTTTTCTGAAATTTCGATTCAAGCATTTTTTTAATCCCAAAAATGGGTATTTCAATGACGTTTCCTGGAAGAAAAATGTATATTGCTTCCGATTGATCTCATGCGATTAGGAATTATCTTATTAGTCAAAATGAATCGAATTCTTTTGGAATATCTCTTTTTGGAACAGAGAAAAATTGTATTGAAATATTTGAAGAAAAGAGGAATGGAAAGATGTGATCGCAATTGTTCAGTTTTCGGTACCGTGGAGTAGAAATGAAATTCTGAAAAATTATATTTACTTAACTCATTGTTTGGATTAGTAGAAAATTTATGAAGAATCAGAGAATCTTATATTGTTATAAAAGGGTTCATTGAAAAGTATAAATTTTAAATTAAAACAATTTTAGGTGGAAGTGAGTTTAGTGAAATGCAAGAAATCTGCAGGAAATCTCGAAATTTGGCAGGGAAACTGAAAATTTTTCCTATAAATTCTTAAAATTGTTTATAGCCATATTTCGAGAATTCAAAATTCGCAGATATATTGCAGTTGGTGAAAAAAAAACGCGTTCTTGAAGATTCTTGCATTTTCTCAATTTTTTTGAGAATTCCTGCAAAGCTGCTTGAACATAAAAATCAGTATTCTCGGTTCGGTTCTCAAATACAATAAACCATTCGTAATTCTCGAATTCTCAAAAAAGTTCATTAAATCGGAATCATTCAAGATACAAAAATTTGAAACTGAAGAAAATCTGAAACTGTTTCTGTCTTTCTTCTTTTCTGTATATTAATTTTTTTTTCAAAACATCTATTTTCTATTGAATTTAAAAAATATAATAACTCTTGATTTTGAGATTTTGAAAAATAGCATGAAAATAGTAGAGGGAGAAACGATTGTTTCAATTGAATCTTCAGTTTCTGAAAAAAAATGAAAAATACGCATTTTCTTTCACGAAGAAAGTTAATGCTTAGTATAATTTTGAATTATTTGGAAAAATGGAAGAAGAAAATATCTTACTGATTCGAAAAACGTACAATCATTAATAAAATCTGGTGAGTACGTAAATGTTTTTTAAAACAAGGAACCGATTTTAGTGTCCTAACGAAAAATTATAAAAAATATCTATCATCTGTCATTAAAATACACATTCGTAATAAAAATAATTTTGTATGAAGGAACAACAGAACTCAACTGTCTTTATTTGAACACACGTACAAATGCACATTACTTAAGTATCGATGCTTAATTAAATAAATAAATGAATATGTATATACATATATGTACTTATTGAAAGGTATATAGAAATATGTACTACGTTTCATTAGCCAATTCTAAAAAAAGGGAAAGAAACACGTCAATTTTGTAAATTAAAAAATTTCAACTACTTTGTAAGATTACAATATCACTTTTCTAATTTGGAAAATAAGCCTCTCCTGTTTCATAATTCATTCTTTTATACTATTTTTAAAAATATGTACTATGAATTTGTATTTCTAATTTCTTGAAATCATTATTTCTGTCAATCCTTCATGCAAAATAATACTACAAAGTATTTGAATTATTATTGAATTTTCAAAGAGCAAATGAAGGGAGTAATACAATTGATTGCGTGAAAGAAAGAAAATTGCTCAATAATGAATTAACAACTAAACGCAGCAAAAGTATTAACGGAATTATAAAAATAAAACAAAAGATTCTGATGAAACGGTAGATAAAAATATACTCGACCTCTAAACCTTTTGACAAATCGGGGACAGATTTTTCATTATTTTTCGTATATTATCTCACATTTAAATTTCGCGGAAAATATCAGCCGAAAGCGGGCGCTGTCAAGGTCAAAATTGTCGAAAGATTTGATGACCCAAGGTTTGGGAGTCGAGTGTATTAGAATTCACTGAATTTACGAAAGTATTATTTACCATAATTCATTAATTTGATAAGAGATTTTGAAAAGTCAATCCAACAATCATATATATACATATACGCGCCCAGAAATGTAATTAGTAATTGCATTACATTTACTCATTAATCAGCAACATCAAAGAATGTAAAGTTGAGGAAAAATCAGTCTGTAAAAAAAACTCATTTGTTCTGATTTCTAATACTGAAAGCCAAAAACGATTTTCTAATTACAAGAATTTCAAGAAATTCTGTGCTATTATATCTTCGCTGTGTTACTCCTGGAGTCAAAGTACTCTTGTAGACAAATTTATGTGAACTTCGCATTTATCTAAATTTTAATTCTACCATTGATGCTATAATTTATATTTCATTGAACTTAAACACATTTTTTAAACAGTATTTGTGAGAAAATGACTTAATAGAAAATGCTTTTGGCTTTCGAAGGAGGTAGTCGATGGTATCGGATGGTGTTCCATCGGTACACGAACGTATTAATAATTTTGTGTCCTAAGAGGAATATTAAAAAATACGCAAGAGTGCAAACTTGAAATGGAGAATCATCAATATTATATTGTAAATATTTTCTTTATCCATTCTATTAACAATTAAAGAGCGTAAATCTCACTAGGAAGAGACACAAATGAAAAATGTATACGTAAATTTCATGACACGTTTTTCCAAGAATATTTCTATTAGGTTTCTCGGAATTTTAAAATTCAAGGAATCGACACGGGATTCAATTTTCTTTTGAAGTTTTCCTTTCGTTCCTGGGAAAGAAAATTATTGTAAACTTTCCGATATTAATATCCTAAAACCATGGAATTTTCTTGTATCTTATCTATTAAATTTTCTTGAAATTAAAAAACAGATATGTTCGAAAAGAAAGTAATATATTAAATGTGTCTGAGAAAAATTAATAGAAATTGCAGGAAAATGCGAATCCTTTCTTCCTCCAAAGCATTTTGTAACTTTTATTAACTCCTAATGATTACAACAACAAAAAAATATAACGACATCAAATTGGAGAGAATCGGAAACCAAATGAATTTTTAGAATTCCGAAGAAAAGAAAAATAGAAATTCACTAAATTAAAACTTCTACGAATTTGAAACTAAATTTTGATAAAACCAGAAAAATTCATTTCATAATTATAATTGATATTTACATATACATGTAACACGATAAAAGACCAGAAATTTTGTCACAGAAGAGAGCAGCTGTAGACTTTTTATAAAACTTTGTACCCTCGATAACTGAATCAAGAAGGGGAACAGGGGAATAATTTTCAGAGATAAAGGAAAACAAAAGTTGATGATAGCGATAGTTCTTCCAAGGCTTATCATCAAGATAACACCTTTTAAATGTGACATTGAGGAAGAGTAGTTGGAAAAAATGAAATATTGTCATTTTTGTTTCATTCAGTGCCTCTGAATTTACTATCAAAATTTACCTCAATCGCGAGACGTTTTTTTCTTCAGCTTTTTGAATTTTCCAATATTTTCAAGAAGCGGAAGAAAACGCAAAAATGGCGCGATTCTTTAATATCATTATTTTTACGTGACGAGAAAACATTTTGAAATGTCGAATAATTGAATTCCCAGAGAATGCTAAAACATTATAGAACGGAAAAAGACACCCTTTTTCTAAGGCCTAAAGTAGCATAATTATTTCAATAAGAAAGTTTATTTTTCTGCTTGGTAATAACTTTACTGAATCAATGAAGAAGAAGAAGAAGAAGAAGAAAAATCGCATTTTGTTTACTTTAACTTCTAAGTGTGAGAAAAATTCATTGTTTCAAAGAAAATAAAACTAATGCTAATAACACTATCATTGATTATTTAAAAAAAAAAACAATACTAATAACAAATTAAAGGAATAGTATTTGCAAATGTTTACCGTTTGTAATAATGACGTTTTTAGATTACGTTAAAAAATAACAAATGTATATTATATTCCTTATCTATTTAAGGTACTTAAAGTATTATTATTATCACAACAGTCTCTTTCTCTCACTCTCCCCCTTTGTACAAAGTTACTTTCTTTGTGAAGCAAACGTCTCACTTTCAATTACACGTTCTAGTTCTTCCTTGAATTATTTATACCGTCATTATTATACGACTAAGGATATAAAAAACGATTAAAAATAAATAAATAACTAAAACGAAGGTTTAACTTGTACATGTAAACCTTAACGATCCCCCACGTAAAGTAAAAGCGAAGATAAAAAATCAGAATGATTGGTTGTCTTCTTGTTTTCTTTTTCCATATTTAGCCCATCTATGTAACGTTTCAGGATCCTCTGTATGCTAAATTGAATTGACTTGTTACATTTGTAAATGTTTGTAAGTAATATATAATAAAATAATCGAGTAATCATTCATCGATGCCCCTATTCTCTTCCAATCGTGACCATTTTATATACCCTCGAGTTAATGCGAATGGCATGTTTTCTTTATTTTCGAACGTAATTTTGCAAAATTGCAATTCCACGAAAAAAGGAACAAATCACTACTATTTCTTTTCTGGCATTTTATTATTTTCCATCAGCTCCTTCTTTTCTTATAATTTATGTACAAACTTAATCGCTTAATCTTCGAAACCATGGGCTTTCTTGATACCATCCTCGACCTGCTGCTTCACCGACTGCATTTCTTTATATAAATTGAGAGCGACCATAACTTTGCCCTCGTTTACGGAATCCATCTTCGCAAAGTCCTGGATAAACTTTATGTCATCCCCGTCGTGTCCTTTATCAGCGGATTTTGAGTCTGGATGAATTTTGTGATAGAGTTTAATCAACGACACAGCTTCGTCTATTTTCTCGCTTTGTAGTATATCCGAAAGCAGATCTTCGATATTGCGATTCCAAACCAAATGGAACACCAAAGGTCCGAAATGCCTGGTCGATCTCAAATGGTCAAACTGTCTGGTCGCGTTAACCGTTTCGTAAGTTTTCTTTACCACTCGATGATACTCCGGATCGTCGGGTTCGAACTGAACGCACGCTCGGTCTAATACAAATTCGTACTCTTGTCGCCTCAGTAAATCCTAAAATCAAAATAGAATAATAAATTGCGATGATTTTGGAAAATTCCAGACTTATTCTACGTCGATGGAATAACTCTCGATGGCTCTTACCTTGAGATGCTCCCCCTCGAACATCTTTGGCATTGTCATTTCCCTTCCGACCATGGGAAAGTAAATTTGGTTCATCCTGAATCTCTCGTTCCACTTTGCTCGCCTCAAGAGTCCATTCGGTTCTCGAACTACGATCATCCTTTTGTGATCGCTGACCCCAAAGGTGATATCAGTGAAGACAAAGTTAGAGTAGGAGTGTCCTTGCAAAGCGGGATCCTTCGATAATACCACATTGATTTCGGTGCGTTCCTTCACCACCGGTGGCATTTGTAAAAACATTTCGGCTTTTCTTTTCGCTTCCTGCATCGCTTCCTCGAGCTCTTCGTCGGTCATGAATTTGTACTCGGCTGGCTGAATTTTTGTTCCATCCTTTCGTGGTCGGAAGACTTTCTTTAAGTTCTCCCTAGTCAATGTTTTCAAAAGGTGCTGCACATCGTCGTGGAAGAAAAATGGTGCTGGATCTCGATGTTCTTAAAAACAAATCACTAGTTGAGTTTCTAGTGTGTCCAGAGGATGCGCAAGGAAGCCGAAGCGGTGAAAAGTGATAGCCAAGAAGGAGATTTTTGGATTTTGGAAATCTTCAAAGACGAGCTTTGAATCGAAGAAATCTTGGTAGATTGGAATTTCGGATCACAACATGAATTATGGAATCGGAAAAAAAGGCTATCCAAAGTTTCAATGATAATAATAAAATCATAACTAAATATAAAGATAATTATATAAAGATTCTTAGTAGCTGTACGGAAAATCGTTTATGTAAAATATCCTTTTTACAACGAATACCAAAAAAAAATACCGGAATCTATCGGATACTCCCATACTTATATCTTACAAAGGTGTTAGGGTATAAATTAAAAATGTTAAAAGTTAAGTTAAAATTTTGTGCATAATATATCATATAATACATCATAACTACTTTTCTGTGTATGTATCTCATTTTCAATCTCTTGTCTATCTCTTTTTTTTGTATTGTTCATTTAAAATATTATGCATTATAAGAATAAAACTTGAATTTACTTTATATATTCTATCAAAATATCCCTTTAATCAGGTACCTTAACGAAACTCAATAATTTTAAATTATATTAATAAATTTGCAATTTAACATTTTTATCTTAAATTATGAATTTTATATAAACAATTTTTCAAATATATCATACAATATATGATATAAAAAGAAAAATAGATAAAAAGAAACGCTAAATACAAAATTTGAGGTTAAAGTAAACAAATATCAATTATTGCAAATGCGGCATAATAAAAAAAAAAACACCCGTTACGTTTGAATTACAGGACAACGTTTCGATATTTGGCGAGATCCTGAGCATTGATAACTCGCTGTTGTCATCAAACATGCAGACAAATATAGAAAACATGAGAATTTCGGAAATTCAAACATAACCTCAAAAACAAAATTGTTCTTACCCGCTGAAGTCTCGGAGGAAAAGAAACGGCAGCTTTTGGTGACGTTGCATCGGTAATATCGCGCAACACTGTTCAAATTGCGACGAAGCATACTGTATTCGGGTTGTTTTTGTAAATTTAACACTTTACTGCATTTATTTCAAACTCTTTCCGGTCACCCACAGTTTCCAACCCGAACCTCAAATAATTCAGGAGAATGCGCACTAGCGCACTGGTGAATAGCGATTCGAGAGGTCGATTCTAAAATCGAACTAATTCGAGGTATATTCAGAGAATCGATTCCACTGTATAAAGATCAAACATTAGAATTTCAAAAATTATAGGAACAACGTTTCGTAAAACAATTAATATTTTCAACGTGAATTCCTAAAGTTGTCACAAATGGTACATCTACTCTAAACGGAAATTATCTAGGATACACTCGAGTTCAAAACCTTTTGACGTCCACGGGCTGCCGAGACAGTGAGTATTCGCCTCAAGCTCGCGTGCAGTAGAGACTCGCCTTAAAGTTCGCGCGGAAAGTATAAACCGGAAGTAGGCGTTATCGATGGCAAAAGACTTGAAAGAAAAATGTCGTAAAGTTCAAGGGGACAAATGGTTCCAAAACAAAAGGTTTGGAAGTCGAGTGTACTTCAAAAATATTTTATTAACATAGCCATCGGTACAAATGTTTTAGGAATGGTAATTTTTACAAATATAGCAATGTTCACTGTGTACGTCAAATAAGTTACATAACTATCAATCATCGTCCTCATCATCATCATCATCATCGTCGTTATCATTATATGTCGTATAATGATAAAGTATGACATATACATATAGTCGACACAGAGGTACATACACACGTACAATAATAATTCATCCAAAACATAGAAGTAGGAAGTAGTATATTCAAGTATCTTCTCTTTTAAGTGTGTATATGTATTTACATATATATTATTCTCAGAAATTAATTCTTTTATAATTTGTATCGCTTTGATTTCATAAAAATCGAGGTAGTAGAGATCGAAAGATTTCCATTATAAAACACAAACATTGTCTTATTGTAGCCATTATTGTTGTTATTATTATCTTTTTCAAGTACGATTTCATAACATATGTATCTTTCGGGAGACAATGCGTAATATTTGAGAGATAATAAATATCCAGGGTCTTAGTCCGGTTCCCACGCGCATACTTGGCACACACATACATACATACATACATACATACACATTCCCATTTTCGGAATTCGCTAATCTTAAGACTTTTTCTTTCATTTCCCGAACATGAAGCCTTTCTCAGATTGGATCCAACTGATATGTAATCTTTCATGTCAAACCATCTCTCTGTTTTTTGTCGAATTGCGGAAGAAATGTGTGAAAAGAAAAGAAACAAATACCGGGTGATCAAAATGTACAGTCAGAGTGTACTTTTTCGCGTTCGTACAAGATTTTTTTCAGTGTGTGTACACCCAACTCTTTCTTTACGCGCTTCATTTTTTGGGGAATTCGAAGCGAGGCAGTTCAAAAAAAGGTCTTCTTTTTGTAATAGGTTTATCTGAAATAAGGCATCGCACACGAAATTCCGCAAGGTCATGAGACGTAAACTTAAGAAAATGGACCAATCACAAGGAAGGAATGTTCAATGGAGGGGAGAATTCTCTGTGGCGATTGGTCGACATTCTTAAGCTTGGCACTACCGAAATCTGTGTGTGAGGGTCCACCTTAGCATGATTTCAAGGTCATTGTCTTATAATTACGTCATATTATCGCCATATTACTACTTTGATATTCCAACTGTAATTTTAATGTTTGGGTCCTAACCTCAAGACTAACAATAAGTTAGGATTAGGGTTTTTTTTTTACACGAATTCCGGCGAAACGTATCCACATCGAAGTGTGTAAAAAAAAAAGGAGTTGAGTGTACTCGTTTCTTAATTATAACGTGTAATCATTCCTATATCGCTTAGGATAGTCTTGTAAAGTCTCACAATAGTCCGTGCTTGCTTGTTATTGACTTGGAGGGTAAAAGAAAAAGTCAGACATTCGCAGACATTTTTTCAGCCCTCTTGAGAAACACAAAAATGTCGGTAAAACCAATACAATGGGAGAAAGGGAACCCTCTTCATCCGTTTGATATCGGCCTTCCACCTTTGTCCTTCTTGCCGAGCAGCTAAGAATGCAATTATTTGTAGTCCTTGGAAATCACTGGAAATCTGTTTGAGTAAATTGCTATTCTTAGCGTAGGAAAATAGCCAGGGTCAGGACACGTGTTCGTCGTGTTCGTGGGGTCGAGGAAAAAAATATTCCTTTAGGGAATTCCTTCCCAGAGGAACGATTCCGTCGCCGACGTAGAATATAGGATTCTTGAGATTCTCATTTCGATATTATTTATACAGTTGTCTGTCGGAGCTACCGATGCTCCTGCTCGCGTTCCAGCGCATGTTCCAGCTCTTGTTCGTGTTCTTGTTCTTCCTCGTGATCCGGTTGATGCAAATTGTGCAATTCGTAAGCGAGGTGACAGCTTTCGGAGTCGCTCCAGCCATTTTGCTGCTCGTGCATTTTCTTGGCAGCCGCAGCTGCAGCCGCCGCGGCAGCAGCGGCTGCCGCTGCTGCAACTGCGGAGGCGGAAACGTCCGTCATCTAAAGTCAATTTCAATTACAATATTAATTATAATTTAATATAAATAATTAATTTAATAGAAATTATAATATACCAATGCGGAATATGAAACAAAAAACCAAAGGTTTTTTCAATAACACATAAATAGAATTTTTTTGCCTTCCTCTTTAACACGTGCGGCCCCAAGCGTGGTTCGGTTGAGTTTCTCACGGGCCCAAATTTTACTGTCTACGCACCATAACGTAAAGCGTCACCCATATATGGGTGACGTGGTCCCCACGGAACCATACCCGTCGCCCAAGTACGGGTGACGCGGGGCCGAACGTGTTAAATCAGGTTTTATTAGTTTATACGATTTTTTACAATTCTAAAGGAAAACGAATTTTTTTCTTATAAGAACGGCAAACAATACATTTAATTAGACGTCTCTGTACAGAATCCTTCATTTTCCTTCGCTTTGTATGGCTTATTTATTTTCCACTTTCAAATGAAAACATTAAATATAGGAAAAGTTCATTTCCGGATTCAATTTTTATTTCAAAATAAGAAACATTCAAATGTTAGGAAGTTTTTTTGGAATAGAAATTTCAAAAAATTTAAAAATTCGTTTTACAGATGAATGTTCGCCTTTGCTTTTTTCGGCGCGGTAACAGTTCCAATTTTGGTACATTGTCCATGCAAAAGGTCAAATTTTCAGCAATTTTTCCGGTAAAAATTCAAACCTTTTAAAAAATCTCATTAAAAATTCCATTTTCGGGGAATTTTCCTATAACAGCTAATTGGATAATGTTATTTTCTACTTTTGATACACTCAAAGAGATACATTGCACCAATATGTAGGTAAACAAAAATGGTTGGTGCCGATTGAAATCTCTGCTCTTATATAAACTCCGTTAACAAGTAACAGAACAATTATTATAATTATACTTACGTTCGAACAAAAGGATAGTAAGGACTGGTCGGTATATTTGCTGCAAAGAGCTGACGAGTGATTAACGAATTGATTTGGATGAGCGCTCCCGGGTACGTTGTTGGAACCGTTTCCAGCGACTTCCAGGTAACCCCTGCTACTCGCTAAACTTCCACCCCTTGTCCCGACATCTGCATCATCCAAGAAACTTCAGATATATCGTAGGTATCCTTACCATTACGAATTGTCAGTTATTATCAGGGCTTATAATTAGAATTTAAATTGAAATTAAATAGTATTTTTTCCGTTTATTTGTAATTTAGATGTTTTTAATTAGATTTATTCCATCGAGACACTAAAATATACATTTCACCATAGGGAAATCTAGGGTTTTATCAAAATTTTCCCAAAATTGCAAATTTGTTCGATTTGGAGTTCTAAGAATTTAAATTATACAACCGGAAGACCGAAGAAAAATAACCAACCTACAACGAAAGGATATTTGAAATGTTACATGATATACGAGAAATAATGAAAATCATGAAGGCGAGTCTCCACTGCACGCGAGCCTAAGGCAAATACTCACTGCCCCGACAGTCAGTGAGAATGACCCGTAGGCGTGAATTAATTTGTTAACTGACTGTATTAACTTAAAATTCTTATTATTATCTTATCGTTAATTTACTTTTCAATTATATTATTTTTCGAGGAGTCTATCGTCATTATTATTATAAGTCAAATTGTATTTTCTACAATGTATATTCTATTTCCGCGCTTTAGGGGACCAGTCTCTGAGCGTTAAATAAATAACTCTGACTCTAACTCCACCTCTAACTCCGCCGGAGGGTGTTCCAGAATGGAACAAATGGGGCAATGAAGGGAAAGAGCGAGTCTTGAACTCTGCTTTTGCTTTTCCAGATGAAACGAAGCGAAAGAATATGTTGCATCTGTTGCATCGAAACGACCTTTCTCCCTTAAGAGCCCTCTTGCACCCTTTGTGCGCAGGACATATACGTATGTATAACATGAAAGGATTGAAAGGACACCTTGTGTACTCGCCATGGAATGCGTTGACCGTGCAGTCTCTTGATCATGGTAGAAACAGGACCACCTCTGGATCCAGCATCCCCTCCTTCTGGAATGTTTGCCGAGTTTTCCGATATTGCAGCTGCAGGTGCTCGTTATGGAGTGCGTGGATTTTCTCGCACCCCATCTGATCTTCGTCGACGAATGGAGCCACTTCTTGGTCCTCAGCGTGCGTGAAACTTCGATCCGCACTTCCCCGTTCAAAAAGCAATAGAGCACGGCTACGAGGAAACCCTGGGAACGACATTGATTTGATTGAAGAATAATGATAATAGTAATAATAATAATAATAATAATAATAATAATAATAATAATAATAATAATAAGACGACGATTTTTTTTTTATGTCATTGAATTTCTTTCGGAATGAATTTCTATCCATCTTGGCGATACGCGATGCAGAAAATAAGTACGTACTTGAAAGGAAGAGAAAAATTGGTCGCAGAACAGCCAAACGACTTCCACGGTCTCGTTCGAACCGATGATGTATTTCAAGACTAGAAAAATTGTGTGATGCACGCCAAAGAGCGGTACCAAGACCAAAGTACTTCTCGCCCACCTCCTGCGGAGCAAGCGACATTGTAAACTTTGCAAAGCTACGCACAATGCAGTTATGATGCAATTATTCGAATGAAAAGGAAACTCACTTGTACCGTTGCGTTTCATCAGAGACCGTGGACTTCAACTTCAACAAAAGCACCCTCACGATGTTGATAAAGAGAACAAAGTTAATCTGCAAACCAAAGAAAGGAGAATATTGCCGTGAAATTAGCAATTCGAGTCCATCGTTGCACACCAGGAAAACAATTTATGAGATTCGCTAGGGAAGTAATGAAAATTATCTTGGACTAAATAACAGTAAAAGTATATTATACATAAAACAATAATAAGAGAAGAATCTAAAAAAAGAAATTGAGAAATGTCTTTCCAAGAAAAATACACGAAATTCTAAATGCAAAAGTTTACCATAAAATTAGGGGCAATAAGCTTCCTATGAACGTCCACTATTTTTCTAACGGGTAAATCTGATTATTAGAAACCCATTTTCGTTATTTTAGTGGCAATTTTCGTTATTTTAACGAAAATTGTGAGTTTGGTGCTCGTTGCAGACTAGAATTTGCCTTTTTCGCCTATAAATGCTAGAGTAGGGTATCAACTCCTACTCCTAGTCCACATTTTGACCCTATTTTAATACTTCAAAAGCTTCCTGAGATACGTGACAAGCAGCTTCCGTTTGCAACTCCCACAACGAGCTTTTACCTGCTTCGCTAGTAATAGCTTTGACTCTAAATTAATAATCAGATGCTCCACGGATTGTTCGCTAGTGTTCATTATCGTTTGTTAAGCCTGGACCTCTTCAATGAAATATTTTGCAATGTGGAAGATAATGGTGGCCCAAAAATGATGATATCTTCCTTTTTTCCACAATAATTGCTGCGTTAATAATCGCGCACTGCGTTTTTTTCTAAATTTTATAGAAAAAACAAACGAGGACTAAAAAATATTCTATAGAAATAATCATTGGCACATTTTAGCTTAAAAAATTTGGAAAATGGGTTACACTTGAAATTTGCAATTATTACAAGAAATGATAAAAAGCAGACAAAGGCGAACAAAAATTCTATAAAAATAGTCGTTGATACATTTGAGCTTAAAAAATTGGAAAAATGAGTTACACTCAAAATTGGCAATTTTGGCAAGATATGGCACTTCCTTGGTATGTCTAGTGTCAATATGCACTTACCAGCATGAACAATGTAGTGGGCACTTGTATGATAAGGAACAAGTGAGGATTTTGGTTGATGTTCCAGCAATAGATGTCCTCGAACAGCGCTTTCGTCACTGCCCAGGGCAGAACGAAAATTGTTGGCAAACCTATGAAAGTCGACAATTGGTAAATATACATAAAAATATTAAAAAAAATACGTATCGATTTAAAATGAAAGCGGAGAAACCCACCCCAACCGAGAATAACGTATACAACGATACTGGAAGTGGCTGAATCGGTGAACAATGCGAAAAAGACGAGATTGTGCAGGTACAAGCCTTCCATCAGAATCCAGGAATAATTGGCTAAAATGAAATACTGCCAAAGACTTGTGAATACTTTACAGTGCCAACTATTGTCGACTTCGTTGACGAGCCAATAATTTTCACCGTTCTTCACGATGATATCGGATCCTGTACTGAAACCCCACGCGAAGATGATGTCTTTCAAGAGCGCCATGGACGCTCTCATCATGAAGGAGACGAACAAGTGCATGTGTAAAATGTTCCGAGGACATCTCAATTTCCTACGTCCAAGTAGAAAAAGAAAAGTACAAAAGTAATGACTTTGTTTCATTAAAAATTTCTCTTCTGTAAACATACACACACACAAGTTAATGATAGCAGAAGGAGAAGAGGAGGAAAGAACAAATTATGTGTATCGTTATTTCACTGCATTGTAAAAAATGCTGGTATAGAGTTTCATAGGAAAGTATGTGAAGCAATTAACGTGTATATTTGGTTTGCAAATTCCCCATAAATAATTAATGAAATTCTTGAACAGGTATTGAAATTTAAATAAATCCTTAATTATTGAAATACAGATTTGAAATTTCATATTTTTGATTATGCGAAATTCGGTACAACTTCCAAGTTCCTTAATTGCAAATTTTCCATAAATAATTGCTAAAATTTTAGAACTGGTATTGAAATTAAAATAAATCCGTAAATATTGAAATAGAAATTTAAAATTTCATATTTATAATTATTTGAAATTCGGTGCAACTTCCAAGTTCCTCAATTTCACATCCAAAACCTTTTTTAACAATATACATTGTCCTAATATTGAAAGGGGACACATGTGTCCCTAGATTCTGCTGGAGCTATCATTATTTATAATCCGATGGTCGACCACTATATTTCACTATCAATGTCATTTTGCCTGTCTTCTTTCCCTTATTTACTCCGGGTGGGATGATATTGTCCGATTTTCCCTCTCATAAACCCCAATTGTCACAAGTTTCTCCGGGATACGTACACTTACGTACAAAATTTATACCGCACTTTAAAAAATACCACTTTTGGGTGTCTTCCATCGCAAGAAGCACAGAAATCTATGACATCACTTCAAAGTGTCCCAACCTTTTGCCACCCAAGGGGATTAAATATATCAATTGCAATTGAATGGGTCACCTCAAAAACGTTGTAAGGTACAAATTGCAAATTGTTGAAAAATCCCCGAAAATGAAAAAAATAATCCGATGGTGCAATAATCATTGTTTAAAAAAATGTGTACATTACAACGTTTTTGAGGTGACTCATTCAATTATCGATTTTAGAAAAAAAAGTGTTCTAACTAAAAGCCCCAAATTGTGAATCGTCCTGTACATTACATAAAATATATACACCAGTATGTATTTCAATCTGTTTGACCCAGCGTTGCCCGGGATAAATAAAAAAATATACATATATATTCTCCCATCCCTCTATTCTTCATAATAGAAAGAAAGTCGTACTTTCCCTTTTCCTGCCAGATACAATAAAGGAAAGAAGGAAGAAGACTTATTGTACGAGGAAAAGAAGATGGAAAATTATGTATTGAAATAATTCAACTTACTTGATAGCCACCAAGATACAGAAAGCGACTATTAGAGTGAAGAGCGAAACCGTGTAACCCACTCTAGAAATAGTTTTGATGTATGGGACAAATTTCTAGAGAAACAGAAAAGACTGAAGTTACACGCACATCCTGCACTAATTGGAAGGATTGATTGTAATTGAAATGGCAGGTCGAAATTCCAAAAGCCGATTTTCGGCTCACGGTCACGTTGAGTTTCAACACACGCTGGTGTCAATTCCCCTAACGGGAATTAGTGGCAATTATTTTCATGACTTATCACATATAACGAAGGCACGATGGTGCCACCCTAGTGAGATATTGGGAAGAACACACGGTCTCCTATGATTGATCTAGATTAAAGCAAGTCCAGGAAGAGACTCAGTGGAATAGTAGGAACAAGAGAAATGAAGATATTTCATCAGTCTCTGTGCTATGATGAAAGTTGGACGCTATTTGCCAACCTTTCGCTTTTCACTTTTACTTGAATTGTCACTTTCGGTTTTAATTGCACAACCGTTGCACTTTGACAAAGGCGATGCCCCAAAGGTGACACCCGGATTCAGGAATGGTGCCCATGATTCGAAAGTAAGAATTAATTAAACTTGGGGAATTAATTAAAGCGCCACATGGTGAAGGGAAGGGAGCGCAATCGATATTCTTACCTCTGTCACATTGGTTGCTTTAATGCCAGGTATGTCCATTAAGACCGTGGCGGAGGGTGCATTGTAACACTGAGTGTAATTGCTCCAAGTGTTATTGGTCTCTTCGCTCCAGAACCAGGAGCCGTCTGACATGCATTGTCTACTCGCGTTGGCCTGTTTCAGTGAAATTGTAATTATTATTAATTATGGATTACGTCCAATCAATTAGACGACGAGTGTTTCTGCAAACGAATGATTGCAGCTATGTGCTGTTAATTATGCAAGTGGCCTGTATTGACAAATTGCGAAAATGCATTTATCCTACAACTTGGGTCCAATTGTCGAGTCAAGAATCTCAAAACATATATATCATCCCTTTGGACTATTAGAATTCCCCAAAAATTCCAAACTGCACCGTGCGACTGGACTCAGACATTCAATATGCACAAAATAGTATGCAATTTTTTCATGAGGTCTAAAAACAACGTACCCATTTCGAATTCCGCATTAAGTTACCCAGTCCAGTTAATTTAATGCCGAGTGTTTCTGCAAATGAATTATTGCAGCTATGTGCTGGTAATTATGCGAGTGGCCTGTATTGACAAATTGCAAAGATGCATTTATCCTGCAACTTGGGTCCAATTGTCGGGTCACCCAAAACCGTAGAAAATTCGAAACTGGACCGAGCAACCAGACTTAGATGCACAATATGCACAAATCGGTATGCAATTATTCATGAGAGCAAAAAAAAAAGAACAAACCGGTAGATCGAATCCTGCGATGTAACGTGGACAAGGCTGAACGGACAACTCTCCAGGGGGTGTTGCCGGCCAACAAAGTATTTCGTCCCACGTTTGTGGGCACCAGCCTGAAAGGAAGGTGAAAATTAGGTACCATTTTTTTGTCTCATCTTTTGAAATGAAAATCCCCGGTATTTACATGACAAAGTGTATACCTACGCCGGGGAACTTGGCTGCCTACTGATGCGGGCCATTGGAAGGATAAATGCACGCATGGACGCACGCATGCATGCATGCATGCATGCATGCATGCATCTATGCATTGCTGAAAACACGTGACCCCGACAACGTTCGCGGGTGAAAGAAGCAATTAACGACCTAAGTGCCAATGGTACCGGCGGTGAGATTCGTTGCCGCATCCGAGGGAAGGTCCAGAACTGTGCCGGCGTAATGCAGGCACCATGCACTGGCTCTTTATGCGAT
This sequence comes from Gasteruption jaculator, assembly GCA_949825005.1. Lineage (NCBI taxonomy): Eukaryota > Metazoa > Arthropoda > Insecta > Hymenoptera > Gasteruptiidae > Gasteruption > Gasteruption jaculator. The sequence continues at coordinate 6,913,424 of OX463773.1, read as the reverse complement.
ATACAACGCGTATGATCTCCTCCGGGCTACGAGTGGGTATAGTATAGGTACTACTCGTAGCACGGTGCATCATAAATACATGCATATATGTAAACGCGATTTCACAAATGTGATTTCGCCCACACGTGTCAGGGGCTTAATGGAAACCCTCCCATTTCTATCATCCCCTGGAATATGTGTGTGTACAAACACACGCGTATCGATATGCATGGGATGTTATGTAACGTATATATGTCATGTATTTTATATACGACGCGTTATTGTTGCACTTGTCCCGCAAGAGATCCGTCATTTGACGTGTGGCTTGGTTTTTTTGTTTCACTGAATTTCAGGAGACCCTGCAATTTTTTTCTTCTACCAATTGCAGTTGCGTAACTTCCAAAAGGATTATAGGGTCAAAGCTCTATGGTTAATTACATATGTGTTCGCGAAAGTATAATTAGAATATTAACAGAGTAATAATTAAAATAATAATAATAATAATAATAATAATAATAATAATAATAATAATAATAATAATAATAACACCATGGTAATAATGTCGAGGAAGGCTAGCGCAAATGCGATGACGTACATGAGAGTGCAAATGGTTCGACGCGAATTATTTTACCTATACCCCATACGATACGGGGAAAATAGTATGTATACGGTGCATATGTGATCCTTGCACATAATAAACGTGACTGAATATAAATAGGCCAGCAGTCGAATCGAAATTGCCGATCTCATTTTGACTTCGAAAATTGCGAATTTAACACTATTTCCACCAAATTCTAAAAGGTGTCGAAAGACACCTTTTAGAAATTGAATTTCGAATTATTATCGAGGTTTAATTTAATCATTCTTTGAACTCCGTAAACGATAGGTGCTCGGTAAAGCAATTATGCGTCTGTAAAAAAATTGATATCAATTAAGAAAATCTATTTTAATTATAACTTTATTTTTTTTTTTGGATATCTTGATTTCGGCGCGGTAGGAATAGTGTTAATTTGAAAAATTGGATTAGGGTGGTTTTTAAGGCAAAACCCTAGTAAGACCCTAGCAATTTAGGGTGTAGGGTTGGAAAGAAAAAAAAAGTTCCTCGTTTTGGATTTCTAATTACGTATAATTAGCACGGTAAAAATAGTGTTACCGTAAAATTATAATTCCTCTGCCTTTCAAATTCTACTTAGTCTTTTTAGTACCTTCATAAATTTTTCGTTTTTTTTTGTTTTCCTGCCTTCATTCTTTTCTGCATTTACCGCAGGTGGGATTATCGGGATTATAATCACTGTTTCGTGCAAATTGTATGCAACTAAAAAAAGAGAACATTTTTTTCTTGGACGCCTTTAATCCCTAAGTACACGAAAAAGCATCCCCGACGTGTCTAACTTTTTACCACTGAAAGGGATAAATGCAAAAGGCGTGGCTGTCTGATTTTTCTCTTTTAATATTACGCTCCAACCGAACGCGGTAAATTGGTTATATGCGTAGAAAATATTTGAAAGCAACTTCAATATTCATTTAAGCAACCCTGGAACATATGGATTTTCGAGCCATTCAGAGGTACGCGTACACGCATATATATACGTAGAAGCCCCGTTAATTGTATCCCGTTAATTCAAATTGTTATCAACTTATCACCGAACGTCAGATAGACGATTCGCTTGACGTGTGCCATACAAATACGATACTTTTAAATAGAAATAAACAGTAGGTATGGCCTACCGCGGCACAACGAAGTCATTTTCAAAACAAGATATGGCAGAGATACGTTTTTACGCAGCGGTATGATTATTAAAGTGCTGAAGCTAATTATGATTTCATTAAGGGAATATTCTAATATCGAGCCTATCAAAAAATCAACTTTTTCCGTCAGTATGAGCAAAATCGGCCCAGAAAAATCGACTCCAGCGCTTCTAGTGGAGTGGAGCATAACTAAAAACCTTACTCGCGACCTTGATAAAACGTGGTATCAATATGACCTTAATAAGTCCAGTGGTTTGTCAGTGATGGTGCGGTTTACTCACTCTCCACGGATTTTAAATGCAAAGATGCACTATACGACTAATTACAAGGACCAATACAGTAAAAAAACTGATTATGAATTCTTTGGGGCAATATTTTAATATTGAGCTCATAAAAAAATCAATTATTTCTGTCAATATGAGCCAAATTGGCCCATAAGCATCGAGTCCGGCGTCTCTAGCGGAACGCAATGTAACTAAAAACCTTACTCGCTACCTCTACCGAACATGGTATCAATATGAGCTCAATAGGTCCAGTGGTTTATCAGTGATGGTGCGGTTTACTCGCGCTCCATGGATTTTGTATACAAGACCTGCTGGAAGCCCTACGGTACGAAATTTCTAGTAAAAGCATGGTCGATAACCTATACTTTTGTTGTTCCCACAATCAGTGTTATTAAAATATTTTGCCAAGCTGTACCTTTTGGAGCGGCGGCTGTAACATTTTGACAAAGTCTTCTTCGCAATTCTAGAATCGTTTGTTGAATCGTTGGACTGTTGAAGCCGATAACATCCTGAAACACACATATGACGGAATGAAGAATCATCGCCAGAGAAAAGTGGCAGAAAGGAGAGACCTAACCAGCGTTGCCGGGCGTAGGGTAATTCCTATAGGCTGCCAATTACGGCACGGTAGAAATCCCTAGGACCGACAACGCTGCATTTAATAGCGAAAGAGCGGACGAAAAATTTGAAACTGACGCACGAAAAATGTCCTTGCCCGTTTGCGAGCCGCAGCCCCAGAGCCGCAAACCGCAAATAACGCGGATGTTAAACATGTGCCGTTTTCCGACAAGTTTATTTTGGACAACGACCTCAAATCACACGTAGTCACGATCATGGCGAACTTCTGCTCGCGATAGTGCCAAGCAAAGAAGCCACTTCAACTTTCCGAAAAGTTGCAGGCCGCGCGCATTCGGAATTGTGTCAGACGAGAACAGTAAATGATTGTACGAGCATGTAAATGCACCCAAGTGCAATGATTCGCTTGAAAGCCGAAACACGTCGTCGTACGAGTACCTAACTTTATCCCGGAAAGTTCATACAGCCGATGCAGTGTGCATACCCAAGGAGGAATATGAAGAGCTACTTTTATCCTACAAATTGTCAATGGAAGATGGGGTTGAAGGGGTTAAAGGAGCTTACCAAGGACTCATTTTACACTTTGATAAAACACCTAAAGACTTTTAATCCTGAATTGGTATAATAGCACCAAGTTCAGGGTGGAAATGTTCATCAACGGCGTTTCATAGATCTTGTGTTATACTTTTAACTATCGACTTTTATTTTGTATAAATAATAGGGTCTATTAATATAAATAACAGAGTCTATTTTTTGATGTGGAAAATTGGTATCTTGTTATTTCATTTCCATAATTCGGGGGGTTTGTCCCAAAGTGTTTTTAAATAAGCCTAACTCTGCCTCTTTTACACTCTTTGTGTTAAAAAAATGATTACTTGTAATTCTAACAAGTTAGAGAAAATAGAATTTTTTTAGATGAAAGATCAAATAAATAATTGGTACTTTGTCTTTTTTCCTAATTAAGAATTGCTACTTTTCGGTTTCGATTCCGTATAAAAACTATATTTTATGTAAGAGATATAAAAATAAATAAATTAAGATAAATATACATATGATTATTTAATTATATTGTAATAAAATTAAATTTCATGATGTGATATAAATTTTCCTTACTTAAATACAATTTGTTATCATATTAAATTAAATTTGCGAAAATTCAAAATTATTTTCATAACATACAAGCCATAAAAAAATCAAAAGTTAGAAAAATTAAGTTTCCCAACTATCAATTTTTAGTTATTATTTAATTAACTACCGCAATTACTGAAGTAATATAAAAAGTGTACAAGTGTAGGGGCTGTTAATAATAATCAAGGGGCAAAAAAAAAAAACACTTAAGCATTTCTAGTAATTTTAACAATAACAATTGATGCTACAACTGCACTCAAATTATCATGCCCATCCCAGGCATTAGCGATAACCTTGTCGACTTGCATATTCCCAATTAGCCTCTACAAAATGTTTACAATAATAAAGCGAGCGCCACGCGAGCACTGAGCTAATTACAACAACAATAACAAATACAGTAGTTGCTTAGTGTAACAAACGCAGCTATTTTTAATGCAGGAGATTGCGTGGCCCCTGTGTATGAATAATTTAAAAGAAGAAGAGGGAGGAAAATGGGGGGAAAAAGAATGTAGGTAATACACTACAGATGTGCAGATGTACGGATGGAAATGACAATGAATATGCAAAATCCGTGATTTGTTTACGCAATCTAATTTGTTTAATGCAATTCACTCAGTTGCGCAGTGGCGTGGGGCGAAAAAATATGATAAAAAGTATATGTAGAAAGTACTGGGGAAAAAAAGAGGCAATAACATGGTTACAAAGGAAATGGAATAAAAAGGAGAGCTGAAAGCGTGGTTGGTTATGCCGATGTATACGGAAACTTGTAGAATTGTAAAGCTTCATTTTAAGCTCTCTTATTTTCCATTACTCTTTTATAATGTCATATCAAACATGCAAACAGACGTGTTTTCAGCATTTTTATGATAAAAAGACACCGAGAGCCCGAGCGAATCGAACTCGCATTCATTTCTTTCTTATCCCCTTGTTTTTCTTTCAACTAATTGACGACAACGACGACTTGAACACGTTTTCAAATACACACACTAGTGGAAAGAAAATATGAGATTCAAGCAAAAGGTACCTACTCGTGACGAAAGATGTCATTAATTTTGATGTCGCGAAAATTGAGGCACACGGGTCCCTTCGTAAAAGGTAATACTTGGGAGCGTCTTCATTACCGTTTATTAACTCCGGCGCGGTGCTTAGAATTAGGGACATTAGGTGGCTCCTCTTGCCTTTTCTCATCAAAGTCCAAATGAAGACGGACCCTTATTTACACGAGACTGGGTATACTGTACGTATACGACCGACTGTCGCGTAGGGTAATATGTAACGGTCTCGCGTCGTATCCTTTTTTTATGGGGACTGCTTCGAAGGTTTACAAACAATACATTTTATGTAGGACGTTAAGTATTTGAGATTTATATTTATCGCGTTATTAAGGCGGCATAGAATTACTTCATAAATAATAACTCCTTCGTTCCGTGACGAGACAAGACCTTTTCTTTGAATTAGAGAAAGGTCTTATCTCTGAACATGGGAGTTATTTTTTTATTATTTACATCATTATCATAAAAACCAACCGAGTATAAACAAACATATACAGGGTGTGAAGAAGTAACTGACCCACCTTATAACGAGTGGAGAGTCATATTTCATATTTTTCTCTACCGATTCTAAAATATGGGGTGAGTGCGTTTTTCTTTTGAAAACGCGGTACTTTCACGATCATTTCCTGGCATATTTTATACGCGTAACCTCGATATTTCCATATTTCCTATATTTGTAGTATATTAGATGCTTCAAACAACGCGTGTCTTTTCTCTTCGGATCGAAGACAATCGGGACGATTTTATATTTCCTATTCGGGTTTTTATTATGTTTTCTCTTATTTATTATTTTCTTTTGCGCTTTCTATTTAATATTCGATTTTCTATTATTTTAATGTTAACTGTCTCAAACTAAATAATAATAATAATGATGATAATTGTGTTTCAAAAAAACTGAAACAAGAATTTAGCTAATTTTACATTTTACTGCAGAGACTTAACAATGGAACAATTTTAATCCACAATTTAAGGGTGGCAACAAAAAACAAGTAACCTTTGGATAAAGGGCGTCTCAAATTAAGCATTCTTACCCTACAACCCATGGAATTTCCGGTCATTTAATACAGTGTATTAACACGACATACGTGACAATGTTCCGAAAGAGGAATAAACTTACGTGTGCAGCCGACATGTCGACTTTTAAGCGCCGTCTTCACCCTGCAATTGCTCCGCCCCTTTTACATCCAATATCGCTGCCGTTATTGAAATTATTTCGGATAGCGCGACGCTCTCGTCGTTTCCTTAACGGTTATATTCCCACCGATGGATGCTCCCGTTAACGGAAGGGCAACTGAAACAAACAAACAAATATACGGCTTCGTAAAAAAATTACTATACAATACACATATTTGCCTTACTCTTACTTTCGTTGGGTATCTCGCGAGGGAGGTACCTACGAGGTGGAGGGTACTCATTGTTTATTGAAATTTCAAACATTTATTCGTTCCACGCAGAGGTATCATTTCCAGGGGAGGATCATACGGGGAAAGTTATTTCATTAATCAACTTTTATCCATTCCATCTACGGGGTGGCTTCATTTTTTACAACTTTATGACCACTTCGGCTAGATCCAAGGCCCGCCCACGCCTTGTTGACACTTTCTTTGTTATTAGCTTCAGTTCTTCTTAGGATTCATATCTCGCAAGCCCTGTCCGGGCACGGGAAGGATCAGTCGATGATCCACATGCTAGGGAGAGATCGCAAGTTGCCGAGTCACGCGGATGAAAGTTTTTATATACCCTCGGCCTCCAAACTTTTTGACAACAAAAATTCATTTTTGTTTTCTGTACAGGATTTTGGTTTTATTGTTTGCCTGGTATTAAACAAAAATTTTCCTAATTTTTTAAAAATCTTCGAGACTCAGAATGAATGAATTATTATTATTATTATTATTATTATTGTCATTGTCATCATCATTGTCATTAACATTGTCATTGTCATTGTTATTGACATTGACATTGACATTGTCATTGTAATTGTAATTGTCATTTTCATGGTCATTTTCATTGTTATTGTCATTGTCATTGTCATTGTCATTGTCATTGTCATTGTCATAGTCATCGTCATTGCCATTGTCATTGTCATTGACATCGACATTGTCGTTGCCATTGTCATTGACATCGACATTGTCATTGTCATTGTCATTGTCATTGTCATTGTTATTGTCATTGTCATTGTCATTGTCATTGACATTATTATTGTCATTGTCATTGTCATTGTTATTGTCATTGTCATTGTCATAGTCATCGCCATTGTCATTATCATTATGATTATCATTATATTATAGGCTGTAAGCGAATCTTAGAAAGTTTCTCAAAGGTTTCGAATGACGCCCCCTGCAAATCCTCTGATACCCCATTTATCCTAAAACTTCCAGGACCGAATGAGCTTGAAAAATTGGACTTGGGTTCGAGTCAATCGACAAACTCACACGCGCACGTTGTATTTCGCTTTACCTTGAAAAAAAAAATGAATTACAACATCCCCACGATGAGCAACCCCAGTTCTTATACATTCTTTAATAGATGTGACGGAGGAATGAAATTAAACTTCTTACGCTCCCCTCAGCCTTCTTTCTTCCTTCCACGCTGTTTTATGCGCACCTATAGTATATTCCACGTAACTAACTAACGAACTAACTAACTAACTAACTAACTAACTCTGTTTTCAGTCTAAAGACAGTTCCCTAATGAGTTTCGTAACTTAAAAGCAACCTCTCTTATTTCTGTTAAGTTGAGGCGGTGTAAATGTCGATTACACATACCCCCGATTATCTCTCTCTCTCTCTCTCTCTCTCATACTGGGGTAATTTGAATAAGGCGCAGGTGAATAACATCAAAGGCTTATCGCCAAATTAATTGCAAATTCGTTGACAAAACCCGCGAAATACTCCTGACTCTCTTTTTTTACATGATAGGTAGGTTCGGAAGAAAAAATTCGTGTAAAAAAAAAAGATGTAAATGAAAATTAATTTGAGCAAATTGTCCCCTTGCAATAACAAGCGCCATGGAATTCTGCAAGCTTCAATTTTCATAGTCGGTAAATAATATTTTTAATAAAAATGAAACAAGTGCCACATAACGTTTCATCCGCTATACAAATATGCATTCAGTCTCGCAACAGTCTACCCATATATTTTCTCAAATAGAATCTAATTTAATTTCTACGTGTGTTTCTAGATGCGTAAGTGTGCCTTAGCGTGTGTGAGTGTGGGTGGACGCGTGCTAACGTCTGTGAGCGTGTGTGAGCGCGTCCTAGCGTCCGTGAGCGTGTGTAAGCGTACGTAAGCGTGTGCTAGCGTTTGTAAGAGTGTGCAAACGTTTGTGAGCATGTGTGAGCGTGTTTAGGCGTCTGTGAGCGTGCGTGAGCGTATTCCAGCGTCTCTGAGTGCGCGTAAGCGTGTGTAAGCGTGTTTTAACGTTCGTTAGCGTGTCTATATGTGTGTGTCGGTAGGTATTGGTTAATAGGTTTCATGAAAATCTCGTTTAGCCAAATTAATAAAGGGTAGACGTTGCCTGTCGCCGCACCCTTCTTTGTCATTTCATTAAGTTCGAAAGGAAGCACGATATAGATAGGTGGCGGATATTTATTTTATCGTCTTCGTTCTCTTTGAAACCCGGCTCTCGTACGATAATTGCCGAATTAATCAGTAATTCGACACCGGATGAAAAGCAATTATCGGTCATTTCATATCACGAAATTCGATCCTGTAATTTTCCCGATACCCAGACGCGTGCATGGGTTCGTGCATATTGCATAGGCACACCGGACGAATTTAACAATCCCTATATGGATTATGCACAGCTCCTTTTCTCGACATGTCGTCCCACAATTACCATCGAAGTGGATCTTTCAGCAAAAAAAAATTTGTTTTTGCGTTTATTATTATAAATAAATAAATATGCCTTTCTGTACCACAAAGAAAAACTTTTCTTTTCTATTCCCCAAGAATATACCTTAGGGAATATGCCATAGACAGACATAACATCGAATCCAAGATTAATTCCCTTAACGAACTTGGCTTAAATGTTCAACGACATGTTTCTCTCCTCTTTCGCTCTTCCAGCTGTCCGACACAATTGCAATTTGTCGAGGTAGGGCATCGCAAACAGAACGATGATTGATCGATCGACGAATTAGCAAGGAACTTTTTTTTTTTCCTTTCCAACCCTACAAGTACTATTGCACTTGGTCTTATGAAACAGCCGCGGTCCAAATTCGTAAATTACTTTGTATCAGTCATTTTTTTTTTGTTTCATTTTTGCCATGGTTTTGCTAGGGTTTTGCTTTTAAAAACCACCCTGATTCAAATTTTCAAACTAACACTATTTCTACCGCAATAATTATACGTAATCAAAAATCCGAAACCAAAAATATAGAATTATAATTAAAATATGTTTTCTTAATTATTACCGTATTTTTTACAAACGCATAATTGCTCCGCTAAGCAGCTCCCGTTTGTAGATTTAAAAATAAAGATTAAATTAAAATTCGCAAAAATTCTAAATTAAAATTTCTTTTTTTTTATCTTTGCTCAATTTTAGCAATTTTTGCAATTTTTATCTTTCACGATTGTACATTTTTTTCGAAATTAAAATTCAGGCCGGAGCTCGATAATTCCTCGATCGTCCAATGACCGGTTGCAGCCTACCTATATATGTTTTTTAGGAAAAAGCGAAATAGAGGAACGACCGAAATAGGATAATCGGTTAAACGCGCGTTTCGAGAATTGACGTTAATAAAAAAAAAATCAAAACTAATGAAAATAACGTAATAACCAATTCTGGACTTCCCGGGTAGACACGGTCCCATTAAACCGAACAATTCATTCCGCCGAAACACGAAGCTTCGGAAAACCTTGTTTGTCATGCGAGTAAATTGACTTTTACACATCTCAACTGGATTTACGAAGCCGTGAATTGCACTTGTAGGCTTTCCCACGTTAACCACAAATACGCACGGATAAGTCGATCATCTTGCGTCAGGCGGGCTCGAAATTTTCAACCTTATTTAGATCTCGCGATAAATAGGACAGAGAATGTACACTCGATTTCTTTCAAATCGGGACGGGAAACGCTCGAACCTTTGGACAAAATTGACCACGCCCACGGGCAGCTGTCATTGGCTGCCGGGACATTGAATATTCGCCTCAATTTCGCGTGCAGTGGAAACTCGCCTTTGTGCTTTTTATTATTTTTCGTATATCATGTTGCTTCTTGAATTTCGCGCGGGAAATATCAGCCGGAAGAGGGCGCTGTCAATGTCAAAGTGCTTGAAAGAAAAATGTCAAAGAATCTCGTGTTTTTCGTTTTGGAGTCATTTAAAATACTATACTCTGAAGTTAATTCAAGAAAATTACTAAATTTTAATTTGGGTCATTAGTACACGCCATTTTTTAGTCGTTTTATGTTTTCTATAATTTTTATTCTTTTTTGTTATGAGATAGGGTTTCTTGTAAAATACGAATAAAATATTACAATCAAAGAAAATACTTAAATTATAATTGTAAATATCTAATTACAGAATTTCTCGCTGCAGTAACAAAACATTTTTGTATAAATCCAAATCCAAAATTCGAAAAATCTCAAAACAAGAAATTTCATGACCTAGGCCACTTTCATCATTACTGGCTAATTTGAGTAATTTATTTTGAAAATGGCCCGAGTCAATTTTTAAAATTTTTTTGTTAACTGTAATAATATGTGCCCCTTGAAGTTAGCTGCCTTCAAAAACATTTTGCAGAATTTAAATAAAAATGGACTTGGGCCACTTTCAAAATAGTCTTTACGTTTTTCGTTATTTTTTGTATACGAAGCATTACTTTGAATCGCTATATATTTTTTTCGGTACAGTGTCATACGTGAAACCTGATATAAATGTTATGGGGGTTTCATAGTGTCTATGAAAACAGTCGTAATAAATAATTAGGTACTTAAGCTTTCATTACCTTGCGAAAATACCGTAGCAATGAAACACCTAATATGAAACGTTGCGTTGTTATTGCCACTTTCAAAATACGAGATGACGACACATTTGCAAGCATAGTACCTACTCGTCCATTTGTTTATTCAAATAGTCAGTGGCTGTAAGTCTGTCGTTCTTACCACTTTTCTGGGTTTTTTAGTATAATTGCAAATCGTGGGGAAAAAGTAGTGCCATTTTTTATCGACATTTCTTCTCAAGAATTGCAAAATCATCATCATTATTATTATTATTATTATTATTATCTCGGAATTAGTGTGTTTTTTTTTCCGAGAAACATTTATTTTAATAAGTATCCGTATCGCGATGTAATTTAACCACTGATATTTCGATCTTCGATTTAATCATTGAGGGGAAATGGAAAAATGGAAATGGAACCTTTATCAACCTCCCGAATAATCAGTTTCCCCTACTACCATTATTATTGTTGCGTTACAAATCTTGGGTGTGTACATTGTATACACAATACATACGCAAACAGGCATCATAATATACATATATTTACGTATATGTATATATATATATCTCATGCTTTTTTGTATAAATATATATATATATATATATATATATATATATATATATATATATATATATATATATATATATATATATATATACATATAAATACATATATATAAGTATCTTATTTTATATATATACTATACTCGCTTTAATGGAATTTATCATTTATTATTTCTTTATCATTCGCAATACCATGATAATATTATTATACGTACATTTCATCGCCCAGTGCCGGTTACCGTGATTAATACAGTGTCGCTATCGATATATGTATATACATATACATACACACACACGTGTCTATAATATTAAACTTGCTATTTCATAACAACTATATTACCTACTATGTTGTACGTCACGTTTTGTACATACATACGTCGCGCGTACTGCTCTTTTTTCGCGATCTCTCCCTCCCGCGATTCCAGATGTACGGTATTAAAAGATTTATCGGCCGGGATCGGATCTCATTAGAAAGCAATTGAATTCAAATATAGTGACAATATTTGCTGTTATTTTTATCGATATTATAATTATCTTTGTTTTTAAACGGTGAGACCTTGTTTGCATGCACACAAGGGCAATTGATGTAAGAAACTTTGAGGACTGTCCTCGAAGTAGCCAATACGCATAATATTAATATAATTGATTTTTTGGGCCCAAAAACTGAACAGTCCATTCGAAAGAAGGAACAAAGAACTGCAAATGAAACAATAGCGAGATTTACGAAACGTAAACGATTTTCAGAACATTGGTAGTTTTCAATTTTCCGGGCCCATTCTCGGGCCCAAAAAATGAATTATTTTGGTATTACTAAATACCGTGTTTGGATAAAAAATTTTCCGTGGATTTCAAATTTACCGTAAAAAATTTGAGATTCTATTGAAAATTGTCCAGTTGGGTCGAACCTGGGCCTATTTTTAGCATTGGGCCCTAAAAGTGAGCAGTCCATTCGAAAAAAACGGAAAAAATTACAAAACGAACAGTAATGAGATTCACGAAACATAAACAATTTCAGAGCGTCCGTAGATTCCAATTTTCGGGCCCAAAAGATTAATTATTTTAATGTTATTTTAACAACGCTTTTTTTAAATGTTTATTCCTCATAACTGCCCAATTGAATATTAATATTATCGTCAATTTCCATCCAAACCCAAATATTCTATTTATTTATTCGTTTATGTAATATTTAATCACTCTTTTATCTTTGCTTATTTATTTATTCACATATTTATTTACATATTATGGAAAGAACTATCTCGCTAGAACCTCACTTCTAAAGAAAAACAAATTTATTTCTCACAATTGCCCAAATATTTTTTTCTAAATATTTTTTACTATTTTTTTTCTGAACATTTTTTCTTCATTTTCATTAACATTACTAAATATCATATTCAGGCGCAAAATGTCCACTAAATTTCAAAACTTCCATAAAAAGAATAAAGGTTCCTATTAAAAATTTCCAAATTGGGTCCGACTTGGGCTTGTTTTTGGTATGGGGCCCAAAAATTGAATTGGCGGAAAAAAATTACAAAAGAAGCATCATTGAGATTTACAAAATTTGACTTCCCTCAAAAAATCTTCAGGTATTTCTATTTTTTTTTCCACCACCCTGTATATTTATCTTTATGTATTATATTATATATTATTATTATTATTATTATTATTATTATTATTATTATTATTATTATTATTATTATTATTATTATGTATATATTTTTATGTATGCGAATTGTCTTCTTTGAGGACCGCCCTCAAAGTTTACATCAATTGCCCACTTTGGAGACAGTAAAGGTTCACCAGGTGACCTGCTAATTTTGAATTACGTAGGTACCAAGTATCCTGATGGAAGCGAATCCCCGAATTCGGCCTGAATAACATTTGAAATTTCAACCGAGACGGACAGGAGACTTTAACAATCTCGAAACTGTAGTTCATTTCTCTCCGGGTCATTTACTGCTCAATTTACTGTCATTGCTCTGTCAATTGCGATACGCGAATAAAGGAGATATCACGAACCTGATTGTTGTGGTCCGACGATATCGCCTCCATGTATGTGCCAGATAGCGCGAGGATACCAAGTAGACACCACTATTTTCTGTGTCAGACGGAGTTTCCGAATTTCATGAAAACGTTTACGAAATCAACGGCGCATCCTTCCGTTTCCCTTCGTTTCCCGGTTAAAAGCTATTCCGGCTAAGAGAGGAAATACGAGACTCAGACTCTAAGCGATTACGTCCGTATAGCGTTGCATATCTCGAGACTCGACGGATATGCAGTCCCGTAGGGACAGACGTTAGGAGAAAATCGAGAAAAACGATTTGTGAAATTCGAGCAGGGAAAATAAGTTTCACTTGAAACAGCGGAAAATCCGCACGAAGGAAGTTACCGGGACGCTCGTGAAAGAGGGAAAAATTCTCTTCCAAAAGGGGAAATACTGTTTGCAAAAATTGCTAATCTCCGCGAGCCACGCGAGCGTGATTTATTTATTTTTTTTCTTTTTTCGAAAATGTACTTTGTAGTTGTTATTTTATATTTTATTTTATCAATTTTATTTACTAATTATATCATTATTTCTTTTCTCTGTTGTTTTTGGAGTTACAATTGCAACAAAAAATATGGAACGAGGTACCGATATATTCGAAAAATATTTATATTATATTAATTACCTATTAATGAATTATTGAGTTATATTTCGATAATTATAATTTCATCAAGTATCTAAATGAACCCTCAATCGATTTACCGGGGTCTGAGGCGTCCCAGACTAATTCGGTTCCAATTTAAGCATCTTTGTAGAAAACAAAATTCTAGAACTTTTTTTTTATACTACAAATTAATTATTTTCATGAAATTACCAACGTTATTTGTTAAAACAATATTTCACAATTGCAGTACAATTTTTTTTTAAATTAGAAAAAATTATTAATTTCCGGGCAATAGGAATTTTTATAGATTGGGTCCGAAATGCCCCAGTGTGCCGACTATGACATTTCGCCGAACTAGGGACCAGCTGAGGGTTATAACTCCACACGATCCCGTATGAAACTTTTCTTCACCTGGTTCGCGGAGGATCGTAGAAATAACGAAGACACGCTCTTGGTAAGAAACATTCAAAATTGCATAGAAAATTGCATGTACAATCGCATACAAAATGGCATATACAATTGCGTATAAAATTGCATGTACAATCGCATACAAAATGGCATATACAATTGCGTATAAAGTTGCATTTACAATCGCATACAAAATTACATACACAATTGCATATAAAATTGCATACAAAACTGCATAAACAATTGCGTATAAAATTGCATATACGATCGCATACAAAATTACATACGCAATTGCATACAAAATTGCTTACAAAACCGCATAAACAATTGCATACAAAATTGACTATAAAATCGTCTACAAAAGCTGAAACCAAAATTTAAAAACAAAAAATTCAAATCCTTCCTTTAACAATGCACAAATCATATGCAAATGGTTGCATTTCCTGAATACCATTTAATTTCCTCATTAATCTCATTATTCATTGTACAATACTGGCGCGCGTTTCTCATTCTTTCACCGCGAACTCCGTTAACTCGACGATCCCCTTTATCTCGGTGAATAGACTCAAAGGCTTACTGTGAGATTGCAGTTGATAATTGGCTCTGTGCGAACGTCTACCGTTTGTTGGTTACTTAATCTCATTACTATCCGTCACGGGGTCGCATGTTTACAATTTTTCGCCACGGTTATTACGATTTCGACGAACGCGGTTTCCTCGGCCCGGTATAATAAGGCTAACGCGGCGGATGAGCATGAGGTCGAGGATAATGACGGCGAGGATGAAGATATGGACGAGGACGAAGATGACGATGACGATGACGATGACGATGACGATGACGACAACGACTACGACTACGACGACGACGACCACGACGGTATCCGCGTCCGTCTGTTATCGTCGTTTCAACGTTACTACGATATTCTTCCTCTAAAGTTCAAGTAACGTCGACGGCGGCAGTGCCAATGGCGGATCTTACGCATGTCCGTCCGAGAGAGAGATCGCCGTCTATCTATCTTCCTGTTTTCACTATTCTTTTCCTCCCCCCCCCGCCCCCTCCCCCTCCATCTACTGCTCTTCGGAGTCTCCTTCTCATCAACTGTTGCTTCTGCGTTACCGATTCCACCGCGTTTCTGCACTTACGTATGCACCATCCCGTGGACAACGAACCTACCTACACACCAACACACCTACGCACGGAATACACACACATATGCAATAAACGCACGCACGCACAAGAAATACACACACGGACCCAAACGCATACGCGCGCACACACACACACATACGCGCACACACACACACACATACGCGCTCCCGCGCTCGGTACATAAACGTGCACGCAATATACACACACACACACGCGCGCGCACACATGCGATAAACGCACATATGCATATTCGCACAGGAAATACGCGCACACACACACACCCAAGCGCAATACGCACACACACACGGGAACGCTACATACCCGAACGCACACGCGCATGATATACATACACGCGCGCGCTCGCACAACGTGCACACAGACACGGACCGACAGGGTTGTTGAAAAACAAGAAGATGGCGCGTGTCGATTTTAATACTGCGGGCAAGGGTCAACCAAAGTCGCTTCGTTCAGTCGCACCACCGACACAATGCAAGAAGAAGATGCAAAAAGCGCACCCAAAAACGGGGTTCCGAGTACGTACCACTCGATAGCAGCTTGACGATGACGACTTTGACACAATGGGGATCCGGCGAAAAGCACCTCGACTTATTACGTCGACGCTCTAGATCGCGCACTTATAGCGATAACGATAATGGTGGGACGATAACAATCGATAAAACGTACCATCAAGATCGCTCCTGCCGATAAGGACGAGGCATGTGAGTTTGAAGATGCGCCATGTCGAAGAAGTCGAGGCCTCGCTTCAGCCCGATATACGGAAAGTTGTCGCTTACAATCACGCACGTGAAGCCGACCCTCCTTTTAATCTCGAATAAAGGTAGATAATCTCTCTTCTCTTCATCAAATCGGAAGAGATTTCCAACGCAATCAAATATGTGCACGGACAACACGGGGGCTGGTCCGCGGACGGAGGAAAAGCTTTGTGGGATGAAAGCCCGAGCTTTCGCGGCGATGCCCTTTGGGTAACTTTTGGAAAAGAATTTCCAATCCCCTTGGAAACACTGTCTGTACTTTGATCCCAAAAGTTCTCGGTGAGAGGTAGGATTGGAGGGTTACTTGGACCATATGACGCGTTCAAAGGTTTCTGGTTTTTTTTTGTTTTGGTTTGTGGTAATTAGTTGGAATTTTAACAGAATTTATTAAAAAGAGGGGTCTTAAATTGTTCCGAAAGAATTTTTACAACTTTTGTGGAAAAAGAGGCGAACTTACCGAGATGATTTTAATGGAGAAATTCTGTTCGGGAAGATTTCACCCTCCAGTAGGATAAGAAAATTCTGTTTTACTTTTACGGTTTAAGAACCAATAGGAGTAATCGCACCGAAAATATATAAACCCTCGGGAAAACTCCAAAAGTTCTTATTTATACCCTTGCTCCGAGAGCCTTCGTTTCCTCTCGAATAAAGGTACAAAAGTTTCGAGTCCACTTTTTTATAGAGCCAAGCCACTCTCGTCGACATTGCTTCAAGAAAATTCCAGCCTCCGCAACAATTTCGATTGGGGACAATTGGGATGCTCCCACGGTCTCCGGAAAATTCTCTTTAATAAGAATCCAAAGAAAATTAGGAAACAATTTTTATTTTATCTCTTTCGTTTCTAGATATTTTCTATTGATATACTTATTTTCGAATTATTGATATATTTACACATATTAATATCATATATAACGTATATGATATATTACATATATTAATATATTAATTGTACATTAAAATACTTATTTTCAGAAACATTGGAACCTCTTGACAAAGTAAACCCCGCCCACGGGCCGCTGTCATTGGCTGCCGGGGCAATGAGTATTCGCCTCAAACTCGCGTCCAGTGGAAATTGGCCTTTATGCTTTCCATTATGTTTGGTACACTATGCGACATTAAGGGAGGGGGTATGGGATAACGGGTCTAAAGAAAAGCATTTTTTTTGAGAATTTTTTTTGAAGAGCCTATTAGAGTTACTTTATTAAAGTTTGTTGCACATTGTTATATAAGATTTGAAGAACATTCGGTAATTTTTTTTCCTGCAAAAACATTCATAAAGAAGCCAGTGAGTGTATGGGATAACGGGTCTAAAAAAAAGCACTTTTTTGAGAATTTTTTTTTTAAGAGACTGTTAGAGGTACTTTATTAAAGTTTGTTGCACATTGTTATATAAGATTTGAAGAACATTCGGTAATTTTTTTCCTGAAAAAATAATCACAAACAAGCCAGCGAGAGCGAATTTATTGACCAGAGGATTATTATTGACCATCAACTACCTTACCTACCTTTTGGTCGACCGCGAAACTGCGTCTGTTTGTTAATTCGACGCACCTATTTTGCGAATATCCAATTTTGCCGTTGAACAAAACGCAACGGTTAATACCAACGCAGCTGCTGGCAACTTATTGTAGGAGAAGAGCGAAGCAGTCGCGGGTAACGCGCGAAGCCATGAAAATAATTCATTTGAATAATTATTTCATATCCCGGACGGCTTGATATTGATGAAAATAATGAAACGGACCGGAGGTAGTAAAAGCTTGATATACACCCCACTTTGGGATTCACAGATGCTGGAAAGCGCTTTGAAGGCTCTTATGAGCAATTTCTCGGATCTCGACTGGGAATTATATTATTATAATAACGCACGAGCAAGTGGGACCTCGAGGATTGTCCAATTTTAACGTATATTTCCTTTACTCAACTTTTGTACACATTGGCAAGATTCCAAACTCTTCGCGATCCTTATAAATTATTGCTACGTAATTATTATCGCCTTCCGGGTGGGTGTTGCCGCACGGGTGCGGATCAAAGATCTTTTTTTTACCGGCATGTATTTACATATGGATGTGCAACATCTAGATGCGATTTTTTTGTTCCAAGTCGACTCCACTCGACGTGTTATTGATTGCGGCCGGTAATTATCTCGTTACTCTTGTCGTCGATTAGCGTGGGAGAAACGGAAAGAGAGGTAGCCAGGCGGGTGATGGGGAAAGGTAAAGGATCTGGCCGCAAGAGCAGCGTCAAACGAAGTTATGGCACCAGAAGTCGAGCGATGTCCCCAAATTCACTTTCACCCAGGAGAAAATTGATGACGTCTCTCGTGGTCATGTGATACAATGTCTCATTGGCTCGACTCGAAACGTACTCTTCTATGACCGGCAACACCTCCGGTTTTAACACTTCCAGGGCCTTTGGCGCCAATTCTTGGAAAACCTATTTTTGATGGAAAAAAAATACAGAAATCATTAGAATTAATTAATTATGAATTATTATAAATTTGGAATTAATTTCGCTTTTATTATTGTAAATATTGTCGATTCCACTCCTGTTCAAAAATACAATTGGGTAATTATTTAATGAAAACATTTTTTTAAAATAATTTTGATACTTGCTTTTCTATATGATTGTGTGCGTGGGAGGGATACGATTTTTTTTTTAAATTTTGATTGCAACTTTTGTAGGCGATTTTATACAGAATTGTGTATCCAATTTTATATGCAATTGTATATGCAATTTCGTATGCAATTGTATATGTAATTTTGTATGCAATTGTATATGCAATTTCGTATGCAATTGTATATGTAATTTTGTATGCAATTGTATATGCAATTTTATATTCAATTGTATATGCAATTTCGTATGCAATTGTATATGCAATTTTATATGCAATTGTATATGCAATTTCGTATGCAATTGTATATGTAATTTTATATGCAATTGTATATGCAATTTTATATGCAATTTCGTACGCAATTGTATATGCAATTTTATATGCAATTGTATATGCAATTTCGTATGCAATTGTATATGTAATTTTATATGCAATTGTATATGCAATTGTATATGCAATTTTAATATTTAATAGCTCGATCTATTATTCCTTTAATCGTACCGATTTTATAGTGATAACAGGTTGAAGCGAAAAAATCAGTAAATTTTCCGGACCAACATTTTTCCGGAACCAGTTTGTTTGTAAATTTTTATTATTATTATTATTGATTATTATTTTCATCTCTAGAAATGAAATTCTATTACTAGTTCCATTCCCAAATATGAATTGCATTTTATTGTGAATACTATTAAAAATATTTAATTTATTTTCCAATTCGATAAATCTGAAATTATTCCAATAGAATTAATTAATTTCGTAAACTCGGGATATTTCGTGTAATATTTTGGTACCGTGACAAATTGTTCTACTTCGATGTCAGTTTTGACCAACGACAAAACTCGATAAGCCAGAAATGAATACCATCCAAAAAATCTCATATTTGATACAAGCCAAAATAAATTTCATCAATTGCCACTCTCTGTAGGAATTCGCGTTATTCGGAGGGTAGCGTTTTCATTCGCTGTATATATGTATGTAGTAGACGTGGAAAAATAGAGGAAAAAAAAACACAGAATCCGTCCGGTAATACCTCGGTTAAAAGAGTTCCAATTTCTTTGCCGCCCATAAAATTTTCCAGCTCGAGTACGAGCGAATCGATAGCGAAATCCAATTGGAAGCTTTTCATGTAAACCCCAGCGGAATATCCCAGCATGGTGTTGAGGTAAAGTTTGGAGCCATAAATGAGGCTTTCGAAATTGCCAGAGCCAAAAACTGGAAACAAGTCGCCGAGTTTACCGCTGATATTGTAGAAACCGCTAACGTATATTTCCGGTACGGTCAGATTTAGGGTAATCGTCGGACCGATTAACGAAAGTTTCGCGACGTCCACGATAAATGTCGATAGGTAATTTATCGTCAGATCATCGAGGTGCAAACTCACGCTGAAACAACAACAATAAACAACAATTGCTGCTTGTTGCGCATGCGCGGTATAATATTATCTATGTACAGAAGTGAGTGTGTGTGTGTGTGTGTATTGTGTTTGCCTGAGTATTGCGCAAATGTGTATGTGTGTGTGAGCGCGCCCGAGTGCGCGTGTTTGTGTATGCGCGCACGTGCGTGTGCAAGCGTGGCTGCGACGAGTGCGTGTGTGCGAGCGTGCATGTGCACGCGTGGGTGCGATCGAGCACGTGCCTGTGAGTGCGCGTACAGGGTGTCCCAAAAGTAAAGGACAACCCTTACCATCTTTCCAGCATTAAATCTTCAACAACGTCCCTTGTCAGCTTCCTTGGGACGATCCCTTGCTTTTGGGACACCCTGTATAAAAAAAAAGTACCGCGAAACAACGGAGAGACGTACTTTCCAATTTCCTCGTTGTTAGTTTCCAACCAGATTCCATCGAGTGTCAACGGCTCGAGAACGGGAACGTTGAGATCGGCTATTCCATACGGCATCCGCGCACGAAACTTCTCCAGCAGTCGTCTCAGTTTGAATTCCAAACCTTTCGAAGCGGCGCTATCGACTGTCCTTTTCAATATTAATTTATACAACGGGGAACGAAGTTTTGCAAAGATACGAGTGGACGGGCAATTTTGCGAAACTTACTGTAACCGGTGGTGACTCTCGTGGCGTTGAGCAACAGATTTCTTGGCTTTTCTACGGCATTCGCAACTGAAATATTACATACACGCGCTCTTGTATACTATACAACATGGGCATTTCATTATATTTTTTTTTTACACAATGGTTAACGCCAAGTCAAGCCAAGCGAGGCGATAGCATTTGAACCGTGACTTTTGTTCAATGTCATTCAAATATTGAATGAAGCATTGCGTATCCGGATAATCTTCCGTTAGGACACGCCGATATCTAACGACTCATCTGCGAGTTTTTGTGTGTACAGGCTGAGGCAAAAATAGCGTCCGCCTTTGAAGAACTCGCAAATTGTTTCGTTGCATTGAATAAAAGTCGTTGGGTTTATTTCGTTCTCGAACAAATACAATCGACTTCCAAATCTTTTAACGAACAGGGTCGGAAACGCACGAACGTGACGTAACATACCACGCCCACAGGCCGCTGTCATTGGCTGCGAGTATTCGTCTCGAGCTTGCGCGTCGGGGTAGTAAATGTTTGCCTCAAGCTCGCGTGCACGGAGACTCGTCTTTATGTTTTTCGTTGTTTCAGGTATTATTTATTGTGTTGCATTAGAATTTGACGCAAAAAAATATGGACCGAGAATTTTAAAAAGAAATGACATAAGGTTTCGAAGTCGAGTGTAGTTGGTATTTTCCTGCTAATATACTCGGCGTTAAGAGACAAAAGAGATTCCGGGCTATAACTCCTCCTAATGAACGTCATAAAATAAGTGCCCGATAAACTTCTTTAACCTATTCCAACCCCTCTTGACTTGGGAAATTACATGGGGAAAATAATAAAGCTAATGAAAATAATAAAGATTTATGTGCTCGTGATAAATAATGTTCGAATTCTACACAAAAGTAATAAAAGTTACGCAAAATCCTAAAATTTCGTTACAAAAATTATACACAAAATAATTATTGCTCGCAAACGTTCGCAATAAAATTAGAACGAATCACTAGCTTTCGCGAATATTCGCCATTTTTCTATGGGATAACTTCCATTGTTTTACGTCACGAGCGCGGGTTTATTACTTTTTGTAGCAATTTCCATCATTTCGACGATTCCACTTTTCTCAATGCGTCTATTATTCAAATCTCTGTACTTTACTCTATTGATTGAATATAAAATAAAATAAAACCAATAAGTAGACAAATTTCAACTCGGGAATTACGACTAAAGAAAACAAATTAAAAACTTACGAAAATTGGTAGCACTGGAAGCGACGTTGCCGATGCCATCTAATATTGACACACCGCCTCTTACGATAATCGACGGTGATTCCGCCGTATCGGCGATGCTGCAGTAAGCGCAAATTAATATGCCGATCATCGCGCGGCTCATCTTTCTTACTTTCATCGTTTTCCAAAAATCTTCAGTGACGAGGGTTGCAATTAATTATTTACAACTCTTTCACTCTTTGATCTTTTATACTTCCTTCTTCCCCATTCACCTTCTGTCTTTTTCTACTTTATCGGCTTGTCGGTTCTATATACATATATTCATATATATACATAAATATTTATACACACACACACACACACACTCATACGCGTATATATCATAAATAGATAAAACAAACTTTTCTTCGTTTATCGTTAAAGTGATTGTCCGTTTTCTATACAGTGTCCCAAAAATAACGGGTCACCCTAATAACTAAGTTTCAAGGATTTTCCATGAAATTTATTGTTAGTTGTTAGGGTGGTCAATTATTTTTGGGAGCCCCTGTACGTAGAATTACTATTTCTCTGTCTCTATTTCTATTTGTATTTGTACAGGGTGTCCGAAAAATAACGGACCACCCTATTATAGAAGATTCACGAAAAATCCTTGAAACTTAGTTTTTATGGCACAGAAATAAAAATACACTTACAGACAAAGTTAAGACACATTAGATTTTCGCACTAAGAAATTCAGAAAAAAATACATTTCAAATATTAATCGATCGATGCCCCTTCCAATGAAAGTCAAATTACATTGTTGCAATAAATGCATTTAACATCGAACAACATCGTTTTATTTAATAGTATCTCGTATATTTATATTTTCAAGGATGCATCACCGACATATGCACTTTTTTGTCTATAAGTGTATGTATAATATTTATGTAGGTATAATATGTATATATATAGTACATGTGAGATTTCCTTGTTTTCGCTTAAAATTTTCACCCTGAAATAACGTCTACTCCTCGTAAACAAAAGTGAAACCCCGGAAAACAAGCGCACGCTTCGCACTCGCTGTGATTCGCTCCGCGCTTGGTGCAGCAGGAAAACAAACTGCAGCGGAGACTCGCTATAAGAAAGAAACGCCAACTACGCTAAAATCCTATATACGGATGTGTATATATACAAATATCCATGTACACATATATACATATATATACGTGTCGTCCAAGTTAGGGGGAAGTGCACTTGTAACGTACATACGTGCGACAAAGGCAGATGCATCGGTAGCGGGACGAATATCTAGCGTATTTGCGTGTATGTACATAAAGATTACATTTAAATTATTATTATACGCGACAAATTAACATTTCGATGACACCGTGGTTATTGTGTGACGAATAAAGTGTATCTTTTTACGCTGAAATCCGCGCGTTCACTGAATACCGCGTACCCGTCCCCGTGCCCGGCTGTGGGGGAACATAATGTTTTCATTTTTTATTGAAGAAACAAAGACAGTGAAAGAGTGTCGGTGAAAGGAGCAAGAGAGAGGCCAGGAGTGGGGTGGGATTAAGTAGGGATGCCGATTTTAACACCACGCGTATTATACATACATACCACGCCCGGTAAAATGACCGGTTGTGGTATTTCAACCCTCGATTGAAAATTCCGCATTCATTTTCTCGTTTGAAAATTCGGCATTAGTTTTCTTACCAATTGCTTTCATTTCTATGCTTCTTTTTGCTTCGTTTTTTCGCGCACTATACCATGTGTTTCCAAACTTATGGAAGATACTGTACATATGCATATATACCATAGTTTCGAACAGCGCTGCCAACTTTAGGGTAACCTTACCTCCCATTTTCGTACAATTTGTAACTCGGATAATGGAGTCTATTTTTGTTGGTATAACTCCAGCCGTACTCGGATTCCCATTCTTAGAAATTCTTAGAAAAAAAGCGGGTTGTTTGAGACAGGAAAAAAAGACTTCAGGAAATTGAACGAGATTAAAAGTGTTTGAAGAAAAAAAAAAGACCGGGATTGGAAAACGCGATCAAAGTCCTTCGAAATAGATTATGCGAGTCCTTCGACTTTTTTCCTTCTCTCTTTGCGGTCAGATTCGTCATGACTAATTATGCTATGACGCAAACCGACTTGCTAATTGATAAGTATAGGAAGAAGTCTCTTTCCACCGATTCTCTATCGCTTCTATTCTAGTTCTTCTCGACGACCATTTTAACACTTTACCGATCGCTAGCAATTCAACAGCATTCGCGCGTCCTACCGGCCGCCCGATGATACTAATGCTAAATTATATTTATTAACACTTTGACCCCCATGTTGGTCACCGGTGACCGACACTAAACTTTCCGTACAGGCCGCGCTTGTTATGTCAAATGCAATAGCGTATACGCTTGCGACCCACGCGGCGTGAATAGGGATTCACGTAAATTTGATGTGGCAGCTAACGAGTTAAGCATTGGCGACGAGAAGCCGATTAATAGGCTAACGGTCGGTAAAGTGTTGAGGTTAGGACCCAAACATTAAAACTACAGTTGGAAATTTGGAATACTGAAGTAATATGGCGATATGACGTAATTATAAGACAATAACCTTGAAATCATGCTAAGGACCCTCACACACAGGTTTCGGTAGTGCCAAACTTAAGAATGTCGACTCAACGGCAAGAAAATTAGTCGTATCGGGTTGTCGATGGAAAATATTATTTGCTGAAAAAATATATTTGCCCACAAAGGGTGACCAATTCTAACCTAACCTTTCTTGTTGAAACTTCAGCTTTACAGGGACAACATTTGGGTTTATTCGCGTTGAAATTTATTTGCATCAATTCTTTCTTAGAAGTCGTTGCGACAAATTCGAAATCCTTTGGAATTCTGTGGCAAACATTGTCCACGGCATGCGCCATTGTAACTACCTGCTTACCATATTACGTTATTTATATGTGCGCTCACGAACCGACGCGGAAAAGGGGAGAAAAATAAGATACCGAGTGGAGAAATAAGGAAAGTTAATTATGTAGTTGGTGGCTTGCGGAGGTGGCTTATGCGGCTTATGTGACTTAAGTATATCCGATGCGAAAGGAATATCGTAGAAGTATCCCGATCAAAAACATCCCAAAGTTGTATAATATGGAAGATGTCTGGTCTTAATCTAAGGAAAAGATTGGATAAAGACACAGGCGCCATTTTCATGGTACTTGTGCCCCTTCCGAGTATCTGAAATTAATTATATCGAAGACTCGATTGTATTCCAATGAATTTTAATTTCAATATACAAAAGAAGATTGGGAAAAAGAGTCGATTGTAACCTTAGAGTAAAGTCTCCATATAACAATTTTACTTTATGACAATCCCTCTCTAAAATTACCTCCCGATAACAATCTTTCTAACTCCAATATACAAATAATATAAAAAAAATGTACATAAATGTAGCAAAATTAATGACAATTATAAAAATTTATTGGATACAATAAACAAAAACAGAGAAAATTTTTCTTCTGCGCATTAAGCTTGCACCTAGTCACACATAGAGTGGGAATTGAGGGAAAGATTGTTATAACGAGGTTCTACTCTACCTAAGGATTATAATTTTTTGTATTAATTTTCCTTATTTTCTACGGCTAGGAAAAGTTGTAAGGCGCAATAAATGAATAGAAAATTTCATATTTTTTTTATCGGTACAGCTTTGTGTCATCCAAATAAGATTAATAGTGGACTTTATTTTTCGACCCGACAATGCAAAGTCACCTATTTACTCTATGAATCATCACACTCGAGCGTAAGTCGCTATATCGTATGATAATGAACTGAGAAACTCGTTTTTCAACATCTCCATCGTACGCTACTTGTTATTCTCAAAAAACTGAAAATAACATCATTGTACACTAGGATTTACGTATGTCGCTACTAAAATTGGCTAATGTTACCTTACGGCGAAAATCGAGTTGCCATTTTCCGTTTCAGGAGGGGAAGCATCTCGAAGGACGACGGTTGACTGCGCTTCAGACGTGTTATCGCGATTATGGGCATTCGCGTCTTCTTCTGCTCTCGTTGAAAAATGCATCGCTCTGAAAGCAAGTAATTGGAGTCTGTGAGAGTTTCTAGAAATATAACAATTTTGTTCTTTAAGCTAATGACACCATTCTTCTTTGTGTGGTAGTTTATGCAATTACTTTTTTATGTTATTATGATTTTAATAAATTATATTTTTATATTAACCCTTAAAGGGTTAATATAAAAGTCTAGAAAGGATGTGGGTCCATAAGGCAGGATTTTGACCCTCATAACTGAATGGGTCACCTCAAAAACATTGCAAGGTACAAATTGCAAATTGTTCAAAAACCCTCGAAAAGGAAAAAAATAACCTGATGGTGCAATAATAATTTGTTTTAAAAAATTGTACCTTACAACGTTTTTGAGGTGACCCATTCGTTTATTAAAAATCATAATATCTCGGATTTATATAACAATAACCTTTTTAATAGTTTCAATGTTTTGTTGGAGTTTTTTAAAATTATTTAAACCCTTTTTTTATCGGAGCAAACCTAAGTCTTTTTATTAATTAAAAACAAATACCTTTTTTGGCGCATTCAGCCGCGTTTTTTTAATAAGAGCGCAATTACGCACAACCTTCTTTTTTATGTATGTTTCAAAAGACATCAATGCGAATCATATATATAAAAATGAAAATGTCGCGACTCTGTGCTTCCTTGGGGCCTTATGGACCCCCATCCTTTCAATAAAGAATTCTTTTTTTTTTAAATATCAAAGACATTCGAACCTTTGTTTACCCAATTTTTCTTTTAAATCAAATAACGAAAGCATAAAGGCGAGTTTACACTGCACGCGAGCTTAAGGCGAATATTCACTGTCACGCCAACCAATGGCAGCGCCCGTGGACGTTCATTTAAAATGTTCGAACGCGGCAAAAAAAATAATAAAAAATTCGAAGTGGCAATTAACCGTCCCGGGAGTCTGCTTTAGGTGTCGTTATCTACGATTTCATGGTCGAGCATAAAAATTGCTGGATTCTGCAACTTTCACGGAGTAATGACCCCTTGGATGGAAAAAAAATCAACCCGGTCGTTAAAATACTGGACGAGTGAGTGAACGAAAGTAAAGGTAACTCACGTGATTAGAACTAACACGGCCACCTGCGTAAAGAATGTTAAACAATAAATGGAGTAAGGAGCGGTATTGATGGTGAAATTGTAAAGCTGAGAGTATAGAACACCGCTGAAGAGTGGTACCGCGTTATCGCACACGGATAACATGGAAAAGAGTTTCCCTAAAATACAAAGAGAGAGTTCATTAGTTCTTGTTTTTGCTCTACCAATGGAATGAAAACGAAAATGCAAGTTATCGTACCTCGCTCTTCTATGGGCACAACCTTGGAAGTTAAGGACCTCAACACAGGAGCCACAACTGGTCCGAATGCGGCCAAGATAACACCTGTCAAATAGAAATACGGTATTAATATCGTTTCGTAGGAGCTACTCCCAAAGTACCTCATTCTCTACTGATTATATTTTTTTAATATTATATTTTTATAGTTTTCTACTGTTTCTATTTTTACAATTATGTTATTTGATGGAGTTTTCCATTTTTCCCTCTTGGGTGAATTTCAAATTAGAATTTTTTTTAAAACGTTCGCAACAACCAAATTCTCTATAATTACAATTACAATAATAATAATAATAATAATGAATATTATATGTAATGTTAATAAAGTTAAATATTTAGCAAGAATAAAACAGGGTTTCTTAAAAAACTAAGAAGAAAGTACATTTAAAGCTTTCGCAAAAACTCACCGATATAAAACACCTTGGAAACTTTAGCGACGATGAAGGCTATTCTCCCAATGGCATGGGAAAAGGCCCCAACAGCGACTATGAAGGCGTCGTTCATTTTCAGGACTTTACTCATTAATGGGATTCCAATTAACATCGCTGAAAAATTAATACCAAAAAAAATGTGATTAATCGAGGTGGAAGCTAAAAAGATTTTTATCGGGAGGTAATTTTGCGCCTGATAAAGAGGGATTGTTATAAAAAATGTAGATTCTTGGGAACGTACGATGACCAGTGAATTACCGATTCTTACCGATAACATACAGGGCCGACTGATAAGTGCGGAATCGGCTGAAATCACGTTCGCTCCATTTAAAGACTAACTGGGTGTACAAATAGCTCATGGGTTTTTCATCCCGTTGGAATGTGTAGAGCATCATGGCGATTAAGAGGATCCACAGATGTAATCTTCCGTAATTGCGTCTTTTTTTCGTCAGGGTCTTCATGGTCTCCACGACGTGCTCCTTATCGAAGAAATCAATTAGGAAATTTCGATTGGACAGAGGCTTCTGCTTCTCGGACGTTTGCCAATCTAATCGCAGGTAGGAATATACGATCGACAGTACCAGTAAAGTGCAATTTACGATAAACATTATCGTATAAGAATTATCGAATACTCCATTGTACAGGTAGGATCCTAATGCCACTCCTGTAAAAAGAAAATAGGTTTAGAGGTATTGAGATATTTTATTCGGAGGAGTCACGATTTTTAATGACGAATTAGAGGACACCGGTATCAAAAGTGACAGGTGGTAAAAGTAATATTCATGATATTAATGCTATCTGTAAAATAATATTTAATATAAATTTAATATTGAAGCTCTTGCCGAACTGAGCTATATATAAAATATATAAAATATATAGAATATATAAAATAAATATATAAACTAAAATTTCTATCAGGAAAAATAGATGTTCAAATTTATCGTGACACAAATAATTGGTAGAGTGCCTTGACTCGTTTAACCGAATCTTGAAGTGAGAAGTCGCAGGTGCTCAGATTTTGACTGGGATTAATTTTGGTGTCTCGCACCTGTTGGCATTGTGCTCAAATAGACAACGTCCAAAATGGTGATTCTCAGGGTCCTTTGCTCGACCGAAGTGATGTCGGATATGTAAGAGAAGCAAGCAGCAAAAATGACCACGTCGCCTCCCAACATGCCCATTGGCAAACTGGCGGTGTAGATGATCATGTTGAGGTTCCAATTTTCCATCATGGAATTGACGACTATCATTGCGGAATATACCAGTTTCCCGATAAGACCGAACAAAAGCGGTGCTTTGCGTCCCCGACGGTCGCTCCAGTTGCCAAAAAACAGGGCCAGCACTATGGGCACTAAGTGGCCCGCGATATTGTTCCATTGATGAAATTCCGAGACGGTTAGCTGAAAAAAAAGGACAAATCGTTGGATTTCTTTTTCATGCAGAATGATCTTCGTTTCAATTACGAATGCCGGGACCGCGGCTATTTCCTTCTTCCCTTCTCGGACCAATCCACTCGAGCTGAAATGTTGAACCTTATTTAAACCTTGGAGGTCTACGATAAACGGAGCGGAAAGGGATTTGCGGAGGACATAATATTTGCATTGAAATTAGTCCCTTCTAAACCTTCAAAAGTGGCAGATAAGTCCTAATTTAAAATCCTAATTTAAAATTCACTCTAGTGGCGGATTTTTCCATTTTTCCCTCTTGGGTGAATTTCAAATTAGGATTTTTTTTTAAAACGTCTGCAAGAACCATATTCTCTATAATTACAATAATACTAATAACAACAACAACGATAATAATAATAATAATAATAATAATAATAATAATAATAGTAGTAGTAGTAGTAGTAGTAGTAGTAGTAGTAGTAGTAGTAGTAGTAGTAGTAATAGTAGTAGTAGTAATAGTAATAATAATAATAATAATAATAATAATAATAATAATAATAATATGCGCAAGCAAGTAATTGGAATAATAAAAGGCCTTGTCATAAAATTGAACGACAAAAACTTTGAAAAGGACTTACGGACCAAAGGGGAAATATAATTGGGATTTATTTACGACCGTCGGGTGTAAGTAAAGTTTAAGATTTCGCTTCATATATCAAGATCTTACTTTTTCTCGAGAAAAAGAGAGAGAGAGAGGGGGGGAGGAAGTCACGGCTTTTTAAGATTCTCACCTGAACCTGCACCTTGAGATCGTCGTGATCTTTTAAATTTCGGCAGATGTCCTCCGAAAGCTCATGATCCACCCGGCAAGCCTTGTACAGGAAGAAGGCTTGCTCGATCACGGACGTCATCATGAAGGCCATCATGTAAAACCACATGGTGGGCTCCACCGTGATATAAGACATCCATTTCAAGCTTTTCTTCCAAATGCTCGTCGGTCTTATAAATTCTACTCTGTCCTGGAACTGAAATATAATACGGTAAGACCTCGTTATAACAATCTCTTTGGGATACATCAAACGCCTTATAGCAATAGCAATAGCAATAATAATAATAACAGTAACAACAACAACAACAACAACAGTAATAACAAGAATAATAATGATGATGATGATGATAATAATAATAATAATAATGATAATAATAATAATAATAATGATAATAATAATAATTATAATGATAATAAAAAAAAATAATAATAATAAAAATAATAATAATGATGATGATGATGATGATGATGATGATGATGATGATAATAATAATAATAATAATTATAATTATAATAATAATAATTGCAAGGATGCGTATAACATTGAAATATATGTTGAAAAGCTTGAGAAAAATGAAAAAGTAGATTTCTCCAATAAAGGGGCAGACTAATGTAATTGATTAGAAAAAAGAGAAAGAAATGCATACCCTGCTCGAATCGGTAGCTTCGTAATTCATCTTGAACTTCGGTTAAAAGTTAAACGAATCGCAGTTAACGTAATCGAGACGATGAGAGTTTAATCCCCACTTATAGCTTTTATCACGCTCTAGCATTAGGCATATCAAATGAAAATGCAAAGCCTCGCACTTCTCACGTAGAGACTTGGAAAAGGAGCGAACTCATCATGTTTCTGCCGTATCCCTGCCTATAGGGGAAGAGCCAGCGAATCGTTGGCCCCGCGCTAGTCGAGCGAGCCGATCATCAAGATCGTAATAATTCTTGCAATTTTAAGAAAAATGTGACACTGCAAGATCTAACGCGTCCCCGTAGATTGCACCCATAAGGATTTTTATTTAGCTGTAACATCAAAAAGAAAGATGTTGTGGTTAGAAAATGTCCTCCTCGTCGGTCGTCTCTCAATAAAGCACACCCATTCAGTTTCAAATTATCTTATAAGAAAAAAAAGAGGGAAAAAACTTCCGTTTCGTAAATTCTTTTGCGTCATTTTGGAGGTGCTCTAACTTTCGTAAATTACAATAGGATGGATGCGAGATAACGATTGAGTCGCTATTATCGATAAGGAAACATTTTATCATCTTTCATAAACAACACAGGGAACCACGGGGGCAAAACGAGTCATTGGTTTTTCACCCTACTCGACTCGCAACACTGATAAACTACGGGGAAACACGCGATTGACGAAATGCTTTTTACACCGACTGTATATAAAATGTACAATATCTACAAACCCTAGCAAAACCCTAGCGCAAGTGGTTAATAATACATTATTATTGGATGGGATGTAAATAAGTGTGTGTGTATGTGTGTGGGCATCAATTCATGGGGATCGCTACAAAAAATGATAAACATGGACTTTTGATGTAAATAGTGGAATCAAATAGAAGAAACAGAAAATATTTTACAGTAATTATTTGATATATTATTATTTGATATGGTATTTTCCTGAAGAAAGTAGGACCTCGATATAAAAATTTCACTTCAGAACAATCTTTCTCTACAAGGCACAAGATTGTCTCCCGATAACAATCTTTCTAGCCCCCACCTCGGCCAATCACATTGAACTAGTCCAGGAACCAAACTTTACGGTTCCAGGAATTATAATATGCGGGGATCATAATTTGCCAAGTTCAGAGGCAAAAGAAAATTTAATCTTAACGAATTTGCAGCTATTAATATCCATTAATGTCTCTATACTGTTTGGATACAATTCACCCCATTCCAAATGGAGTCTAAGAGCCCTCACACATAAAATAAGAAATAAACTTAAGAAAATCGACCAATCGCAACGAAGAATGCCCCACCAATTCAAAAACTCTTTATCGTGGATTGGTCCATTTTTTTAAGTTTACGTCCTACGACATTGCTGCAAAACCGTTAGAAGCCCCACGGCACGCAACTGTACATTCAAACATGGCTGATACCACAATATTTCGTTTTTCAGTTCAACCTTGTACGATTTAAAATCAGGGCTTACTTCACATGCATCCTAATAGCGTAATACTAGATAAAACGAGAGTTTACATAATCGAGTAAACAGACGCGATAACTTCCAAGTCTGCTCCCGTCTTCCCGTTTTTTCTTCAAAGCTGTACAGATACGCTGTATCTTTATTTGTGCAATACAGAAACGTTGTACTTGAAAACAACAATTATAATTCATTTGAACCCTTGTTACCGGGTAACGCGACACTTACTTGCGATACAAAAGAAGTCGATTTCCACCTTCCCATGCATGCACCAAAAACGTTCGAACTAGAAATCGACTTTCTCGCAAAATCAAACGAACTGCAATACACTTTTACTCGCATTCCACACTCTCTGGTGCACACGCTGTATTGCAAAAAAAAATATATATATATATACAGAGTGATCACATTAAATTACCAGTAAATGCGAGAAGATTGTTAACGAAAGTGCTTAACAATTTATTTTTTACTTTGGGGGAATTTTCAAGGTCATCTTGGAACTCAAGCCCTACGAATTTTTGAGAAAACAAACATTTTTGATTTTGTAGTAAATCTTGCTCGAAGTTTATCAACATTAACAGCAAATCGGAAAAAACAGAAGATAATTCTTAACATCCTTCTCATTTTTTTAATGACGCTTTTGTTATTACATATTTAATGTTGATGAAAATGTCAACAGAAATTTCTTAAATAGGGGAAGGGGGGTCAGCCCCGCTCAGTGAGTAGCCGCGGTCATTGCAAAAGTTTCATTTGTTTTGTTAAAATTAAAATACCTACAGAGCCGTGGTAGGTGTTATAAGATATGACAGGCGTTAAATAGGTGTTAAAATGGATATTATAAATAAGTGGGAACTTGAAATTTTTGCAATGACCGCGACTACCCACTGGTCGGGGCTAACCCCCTTTCCCCTGTACAGAAATATTTGTTAGCTTCAAATTCATCTCTGTACGAATGTCAAATTAATCATACATATTAATTTTGGTGGGAAACATATACATGTGTGTGTATGTTACTTTTCCTTTTCTTTCTCTTTCAATTAAAATGACTAATTAATATCTACCGGATAACGGCCATCGGTTCCATTTCCCACCGAGTCATCCGAGATTCGCGATTTCAGCGGCTCTTGATCTGCAATACGCGCGATATGCACTGTAATACGCACGGATCAGATCCCGATGAACCGGCCCAAGCACATGGCTTCGGCAAGTCCGTGGCTTTGGCCAATCGGCTCTGATTCTAACCTAAACCGAGCGAGCGATGAACCGGATTCATTTCAAACATGGCGTCGATCACGAAAATAACAAGCCAAATATCGAAAAACGTTAACATCCTCACGAAATTGGTTAACAACTTGTCACTGTCATTGGGCCCGTCCACTCCAGCCGCGGTCGCCTCTTCTCCAAGGTATCATTCGATATTAGCAATAATAACAATAATAATTTATTATACAGTTTCTTTTTTTGAAAGCTCACCCTTGGTCAGCTGTTACTTTATATTGTTATCTTTTCTACATTTTTTAAAATACGTTTTTTTTTATTTTACGATCGTTTACATGTATTGTTGTTCACTTTTGCGATTAAATATCATATAAATAATTGCTTCGTTTATGGTGTAACTCCGGCCGCGAAAAATTGTAAGGTTATGTAGCACTATTATGTAGACCTAGGTACATGCATGGGCCGTTTATTTTAAAAGTCTTCTAAAGCTTTTACCTCCCCAGATTTTAATAAAAATATGTCTGTTTTCAAAGTTTTGAGTGGTAGCGTATGTATGAAAAAAATGATAAATATTTTTTCCGACGCGACATAGACAACTGGTAAGGCACGGAAGCTGTTTGACAAAATGGCAAGGAACGGCTGCTTCTCGCTTACATCGAAACACGTCGAGTTTACATACCACTGCAATTTGCAACGACCTCATGGAGTTCTTCGACGACGAGAAGAACTGGGGAAAGACTAACATTAGAGTCGGAAGGTCGTGGAAATTAGATGAATTGAGAATCAAAAGTAACGAAGATCTGCATAAACTTTGGTAATTGAATATTTGGAAGCATCACGCTAAGATCGTCCTTATCAAGATTGGGTACCAAATTTATAAAGTAGAAAAAGTAGTCGAGAAGAGATCCAAAATCAATTGTAGAAAGAGATTTAAAAAGAATTTAGGTCAAAAGCTGCTTATTAAATTTTTTCCAGAGTATTTGCAGCGTTAAAGTTATCTACTTTATTGTTTATTTAATTAAAGTTTTGATTTTATAAGTCGACAACTGATTTTGTATATAATTATTAATTCTGTATCGTGTTACTGTAATATTTTAATTATTGGATCTGCCTAATTGTTTCATAATTTGGATTTCATTCTTCCTTATCCATATATCGTTGCTTGTAATAATCAGATATACAGCAATGATAAAAAATTACGAAATCCAAATCATTAAGAATCTCGACTAACAACTTATGTTTTAGTAAATGTTAAATAAACGATAAAAATAGATAATGACGCGAAATGCTTCCAAAGGAACATCGTAAAACTTGAATCCGATTCTAGAATTTTTTGATTGATCGTATTCGGACTGCCCATCTTCTAGAAATTAGAAAATAAATAAGATAGGATAATAAATCGGGATACTTTTAGGTTTGTGTTGTTAAAAGAGCGCAATATGCTTTTAACCATGGAACATGCTTGCAACAACGCTTACGAAGTGTTTCCCAATCCCGAGCGATTGGACAAAGTCAAAGACAGTATGGAAAATTTGGAACAGGTAGTTCGAGAGAGAAATCGTGCCTATCATCTTCTGGAGACTGGAGAGACGGGTGAAAGACCAGGACAAGTATCTTACAACCCCCTAGGTAAGTCGCAGTTGCAAGAATGACATTTCATTGAAAAAACTCTTCTTCGAAGCGAACATATTCGCTTGAAAAAAATTATGTTTCGAAGCAAACCTATTCGTTTGTTTGGCTTTCAGGTTTAAAATATTATTATCGGAAGAGGCAATACACAATTCCAATGCTGAAAAACACAGAATGGAAAAAGAAGCACCAGTTTGGGTTCAAAGGTTTCGCCGTTCGTAAGTTCCTCAGATTATACAGGGAGAAACTTTGGAACATCAAACGCAAGAAGCAAAAGTGAGTAATAGAAGAATGCCGGGATTTCGATCGCGACAAAATGAACTTTGAGTCGTTTCTCATTATACCGGTACAACCAATTTTTTTTATATCATACTGTTTTGCTTTTTCTGTTACAGTCTTGAGAAAAGAAAAGTTATGAAGATCCTGAAGTGGTACCCCAACGTGGACCTGGAAGCTGTAAAAGCGAAATACCCCACGGTGGATATCGAAGCTTGTAAAAGAAATAGGAAAACTCGGGGACATTATGCACCGTGATGATCCACAAGCATGTGGACTTGTATAATTCGAAAGATTAATAAAATATATTAAAACAGTCGCATTGTTTTCTCGCTCATAAGAAACTTCCATTGTAAATGAAAATCCATACATGAGCCGTTTATTTTTGACCAGAGTCCATTTTTGAGTATTTTCTCGTTGACGGAAATAACATGTGCCACTTGAAGTTAGCTGCCTTAAAAAATATTTTTGGAAATCTAAAAATCGACTTATACCACTTTCAAAATAAACGGCTCACGTATGAATGGTTACGTTGGAGCTGAATCAGGAATGGAGGTGTTCCGAAACTGGCAGGCCACCTAACGGTTGATGTATAAGGTTCAAGATCGAATCCACTTATTTCTAAGTTTTTGAAGGTGCTGGAATAAAGGAATTAGTAGAAAAGGTTGAAAAATGGGAAAAATCTAGACCGGTTTTGACTAGTTTATAGAATTTTATTGATATTCACTAATATTTGTTTCTACTATATTAGTAAGCTTCGATAATACAAATCACATGTACCGGACACTGAAATATAATCATTTTTTGTTGTTGTTTTTTTTTTCCTAATCAACGCGTAAGTCAACGTATTTAATATTATAGAGATATACATTACATATTTTAGTACCTCTTATATAACACGACCTTATCACAATTCTTATACCACTCACCGTAAAATTAAATATTATAAAACTAAAATGCAGTAAAAATATAGAAGCATTATTTTTTTTTGTTTCTTTTATCTCTATTTACTCGTCTCTTCTTTTCCTTTCAACTGAAATAGCACTAAGTCAATAAAAACGAAGGGTGGGTAATGTCATCTCTTCGCGAGAAAACAATTACGATCTCTTACACGCGTTTCCACGAAATGGTTAGTTATTATCAGTGATGTAGCGATAGTGGTAGTCGTCACCTCAATTATAAATACACTCGATTTCCAAACCTTTTGTCATTCTTCTTTTGACATTGGCACCGCCCACTTCCGGTTAACATTTTTCCCGCGAAATTGAAGTACGACGTAATCTACGAAAAACAATGTAAAGCATAAAGGCGAGTCTCCATTGCACGCGAGCTTGAGGCGAATATTCACTGCTCCGGCAGCCAATGACGGCGGCCCGTGGGTGTGGCTTATCTTGTCAAAAGGTTTAGAAGTCGAGCGCGTCGTTACAATTTAGTAATTACAATGGAGAAACAAAAAGATAAAAAACCCAAATCACGTTATTCTCTCGAACGCAAAACCCTAGCAAAATCGAACGTTACTGAAAAATGTGTGTATTCACTAGATACAACGGACACATTGCAAACGAACCCATCGATTAACAACGCAAATTCGTCGATTGCTCCTTTTTAGCTGTCTCGCACCTTCTGCCTTCCTTCCTATATATAAGTTTTCGTAACATACAATTATAATTAGATTAGCTATGTGTTTTTTTTAGAGATAATGGGAAAAGATATATTGCACTTTTCTCTTTCCTCGCTTTCCTTCTCATTCACACCCTCTCATTATTTCGTCCAATCGTGCAAACTTTGGTATCTCATAGCTGTGCGATTTTTTTTCTTCCGAGATTTTACGTGTCCTCTCTCTCTTTTTTCCCCTTCCCATGTCAAAGGAGGATGGGCAACGAGTTTTGATATTTATGGTTTCGCGGATTTCAACTTTCGCATCGTACAGAAATTTTACGACGCCTCATTAACCCTTTCGCTCCTGACACCGCATACATCCGTCATCCAATTTAAGTTCCCCGGAGCCGATTGCCGGATATATCCGACAACCACTCGATGGTCGACTAATATTTTTTGATCCCTACTTATGGCTATTTCACGATTCTTTCACGTAAGTATATGTCTCATACGCGTTAGAAACATATTTATTCTACCTATTTTTAATTACATTTTTTTGCTTTAAAAAAAACCAACTTTACCAAAAATGTATATTTTGGCCCGAGGGTCCTCGTTCAAAAAAGACGAACGGCGGACCGAACCGCCGTAGCGAAAGGGTTAATATTTCGAATAGCCGAGAATCCATGAATTTCAACGTTTGCCCCAACTACTTCTTTCCAGATATTGCCAAGACTTTTTTAAATATCCCTTAGCACCAAATGTCCATCCCTCAGTCGCGAAACGTCCGTTTTACTGGACGATCGATTGCGTTTGCCCTTTTGTAACGTTCATTGCAGCGGTCGTCGTAATGTCGATTTCCCTTCTCCGGAGCAAACCCTTACCCGAGTGTGTGTATGTATGTGTATCAGTGTGTGAAAATAAATATTATGCAAGGCAAGCTGCTCTTGTTAGCTCTTTGGTACGCAACTCAACGAGGGATTGATTCTTCGACGCGCAAGAGGGCGTGGCGATGCGATAAAAGGCCCGACGTGGCCCTTCATTCCGAGGATGATGGTAGCAAGTGTTGCCAAGCGTGTTCCAGTTCCTTGCTGGCATCGGAACAGCGACGATGCAGTTTGTCCTCCGGTGGCAAGGTCGCCATAGGAAATTCACCCTCCTGAAAAATCGTGGGGGCGAATAAGAACGAAGGTTCTCAATTTCTTGTGAAACTGTGAAACGAGTGGAGGATTAATCTTTACCATGCTCGCATCCGCCCACAAAGTCTCCAGAATCTCGCGAAATGCACACAGTTCCGTGTAATTGGTGAAATAAATGACCCAGTCACCGCTGCTCTCGTGGACTTCCCTGCAGGCGAACTCCTGAAGGACAGAAAGAAATTTCATTGACCGAAAAGGTCACAAGGAACTCAAGGCTCAAGGCCTTGGCGGACAAATTTCTACAACAAAAAAATTGTGCTGTTCTATTGCATATTTATAATCGAGTCAAGTACCGTTTTATAGAAAATTTTTACGACTTACTAAACTGTACCGTTCGATCACTGTAAGTTTAAGGGTTGTTGCCTGAAGTTTGCAGGCAAATCGCTCGAAAGCTGAGCTTTGTTTAAAAATTTTACAATGTTAAATGAAGGCAACTCTAGATTTTTTTGTAGATTTTAGCGGAATATCATTGTCTTGCGGCTAATTGTAGTTTCATCAGAATTTGTACTTTTGTAAAATTATAATTTTGGCAATTTTAAAATAAGAAAATTGTAAAAATGTTTCCACCGAGGGATCGTCTGGGAACAATATATTACCAGAATGCACCAAGACTGTTGCGCCAGAGGAACTCGAAAGGCCGTGAGGTCTTCGACAGAAGCGCAGGACAGAGTCTGGCCCCTTTGGGTGCCAGGGAAAACTTCCTTCATGGTTATGAGGTGCTTGGAAGTGGCGATCAAGCTGCAGGGCAAAGGCTCCCTCTTGTCCGAGCTGTCGAACAACCCGGAAGCGCTTTGCACGAAACTCTGCAGCCACTCGGAAGCGACGTATTCGTCCGGTGCTGCGAACTGAAAGGACTTGTTGGGTTTCAGCAGGATTTCAAAAGTATGAGGCCTATGCGCGTTCGGTATTCTCCTGCAACCCTGGCACAAGCCGCCCTTCAGAGGGATGGCTCGTTTCGGCAATCTCTGACTGGAATCCGTGAACATGTACACGACGCCTCCCTTCAACACGAAATACCCCGTTTCCCAAGGGTTGGTCGGGGCGTTTGGGTGCAACGACTGGTAGGTGTGCGGACGAAACATCAAGTCTC
Source organism: Gasteruption jaculator (assembly GCA_949825005.1). Taxonomy (NCBI): domain Eukaryota; kingdom Metazoa; phylum Arthropoda; class Insecta; order Hymenoptera; family Gasteruptiidae; genus Gasteruption; species Gasteruption jaculator. The sequence continues at coordinate 6,874,095 of OX463773.1, read as the reverse complement.
CCTCCTTCGTCGGTCCACATGGTGTACTGGGAGGAGATATGTGCTCGTCCTCCATATAGATGAGACTGTAGTGCTCGATTTTTTCCTCCTGGAAGAAAAATGGCATTTTTGAAAATATTTTAATCCGCCACTCGAGAAGAGAGAGAAGAAACAAAGTGAAAGTTACCGGATGCACAGCAGTTTCGGCGAGAATGCTGTGCCTGAGAGTGTGCATATCTTCGTACCCAAGTTCCTTTACAGCAGGTAATCGCGGTTTGGAAGGCGAACGACGCATGGCCATTTCCAGATGCGCTATCAATTCCGACGTGGTTTGCGAGCTTCCCGTGGAGAACAAGTATTGCATCTCGTAATCGGCGTTCGAGATCAAGATCGTTTGCGCGTTAGGTCCAACCTGAAAGAACACGGCCACTTTTAGAAGATTTTGTTTCTGCAATACTTGAAGATTAGTAATTCCTCGCACAAGAATTCAACTTGCGCTTAAAAAAAGATGTATAGTTAATTTTTAAAATGGCAAATCTTGTGTATTTAGCGCAAATATAAAAAATTAAATTTTCAAAAATTAGTTTTTAAAATTGAAAAAAAATTTTTAAATAATAATAAGAGGAGTCTAAAATTGAAATTAGTTCTGATTAAAAATGGAAATTCAGGATGGGACTGACGCAATGACAGCTAAATAGTGACGATGCGAAATTAGAAAATGGGATATTCTTGTGCACCGGAAAATTAATAACGATCGGAAGGAGCCTTGGACGACCTCTTACCATAATAACGTCCAATTCGTTATACGGAATAACGAATTGGTTGCTGTAGGAATGATCGACTTTGACTCCGGTCAGATACAAGGTCTTGTCCGTGAGAAGGGCGATCATGGGCTTGCTCTCGCCATTGGTCATGTACGAGCTCCGTACTTTGTAAACTTTATACAGTTCCTCGGTTTTATCGCGGTAAATATTCCGCTTAAAAATTTCCCGTAACTTGAGGCTGATCTTCTCCCCGCTGAATTCTCTCTTCTCGGCATCCACGTTCTCCTGTATCTCCCGATCGAGGTTGTCGTTGAAGTCCTTGAAGGACTCGTAATCGACTTTAGCGCCTTTGATGTAAAGGGAATTCGAGCGAACGCTCTTTTTCGCGTTGCTGTTTTTCTTCATCTCGAATTTACGCTCGGTGATGGATCTTAAAAATCGGCTTAGAAGCGACGTCTTCGACGTCACCTGCTGCGGCTGTTGCTGCTGCTGCTGTTGTTGCTGTTTCAATGCCGTCGCGGGTGAGGGCGAGGGTGGAGGCGGTGGTGGTGCCAAAAGCTTGTTGGCCGACTCGTTGGTCAGAATGGAAGTGACGTTACGCTTTCTGGTAGGCGAGGCCAAATGTCGGAAGTTCTTCCTGTCATCTTTGTCAAAATCCGAGGTCACGCTGTCCAAGTCCGAGAAATCGCTCGAGCTGGTGGTGTAGTATTTCTTGAGGTTGCCGTTGCCGTTATTGTTGGGCAGCATTTGCAATTTTATCGGCGGGTCCTCCACGATGTTGCCGTACTCCTTTTCGATGATGTAAGCTTCCCTCGCCTCGTTCTCCTTCAATTCTATCTCGATCTTACGCGTGCTCTTTATCGGATCGTCCTCCTGGCCCTCGGGGGCACCTCTCTCGGACAGGGCGTAATCCTTATCGAGCGAATTCACCTCGGGGGTTTTCTCGTTCTCGAAGATACTCGACGCCGAGGAAGAGGACGAGTAGTAATCCGAGCAAACGTTCCTCCCGCCAGCCTTTGGCACTCTTTGCATGAACTGGGAGTCCCTGTTTCCGCACCAGCTGTAGCGTCCTCCCTTTTCTCGCTGTGCCGTCGTCTCTTTCGTCGACGCGTCGTTGGGCGATTTGAAGGTCATCGAGAAATCGGCGTAGTTCTCGTCGTCCTCGAGTTTCATCGTCTTGAAGATGTCCTCGTGGAAGCTCACGCGTTTCTTGCTTTCGCCGCGTTTCTTCTTCTTACGACGCTGCACCACGTCGGAGAATTGGCTGCTGGGGGTGGATAACAAAATACTGCTATCGGTCATGTTTATGGTGTTCAAGATACTGTAGGGTGCTTCCACGTTGTCGCAGTCCGAGATCGTCATGCTCAGTTCCAACAGGTTCGTGTCGTTATTGATCACGTACGAGTTGTTTCGCTTGAACGAGTAGCTGCCGCCGATGTCCCCGGCGTTGTTGTAGTAGCAGGAGGACGACCTTTTGTTATATTCATTGTAACTGTTGTCCAAAGGTATGCCGATTCCCGGGCCGGGTGTCCTCGTGTCCCTCTCGCATTTCGCGTCGTCGAAGCTCTTGCCGTAAAAATTATAATCCTTCAAAGTGTCCAGACTCGAGCAATTCATCTCGTCCTCCAGCTTCACGACGTTCTGGTTGGCGATGTCGCTCGTCGTCACGATACCGTGAAATTTGCCCTTCATCGATGGGGATTGCAATGGGGTCTTCCCATCCTCGCTGGAGTCGCTCAGGTTCATGTTATTCGCACTCGTTTTCTTATTGTCCTCCGTGCATCCCAGCACGTTTCTGCGGTACTCGTTGCGATATTTCGGTATGTCTTCCAACGAAGAATCCTGCGAACGAACGATTTATCAGAGATTGGAGTAACAATTACTTTTAACTGGTTCATTGGATTTTTAGTTCGAATTTTTTATTACGATTTTTTATGTGTATGGTATCGATTTTTTTTATGCGTATGGCCATTTTTTAGAAATATCTTTTCTTTGTCAGTAGGTTCTCATTAAATATATATTCTTTCTTCAGTCGTTCGGTCCTTTTTTATATTTCTTTAGTAATTTAAATTTTACCTTTTTCTGATTCTTTCCAAAATTGAATATTGTGCAATATTGGTAAAATATATTTCTCTCTTCAATTTGTGAATTTGTAACGGTTTTTCATTGATTTCTACTCCCAAAATTATTATTTTATAATTTAAATTATGTTTTTCAAACAATTTTTCAAACTGACCTTCGACAACTTTGTGAGTTTTAAAACTTCAATGTTTAAGATTAGTGTTTACAGTTCCACATTTAACTAAAAAGCTTAATATGTTTGTATCGCTATGAATGTGTGTGTTTAATTATGCGCGTGTTGCACAATTGGAACAAATTGCAACAAAAAGCTGAATATGTTTTCCTCATAAATAAAAAAAGTGATACTTTTTATTGGTCGTTAACGTTATTAATAAAAATTATTGCAATACTTATGTAATATCTTCCCCAGATAACAAATGTACAGTTCACAAATTAAAAGATATTAAAAGAATTTCTATGAATTGGAATTTTAAAAGCTAAAATATATATATATTTTTTTCTTTTTTTTTTCTTACGGGAAAATTTCTTTCCTCTGAAGTATTTTTAAACTTCGAAAGGCTATGAATAGTTGTTGATTATGCTGATAATTATGTTTCTTCTTATAATTAAAAAAACTGTTTTCTTTTTCTTGGTCATTAACGATATTAAAAGATTATTACAGTATTTATGTAATATCCTTTCGAGATAGCAAATATGAAATTCACAAAATAAAAGAAAACGCTTGGATATTTGCAAATATAAGTGCTTAATCTATTTGAAAATGAATTCTCATAAGTTGCCATTTTCAAATTGGGATATATTTTTTTTTATTTATATATGGATTTACAATCTTTTTCTTTTCCATAAGAATTTTTTTTCCTTAATTTTTCTTTTTTCTTCTAAAATATTTTAAAAGTTGAAAAAATTACTATTTATAATTTTTGTTGGTATTTGCTAAGGCTTTCCCTAGCAAAGATTGCAAAACTCTAGCAAAACCAAATTTATGTTTTTTGTATTTTGCTTCGAATAGTGCAATAAAATTTTTCTATACATTTTGTTAGAACTTTTCTGCTCCGTGGTGAAAAACAGCAAAAGTGTTGCGAGTCGAACATTCGTTACCTGGTTCCTTACCTCCTTGTAACTACTCGCATCCGTTTCGTTGGCCAATTCCATATCGCTGTCGAAAGCCACTCCGCTATCTCCAGGTGAAGCGAGGCTAGATGAAATACTCGATGATCTCAAATGTAAATGCAAAGCCGTGCCAGATGGGGATCCACTCATGGGTTTTTGGGGCATATAGTTGCAAATGTCCAAGTAAGTCACGTCCTGAATCGAACAGATAACAGAGAGTTAATAACCGGCCGGTAATTGCTTCCTAAGAATCTTGGGTTTTCTTTCCTACCCCTTTATCTAAACCAGCTTGCACGTTAATTCGGTATCGCTAAAATCGCTAATGTCAGTGACATCCCCGCTTGTGAGTGCAGGCGAAAGTGCAGCAACCGCAATGCACTTCTACAAAAGCTTGGATGGGTCTCGACTGAGAGAGAAAATGATGGATTCGCGTGGAATCGTTTTTGCGATAATGGCCAGGCGTGGGTGGGAGGGAAATCAACAAGAAAAAATTATCGCACTCTTAATACTTATTTCATTAGTGCAAATCAGCAACTCGATACGAGATCCATGAAAAACATAAGGTGAGGTAACCGATAACCCTCTAGTAGATTGACGACGCATGAGAAAAAAAAAAGAGAAGAGCAGGTTCTATCTTAATGCATACATTTTTCATTGCAGCTCAACTGTAATGCCTCGACAGTTATTTATTGCTGGGTGATAATTGTAACCAAGAGAGGAACGCGTAAACGATAGCCCTATCTTTCTCAACGGGAGGGATGTTTACAAAGAAAAGTTGTAGGAAAAGGTGTTTTCCAATACGAGAAGGAAACAAGCAGATACGTCTTGTGTTGTTGCACCATATCTAAAAAATGCATAGTTTTCATTTCTCTCCTATTCAATTTTCTTACACTAAAAGTTGGAAGGCCTCGCGTTTTTTTAAATTTTTTTATGTGAGATACTGATTTTACAAACGACGGCAATTAATTAACGCCTTCAGAAGAAACATATTTATTTATAATGTTTTGCGATTTCATTGTTCTTTGGTATCGTCATGTTTCGGGGTCACTGAAACCGAATTCAAACTGGAATTTTAGAAATTTGAAATAGCAAATCTATCGACGAGCTAAAAAGCTCGATACGTACCAGCTGCAAGGTAAAAGAAATATTTTCTAGACCAGCCAGAAGATTCACCAGTTGATTGGCTTTATCCGTATCACGAACCAATGCATGTGTAAAATATTGCTTTTTCAGCGTTTTGGTGTCTCGCAGGAGACAGGCTAAATAACTCTCGAAGCTTCCTTCGCTCAAAGTGTGGTACAGCCAAGCTCGACCTGCGGACGGACAAAATTAAAATGAATCGTCCCTTCGGAATAGTTCGATTAACATCGGTTAGCCCATTCTCGCTTTGATCTATTTTTCTGAAAAAGAATCCCATACTGTTTCTAAATTTAGAAATTCTCCAAATTTTCTGGAGAGTTCAAAGATTTTCTGAAAAATAATTTCTTGGGAAATCCCTAAAAATACTCCCAATAATTAGAGAAGTATCCGAAATGAGTTATTATTTAACTTATTCACGCTTAGTTAGTGGCAAAATATCGTTGCGCCTACATGTAAATTCCCAAACTAGGAAATAACATTTGACAATTGCTGAAAGATAAAGCGACACAAGCCCTTAGAACCATTAGTTGCCCCTGCATATAGCAAAGCGAGAAGAAGGATAGATTCGAGGAAAAAGGGAAAAGTTATACCTTTGCCGATTGATGTTAGTACGCTTTGCAAAGCATGAATAACGACAACGGTATCCTGGTGACTGAGTTCTCTCGCGGTGCCCCAATATCCATGCCTCTCGATTCGCAAACCGTGTCTCAAAGCACGGTCCAGCCAGTAAACCAGCCAGGAATCGCCATCGAGTACCACCGTACCGTGTAAGCTTTGGGCATAAACCTAACGAGCGAATGTATTTTTGTATCAGAAATACGAATTATCAATAAGGGTCCAAAGCAAAATAAAAAAAATTTTTTATGATAATGTCATTTTTATTGACAGAAATTGAAACCAGAAATGAACTGTTTCATTTATTTGCTTAACACTTTATGACCGCTATTGACCGCTTGCTAACAATCGACTGAGTTGGGTACGGGTTCATCACCAGTACCGGCTCTGTTTCGGATATCGTCCGGGAATGTATGTGTCTGTTTGTAAAGCTCTACAACTCAAACATACTCATTGCATCGTTGGGAATCCTTTGGCTTCAAAGCAGTGTAATTCTTTTGTCATTTAGAATTGTCATAATATTATTTGATATTTATTTTATCGAAAAGCCAATTAATCGGCTAGTGGTCGATAAAGTGTTAACAAGGAGTTGGGTTAAAAGCGAAAACAAAAGTAATTAAAAAATGATGTTTGGAACTTAAAATTGTAGATCCGTTATATTTCCATTCCAAACCCCGATTATTGGAATTCACGAGTTTGCAGGGTTTGGGCCAGAAAAAAAAAAGTAAATTTCAGGTCAATTATCGCTCTGAGAAAAGAATGAAAAAAAGCAAGAAAAATGACTTTTAATCAAACGTTTCAGGTGGAAGTGTTAAGTCTGCCACTTTTTCTACACCAGACTCATTTTGTGATGCAACTTTGATCGAACGACGATAAAAGCAAGAAAAATTCTTTCTTTAGCAATCGACGATGATGCAGATGATGCATCAGCTACCCTGTTATTGTATCGAAGCTGGAACTCATATTTTATATATTCAATATGATCTTTTAAATACTTCGTTATTACAAAGAAAGCGCAATTCAGTTCAACTCTCTAAGATAATGCTCGTATCAAAGTGTAAGTTCACAAAAAGCCTGGAATAATCTCGATTGAGATTGATTAGGTAGTAATTAATTAGATCCAGTCCTTAATCCAGCAACTCCAGCCCTTAAGAGCCATTGTATACCTACCGATACTCCTCGTTTCTTCTTAGATATAATGCTCTTTTAAGACGGATTGTTTATTTTTCGTCTCAAGATGTAATTGCAATTTTAGGACATTTTGAACTGAACTGTCCTTTGTTTCAGACTACTCATTTTGTTAGTTTAACCACTTGCGCTAGCCTGCATGTCGACAGGCATTTATCCCGTGTTATATTGTAGAACTTGGCACTGCAACCGAAAATTAAATAGTAGCGCAAGTGGTTGAACAAAACACAAATATGAGAGAAAACAGAGCCTACGATGAATTGTCCTCTGTTCCAAATATATTCATGTTGTTCGTTTTAAATAAAGCGTTATTTAATAAATATGACATTTTGTCAGAGTTATTATAAAAGTGCAAAAGCAGAGCGGATGACAAGTTGTTCTCTGTCACAAATTCACCCTGTTTGAACGATTATACAACAGAGCGGATTGGAGCGGAATGGAGCAGAGCTTCAATTGCGATTCGCTGAGGAACCTTGGAAGCTCTGTTGGAAAAGCTCTCGCTATAAATGCAGCCTCCTTTTCATTTTTTATCATTATGTGTCATCTTTTCACTTTGTTTTCAAGCTTGCTGTCAATTTTCCATGACAGGAGTATACATATATGTTGTAACAGTGAAATAGCGAAGTGAAAACGTGAATCATACTCGCCAAGAATAGAGGACGATGAGGAGGGCGGTCGGATTAGACGGACTGACATACAAAAGGACACAAGGAGTATTGAAAAAAATCGGGTCTGAAGCAGGTATGTGGGGAGATGGTGGTAACGCATCCAAAGGAAGTCTACGAAAAAGATTCCCAACTAAATACGAAGCAAGAAAAGAAAGGAAAAATTCGAAGCATGGGATAAAACGCCATTGTCCGGAGAAAAAGTGAAGGGAAACGTATACTCACGATCTTGACAGCTTTTGTCAATTCCTGGAGGATCCTGCCCTTGGAGAGAACTTTGTCGGTGCATAAATCCATGTCGTCGTGGTTCCTCATGACGTCGCCCACGAGCGTTTACGTTTGGTTTTTAGAAAATCGGCCAATCATATCCCCTTTATTTGATCAATTTTTGCTCGAAACGGATCGCGTATTTACACGCACACACGCGCCCGCGCGCTCACACCGACGCATTTGTCCATATAAATGTGCATGACCAGACCCTCGTAATCTCCAGCTGCTCCTTCTCTTTCTTCGCTTCAAAAGAAAAAAGAGAGAAAGAGGGAAAGAGAGAGAGAAAGAAAAAGTGGAAAGCTGGTATCGAGATGATCGCACTCAGTCGCACCGACACACAATGGTCACCTGGTGTGGATGGACGTTACAACTTACAATGCACAATGCATTGATTTTAGCAGTGCGCAAGTACCTCGCTCGAGTGTTCCATGACAACCGGTCGTGAGATACTCCGCGACAAGATACGAACCTGTATTTCGCCGTATTTTTTCCAGGCTACTCGTTCTCGCCGATGGAGGGCACCATGTTACGTCTCGAGTTAGAAGCAGCGATGTTAGCTCTGCCGCAATTAACGCGCATGCGTGTAAAAATAACCTCAGTGACGTGCTGGGGTCGAGTAAATAAATAGGTATCGAACGGCCCCGCATTTGTCCTGAAAATTCAAAAATTTTAATTTGGAAATTCAATAAAAAAATATATTATATATATTTTTTTCATATAAAAAGGGATTTTTGGTTATTATGGCAACTTGTTTGATTATAACAAAATAAACATGACATCTTTGGTAGAATTATTGTTCATTGTTAAAAATAATTATTTTTATTAAAAACCGTAACTTACTATTTCTGTTGAACTCGCACAAATTTTCTAAAATATATAAATATGTTGACATAAAAACAACTTACACGCGTCTGCCCGTCAAAACTTGGTTCCGGCACCTCGGGTACCCATAATCTTGAGTTATGTGCGATACTGTCTTCCCGCGCATGCGCATAAATTGCGGCAGAGCTAACAACACTGGATAAAAGTTGACTTGCGCTTCTTTTTGCATCTTACACGTGCAAAGTGTTAAATCCAGTAATACCTGTTAAATCCAGTAGCCGGTTTTCAGGATGTTCTGTCGCGAACAAGCTGTTTATATTTGTCCCTACGACAAAAATCATCGCATTTGCCGGGACCGGATTCAAAGACATTTGATAAAGTGCGAAAAGGTATAATTTCACTTTTTCTTCTTCTTTCCTTGGTTTTGTTTATCTTTCATCAATTGGGTCTTACTATTCGCAGAATTACCCACCAGGACATCTCACGATATGCCCTTTCAATGCAACTCACCGGTTTCCACCATCCGACTTACCTGGACATCTACTCCAGTGTCCCTCAAAAACTCTGATCGAACCTGAACGATATAATAGTAAGTATATATATGTATATATGTGTATATATTCCCAGAAAGTACTGGAGCCTCACTCCCTTGTTTGTTTGATTTTAGTTCTTGGAGCCAAGAGCTTCCTGCCCAAGAGGATCTACACCAGTGACGACACCAAGACCATCTCCGACTGTGACGAGAAATGGGACGAAGAGTACGCTCCCATATACAGCAACTACGTGGAAACCAGACCATTGGCTTTCTGTCCAAAGACCAATGACGACGACGAAGCAACATCCAAAGAGTTTCCAGAACATTTGCGCAGAAGTCGTACCAATCCCCTAACGCTGATGGTAGAGGACGAGGACTCCTCGGCGAGGGAGGACCTGGAGTCTATAACATCTTACGTCAGCGCCCTAGCTATGGGCAGAGGTCGTAGTTTGAAATACATGAATGCCGCGAACATAAAGGCTGTTTTTGGAAGAGGCAAAGTCATGGGATCCGTGATAGTCAGTCCAGGAATAACGAAGGATGCAACGGTAGCGAGCGTAGCGGAAGACGACACGGATGTTTCGATCTTCGATGACCTGGAACGCGAGTCGTTGGCAGCATCGGTAAGCTCCCTGACCAAGGAAAGCGAGCATACATTGAAGAACGAGTCGATCTTGGAGGGGAAGAGCGTTGGAGAAAGAGGAAATTGGGAGAATAGAATCGCAGGACTGGTAGACGACACGGATGTCTCGACGATGGACGACGCGGAGTCTCTGGCACCTTCTGTCACTTCCTTGACCATGGGAAGAGGTTCCTTCTTGAAGGGCAACTTTGTCCTGGACCGTAAACCGACTGCTGGTAAAGGCAAACCTCTGGAATGTACCGCGAAGTAAACGAAGCGTTGGTTTTGCGTAGAAACAAAGTTGAGCGAGTCAACTGCGTCATGGCCATAGTATTTTTTTCCATTTTCATATTTTCTATACATTTATAATTAAAACATAGGTAAGATAGTGATAGAAAAGAAGCGTATTTTTGTTATAAGAGAAAAAGTTTATATTTTTGAAGAATAAATTAGAGGAATATCACGACTTTGAAAATAAATCTGACTAAAAATATGAAATAATATTTTATTTGTTGTAAAACAAATGTCAACTTTATTTTTAAGAGTGTTATACTAATTTTAGTTTTGTATCACAATGACATTGATTTTTTTTTAAAAAGACATTAAGTAGAAAAATATACTTAAATCAGATTTTGCACTTTTTTAGTTTGTTTCTTTGTATCCCTCATTCATTTTTACTTTTGGGAGAGTTTTCTTAGAAGTTTCCATGGGAAATACAGATTAGTCATAAGGTTGAAAAAAATGTTTCAATTCCAAAATTGAATTTCAATTGATTTTATTCTCGAAAATGAAAATGACACGATTTCACTAATTACCTTAAGTATAGCAGTAAGACTTATAAATCAAAACTTGTGATTTCTATAATTAACAACGCAAATCCAAAGATTGATGTTCATTCGTACGGTGGATCTAAACAAACTCATTTTCCTATTAAAAGAACAAAATTATTTGCGTATCTTATTGTTCCATTTTTTTATGATTATTTTTTTTGTTGTTTTCGGAAAATCATCAAGACGTCCGTTTTCTCTTCATCTCCCACATTATATGGAATTTCGTAATATGTACAAGTAGTTTCTTATGTAATGTAATTTTATGATTGTGTGTATGTTTATGAAAGCAATCTTTTATCACCGTTTTCTTCTCCTTTCATACAGTTACATTATATTAAAGAATTTGATAATTAAATGCCAAGTAAAATTAATCTTCTTTCTTATGTAGGTACTTTTTTTTCTTATCAAGCTATTTACAATTCGTGACGGTATCTAAGATACTTTCAATTACTTTTTAAGTTTCTAAAAATCCAAATTCATGTATAAACTGGCTTAATTTTCAGTGCGGAAAAGGAATAAAGAAGGAAACAATTTTTTTTTCTTCTAAGTTCCGGTAGTGATAATTTTCCAGTGCACTGTATCTCGTTTCTAAGATTATTGCGTTGAGCTTTTTTGAAGAATGAATTCGTTCAAACGTGTTTAGATGCAATTTACAATTCAGCAGATTTCTACAAAGGTGTCAAAATATTATTTTAGAGTTTCTCAAAAACCAGCCGATTTGCTTGCTGAAAATTTCAATCAAATCGATTGATCAAAATTTCGAATATTTGAATATAAATTTGGATTTTTATCTCCAACAAAAGTATACAAAATTCACTTTGGAAATCAAAGATGACAAAGAAAGATTCTGAAATTCTTTCAATTAGAAAGGAATAAAAATTGTCTTATTCCGTGTTTGATTCTTTAAGGCAGTTTTTGCTACTGGAAAAAGATACTAAGTGATTAAAGAGTGAACTTTACATGAAATTAAAGTTTGTTTTGCAAACTTTGGCATTTCGTTACAATTTTGATTACATTTTTACAATATTTTTAAGAGTGGAGTATTCGAAGGAAACAGAAAATTAAATGCATTCAGTGCTAAACAAAATAAAAATTTTAAACTCTCTGTGATTTGCTGAAAATCTATGAAATCCAATAATCTTCGGTATCTTTTCCTGAAATAAAACTAAGTGAAATAAAGAACAGTAATTAACGGAAGCTATATATTAAATGCACTTGTTTTTGAAGTGATGAATAATTGAAAAGAAACTTTGGGGAACTATGTGTCAAATTTGGGGAAGAAAATATTCTAACCATCATTTCTTATATTTTCCCCAAAGCTCTAAATGCCTTTCCAATGGTAGCGTTCGAGCTTTGAAAATTCGAAAAATTTAAAATTTAGAGTAACCAAATATGAATATTGACAAATAAATTCTTGATCTTTATAACAATTCTCGATTTTTTACTACATAATTTTTTTTTGAGAAATGCTTATCGTACCACTTGCATATACTTGGAAGAATTATACAAATTCACCAGTCGGAAAATATTTCCAATACTGAAGTTGTGTCTTGTCCTTTCTCACTTTCCAAAATTTTCAACAATTCATTAACATTTTAAGAACAGACTATTTTCGATTCTAAGACATTGTTTAGGTATCCGTTTCGATTTTCCGATAAACGTTATAAAAATCTTTGATTTGAAAGAAAAATGCAGAAATTCAAAAAATCTGTACATTCAAAATTCGAATGTTGAAATGATTATAATCACTTTCCTTTGAATTCTTCGAACGAACCGTTAATACATTTGCGAGATGTCATTCTAACGAGTCATTCTGAGTTGAGAGAAAATAGAGCTCCAACAAAATGACTTTAAAAAGAGAAATCTGCTTACAAAGGTTTTTTTACCTAACGGAAGCAAAGAACGAAAATCGTGAGTCATGAAAAATTGTATCTTATAAATACTCAAATTAATTGTTATAAATCTTTTCTTTCGAATTTTGGACACCGCGATGTTAGCGACTTTTACGTAATTTGTAATTATTAATATTAATTATTATTGTTATTATTAGCTTTTTAATGTATTTACACATTGTTTCTTTTATTTATTTTTTGTTTTTTTTTTTCGTCCTCTTCTTTTTCTTCTAAGTATCGGTTTTCAGTATTTCATTATTTACTTTTCCTTAACGTTGGCAGTTCTATAGCTGCAGTCTGTCTTTGAATTTATTGTATAAAAACTGTAAATTTTTGTTGTTGTGTTATTGAGCGCAACATTTTGCACAAACAATTATCGAGATCATTGCACTGTACTCGTACTTTCCATCATCTCATTCATTTTATCTTCACGTTAACACCCGACACAAGAAAATAAAATTCAATCGATTGAGTTCGTCATTCTCTCATCAATTTTTCCGTTCGATTTCCAAACACGAAACACTTAAATATTAGATGATTTCTTCTTTTGTTGTTTCCAAACCGAAATTCTCTCTTTCAGGTCCAGCACTGAAAGGAAAAAAAAAATGATATTAATAATGTCACCTACTGAAAATTTGGAATTGTCGAATTATTATTAAAGGAAATCTTACTGGGTGTGAGCATATCCTCGCTGAGTGGCTGTCGACTAAATGGGTCCGTAGCACTATTCAATAAATGTCTTATGATAACAGCTTTGTCCATGACGATACCAGACGGAAGCTTAACAGGATCTTCCATAAGTGTGTCCATCAAAGGATCACGGAACTCTTCGGGCGCATCGCCATAATCTTCATCTCGCGCCCGATTATCTCTCGCTATGATCGTGGCTTTCTCGGCTAAAGCCTTAAATTGTTCGATTTCCGTTGTCGTCTTTATCGCCGATCTTTCCAGGCGATTCGCAGCATCCGTAAACAATTCCTTGCAGAACGAGCGCTGTAAAAAATAAAATCGGGTCAGCATGTAAAATTCAAAAATTTGCTAAGCAGCAGAGTTCATGACAACTCACTTCGTCGCTAGCCAAAGCGGCAGCGAAGTTATCACAGTCGAGATGTAAATAAATGTCCACCAATTGGCTAAGTAACGTTCTTGGCTCCCATCCATACTTTTGTGGCTTGCGAACTTTCAAGTTTTTACATTTTGGACCGCAGAGCTGTTGCAGGTTGAAGTTCAACATAGCGCTCAATCTCCCAACCAATTCTGGACGCAAAAATGGTTCCGTGATGTCGACGGTCAAATAATGGAACATCGACACGGTTTCCTTAGCTAATGTCAGGTAAGATCTCGCTTGTCTCTCGTCAGCCGCCAACTGTCTTGATCTCGACTGTTGTTGCTCCTGCGACAGGGATGTCCACGTGCCGACATCCGACATGAGCTCTTGCACCTCGTGGATACGTTTCAATGATTCCAAGCTTTCGTCCAGCAGGAAAGTCGTATCGTTCATTAACATGTTTATAAATTTGACAAATTGATTTCCGTTATTGCTTTCGTTGACGATCGATGCACGATGGACTGGACTATCCCACATTGACTTTAGAATTAAACTTATATGATAGCGTATTGAAAACTTATCGTAGAATTCCGAACTGGAACCGGTCGTTTCTACGTCTGTATAAAATTTCATTAAATACGAAGCCAGCACTGTTTTGGAAATTGGGTGCGCCATTACCTGCTCATGAAGGCTCTCAGTTCTTCCCTGGAACGGTGCAAAATAGTCAGCGTTAATCAGCAATTATCGTATCATCCAGGATTTGTCAATTTTCATATCTCATTCGGTGTACAATTAACTCACCTGAATGTTTGGATTTATGACGAAAAGCACTTCTATGATTTTGGCGATCAGGTATGGATTTCTGATACAGTGCGGCGTACAAATGACCACGAGCAACCAGGTAATCAGTGAATTTTCCATATTGTTTGCTACCACCAAGGGACTGAACCTGCGAAGAAAAAGAAACGGTCAAATTTATTTAACGCCACGAGAAAAATTCAGCTGCTTATAGATGATTTAGAAAAACTTACTGCAAAGTGAATAACAGGAACTCCGCGATATCCTCCACGTACCATTCCGGCAACGCCATGAATATGACGGGAATTTCTTGTGGCAACGGAAGTTCGGGAATGGGACTACCCGGTGTAGTTTGGGTCAAAAGTGCCAACAGCACCTCGGCGACGGAAGTGTAAAAATGCAATGACCTTCTCAGTAGAACCGGATCGTTCAGGCCAGCATCGGCGCAGGATTTCGATTTGCCAAGTCGCTTCAATTGCTGCTTCCATCTTTTGATCAATTCCTTGTTGTGTCCCGCGAAAGGGGCGTCCTTCCACTGGGATTCCGTTGCTTGCAATTCTTCCAGCATCTTCTGCAAATCCCTCAAGGCTCGCAACTTCCTCTGGTACTTTTGCAAGGCCGGCATCAGGGCGATGTGGTGGCAATGCAACGTCATGAACCAACAGTGAGTCGGGAACTTCGCTTTCGTCCATTTGTGGGTCGTTTCGAGGTGTTTCGACCACTCGGTGGCTTCTTGCGACGTTAGTTTCAGTCTCGTGTCGTTTGCGAGCTTGATGAACCCCGTGGGATCAAAAGGATAAAGTGTATCCACGGTATCCAGTTTGATTTTAACGGACAACATTTGTAAAATGGACAACAGGTTCAGCATGAATCCATCGCCGGCCAACGTGAACTCCTCCGACTGTATTCGGGCACGATCTTTATTGGCGGTCAATAATGCCACCAAGTAACTCAAAGTAAAATTATGGCAGTTGCTGTTCGCCAGGAGAGCGTGAAATATTTTATGCAACGACGTTCGTGTGCTATCCAGTTCCTGCTGCAACGTTAGGTTCATCGATTTGTCGGTCAGTGGGTGCCCGCTGAAGAATTTCTCGGCAACCTTTGGCTGTTCCTCGGCGAACACCGACACCGAGAGAAACGGACCGAGGAAGGAGGTTCTTGCCAGTTCTCTGCCGACCGCCGTAGTCAGAAAACCAGGTATGAACTGTACCTGAATTGTGATTAAACGGCATATCGGTCGCACATTGCCGTTAGGACCACATCTGATATCTATGAGTTCTTCCAACGATTCCAGCGGTCTACGATGAGTGTTGCCCACCAGACTGCCCTGTTGCATCGATAGGTACAAGCCCTGGAGCAATGGGCTGAAGATTTTGCGGAAGGTTTCGAATTTCGTATGCGTTCTTGCCACCAGCTCGTGCAAAAATCCTCGTGGCAACGTTTGTGACAATACTGGATACAGCAACGGTGTCGAACATTTTCCCGTTACTGTGGGCAAAAGGGCCTCGCTGACACCCACTATTCCTTGTAGGACCAAACTCGCGTACTGCACGCACTGTGCCCGTAAAATCGCCAGGACGTCTGATAACGGAGGAACGCTTGATCGCTAGAAAACAAAAATGGGATCTTATGAAGCTGTCCGATGCAAGGTGATACTCTTGTCAAAAATGAGCTCTCCAAATTATTCTACTCACTTTAGGATGATTTCTCTCTTCGATGGCTACTCTCGAATAGCAGTCCAGAAGGTAAAGAAAACTTTTTGGCTGGTTGGATTTGGTACCCGGAGGCAGTGGTAAAGACGGCAATGGATAAGATGGAAGAGTAACTATCGGACTTAACAAAGGGCTCGCTTGACTGTTCGGACTGTCTTCTCGATCCGACGAGATATCCGCAGCGAGATCCTTGAAAGGATCTTCGCCATTTGAAAACATAAATAAGACTTCCATTAATGCTTGATTGATGATTTCAGAAACGTCCATATTTTGCTCGGATAAAAAAGATGCCGTTTCTGGTAAGAAGATGCTTCCTTCGCTGGATTCTTTCCACGAGACACAGAGCACACGGGATATCACGGCATGGATTTGATCGGTCGTTACTTCTGTACTCGAACTTGTCGTCTGATAAGAAATGAATTAAATCGTTGTAGGAAATTCTGTTAAAATCAAAGATGCATTTCTGATCGCTGAAACTTACTCTGGATCTGGGTACAACATCTTTTCGATCGCTCTCCTCGACTTCCATGTTTTCGATGCCGGAGTCAACATCAACGCCAGAAGTGTTGCATTGCTTTTCACTAGTTTCCTCGACTTCCATCGGGGCTACTGGTGGTTGAAACAATTGCTGTTGCGGCTGTTGCTGCTGCTGTTGTTGAGTGGAGGGCGAAGCTGGTAGAGTTGACGTTGGCGACTTTGAAGAACCAGGTATGTTTGGAGAAACTGGTCCTGTGCTATTACTCGAACTTGCCACATTGTTGCTATCTAATCCGACAAGGCGGGCTAATCTCCTCCGCCTCATCTGCACAAATTATTTAAAGAATTTTAAGTGCTATGCTGCAAAATTAACTTATCATTTGTAAAAAGTTTACAATACGTTTCATAAAAAATGTTTACTTTAAAAGACACAGAGGGCTTCAAGATATTTTTATTCGACAGTAAACTCTCCGAATATCAATACTATTGTTGCCACATCTATCCCAAAACTTTACAGGGAAGATATACAGATAAATGGTTCTTTAATAGAATAAGAAGTATGGAGAGAATTGACAATAAGAAGCGTAAAGCGCTTTTGAGCCTTTATTGCAACACAAAGACTGTGATTTTCAAAAAATTTAATTACTCGTAAACGTTGATTTTGAAGCACAAATGTTAAAGTAGCACTAGCGAGATCGATGACAAAATATTCGAATACAGACTGTTTCCATTTGCCTTTTACTCGTTGTTTGTTGTTGTACACAATATTTAAATATGTTACTAAAATGCATATATTCCATTAAACAAAATATTGTAAAGCTGACAATTGAAAAAATATATATCGTGAGAGACTAGTCGATTTATAGCGAGACAGATTTACAGAGAGAACACGACCCTATAAATATAAACGGAACATTGGCATCAAAAGTAAAAAAAGATAGTAAATTGGGACAATTCTCACTTGGCAAAGGGACTTTTTGAATGAATTACAAAATCCTATTGTATTTTAAACATACTCGCTAATCGTTATATACAATGCAATTGTTATCTACACGGGCCACTGTCGATTTTGATTTATACAAACTTTAAAAAAAGATTTTCACAGTACACTATTTTACATTTTGCCACATATATAGGTTTTTAATTAATATTTACATTCTCATTTGAAATACTTGGTGGCAATATATTATACACGATTTCCAGGAAGGTACAAAATTAAATTAACCAGGCAGTTTACTTGTAAATAGGAAAGCGAATAAGAGAATGAAAATTAGCGTTGAAGTGCTTGAAACCATAAAGCTCAGCTCATCTTCCTTTGGAAGATTCTATTTCGGAACGTATATTAGTGGGATGTTCAGAGTGGTCCTTTTTTGCCTACAAAGTAATTTTTTCTGAATCCGTTTAGGAATCTGAAGCGGGTACAAAGTAATTTTCTTTAACTCGTTAATTAACCATTTTATGATTATTTATTCCATTTAAAAATATGAATGTAATATCCAGTATTCCAATATTTACTTGCATATGTTTCAGTTATTTTTAATTTTCTTTTATATCTAGATATAGAAAATTTAAAAATAACTTTTGTTCTTTGAGGGGGTAATCTACTCCAGAGGTCATTAATTTGCAATGTTTTTGCAAAGTTTTTTCAAACAAAAGTATGATTTCAAAATGTCAATTGTAATTTCAAAATCACCCTTAGGACAATATCATTGTGTCTATAATAAAGATTTTTACATGCGACTCTGTCGGACAAATATAGACGGCATTGGACGTGTCAAAGTTTTGCTTCTTTGTTTAAATACAACAAAGAGGAACTGTACAAAAATGAATGTACCCGACTCTTCAGCTACGTCTTTGTTTTTTTAAAGCTGTTTTTAAGGTAAGAGAATTCTCGAGTAAGTTTCAATTCTTCTTAACACGACGCTAATGAAAAAGACTGATTACTCTTTCTTTGTTGTTCCTTTTGGTTGGACACAAACTTGACAATTGGGAGTGTCAAAATACTTTGTGCGACTCTAAGATCATTGTTTACACAAAGATGTAATTGTAATTGTTACAGTAGGAAATAATGTCGTTCAATTATTTATCGCAGTATCGCGTGAAATTTCAAGAACCAAATGAATTTTATATTTATTGTGTTATTTTCAATTCTTCATTTTTGGATTTTCAACATTTGTAATTGCTAGAACTTAGAATTTTGTCCCTTTGAAAAATACAACTTTTCAATACTATATTCAAAATACTTTTGATTTGAAAAAAACACGAGCCAAACAATCGTCTAAACATTTTTGATTTGATTTTTCGCAAGTAGCAATTTCTTGCACAGCAAAATTGGTTCTCCTACCTACCTGAATATACAAGGTGGGCCAATAAATCCTTTCACCTTAAATATCTCCATTATTTATAGACCTATAGAAAAGGTGGAAGGATTTACGGGTCCACTTTGTGTATGTACCTGAAACTATATACCTGAAAATATTAAGACCTCTCATGCGCCTTTGAGTCCAATTTCATTGTTAATCATCTGAAGGGCAACAAAGTACATCTATTTACATACTATCTGTATGTATGCACGTCCACAACAAACCCTGCGTATATGTATATTCATCTGGCGGATATACGCATATTTTATAAAGTTTAACTGATATGAAATTCGAGTCTTTGTAACGAGACAATTATGAAAAGACGAGGGCAAGCGAGATACTGTCAAAACATGACACGAAAATGAACTTTACGTTATATAAGTGGACAATTTCCAACAAAGGGACGTCCAAGTGTGCGTGTCGAGAGGATAAAAAAAACGAAACTACAATGACAACGTTAATCGGAAAATAGTCTCGTTCAAGTCCGCATTTGAAAAATATACAATGTATAGTTTTGAATTTCAAAGAACGCACTTTACGGTGGAAAAGTTTTGCGCTATTGCTCCTTTGTGAAAAGCTCTGGCTTCAGTTTCAAAACACACGGGGAAGAAACGGATCGAAACGCGGCGGTTGCTGCGTTATTAAGCGGACGGTGAAGTTGCATATTAATCAATAAAACATAATGAATTTCTATCAATACTCACTTCCTCTCGACTCAATTCGCTCATAGCGATATCGTGTTTTCGTCTCCTTTATGTGTATGATTCTGCCTCGTACGTAGCACTTTCACTTAAAACTGACAAAGATTATTATGAACCTTCGCGTATTTGATTTGTTAACTTCCGAAAGCATAAGAAATTGAAAGAAAAATTTCACCTCTGCGCTCAGCCGTTTCCGCGCTATCCTTCGGAATTTTCGCTGGGTTCGATGCAATCGTGAAATGTCGAAAGAAAGAAAGAAGAAAGAGAGAAAAAGGGATATGTCAGAAATTTGGAAAGTCACTCCACGTCTGTTTGCGTTTAGACGTGAGAGCAGCAATTCCGTGCAACGTTCATGTACGAGCAGTACTACGCTATGCTATGAGCAAGCAGCGTTGCCATAAGTTGAGCGACATTTTCCCCCTCTACCGATCAATGTCGCGTTAAGGAATAGCAAAAGGATAGTAGAGGGGGCAAATTTCGCTCAACTTATGGTAACGCGGACTATCGGATATGTCAGACTGAGACGAGAGAATTTTCAACAGTCTCCCTCTCCCTCTTTTCCCACATTGTCTTTCTCTCTTTTATTGCAACCTGTTTGTGTGGGTAACGCGTACGTTTTGATGTGATCCTAGCCGATCGCGAAGTCGCAGGACTGCCGTGACATTATCTTTTCACGCAACAATGGCCGACCGATGGCGCGGAAATTTGAAGAAATGAAAGAAATGCGATGATATGAATTTTATATGAGACCTTTATGCTTTTAAAGAAAAATAATAGTTTTTTTTTAACTAATTTGCTGCGAATGGAAGAAAAAACGATACAACTTTGTTATTCGAAAAATCCTAAAAATTTTTTAGTATACACCTAAAAATCATGCTATGAATTTTTACTAATAATATTGAAAAAGTAGAGATAAAGAATAAAATGTATAAACATTATTTTATCAAAAATCAAATGCAAACTGATCAAGAAATAAAAATGGAAGGTAATAAAACCAAAAATATTTAGTTGTCCAACCTTATAGATTTGGGACAAAATCGGAAAGATATTGGAAAATTACATACCGATCACGAAAGAAATAAATCGCCACATGGAAACTTACCCGCAGCTGAAATCATACATAAGAATGCCGCCCAAAGTTATCACCACGTGAGACAATAATGCGGCCAGACTTCTGTTCCTTTGTTGTGTCTGAGTTCGTAATATCTCCGAAACTCGAAATTGTCCATTAAATTACGGTAAACACTTGATCACTAATTATAGAATAAAACTCGAAAACGTATGCCGAAGGTCTGAATTTGATTCTCCGACACACAAAATGTATACGAATGGTAAGAAAATTCGTACCTAACCTCAATCTCCAAGAAAAGCTGAGGGAATTTGGCAAACAACGCTGCAATTAACAACAATAACAATATCTATCCCCTGATCGGCTTCCCATAGTAACAATGTATAAACGTGTGGTACAAACCTGGTCAAAAGTGGTTCGCAATTGGGACTCGACTGCACTGGGACAACCTTTGCATCGATATCCATCAGGGTGCCAAATTACAGTAGCCAGAACTTTTGTTTGCAAGCCGACAGATGTTTTAGCGTTCTTCGCTTCGAAACGCAGATATTCTCAGAAGTACGGCACCGTAGACTCTAAGGATCAGTACTCCGATAAAGTCGACGCGGAAGGTTCCGACCAGAAAGATTCCCTGAAAGCCAATGACGATGAGTTCAGCAGCCTCGAGTCTTTGGACGATGAATTCAGCAGCGACGAGGATCTTGATAACGACCATGTCAAACCACAGACTACTCCTACCGCGCAAGTAGTGGAGTATCAGAATAAATTGGCACAGAAAGAAATCGATGATTTCCTGAAGGAGGGCCCTGAAAATGAGAAGTATTACAAAGTAATACAGATGGAAGTGGAAGTATTGAGACAAGAAAGAGGTCGAGTCCCAGAAACGTTAACTCCTGAGCATTGGTTGAGTCTAATCAAGGAAACTTCCCATCGGAGACGAGTGTAAGTTCCGCAAAAAGTTTGGAAGATTTTTTTAGAGTTTCCATTATTCGATATCGATCCGTTATTGGTTTTTCTTTCCTTTTCAGAAATTACTTAGCCTACTTATGGAAAACCGATTTAAAGGAACAAGGCAAACAAAAGAGGAAGGAAATACGGAGGCAGACATTACAGATGAAGTTTGCAAATATAAGGGAAATGGAGGCAAATGCCGAACCTGGGACGATGTTGTATGGATTCCAACACAATCATTTGTTTCTTAGGGTTTACAAACAAACGATGCAACAATTTTACAACAATCGTTTGATATCGGCTTTGCAATTTAATCAGAAACTAGTCTACGATTTTGATTATTGCGACTATATGAATCAACAAGAGATATCGAGTTGCGCTCGGCAAATTTGTACTTCTATCACGGAAAATAGGATTCATCAGTATCCGTTTGCTATGTATTTTTGCAATGCACCGAGCAATAATCCTGTCATACAAAAATTGATGCGACTTATCCCGCAAGTACTAGACGACGATTTCCCAATACCAATTCATGCGGAGTCTTATCTGGATATTTTCGATAAGAAAGATTTGGTATATTTGACTCCCCATACTAAAAACACCATGACCGAAGTTAATCCGGACGCAATTTATATAATCGGTGCTTTTGTCGATAAGGTAATGGGAAGGGAATAGATTACTTTCGTAACAAATGTTATATATTTGAATGGGTCACCTCTAAAACGTTGTAAGATACAAATTGCAATTTGATCAAAAACCCCCGAAAATGAAAAAAATAACCTAATGGTGCAATAATGGAATGTGTCACCTCAAAAACGTTGTAAGGTAAACATATTTTTAACCAATTATTATTGCACCATCAGGTTATTTTTTTTCATTTTCGGGGATTTTTGAACAATTTGCAATTTGTACCATACAACGTTTTTGAGGCGACCCACTGCGTTTGATGCTGCAAAATTGGTTTCTAAAACAGATTATTTTTATTTCAGTCTTCAAAAGAAAGAGTATCGTTTATTCGGGCAAAGAAGGAAGGTATTCGCATGGAAGCTTTACCCTTGGATAAATATTTGAAATGGGGACAGGGATCTGGTAAAAATTTGACAATGAATCAAGTTACCACAATATTATTAGATGCGAATTATACTAGAAGATGGGATTGCTCGTTACAACATGTACCAACTAGAAAATTAGAAGGAGCCGCTAGCTATAGGATGGAGAAGAGGATAGAACATGCTAAGAAAACTTTAGTTGAACAAATGAAGGATCAAAATTTCTGTTTCACGCACAAAGCTCGACGTAAAAGGATTCAAGATGAGAACAAGTAAATAATAGTAATTCGTTCTTTCATTTACAGTTTTAACCCTTTGCGCGCTACTGTTTTCTGAGACGTAAGAATGAAACTGTGGAGTACACACGGCTGATCATGTCAAATGTAGAAGGATATGTTATAAATATAAATGGTACAAAATTTTTCCATCCCTTTTTTTTTATTTAAATACCATTCGAAAGTTACACGTTTGTATAAAAGTACGATTGACAACTTACAATAGTTAAAAATGTTGTAGTTGAATTTCAAAAATAGCATTTGCGCAAAGATTTGATTTGTTCCACATTCCTTTGATTTCTCTGTGAGCAAATACTTGAAATGTTATCAGTCTTCAATTTCTATTACAGATATTTATGATTTTGTAATCTCGGTACTCTTTCCTCTAGAAGCTTTTTCTACATTTCTGTCTCTTCCAAAAGAAATCATCTGAGGGTCCTCATTTTTTTTTGGGAGATTATATCGAACGTACATTATTACCTTTTTTTTTATGTCAAGTTAAAACCATTAGCCTGAAAACTTCTTTTGATAGAAACGTGCGGATAATGCTGTCGCCATTCTTGTATTTTTATATCGCTGATTCCCTCGCAGAAACTCAAATCTATCATACGTAATTCCGGACAGCATATTAAAAAACGCAAAGAAAGGTCTGGTGATAACGAACGTACACCTAATAAATCGAGTTGCTGCAATTTCTGGCAGCATAGCAATGGTTCTAAATCACGATCTGTAAGTCCCCTTAATGCCGCTAAAAATACTTTCTCTAGATGCCGACAGGATGTTAATAGAGCCCTCAACGAATCTCCGGGTACTCCTACACCTCCACTGAAATCAAACAAAACTTTTTCTGAGTTTCTTGCAATCAAGGAAAATTTTTCTTGCATAGGAAAATCTTACCACCATCCGAAATCGATTTCCCGCAGACACGAACATCGAGTGAGTGCCCGAATTCCGTTGGGTGTGAGTGTTTGCGCTTTCCAAAAATCGATACTTTCTAAATGAGGGCACGAATTAGCCAGTTCGTTGGCGACTTCATCGACATTTAATCTGTCATTAACTCCAGCCACATTCAAATGTCGAATCCGCGTGTTTCTCTTAAGTATGGAGCATAAAGTAGACGTCTCTATGTTTGTTCGGTACAATTCTAAGCGTTCGAGGTATTGCAACTTTGCTAGTTTCGAAAATCCATTGTTGGTGATTTCAGTACAGTTGCGAAGGCACAGTTCTAAAAATTAATGAACGAACAATGAAGGTTGCTTGCATTAAATAAAGCGAAACTGGAAGAAAGGGAACCTCTTTGTACCTTTTAGATTTTTACATATTTTAGAAATTTCGGAAATAACCGTATCGTCGACAAATCGGCAAGAGTTAAGTCTCAAGTTCGTTAAAGACTTCCCGCAAGAACGTAAGAAATCTAAGAAATTCTGTAGATTTATTATGTTATAATTTCCACACCATGAAAAGTCTAAACGCTGTAAATATCGACATCTCGTTGATAAGCAACTTAATGCTGAATTATCTATACAGTACCAGTAGGGCTTTAAATTTAAACTTATATAAAGAAGGGCGTCTTGAGCTATATTATTAAAATGTCTATTAACTCTACAACATCTGCAGAGCGACTGTAAATCCAGATTTTTTAATATTTTCAACAAGGCTTCATCCTAGAACAGAAAGATGTTTTATTAAAAACGATGTAATAGAAAATTTTGATGATTTCGATATACATTATTGTTTTTAATTACCGGTAAAGCTGAAAAGCTGCCACAAGTATCATTTTTTGTATTGTTACTGTAATCTTTATCGGTAATTGCATTTGTAGAAGAAGAAGAGGTGGATAAATTAATATCTTTAATAAGTTTAGGAAACTCGTCTTGTAAAAACTGCTGCAAGCTATTAAAAGCTTCCTCGATCGGCGGAATGCAGTGGCAGTGCAAACTCAACTTCGACACTAGCTTTCCTTTAGGAACTTTGTCGATTAGTCTGTGGGTTTAATTTGAAATTCAAAATAAAATATAAATTAAAAAAATTTTAAATATTACAATGAAGACATTCAAGTTACAACTTGAGAAATAATAATTATAATCACCTTTTATGAATAACACAGTGTTTGTGTAAAGTACTTTTCAAAATCCGTAAGTCTCGGTTAGCTTTAGTGTAGTCATAAGTAATATTATATACATCCTCGTTATTGCATTCCGAATAATTTAATTCTTGTAACAAACTACTCAAACTCCTGGTTTGGAAACCAGAACGTGGTAAAATCAATTCGGACGTTCCAATTAAAAGTACTGCATCTAGTTCCGTATAATAATCCAGCAGACTATGATTAAACTCTAACCTTAACATTTTCGTCTTAAAATCACATAATTGTAACGGTGGTGAAAATATTCTTGGTTTATGGGGTACTTTTTGCGGAGGTCCGCTCCATAATTGGACCCATTGATTGTTACTATTATCCCTTGCCCAGATTGCCACCACACTTCCTGGGTTATACGTTTCATAGATTGAAATTCTTATAGGATACACTTCCTGATAATATTCAAGATCTAAAGAAAATACTGTAGCTTTAGTAAAAATATTTGTTGTTTGATAATGGAGAAGAAATTGGAGATACTTACCTATGTAATCGTGACTAACTATCGGACCATTGTTTTGTGGCATATAATCAGAGAGCCTGGAAGGAGCCTCGTCCCACCAAGGTCCATAGGTTCTCTGTGTTATCAATTAGATATGATTTTAGCGAAATAGTATTTTTTTAATCTATGTAAATAAGTTATTATTTTATTTTGTTATGAATGTTAAAATTTAATACTTTGTTAAGCTATACAAAAAATTTTAAAAATAACAAAATTTGCTCATCTAAGAGTGATATGTTCAAATTCAGCTGGTCCAGCTAAATTAACAGTTTACTGACTGCTAGAGAGTCGATAGTATTCGCGCCTGATGAGCCGCTCAATATATATAAATTATATTTATTAACCGTGTGAGTCCCAAGCAGGGCGATCGCGCTGTTCAGATTTTATGTCGAGAAAACCCAGCACATTTCTAACGTTATGGAGAACTAAAGCGGATTGCGCCATTGGGGATTCTTCAAAAATGTTTTTTTAATACTTCCTGGGACTCAAATGGTTAAGCGTTGGCAACAAAAAGTCAATTAATGGACTATCGGTTGGTAGGCATTGGCGACAAAAAGCAAATTAATAGGCTAGTGGTCGGTAAAATGTTAAAATTACATGTTGAGGAAGGAATTAAATACCGACCAATCAAATTTAAAAATATAATTTTTTTCAAAAAAAAAAACAACCCCCGATATATATGATACAACCAGAAAAGGAGTAGGACTGCATTAGAAACCAACCCTGGGAATTTTAATGTTTTGTATCACTTCTTATAATTACCATAACAAAGGCTTGTGGAAAATCTCCGTAATCCGGGAACTTGCTAGGGTTTCCAGCGATGTTGTAAGCGGTGTAGGAGATGCTAATATTGCTGCCATACTGAGAACTAAAATCGCAAACCTCTTTGACGAACTGTTCGATGAAAGTCACGAATTCTTGCTTGTCGCTCTCTTTTTCACTTTGCAACGGTACCAATTCCAATGTCATCACGGTGCAAGATACCATGTCATTCGAACAGCGCGAGAAAATGTGTCGGCTCGGTTTATTCACGCAGTCTTTGATCTCAATTTTGACTAGGTTATCTCCCGACACAAACAATCCTTGTGTCGTAAAGTGCGATTTAGGTTATCTGACCAAAGTTTCTTTTTATTTTCTTTCTATTGCGCTCGTCGGTGTTTTCTTTTATCTCGTTCAATACCCCATTGCAAGGTCTCGGAAAAACGAGCGGAGATTCCAGAATAAACGGAACTCTTACGGAATTTGACTGTTCTCGAAACGGAAAATAATTGTTATTTTTGTCACATCGAATGACAAATTCCGAGTTTCTTTTGATTGTCAGCTATTGTCAATTGTCAGCATTTCGTATTCCATGATGGAAGTCGCTCTTTTAAGTACCGATCGTGCCCGTACAATCACAGTGGCGCTATTATCGCAAAATGCGGCACTTCGAATTACAATTTGTTATTGGATTTATATTTGAGATACAATTTTTTTTTATTGGTTAGATATATCAATTTAATTTTATATACTTTTACATTAGTATAGTATAAACAGTTGATATAAAATTTATACAAGATATAATATACACTTTTATAAAATATCCCATCCTTTTTTTCTTCAAAATTGGCGCTCTCTCTGGATAGTTTCCAACGTGGACGCCGAAAATGTTTAATGTTGCGTTGGCGGAGCTTGCGGGACTTGCAGGAAAGCTTCGTGCTTGTTCGTACGTCAGTTATCATCGATACTGTCAATTTTTCAGTTCATAACACGGCTGTATTTTCGCATCCTTTCATGAATTTTCTCGCAGATTATTATAAGGCAGAAGCTTATTGCGTATGTGTTTGGTGACACTATTCCCCATATGTGTTTCCCATAATGTGAATTGCCTTGCAACGTTTCACTTCTTTCCCAACGTCTTCTATTTCATTTGCGTAAAATTGAGGTTATAATTCAATTACAACGTCACGTCCACTCCGAAAATCACCGGAATTCGACTGTAAACAAACCGCAGGGTTTCTCTTCCCTCCATTTGTCAGTCAGTCGTTGCTCCCAAATTGTCGGTGTTGACAATCGCAAATTCGTGCCAACGTCAAGTTCAATTTCACCTTTGCCTCTTATTTCATCTTCCAGGAACTCCAGTAGCGGCTATTCGCAGTAACAATGGGCACGACACCGAGCCGGTACGAGGACCTGTCGAAGAACGTTTACTTGGAGCGCTTCTGTGGCAAAGAATCGATCCCACCTAATGACACTTTTTGGAGTAAATTCCTCTCGTACAACATGCGTCCTCCCATCACGAAAAACGATCAGATCGAGTTGGATTCTCGCCTGGACTCCAGTTGCCAGCAGCTGCTGACCAATAATTTCTATACAGGGAACCTGGGAGCTCTGATCCAAGTGACTTTGGTCAGGACTAGCGAGTTATTAGCATCCATGCAAACGCAAAGGTAAACATTGGGACGAAATTAATCTCTTCTTCAAATTACAAAATAGTTCTAATTTTTCATGAAAACATAAAAGTTTTATATTTCTCTTATGATTTTGTATGTTTTCAGCATAATGCCAGCATGGCAGACTTACAATGCGTTATTTGCCGTGAGATGCATCCTAAAGTATTTGGTAGAAACGGTTGGAGAGGAAGAAATGATTCGTCATATCGAAGCGCAAGCTGTTTCAAGCGATTCTGTGGAATCGACGGCGACGACTTCGACTACAGCTCCTGTAAGATTAGAATCCCTTTTCGAAGCTTTGGTGGAGACTATAGTAGACGTTCCGTTATGGTAAGTTATGAAATTTCAAAGTGTTTTTTTTAATTTATTTATTTATTTTCACGTGTTATATGATCAACGATAATTTGTTTCTATGCATTTTTTTACAAAATACTGTTTTGAAATTTTTTGGTAAATTCATGCAGGATTACTGGATATTTATGATCCGAATTATTCAAATTACAATGTGCAACTGCTCGAAAAAATTGAAAACCTGATTTTTTTTTCTAACAGTGAATATACATATGTAGTGCATTTGGAAGCAATAAATTGTCTTCTGGTATTACTATCAGTACAATTATATTCACAAACTCCTGCGGAATACAGTACCGTTTACAGAATAGTCATGCACGAAGAGCAGAACGTGCATGCTCCCGTTTTAGTTTGCACTCTGTTGCACAATTTCGCTCAGCAAGAACACGCGCCACCCGGTCTGTTGACTCAGCAAGCCGGAGGGAGCATAGTTTTTAGCATAGCCGGTAAGCAAAATTCATTATCCAATTTTCTACAATTTTCATAATTACTAAGATTTTGCAAATAGAATGGCAATAAGCAAACATTGGAATATTTTACAGCTGGATTGTGGAACGTTATAACAATGGGAATGGGAAGTAGTTTAAAAAATGTACAAGTTAGTAACAATGGAACCGCTGAGACTGAGGAAAAGAAACGAGATACCGAAACACCACTTGCTAGTCAATCTCTATTACTTTTATTGGTCTTAACGAATCATTTCACGTCTTCTCATAATTCATATCGAGATGCTCTTTTCAGCTTTACGAATATGCAAGGTTTGTTTGCGAATATTAATAGAATAAGATCGAATTGTGTACATTTTAATGAAAGAGTTTAATTAATTGAAAAACTTTTTAGAAGATTATACGACTTCTTCGAAAACGGCTGTTACGTCATTCAGATTTAATTTAAATAAACTTTATACGACGATTTGTAAAATTCCTAATACGGATCAAGTTACTTTGTTACTTTATATGTTGTTGCATAGGAATAACAATGTTAAGCAGTATATCTTAAAACGGCAAGATATACAATTATTGGTTGGTAATTAGAGATATCTCTTTTGTTAATGTTAATGCCGCAGGAAGACGAGGCTGAAATTTTTTGAGAACAAAATCAACATAGAAATAAAATTTATTCTTTCTATTAAAAGCACGACATGGTTTCGCGTACTCATTTTCTTGTTATTGAATTTTTCAAGACCCTTGTTTTGTTTCTTCACTGTTCTTACATTTCAGTACCGTCTGCCTGAAGAGAAAACCAGTAGCATCGATTAACAATTCAATTATTTATTTTTAGGTTACTCCGATATTACAAATACTTTATCATGCACCTGACAATACTTCGCATCATATTTACATGTCACTTATAATTTTAGTTATTATGAGCGAGGATGAAACTTTCAACAAAAGGATACATGAAATCGTGAGTATTTCTATCGCAATTTCCGTATAAATTTTTCGATTCAAATTATTGGTATTTTTTTGAGACTTTCTTTATTTTTGCAGATGTTGAAGGGAATTACTTGGTACACGGAAAGGTCCATTAGCGAGATATCTTTGGGTGGACTTCTGATTCTTGTTGTTATAAGAACGATACAATATAATATGTTGAAAATGAGGGTAAGGAAGAGTCAAATTTTTTTCTTCTTCAGAGAAAATAAATTTTTATTTAAATCTCTCTTGTCTTTGTATTGAATTATAGGATAAATATTTGCATACAAACTGTTTGGCAGCGTTGGCAAATATGTCGGCACAGTTCCGATCACTGCATCCATACGTTAGTCAGAGGCTACTGAGCCTTTTTGAGACTCTTGCAAAAAAACATGCCAGGTTGGCGGCTAATATCCACGGAAGTCATCAAGCTTCGAGTTCTACTAATAGTCAAGTTATCGTTAACGTCAATGGAACCGTAGTAAATTCCGATTTGGTAAAATTTATTCTCCGATTCAAAAAATATCGCACATTTGAAAGATTCCACGTATTGACAAATTCTGTACGGACTCCTCTTACTATTTTTTTAAATTTTTCAGATCCAGGACTTAACGATTTTAGAAGAAGTATTAAGAATGGTTTTGGAAATTATCAACAGTTGTTTGACTCATCAATTGGCACATAATCCCAACTTGATATACGCACTTTTATACAAGAAAGATGTCTTCCAACCGTTCAGAACCCATTCAGCTTTCCAAGACATTGTTCAAAACATCGATTCGGTAAGAACTGTGTAATTTTTACATTTCTATAAAAATTCCCAATGAAAATTGAAATCCCAAATATACATTTCCACGGAAATTTCAAATACAAATTATTCTAGGTGATAAATTTTTTCTCGTACAAATTGGAGCAAAGAGATCAATCGCAAATTGGCGTGAGTCAGGTTTTAGCAACGATACAACAAGGAACGTCTCAATGGCCAAAAGATCGTTTACGAGTGAGTCAATTTTTTGCATCCGAAATGGAATGTAAAAATATTTCAACGTCATAAAAGTCTTTCAACAATTTATTCTTTTTTTTTTACAGAAATTTCCTGAATTGAAGTTTAAGTACGTGGAAGAGGAACAGCCGGATGAATTTTTTATTCCCTACGTTTGGAGTGTAGTTTGTCAAGTGGCATTGCTACACTGGAGTGCGGAAAATATCAAACTTTTTTCACCAAACAGTGGAGAGCAAGCGACGATTATTGTTTGCTGATGTTCACAAACTATATGTATATATATACATACATATATCATTTATCTGTTAGGTACTCTGTTATTATTTAAATCAATCGACCACAAGAGGTATTATGGGCAGAAATTTCTTCTGTAACTCTGAAAACTGTTGCGTTTTCGAAAATTGAATATTTTCAGCTTCAAGTAGTCACTTCAGAGTGATTCTCTTTAATTTCCAATTTCTTTTATATAAGGAGAAAGCGGCAATTGACATTCGGGGTCATTAGATTACATTCAAAACCAAGGATTAAATTATCATTTTCAAACCCAGTTTCAATGTACATAATACTACCAACAACAATAGTAATATATAACTTTTTTTAGTCAATAGGAAAAGGAATTTATTTAATGAAATATATCAAAAATCACATTCTGAGTTTTAACAGCAGTTTTTCAATGAAACATTTTGTATAAAAACAAACGTCATCATCTCTACTGTTAAACTCGTTAATAAACGCTATTTCAATAAAGACCATTTTCTAACTGCTTCCATGAGATACCGTAAAATCCAAAACCATCGAGCGACAGCATTCAGGACAAGGAAAAGGGTGAGCAATCGATTCCTCGAGAAATACGGATTTTTGCAAGAGCGAGAGAAAGAAAATAATTCTGTCCTCTCTTCTATATTTATTTTATTCATATATTTTTGATCATCGTATCATTCAATCACTCTTGAATCTTCTACAATAGATTAATATAATATTGTCTTTTACATAATTCCATTCTTCTATTATCTAAGTTATTAAAATAACTTTTATGAAATAATACTGTACATTTAATTGTATCTCATTCTCATTCCCTTTGTCTTTTGATTTTCATTATAATGTAATATAATACAAGTGTGTTCATGCAGTTGCTTTGCAGTAACATTTGTTTAACCGGGACATTTATTTACGTACAAAAATGGGTGTTTATATTCATTTCTGAGCGAGAAGACATTTTTGTGAGATTTTTCAAAAGATAAAACGCGAAATTATTCCAGGGAGACTTTTTAATTGTAAGGAAGGATTCGTTTTTCTGAATAATTCAAAAATTAATGTATCTGTGTTTAAAAGAAGTATTATATACCCCCATTTTTATACACAAAATCAGACAGTATTTCTTGACCACTTGGATCGTATTTTGTTCCAGATTTCCAGCCAGAATCGAATTTCTCATCGAAATTCGTTGTTAATTTGCTGAAATTCTGTTGCGACTTCAATTATTATTATTATTCGTGAGTATACATTTCAGTAGAACTTGAGTGTGGTTGTAATCGGGGTGGTTTCTTTTTTTGTCTTTTTTTTTTCATTAAAAAGTTTGTGCGGTTCATGATGCAGCAAGAACTTTGCTCGCGGTACACAAAACCTAATTTAATCATGGAACCTACAACCTTTTCTTTCATTGATTTCTCTAAATTCTCTTTTCCGGTAAAACTTGCTTATGAATTTTTGTTTTTTTTTCACGTTCGTCCATAAGTCTATTTTTTCTTCCTGAAATAAGTCTACAGATATAAAACGTTCCTGTTAACGTTATCCTAAAAAAGAATGACAAATTTTAGGTCTTTCGTTGGAAATGATTTTCAGTACATGTTGATTTTTTCATCAATTTGTTTGATTATTATTCATATTTCCTGTATATATACGTCACTCGGATCATTGATTATATTTTTAGAATTCTGGATTATTAAATAAGTTTCTTCGGTTATTCGAAATTCGTTCCGACTGAAATTTTCAAAGTAACCGAATGCACCAGTAAATTTTTTTGTTCTTTCGAAACGGACTCGTCATTGAAACTGAAAGCAAAATTACTACAGTATCAAATTTCCTCTAAATTGTTTCCTATCACTTTCGTTAATTAAACAATAACATCAAAGCAAATTCGAATAAAATGCGAACAGTCTGATCTTTCATTAAATACAAGAATTCTTCATTCAAATTCGGTAATAAATTCGTATCTCTCGAACCTCTAATATCTCAATCTTTGAAACCTAAGGTATCGAATTGCTTCGACCTACCGAACTTTGTTTCTCAACCAAAGAATCTTTGTTTATCTTGTGCGGTGCTTTTTAGTGGAAGCATGCATCTCTGCAACAAACTACTTTTGCACTCGTTTGCATCGAATGCAAATCTTAAGACCGGGGGAAGATTCCTAGCGATATCTGACTAGACGGGACTTCTCCTATTTCATGTAAATGGAAGGATTTGAAAAGGAACTTTCCTACTTATTGTAACGCTAAAAAGAAGCTAAACTTAAATAGTAGAGCGAAATCTCTTTCAT
The DNA here is from genome assembly GCA_949825005.1 of Gasteruption jaculator. NCBI lineage: Eukaryota > Metazoa > Arthropoda > Insecta > Hymenoptera > Gasteruptiidae > Gasteruption > Gasteruption jaculator. The sequence goes on along the minus strand of OX463773.1, from coordinate 6,840,762 downwards.
CGAAATACTGGTATGAGCATGTTGCCAAGCGGGAAATTGAAGTATTCTCCCAAAAACTAACGGAAAAAATGAGTTTCTTTTCTCTGGACGTACATTTGCACCACTTTCTTTTCCATGCACTCGCCTCTTCGCCGTCAATTCGAGAAACTTGTTGTTCACCACTGACTGCCTCAGAAAGCTGTCGGAAGGGGATGTTTCAGCACGTTTCCGCTGGAGTCTTCGGCCACGAGGGTGAGGGTCGTCAGGCAGTGTAAGGGTGGTGGTGGTACTAGCGCTTCTAAGGGTGGACGCGTGCCAGGAAATTGCCGGGAGCCAACTACCATCCCTCCGGACGATTCTCGCAACTCTATCACCCGGATCCCGTATCTCGATCGCACCACGTTCCTGAAAAAAACATAGAAAACCATTAGTCGTCTCTTGGAGGAATTCCAGGATCTTGGATCCTCACCTTTTGCCATCGTACTCGATATGATTATGCACCCTGTTGGATAAATTCTCCATTTCGCTGTTGAACCACCGGTGATACGCCAGGAGAGCTGCGCAGGAAGGACCCCAGAAGGTCCTGTCGGCTTGCAAAGCCTGTTGCTGCTGCTGTTGCTGCTGCTGCTGATGATGATGATGCTCCGAACCGGAGAGAGATTTCGAGAAGGACCTGTTCAACTCCGGACTGGCTGGTGCCGACAACCTCCCTGGTTGCTGGTGGCGAATGTTGTTCGAGGATGGAGAGGGTCTCGAGGTCTCCGATAACAACCTGCCTCTCCTGGGGCTGGATAAGAAGGGTTCCTGCACAGTCACGGTCACGCTAAGGGGTCTGCTGAGAGCGATCGTCGTGTGCTGCGGATCTCTCCTGATAGGATTCCGGTTGGAGTCGATACCGGCAGCTCCCACGAACACCCTATCCACGTAGTCGAACCCTCTGCCCATGATTCCCTCCCTGGTGTGGCCCAGGTCGAAGGTGTGTCCCAATTCGTGGAGAACCGAGCCCAAAGTCGTGGCCAAGCAGCCCCCGTGCGTTCCTCTGTAGTTGCTGTCGTCCATCAGCTGTTCGGTGTCGATGATCGTGGTGTCCAGGAACCTGGGTAGCACTTGGACCATGCAAGTGGGCCACGTGTGCAGGCAAGCCGATCCAAACAAGGCCAGACCACCGCCTCCCAGTGCCGCGTGTCCTTGCGTCCTCGCGAGAGTGTCCTCGTGCGTCCTGGGGCTCGGAGCTCCTCGGTACCTGGTGCACGACAGGAAAGCCAAGTATTTCCGGTCCCTGGACGCCAACGGGCCGGTCATCAGTTCCCTGGCGATGAGTTCCCACAGTTCCCTCTGCGACATGCTTCGTGCCTGGTCCACGTCCAGCATGCTGTGCATCACCAGACACTCGGCACCGTCCAGGTCGCGCTCCAGCTGGAATGTTTTACGCCCGTAACCGGCTTCCCGCAGTTTCTCGGCGGTCAGGGTCTGAAGCAATCGAGCTCCGAGACCGATCCTGGTAGCCGCACTCTCCGGTGACCGATCCTCGTTTCGAGGACCTTGGAAGTAGCCATCGTGGCCCGAGCAGATGACATAGACCGGGGTGACCCGGAGTCTCGTGGTCCGAGGCTCGTGTATTAATGTTAATCTCCTCTTCGCACCACCGGCTTCCAGCTCCAGTTTGTTCAGACCGCGATGCAAGTCGACCAGGATACGAAATCCACCGCATATTATGGGCCATTCGGAGACGACGTTCTTCTGGCCCCTCACGGTGATGTAGGTACAGGCTAGGGGTGCTTTCCCCTTGATTAGCGCTAAGCTGTAGGTCAAGATTTCCCCATCGACCAAATTCTGTATGACGATTCCCTCGTGGTTCCCATTATTCGTGAAAGCATGGTGCCGGAAATGGTTGTCCGTTAGGGTCGCATCTGCCAGCACCTGGAATTTCGAAGTAAGATTACTCGCACGGTCGCAGGAAGGAAATCGAGTCGAGAGGTATTCATTTGGACAGAATGTTTTTCGTTCGGAGTTCGAGTATCGAGGAGTTCGATAAGAACAGAATTAATTTATTTCTTGGTTTTTACGAAAACTGGGAGATTTATACTTTTTTCTTTCTAAAGTAAGTATTTTATTAATAACGAATGAGGAAAAATGTGAATATAAATTTTTCCTACCATTCTCCCAGGATGAATTTCAAGGAAAGGAGGAAATCGAATAGAAACAAGTGAACTTTAAATGAAGATTCCATTAGGAGATAATTAATTTTGTAGTTATATAATTTTCTGTTGATAAAAATGTGACATTTCCGCGATCGCTAATGAAAATGTAAACTTAGTTAGCGAGTTAATGTCATAGTTGTTTTAGTGACGTCATAAGAGAACTGTAGGAAAATAGAATAGCGAATGGGGAATAATGTGAAATGTAATCTTAATGGAATAAACATTCTCATTGAATAATATATCATTTTTACACTTGAATTGCAAAATAAGTAGCAGATATTAATGATATGCTGAAAGATACACATAAGCATAAATGTATTTTCCTTTATTTTGTATGGATACGGTGTGACAGTAAATAATGTATAATATGGAAAAAATTATGTTCATAACTCTAAGAAAAATATTTATCTAAAATTAAAAAGTCACAGATATTCGAGACAAAAATTTCGAGATTTAAATAAATAAATGGGCTTTCGCAGGAAAAAACAGGAACGTGAAAGTTACTGAAATTCTTATTCCAGCAAAAGTTTGAAAATCCACAATTTTTTGGAAATATCATATTTACAGAGAACTTTGTAAAAAAAACCATCATTTACATTACATTCATCACCCGGTATGCATATTTTCCATGGTAAGTACATTTGTCGTTACGTTATATCATTTCATAAGTATTCAGGACAATCGTTGCCTTCAGTTACAAATATTTCCTACTTTTCCTCCTTCTTAACATAATAATATTTATAAAAATTTTTTTTTTCTCGCTGTTCTTTATAATTAAATCAAACATTTTCCTGTTCGTTACGCTTACATATCTTAAGGATCGATGAAAAAATTTGTTGAACTAATGTCGCAGCAGAGGAAAATTTTGCTGAATAATTTGATATCGTGAGATTTTATTTCACTGAATGGAATTGTCGTTGCTTATCTTGACAAAGAGAAACTTTTATAATTATCGAGATTCCAAAACAATTAGAAAATGATTCATTGCCAAATTTACAATTTCATAAAAAAATTTCCGGTACTTTTGGGCTCCTGCTTTTTAAAATTTTGTTCCCAAACAATTTCAAAAACAAATTACCAATTAAACTAAAATCCCGCCTTCAAAGTAAATTTTGCAGAAAGTGTTTGTACCAAAAATCGAAATTCTCAATCAAGCTGAAAAGCGAATTGCAATAAATTCAATTATCCGGTTACAGGAATTGGTGTTATCAAAGCGGTAAATTAAAAGCAGGATCGTAAAGTGCTGCCACTTCGTGTCTTCCCATTAAACGAGGTGTCTCTCGTCCTTCTGCTGGTGAGTCACGTCATAAATAACTTCCACGTTCTCTTTTTCTCTTTTTTTTTTCTTCTGTCACACGAGGAACGAAATCTACCGCGAGGCGGAAACGCCGAGGTAAGCTCGTGACGTTCTTCCGATAACGTGGTTTCACTTAAGGGTGGAATTATTTCTACCCTTACGCACTGACCCCCTACGGGGAGGATTTGGTCCTTCGATGTATCGAAACTACTGACGGTGTCCTCGACAACGTGGGAAAATCTTAATTAATTATCGCTTGTGGAGAATTATTTTACGAAGGGATGAAAATAAAGGGATTTTTCGCCGAGGAAATGGTTCGATCAAAAAAAAAGTAAACAATGACAAAATACGAATTCGGAAAGGGTGAATAACGAAAAAAAAAAAGAAGAACTTACCATTTCGCAAGAATCGCGCCGTGCAATTAGGGGAGCGAACAAAACGGACAGCCGGCTCCCGACATGCGGAGAGACAGACTGTGGCGGTGCCGTATAAGGGTGGTAAATAATGGTACTAAGGAGTGACTGCAGCGGCGCATGCAGTCGCGCGCGCAATCGCACTTTTTGCTACCCCTGATCTTATTTTTTTCCCTTTTTTTTTTCTTTCTCCGATTTTAACTTTGCTAACTAACATCATCCCTCTTGACTTGATTATCGCCCCCTTGCTTTTTCAACGACATGTATCCGCGAGTGTTTATGCATACGTGCATGCATGGAACACATCCCTGCAGGCGTATGTTTACCCATCCATCCATAGTACATGCATGTATGCATGCATGCACTCGGAAAAAAGGGGTAGTTGGGTCAACTGGAGCTTACTATTTTTAAAGCTGCAAGACTTCAAAGGGGTTTAATAAATTTAGGGAGGCTTAATAATTATTAGGAGCGACGAAAGACGAAAATTCATGAATCGAGGAAAATTGGGGATATAAAATGTAGTTAAAATTTATCTGAAAACCAAGGGATGGTCCGCGCGACTGATCGGGGTTCTTTCGTTTGGCGCCGGTATAAATCTTTAAGTACAACACCAACGTGGTGCCACCGGTGCTTGCTAGATAGTTTTCGCATGACACCAACGCGGTGCCACCGGACGGCATAGTGTTACTAACTTCTCACCAAAAATATCCTAAATACTAAATATAATATAAAATAATATAAAATATAGAATATAAGAATTATATGAAATGTAATGTAAAATTTAGGACTGATGCAAAATTCATTTGCAAAAAAGAAACATTTCAGAAATTCATAGCCAATAGGACCCTATACTTTGTCTTATCAGAAACTGCATTATGCAACTTTTCGAACACTGTACGGACAAGTATTCGCAAAAGCCAGCGTATGCATTATGCACCGACTTAACTAGTGACCTATTCTCCAGGGCTTTGCTTTGTACTTTCGAAAAGCTTTCCTTCACGATGATGCATCGCCCCGTTTGTGTTGTTGCAGGAAAGTATCTTCGGCAATCTATTTTTGCTGTTCGATATCCTTCTCGTTTCCACATTCTCGTCGGACGAGCTGAGGGTGTGGTTTCTGATTTAATACCTTTCCCACCCTATCCGGATTACTACGCAACGTCCTGTACGAATACGAGGTCGTCCAGTTCCGTAAATAATCGGAATAACAATAACTATCTCGAACGCCGAATTATTAATCGGCGATAAAATAACCCATTAATCAATTAATCAATTATTTTTTTCCTCGGGATTCATAAACCAGCTCACGAGGGTGGGTTCGACGAGAGGTTCGTCCGGAATTCGTCTGACTCAGAATTTACGAGTCACGATATAATTGCAGAAGGGTGCGATGAGTCATGGGTGAGTCATTAGCAGCTTCTTCCCATCCAACGAGTGCAGTACCGTCTCGGAAACCGGGTTCGTGCGCCGAAGGATCGGCCGCAGTTGCAATTGCACCGGTTGCAAGGCACAAAAAGGAAAGCTGACTCTTGGCTCTCAGTCAGTATGGATTCCTGACGTGTCGAGAGTCAGCTTCGACGCAGCATGAAGTGAGTCGGATGCCAACTTCACAGTGCGGTTTCCGAGAGTTGCAATAATCAACCCCATCCCGTTGCGCTTTCCGCGGTGACAGGAGCCGCGGGGAAATTTGCGAGACGCAGCTGCAACTTCGAAGTGAAACTCGAGTCGTTTCCGGAGTGATGCGGCGAACTGGTACTAACGCCGTTGGCTCTTGCCACATGCATACCTGCAGCCTCCGAACACACCTCGTCTTTTGGTCCATAAAAAATAAAGGACACTTTTATCGCACCTGCTGCACTGCAGTGGGTGCGGACTTTGCCCTTTGTCGCAGTCATTTCGGGTAACCTCTTTTCCATGGGATATTTGGGCGGTACAGTGAAATGCAATTGCATTTTCGCATCGAGGACCGCAACGGCGAAACGCAATTGCATTTTTGCATCGAGGACTGCAATTTTTGGGGGACTCGCTCCAGATCGCTCCAAAATTGACTCGTGTTCATTTTTTAAAAATAGCTTTTTTTCAACTCCTTCCTGGTTTTCATCAAACCCCGAAACCCCGAGTTTCCCGAAACTGCGGGAAACTATTCGGCAACGCGATCGGTAACATGGGGGGTGCAACTATGCCAAGTTTCGGGGTAGTAACTGTGTTCAAAGCGTGTTTCGTCACTGCGGCTGGTGGCCTTCGGGTAGGTTGGTGGAGGCTCGAGGGATCGATTGTCGTTTGCCGAGACCTCGTGTGTACAGACAGAGTACGTGCATATACGTCCATACCGTGTTTGCCGACCAACCCGCAGCATGTCCATTTCCGCAAACCGGGAAAACTATTCCGAAAGTTAATTCACCCCATCCCTGTCCTCTGTCTCTCTCCGCCCCTTCGCGGCAACCGAGGCCATTCATTAGGCCCGGAAAATGTCATTTCACGCTGGTAATTGATGGAATGGAGTTTCGAGGCGTCATAAAAACGCATAAAAACGTAGAAATCAAACGTGAATACGTTATTTTTCGACCGAACGCGTTGCAAACCCAAGACTACGTAAAATAATTGAGAAATTAATATATTTATTTTTCAAAAAGGAGCGAATAATTTTTTCCTCAATCGCAGGATCTTGGGGTTGCGATTCTCATGATTTGACGATTCCATTCAAAGAAAAAACGAAAAGTATCGAGTTCTACGTCAAGATTTCGTAAAATAATTAAAGAAATAATATTTTTATTATTCAAAAAGGCGTTAATGATTTTTTATTCAAATCCAGGAGCTTGAAATTGCAATTCCTATAATTTGAAGATTCCATTCAAAGAAAAAACGTAAAGTACCAAATTATAAGCCAAGATTTCGTAAAATAATTGAAAAAATAGTACTTTTTATTATTCAAAAAGGAGCGAATGATTTTTTATCCAAATGCAGGACCTTGAAATTGCAATTCCTATAATTTGAAGATTCCATTCAAAGAAAAAACGAAAAGTACCAAATTATAAGCCAAGATTTCGTAAAATAATTGAAAAAATAGTACTTTTTATTATTCAAAAAGGAGCGAATGATTTTTTATCCAAATGCAGGACCTTGAAATTGCAATTCCTATAATTTGAAGATTCCATTCAAAGAAAAAACGTAAAGTACCAAATTATAAGCCAAGATTTCGTAAAATAATTGAAAAAATAGTACTTTTTATTATTCAAAAAGGAGCGAATGATTTTTTATCCAAATGCAGGACCTTGAAATTGCAATTGCTATAATTTGACAATTCGATTCAAAGAAAAAACGAAAGGTACCAAATTATACATCAAGATTTCGTAAAATAATTGAAGGAATAGTATTTTTATTATTCAAAAAGGAGCGAATGATTTTTTATCCAAATGCAGGACCTTGAAATTGCAATTCCTACAATTTGACAATTCGATTCAAAGAAAAAACGAAAAGTATCGAATTCCACGCCAAGGTTTCGTGAAATAATTGAAGAAATAGTTTTTTTATTATTAACCAAAAAGGAGCGAATAATTTTATCTTCAATTGTAGAGTCTTGGGATCGCAATTCCTATAATTTGACAATTCGATTTAGAGAAAAAACGAATAGGACGGAATTATACGCCACGTAAACACATTAAGCATGTCAAGGTTCCTGAAATTCAATCATTGCACATTGCTTTCCTAGATGACACACGAAGCCAAGAACGGACCGGCACGATTTGCATAAGGTACGATTTTCAAAGGTTTTTTTTTTAAAACGTATAACAATCGTATGTCTCGCCATGAAACGTAGGTAGGAGAAGAAAAGTTCTCGAATAAAGGTTATCAGGAAACGGCAGAATATCGTCTGTTTACGTTGAAAGTCATCAATATCGGAGCGAAATGAAAATTCTGGGTTAAAGTTTAGAAGACAAGGAATATCGAAAAAGCTGTATAATAATTTACTGATTTTCCAGCCAGAAGCGATATAAAGTAAAGTACCATCGCTGAGTTCTTATCGCGATTTCCTGATAAATGATGTTTACGAGAAGATGGAAAAGCGATAAGATCCGGTGAGTTCTGGGTTCGCATGCGACTGAAAATATCGGAAAGCCATAAAACGGGGAAGGGGTGAACACTTTATTCCTTTGTTTTAACCAGGAATGGGCTCGAGTTAATCGTTTTTTTATAGTTTAATAGCTCGATCGTCGCGAGAACCTTTGATCCCAGTAAACTTAAGACTATTTTATTCTGAAGGAAAAATAATCTACTGGTTTGCTTGCGTACAATTATCGTATTCATACGATGCGGTATTTATAACGTTTTCACATAGAGATAAATCTATTTTTCACTCCATATTCAGCTATCTGTGGCGCCTCTACGCGTTATCGCAATACACGAGATTTTTCAGAATAAACGTTTGACAAATTAAGGGGTCTCCTTAATGTAACGGATTCCAAAATTTAATTTTTTTTTTACATTTTTATTTTAATTGTTGTCTATAGAATATGTGTATAAAATACTTTCGTTGAATTCGAAGTAAGAGTCGTTATTTACGACCAAGCTGATAAAGGTGTTTTGCAATTAATGAAATTTTAAGGGCATTTAGGAAACGCTTGTTGTAGTAAAGTTCCGACTAAGTTTGTTTTGAGACCAATTTTTCAATTCATTTTTTCAGATGAATTTTTACAGATGAAAACTGAAAAATATCGATTGTTTTTTAAACGTACCTTTATTTTGCCAGAAATTTTTTTTGTTTTTGTAACTCCAAGTTGACACTCCAACTAAATTTATAACGAAAGTAACCATATGCTGCTTTTTTTCATTAAAAAAATGTATAGTAATTCTAAAGGTGGCTGTAGTAACGCCACTCTTCTATTTAATTGTCGTCAGTTTATAAATTTTCAGTAACTTCTACTATATTTATTGTAATTTCAACTACTTTCATAATCAAGTCAATTCGAAATTAAATAATCAGTGTTTTTATTGTGTTCACTGTGTAGGAGAAAGGGGAAGAAAAAAAATAACGATTGCAGTACCACCAAATCCTTTACCCGCACACCTGTGCGAATTAGAATTGCAGAACGTATTTGAAACTACAATAAATATATTGATCAATATAAATTCAATATTTATTTGATAATTGCTTCAGAAATAATTTCCAAAATTGCCCATTTTTCGTGTGTTTACAGCAGGGAGACTCCTCAAAAAAAGTACACGTTCGTCGTTTCCACAAATAAATTTTTGCGATCGGAAAAATCAATGGAAGATGTTTAACGGCTCTCATCCCTGATAAGAAGTTCGCTTCAGTTGGAATCCGGTGGAAAATCCGAAACGAAGGCACAAGGTGACGGTACTCGTGGACTTCACCCATAAAAGATGAAAGTGAGGATAAGGTAAAGATATTTTGTAAGAAAAATTGTAGACATGAATATGAGAAAGTAGCAACTTCAAATACTTCCGTTCCAAATTTGTAGTGTTGAAACTACGTGAAGTATACGTTTCAATATATGTACACGCTTATGTAAAAATGTACAGATTTTTAGGTTCTCTCGTAAAGCCCGTCGATGGGTGAAGACGAGTCGTCCGCAGCCTACACGAATTCTGGCGACAGAAAACCATAGTAAAACCCACCAAATATGCTGATGCAACACGAGCCACGATTTCCTCATTTGATTCCGTTGAATTTTGAAAGATTCTTTTGCTACACGTTGTAATTTGGCTTCGGAGGATGCGCGATGCGGTCCAGCACGTGGCTTCTCTCGACAAAAAAAAAAAAGCTCGAGTCAGGAATCGTGGCACGTGAACGCCCTAATTTCAAAATCCTACGATTCCAAAACTCGAAAGCGTCGCAAAGATCCACGATTCCAGGGAAGTCCAGGTCACGGATGGGAGTGTTAAAAATTTGTTGCAGTGCAAATACGGCTTCTATCTATATTTCGCGCTTGTGGAGCTTCTATTGACACCGTTTCGTTATCCGAAGACCTTTGAATGCTATCAGTTCGACTCTCCGCTTTAAGTTCTCCCTTAATCCGAAAGATATTGAAATTCTTGAGACGTGTTACACTCGTGCTCCCTGTCGGGTGACTTCCTTCCAAACTCCCTGTACCTCGTGATTGGCTAGCGGAGTGTCGCAGAATCAGCAAGATGCATTGCGGTACTTTCGCTTTGAAGCCGTTCTCGAATTCCTAATTTTTTTCCCTGTCATTTAAATAAATTGGAAACCCGAGATTTTATTTTTATTGTCCCGAAACCTCGAATTCGGGGGATGAAAATTATGCGATATAATTGTGACGATTCAAAAATACATCGAAATTCATCTTTTTTTTTTAAACTTTCTTTGAAAATTCTCGGTTTCGAGCGACTACTTTTCCTCGAATTTTCCCGAGCTTTAATATCGCAAATGGAAAGGAAGAGAAGGATAAGCCGCAGAGCTGGTACCACACATACAAGTTTTCTTATTGCGTGTAGAGAGAAGATCGCCGGTACTCTTCTTCTTCTTTCTCCTTAGTCGCTATTATCGCGATCAAACCAGGTGATAGTAGGCCAACTTTCAAGATGACAATTTTATCTTAGCGCACTGCATATATACACGTTGGGGATGTATTGGCTCCAATGAAGGTCTCGTATGTGCACATGCACGTACGAATACGTGTGCTGTAGGCGTCGAAGAAATTTCATGCATGTACGTTTTCGCTACCTTCCGGTTTCGCAGAAAAAGTGGAAGAAAGAGTTTACGTACACGATTGTCTGCAAAGTAAGCGCACGTGCGTGTGCATGGGTATCATGGGAATTCTTCCCATACACCGACGTAAGGCAGAAAAAAGAAATAACTTTGATCAATTACCACACACACATATACGCTTGTGAAAATGCGAGGGAAAAAGTTAAAGAGTAACTTCACTCTCCACCGATGAAAAGAGAGATTGCGAATTTTTAATACATCCGTCCAGATGTGGAATACCAAAAGCCGAGGGAGAAATGGTACGCGGTAATTTTTGCTTCCTACGTTGCATTCAATTTCCCTAACGACGTTAGATATGTCCCTTAAACGAACCCTTGGGAGAGGATGTGCTACAGAAGCGATATTTTCTCGGCAAATGCTGATACGATTTGGGAATTCGAGAGGTATCGTTTTTATCTCCATGTATTTTTCTTTATGCATCTTGTCTATTAGGTGTATCTAGACAAATCCTGTTCGGACAAATGCCTCGACAAGGAGATGCAAATTAATGTTGTTAACCATGTTGTCACAACAGAGTCCGGAAATTCAAAAGGCTCCAATCAGGTGGTATTCGATTGTCAGTATATATGTATATGATAAAGAAAAAGATAAGGCGCGAGAAAAATCGGAGACCGCTCGGTCGATCTTTAATAAATGTCCCGTCGAACAAGAGATTACGAAATTAAGTGGTTGTAGGAAGAAACAAACTTCGGACATAGTAGTAGTAGCAGTAGCGAGTTAAGTAACACTTGCCTCAAGGTTGCGAGATCTTTTTCGACTTTTCACCTGGCTACTATTATTACTGACATTTTTTATAGTGCGCAGTATAAGAGTTCGAAGCCGAAAAGGTGGTGGTAGAGAGCGAAAATTTCAGAAAAAGAAAAAGTATTATGTACCTTTTTTCGAAATTCGGATCGATCACCGAGTAGTAATTAATTAAAATCTTTTTGCCAATCAGGTGATATCACGTCGCGCGGGTTTATTTGGAATTTCGAAAAATGGTACGTAACATGGCTCTTTCTTAAATTTTCATACTTTACCACCGGCTACAAACTTTTACAGCACACACCCGGTATTTATCATTGCCATTCCCAATCGGTATTTATTTGTGCACCGGATGACCCCATAATTTTGTCCACCCCCGGAAGTGCAAGAAGTGTCCTTGGAGGGTCTTAACTTATTTTACAGTACCCCATGGATTTTTCATCGAGTGTCATTCCCACCGTGTGGACGGATACACACATGTAGTACGTGGTACGTGCACGTATGGGTTAAGCTAATTATCAGTTTCTCTTGATTCATTTGCCCCACTGGTGGTAATAATAAGTATATACGATATTACTCGGAATCGTGTCAAGCGGTAAGAGTGGTTTTAGAGAGTCATACATGAAATATGTGCATGCGGGTACCTATGTATCAACATAAATAGTGCACGTATGTGTCCACGCGTTGCGCTAAGTGCATTAAACTTGGAGGAATGCAAGAGTGGTCGTAGATCTCGCAGCAACAGCAATGACAACAGCATCAGCATCAGCGCGGGCATTGCAACTAGCAGGAGCAGCAATGGCAGTAACAGGAGCAGCAAGAGTAGAGCTGCATCGGCAGAATGCAGAATGCAGAATACCGCGGGAGATCTCGCGGGGTTAGCGACCGTGAAAGTACTCCCGTGCAAGTGGGACGAGCATTTTTCAAAATCATTGCGACGATTGCGTGCGCCCACAACTGACCCACATAATGCGGGTCGATGCACTGACAAGAAATCGCAAGAGGGTATTGGAAGGTAACTACTAGCTGCTGGATGGTAAGACGACTCGTACTGTTTCCGATCGTGAGTTTCCTCCTCCTCATTTTTTTCCTTTGCTCCTTCTTTCCATTTTTATCATCTTCAGCCGTCCTCCGGAGCATCAAAGAAAGTGCAATTTCCTAATAAACGCGTACCGCCGTCATTCCTTTCGATACTTTTCTTTCCGAGCGTTTCACCTACTACCTTTTCACTTCTCCAGAAAAATTCGAAATTTACGTGCCTATCGGTGGGGTTTCTGTCACGTTTACCGATGGTTCGTCTGTGGGTGATGCAGTTCGATAACCCCTTAGTGCACCAATTATGAATTCAAAAGTGGTCGTTTCCCCGTCAATTGTTTTCTCTGAATTTTCTTAAAACACAGAAAAAATATTGAGAAATCTTGGAGAAGAACAACAAAAATGTGTTTTTTGTTTGGAAAAAAGTGTAAATGAACCAAAACTGCAGATGTCACGAGTTAATTCGGGGGTATGGGCTAAGGATAAAAATAATTAGGAGCCAGTATCTGACCGGTACTCGAATTTGGGAAGATACTATTTCTTCTCAATTTTCGTTGCATCCCTTGGAAAGAATTGGACCAATTGAATATTCAAAAACGGTCGTTTCATCACCAATTTTTTTATTTTGCATTTTCCGAAAATACAAAAGAGCATCAAGAAATTCGGGAGATTTCTAATTTCCGCAGGTTTAGTCGAAAAGGATTTGCAAGTTCCACCACAGTTGGCTCTTTGCACCGAGAATGGTCACACTCTCATTCCGAGAAACGAATGATTTCAGTTTTTCCGCCTACTTTAGCGAAAGAAATGGAAAAGATAGGAAGAGTTGACACGCGGTGCAACGATATATACATATATACGTATATACAAAGACGGGATAATTAAGATCATAGAAAGGGTAAATAGAAACCACAAAATGACAGAGTCTACCTACTCTTTCACCTTCGTCTTATATTTCCAAGTCTCGCAAAAGTCGGTCAAACGATACCGATGACACATAAATACAACAACATCAACATCCACAAAAAATGCTCTATGGCTTTTGTTGGTTTGTTGCACATAAACGAACGCTCCACTTGCAGCACTTTCATAACAGAATGCAAGAGAGTAAAGAGGAGAACCCGCTCGGCTGGAGGAGGCCATCGCCAGGTGCTTTCCAAGTGTCCAGAATCGAGAAAGAACTACTACCGCGTATGTCGACTCGTTTGCTCGCTAACATTTCGCATTTCGCTTCTGCCACCGTCTCTTTTAAAGAAGAAAACGAACGACTTTTCTCATGGTTAATATATACTTCCTTTGAATCGAGGCCATCTTATACTCTGATCACCAACATTTTTTTCTTCTTTCATTTCCATTCTAGAATTCGGACATTCACCCTTTCCTGCATACATATATATATATGTATATACTCTGTGGGCAAAAAGTAAGGTGAATTTGTTTGTAAAATGAAAAATCTTTATTTATTCTTCTACATCAATTTCATCCCCTTCAAAGTAATCCCCTCCCGATAAAATACACTTATGCCAACGTTTTTTCCAATCCTCGAAACATGCCAAATAGTCCCTTTCCGGTATAGCCATCAGCGCCTTCTTCGATTCAGCTCTTATCTCCTCAATCGACTCGAAACGCGTTCCCCGGAGTGGTCTCTTGAGTTTTGGGAATAGCCAGAAGTCACACGGAGCCAAATCAGGCGAATACGGTGGTTGCGGAACGATATGCGTCGAATTTTTGGCGAAATGGTCACGAAGAACGAGTGCAGTGTGAGATGGTGCATTATCGTGATGCAAAAACCAAGAGTTGTTGGCCCATAATTCTGGTCTTTTTAGACGAATTGCTTCACGCAAACGACGCATAACGCTCAAATAATATTCCTTATTAACAGTTTGGCCGGGTGGAAGGAATTCATAGTGCACCACACCACGAAAATCGAAGAAAACTGTCATCATGACCTTGATTTTTGAACGACTTTGACGTGCTCTTTTCGGTCTGGCCTCGCCTTTAGCACGATATTCGCTTGATTGGTCGGTTGTTTCAGGGTCGTAAGCATAAATCCAAGTCTCATCTCCCGTAATCATGCATTTGAGCTTGTCCTGATAGTCAGAAAGCATTGTTTCACACACATCAACGCGGCAACTTTTTTGCAAGAAATTGAGCGTTTTCGGTACCAAACGAGATTTGACTTTTCGTAGGCCCAAATGGTCTTTCAAAATTGTTTTCACAGATCCTTCTGATATTCCGATCATATCAGTAAGGTCTCTAACAGTCAACCGACGATTTTTGAGCACTATTTCCTTCACTTCATTGACGTGTTGGTCATCTGTTGACGTCGATGGTCGTCCGGAGCGCTCCAACTCATCAACACGTTCTCGACCCTCTTTGAAGTCTTTGTACCACTTATAAACATTTTTCTGCGACATGGTAGAATCACCAAAGGCCTTCCGCAACATCCTCAACGTTTCCGCAGCCGAAATTTCATTCCGCAAACAAAATTTGATGGCACTTCTTTGCTCAATTAAATCAGACATTGTAAAAATCGAAACATGCACTCTTGGTCGTATGGTAAACACAAGCGTAAATATATTACTGATGATGACATTGACATGAAATTTGTCCCAGATGTCATTAGCAGTCCTACCAACTCAAGAAAAAAAGAACTAGCCCGAAATGTTAAGCCCGCGAAGTTTAAATTGAAAATTCACCTTACTTTTTGCCCACAGTATATATGTGCACGTTTTCCCCTCAACCGGCTATTTTTCACTTCTCTGTTTTCTCCTCGATCACTTCGAGTTCTTTCCCAGGGTCTCTCGTTTGTACATTTACTGTCATAATTTTAGTGGATATTGCATTTATGAAAAATCCACGCGACGTTGGATTTCGACGCGAGTTTCCCCCTTTTGTTGCTCGATTTCTATTTTTTTTTGTGTTCATATGATTTTACATTAAACAAACCAAGTTTCCATCACGGAAGAGTAAAAAATGTTAGCGTCTTCCAGGCGCCGGGCGCGAATTTATTTTTGCGGTTTCGGGAATCATTTCGGAAGGAACGACTCAGCGTGTATATATATATATATATATATATATACACACGCACATAAATAATGACAATAGAGAGTAGTTATTGCAGCATAAAAGAGAGTGAGAATATAAAATGAAACAGGAGAGTGAACGACGTCGTAGGAGAGAGTAGGCCAATGCCAGTGTCAGCGGCACGGCTAGTCGAGTCTCTCTCAGCACACTTGATCGTGAAAACAGAAAAATAACAACTACCAGAACCGATTACGCGTTCGTTACTTTATTTATAGAAAGTATAATGGCTGATATCGCACGCGTTTGTCCTTTCGATACATGGACGATTCAGTATTTTTCCTTGCAACATCCTTCTCGGAGCTCGCCCTCCTCGATCGTTCCAGGAGTCAACGAGTGTCAATAAGAAACCTCGTGGCAATGATCAAGATCGACGTCATTTCTGTCAGCAGTGTCGGAAAAATAGGGAAATTCGAGAACTCCTCGAACCACCCGATCTCTCAAAATATTATTTTATGCAGTTAATTCCCGATTTTTCGTACAAATGGAAAAGAGCAATTCACGATCGATCCCACGATAGTGCAGTCGAGTGCACTCGCGTCGAGTGTTTTGATGCGTACTCGTGCTGGCGTGCAATTGAAGAATCGTCGAGCACCGCGCTTACGTAAGTTGTTGTTAAAGCCCTGGAATGGAAAAGTTCGCTTCCTTGGGACGATGATACGGCAGATGCGAAGCTTTTAGAATCACGTTTTGCGTCGGTAACAGAAGAAAGTCAAATACTCGCGTATCTATTCCACATCGACGGTAAATAACGACAAAAAATGAGAAATGCAAAAAGAAAAAAAAAACACGATGGCAATTTCAATTCTTATCTCACGAGAATAATGGACGGAGAAGAAAGAATGACAATTCAATGAGTATATGTGGATCATTGCCACTCTTCGAGCCGATAAATATGCAATGTTGGAAAATAGGATGACGTCGATGCTCAATGCAGTGCCTCTCAAGAACTTTATTCGATATAGCATTTCAATTGAACAAATCTATCGGACGTATAGACAGACTTACGCTGCCACGTACATTCGACAATTCACGTTACGAATCGTCGAATGAGACTCAGTCCCTCGCAAATCACGCAAACGCGGAACACTGCTTTTATTTGATTAACCCTTAGAGGGCTGGCATCTCAAAAGTATCAAAAGCTCATTATTTCAATTAAAAAGTGATCCCAGAGGTCCCAAACTCAAAACCAAACCAAGGTGGAATGTTGGCAGGTCGGAGTCTTACACCTAGAAGCCCTCTAAGTGTTGGAAGGTTTGCCTATAGGTCATCGAAGGGTCCTGATAAATCTTGGCAGCGATCTGGAACCCCCTGAACTTGAAATCCAGGAAGTCGGAACTAATTATTCAGGTTCTAGGCGTTGCAAAAATCCCTAGGGAGTCTTCAGAGGGTTCTGAAAAATCTTGGCAGCGATCTGGAACTTTCTGGACCTAAAATTCTAGAAATCGGAACTAATTATTCAGATTCTCGGCGTTGCAAAAATCCCCAAGGGTTGCAATTAGTCTGCAATCTGCCGAATCTGGACAGAGGAGGATCCAAAACGCGGGGAGGCTGTAACAAGATTTGTCCCGTCCTCGGGGATGATGAGTGACGTTACTGGTAGTGGGAAGCTAGGGTAAATGGGACTTGATACGAAAGGGAACGTGAGAAACACTGTCATACCCATGACATCCTCATTTCATATGTCGGATAGATATAAAGTTGTCACTACTAACCTAGACACACTGAGAGCCAAACGTTATCTAGTTCATTGTCGGGACTATCCTCTCCTGATGTGTGGTTTAGAAAGACGATCCACCTCTCGTTTTTTCCATTTTTCCTCTCGATTGCTCGCCAATTGGCACAGACTTCGTTGTTGATTACCCTGTAGCTGATTTTTCACAGGTAGTAGAAATTTATTAATGAAAAAAAAAAAAATAGTTGTCGCATCGAAGCAGTATTTCAATGGTTCAAAAAATTGTAGAACCCGATGCCTGGGTGTGTTTGAAAGATCGGACAGGTTCGAAAGTTCGGCGAATAGAGGAGGAACGGATCGTCTTGTCGCACGAAAGCAAAATATTTTTCCTTATTAACGAAAAAGTGGAATAGAAACGCTTTCTTCATCTTCGTAGTGTCATCATAGCCAACACGTCAATGCCAGAACCATTTCAAAACCGTTCCCCAGTTTCGTAACTGTGCCGCGTTTACCAAAAGCAGCATGTGTGGTGTATTCGCTCCCAGTCTTTTTTTCTCCTTTGGCAATCTTCCTCTTATTTGAGATTCGATATCACGGAATGTAACGTGTATTATAATTAGTCAAGCGATTTTGAACGGATATATTACGATTTGTGTCTTCTTCCCACAACCACTTACGCTTTCGTGACAACGCAATCTTACGGGACCCACACACACACACACACACACACGAGCAAACGTCGTGTTCTCACGTATTCGATAATTATTAGGTAACGCGTCATTATCGAATCCTCCCTTCCGTAGAAGGGGAAACTCTACAAAACCATCGAGTATCTATGACGATACTACTCCTCGCCGGGCGTCTCGATAATTTTTCCACGGCAATTCCGCAATTGAATCCACCTGTAACGTAACTGTCCCCTGGAATTCAAATTAAACACAGCGATTCGCGCATAATCCAATCCATATTTCAAGATTTAAATCTTCTACGCGAGAAGAAATTTCAAAATGATGTGGCCAAAGGTCGATCGCGTGCATCGTAATGACTTTCCTCATACTGTTCCTGTGGCTTCTCCCATCGGACACACCTAGATGGAAAAAAAAAGTGGCGAAGAAAAATGGATAAAAAAAAACTGGAACTTCTCCTTCCGTTGCAAAATTAATGCAAATTCCAGAACCTTTCGAGTCAAAAACGTAAAAAAAAAAAAAGTTGGGAAGTTGAAATCGCTCGGCACTGCAGTCGACGGGCATCGGCGACCTTTCGAGACGCCCAAAATTCGTAGAGTCAATGACAAAGCCGTTAAATAATTTCTAAAAATAAAATTCCAGTTTTGATGGCATTCCTTGCATAAGAATAATAAAAATGGTGCGAAGTGTAATAATACGATGGCACACATAGAAGAGCGAGGTGCGAATTCGTGCATGTCACATGTCCACGGACACTCTCGTGTCCGTACACTTTTTTCATTTATACATACGCACATCGCATTTGTGTTTCTTCGCAGACACCTTATGTCCATTCGTATGTCCACACGGGTTTACATAAAGAAAAAAAACATGCACACACGTGCTGTTTCGGTGTGGACATGTCACGCGTATGTAATCTTGCGCAAAATAATTTGGGGAATGTGATAACAATTGGTACATAGGCGCGCGTTATAGAATACATTCAAGGTACATTATATACACCGAGCATTCCCCGAATACAAATTTTCTACCTGCACGACTTCGCTCTGCCAGTTCTTACACCCGGAATAAGAAACGCTCGCCGCATGGGTGTGAGTACGTACATCCGTTTGACGTTACGTAATTTCGGTGTACCACTGCGAGATGAAAGGGAACCGGAGGTGCATGGACCTACCCTCTGAAATGCAACCCTTTCGCAAAAGGGGAAGAAAAATAATCTTTGGTTCGAACTTAATCGGTGATTTCGTCCCCTGACCCAATGCTTAACCGTTTTGGTGCCAAGCGGCGCAATCGCGCTTCTTCTGTTCCGTGTCCAAAAATACCAGTATTTTTGAAATAACGAATGACAAGAGCGCTTGGCAATTTTTTATTTGGAAACAAAACAAAACCCCCGGCACTCAAACGGTTAAAGTTCGGTACGATCTCGATGCTGAGAAAAGTACATACGAATTATTCGGGGGCAGCAATCGGCATGTTTCTGCTGTGTCAAGGACAACGCGTCTATTGCCGTTCGTCAGATCCAGTTCGAAAAAGAAGAGATTAAATGAAGAAAAAAGAGAGAGAGAGAGAGAGAAATCGCAGATAATTTGTTCTCTTCTTTCACGAAACTCTCCCTTTCTCCTCCGGGGAAGAAAAGTTGAATTGAAACTTCGGGGAGGTTACGCTACCGGGCGGGAGAATGGGTTTCACAAGTCGTCTGATTTTCATAAAAGGAGGAAAGATGCGTGGATAGGCGAATAAAAGAAATTTAGGCCGAGAAGAGAGGACCTATAATTGATGATGTCCTTGACATGTTGAAAGCGAGTCCGGTCTCTCGCGCATTTTACGAACCTTTAAAAAAAGATTCTTATGCAATGCTCTTGTAGTAGGTGTTTTAATGACGAATATTAAGTTCGGCTGGTTCGCCTTTTTATTTTCTCTCTTTCTTCTTCTTCCGTTGAGAATTCTCGCGATTTGGAGTTGGCAGTTTTGCTTTTTTTGCCATTTTCGCAATTTTTTCCACGTCCAGTGGAGGATTGCAAGTGATCGAATTTTTGTGAAATTCTGGATCGACCTTTCACGGAAATCCTGGTACCGGATTTCTAGCGCCCTCTGAGGGAGGAAAATAAATTTTGTCGGAGAAGGCGAAAAAGCCCTGAAAAAACGGAAACCCACGAAAAGGAAAAAAAAAGTGCCGAGTATATGAATGAAAGTGAGATCTGATTTATGAATAAGCCAACAACGGCCTTGAATACATTAGTCCGTGGCGCAACCAGAACGATGGAAACAGTGGGGTATTATGGCACCAGAGAAGTTGTAGTTGTAGTTGCTCACGCGCGCACCTGTTCTTCACCTGAAGCTCGCTTTTAAATTCCCTATCGTTCGAGTGGCTAACTGTTTGACCAGGCCATCCAGTCGTCTTCTCATTTTCTCCTTCCTTTTGTGTACCTTTTTCCCCGTTCGCACGCACGTACCCGCAAAGTGTCCTTCCTCTGGGAACCCGTTCGTCTTTTCAACCAAAGCCTTGGCACTCGAGGGACCGAAACTGGCCCGTTTCTCAGCCATATTGTCGCCTCGAAATTCCAACCGAGGTTCCAGTTCCGGGGGTTCTATCGCCCGAATGAAAATAACAAACGGGAATGTCGCAAGAATAAAATGATCGCACGTGATGTCGCTGATACGCGGTGACGTCACTGGATGGATACAGATGCTACCTATATATACTGACAATTTCAATGAGATAAGAGACCGCGATAAAAGCACAGCACATATTCTACGATTATTTTTCTCTCGATTCCTCGGGGTTCAAGTTTAACGATGAATAGGACACCAGCTGATTCTGAGATCCCGCATGAATGAGAGGAAAGGGGGGGTGCTGCCAATGAAATCCGCAATTACGAATTTTCCTCTTGTCATTTCGTTCCCGTTCCAGAAGTTCACGAGGCGACGATGTTATACAGGATGAGTGGGCGATGGTGGCTGCGGCAAACGCTGCGAAGAAATTGGAGAGAGCAAATACCCCCCGATGGAACGAATCCTTTCCAGGCTCGATACCCTCGCAAGTGATAAAAGTTGAAGCAGAATGAACGGGATGGTTTTGGTAAAAGAAAAAAAAAAAAATAAAGCGAGGGATGGATCCGTAAAAGCTACAATAAGAAATTTTCAATTCTGGATGTAGCGTAAAGTGCTCTTTGTTTAATCTCAGAAGTGGGCCAACGATAAAAAAGAGATCTATTGAAAAGATTTCCTTGATAAATGGTGGAACGTGGGTACCGGGGTAAAAAAGAAAGAGGGAGGAAAATCTTTCTATTGATTTCGTCGTGGCGCTTCACTTTAATACACTTTTCCACACCGATACAATTTTTATCACACTTGCTTACCGCGAATTCTATCCTAGAGGGAATATCCTAGTAATTTTGAAATAGGGATGTTACAATGATACATGATATATATGTATCCGACTCCAGTCTTGACCCAAATATTGCCTTTGTGCCGTTCCGTTATTACGGGAACCTATATATTGGCTGTTTGTTCCAATTATCGTCAACGAAAAAATCGCATTATAGAGAGGATGAGCATCCATGCGAAATGACAAGCACTGCGACCTAACAATGCCGGCATTGTTGTCGAAGCCGTAATTGTTTCTACATTTATCCATTTAACCTACAGAAATTTCTTTGAAAACAGAATCTCCCCAGATATCACAGGATTCAGGAGAATCTGGAAAGAAGCATTCTCACGTAAAATCTCTCATTGGAGGTTAATTAAATGACAGGAGCATATTCTCCAAATCGGTAATTCGATAATTTCATTTGATGGATGTTGAAATGAATTTTCCGACTGCGGATGAGTTACCTAATCTCGGAACGTCACCTTCGCCCGGATAATCGCAGCTCCAGTGGAATCTGGATTTTTATACTCGTTAGATTTCTCGAATGTTACGGGAATTCGGAGAAATTTGCGTTACGAAATTGGAATAAATCAATAGGCTATTGCCTGATTACGGGACGCTTCTTCGCGAGGGTACACGCGCCTGACCGAAATCTCCGTCCCGATATGAACCGTGCGTAATTCGGTCAAGGCTCTCCTTAGAGGGGTATCTTCGAAAATAAAACCTCCATTCAGTTCGGAAGAAAGAAGACGAAACGGGGGGAAATGATTTTCACATGTGGTTCTATATGGTCGCTGAACTTCCGACCTTGAGATACTCGATTATTCACCTGGAATTATAATGTCGTACATAGAGACGTCTCGTCAGTTTACGCAACAACGTTTATTTGATATACCTGGAAGTCCTCCTGCCCCTTCTTCCCTGTCCATCGCGAATCCTTGAACGTTCACACTCATTGAATCATCGAATCGTACCCCCGTGAATATTCTTCTGGAAATTACCACCGTCCCGTTCGCAAACTCTCTCTTCGGAAACGTCTTGTCTTTGAGTAACATTAGCTTCAACGAGAAAAACCATCGACAAAAAATCGTCTGTACCGATATTTCTGGCGAGGATGTCTGGGTCCATTTAAATTTGAAATCTTACTTTTGCAGACACGCATCGAAAACAACCAAGTCAAATCTTTGTCGCAATTCAGATAAAAATCGTGTAAACAATTTAAGATTAATCGAGACAGCGACGATACGACGATTGCAGTCTCGAGCTGATCTGCACGTGACTCTTGATAAGATGGGTAGTTATATTACGAATAACATACGGTCATGAGCATAGTTAGTCTTGAACCACGGAGCGAACTAGTAGGAAGTTTCACTCCGAAGCGGGGTCGTCGAGAGTTCGGCGAATTTCGACCGAACAGAAAGATTCTATTTTGTCGATCCTATTTTCAAAAGTAACAAGAAAAAAAGAAACATGGCCGCCTGGTTGATAATCCTCGCCCTGGCGCTCGTCGTTTTGAGTCTTTTGGTCTACTACCACAATCACAAGATGAGCTACTTGGAGAGAATCGACGTGATCCACGAGAAACCTTGGCCGATAATCGGCAACTTGGGACCGTTCATATTCCGCCAAATGTCCATTTCGGAAGTTTTGAAACGCGCTTACAATCAAAACAAAGAAGCCAAATACGTCGGATTCTACGATTTAATGGACCCGGTGATTCTGGTGCGCGACCCGGAACTGACGAAGTTGTTGGCCATCAAGAATTTCGACAGTTTCACGGACCATCGGGGTTTCATCAACCACGAGGACGAACCCCTGATGGCCAAGAACTTGTTCAATCTTCGGGGTGACAAATGGCGAACCATGAGAACCGTCCTGTCGCCGGCTTTCACGGCGTCCAAGATGAAGATGATGTCGAAGTTGATGCTGGATTGCGGCGAGAGTTGCGCGGATTTCTTGTCGAAGAATTCCTGCGACGGTCAGACGATCGACGCGAAGGACCTGTTCACGAGGTTTTGCAACGACACCATAGCAACGTGCGCTTTTGGAATCTCCGTGGATTCCATGAGGGACCGCGACAACCAGTTTTACACGTACGGCAGGGAAGCGACGAACCTGAGCTCGTGGCTGATGGCGCTGAAGATCTTCTTCAAGAAGACCTTCCCGACTTTCTTCCAAGTCCTGGGGATCCGGGTTCTGAACGACAGGATCACGAAGTTCTTCACCGAAGCCGTGGAATCGACGATTCGGATGCGGAAGGAGGGTAACATTTACCGGCCGGACATGATTCAATTGATGGTGGAGTCCGGGGAAAAGGGTGAAGGCTATAATTTTACCGCGGAGGAATTGACCTCCCAAGCCTTCGTCTTCTTCTTCGCCGGGTTCGAGACCAGCGCGAACCTGATGTGCCTGACGTCGCATCTAATAACGACGCATCCGGAAGTGCAGGCGCAATTGCAGGCTGAGATCGACAAGGCTCTGGAGGAGACCAACGGCGAGCTGACCTACGATGTACTCAATTCTCTAACCTATTTGGACGCCGTTATCAGCGAGACGCATCGGTTGTACCCACTGGCGGTGTTTTTGGACAGAGTGTGCGTGAAACCCTTCGAATTGCCCCCCGCTTTACCCGGGAAAGCACCGGTTCTCCTGAAACCAGGCTCCGTGGTCTGGTTCGCCCCGGTTGGCATTCAGCACGATCCCAAGTACTTCGACGACCCGATGGCTTTCAAGCCGGAACGCTTCCTGGAGAATGAAAAAGCCGATACTATGACGTACATGCCTTTTGGTGTAGGCCCACGAATGTGCATAGGAAACCGATTCGCTCTGCTGGAAATCAAAGTCATCCTGGTGACTTTGCTCAGACGATTCAACATGGTACCTACCTCAAAGACTCACTATCCCTTCGAGTACAGCACCCAAGGGTTCAATATTGGGCCCAAGGAAGGATTTTGGTTCCATTTGAAACCGCGAGAAAAGTAATTTCTCGAAACGGTTTGATTGTACGAGACGAATGACTCTGATGGAGGGGTTGTGCGATTTTCGAAATCGTTTGCACCGCGTGCGAGGGTTGCTGTCTCTTACGACGAATTTCAATCATGTTCTTTTTACTTCTGAAAAAAATCGTTAATATGTTGTTGTAGATGCTTTAAAGTGTATAATACAGTTTTGTAGAATAATGTGGTACCGAAAGGGAATTAGAAGATGGTTCCTTTTCAGTAGGAATAATTTAACGAGCTTCTGCGCTGTAGTAGATTACGTAACGCGGGTATGAATTAGTCACTCGTGCGTTAATCGTCTTAGGCAGGAGTTGCGTTTGCCATTTCTCTGAGAGAGTGCGTAAAATCGAATTTTACGCGCGCTCTTGGGAAAAAAAAATTTTGATTGAAACGGAACGATCTTCGAATTTCATCAGAAATAAAAGGAACCTCCTATTGTTCCTACCCCTTTGGTCCTTTCTTCCCAAAAAGTTGATTTCTTCTCCAGATATTGTTGAAAATACTTTACCCGTTGCAGTCGTCGTTCCCGACCACGTAAGTTGTGTCAATTGAAACAACCTTGACACGTGCAGCAATCTTATCTAAAAGCTTATATCATCGTACAAGTTTGATTTATTGATAATCTCAATTGTTCAATATACAACGCTGGCATCATTACACGATATTGCAATTGCGGTAATAATATACACGGGATAATTATAGGCGCTGAGCGAAGCAAAGCCTTATAGCAGAGAAATTGAACCGGGAGAATTTTTATACGACTTAACGTTAAATTCAACTTTGTGTGCTGAAATTGCCGGAAAAGAAGGTGGCATAATTATTTCGACCAGGGTTTCTCAAAAACGAAGGCACTTAACGTCTCTCGCTCGCGGCTGTTTTGCGTAAACGACTAAACCATATTTCAAAGTTTCCGCAAAATCTTTCGCAAAAATACCATTTTGTTCTTCGTGAACCCTTACTTTTGAGAAGAGTGCGCTATTAGAAGTCAAAGAATGCTTGTACGCGATACAAGCGCGGACTTCAGCTTGACATTTAATATAACGACGCTCAAAAGGTAAAGGAATTGACCTGAAAATGTCAAGCAGTTTATAGTTTACTTTGACACACAAACAACCTCTCGGCGAAGTCAAATTAAGCTAATGTCTGAGGCTCGCCTCCCATTGGACGAATTTGCAAGATCGGGTCAAGGGAACTTGCAAACTCAAGTTTGTCAAAATTCGCCATTTGCTGGAATTCCGAAGCCTCGTAAAAAAAGTCCCCGTATCGAACCGTGCATACAGGGTGCGCGGTATAAAAGATGTCGGTGGAGGGTGAAAATTTGAGAAAAACAAGTCATGTACCATTTTTCGATATTCGGAATAATTACCGAGTAATTGATTAAACCGGTTTGGCCAATCAGGGGTGGTATCACGTTGCGGGGGCAGGGAAGCACCACTCTACCTGTCAAAGTATGGTCTTCGTTGCTGGGAGATTCGAAGTCCAAATTTTTTGACGTGCCCACTGAGCCTCCTCGACGTTCCGAACGGCCAAAACATTTTAATCATTACTCGATAATTATTCCGAATGTCAAAAATGGTTTTCTCAAATTTTCACCACCGGCTTCGGCTTCGAACTTTTTTACTCCGCACACCCTGTATGTAAAATCAACCCCTCGTAACTATTCACTTCTGACTTTTTTCCCAGTCTATAGCTCCACGGACAGCTGTATATTCAAATATCGAATAGTAAAAGGAAGAGTGATCGTATGGAAAAGCCCGCAGTGGAGGCGTCAGGAAGCCTGGCGCCTTGGTATTGAACGAATTTGTAACGTTGCTCCATTCTAGTTTCCCAGCCAAACGCCGGAGTATTACAAGGATTAATAGCGGGAGAGTTTCGTGGAAATGTATAGTTTAGTGTCGCTGCAGAGGATGTTTCCTTCGATATTAATTGTTCGGCGCTGGAAGAGCAGCAGGAATTATATGCCCCTGTGGCAACCATTACTCGTCCCGATGCAGATCCAATTTTGACCGAAGAACGTTGTCAAAAATGAGGTAGTTTCCCTCTGAAGTCACGCAAGAACAAACGTTATTTCCAAAATTAAAATTGCCATTATTTATTTATCAACAGAAATTTATATTTTATTGAAAATCTCCTTTTTTTCATTTATTCCCGGCTTCGATGGAAAAAAGCATTCCCTTTAAGTGACCATTTGCGTCAATGGAGCCTTCGAGCTTTAAGAAAAGATCAGTTGCAGGGGTTCGAGCAAAGTGTCTTTTCATTATGTCGCTTCCTGACGAAAATTCGATAGGTCAAAAGCTGCTTATCGCGAAAGGAGCTTGAAAAATGAATTTTAATTTTCCTTCAAAGAAACGCTCGCGGTTTTCCCCGCTTGGAACGCGTGCATCTAAAAAAAAAAAGAAAAATATCGAAGTTTCTCGTGTTTTTCAAAATTCTGCATTTCTGCTTGACGATTCTCGTCTTGTGCGTGACAAATGGCAAGTGAAATACGAGCGAAATTTCCAGAGAGAATAATGTCAGCCTCGAAAAAGGCCCAGCAAGAAGGACGGACGAACGGACGATAACAATAATAATGCCCAAAATGAAATATGCGAGCAATTTTCGAAGTGAATGTAGACCACGTAAGAGGGCAGATGGAAGATTAGGGGACATATTTGGGCGGAAAAATTCCAGGCAAGAGTTTTTGATTAACGAGCAGCATCAGGAGCTTTCGAGAATAACAATATCAGCGAGCAGCGGTGAGGATCATAAGGATTTTCGAGAGGGGTTCCGCTCTCGAGGCTATTGTAAAAGTAAAAGCGTCGTAAGAAAAAGAAAAGGTAAAGGAAAAGAGACTCGCGCTGGAAGCAAATGCACCCGACGTCTAGCCTTGGCTTACTCATCCGTCGTCCTCTCGTGTCCTTTTTTTTCTTTCCATCGCCGGTCTATCTTTTCTCAAGAAAGTTCAACGAACCCAGCGTTACACCCTCTCGTAAAACTGGAAAGTTCTTCCTTTCCAAGAATCCCCGATCTTCTAGAAAATAACGGTTGTGGAATAATAGAATTTTTATCGAGTTCGGGGGCTTCTCGGGGAAGATCGAGAGAAGGATCGAATTAGAAGGCATTGAAGAGGATGAAAAAGGCGAAGGTGATTTATCTTAATTAGGAACAAAAGTGTTCCTTTTTTTTTTCGAAGAAGATGAAGGAATACGTTATTCTCGCTTTCGATCTCCACGACTTTCTTTGCGATCCTGGTGGTGAGGCCAGGTAAAGAATGGATAAGAAGGGAAGGGAAAATGGGGTAAAAAGAAGCAAATGATTGTGTGAACGAGGGTTCTTTTTCTCCTTCCGAGACCTGACCCGCTTTCCTGGAACTTTCTACGCAGTAAATACTACCCATTAATGAGCGGAAAGATCCCGAGACATTTGCCTCGACGATTTTTTTATTTGGCGTTTTCGATGAAACTCCTGTTTCATGCAAATCCAGACGAGCGGGAAAGAATGACGGAGTACGAGCGAAGCAATGTGGATGCACGCGAATGTGTGCACAAGGAGGAGGAGGCTATCCATACATGCACGTGTCGCAGTTGCATCGAGAGAAACGGCGATGGGGATAACGACCATAAACGTGCGTAAGCTTAAAACGCACCGGACGCACTACAAAAGAGGAAAGGACGTTTCGAGTTTCCGTCGAACATGATCTCCTCTGGATGATTTTCAAGATTACTCCATTCCATATCTACTCGCTTCCGTTTCCTCTACTAATTTTATACTAAATTACGCATATTTCACACAAAAAATACGAGACGAGATACACCGCAAAGGCACTGCGTCCGGATTATCTCCACGACACGCCAATATTTTTCTGCGAGTTCGCTCCTTTAGAAAGAATTTTTTTGCTAAAATGAAAAAAAAATACATACTCTTTCTCCAATTCTACGCTGAGAGTCGTGTGGGATAATAACGAGGATCGAGGAGTGGAAAAGTGAACGAAAATGGCTGAACTTCAACTCTCCTTTTTTTTTTTTACTACGCATTTCAGTAGCTGCAGAAGTGCAGCAGCGAAATTATAGACAAAACTAAGTAGGCTAAGTGTTTCCCGGTACAAAGCCGATGAGGAATCGATTGAAAGGTTTCTGCTTGCGAGCTTTCACCGGCACGACGTTCAATTGGAAATTCTTTCCGCGATAAAGCCACTGTTTTCCCTGTTTTTCCAAGGCTTACAAAGAATTGTAGGAAAAAGATCGATTGACTGGAAAATCGTAATTGAAATTTCGCTTCGACGAGACCCAAAGAGGAGATTCTTTAAAAACTAATTTATTTCTACACTCGTTCCTTTTTCATCAAATTTGTTACTTTTTTATTGCCACTCTTCTCGCTGTTTTCTCCTTTCTACTCTATTTCCTTCTAATCATTCGTTTGACGAACATCCCATTGTCGATTAGAGAAAGTTCACCATAAGTAAAAGTCCTTTGCCTTGAAGAACAGTGGCGATCTTGAGAAAGATTTCCAGAATCTTCAAGAAAGTGTAGCTGTCGCTTAACATTGGAGTTGGATCTCTGAGCCGAATTGCCGGTAATAATATTTTCTCCGAACGATAAATTTCGTGGGTGTGATTATTTTTGAGTTTCTTTTTCTTTCAGGGCTTCGCTATTTTTTCAGTATTGCGATTTCAAGTCAAAGTCGGTGAACCGTATAAATCGTCTGGGTTTAGCGTGTTCCGGGCAAGGGTACGAATATTTTCGAATGCAACAAGGTTTCCAGCTTGGTTTTTGTCGTATCGGCGGTACAATGCACACCGGTTTAACTCCCAAGCCTCTGGGACACTGAGACTCTTTTTCCGGCGGTGTTACTTCTAATCGACTTGGACGCGGTGAACATCCCGATGGTTGACAAGACTAAAAAAAATTCAGAGGAATTTCAATGAAAATTGAAAATACGTTTTAGGTTGAAACGTAGAAAACACAATTTTCAATCACCATTTTCGAGGAAATTCTCTTTCCCGGGAACTTCGTTAAAGCGTAAAATCGAACGGAAAAATCTCCATGACCGAAAATTTGTAATTTTGAGGTGAAATTTACGGATTATTGTAGAACCGAGACGCTGCCAAACGGGAATTTTGACTGATGGAATTGAAGGTAAAACAAGAAGGTGTAAAAAAAAAAAGAAATCGAGCTTCGTTGTTTTGTTTCTTTTCTTCCGAAGGATCCGTGCTCGTAACTATCGCGAAGAAAAATCTTCCGTTCAATCGTTCCTCTTCACTTAATTCTCCTAAGGATACAATAAAATTTTGGATATTCTCATTAAAGTTAACTGTGAAATTTTTTTCCTCCTTTTTTTAACGGCCTCGAGAAATCGAACCCGACCTGCATTAACATTCCATACATTGTGGGGGCCCCCCTTTCAGTAATATTTTTCGGCAGTGAGACCTTGGCTTCGAAACACAGTTTCTTACCGTGGACTGACAGTACTTTCCGTACTGCGACGACTGAATAAACTTCGGCACCGTATTAATTAAAGCCAACGACATTCGGTGACTTTAACGGAATATCAAAATTTAGATTATTTATTTGCTTGCTCGTTATTAAAAAAAGCGTTGCTCAATCACAGACGGAGCCAAATAAAGAAAAAAGGTAGACACACACCGACGCGGAGACGGACAAATACAGAAACCTTACTAAGAATTTGACGAAGGTAAAAAAGAAAAACTGAAAGGGTCCTGTTTAAACAAATCTATATATATACGTATAAAAATGAGCTCAAGGTTTCGACGAAGTCAAATGTCGTTTGCCCAAATACCCAGTTACATTTCATTAAAGAAGTGATGTGTCAACCTGTGTTTGGTGCGCAAATAGATAATAATCCCCGAAATCAATTATTGTGTCAGCTGAGAGCGAAATTACAAATTTATTTGACGCAGGAGAGACCGGTATCAAAAGTAACAGGTTTCAAAGGTAACGTCAATGATATTAACGCCGTTTATTAGGTAATAATTGAAAATTGTAAAATTTCAGTCGTAAATAAAAACCCTAATATTTCTTAGAAACCATAAACACGCGAGAAAACGACACATTTTTCTTGACACCTGTTTCTTTTGGTACCGGTCTCGTCTAAATATCCTACGAGAGACGATTTCTTTCTACGTCAAAAGGTTCGAAACTTCTGTTCACTTCAATAACAATCCGAGAGGGGGAGGGGGTCTCAGCAATGACGGTAGCTCCTCTACCGGACAAAATGCGTACCATTTATAAGCGCCACAATTACAGACGATTTTCCTCTTGCGCATCTTTATTGGCTATCGCGAGTCTTGACTCCTGTCGCCGATACAATGAAAGGCCACGCAAACGTATCATCTCCGGAAACGCATGAATGAGAATATTGCAGTTGCATGACGATTGAAGTTTATATATAGACGTTATACATATAGGTACAAAGGCGCCGCGTTATGCGTGCGATATTACACCCTTAACGAAAATGAGTCACGCATACCGGCGGTTCGTTCTCGGAATAAAAACATTACTGCCGAGGAGATTTTGAGTTAATCAAGCGGATTTTTCTACCCGACGCATGTTCAGCCGGTGACGCACAAATACGTATCGATACCTATATATAAAAGTTATTGATAATTTGAGTTAAAAGCCGAGTCTGAAAGTGTTTATTATATTCATCGCATTTCCATAGGGTTCCACGAAAGTGGTGGAAAAGGTCCGGAATTTCTGGAACCCGCAGAGATAATTTAGCGTTTTTGGGAGGGATTTAATTCGTTTTACTGATAATAATTGGCTAAAATACGAGAAAAAAAAAATAACGACGAACGTGATTTGGCGTTTTTCCATTCCAAGACAAAATCGTAGCGAAGCGACGAGACTGAAAAATGTAGATAAATTATTTGTGCCTTATGTAGATTATATCAAAGTTCCCGGTAAGATGACGAAGATGAGTGACGAAGAATTTTCTAGACCGTCAACGGCCAAAGGGGGGCCCCCCATGTTTCACATAAGAGAAAAAGTAATAGAAGAAGACGAAGAAGAAGAAATGTCGGAGTCGCTGGCCGATCTCGAGGTCTCCCACATGGATTCCAATGTGCGTCACGCTATTTACGGCGAATGTGAATTTTAAGGAAGCATCGTAATTTTACCTTTTTTCTTCTTCTACGTGGAATCGTGATACCGATACGACAAAGTTTTCCCACAGAGAGGGAACCGAATTTTTCTTCCCTCGATACGTTGATTTTCGTGGAAGTCTCGCCCCTTGGTTCAAGTCGCATAAGTTATTTTCAATGTTCTCACGGAGCGTCCCGTGGACCAACCAGTTCCTCATGGGGTATTGGGAAGTTTCATAATGGAAATGAATTCCTAACGAAAAACATAGATCGAAGAAGGATATTTCCCCAAGTCCCTGAAAGTTGATTCCAAAAATCAAATTTCATTGGTCACAAAAAATGGATTAAAGTTGAAATTTCAAAACTGGGGTTGGGGATAACATTTCTAGGGACAATTCCATTGTAATGGTCTGCTTTGACGAATCCCCATAGAAAATTGGTGATAAATAGCCTTCTTTTGCGAAAAAATCGTATTTTTTTTAATTGGATATCGGGAATTTAGTAACAAAAATAGATTCTTCGCAAAAAAATATATGAAACTTGGAAATAATTCCATAGCCTTTCTTGGCTGCACTTTCAATTGCACGCAGCAAAAGATGCACGTGTAAAATATACGATAGGATGTCTAGTAAACAAATATAACGTCTATCTATAATACTTTAATGCTGAGCATTGTTTTTTATGTAAGAAACGTATCTCCCTTGAGACGGCACATGGAAGGAAGAATGTTCACTCAAAGTGACCCCAATTGTAATTATAGTACGTTACAATTAAATAACAAACGTTATTATTATTACAGTCGTTATTGTTAGATATGTAATTCAACAACACAGATTTTCCGGTCGGTTCTCATATCGTTCATTCCCTGCACAATAATCTTATTTTCTTTAACTTTACCCTTTTTCTTTTTCGTCGCACTTTGAAAGACGAGGTTCGTGGAACGTCTATTTCAAAGACGCAAAATACATTTTCGTACTTATCGAAGAATTCCTCTTTTCTCGAATCCGTGGAATATCCTAATTGAAAAAATGTTCAAAGAAGGAAAACAATAAAGAAACCGTTTCCTCCAGTTTCGCTGCAGCGACGTTCCAAAGTCTCCTGCGATTCTTCGGTTAAACGTCCATGCGATCGGCAATAACCTTCGCGAATGCGCGTCCACGTGCCGTATTAGAATTTCGGTCCTGAAGGAAAAACAAAAATTTTGCCGACTTTTGGCCTACGTGCAGTTTCACATGTCCACTCGCCAAAGGACGATGCTCCCTCGTCCTGAGGATACTTCCATCGCGGATGCACCTTCTTCCTCTCCTTGGAGAATCCTTGAAAATCGTTTACGTACCCACGCAGCGACGCAAAAGTGCAACCTTATCCTTGCACGAAGTGACAAAACCCGAAACGTATATTCCGCGTCGCTTAGGATTTCCCCTAAATCCTTCTGCATACTCGTGCAGAAAGCTGCGAGGATACCAATAAGCGCGCGTTGCATCATTCAACCCCCTTATTGTTGTTCATCTCTCAGGAATTCTTCTTCGGAATTCCTTTTTCGCTCGTTGGTCTCTCGGAAGGCGTTCGCCACGTGTCCTTAAATTGCGTCTTTCTATTGAGCAAGGAACTCGTATAGGTATATATATATATATATATATATATATATATATACCCCTCTTTCTCGAACCTCCAAGAAGACCCTCGCGAGTCCTTGAAGTGAGTTTGGGAAAGTCCTAAGGAACACGTGGCTCTTTTGCACAATACACGTACGGTCTACCCGTGGTTCCTGTTTACACCATGGACGCTACTTTTTTTTTTTTTCCATAGAGTGGCAGTACCCTTGAGAAGAACGAATCGGAGGATTTCCAAGGAGACGTCGCAGCTTTTTTCGAATGTTGTTTTCGTTTCTTATCGAAATATAGCGCGGATGCATTTTTTGCATGACTCGGATTTCTTTCGTCCCACGCTTTCTCGAAGTTCTGCGTCTCCAGAGTCGTTTTTCCGCAGAGTCAATTTTTCGAAGGACCAAATGGAATTCTACTTCGGATTTCCAAAATACCGAGAAACATGATCGAAAATGCGATGCATCTTTGGAAGTGGGAATCGTGGAAAATTCTGCAGTGTATAGATCAAAATTTATAAGTATGACACCCGCGACGTACAACGCGTTTGTTGGCTGCAAACGACAGATGCAGTAAATTAGCGCATATCAGCATTATCATCGAGATGCACATGATAAGACTGATTATGAATTACATCGAGCGTTAATTACCAGTAATTTTTTTCGCAAATTTTGTGTATAGGAAAAAGTTGGAACTGAAGAAAAAGTGTTACTGTATTTTTTTATAAACATTGGACGGTACCATTAACAGTGGAAAGCCGTGGACTTCCTATGGGGAAGACCGGTACCAAAAGTGACAGGTGTCGAAAGTAACGTCAATGAGATTAACACTATTTGTTAAGTAAGAATTGAGCGAAGGAATTTTTTCAGCGTGCTTTTGGTACCTAGCATCTCACGGAACACAAAAACATACGAGAAAATAGTGGCTCGGTGTAATTATCATCTAACAGACAGCGTTAATATCGCTGACGTTACTTTTGATACCGGTCTTCGCTGTAGAAAAAAAATTGGAATCCAAAACTTGCGTTGTTTATGTTTACTCGCGTGAGCTATTACGCAGATCGCAAAAAAATATTCACTCTTAAAGAAAAATATGTTTATGTTTGCGTCTTTTATTCCCGCTTTTTTCCTTTCTAATTTGTATTTGTATCAGATCCTCGTCTATCGGTTTACGTACGAAAATCGATACTGACGCAAATTGGCCTTCGAATGAAATTCGATTCGGCCGCTTCGTTTCATTGACGTTACCGAACAAACAGAAGGAGGCAAATACATGTATCCCTTTTAAAACACGAGAGGTTACGATTGTTTTGCTCGAAGGTATCTCGATAATGTCGATCGGTATCGGACCAGAATTTTTCGAACTTCGAAAGTTCAAGGCAGAGGTGAAGGCCAGAAATGTTTGTTCCTCTTAAGGTCGATTTTCGAAAATCTCCAGCAGATTTCCTTTTGCCGCTGAAATTTACGCAATTTTTCGTTCTGCGTTTGCTGCAATTGTCCTTAAAAGTGGAGAAAAGACGCCATAAAATGGAAATTGAAAAAAATATCGACTGTCGCGTTGGCTGCTTTTAAGGTCGATTTTCCAAAATTTCCAGCAGATTTCCTTTTGACGCTAAAATTTTCGCAATTTCTTACCCTGATTTTGCTGCAATTGCTCTTTAGTTGCGATGGGATAAGTTTGGCGGAGAAAATTCGAAGAATTGCAAGGCATGTTAATCGGGAACTCGATCAGAACCGATGGCGCAAAAGTGGAGAAAAGGCGCCATAAAATGGAAATTGAAAAAAAGATCGACTGTCTCGTTGGCTGCTTTTGAGGTCGATTTTCAAAAATTTCCAGCAGATTTCCTACCGGCGATGAAATTTTCCCAATTTTTCCTGCTGCGTTTGCTGCAATTGGCCCTTATTCGCGACGGAGTAAGTTTGGCGGGGAAAGTCTGGAGAATTGCAGGGTATGTTAATCGGGAATTCGATGGTCGAATCGATCGGCAGCCGATGGCGTAAAAGCCGAGAAAAGACGCCATAAAATGGAAATTGAAAAAAAAGACCGATTGTCGCGTTGGGTTTCTTTCGATGGAAAGTGATATTCCGCACGTGAGAGAGGACGTTGAAAAGGAGGGATAGGATGAGGGCTATGACCCGTGTTTACTACCGTTTACATTGAGAGTGACAGTGATTCTATATCTGCTGCGCATGACGTAACACACTACGATCACCACGGTCATTAGCCAGAGATTTCATTGCTGATGAAAATGAAAACTTGACTAATCATTCGATCTTTCCAAAGTTGTACCGGCGATTTCTTTCTTTCGCGTGGATTTGTCGCAATTTTTCTGAAAGTTCGAGAAAGGAAGCGATCGTTCGAAAAGTGCGCGTAATTTGGCGTTGGTACACGCAAATATCCGGCAGAGGCGCTGATGTACCGGAAACCACCCGCTGGCGCGCTTTTCCCGCAGATTCTGGGAGTCCCGGACGCGGTTAAACGGTTCCAACAATTTTTTTTAGCGATTTTTGTTGTTTTCGAGCCCATGCAGCGGCAGTTTCGTATGAAAATTTAGAACTTTCCACAGAGTGTTATGTTAATCGGTAATAAAACGCATCAAAGGAGTCAAGTTAACAATGATATTGAAAGGTTCCCGACCTCAATCGTTTTACGCAGTCTTTTTCACAAATACGCACACACCTGGTGACGAAGGTATATAGTTTCCGGTCGTTTCCCCCGAAACTATCTTCTTATTTCGCAGTCCCTCTAATATATGTGTATACTAAACAATTCATTACCAGACATTCCTCCTGCGTCTCCTCTTTTTAATAAATATTTCACACGCAGACATAAGCGTCGTACGATCTTTTCTTACTCCTCGCGTCTCTAATTTAGCTTTTCACCTTCGTACGATCATATAACTGCACGTAATTCAAAAATGGAATCACTCCAAAGTTGCGTAGACGTAACCCGAGCCGAATGGGAACCGGACTCCGTAGACGCTCTTTTAAATAAGTGGAAGGTTGTGGAAATCTTTCTCGAATAAATTCGCTCGCCTCTTTTGTCGTGAAATATTCTTGAATTCGCGTCTTATCGCGAATCGCAGTCCAGATCGCTCCTGCGCTATCACCACGAGGATCCGATTCCGTGCTTTCCGCGAGTCTGGGATTTCGATCGATCCGCGAAATTATCTTCCCAACGGGAAAAAGGTCGTGAAGCGTGGCAATTTTCACCATACAAATTTTATCCTCCGCATGCATGCACCCAGTCGCTCGAGAAAAAAAGTGATTGAATTAAAACGGTACATGGGAATGGGAGGCATTTGTTTTTGGGGCTCTCATTATCATCGCTGACTTCCGCATATTTCAATTCGGTTACGCGTGATATGAAGCACACTTTGAGAAAGAAAAAAAAAAAAGAAAAAGAAAGGGGGAAACGAATGCTCGCAAAAGTCTCGTTAGGAGAGAAGAAAGGCATCGCAGGCTGCATCGACAGGCTGCAGCGCGGTTACGTAAAAATATTATCGGTTCCAGTCATGATTGATGAAAATCTTGGAAGCCCTGAAACGAATTCTGAGACCAACGAATCGCTTGCGCGCCGGATACCTACCGAAAGATTGCAAAAAATTGTCATATGAGCCGCTCAGTGAACAAATCGATTAACTCCATAAAAAATGAAGTTGACAAAAATGATAAAATAGCATATATTGCTTTTTAAAATCCTTTTTAAATAATAAATTTAAAAAATGGAAAAAAATGGAGTTAATCGATTTGTGCATTGAACGGCTCATTTGTAACCTATGCGATCCATCGCGTATCGGAACCGTAGTCCCCGGTCCAAATATTTCGACCGTTCGAGTGCCACGAGTTTTTGTCACTTCCAAATCAAAAATTGGCGAGCAGCTCCTTTTATTCCGTGTTTCAAAAATTCTGAAAAATTTTTGGATACGAGACGGAAGAAGCGCAATCGCGCCGCTTGGCACTCAAACGGTTAAGGATATTAGAAATGCGCGAAGTTTGAAATGCGGTAACACCGCATTGGCTTCGGAAGTGCATTAAACGCGGTGGATTGCGGGGAGGCAACTTTTGCAACGCTCGTGAAGGTGTTAACAAACTTTGTCATTCCCTATCCTGAATGATCCAGTTATAGTTACACGCTGTATGTTTTGTAAGCATAGTGCACATTATAATGTTGCTTATGTGTATATATATCAGCAACGGTCAACGTTCTTTTGAAGGTTCAGATTGTAAGAGCGAATGTGGGTATGTAGGTAGGTATACACGGTATAGTTGCATACCGATTGATCGGTTTTCAACTTGCATTTGCATGTATAGAAACGTTCAAAAGAACGCTATCGTTTGTACCCATGCACAATTTTAATCGTACGTGCATACTTCCTCCAGCTGGAAGAACGCGTCACTTGTACACATACATCGCGATATATTCGTGGCCGAAACCGAACGGTAAGATTTCGTTTTTTTTTGTTCTCCAGGCTCTGACATTTCCGCAACGAGCAACGAAACAATGAGCACTTAGATAAATGCACCGGAGTATCGGCGATAGCCTTTAAAGTTCTGTTACTCGGAGTCCTGTCGAACCGGCGCACGTTTGTCACTTTTACTGTTGTTCAGGTCAGTCGAGCATTGACCGCTCGAACCGATTGAAACGCTCTGAAAACATGTGCAAGTACGTATAAGTGTGAAAATTAACAATTCTATGTTCCTCTTTCTTTTTTTTTCCCCAGCTATATCTCTTACACGATACTACCCACTCTTCCCACTCGTTTGACCTAAACAACGCAAGGTTTTTTTTCTTACCTATCACCTCCTAGCGATGATGCAAAAAATACTGCGTTGTAGAAATTTCGCCAAATCGTGTCCCACCGATTCTGCAAATGGCGATCGGCAACAATGGCATCGTTAACAAGCGTTTGAGTACCAAGTGACGCGATGGCGCTTCTTTCGTTCCATGTCCAAAAATTGCCAGCAATTTTGAAACGCGGACTGAAAAGCCGCTTGGCAGGATTTTCGATTTGGAAACGACAATGACCCGTGGCACCCGAGCGCTTAAAAAATTTGGACGGAGGAGCAGAGGTTCCTGAGAATACGGGGCAAAGGATTGACGCCTGCATCGAAGCGAATCCTATGGTTTCGATGCATAGCATAAGTTCCATATGAAAAATTTTGTGTTTCCAACGAAATATAAAGTTATCATCGTTCGTTGGGAATCCAGTATGTAAGCAATTCATTAAAGAATCTTGACAGACTGGTTCGCGGGCGGCTTTATAAGGGAGCGTAGGTGCCTCGTGCTTGAATGGAATGAACGAACGCGATCGAGGCAAGTAAGCGAGACATGCAACCAATCAAACCACCACTGTAGTAGTGGGTCCTTTACTCGGTTGATGTTGTTATTGTCGTCGCAGGTGCATTGGCCCCTGCAGGCCTCTTTTTCCCGGTGCAACATTACCACTTGCATATGAGAGAAGCCTTTCCCTCGCGTTATATGTATTAAACGCTACTGTTCCAGCTCTCGTCAAGCGACATTTCGTACGTGATTACGCGCCCCTTGAATCTACTTTGCACCTTATTATTAATCGCACGTGATTCGGATATTGCCTACACCCTTTTCATGTCTTCCGCCTGTCATCCCATTGTTCGACAATTGGATTCGTATTCTTTTGCTGCCTTCGAAACCACAATCGAATCGATTTTAAGTGCAATCGTTTGAGATTTCGAAACTGCCGAGCTTGAATTACGATTTAATTGCGAATTAAGATCGAATCGAATTCGTTATTGATGGCGATTATTAAGTAATCCCTCGAACGATTAAACAATCAATACCAAGTTATCATTCAATTAATCAATTGAAATTCGCCTTTTTGACGTATGGACTTGGTGCGAAAATAATTACGGTTTTAACCACCGACCAGTGGCAGAAAAAGCGCAATTATTTTTGCACCGACCCGGTACGTAAATAGCGAATTTCAATGGGTTAGATAATGAATCGATTCCTACGTATAAATATAATTATTAGCGTCCCATAAACGCGGTGAAATTGCATATCTATATGCACCGGCTTCCACTCGGACAAGCGCACATATACGCGAATCTACGTAAAAGTACATGCGGTGTAATTCAAATCGACTTGCTAATAGTTTACGAGAGAAGTAACTGCGCAGTTGGACGTAAGAAAAAAGGTTATTGAGAGCATATAAAAAGTGTAGGAAGATAAATATGTGGAATTGGTTATTCCGCAAATCAGCATATCCACGTTCGAGAGACACGAGGAAAAATGATTTCAAAAATGGCAGCGTTATTGCCACCGGCGAGGTTGACCGGCCGTTTTTTCGAACTGGACTTCCACGAAATCGCGGAATTTTTCGTAAGTTGAACGACCCACTTGTTGCGTAAGTGCACGAGACTCGAAATCGGTGCGTCCGCGCCAACAATGGCAACAATCACGATGCGCGATCGAGAGCTTCGACGGTTATCGTTGCATCTCTTTCTCTCTCTCTTTTTTTTTCCTCCCGACGTTGCGACACCGTGAAAGAGGCGGTGTTTCGATTCGAGATATCCCGGGAACGCGTTACACATCCACATTTTCTTAATCGGGCGACACCCCTTTGCTTCCCGTTCGGCGCGGTGGCCCGAAATTTTCCCGTGCCTCTTATCTCGCTCACGAAATTCGACTCGACGGCTTTCCGAGAGGTCGTTAAACTCCGACTTTGATGAAACTCAAAGAAGAGATTTAATTGATTAGCCGATCAAGAGATAGCCGCTGGAAGTTCATTCACCTCGCGAAACTCTGCTTGTAATAGGAACGAGAAGTAGTGAGCCGTGCGCTACTTCGGGAATAGTGCAGCCGCTCTTTAAAGATATAACACTTAAACGGACACTTAACCAGGCAACGATACTTAAAAAAAAAAAAAAGAGAAGAATATACGTTAGAGAGGAGGAGAGAGAAAGAGAGAAACGTTATACAATCATTCATTTCTTTATCTTATCAATTCGGTCGAAATCATTGAATGAATTGTGAAGTTTTTAACTAATTGAAGTTTAGGGTCGCGTATATGCCGCGATGCCTTTTCGTTTTATTTTAAATTCTTGATTGTTTCAATGGTTAGCCTCCTGAAAGTTCATTGAACTTTGAGGCAAAGTGGAGGTAAGGAACTTCGAGTATGATGTTTGGCTTGTTTTTTATTGAAACGAATTCAGAGCTTTCGGTCAGTCGGCTACGAAGGACGAGAAGAAGATATACCAAAAAAGAGTCTCTTCTCCGGTTCTCTCTTACACCACTTTACCGGTCATTCACCTTTTTGCATTCGTCGTGTTCGATTTGTAAGACGGTAACAAAGCAAGTGCATAGACGACTGCACCTCGAAAGACGCATTTTTATAGAAATTCTCGTATTTCCCTTTTGGAATCGCATCTCTCGAATTGGAGAGACGTAGCTGCCCGATACGGCAACTCGAGGAGCAAATTGGTACTTTGACATTAACTGCATTGAACCGTGTTACCGTTATTTTACCTAAATAACAGGTAACACAATGCCTCGTCTACCTCCGCGCGTTGTTACCGATACCGAACCGACAGGAATAACCTTGTTGGCATTCACGACAACCTCGGCAGTTCTGGACGTCAATCATATCTTTTTTTTTTTTACATTTCGCTAATTGTCCAATTTCGCTACGAATTATCTCGGGTCGTCGAAGACGAAACGTTAGCTCGTTAGACCTCGAGGGCGTCTCCTCCGCGGGGGAACCTCTCGACGGGGAAGCGGCTCGGGATGCAAAAGCTCCGAAAGAATGCGAATAATGTAATTTAGGTTAAGTGGATCTTAGCTCGATAAAAGAAAAAGAAAAAAAAAGAGCAGCCTCAGCCGTATCGGTGGTACCGCGAGGGAGGAATTCTTTGCGGCCGTTGGAGACTCCATAACGCGGATCGAGCCGATGACGTTACATAATCCGACCTATTACTCGTAAAGGAGACAACGATTGTAAGAAAAAAAAAAACGAGTTCAGCCGTGACATGATAAATATAATTAGGTCTACGCGTATATACCTTGTATACATGTATCGATGTCGAAGCGAGTATTGGCAAAAATGCATGTACGCGCAAATTTCGCACCGAATGTCGTTCTCGATATGTCGTAACGATCGTTTTCGTTATTTAAAGAGCAGTTTAAAGGGATCGGACGTGGACACGTGCCCCAAGACTCGTCGAATTTCGACAGTCTCTGAGTTCACCCACATTCTGCGAACCTCTTCGTCGACGCGTGGAAGAGATTAGCGGAATGCAACTTTCGTGATAAACCCGAGGTCGAATTCGCAGCGGTCCAGTACTGGCCCGGGACCAGAGCGAATTTCCACTCGGGAGCGAAGCACGTATCCGTGTCGAGTGCGTTATCGATTCTCGTTAAGAGCATACGTGTCAATTGAAAAATTGCTGATTTGGCAATTCGTGTTCGATCGGCCTCGCGCGCCTCGCTGCCATTCTTCATTAACGAAACCCTCGACCGGAGATTCTCGATTGTCAAATAAACGGTGTTATAAAAGTCCCGAGCCACATTCCCAAAGGTCCGCGATCAGCGAAATTCGGAGACTCGGAAAATAGCGATTTTTTTTAACGCTATCTCGTTGGAATTCCCCATCGTCCGTCACCGTTTCGTGAATGATACAGAGTAAAGGAGGAATTATGTAAAATAAATAACAAAGAAAAATGGGGAAAAAGATTCCCACACCGGTTTTAACGTCAATAAAGTCTGCAATCACGCCGAGATCCCAGCCCGAATGGCTCCGACTCCGCTAAGAAGTCTAGTGGGCTGTAATTAAGGAGCAATGGGGAATCAAAATCGTTTGACAGTTTTTTTTCGGCAGCAATAAAGCTTCGGGTCTTTGACCCGTTGGTAGTGGTCAGTGATGGTAACGGGCGACCAGTTCGTCGGTCCTTCACCTGCCATTATCCAATGGTTACGTGCACTCGCGCCAAACACGTGCGGATGAGATGACCTCTAAGGGAGGGCGAAGATTGCAGATAGCATATTTAGCGTAAAACGAAAAAAAAAAAACAAAAAGGAAGGATCGTCTCAATGGTCCCGTACGCAGTTGCGATTTCAAAATCTGGTATCTCCGAGCGTATACACGTCGTTAGACAGATTTACAACGTCTGGGCTCGTTAAACCGTCTGTCCGCGTTGCTGAACTTCGGAAGGAGGGAATTTCGAAGTTTATGTCGTCCAAATTCATTATAATTCAATAGACGGGACTTAAAATTCCGCGACATGTAGTAATAAGTACACGTGGACGAGAGATGGATCCGTTTAATGTATAACCATCGAGCAAAAGGTGATAAGTCAAAGACCGCGCAGAGACGAGAAGAACTCTTTAAATTTCAATCCTTGTTAGTTTCGGTAGTAAGATCATTGATCGCAACAGCGTCCGTCCTTGGTAGGAAAAAAAACACGCGTGCGTTTAATTTATTTGTTGTTTCTGTTGACAAGCAACAGTCATCATCATCATCGGCCACGCTTTCAACGTGCCGATTACGCACATTGTTCGGAGCGACTCGTATTTTCTTTCCTTTTCGACATTCGCCTGCGTGGCAAATAACAACGATATTTTCCTTTTTCATAAACATCCCCCGCGCGGTTCAGCCAAAGATCAATGACATCTCGTTACCTCGGCCTGCGTCCACTTCGATGTCGTCGGTTATCTTATTTTACTCGCGAGCAACGTTTCCAGCGAATGGATCGAAAAATATTTCGGTCGTACAATTTCTGAATTTCGTGTCAACGGGTTGCCATGTTCGTCGCAGGCATCGTTAGAGGCGTCATAGGAGCGAAAATCTGGGCCGTCCGATTCGAAGACCGGCGGTTCCCCTTTCTTTTCCCGAATTTTGGCCACGGTGTTGCGCGTCCTCTTGCGAATTCTTCCGTATCCGTGAGAAAGCGTCGGTCGCTGAATAATAAAAAGCTCCAGTTCATCGGATCCTTTCGAAGGAAGGCAATTCTCTCCACGCCGAAACTCTCGGCGAGGCGAGAGAAACCGTCGGTAGAAATAAATCCCAAAGTTTACAATGCCTTTCTAATCTAAATGACTCTAAAGTCGCGCGGTATCATTTGAAAGGATCTTTACCGCGGCTGAGAAAGATGTCTTTCCATTCCGGATATATTGCCACAACTCCTGACCCTTGACTCCACAATAAGGTTATTACACGTATAATAAAGATCGCGGGACGTTACTTTTCTAAAGTGTCGACCTGATTTCTAACGGACAAGTGCTGTGTCTTCGCCTCCGGGAAGAACATAACGGCGTTACCCAAAACCACCTGGGCCCGTTATTAGCCGTTAGAAATGAAACCTGTTGGAAAGCTTTTCTTATGCGAATCCTACTCATTTCAGCTCGAATTTCGTCCGAAGCGAATCGCCGCTCGCTCGGGCTCAAATTCGACGGTCTCGCTTTGGGTCACGCAGCTCCTTTTCCTTCCAACGCGTTATCGGTCAGCGATACCTCGACTCGACCGATGCTCGAACACCGGCAGCGTTTCATCCCGAAATCTTGGCGATCGATAATACCAAAACATTTTTTTGCCGAAATTTCTTCGGCGTCTCCCGACCGCCACCCGGAGAGCGCGGCCGGGGAGCACCTGGGGGCCCGCAGAAATAACTTGAAATGCCGGCGATTCGTTACAGCTAATAAAATAAAACGATTACGAGATTAATGAGGTATCCGATATTGCATATTACCGGCCACAAGGCTTACAGAGTGGAGGTGTACAGCGATAGAACGGTCTTATTCAATTCTGCATCATGCCGTAAGGGAGGTGGACACTTGGAATGTGTGGAAGGTAAGCGGCGGCATCCGGGCAATGCCCTCGTATGTAAACAATCAGAAATTGCAGCAAGCAGAACCTGGTGAGCGTATATAACGAGTAACTCCTTGATCATGCGGTGCTGTAGTAACTGTATACCTACACTCATATCTCTTATACAGCATTTATATACCTCCATTCGAATGGAACCTTTATTCTGTTAACCCAATTTTTTTTCCCATCTTCTGCTGCTTCTTCTTCACCTCGTCGTCGTCGTCATCGATCGCAGCATCAGTACCGTCATCGGCATCGGCATCGACATCCTTCCCCTTATCGCGCATTTCAACGCGAATCTCGAAAACATCGTTCCGTACATTTCCATTTCGCTCCTTGTCGGATATTAACCCATTGTCGATTACTCTTGTCGCGAGTATCGGCTGTTGCAACAAAAGAAAAAAAAAAGATCGTCGATCGGAAACGGGTTAACGAACTCCACTCGATCGAGCGCCTCGATCCGGCGCAATCATTTTCTGGTTACACAAAAGCCTCGAGATATCGGTTCGTCGTATTTGATCGCCCTTATCTCGCGGATTGATGTGTGCGAAATTTACAGGAATTTCGGTGTCATCGGATTGCGATGGATTTATCATCGCCCGTGTCCTTTGCGAAACGAGCTCGATCGTTGGGTAACCGCGATGGTGGGACAAAGCGAGGGCCGGAAACTGGTATGGTAAGGACCGTCTCCTGTAGATGTCGCCGACGTCACGATAGAGACGGCGAAGTCCGTGTTCCACGTGGATGGTATTGGGCGTTAGGCGCAGCGCGATCCTGCGAGAATTGGGGGAGGCCGATGGCCAAGGAGCCGAGAGCCTTTTTCTCCGCAGTGCCGTAGTAGGATAATAAGGAACTAAATTATGGATTCAATTAGAAAGAAAAAAAAAGAAGTCAATAGAAATGAAATGATATGTTAACGATATTGGCATGCTTCACGGTTCGTAACTACACCTTGGTATTTCTATGGTCACACCTTCCTGTGGTCGATCGGGTTTGTCTTTCAGTTCTCTCT
This sequence comes from Gasteruption jaculator, assembly GCA_949825005.1. Lineage (NCBI taxonomy): Eukaryota > Metazoa > Arthropoda > Insecta > Hymenoptera > Gasteruptiidae > Gasteruption > Gasteruption jaculator. Next base: position 6,796,001 of record OX463773.1, on the reverse strand, counting down.
CGTACTTCTCTTGTAAGCAAAGCAAAGCAAAGCAAAGCAAAGCAAAGCATGGCACAGAGGCCTTCTCTTCAACCATTTGTACGAACGATCAAGTAAGTAGTGAACTCTCTTCTCTTTCGGTTGAAAGAAGGGAGTAAGCTTGGGAGTAGCACGTCGTCCTCCGCATGGACGGTCGTTCACCCCTATGACGAGCACAGACAGAGCGTAGACCGCGTTTCTTCCTCTTCCTTTTCGTCTTGTTCTTGAATGAGTGAAGACTCATTCCTGCTGATCCTCCTCCTTATACCTTTACCTCTCGTTCTCGCGACCCTTCCTTCTCCTGCCTTCTATCTTCCAATTTTCCCCGTTCTTGGAATTTGCATCCGTCATTTTTCACGTCGTACCCCATGGGAACCTTCGGGATTACCGCGGGTACCCTCGGCGCCTAATTTGGCCGCCTCCGGTTGAGCCGGAGAGTCCGGAAGACGGATGACGACGGACGGTACCTTCGACGACTGCGAGCCATTTCGAAATGGCGCCGGGAAAGTCGATAAAAATTAGCAGAGTCCTTCCAAAAAGACCCGATCGGGCTCTTCCTTCCCAAGACTCCCTTGGTCTTATCGCAGAAAAACAATGCTCGCCGAGAGCAGATGCAGATTCGACGGATGCAGTCTGTGTTTTTCAGAAGACCTTTCATCCGATCATGCCTCCTTATCATTGTTTTCATCCTCAGCCACCGGCAATCCGGACATGCGCGGAACAAGTCGGCGATGGCATGCAACGAAATAATTAATAACGAAGCTTTCTTCGCGATAAGTGTCTCAAATCACGCGCTCCCCTCCGGACTCTCCTCGTTAAATCGACAAGGACAAATTTGTAATATTGGTTTTTTTTTTTATCGTTATCGTTTAGTTATATTATCAAAGTTACCCAAAGGCTGCTTTCGCGCTACCGCGAATCCAATGTTCCTGAGATTTTTCGATGACCAAATTTTTTGAATGATTGGTTACGTAATTTTTTTCAGGGGTTGATCAATCACCTTTTAAAAATTCCTCGCCAATGAGCTGAAAACAAGGTTAAAGACACGTATTTTTAAAGTACGTAGATTTTCAAATTAGTGGAATTGAAAAAAAAGTTGCAATTTAATCGCTTACTTATCTCGACGAGCTCAAACGTCGGCGTTGCGTGCGAATACGTTCTCCTCGGGGAAAAGGCGAATTTCGTCGATTACCCTAATGACGACACAATCGCGAACCTTATCTTATTGCATGAGAAAATAAAGCAGCACTGAAAAGTACAACCGATATATGCATACGATGCACTTTGAGCGTGTCAAGGTTACGGTCTATCTTGAGACACGCGTTATTTACACAAATCCCTAAGATGATCCGCGCACACGCGATTGCATGTGTGCACCGGGAGTCCACACGGAGAGAACGATGTAGCGCGAGAATTTCGCGAAGAAACGTCGAATCACGCAGACAAAATTAATGGAGACATAATGTGATCGCAAATGGCACGTACGAAATTCTACGACTCTCCGGGCGTCGAGTTGCAATCGGTCATTGACAGCTTTCAGATAAAATGCCAGAAGTCGCTGGCAATTCGTGTCTGATCTCTCGTTGCCTCACCCGATTTCTGTTTTTTTTCTTCGTTCCCAGAAGCTACGGCGAAGTCAGTGCTCTGCAATTCATCCCTCGTGAAATTTGCTAAGAGGAAAAATCACAGGCCTTTCCCAGAACTGTTGACAACGTATCGGTTTCTGCACGTGGAGAGAAATATAGTAGAGGACGAGTAAACCATGCACGAGCCTGAAGTTCAAGATTCTTCGACGACTCCCGAAGATTCGAAAACAAACAAGGAGACTTCGCGAGGCCATGTCCTCGCTATTGACATAGTACGATCGTTGAGTCGCTCGGCAACCTGGGGAATCCCGCGCGGTCGTCTCGACCACCAGGACTCTGTCATCCTTTTTCAAGGGGAATTTTCAAGATCACCCCGCACGCGCATAATTCGAGGTTTCCCCTTTCGGAAATTTCCAAGTCACCGCGGAAAAGAAAAATGCCACCGAGGTTCTTCAACCTCGGGGGCGGATTTCACCCCTTCCATGGCGTCCCTACGTTTCGAATTTTATAACTCGCAGGGTATCGGATGTACAAAACATTCTTTTGCGTCGCAAGGACTGTGATAGTGGGCCTACTACGCGTTCTCGGACTGCACTTGCCCGTATTTTATCGCTTCGAGTAATTTTGTTTCTCTGAATGCAACGACGTGCATTTTTCGCTGGCTCTGCCCGATGCAGCGGCACCGTTCGAGTGACGCAAACACCCAAGACACAACGTCGGAGGTTCTACATAACAAATGTATTCGAAAAAAGAAAATGCATTTTGTTTTCACCCAAATTAACGTCACCTAGTGATTTTTGTCATTTTCAATCGTTCCATACATAGTTATCAATTCCAGTTTGGTAATACTTTTTCAATCGGTCGCGAGTAGCCTTTTAGTCCATTTTTAAGCGGAACATCTCCAGAGCCCTATCTGACGTGATGTCATGCAGAACTTTCCGAATAGATAACCGTCTACTTTTATCTACGGCGGTACTCGAAAATCAAACCAACATACAAATAAAAATAATTGAGACGCAGTTTCTTCTCTGCACTACTTTTTCACGGATTTCTTTTATTACCAGCTAAATTTCCCTATATCCCTATATCCCTAATTCCCACTTTTTCACGGATTCCCTTTATTAGCAGACAAATTTCCCTACATGTCGCCTAATTGACGCGTATATCGACATCCGCCGATACGCAATATTGAGTATTATAACTCGGTGGAGAAAAATAAGTCTCTTTCCTTAGTTTAATCATGCGCTACTAAGAATGCAAGGAGGAAATTAAAAAAGAAAATAGATAGCGCTAAAAAAAGAAATGATCGATGATGGCAATGCAATAAATGAGACACAAAGAGAACAGAACATTGAGGTAGATCATGTAAAGAAAAAGAACGTTCTTCCTTCTCCGCTTCTTTCTCCCCGAGCTGTCAAATTTCCATCCCCACTGGGAAGAAATTTTCCTTGGCAGCATTCCAAATCGTATGGAATACATTACTCGATCCTACCTGCATCTTACAACTTGTCGGGTCATCGACCTGAAAGTCTCCCCCTCCTTGTACGATCCGATTTGCACCTGCAGCCCGATCAAACACATAAATCTTTCTAAATGTGGTATATATGTAAAAGGAGAAAGAAAGAGAGAGAGGGAGAGAGATTTGAGAGAGTGACCGAAAATTTGTGTCGCGCTATTACTCTACCACGATTGATAAGATACCATCCGAACTCATGAACTGATTTAATTGGAGTCCACGCGATACTTGAAAAATCGAAATCATCCTCCCGAGATCGTATACGCAGTACGAACCTTGCGAACATCTCGGTTTCATATTGTGACCTCTGACCTTGATTGCAATGAGAAATGCTGTTATTTCACTGCTCGTATTCAATATTTCAAAAAATATCGATGCGTCCGACCAATTACATACGATGCAAGTCCTGAAGAATTGCATTAAGAGGAAAAGTGATAATTTGTCAGTCGCTCCTCGATAAGCTACGTGCATACACGTGCCATCCCAACGCGGATAATTCCACGTGCCGTTATCGAAACTAGGGAAAGCCATTCGGAAATCCCTAGAAAATTAACGCAAAACCATTTCGAAAATTGAGAAATTTGGGAGCCAAGAATTTTGCATTTTTCATTCGTGGCTTTCGATGCACTGGTGTGGAAAATTGTGATTGAGAAATCGAATTTTAACCATGTACCGATACTTCGGTCACGAGGAAATGGGGTCCAAGCCGCTAAAAACCCCTCGATAGCGATCTAGAATCTGGAAAGGTATTTTCAACGTGGAAACCCGCGGTCACCATTTCGAATCTGCAGGTATCCCTTGAATTAGGTATTATTTTTCCTTCGGGGTCGGGTAGATCCTACCCCTGGGCGGGCAACCACCCATACCGAGAATGGCCATTTGTCGGTGATTTACGAGTCAGCGAGTTACCCTCCCGGTGCAGTTGTCGCACCGGTAGAGGTGCAAACGGCGCTCCGTGATGCTGCCGCATCGGTTACTCGGGAGCGTCTGATGAGGCGAGTGATCGGTAAAATGTTCATATAAGTATCGAGCCGGTGTTGAAGTACATGGGAGCTTAAATCCCGCCAAGACGGTTGAAAAGAAAAGAATAGAAAGAGAGAGGGAGGTTTTAGGCCCCACCAAGAAAAGGAATAAGGTTTATGTGGGAGACAATCTCCCTTCCTTTGATGAAAATCGGCATGAACCTCGTGGTTTATAACCAACGAGATAACGACAATCGGGACCGCCTTTTAGAACACCCTCTTGTGATGCCCACTACCCCGACGTATGTCCCATACTCAACCCCCACCATTTAAAGAAATGACTTGACCGCCCCCACTTTTATAAGAACTTTACTTGACCAAAGCCCCCCACTATATCTTTCAACCGCGGGCCACGGCCTGATGAGTCACTATATAAGACAGGCAAGGACGAGAAGGTGTATGTTAGTATACATTCATTCTTCCCGTAAACCGCATACGGCGCGACAGCGGCAAATTCGGTTGCGGCGCTGACCGAATTCTAGAATACCAATTTTTATTTAATTCAACAATTGCCTCTTGATAACGCACTCCCTATCTCGTCTCGAAGCGCGTACTGGCGTCAGCCGTCGTACCACTGCCACGGCCCGTCTTTGTTTCGGCAACGATTCACGATAAACGGCAAAAAAAAAAAGGCGAGATACGATTTCAAGCCCGATCGTCAGATAAGAACGATCCTTTTGCGGCAAAAAAATCAAAGAGGCAGCGAGACTTTATATGCCTCTAAGAATCGACAGTGCGTAGATATTCGAGACTGTGCTTTCGCTGGAACAATCGGGGAAAGATGTTGGTGGAAAAAGCTGCTCAATGGCTTTGGCAAGTAATGGGTGGCACCAGGACTGACGCCTTTTATACGCTACTCGTGTTCATCGCGGTCCTTGGGGGTGTGAGATGTTTACAGTGGTTGCGATACAATCGAACATTGCCACCAGGTCCATGGGGTTTCCCCGTATTCGGCTACCTGCCCTTCATCAAGGGTGACATTCACCTGCAATTCGGCGAACTCGCCAAAAAGTACGGCTCGATGTTCAGCGCCAGGCTGGGCACGCAATTGGTGGTGATTCTCAGCGATTACCGCACGATACGGGACACCTTTCGCCGTGAAGAGTTCACGGGGAGACCCCATAACGAGTTCATGAACATCCTCGGTGGATACGGTAAGAATCTTCACTTTTTCTTTCTTTTTTCGGGAGTAGAGATTGCGAAGGTTGGAGCATCGGTACAATTTTGTCCCTCCTCGCAGGTGTCATTAATACCGAAGGCGCCATGTGGAAGGACCAAAGGAGATTCTTGCACGAGAAGTTACGCAAATTCGGGATGAACTACATGGGCGCTGGGAAGAAGATCATGGAGTCCAGAATAATGGTGAGAATGGTACCATTTGGTCCTTCGTCAAAGGAAACCTTCCCCAGGTCGCGTATAACCGAGGTTTTGTCATGGTTTCTTTCAGAAAGAAGTGGATATCTTTTTAAAAGGATTATCGCTGAGATGTGGAGCACCGACCGACGTCTCGTCGAACCTCGGGATGTCCATCAGCAACGTCATCTGCTCGATCATCATGGGGATTCGCTTCCAACACGGAGACACTCGGTTCAAGAGGTTCATGGATCTGATCGAGGAAGGGTTCAAGCTCTTCGGTACCATCGTGTCCGTAAACTTCATCCCGGTACTGAAGTACCTGCCGAACTTGCAAGCGGTGCAGCAGAAAATCTGGAAGAATCGCGAGGAAATGGCCGAGTTTTTCCAAGAAACCGTCGATCAACATCGGGAGACTTTCGACGAAAATAACATTCGGGACCTCGTCGACGACTACCTCCTGGAGATCAAGAAGGCCAAGGATGAGGGGCGAGAAGCGACGCTTTTCCAGGGGAAAAATCACGGTAAGAATTTTCACTTAAGAGGGGAACGAAATTCGTCATTTTCCAGGCGCACAAGGTTCTAAAAGAATTTCCTCCTTTTGGTATTGCAGATCGTCAGATTCAGCAGATCCTCGGAGACCTTTTCTCGGCCGGCATGGAAACCGTGAAGACGACGCTGGAATGGGCGATCATCTTGATGTTGCACCATCCAGAAGCCGCGAAGGCTGTGCAAGAGGAACTGGACCAAGTCGTGGGAAGATCGAGGATGCCATCGTTGGAAGACATACCGTTCTTGCCGGTGACCGAAGCCACGATTTATGAAATATTACGAAGATCCAGTATCGTACCTTTGGGCACGACTCATGCCACTACACGGTGAGTTGTTCCTCTTCTTCTTCTTCTTCTTCTTCTTGTATTCCCTCTTTCCTTCGTTCCTCGTTTCTGTCGAATTTCGGGGAGTCATTTTTTGGACGAGGAGAGGAAAAAGAGGTGGTAGGATTACGCAAAAGATTCAAGAAACCTGGAATCGGTCATCGTCTCCACTGTTTCAAGACCTCGTTCAAGCACGGAACGATCTTTAACTTGGCAATTATTCGGCAAGCAAAAGTGAAAGCAACCACCGTGCGTGTTTCTGTCTCCGCGCAAGTGAACGAACACCGAAAGAACTTTTAGCATCAACCTTTTTTCGTTCTTTTCAATTTTTTTTTGTTTCTCCTTTCATGCACGTTTTCAGAAAACGCCTCGATCGGAGGTTGTCGACATTGTTGGATTATCTTTATCATCCACGAAAGAGCCAATCGATAATCGACAGATAAGAGATACCGTCGTAAAATCGAACTCTCGGCTTTCCCCGGCACTTTTGTGCGTCTCGATTTTCTTAAATTGGGTTTTAATGTCTAGTGGGATCCGAAATTATCCGTCGAGACTTCTTTTACCTTCGTAACGTTTTCACTTATGATCGCGCGTGAGAAAGAGCGTGACGACCGCACGTGTGCACAGCCATGAAGGGAGATAAAGAACTCTGACCTAATCGTTTTGACAAGACAATAATCCTATGCCCAATTCCACGCGGCTGCCGCTGCATATCACGCATTTAACGATACACTTATGACTTCTCTCTTTCACGATTTAATGGCTATAATAAAGAAACTGAATTTTTGCCTTGTAACGATACGTAGCATCCAACTTCCTTCGATATCAGCCCATCGAACAAATATTTTGGGGCACGCGAGTCTCCCGATAAGGGAAGACTCTCCGAGATCTCGCGGTTTTTTTTTTGCGAATGACCGAAATAAATACAAAAAAAAAACCAGGTTTCTTGAATTCTACGAGTAGAAACTCGTACGAGCAATTCCTTAGTTGTCGGAAATATTCGAATTTATCGGTCCAGAAAAAAAAAAAATCAGCACCCGTTTTGCTCCGTGATCTTCGATTTTTCATTTTGAAATTCGCCTTTTGTGTTACAGAGACGTGACTGTGAATGGTTACAACATCCCGGCGGGGACGCAAATAGTTCCTCTCTTACACGCCGTCCACATGGACCCGGAACTCTGGACGGAACCCGGCGAATTCCGACCTACCAGGTTCCTATCGTCGGAAGGGAAAATTGTAAAACCCGAGTACTTCATGCCGTTCGGAGTGGGCAGAAGAATGTGTCTCGGCGATGTCTTGGCGCGTATGGAATTGTTTCTATTCTTTAGTTCGTTATTGCATTCCTTTAACTTAAACTTACCAGAGGGTGAATCGTTACCAAGCTTACGCGGTAATGTCGGAGTCACTGTTACACCTGATCCTTTTAAAGTCTGTTTATTGCAAAGAAGTTTCGATTTCCCGGTTGACGATAACACCAGTAACGGCAACTGCCTCTTGAGGAATATTGGCAGTCATTGATTTCCCTAAAAAGCTCCCAAGAAAGAGGTTTTTTTTTTTCAGGAGCACGGTTTTATCGTTCCTAATTCTTTCACTTTCCGTGGATTCAAAAAGAAAAAGACATTAAAAGAGAATCGTGTTTTTGGAGGATACGATGGTCATCGAAATTACGATGATTCCTTGCAATTACGAGTCGAGAAGATCAGTGAGAGAAAACAGAAACTTGTATTAACACTAATCGTCTGCCAGCTCTGTCGAAGAGTTCGGTGAGAATTAACGATCCTCGTCATTCGGTTTTTAGAGTACAAAAAGGATCCTTTTTCTTCATCACGTTTCATCCTATTCCGCCATATATTTATTAAAAAGCCAACGGGCAAAACATCATCATTTCACGTTGTTTTTTTTTTGTTTTTCATTATTTTTCTCTTATTTATTCGCGTTTAGTCATCATTTATAAATAATTTGTTGTACAGACAAAGAGGAAAAGGTGGACATTTTTTTCTCAAGAAATTCGTTACCTTCTTCTTGACATAGAAGTTCCCTTCCCCAATTTTTTGTAAATAAATAGTGTACGTTTTTTTAATGTGAGTGTGAGAATGAATGAAGACGAATGGAATATTTAAAAAAAAAAACTGGTCGACGTATTCGCGTGCTTACGATTCAATTAGAAACTCTGCGTTTGCCTTCACCAAGTATTTTCCAGTGGGATCCGCATACCGCCACAAAGCAAATTCTTTTGGGCCGTGACGATTTTTTTCAAATGCATCGGCATCAAAAACTTCGTCGAAACCGAAACGGAAGTTACCAAAACATCAAACCGTAGATTAGATATAGATTTTTCCAAACTCTCGAAAGTTTGAGTTTCTCTTCAATTTCCATCATTTCCAAACTCGTGATGAAACTCATTTAAATGCAGCACTTAATAAATTCGAATGAATTCACGAGTGATATCACGAAGAAGTATAATATTTTTCCTGTGATCGCGTTGAAAATTGCAAAAACTCTCCAGGACCTTTTTTTTCGTAGTCTGTTAAAAGTAGGAGCCACCGCGTTTGGGGTTTCTCCTTAAAAGACACTCGCAAACCCGTTTGGATTCGTGTCACCCGAAAAAAAAAAAAAAACACGAAATCTTTGTAACCCTTGTTCAAAAAGTGAGAAAATCCCATTCTTTCTAAAAGTAAGGCAAACACAGAATTAAAAAAAGAAGGCTGTGAGTTCCCAAGACCCGAATGTATCGGAAGCGACATTTAAGTGAAAGCCAAAAGTAGAAAGACAAAAAGAAAGATAAGAAGACAATTTATTATTTATGTCGCCTGTTGCATCGAAGGTTTGAGATTGAGCGCCTTGAATGACTTGAATAATAACCGAAAAGATCAAATTGAAAATTACCTTCTCGATCTCGAAAAGTGTTTAATTTAAGTATTTATGTTTCAAATGGAAAAAAATCATTTTTTTTTGTGACGAAGTTGGAGATTGCCGAAAAAGTTCGTCTACCAAATGAATATTTATTTTGCAATTTTCCATTACGTTTTGTTGAAACTATATTTTACTGTCGAAAATCGGAGTCAAAAGTCGTTAGCGCCGCAAACTTCAACTTCGCATTTTCGTTCCATTTGAAATTTAGAGAACTTTCTTTTATCCTAAGAAGGAGTGAAGTGCGACAAAAAGAAAGACAAGTCCTTCAATTTTGTGAATTTCGTTTTCGGACGCTCTCAAAGATACTCGTTAGAACGTTAAGGATTTTCTGAATTGTGAAGAAATGAAATACCGCACTGTGTTCATCTGTCGACCGACGTTAAAAAAAACCTGCGTTATTTAAATTAATGTTTTTTTTTTATTTCTATGAAATAAATTACATGTTTTTTGCATTAAATCCTCTTTTATTATTTTTCCTTCCTCGACCTTCCTCCTTTACGAATGTTTGGATCGTTGTTGCATTTGGAAAAAATACTGGGATCCAACATTTTGGGAAATTCACAGGACCAGCCGCTGCTTCAATGACATTTGAGCCGCTCAGTGCACACATCGATTAACTCCACTTTTGAAAAATCTTAAATTTAAGTGTCAAAGCACTTGGTATAGTCATAACTTTTTATATTTGAGCCGTTCAGTGCACAAATAGATTATCTCCATAAAAAATGAATTCAAGAAAAATAATAAAATAGCATATGTTGCTTTTGAAAAACCTTTTTAAATAACAAATTTAAAAAATGGACAAAAATGGAGTTAATCGATTTGTGCATTGAACGGCTCATTTTTCGGAAGAGAAGTACTTGTTGGAGAAAAGAGAGAAAGAAGAAATCTCGATTCTTTCTATTCACCAAACTTCTACTTAGCTTTCTCTTTGAAACAAGCCAAACGTGTGTCTCGTGTCTCATGTACTTTTTTCTCATTGATGCGTGAGCTTCGTGTCCATCAATAGCCGAACTTCTAATAAAACTGTCGGCGTCCATAAGCGTTGCAAAATGATTTTCATATATTTCACACTTGGTAGAGAGAGTTCTAATTCTTTCCTAGGTTTTGTTACCTAATTTTTCTTATTTCTGCTTCTAGGATTGCTAAATATCACGCAAAAGGCGAGTTTTAAAATACCTTTTAATAAACCCAAGAATTTTATAAATGAACTTTTTTTTTTCATCGACCCAAAAATATTTAATTGATATCAAAGATCAATCCCCGCTTTAATAAAGTTTAGATTTCCTTTCACTGAAGTGAAATTTGAAAATTTTCTAACAAGAATGAACGACGAGGTTGGAAATTCCATTAAAATACACATTCGTTTTTTTTAATTTTTCGCACATTCTACATTCGCTGTAGATTTCGATAATGAACTTTTCTTTTTCATCGACCCGAAAATATTTTACCAATACCAAAAATCAATTCGCATTTGATCAAAATTCAGATTTCCTTCGGCAAAAATTAGAGTTGAAAATTTTTCGCACATTCTACATTTATTATAGGTCCGTAGATTTACCGTTCGCTTTCTCCTGATAATTACTCTCTCTAAATTAATAGAAAAGCAGGATAGAAATGTTTGAAGAAATGTGAAAGTTTTCCCAAAAGTTTGGATCGCTGTTAGATAATAGCGGGCGATTGAAACTTTTTTCTACGGTCCCAGATCTTTTCGTACCGTGGCAAAATCACAGTCGTGGAGACCACAGCCGGCGTTACCGCGATTAACATAACTGTTTCTCATTGTCGGAAAGTCTGAATAATAATTTCTTCCGCCAAACGTTGTGCCAAAGAAGATTCCCATTCCAGGGAGCTCGGAACCGAATTATCGCTACCGTGACCAGCGTCGACACAGTTGGCAGAAGTCAGCAAGAAAAAAAAAACCTTTTTTTTTGTTGTTTCCGACTACGGTAAACGAAAATCTCAATCTAAACGAAAATCTAAATCTAAGCGTGATGACGAATCGAATTCGTTAGCTGTTGCTAAATAAAGCTATGGAACATTTAATAATGGATGGTACGGAAAGAAGTAAAACTTATATAAGAGAAATTCGACTCAACTATTCTTGGCGTTGTCTAACGAAATATCCTCGGTAATGTGTAACTTAAGGTTAACGACACGAAAGTCAAGTGTCCCCAAACCACACGAGAGTTACGTAAGGTCAGCTTATGGTTCTTCGAGAGTAAACGACAAAAGACCACATACGTTATATTTTAAGAACCGCCATTTCATTTTTTTTATCTCTCCAATTATTACCGTCTCACAATTTCGTACCTTGAAGTCGTATCGTTTTCCACAATTGAAATCGTTATCTCGGAATCGAAGGTTGTGGGGCTTGGACCTTCGATAAATAACTCGAAGAAGTCGACGCGATACGAAAGAAAATTTATCCGAATTTTGGTACAATTACGAATCGCCATCGCTATTATTTCATTTATCGAGAGTTTGCGAGACCATACTTGCGAAGCTGCACCGTGCAATTTTCTCCCCGACATTTAAACGACATAAGTAGGAAAAAAGTGCATAAAGGAGAGTTCCGTTTCTTACATGGAAAAAAAAAAGAGATAATATAAACATATGAAGGATTTTATTTTATGCGTCTGTGTCTTGATATTCTCCAATCCGGTTTTTAATATAATTTTATTTATCTCTTTTTCGACGTTGATTTCTTTTTTTTATAATACGTGTACGTACACGTAAGTTAAGCATATCTGTGTACATTTACAGGTACCCTTTTTCTTCGTTCCTCGAGTGTTTGAACAACCGCTAGGAGATCGAAGAAACGCCGTTGTCAATTTCGGCAGGCTGTGGGTGAACGGTGCGTATGGCCCAAGGCCATTTTTACATTGCAAGAAGGTAAGATTGGTTGTGTAATTGGTTATAGCAGGATTTCTCGTTCATGAGACAGACGGACTAACTTATGTGCAGAAAGAGAACCCAGCGGTATTGATGTAAAAGGGGGGGGAAAGGAATTATGGGCTTGAAGAAAAATGATAAAAATCGAAAAATTGCTTCTCCGCCGAATTTTATCAGTTTTCGCAAAATAAGGTGTTTTCTTGATCCGGGGAAAACTTTGTATGACGATATTTTGTATTGACAATATTTGGGATTTTTCTGGTACGTCATAAAATGAAATTTCTCTGATGTTATTTTACGTTGTTTTGAAAGCGAATAACAGCGTTAGAATTTGACAAAATTGGAGCGGAAAAAAATAATACAGTACTCTTGAATTTCCCTTCGTATGAAGAATGAAACTCAATGACATAATCCACGAAGCGTAACGTAACTGCGTCATTATTATAGCAATAACCTAACAACGTATCGGAGTTTTTCGTGGTAGGTATATAATAACTCGTTTTCTCGAGTGTCAAGACACACAATACTGCTTATGTTAATGGAATAGAAGTGTAAATAGAGAGATCTTTTATTTATACCCGGCTTTTTGTCTTCCTTTTTATTATGCATTACATCAATATCCATAATTTTACATGTAATGTATTGGGAATGGCGACAGCGTTTAGAAGGAGCAAGATTTTTCTGTGCTCCTTTGCCTTACAAATTTGTAGCGTCTCGATTTTCCAAAAATTTGAAATCGTCCGAAGAAAAATACTTTCAACGATACACTTCGAGAAATTCTCTGTCGAGGTCAATTCTAATGACACCTATCCTTAAAAAAAAGTCGATTACAAACTGTAAAACTTAAGTCTACGCTTTTCTTTATATTTCCTTACTTCGATCCTTGCGTATCCCATTTGGAAATTTATAGATTATTATTATTATTATTATTACTGCTTCGCGAGTTACTGACGAATCGTAAATTTCAGCCGATTGGGCTTCGGTACGAGCGTTATACCGCACTCACCTTCCAGATCCACTGTCGCGTTGGCAGGTGCTGAAATGTCAAAAGTTTGGAGGAACCTCCCGGCGAATAAGAACAAGATCATTCTCGCCAATTCTTCCCCTACGCAGATTCTCTTACCTTGAGTGGAAAAATAAAAAATTCATCGATTAATTCGGTCAGATCCGGCTTATAAAAATAAAATGGATAAAATAATAACAATAATAATGACAAGTTTTTAATACCAGCTTGATATGGCACGAAAGCTTCCGGTTTTAGAATACTTCCGTCTTGTGCCAGGAATCTTTGAGGTTGGAATTTCAAGGGTTCCGACCAGTAAACGGGGTCTGTATGAATGGCCCATTGCAAGAGTACCACCATGGTACCCTTCGGGACTTCGTAATCGCCAATTTGCGTATCCTAATAATAATAATAATAATAATAATATGATGATGATAATAATAATAATAATAATAATAATAATAATAATAATAATAATAATAATAATAATAATATGATAATAATAATAATAGAAATAATAATAATTTTTTTTATTGAAGCTATACCTCTAAAGTTCCATGTGGAATTCCAGCAGGAACAACGGGACATATTCTTTGCACTTCGCAAATAGCAGCTTCCAAATGAGGAAGAGACGCTCGGTGGTCCAGAGTCACGTCCTTGTCTCCTAACACTTGTACCATTTCTTGGTGAATTTTGCTCTAACGCACACAAATAACGTTGAGGTGGTTAAAATCGTGGTACCCGTCGATTTCAACATGAAATTTGGAAAAACGGTAATTACCTGTTCTTCGGGATAAGCAGCCATGTAAAGAAGAAACCATCGGAATGTAGTTAGAGTGGTATCGGTACCGGCTCCGAAAAGATCGGCTAATAAATGGTAACACTGCTGTTCGCTAAAATGACCGGGATTATTGTGCAAAAGGCGAGCAGTCATTTCCTCGTTAAACGACGCCATGAAGTTGTCGGTTCTTTCAGGATTCTTACGGTGCTTCTCGATGATTTCTCGATAAATTTCGTGAGTCTTTAGTTTGCCTTCTATCAACGAATTCATCGTGTTTCCAAATTTTGGGAAAAATCTGAAACCAAATGAAACACAAAAAACACGTAGAGAATTCACTAAATATTTTTTTTCGAAAATTCGGGATAATAACAAAATGTTTTTGGCACCACGTTTTCGTCTCGTGTACCTTAAAAATGGCAAAAAATTCAGGGGACCCGCCACGCCGATATGCTTAACTCCGTCTTCTTGAAGATGCCGCAGCCATTTCCAAACTTCGTCGTTCTCGTCGTAGACTTTGCCGAATACCAAGCTGTTCATTAAATTCCCAATGCAATGGAACAAAATATCCGAAGGATCTATCCCATTTTCTTCACCCGCGCCTCGTTCCTTCAGCATCTGCTCGAAAGGAAACAAACGCGTCATTCGCGAACACTTTTTCTGTTGCAACCGCAATTTCGTAGGCAGGAAAAAAAAAAGAACGATCGGAATTAATCGACCGGTCGCTCTCCTGCAACATAATTCACGGGAAAAATATTCGTGAAATTATATAAATTACCATAAGACCTTCGTTGACGGCGAGCAGAATGCGCTCCTCCATGACGTTTCGCTTGGGGCCGAACTTCATCATTCCGAAATTTTTCAAGCAGCTCGTAATGAATCGCCGTTGCTCTTTCCACAGATCACCTTCGGCGCAAACTATACCTACGGTGAAAAAAAAAACAAAAAAAAACAAGAGGTAGAGGAATGCGTTCTTTTGATGAAGAAAAAAAAATAATAATAATTAATAATGCCGTACTGGAGGAAAAAAAAAAGATGTCACGCGACGGTCGTACTGTCATTCCATTAAGTAGGTGCAGCTATTGAACTCGTCGAAGGATAATCCTCGAATGCATAAATAATAATCTCTCTCCGCACCCACTCGCCAAACGAACAAGTCAAATACATAATATATAACTCGAAAGTTTCAAGGATTAAGGAAGATTATCATAACGACATTAATTAATATTTCAGAACAAGAGTGCACGTGGCACGGCACATTCTTATTTTCCCCCTTTTTTTTTCCTCATTTCTTATCGGGTCCACGAATCTCGCAAACATTTCTACAAATTCGCATTCACGGTAGAGGTATCCCTGGTGCTTTTAATACGGTGGGAATGGAGGCAGTAGTACGAGTCAACGAAAAGTCCCACGTGGAAAGTACGAGTTCATAACTCGTTATGGGTTTCGGCCAGGATACCGAAAGG
The DNA here is from genome assembly GCA_949825005.1 of Gasteruption jaculator. Taxonomy (NCBI): domain Eukaryota; kingdom Metazoa; phylum Arthropoda; class Insecta; order Hymenoptera; family Gasteruptiidae; genus Gasteruption; species Gasteruption jaculator. The sequence continues at coordinate 6,780,579 of OX463773.1, read as the reverse complement.
ACTAAGTGCCCGAGGAGCTCCTGATCAGTTGAAAAATGAGATTCGACTTTTCAAAAAAACGGAAATCTCTCAGTTCATGTTAATAATAACTTTGTATCCCGTTGAATCGCTTTTCGAAATTTGTTCTAGCCTGTGTGACAAAATTTTACCAAAAAAAAAGAGGATTTTCAAAAGCCACCGGTTTGGAAAATCAGGTCCTTCGGGGAAACGTAATATTTTTAATAATTCTCGGTACAGGATTTGTTATTAAATACGATGATATCGCATTCGAGGGAAAAAAAAATTCTTTTTAGAAAACGGCCACGACCGTCTGCGTCAATATTCCCAAAAAAAAGGTAAAATTAGCGACGAGACGAGAAATGAACTGGGAATCGTGTAACTTTTTTCTTTTTCTTCCTCCTCCAAACTCCCGCCGTAAATTAACTCGAGAAGATGCATAATGCAAATTCTGTTAACAATTGATAATGTTAGCGAGGCCATATAAGTACACTAACAAGGATATACCGCAGATATTTATGGACACATGTAAAAAGACGCAGATACTGCCTCTACGTAATCATCAAGTTGTTTCCTTTTCTAAGATTCATGGATCTTATAAGAGGTCGTTGGTATTTACAAGAGCAGCAGTGACAGCAGCAGCAGCAGCAGCGAAATCATTGCAATTCATATAGCCAATGTTCTCTCGGTCGCACCTACATGCACATACGTACGTATAAAAAGAGTCAACTTTGCTATCGTGATCTTGTCAATAAATTATGATAATTGTAATCAACGTCATAACATTCTGACGCAAATTCTTTCGATGCTATTTTATATAAGCAGAACAAATAAAAAGGAAATATATTGAGCACTTGTTGCATCAACTCGCATGTCAGCTATCTTCAACGGACTCGAAATATTCGTGGAAATTTGGAAAAGTTTTGGAAAATCCGCTAATAATAATTGCGCTCGGTAAAATTCGCTACGTTATTACCCGTTACTGCAGAAACGAGAAATAAAATGGAAGAAAATGAAAATGTACCTATACCTTAGCGTTTAATTTAACAGCCAACTCACACGTTTCTTAGAAGAATGATCTCGGAATCTTGATGATGATCGCGCGCGACAAGATTATTGAGGTTTACGAGCGAACATATCAATGGAATACTAATGGTCACTGTTACCATATGATGGCATCGTTTAATTGGGTTCGATTTGTACATCTTATTATGGCTTTGCGTATAAGTGCATTTTCACGATGGCACCGGTATCCATTAACCCTCTCTAGCCCGAATTTTTTTTCTTGCTTCTTATCGACTCGATTTTTCTGAAAGGGAGTGTTCAAGTATTACGTAAGCAGATTTAAGGGTCGGGAGGGGTTCAATAGTTTCTTACTTTTGCTGACAAGGGGATATCGTAAATCTTAGGTTGGATAAAAAAATTACAAGGAATGACAATGTTTTCGTACCAATATTTTGATTTTAATTTAATAATAATATTTTTATTATGGAATATCGAATTTCTTTTCATATTTCTTACTAGAAATTAACACCTCTACATTACCAAGTATAGAGCCTTTAAATGTACCGCAATTTTTTTCAAGGAATCCCCGAAATAATTTAGATTCTTCTAAATTTGTATATTTAATAATAAATTTAAATTAATTCGGGGTGGGAAGGTTCACGATTTTTTTTTTATTTTCGCTCGTACAGGTCTAAAATCGTAGAAATTTTGCTTACGTAATACCCGAACGCCCCTGAATGCAAATTTTCGGAGTACGATTGGAATTTAATTCTTCGATATCAAAGTGATAAGAAATAAGAATTGTACTTAGTTAAAATAGAATTCCTAGAAAATTGGTGATTTGCATAAACTGCATTTATGCTGAAGGTGCAACTTGCTTGCAGGGAATCCCCTTTCCCTTTTATTCATTTGTTATCATACACGATTACAAATGGGTTAAGATAAAATTCATTAAACATTCGTAACCCGTTGCCAAGATTGATTCCAGCTTCTATTGTACACTAACGATAGGTCAGTGTCGTATTTAAATGGCGCTAGAAAAACTTTCCGGGATCATAGACGGGCACGCATACTACGATACATTTGATCCATCGAAGGACGCTTTTATTTGATTACATTAAAATTAACAGGGAGCCCGATAAATCTTCGATACTCTCGTTACGTAAATAGAAAAATTAGCAATGCTGCCGAGCGCAGGGGGAGGGATAAAAAATAGTAACGTGACGTAAAGGAATAATTTCATGAAACCAAGCAAATGTTTGCGTGCATAACACTTTGTGTCAAGAATTTTTTGTGAACGCATGTCAAAATTCAAGGTTCGATCTTTCACCGAAGAAAAAAAGACATTGAATTTTTTTCTAGACTCGTTGAATGATACGGGAAGGTAATAAACAATCGTTGACGAAAAAGCCTTAAAATATACTTCGTCTCACGTTTCCTCCTTTTTTTCATTAACCGCGTCATGCTGCAGAAATATCAGTTCTGACGCATTTCTTCTCTCGACGTTTGCCCAAACGATAGCGAAAGTGAAAAATATTCTCCCGACGACTCGTGCATGTTTTTTTTTTTAAAATACATTATAACGAATTCAAGTTGTAGCAACCGGAAAACACGTGGCGGTCGATCTACATACACAAAAAATTTATCCGTGAGTAGCAAATTAATCGTCGCCCGCTCGTAAACTCAAAAACACATCTCGGGCCGATAAATACAACATCATCCTGGGAACAAACGCGTATGTGCTTTTTGTTTTTTTTTTTTGAACACGATGCACTTTACACGTGTTGGCCACTCTTAAATGCGCCGTGTGCAAAATTCAGTTCTTAGAAGTTATGAGAGTGAGAAAGCGAAAAGTGAAGGTAACAGATAAAATAAACGATACGAACGAAGAGAAAAAATGTTTAGAACGGAGAGGAAGAAAAAGAGGCAAAAAGGAGGAGGAACAAACGATGAGAGCTAAGGACACGTGTCCTTGACATTCGTGAGAGCAAGTTTCAAACTTCTGCTTTCCAGGTACATTTCCAGGTATCCCTGCTCCTGCATCCCAAGTTGCATGATTCTATCTTCTTCCTTTGATACCACGCGTGGTCTAGACATTTTTACCTTTATTCATAAAGCTACGGCCCGGTTAAGAAAATCGAGATCGAGTCGTGCGCATTTTCGGTTCGGGAATTCGGAAAATTGGTCCCAATATGGTCCCCCCACTGCATTTATTCATGGCTTCGAAATTCCAGTAACCGGGAGGGGGAGAAATCTGTAACGCGAGATTAAGGTGCATTCGCTGGGTATAAGGTGCACACGATAAATAGTACCGTGCGAATGCATAAATTGCGAAGCCGAGAGCGCGTGTACGAAGTACGTCCGTGTATCACGAAATATACGTTAATGGGGAGAGGCCGTAAGCCTCGTCCTTGCAAAACTAACTGTATCTCCCCACGGATGCAGAGCAGAACTCGAAGAACGATTCAACGATGAATAAATACTAACAACGACAACGATGACTTCAGAGGAACTTCCTTCAAGGAGACCACTGTGATAAAAGTGAGAGTCCTTCGGCATCATCGTGGTTCACTTGCTAACTCTTACGCTCGCTAATCTCGCCGTCTCTCTCGTAACATGTGTTTCTTTTACCACACGTGTGTTTATACCGGTACCACTAATGATACAATAAATAGACTTTAGAAGAAAAAAAAATTCGAATTCTTCCCACACCTTTTCACGTAAACACGCATAACTGATAGAAGAAATAACATTGAAGTCATCAGAAATGTATTGGAAAAATCTTATGTGTAACGCGTCGAAGATAAGAGGAATTATTTATCGTCTTGTTATTTGCATTATTTATGCTACAGGCGATTCTACGCTTCGCTATTTTTCACCAGTGACGTCATTCGAATAGTTAACGAATTTAATATTGAATTTTGACCGAAGATTGTAAATATATATATATATTTAATTCTTCAGTCTTTCGGTCCTCGAATTATTTCTTTCGATATTTGCATCTTCCGAATACTAAATTGAATTGTCATTATTATTTCGTATTTCGAAGCTTTCGAATTGGACGTATCTTAATATTTAAATTTTTATTTAATTCAAAATTTGAAATAATAATTATTCCATTTTCGGAAAAATTGAAGATACTTTTTTGAGAAATATTGAATGTTAATACACATTCGATATATTTCTCCGTAAGGGCAGAGCGATGGTCTCGAAGAGTCGTAGGAGTGCGGTAAAAAGGAAGACTCAGAAACGGACATCCCCACAGGCTGCAACCCGTATTTTTTATGTGCATGCACGTAGTAGGGTTTATATATATAGAAGCGACGGGGTTGTGTGGATCCGTTGGAGTCAAAGATCCTTCCGAGAAATCGTTATTAAACCATACGCTTGGGAGAAAAGGATCGAGAATAGATCGGAAATACTTAACATTCCGATGAAAACCATACGGCGTGTACCTATACAGGCGCTCACGCGGGTGTGCGTATTTTCCCATAGGTGTGTATGCAAACCAAAAGCCGATAGAAAGCGATTATATATCGGCATGCTATTACCCTGCCGCGACATTGCGAACCGATACTATTAATAACATATCCCACTGCTGGACATAGTAAACCGAAAGCGAGAGTAACATTGAACCTGAACTAACTTTTATACCTCCGAGATTAGAATCTCGCAGTGTATCAAAGGGCTATTCGGAACGTACTCCGTGGATATCGTAGTAGTAAATTGAGTCGAACCGGTCATTCGGAGGTAAACTGACAACAGGTATAGGGGAGTCGGTGGTATCTTCGGACACGGCGGTTTCGAGACTTCGCTAAATTGCTGCCGGGTGTGAGAAAAATGCCCAATTCGCATTTGTTCCAATTTGGAAAGTGCATATTTCTACGAACGAAATATTATAAATCAACGTGATCACGTATAAAATTTTATGTGCATACAAGCAACCCGTTTATTGTGCATTTACTCGCAGCGTTTAATAAATAAGTACGAGTGAAGCGCGATCATAAAGGCTTCACGATACCGCTGCCTGGATAATCATGGGTTGCCGCCCGAAGAAGGCACGCGCCTATCACCATGAATATTATATTTATATTCATGTACGTCTACATGACTAACCCCGTGTACGTTTCAACTTATTTCATGGTACGAAATTCTCACTGCGCGGTTTCGAACCACGCGAGTGACGGAAAATCATGGTTTTCTCGTTTCTTCCGCAAAATTAAATTAATTTAAAATTGATCCCAAAGTTCTGTTTTACATTCAGCGTTTTTATTTTTTAAATATTTCCGCGTATTCAAACTAATTCAAAATCGATCCCAAAGTTATTTTTACGCACAGAGATTTTTTTAATGGACGGAAAAAAATGGTTTCGAAGTTTTCCGTGAGTGAAAATGATACGATTGGGCAATTACCATAAAGCGAACGAGATCTCGGAGCCTCGTACGTCCTCGTAGAAGGGCACTTGCCTCTTTCAAGGTTCCATATGAGTTCTCTTTCTCGAACTGAAATCTATACACTCAAGTAGGCTTCCTTCATTGAAACCCTTCTTTCCCGACTGCTGCGGTGATCATATCGAAGTATAATTTTACTCTTTCTACGTAACAGTTCAAGAACCTGTGACACAACGTAATAAATGGTTGTTCGACACTTCAACAGACCGTAAGTCGATAGAAAGGAGACCAGAGGCGAAGGAGGCCGATTTGCGGCGTTCGAGAAATATTTCGGATTATTTTGGGACTTCCCCTTCTTCCGTTTTTTTTTTTGGGGTAACATTTAAGGAAGATATCTTGTCCAAGCTAGAAAATCCAGTAGGAATTCAATTACAATAAAGTAACTAGTTAAGATTCCTCTCGTTTTATTTTTCTCTCTCTCTCTCTACAACATTCTTAGAACCCGCGAATGACCGGCCTCGAACTCGCCTAACTCTTGCGCAATGCAACAACCATAAGTAACGTAATCGTACTCGATAACAAAATATACACCTTTTTTCCTTTTCTTCATACCTCATTAATTGAGGAAATTTTTTTTCTATCCTTTTAATGAAGTTTATCACGTGGCACGGCAACACCGCTGTGGGTCCTTGAAATGCCTCGAATTTCGTACGAGCAATTGCGCGAAAGAGGATCCAACCAGCCCGGGGTAACCAATTCCGGCGGTATCGAAGTTTAGGTATTCGCTGAAAAAGTTCGGGTATAATAATTTCGAAATTTTTGGGAAATTTCTTATCCGTGAGTTTTCTCGTATTCAGAAAGGTTGATATCGAGCAGAAAACAGTAACACGAGTCAACATGTCGCCGGACGGATCCGATAGACCTAAACATTGACTCATTCTACTGCAAAGTAGGATTTCACTAGTACCGCTACTACTATTTAGGATTCTTGTAGAAAACAGTAATCGGTAATTAGAGGAAAGTCATGCCTCAATTAAATTGACACTTTGTGGAAATCGAATTTTTTTTAAACCGTCAAATGTTCAAAAAAAGTTGAAATACTATGAAAAAGTGGACGATTAAAAAAGTATTTGAAATTACAATTTTTCGAAATTGACCAATGCCATTTTTGTGGTGTAAGAAATTTTTCTAAAGCACAATTCATTTGATCCTCCAGCATGAGTGCAATTTTCTCGAAGTCACACACTTTCCCCATTTGCTAGATTTTTTTTTTTTTGAAAATTCTCCTAGCAAATATTTTTTCCTGTTCTTTTACCCCACGGTACCGAACAGTAATAAATTCCGGATGCTGTCGGTAAATAGCCTAGAAGAAAATGTCTATCATCTTGAAACTAAGGGAAGTGTGTTATCACGGTTCCCCTTCCACTCAAAGCCAGTGGTGAATTATTTTGTATGGGTTGTTTTTCCCAACTTCATCCATGGACGATTGGGGTGTGATGAGAAGGCATTTCTGCCGGAAAAAAAAAAAATCCTTTTTTATCATACAATCGGGGTATACCGTGTTCGAGCGTTGGGATGAATTTTCGATCAGTGCCTGGACTTCGCCACGAAATATATGGAAAATATTCTGAAACTTGGAAGAACAACCATCAGCATCGGTAGTAGGATGTCTACTGAAGCAAGTTGGATATAAACATCGGGTAAAGTATACACGCGAACATTATTTTCCTTATAAGAGAAGGCGTGGTTTGATATGTCCCCACGCCGATATACGAAGGAGTGAAAGGAAAGACAACGCCCGTAATTCCTTTAAGGAGGGAAGATCTTTTTGATACCTTATATATGGTAGGGGTACGTCAAAGAGGGATATGATCCTTTTAAACGGATCACAGCTACAGGAGATCTTTAAGAGAAAGGTAGACACGCGTCAGAATGCCAGTCGCCAGATGCTCGTCGATCGTCGTCTTCCAGCGAGCAATCGTATTTGCTTGTACCGAAACTTACTGCCGAAAGGGTTAAATCACGAAATTCGATGGGATGGAGTTTCTAAAAATGAAAATCCAAAAAATTCTCAATCTCGTGATTCATGATCAGGCTTAGATTTTTGAAAGAATGGATGGAATCATTCAGAAAGTAAATCATTTTTATATTTTATAAAATATAAAACTATAAACATTTTATAAAACATAATGTACAAATTGTATAAAATATGAAAATGATCCTTTTTATATTTTTATGTTTTATAAAAGTGAAGATTGAGTCTTCCTTTAAATATTTCTGGAAGGAGAATGAGAGAATTATTTTTTTTTTCACAGTCCGAATTTTCAAAATCCCATAAATGCGAAGATTCAGGGAGAATTTGTTATCAGTTCGATTTCAAGATTCTGCAAAATATCATGGATTTCCCATAATTACGAGCATTTGGAGAAAAGACGTAAGAGAAAGGTCTCGCCTTTTTCCCCTGAATTTTTCAAAATTTATTTTCGAAGGTATCATTGTAGCACGAACCGTGTGTGTTTGTTTTATTTTTTTTTTTCGCAGCCAGATTTTTCGTAATCCCACAAATCCGAAGATTCGGGGAGAATCTGGTATCAATTCGATTTCAGGATTCTGCAAAATGTCATATTTTGATTTCCCATAATTACGAGCATTTGGAAAAAAGGTGCGAGAGAAAGGTTTCCAAGATCTCGAAAAAATCAGGATCCTCGGTAGCGTCGTGAAACTCGTCTCCTTTTTTTCCGGAATTTTTCGATATTGATTTTCAAAGGTATCATTATGGTACACACCGTGTGTGTACACATACACGTATTTACATACACGTATATGCAAGATGAAAGATCGTTAATCGCGATAGAACGAAGGAAATGAATGGAGAAATCACGAGGCCATTGACTCGAGATACTGTGGCGCCTCGTGAACATCTCGAGTGTATGTATATGTGTTAAATGTATACTACTTTGGCTCTCCTCGCCGAGAGAAGAGAGGAGCCAATGAAAAGGGACCCCTGGCTTCAAAGGAGGATGAAAGCTTTCGAAAAAAATACGCGCATACGCGTACCTGGGTTTCTGGTTTCTTGCCAACCGCTTAAACAAAAACACTCAACAAAATTCAGCAAGAAATTCAGTCTACGGTGGTCCAGTAATGGCTTTATTAGCGCAGCTTCCATTGAGATAAGCGAAATAGACCCAGGCAAGCTCGATTTTCCATTCAGAGCCACTCTGTAAAAGGAAGATTCATTCGATTTACTCTCAAAAATGAATAATTAACCAGAGCGTGCGATCGGTCGAGAAAATCGGTAGAACTTTTCGATCACGGCTGCTACTTTCAGCGTTATCTCATTTTTAACAGCCTTTACGTCGACCCAGTGCTGACCGGTATTGAAATCAACTATAAAATGCGTTTATCTCGTCTAGTTTGAAAAAGCAGCCAGGAAACTAGTTGATTCAATTAGATTTTCTTGCCGCTACGGTGCTTCAACGGTGCACCGTAGATATAACACCATAGGATTGCCAGTAATAACTACCGCAACGCGGTAAAACTGAATTTCCTGCCACGTAAAAATTGCTGGAGCATTGTATAATATGTTATAACGCGTTAACTATTGTTCCCTTCGATACGAAAGTTCCGGTGACTTGGAAAAATTGACTGTTTTCATCCGTTCTGCTCGTACACAACTGCTCGTCTCCGAAAGCAAAAAAAAAAAATCTCTGTCCCAATGCGGAACAATGTAGCAGCAGCAATAAACTTTCTTAACACGCTGCTGATAAATTACGAATTCAAAGGATATAAAAGAAATAGTCTCACTGCAAAGTTCCTTCTAAAACGAAGAAGACGTCCTCATTTCTTTCTCTTTTTTCCTTCCTTTCTCAATGTAATATACTTTTTCCTCTCTTTTTTTTTATGGAACGTGCCTAAGACATCTCCAAGGCACCAAAGATATTTTCGTTTAGTAGGTTAGTCGGCCCGCACGGGGTCAGGTTCCTTCGTTAGAGGAACCGTTACGTCCTACAACATCCGACTGTGCCCTTACATTGTAAACGCTTGTCGTAAGCCATTGTTCTTCGGGTTTCTTATGAAACCCTGTCATAATATTTTTGGCCAGAAAAAGAGGAAGGTTCCTTAACTGTAAAATTAAACACTGTAAATATGGTATTTCTACGTAGTCAAAATATGCCAAGCCCTTAAAGAAATCCTACAGCAAATTACTGAAAAAAAATTGCTGATTGTTCGCGGTAAAATCACTTTCCTGATTGGATCTCGGAATCGCTTTTTTATAATGGAAATGGAATACATCGAATAAGGGTCACCCGAAAGTTCCAAAAAGTCGACTTTTTTTTTTAGAAATAATTTCGCCTTCCTTAAAAAATGAGTAAATGACGAAGTTTTAAAAATGGGGTTGGGGAACTCATTTCCGAGGTAATTTGACGCGAAGAATCGATTACAAATCAATTGAATTGTAAGAATTTTGGAACTTCCGGCAACCAACAATAAGCAGAAGGAATTTATAGCGGCATTACAACGAAAGTAAAACCCCATAGTGACGAATATATTGTTTAAACACTGTAGGCAAATAACTCCAGGCTCATCCCACTTTCCTGCCGTCCATAGTTTTCTCACATGCTTTCCTTTGGGACACTGTTTACATAGACACTGTGAAAAAAATGTTATCATTCCCATGCTAATGCACAGGAATTAACATGTACTTAGAAATACATACGAAAGCTACGTGCCTTCTAATGATTTTTTTAGTCATCGATGGATAACGGGGATTCTCTCGAACGACACAATTTTTCCATAGACCGAATATTTTGGGGAAAGCATAATCGCGCCCTCGTAAGTAATTGCGATTTTCCCATAATTTTATGGCGACTGAAAGCTACGGTTAATGATAAGTGTAAGAGGAACTTACCGTATCCATTCATGATTCCATGAGTGAGATAAAGAGGGGCTCTTCCGCAGAACGCATCCTTCGCTAAAACTTGCTTCATTATCTTCGGGTCGGAAATTATGACCGTGTAGACGGATCCCATGTATAATCCGCAAACGCGACCGTACTCTCGAACCAAATTTGTCAAACTCTGGTGCGGCGTTTTCGGGTCGATCCAGGGCAAGTACCCCAAAATCGGTATCCCCATTGGTCCTGGTGGAAGCTTTCGTTTCCTCGAACGTTGTCTCATGGCGAGAAAGGTGAGGACGACGAAGATCAAAATCAGGATCGTATCGAACGAACACATTTTCTTAATCTGCAAGAAAAAAAGTGGTACAATGTCATCCCTTGACCATAAAAATGACCTGACGCCATAAGGAGACTTCCCGTATGGCGAAAATGGGAGTAAATGGTTAAAGTAGAAAAACGATAATTGCGTGGCTATGATTTATGCTGACATTTTGGTAATCAAAATCAAACGGATGATGAACAGGTGACCTTTTAAATTTCCTCGAAAAAATTTGGATACAAAAAGATCGGCGATCATTGACATTTAGATTTGAAAGGTGAAATACGTTGATTAATTACCGAAACCTCGACTTCCTTACGCACTGCTTATCCACCTCGCGGTGAATTAAGACTTCCTATGTAACTCCAAAGAAAAAAAAAAAAAGCGAAGGACGAAAACGAGGATAAGGTAAGAAAAATTTTCAAACTCGAGTGTCGAATTTCACCCAACGCCGTAAACGAATCTTCCAGCTACGACTGAGTGAGTAATTAATCAACGAAAGCTACAAATATGCGTATTTTCTAATACGAGTGCAGGCGGATGTAGGCCAACACGTGGTCAGGCACGTGCCTGTAAAGTTAACGTTAATGGAATTTCAAGAAAAAAAAAAAAATTACGCGAGTAAATAAACGGAAAACATGTAGACCCATGAACAAACGTTAAAAACAAATTTCGCAAAATTGAAAACGGAAGAACGCGTCTTCTCAAAATATCTGTCCTTGCCGATTTCCGTACGGGATTCAGCAATTTGTAGCAGCCGACGAAAAAGTTGCGTGGCTGGCTGCAAAAGGACTGAAGGAAAGCGATCCGCGGTATCTGCACGAATCCCTCCGAATAAACCAGCTTAATCGTATCCTTGAATCCTTCGAGTCGCTCGAAGTTTCGGTTTTACAATTTCTCACTCGAATTACAATATTTTCTTATTCGAATCTCGTCAATTAGTGTCCTAATATTTATTTAAACTTATGGTTCGCTTACCTGTAAACCAACCCGTTACGTCGCCAAGATCTCCGGCGTCTTCGACATTAGCGCCTGAAGCGGTAGATCTTTGAAACTTTCTTTACGAGATTTAATACGTTTCTGGTACGTCCTTCTGCCGTCCCGTAATTACGTTACGTTGAACTTCAAAGTTCTCGTTTCAGACTTTTTTCGGGATGCAATCGAATCCGGAGGAAATCTAAGCAGGAAGAAATATTGTATTAAAAGAAAAAAAAATTGAATGGTGTAAACTTTTGGACCAGACAAAATTAGAGACGACGTCCAAATTTTTTTAGCCGGTACAGGACACGTTTAAAAATTGAGAATTTTTTGGCGAAAATGGCTCTGGATTTCCGCAAATACTCGAATTCAACTGGGATATTTATTTTCAGCGAAAGGAAAAAACGTACCGGGTATTCGAAAATATCGCAGCTTCTCAATGTCTGAATTTCCTTACTTCCATCTTGAGTTGATGAATTTCTACGTAATTTTTATGATAAAAATAACCGGACGAGTGAAACGATGGAAGCCTCAAACGATGTTTACTCGTCAACACTATCTGCTTAAATGTAACACTGGACTCTATCTTTGCAGCCTCAACAGTTTCATTTGACTCCCAAATACGTGTAGAACGTAGTTATTCTCGGAATAGATTCTTTCCTCAGATAGGATATACAGAGTGTCTGCCGTAAAAAAAAGGACATTTTTCAATACCGCGGCTTCCCAAAAAAGTGCCGGCTTCGTAAAGACCACCCTGTGAAAGAAGGGTCATCGGATTTCTCTTGCTACGCGTCGGTATAATTTTGAAGGGAAATGAGTTCCACGTCGGAGAATACACATCAGAGCCTGGTTTTCAATTTAAAGAATATCACTTCTCAACCCGGGAATGGTGGCGTTATTTATTTATTTTTTTCTTACGTTTCTCACAAGTACACAGGTACCTACGTAAAATTGACGTGGCGGTATATCCTTCCAGTAAAAACCCGCGTGACCCCAGTGCGTATGCGGTGCACTCCTTGCACAGGCGCGTATACAAAATGTAACTACACGTTTAATGTTTCGTTTGTAATGAAATCACGGCAAGGAAAGTAAGAGTGACTTTTCGAGTTGAGATTAAAAAGGAGACACTTATGTACAAAAAGAAATGCGTGTAAGAAGGAGGTAGAAAAAAAGTCCTCTCTTCACCGACATAGCCTTCAAAGAGGAATATACCATATGATTTCTTCTATATACATATATATATATATAATAATAATCTTGGAAGCCAACGACCCATTGCCCTTATACACACCTTCCATTTCTTATGTTCGAATGCCTCTTATCTCGTGCTTACACGGCATACGACTACTCACGTGCCACTATTGGATCATTCGTCGAGGGAATTCACGTGCAGTGGTTAACGATGATATTCATTAGTTATCAATTACTTCATTGTAATTTAGATTACTTTATCGTTTTTTTTTCTCCATTATCCGCTCAGCGCGCTAGCCCGAGTTACCTCGTGAGACCTGCAGCTTTCGTTTTTTATACGTAGTGCGCGGTAGAAGAGTTCCGAAGCCGAAATGTGGTGGCAGGGGGTAAAAATTTGAGAAAAAAAAGTGATTCACCATTTTTCGTAATTTGAGATAATTACCGAATAATTAATTAAAATGTTTTGGCCAATCAGAGGTGGTGTCACGCCGCAGGGGGCACCTCCAGCAGACTAAGTATGGTCTTCGTTGCGAAGTCTCGAATTTTCACCTTCTACCCGAAACCTTTCGGCTTCGAACTCCTTTACACCCTGTATAAATGCAACCGAATATACTCGCTAAACAGTGTTGCGCTTATTCAGTCTTTTTTTGCGTAAAACGACATTTGTTATATATTTTTTTTTCAATACTCGTTAATGGTCTTTTGTATTTCAGGAAAATAAAGAATAAAAAAAATTGATGAGACCACGATCGCTTTTGGATTAAAGGGGTTAACAAGAGGAGGCATCGCTGTATTGTAGTTCAAGGAGGAAACCGATTCCTCTTTTTACAAGAGACGAAATTGATTTTGTCTTTCCAAGGAGATTGGAAATAGATGAACTTTTAATGTCTCTCGTGTTAGTTTCCTAAAAAAGGACGTTAGTATTCTGGTAACGGGTAATACGAAATCGCGTGTCTGCTTTTTTTTTCATACGGATTGCATAGACATGCATGTATTCCGTTCGAGGACACAATTGGGAAATCGCCCGTGGCGCGTTTCGATCACTTTCGAGGGGTACAAAAAAGACACAAAGCACTTCGAAAATGATGTCATCGTTGAAACAAGAAACCGATGGCGTTTCGTCGAAAATGAAACTTTCGCGTTGTCCTGGGGGAGGAAAATGGAAAAATTCGTATCCCAGTGACGACAGTGTTTTAATAATGTCGATTTTTTTAATATCTCGATGGCTTCGAATGTTTTTTTTCTTCGAACCATATTGGAAGAAAAAAAAAAGAACTACGACGAATGCATGTGTGATGCATGATGCATGTGACGCAATTGCGAGTCTCCTGATCATATCTCGTTTACCTTCGTATTCGATCGAGGGCAACGACAGTGACTGTATAAGAGATCACTAAAATCTTCCGATCGATCTAATCGACTGTTTTACTCACTCTTTTTTCTAAACGTATCTATGCTCTTTGACGAATTTCACGGCACGTATCGGTGTTCTCCGTCGAATTTCAGGGAACAGGCCTTATTGAGAAATCGGGTGTCGACGTTAAAGTCAAAATTTGGCGGTCGATCGACTTTCAGAAGATTAAACAAAAAAATTCCTTTCAATATTTTCTATTAAGTTTAAAATTGCATTCATTAGCAATTCAATTAATATTCGAATTTGGTTGATACGAAAGTCATAGAATCCTTCTAATTTTATTTCAACAAAATGATTCACTCCTAACGGTCGCTCTCGTGGTTCTCTTTTTAAAGTGCATTGTAACCGATGCAGCTGAAGTATCGTAGCGTGTAGGGTAGTAAGACTCTCTTACTTTCTCTTTCAATCTCACCGTTAGATTTCCACCCTGGAATCGTTAGAATACCGATAGAAGCGAAAGCTTGAATGCCACAAGATGTAGCTGTTCCCTTTGTTTTTTCCTGAACGTTTCTCGATATTTACAATCGAAACTTGAGAAATATATATATATTTTTTTCCATTAATTTTTCTGTAAAAATAATATTAAAAAAATAGTTTCTCACACATACAGGGTGTGCAGTGTAAAAGTTCGAAGTTGGAAGGTGATGGAAAATTTGAGAAAAAAAGTTGTGTACCATTTTTCGAAATTCGGAATAATTAGCGAGTAACTAATTATCATATTTCAGCCAATCGGAACGTCAAAGAGGCCTCGGTGGGCGTGTCAAAAAAATGTAGACTTGAAATCTCTTAGCAAAGACGACCATACTTTGACAGTTAGAGATGCCCCCCACCATGATACCACCTCTGATTGGCCAAACAATTTTAATTAATTACTCGGCAGTTATCTCGAATTACGAAAAATGGTGAGTCACTTTATTTTCTCAAATGTTTACCCCCTGCCACCACATTTCGGCTTCGGAACTCTTCTAACGCGTACCTTGTATACGCAAAAAAAAATTCTTCACTTTCAGGAGACGAACGCGAAGCCTCGAATATCTGGCTAGTACAGTAATTCTATGTTATTTCCATCCATCAATTACCTAGGCGAAGGCTTGTTTCTCTCAATGGGTGCGGAGCGGAAAAAGGGTGGGTAGGGGAAAAATGAGACGGCGAAAAAGAATCTCGAGAAATAAGATAAGGGAAGGAAGGAAGGGCGGACATTGGCTCTCGTTTTCTCAAAGCCCCTCGGGGATATTACAAGCGAATGGCCTGGTGAGAGAGAAGGAGATCGGTAGCCCCAGCTCTGGTATGCACTTCGTCGGTCTCTTGGCGGCGGAACTGTGAGTGCAATCGTACTCTCGTACCAACCAACGCCTATTGGCCGGGACGATCAACGACCGACAAAGGTCACTCGCGGCGTTAAATCTGCATTTTGCCGACGATTTCTTTCTTTCTCTCTCCCTTCAGACGGTTTCTCTTCTTTCCTCTCGAAAGCCCACCTCGTCCAGAAGCCTTCGACGTGAAAATCCTTTTCCCGCCAGTAAATTTCCTCTCGGTGTCGATCCAAAGGCACCGAAAGGCCGGCACGAAAAATCACGATACCCGTGTCCATACCGATATCTTCAAATATCGGTGTAGATATAAATTCGAACGTTCGACGACCGAGAAAATCGCAGGTATGGCGATTTTATTTTTAGAAGCGGCTTCCCCCCGAGTGTTAATTTTGTTCTTTCTGTTTCCTATACTAGATTGGAATTTAAAAAGATGACGAAAACCGCAAAAAAGAGGCTGCGCTAACGACCGCGTCTGAGTCTACGTCTAGACGTTGATTTCTTTTCTTTTTCCTGGGATGCGCTTGCAGGAAGATAATGATATAAATATCAACGAAATATGCGCGAAAAAAATGAGAAAAAGGAAATTTTTAGAAAAGGGGAAAAAAGTCGAAAGCAGAACTGCTCGAAAGTTCGTCGGTCTCTTCTAATGCGGTTGATCACCTTTCCTAAACCCGGTCATCGTACCTGCGGTGAGATGAAGCGGTAGCGAGAGAGAACGCGGGAGAGATTTTGCAAAAATAAATGAAAATAAGAGAAAATCAAAAGGAGGCGAATAAATGAAACGATTCATAGTCGTACGCGTGGAATTTAATTCAAAGAAGAAAAAATACCAAATCCTCCGACCTGGTTCCGACATTAATCCTCTGCGCACTCGAAGTACTCCTCGCAGGGACTACCGATATTTGACGTTTATAAATGATTCATAATCAAATTTTCATTTACGAAATGTTCAATTTACGATAATAATTAAATAACGTTAAAAATATCGCGCCTTTTAAGTATGCAATTTTTACCTTCGAATAAATCACACATTGCGTAGCCAGACACAGAAAAAAAAAGTTCCAGCTGCCGAACGCTTTGGGCGCGAAAAAACGTCCACGTATAAAGGGTTGATATAGTCACAGGGGTACCGAGCAACACTGAAATGCACTTTTATGTGCGAATCTAGGATTTTCTGCGCTAGGACTTCGAGTGCTCGGATCGGCGACAGGCGATCCAATTGTTATACCCAATGAGACCGGGTGAAAGTTTTACCTGGAGGAGCAACGAAGTCTCCTGGAATGAATCCCGGATGCTGTATGGAAAAATCGTAAGAAAATTCGCGATATCGATAACGCCAATGACGATAATGATGATGGAAACTTTTGGATCGAGAAGCACAAAAATAGAGTAGGGAACGAAGATAAGAAGCCGAGACCTTCCTGAAAGTTCTCGAAGGATCTACTTAAGGACACTTCTTGAAAGAACAGAAAAAGGAAAACGCCGAGGTATGGAGTGCATTACAGAAGGGTGAGTGTACGATGAGAAAGATAGCGCTTTGGTGCCACAAGGAACGAGAAGAGACAGAAGATTATACGCACGTCAAAGAGATCGTGCGCGCGCGCGTGTGTGTGTGTG
The DNA here is from genome assembly GCA_949825005.1 of Gasteruption jaculator. Taxonomy (NCBI): domain Eukaryota; kingdom Metazoa; phylum Arthropoda; class Insecta; order Hymenoptera; family Gasteruptiidae; genus Gasteruption; species Gasteruption jaculator. Next base: position 6,763,457 of record OX463773.1, on the reverse strand, counting down.
TGTGGGTGTGTGTGTAAATGGATCTACCTGCGTATAGGTACATTTCTACATGTTAGGTACTATATACTACACGCTTCTTCTCCCCGAAGAACTATAGACCGTTATTTACAACCTCCGTCTCCTTCTTCCCTTCTTCCAACACGGTTATTCCTTGCAGCAGACATCGAGCAGCCATCTAGATATCGTCCGCGAGCATTGAACGCAAGGGGAATGTACTGAAATGCGTGTATGAACATTAGCTATAGGGTACCAACAACCCTACCGGTGAATCCTACGATATTCTCAGGGCTGCAATCCCATTTTTCATCCGTGTTCATATTTTTTCGGCTTTCATAAAAAAATATCAAATCGACGCCCTTTTCCCGACCCTTCCTCACTGTGATTACGCGAATTTCCCTCCCCGGGTCTCTGATCCATTTTCGGGGAATTTTCTAGGAAAGGTACCCTGAAATTTCCTAGATATCGAAAGGACCTGTTCGAAATTTGCAATTACTTTTCGATCAAAACCCAACGATGGAATACGATAATCGTGGAGAATTGGGCAGACTAGTGACAAATTTGGAATCCAGTGGATTTTCGTAAGGAACGAACCAGAAGGAAATGAATAGATCCGTGCCTGAGAAGAACTTGGTGTAATGAAATTATTTTTATTTCAATGTAAGGACGACTACTCTTGGGTTCGATGAAACGAATTTTTCCGTAGGCCCCTACCTGAAGAAGCGGGAGGCGGTGCTTTTTGTCGAGCCTGCATTCAGAGAGAATAATGAACTCTGGGGTACGTCGATCCCCGTGGATGCTGCTGCAAGGATTCCTCTTGCAGAAACATCTTTTCTCGCGTCCTCGGCGACCTGAAAGTCAGGTCCACCAATGCGATCTCTTTCCCTCTCACTTTATTTTACATATATGTGTATATATACATACATACGCATTTTGTCTCTTGGTCTCTTTTTTCTCGTATACTTAGCTCTCTCTCTCTTTCTCTCCCTCTCTCTCTCTCACTCCCTTTCTTTCGAACTCTCGAAGAAGGTTTATTCGAGTTTTGAATTCATGTCCTCCATTCAATACGGATCCGTACAGGCTTCGATTCGCGACTAACGTACCCGCCTGCACTTTTGCAAAATTTTCCCGACTTGGCAAAGTGTCGTGTAACGAAGAGGCAGTCCTACGTATTTTCTGATTTTACTCAAACGCTAACTGTAAAATTACAGCTACGCAAGAAATGTCCCTGATACCGTGTCATTCCCGTTTTGATAAAAAAATATCGCAGAAAATCAGGCAGTGCCTTTTGTTGCAATTTCTGTTGATTTTTAGCCAAGCAAAATTAAATTCTTTTTTTTTTTTTTCAATTTTCAATTGTATGCAAAAAGAGTTCATCGAAAATGCAGATTTTTTTTATTCAAAGCAATTCCGCGCTCGCGATACGAGCTTGTCTTCGGTTTCGCGTATCGAGCCACAGGGTAAAACGTATCCCCAGACATTCTCTGCACATTTACATACGGCTTTGCTGCACTTTGCGAGTTGCAACCTGTTGATTCCAAAAAAGAGGACTCTTAGAGCCAGGTAGCAACGCTGCAAGGCTTGTAAGACGGACAATGAACGGTTAAGGGTCATTGGCTGAATCCAGTTATCAAGGTTGGGGTCCTTTATTCACTCGTCAGGAGTAGAAATGGCATATAATTTCTCTTTCCGTACTTTAATTATAAGGTTTACCCGATTCCCTGTCCAATGATCGATCCCTCTCCGATACGAATATACCTTTCACTTATTTCGATCTTTGGAATCCAAGATGGGGACGTGGAGAAATCTTTGGGAAAAAATGGACTATCGACACGAAAAGTGGAATGTCGATAACGATTTATCAACGGGTCGCGAAAATTATGGGGGATTCGATATCGTACAAGTTCGAGTCGTTCAACTCTCCAATAAATCGCGGGTTTCGATCTTTCGTTGAAAAATAAATTGAATCGAAATTATCCCACTATTTCGATAAAAAAAGAACCAATATTTCCTCCATTCTGTCTGTATATGCAAGAGTTATCATTTGATGCCACATTATTGCACCTATCTTTAGAATGATTGTTGCATGATTGCAGGTTTTTCTACTTTTCTTTTTAAGAACGACATTCTGCAATGACTTTATGCTTCGTTAATGAATCTTGGTGTGTACCCTTTAACGTTTATTTTTACGAGAGAAGAAAAGAAAGAGTAGGGGGTGCAGTAACTTTCACCCCATCTTACGATTAAGGGGCACTCCGGTAATTTTATTGCACGAACTTGAGTGAAATGTGACAAGATTAAATTATTAATAACCTCGATATACTCCATCCTTCATCCCGAGAGCCATCCGTTTCTCGCAGTGCATGTCTCACCGGAGCGATAGGCGCGTGTCCTTGCAAGGTAGAAGGAGAAGACGAGACCAGGGTTTATCGCAGTCACTGACCTGCAGCATTTTAATTACCCGATTTTTCCGGCATTTCGTGGATCGAAGTGGTGCGTTTGGTCCGGAGGGATACCCCGACGCCCCGATTAAGGTCCAAAAGTGCAACCGGGCGATGAAAATCGAAACGCGAGCGCGGAACCAAGCTCGTGAAACCTGGACCGATCGGAGCTATTTTTTTGCAGGCGTGCAGTCTCGTACCTTCGGAGCAACTCCAAAAACGCGAGAACCGCGTACATCGGAGCCGTGTGTGCATATACGAAGCACCGCAAGTCGATTCCACGACGCATAAGAAAAGCAACCCAGGCTTCTCTTGGGGATCGAGAGTAACCGGTCCAAGGAGAGCTGCGTTCTGATAACCCAGTTTCGTACTTGCTATCGGTCAGATCAGAAACTCCCCCGCCTTTATGTATACATATAAATACATGGCGTATAAATACAAGCGGAACGAATCTAAAGTTACCGAGACTCCCATGAACAAAACTAATAAGTCTTTAAGTGTAGTTATTATCTATTCGCACCATTCGTTTAATTTTCACGCTCCACGTCCGTATATGCTGGAAACGATGGAGACTCGTGTTGCTTGAAATGTTATGATTACGGTATTATAAAATTACCCGGGCTTCTCTGTTTTATTGGCGAGAAGCGATAGGAGGGGAGAGATAGGGAGATGATAAAGTTATGAATTATGGTTTATCTTCGTGTGAAGCGACATCTCCGGTTGAATGGAGTAAAATCGAGTGATTGGAACCAATCCTGAAAATATTTGCGAAATAATGCAGTTTCGGAAACGTTGCATTCTCGAGATTGCAGTTTTGTGACTGCAATTTGCCTTTAAAAAAGGCAGTTTCTAATTCCGGTGGAGTTTCTAGTTTTATTCAATTGCAGCGCAAAAACAGTTGAGTGCTCGGTTGATTGGATTGAAATCGAGTGATTCGAACCAATCCTGAAAATATTTGCGAAATAATGCAGTTTCCGAAAAGTTGTATTCTCGAGATTGCAGTTTTGTGACAGCAATCTACCTTTAAAAAAGGCAGTTTCTAATTCCGGTGGAGTCTCTAATTTTATTCAATTGCAGCGCAAAAACATTTGAGTGCTCGGTTGATTGGATTGAAATCGAGTGATTGGAACGAATCCTGAAAATATTTGCGAAATAATGCAATTTCCGAAACGTTGCATTTTCGAGATTGCAGTTTTGTGACCACAATCTGCCTTTAAAAAAGCAGTTTCTAATTCCGGTGGAGTCTCCAATTTCATTCAATTGCAGCGCAAAAACATTTGAGTGCTCCGTTGATTGGATTGAAATCGAGTGATTGGAACCAATCCTGAAAATATTTGCGAAATAATGCAGTTTTGGAAACTGCATTCTCGAGATTGCAGTTTGAGACTGCAATTTGCCTTCAAAAAAGGCAGTTTCTAATTTCGGTGAAATTTTTAATTTTATTCAATTGCAGCGCAAAAACAGTTGAGTGCTCGGTTGATTGGATTGAAATCGAGTGATTGGAACCAATCCTGAAAATATTTGCAAAATAATGCAGCTTCGAAAACTGAATTCTCGAGATTGCAGTTTGAGACTGCAATTTGCCTTCAAAAAAGGCAGTTTCTAATTCCGGTGGGGTTTCTAATTTTACTCAATTGCAGCGAAAAAACAGTTGAGTGCTCGGTTGATTGGATTGAAATCGAGTGATTGGAAACAATCCTGAAAATATTTGCGAAATAATGCAGTTTCCGAAAAGTTGCATTCTCGAGATTGCAGTTTTGAAACTACGATCCACCTTCGAAAAAGGCAGTTTCTAATTCCGGTGGAGTTTCTAATTTTATTCGATTACAGCGCTAAAATATTTGAATGGTCGTAAAGACGCGGACTTTGAAATACAACAAATTCGCTTCAAAAAGGACTTTTTAAACGGCAAGAAAATTGGGTCGCAACCATCGATCTTTCAATGTAAATGGCTAAATGGTGTTGATCCGTCATTCCCCTGCGTTAGTTCATTGCCCTCTTCTTTACTAACATACATATTTATGCCAACTTACATAGGATACACATAGCCACCCATTAACGCCCCTGTTATACTCTTGTCGCATTAAAGTTTGTGTCAAACGCAATGAGGATGGCAAGGTATTATTTATATGGCGTTCGCAGAAAATGCAGATCCTTTCTGTATCAAAAAACGAGTTCTGCCGATGAGTTTCCGGACACAGAGAGAAAAAATACCACAAACGTATGATTTTTCGTTACCGCAAAAGTAGCACCCGCGAGTAGGTACAAATTCGCGGCAACTGTATGCGAGCAGGATATTTTTCGACATTTTTTTTTCTCGCGTTACGTGGATGTTCATGTGCCGGTGTATTTAATACCCGGGTGCATAAAACGTCCTTTCATTTTCCACCAAGAATGATATTTATTTAATAACGCGTATGTAAAATCCCGAAAAGGAGTGTCTACCGCAGATAACAGGCAGCGTAAATTGCACGCTATAATAATAATTACAATAATTACGACGTTTACATTCCACGAGAAAATTAGCATGGCGAGCAAATGTCGTACGCTTACTTTTCAAAATTTCCTTGCGAAAAAAATGTGAGGGAAACATGGGATGAATTTTTGCCCGATCCGTTTTCAAAAGTTGGAGGAACGAGTCAACGCGTATGCGTCCGTTTACCTGTAACGTCATATTCGGTTGAAAGATTTCAACGTCAACAGAAGGTAAAATAAGAAGCCCGTAAAAAAAAATAGCATATTAACGAAATTAGCATAAGAGGAGAAAGTCGCGGTCGCTGTCCGTTTCGAACATATTTGTATAAGTGCCGAATCTGTGTGTCTCGTGCGTATCTTGTGAAAATACGTAAGAAAAAAAAAAAAAAAGTTGACGTTTAAAAAGAAAACAGCGAGCACGTAAAAAGCGCATGCAGTTTTTATCAAAACAGTCTTCCCCTTTAATAATATCAGATTTTTAACGCTTCCTTCTTTTCAAAAACCACTTACGCAACTTATGCAAGTCGTGGTGAGAAGAAAATTACAGGAAACGTCGTCTCTGCTTACGAAAATATTTTTTCACGTAGATGGAAAGTAGAAATTTTCCTTTTTTGAAAATCAGATCCCTTTTGAACCGTTTGAGCGTCACGGATCTCTTTTATTTCCAAACGGAAAATTGCCAAGCGGCTTGGTAGCGCCTTTTTAGCAATTTCTGGACCAATCGGGACTTGGGTAAAAGAATCGTGGTCACTCTTGAAACGCATCATTATGGATTTGACAATTCGGTCGCCTTCTGTCCAAAATTGGATTTTTCTCTCGATTTTTCAAAATGGGACAGAAGAAGCGCGATCGCGCCGATTGGCACTAAAACGGACGAATTATCGTATCTAGAAATCTACATATTAGCGAGATCCCCGTGGATCGGTCCTAACTGGGATTCGCAAGGGACTGAGTGGCTAGACTGGAACTGTAGGATCGAGATTACACCCGAAGCGTCATATATATATATTTGTAATTGGGGATACGCGATAAATGAAAAGATTTTCGATCTTTTCTCCAGGTCGTCTCTTTTTCAGTGAGTTCGGAAGGGGCAGAGGCGTATAGCTGTAGCAAGTGACACTCGTCGGTACGATCACGAGATAGAACGTTTGAGTTCGTTGCCCCGTTGAAAGAAGACCAAAGGAGTTTCTGGGTTTACTGCTCGTTACTTGTTGCCGTTCACGCAAGCACGCGACATATACGATACGTGTGCAATGTGAATATTGCATGCCCCTTACTTATACGTACGCTGCATTTATGTACTTTTAACTCATTTATAAACAAACATCGGCACTTCAAATACGTACACGTTATTCCACCTTTCATCGTGTAGGTGAAGACTTCTCTCATATGGAAAGTACGTACGCGTATGTGCATGCGTTTACATGCGAAACTATATTTCGGTAAATAGCGAATCGGGCAAAAGGAGCGACCGTCGAGATCCGATAGCGTGAAAATGCAAAATCCTGGCGCATGCAAATATCGAAGGGAATTGCATCTCCAAACCACCCCCGTGTCACCGGACCTTTGCACCGCAGGGATTTCGCGAAATTTTGAGTCTTGGATGTTTCGAGCTCGGCATTCTGCCACGATCTTCGGATCAACGCTCTCGTTTCGCCCATTTCTTCGCTAAAGAAAATATATATCGATCAATTCCAACTATCGCCGTGGTTAAATATGGCCTCGACGATACATTTCTAGCGATTGTGACTATATTTATCGTTGCTCCAACTATTTTCATGATTGCGTCAATTGGAAAATTAATAATAAGTGCCTTCATTATTTTCGGTGCGACCATTTTCGACCTATTTCCACGCAGGACCATCGAAGAGAATGAAAGACGTCAAATGGCCGGGAGGCTGATTTTGCGGATTTATAATCGAAGCCTAGATGAAGAAACTGATTGCGTTGAAATTCACAAACGTATGTATATGTATACACATACGCATAAATTGACGTCATACGAAATAAGAATAAAGTCTCGGGTTTGTAACCGAGTGTAGAGATATATATGAAAGGTAGGTTCTACTGTTATAAACCGTACCGTTTAAGCATACTACAGTACGGCCGGGATCGTTTCTTCGTATGTACGCATAGTAAAAAAAGAAACGGACCCGGTCCTACCCCACCAAACTACTAATTTAGACTTTAGCTGTTCGCCACGCAGGTGGAAACGTATGCGTATGCCGCATACGCGCGTGTACGATGTAGGTGTGCAGGTAATATACGCGCCTCGATATTTTTATGAAATTTATAAATGAAAAGTTAAACATCGAGTATTGCATTCACGTGCAGTGTATCCCTGAGACATTTAAAATATAAATGAGTGTACATACGTTTACTCATATACGAATATATACGTATAAATGCACTTGCGTATATGTAAACACAAGCTCGAGCATAAAATGATCACGCCTTCTTCGACCACGTTTTATTTGTAAACCCTCTGGTCGTTGACCCATACGTGAGAATTTACACCGTTGGAATTATAAAATCAACGTGTTTTCATTACGCCACTTCTTAGACATCACCGATATTTTATATAATTTTCTTCTTTGTGTATCCAATTTTCAAAAGTCAGCCCGTGCGTTCGAGAGAGACCGCACCGGGACGAGTCACGAATTTCCGGCCTCATTTAGCTGGATCCGATCCAATTAAACGAGGGAGAAATAATGGAAGAGCAGCTTACCTTAGAAAGGTCCGAAGGTTCCCTCAAGAAAGGATCGGATCCAAGCTTCTTTTCGGAGCCAAGAGATCCCGAAAAGAAGAAGAATGTCCAAATGTACCGCTGGCGCGGAAGAAAGTTTCCTCTACCTTCAAGGCGAATTAAGAGAACCTACCGATCGGTGAAATCGACCGTGAAGAGAGAACACAAGAGAAGAGAGGAGAGACCGGCATTCAGCGATCCTCATATCGCGATATGTTTTGTCCATATGCTCTTTTTTCAGCGTTTGAGTGTCAAGCGGCGCGATCGCTTTTTTTTTAACCCTGGTTGGTCCAAAACCTGCTAGAAACAAAAATTGCAAAAATTGGGAATTTGTTCAAAACTTGAGGGAAAACTTCGGATTTTCAGCAGTTTGAGTGCCACGTCTTAGGTGTTTCCAAATCGAAAATTGCCAAGCGGCGCGGGAACGCTTTTTTTGTTCCATGTCCAAAAATGCCAGAATTTTTGGAACTCGAAATTGAAAATGCCCCGCCGCGCCGTGGCACTCGAATGGTTAAAAAATCGAAGTATCGATTTTGCTCTTTCGTTATTATCCATTATTCTCCAATTTTTGCGATCGTCCCTAGCAGCTTTTGGACCAACCAGGACTTGGGTAAAAAAAAAGAGAATCGCGATAATTCTTGGAATGCATGATTACGAATTTGACAATTCGGTCAGCTTCTGTCGAAAATTCGATTTTTCTCCCGATTCCCTCTGAATACGGGGTGAAGAACAACTTCTAAATTTGCTCTACGTGTATATTCGAGAGGACAGAGTTTGGTGTGGTTGCTGTGGGTCACCGGGGGTCGACGTACTCGAAAGTCGAAGCTTTCCCGGACTCATCGGCATGCGGGACTCGCGATATTGTCTATTAACGAAATTTCTAATGCGAATTTATGATAATGAAGCCATATAGTATACGCTTATATTTCGAAGCATAGCCCATTTTGCCTCGCGGCTAAATTTCGTAGAGGTTCTCTATCGTTGGCTTCCTCCAGAAAAAAATGCAAAAAAAGAAAAAAAAATACGTTAGGCAACGGACTCCTTTCCGGAGGAACAATAAAATACAGCGATAATGGTATCGTAAATTATCGGGCTGTGCAATTTCCAGCGAAGTAATTTCGGCTCCCGAAAAATCACGAAACCAACCACCGGTTGAGTTCCCCGATTTCCTAAAAAAAATTCGAATCCGAAAAAAAGAAATTGGTGCTAATTAACGACAATCACATACGGTTCCGGTCTTTCTCAAATTTCGTCTCCCATCCCTCTCGCAATGAACCGTACGACACGAATGAGAGGTACCCGCGAACAATGGTTGGTCCGTCGCAAGAAAAAACTTACGATCGAATTGTACGTGTGCGTCGATGTCGAAGTTAAGTCGAGTTGCGGTACAGTTTGAAACGCTCTCATTTCGAGCAAGAAACCCAAGGAATATGAATAAGAAGAGGAGAAGTAGGAGTAGAAGCAGAAGCACAAGAAGAAGAAACTTCTTCAGTGGGGCCCGGGAGGACACTTTCACTCTCACAGGTGTATGAACTCGAGTTATACGCTCGGTTCCCTCGAGAGGGACTTTAATGCCTGGGAGAAGATCAGTGATCGAGCCATTCCACAAAGCATATGGTATAGAAGAGAAGAGAAGAGAAGAGGCCCGCTAGATAACGGCTCGTCGTTGTCGTCTTCCTTCGACCATCGATGTACGAGATGGTGTTTTTTTTATAATGAACTTCTCTTACTTTTTCTCTCTTCGTTCCTTTTTTTTTTCCTCTTAAGCTCATCTTATTCTCTTCATGCCTCACCTTTGATCGACTTATGATTCTGATTATACCGTTTCTATTTCACCGTCTCTCGGAAAGGACAGAAAAGGAATTATGTTAATCGCTTCTTTTTTATATAATCCCACGATTTCTTGGAAACTCGGCCTTTTTTCTTCAAACATATTTATATTATCATCCGTTGTTTCCCTTTCCCTTTCTATTTCACTTTCATCCGTACCCTGGAAGTGTCTCAAAGTTTCTACACATGTACGTCCCCGAGGGGTTCCCCGTTCCTGGAAAATGCAGACGAGGAAGTCCCAAGTTTTCGGCGTTTTTATCATTGCCGTTACCGAACCGAATTTATGTACCGAGAAAATTATATACGCGGTACTTTCGTTGCAATTAACGACTCGAGTGCCGCGCTTCCAGCGACCGGAGAATTTTTTTTTTTCTTCATGGAAAATGGATTTGGCGTAAAAAAATGATTTCTCCCCCTTGTTATCAGAATAATTTTGCGAGAAAAGAATAATAATCAAGCCTCTCACGGACTGGAGGTACGGCAGTGTTGCATCTGACACCGAATTTTTTTTACACGCATTATCGTTATTCATTAAATAACGATTCCAATTCAGGTTTTACAGGTTCTTCCAAAATAAACCAAAGGGGTCTGGTACCGCTGGCTTCGTTATATACGTCTTATAAATGATAGGCTTCGGTACGGTTTCCCATACTGACGTATCTCCCTGGCGAGAATTTTTCGGGAATGCCTTAATCGTATCAAAAAAATCAGCGATAATGGATGTTTCAAAAGTGCGCCCCTCAAGCCCATTTTTTAAACTTCGATTTTCACTCACAATCAGTTTCTCTTGGAACGATACTGTTTTAATGAGATCCCAATGGAAGTAGAAGAAAAAAAAAAGTTTTTTACGGAAAATCGCATTTTGGATAGGGATCTCTCGAAAATTCCCAAAAATGTATTCGAAAAATCGAATTTCGTGGGTATACTTTTTTGGCCCGCTCCAAAAACGTGGGTAATAATTTGAATTCCGAAAATGGGCTCGGGGAACGTATTTCCAGGGACAATTTTACGTAGACTCGATTGCGAAGGTCCGTTTTGACGGAATTCTATAATTTAAAGCGCTACGAATTTGATAGACCGTTCGTGTCAAGTATACGTGCACGGTCGTCTCTCATACAGGTATGTGTACTCGGCAAGAGCGCAAAGTATAGTGACTTGAATTCTACCTTTGAAAGAAAAGAAAGGCAATGGAAGTATCATTAGAGAGGGTGAGAGAGAAAGATAAGAAATAATGTTGGAGGAGGTACAGGAGAAATACAAGAAAAGAGAAGGTCGATGAACCGCATATATACATATATATACATGTATGCCGTGTTTAACTTACTACATTGAAAAAAAGGATTTTGGTATTCGTCGAATGCTGATACTACCGACAGCCTTTGGGCCTCTTGGTCCAAAGTGGTTCCAGTGGGTCAGTGGTTCACGAGAGCCTTCATGACGCATCTTCATGTACATACCTACCAACCGTGGTTTCTTGAACCAAGCTTTGTGTTTTTTTTTCTCTCTTGGTTTCTTTCCTCCTAGCATTTTTCCTTGCAATTGCAAACGCGGTGTTTTCTGGGTGAATTTCTACATAAGGGCGTATTTCCAAGAAAATGTCAATACCGGGGTCAATTTATAGGTATTTCCCTTTTGTTGCAAGGATTGTGAGAATTCGCTAGTAAATTATGGGACCACAAAATCCAATTAAGCCAAGGAATAAGGACGTTACCAATGAAATCGAAACCAATGCATAGAGTAACACAAACCCTCGGGACAATAACAAAAGAAATTCCTAAATATCCACAACATGCGGATACTCATAATTATGTAGAATGTATAAAATTAGGAGACAACCGGGTCTCACCTTTCTCCGATTGACGAAAAACATAAAAATGTTGATAATAATAATAATAATAATAATAATAATGACCATCGACGTATGCTCTTATTCTTACAGATGCAGAACCTGAATAAAGAGGCTAACTGTTACATCGCTAAAAATATCCTGCGTCACAGCTTTACACCTTCTCTTATCGTTAACTTTTTCTACACCTCGTCTACCTACTGTACAAGAATGCATACATGTATATAAAATATCAATATATTATTCCTGTATCTCAAGTATATCCATATACTTCATAATTCATCCCATTCACCTCCAACACCATCGCAATCTTCCGTAGGATCGTGGCATGTGTATTTCCCGTGTACGTGTGCATCGCCATCGAGAAACTGGAGGAAGAAATACCCAAAGTTTTTTTATTTTTAATTTTTCTTTGCTAGCGAATAATCCAATTTCCCGTGGAAATCGACACAATTTTTTGGGGTGATGACGAAAAAAAAATTAAAATTTTTCTCGGACTGAGAAAAACATAAAAAAGGACATTTTTCGAGATAAATTTTGCACTCAAGAAAGATACGATAAATGCACGTTTCATAATTTCCAGTTAATTAATGGTTGATTGTAGTACAGTTAGATAAGGCCTTCAGTAACAAACGAACCGTCATTGCCGTCCTTTCCTCGACTGCTGAAATCCATCACTCTCTTCGGACATTTCGACACTCGATTTCAATCCGACGAGTATTTAATATCCGGTTTCATTAACGATTTAATTGATAATTTTCTATGATGTCGGATAAATGCATCGAACGTTGCATTTATTATACGAATTCTTCCGACAAAGGGGAGCTTTAATGGAATTCGCAAATTTGCACGCAGCAAAGGAAGTGCAATTTATGTAAAAATGATTTACGGTAAAGCAATCATCGAATTTCACTTATTCCCTTTCTTTCGAAAGTTTCATGAAGAATTGCGCGAATGCGTTTATACGCGCGTTCTTTAACATTGTAAAATATTTCTATACTCTCGAAAAAAAAAAAAAAAATTGTTCTGGACTTTAACTGCGTTAGGCTGATTGAAAAAAAATAAATAAAATTGATTCAAAAGCAACAACGATGCGTCAAGATTTGTTTAGAGAATTTTTCATTGCTTTGGTGACAAAAGAAAGGTAACATAATCGAGTCGCTAATTTTGAAAGCGACTTAAGTCCATTCGTGAGTTAATTTTTTTCTTATTAACACGTTCCGTGTCACGGCAATTTTTGAAGATTTTCAATTCAGGTCGTGTGGGACGTATACGACCCACACTCTAAAGATTCAAAAAAGTTCTGGCCTGAACGGAAAGTGCAGCGGGGGTCGTATACGACCCACGCGGCACGGAACGTGTTAACCCATGTGCCACTTGACGTTAGCCGTCTTAAATAACATTTTGCGAAGTTTAAAGGAAAATGGACTTAGGCCACTCTCGAAATAATAGACTCAATTATCACGGGTCGGTCGCAGCCCTTATCAGCCCGTATCGGAGTCCAAATTCGGGCGTTCCTCCTCCGTCTCTCGTCGTTCGACGCGACAAATCCTCCGACAGGACTTCTCCCGGTTCTTTTGACTCGTTTCATCTCCTTCGTATACTTTTTTTCATACAGACCACGATCATCCCGGGCGTAAAACCTGTCTCTCGGCGTCGCCGCGAATGTATCTAACTGTTCGTTAGATACACTCGTAAATACAATGATCATCATCTTCGTCGTGTTCTCATAGCAAACGTGGAAGAAATTATATTCTCGCTTGCGGTTCCAACAAGAAGAAGTCCGGTTAGAATTTAGGCTACGAGGGAACTCCTACCGAATCTGGAACGCAGGCGGTCGTTGGCCTTACGTTCAATTCCTTCCTTAAAACATTTTTTTTTAGGCACTTTTTTTTTTGTACACTGTCTAATGTCGGGTGCTGAAGAAATATGACAAAGTACTTCTTCGAGATGAATTTTAATGAATTTTTTATCGTTCGATTTCTTCTCTTCAATTTGGGCACATGCGCTAAAATACGATGCATTCCTGCACTCTCAACTACTTCCTCTCCTTTCTTTTTTAAGATATTTAACATAAGTATACAAGATTTACGGTGTATATCGAAAAGAGCCAATGAACTCTTTTGCTCTGATTTTTTTTTCCTTTCTATCGAGTTCAATCCATTGTCAGCAATTTCACGGCATCTTTTTTAATCGGTACCCACTGAGATGAGAGAAAAGGTGACGCCATGACATTTAATTGTATATATGTGTGTGTGTGTGTGGATCTTTTTTTAACTTTCCGATTCAAAAATTAGCATAAGTTTTTTTTTTTTTTCATAAAAGCTAAATTTATCGAAACCTTCCTTACAATGAAGGAAATTAATTTCAACTTGCTGAAAAAATTGCAAAACTCATCGATGCCCATGTTCACTAGTTCTGGTAAGTGAAGAATGTAATTACAAAGTCCACGACAGTTTTTAAAGCGATATCGGGAAAGAGTAGAGCGTCTTTAATATAATATATAACAGTTAAGTATCAAAAAAGTAAGCAGGAATGATAAAATTAATTAGTATATATCGCATTGACATGAAAAAAAAAAAGAGAAAAAAGAGAACGTAGCTAAATTGAAAGACTCCGAATGAATTTAAAAAAAAAAGAGAAAGAAAGAAAGAAAGAAAGAAAGAAAGATGTTTGTAACGATTGGAAGAGATAATGTACACTACATTACGCGCCCATCAGCTACCGAATCATTTCGACCCACATGCGAGAGGATCCTTAATCTTCCGCCTCGAGCGAATATCCAGATACCTATGAAGAATTCATCTTCCTCTCTCTCCTTTTTAATTATTTTTCAGCAAGGTGATAAATCGATTTTTCAATTAATTCTATGGGCATTAAAAACTTATTCGAGAAATTGCTCCCGCGGTGTAATCGCTTTGGCAATCGTTCCTACGAGAAACATTAGAAAACTGTTCGTTTTCTAGACGGAAAAAAGATCAAAATTATCAAGGGCTGCCGTAAACGTGTGATAATTATTTTATTCCGCGGTAGCAATCGCAATTAATCCCATGAAAATTGAAAACTGCTATTTTCTACACAGAGAAAAAAAATATTATTAATTGATACTATAAAAAATGTTATTGAAAATTCCTTAAACAAGTCTATCGAATACTTGACGCGTCGTTTTTGCTGTTGAATCGAATTTACATTTGTCAATCGGGCTAACGTAGTTGAAATCCAGAGTATTTTTTTTTTAATTTAGAGAAATTTCAGGGCCAATACTGAAATCCAAGAAGAAATTACCAATGAAATATAGTAGTGACGTTGCCCCCTTTTTTCAAGAGATAAGAAATTAAAATGTAAATATTAGTTAAAAAAAAAGATATATTATCTTTTCAACTAGAAAAACCTAAAATGCAAGAGTTCGAGGTAAGCTTGAACAACTTCGATCTTCTTTAAATATACCACTGCGTAATAAAATGTCATATCTTTGCAGTCCACTTGATTGCACGTCACAGATTAGACTGAAAATTCAGTATCACGATCTTACATTGGATAAAAATCTATCAAATGATATTTACACTTTGAACGGTACGATATGCTCATTGTTAGAGTTTACTCAAGACCTACCTACTGTCTATGATGTACGTTCCCAATTTTGATAAATCATCGCACAGAAATTATTGTGCGAAATAAAATTTGTCGTGTATTTCAATGCAGACTACGAACGTTCACGTAAATTTTTCTTGCGAGTTTAAATTATACTGGATGGTAATGACTAATTTTTGAGTAATGATTCTAAACTTACTTTGCCTATTTCCGATTTATGGATTCTAAGTACATATATCTATATTGTATCGGATCGCTCTTCACTTTATAGCCTTAATAGATAAAATTGATAAGTTTCAGGTAATATGAAAAAACCCGGTGATGCAAGTCACTCGTTAAAAATCGTAACACGTTCACAGCTTTTGCTGATAACTGAGGGAAACAAGTAAGTATGGCAAGTAGCCACAGGAAATTACGAATCCTTGAAATTTAGTATTCTGTTAAAGTTCTTCATTTATCTATGAGCCAAAACTAGATGGCATGTCTATTTGTTGACCTGAAAATCGAAAGATATTATTCAAATCGTGATTATAAGCAATAAATAATTTAAACGGCAAAATGACAAATCGTAGCAGTAGTAGTAGTAGCAATAATAATAATAATAATAATAATAATAATAATAATAATAATAATAACAATAACAATAACAATAATAATAATAATAATAATAATGCTATGTCGTTATTCAATATTAATTTGATTCTAGAAAAATCCACACCGGAGGAAAATTAATTTCGCCTGAATGAGGGAAGGCAAAAAACAAGCAACCTTACTTATATTACAAGAATAAAAAGTACAATGTGAAAAAAAAGTATTGTAAAAACAGAATCGAGAAATATCCTAGGAAAAAATGCAAGCCGAGGGTAGAAACGCCTGAGGGACCGCAACCTTCACCCCTCGGTGCTTCTCTCTACACTTCGTACGTAGGTAATCGTGAATCCTGACCTGGATAAATATGTTTTTTTTTTTTTGAGTCACCGGACCTGCAATATTTTATGCAGTGGAAATTTTATAAAATCAACTACTAACAAAAAAAATTACGGGTATCTCAATCCACGCCATCACTTAAATATAAACAATGATTTGAGCAATTTTTAATGGATATGAATTCCCCGCGTTATCTCGTAAATTACTATAATACAATAAATAAACCAGCCGTTAATCGACTGGTCTTTGTTGTAATTTCGATTTCTTATCATTCGACTCGAGTATCTGGGATTTTTTTGCATATCTCCCTACCGTGAAGACTGATAAGTTCAAAAAAATGAAGAACCTACTTTGTATAACAGAGCAGGTCTATATAAAGCAAAGTACTTATTGAATTTTCAATCAGTGTATTTGGACACTTGTCTACTATTGTTTGCACCACGCGTTTCATTTTCCTTTACGATTTTCCATCGGTACCTAGCGTACGTTTTGGTACCGATAATAAAGTGTTTCCAATTAAAAACATTTTTTTTGTGATTTTGGAATTAATAAAACAGCAGGGTCAAAAATTAGTATGATTACGCTTTTTAAAACTTTACTAATCTCATCGACTTTGATCGCGACGATTGTCGCGAATCCTGTCAAGAGTGATCGTAGGATTCATGGAAAACCGATTCCACCTGATCCGGTACTTAAAGGGGCCTTTGATAAGGATTATAATCAACGTGAAGTCGGTAATACCACAAATCTTACATATCTTCGTTATAAATAATAGAGAAACGACAAATTGTTCTTATTGATTCGATAAAACCCTTAAATTGTGTCGCAGCGAATCGCGTTGAATCATGGAAACCGGAGGATGGAGAAAATGTTTGGGAACTTAGTGGATTACTTGAGGGAGATATTATGATTTATTCCGATGATGATAAAATCAAAAACGGATTATTGTCCGAAAAGAAACGGTGGAAGGACGCTATTGTACCCTATTACATCAAAGAGGATGGATTTGGTACGTTTGAATATAGACATTTTTCAAAGACAAATTTTCATACCGATTTTCAGAAATAGGAACCGTGTTTCAAATGCTGAAATTCTTCGTATTTCAGGCGAAGACGATATCCAAGCAATTAAGGACGCCTTGAAGGAGTACCACGAGAGAACGTGTATCCGCTTCCGGCCTTACAAAGAAGGAGACGAGGATTATGTGATTGTACAAGCGACACCCTCGGGATGTTGGTCTTCCGTTGGAAGAACTGGTAAAGGACAGATCCTCAATTTGCAAAATCCTGGTTGTGTGAGACACGGCACCATCGTCCACGAATTTCTTCATGCCTTGGGATTCTATCACCAGCAAAGTGCTCACAATCGGGACGAGTACGTTACTATCCACTGGGATAACATCCAAGAAGGTGAGTAGGGATCTTCAAATTCCCCTCATTTATTTTACACACCCTCGGTGTTGCGAAATTGCAACATCTCGACATTGTGTTAACTACCAGTTAATTTTTTGTGTTACGTAACGCGAAAAAAATGCTATTTTTCAGGCAAGGAACACAATTTCAACAAATACGAGGCCAATATAATCACTGATTATGGCATCCCGTATGATTACAACAGCGTGATGCATTACAGTGCAAAGGCTTTCTCGAAAAACGGAGAACCGACCATTACCAAAAAGGTACAGCTCTTCACTTCCAAGATACGCTTCGCAGTGCCAAAGAACTGGAATTCTCACATAGCAATTTTCTTTGTAATTGCAGAAAGATTTTGGTGGAACAATTGGTCAACGCGTTGGAATGAGCGAAAGCGACGTCGCAAAGTTGGAAGCAATGTACAAAGAAATCTGCAAAAACCGCGATGCCAACCTCGAGGAGTCCGACGAAGATTCTGACTGGTCCCTGGATTGACAATTACCAATTATTTTGTACGATTGAAACGTCAGTTCAATAGAATATCCCCCGGCATATTGAAGTTTTTCTTTATAACTGGAACAAAGAAATCATTTTAGTCATCTACCTTTTATTAAATTCGAAACGTACAAAAATATCAACGTCTATCGGATTTCAAAATGATCACTGCTTCTATCTTATAATATAAGCTTATATTACACGATTAGTAAACATCTCGAACACTTCAGCGTAATCCAGTTTTCAGTCTAAGGTCATTTCCAAATCGATCCAGCTACCCCATTGAATTCTTTTGCCGATAATGAGCCGAGCTGTTTCAATTCATTCACGGCTTCCTCGGCAGCCTATTGAATAAATAATAAATGTTGTTAAGATAATTAAGAATTTATTTGGGCTGTTTCCTTTGGCCGTAGTATTTTAATTAAAATTTTCGAATATTTAATTTTTTATCCAACTTGAAGAAAATATTTTTAGTTGCAGTGTAAATAAGGAGAGAGAGAAAGACTCCTCTTTGCTTTAAAAAATTGTTTAGTCTTTAAGCTATTAAAACTTGCAATTAAAAATGCGGTTGAATTTAAATTAAGTTTCCAATCTACATTTTCGTCCCCTTTTTCCGTTTCTTTACGCTATAATGTTGTTTACCTTCTTTACAAACTTATTTACCCAAACTTGGATAAAAAGCTAAATATTTCCAAATGATATTATTAACAATTTTTCAGAAAGTGGCAACATTTCCAAGTTCATGCGTTTTTCTATCAATAAACGGATAAAATTACTTACGACTCGAACACTTTCATCCTCATCCTCGATTAAATTTTCCAATAAATTTCTTAAATCTTTTCCCCAAACTTGTTGCAGCGCTCTACAGCTAAATCTTCCAAGCAACCGAATAAGTGTGCATGATCTTGATCGTAAGACACTGTGCCGATGAGTTAATAAATTGCTTAATTGCTCCACAGCTTCTTCTGTTGACAAAAAGATACAGCAATATTTTCAGAAATTGTTTTCAGCTCTAAGCGATCTAAAAAGAACTTGTAAAAGAAAAGCCTTCGACTTGTTATGTCTCGTGTAAAGTTTAGTTAACACTCCTCCTTTGCACTTAAAAGTGAATTTCTGGATACAAAAGAAGAAGAAGAACGTTAGCTTAAAACAATAGAATTTTTCAGAGGGGCGAACAAAATAGCCTAAAGGAAGAAACGTTGGTATATCCAAGGTTGGTATATCCAAGGTGTTTTTTCAATTTTTTAACTACAAGTTGTACTTTGCATGAATTTACATTCGCAAGTTTGGGCTGCTTTTACAGGAAAATATAATTGTCGAAGTTTCAGCGTTTTTTGATCTCACCATTCGTTTTCGTTCGCAAAACGACTCTTTCAACCAACTCGGCGTTTTCCGGTTGCGAGCGCAGAACATTGTTGAGTATAGCGACCAGATCACTAACGATCCTAACTTTCCGTTTATCCAAATGCAAAAACTGTTGCAACAAATCAAAGGCATCGACAACGTAAACAGCGTCACAAAATTGCGTTAGAAATTGCTCTTTTACATAAACCAATCTACACAAAACCAATATAGAGCATTCCAAAGTCTGTAATTCATCAGCGGATAACATGGATGACGATCTGGTCTTATTATTTTTTAAATTACTATTATCCAGACTATTCTCGGACATCAGTAACTTCATGGCGTACACTAAATTTGGCACGACTCGAACATCGATGTAAATTTTTTCAATTTTTTCCATGTTCTCCTTCGACAGTTTTACGACAAATGGTAACGACAGCAAACATGACACAAATTCGATAACGCGAGAACTGGCACTTGGATTTTTCAAAGGGGACACGAACACCGAAACACATTTCTCTTGTAAAATGGAATCGATCTCCCCATCCATAATTTCTTCCATCGATCTTTGCAAGAAAGCTACCCATTCTTCATTTTCAATCGGTCTTTCGATGGCTTTTAAGTCCCAATCTGGCAATCGAACCTTTTCGATCTTACCAAACTCGCGTTCGTAGTCGATACTCAATTGACTCTTTTGACTATCGCCAGCACCTTTTATCAAAGCGTTATCAATTTTCGATGCTTCCGACGTCAACTTTTGAATATCTCCATGCGCATTTTTATTATGATCTTGCAAATGTTCGTTATTAAATTTCGAGAGAATCTGTAGTGTGTTCGGACAATCGCTTTGACAAATCGCATGATCGGCAGCCAATAAATCACTTCTAAGGGATGCTCGTAAACTTAAATTTCCTAATAACACATCGACACTTGCGCTTGATTCAGTTCCGCTTGGTTCGCTGTGTCTCAAATTGGAATACTGATTTGTTGCATACTGGTGATAATAATTTGGACTAATTGGATACTTTGGTTGAGACATACAAGTTCTTTGCCTCTGTTCTCGCAATTTCCGTTCTTGTTCCTGAATTTTCCTCACTGCTTTTTCCAAAACTCTGAAACAAACATTTATGAGGTGCAGTTCCAATTCCTTTCCGAAATACATCGACTTACATCCGCTTTCTGAAACTTACTTCGAGTGAGCGGTGGAACGGGTTGCTAAACTTTGAAATTGCTGCTGCTTCGCTTTCGCTTGGCTAGCGGATAATGGAGTTGTCAATGGGGTAGGCACGGCTCCTCCGACGATAATTATTCTATCCTTTACAAAAGGGTGATCCAATAAATCCGGCCACGTTAATCTTTGCAATGGATCTTTTTGTAACAAACCCTGTAAGAAATTGGCAGATTAGAAAATTCGAATTTATTAAAAGACCTCCGTGACATAAAAAATAATTCGTACCTGCAAAAAACTTTTACAGTTATCGGAAATATAATCTGGCCATTTTACATCTTCGAACCGTATTAGTTTGACCAAATGTAAAATAGAAGTGGTTTGAAAAGGGGGAGCGCCAACCACTAGTTCATAAACGATACATCCCAGGGACCTAAAATCGTTTAGAAAATTCTATAAGCGATTTTTGAAAAAGATGTTTAAATTCAATGAATGCATAGATAATTTGAAAAATTACCACAAGTCAGCATTATGATCGTAAGGACACTCTTCTATCAATTCCGGAGCCATATATAAAGGAGTGCCTTTGATCGACGTCAGAACATGGGTACCCGTGCTCATACTTCGTGCAAACCCAAAGTCACATAATTTGGCAACCCCATTAACTTCGAGGAGTACATTTTGTGGCTTCAAGTCCCTGTAAACAAATGCAGTTCCGATTTCAATTTCAACAACTCCTAGGAAATTTTTATTGCAAAATGAGTAAAATACCTGTGAAGAACTCTGTTCGAATGTAAGTAATAGAGAGCGGATACGAGATCGCAAGCTATAACTTGGGCTCGTTCTTCGGATAGTCGACCCGCTTTACCTAATATTTCATACAATTCTTTGTCAGCATATTCAGTGACGACAACAATCTGTTATGAAAAGTATTAAAATAAAAATATAACTCTATACGCATAGATTATCTTGTAATTAACTTGTTCAATTACCTCGTTTTCAGTTTCAAAAGAATCCAACATCTGAATGATATTCGGGTGATGTAAATGCCTTTGAATTTCACATTCTTGGCGTAAGCTTTTGAGTTCCTTCAGCGACCTGCCTCTCTGGATACAAAATTAAAGGAAAATTTATTGAAAAACTGCCAAAAGGTACCTACTAGAAGGTAATTCTATTTACCTCTGCAGGATTACAATGATGTAATTTTTCTGGTTCAATAATTCAATAAATAATTAAATAAATACAAATAAAAAATATGTAATTCAATAAATAGTTATTACATATAGGTATATCTATGTAATATTTTTTCCTGGAATAAATAAATAAATAAATAAGTAACCTTTCTGATAATTTTGAAAGCCACTGTTTCTCCATTGGCACGAATTTTAGCTTTGTAAACTTGGCCAAAAGAACCCTCGCCAACCTGCCCTAGGACCTCATACTTTTCCATGTTTGCCTATTTAATTATTATTCACAAAACTTAGTTACAGGTACAGTTAATGAGGATCATCAAAAAAATCATACTTTTATTGATACATGATTTTTTGAGTGACAAAACATTGTAATTCATCATTATTTTTCTACTTTGACGTAATATAAAAAACAATTTAATGGGAAAACAAAGAAAGCAGAAAATAAATATAGGTTATGTTCTCCTGGTGACATCATTTTTTTGTTTATTTACTTCGAACTTTTGTATCTACTGAGCAAATAAGTGGCAGTAGTAGTACCAGATATTTTCACTAGAGGGACGGGAAATAAAAAACTGCGAAAGTCCGTCACTTTGAATCGACAGTATCTCAAGAAATCGTTTCTCCATAATTTTTTGATTTTCAAATATATTGATTAAAAACATATAAACCTTATGTGCAACAATAATCAACAAAAAATGATTTCAAAAGACTGAATTCTCTTAGGATTTTTTTTATTAGGTATATTTTTTATTAGAAGTATAAGAAGCAACACAAACACATTCACACGTATTCTCTTAGGATACAGAAGTTCATCGGTCGCGCCATCTGTGTCTCTCGCAATGTGACACTTGGTGTCATCTGCCAGAGAAAATGCAAAAAATTTGTGTTTTCAAATAACGAATTTTGTTTTTCTACGAGAAAGACAGAAACAACTAGGTTTAGAGACGGTACAAGATAATATTAGGAAACCAATGATCAGCAATTAGTTGAACATTTCGGATTTCTCGAGTTCGAGGTAAATATAATTCTTGTTTTTCGTGAAACATTATAATTGTACTTGGCGTTTCTCTTTTATTACCTAAATTAATGAAACTCACCGCTGTACTGTGACTACCAGTAGGTCTGTTTCGTCAACCAGATTCTTGATTTCAATGTCAGTCACTGATAGTGGCATTATTCAAAAGGTCAATAAATTTCCGTGATCTTGATAGATTAACGAATCGGCAAAGCCACGTTAATCGCCGCGAAGCGGAGTTCCAGGAATGCCATCGAATTCGTACAGTGTCGTCGGGTATTATGCAGGGCAGGAGAAATATCAATGCGGCTACTGCAAGAGCCCCGATACCAATAACAGTCATGGTAAATCGTCACTTTTCTTCAAAGTACCCATTAGTTCTCAATTCTTTAGATTTACCCATATTACAAGGGAAAATTCAAACAAGAAATCCTGACATAACCTGTAAGATTATTTATTTGGTTTTGTACACAAATTGTTTACGTCGCTTCCCCGAGACCCGACTTATGTGGCTTTTGGCACTAGGAATGTGGGCGCACAGTCTCACGGTGGAAGATTACCAAAACCTGATCGACAGAGGATGGAGAAGAAGCGGAAGCTATTGTTACAAGCCGGTTATGGACCAAATCTGCTGTCCTGCTTATACAATCAAGTAGCGCCTCGTTTCTCTAATATATATATTTTTGTTTTCTTGAATTAAGTATCGAGGGGAGAAACATTGTAATATGGACGACTTATTTCTTCTAGATGCGAAGCTTTAAACTTTAAAATCTCTAAATCCCAGAAGAAAGTGTTAAAACGCATGGCTAAGTTCCTGAGAAATGAATTACAGAAAGAAGAGGTGGAAAACATCGGAACGGATGATCCGGATAATCTAGGTAATTTTTTTCCCATCAAGTTTGATTTTATTGGAAACCTCGAAGCTAGATACTTTTTTGTTTTTGCTTAAATACAGATTTGGGTAACAAGGAAATCCCAAATTACAAGAAACATTATGAGAGAGCGCAGAAGAATGCCTCTCGGATGAACGTTACCTCCATCCACCACGAGTTAAAAGAAAGATTATCTCAAGGAGGAGATAAAGAACGGCAACTTGCAGAATCGTCGACTCTAAGTGAAATAAAGATGGAAGTATCGTCGAAGGACAAGGAACCCGCGAGCGAAGGAAAAAGAGCGAATTCGAGCCAATCTTCGGGAATAGATCCGAATAAGACTCCGCCTAAGAAAGCTAAGTTACTGCGGAAGGAACGAAAAGAAAAGAAACTTTTGGCCAAAGGCAAGACGCAAGAGGAGATTGATGCTATTTTTAAAAGCAAAGGGGAGCAAAATTCGACCGCTAAATCACTGGATGATTTGTTTGAAGAGATTTACAGTGGCAACCACAAATTAGAGGTAAAAGAAAAACATTGATACCCGATAAGTCAAACTCGGTCCTCTTTTCTCCAATATTTCATTAACAAATTTTGTATATTTTAATACACTCGTATAGAGAGTTGTTATCGACTTACCTGTAAAATTTTGTTAAATATACCGATCGTATTCCTTCATTAAGATAACTTCGTCTTCGTTTGCTATCGCTTTACAAGATGAGACTAGTCAGACCTTCCTCCAAGAACACCGAATACGCAAAGTCAGCTAAGAGATCTTTCGAGCTGTACAAGAAATATCAAACTACCGTACACAGAGTTCCATTGGAACAGGTTACCGAGCAACAATATACACGATTTCTAGTACGATCGCCGTTACAGGTAAATCGTTGATTAGCGAAATAGTTATCGAGTGATGTCTTCCTCGTCGGTCTTGATTGGAGCAAAGTGAACCTTTTGACGATCGTAAATAAATTGACTGAAATTTATCATTATATGTAATTATCGCTAAATTTACCAGATGAAGTTGCTGAGAGTGATGTCTAATGAATTCCTTGAAACACTCGATGAAAGCGCAAAACTATACGAAAAATATCAAACGGTTATTCATGGGGATCCTCCCGAGGAGTGTGCCAAAAAGTTATTTCTCGATTTTCTCGTTAAAAGTCCATTAGAGGTACACTTTATCTTTTTCTCCTACGAGCCAAGCCAAGCGCTGTCTCAAATGTTTCACTCGATAAAGTAAAGTAGCTAAATTTCTCTATATTTTCAATCGAATTCAGAATTATGAATTTCCTGTTTGTGCCATTCAAAGATTTTTCAACTTTGTAGCCACGGTCGCCACCCGATGGTCCGCCTCAAGGCTATGGGTCATTTCATGAACAGTATTGGCTGAATGACGAATTGATCGCAGTTGCTGTTTTAGACATTTTGCCATTTTGTATCTCGAGCGTTTACTTTTTCTACGATCCGGCTTACTCGCACCTTTCTCTCGGTACATTCAGGTAAACGAGGCATTTGATATACGTAATTGCAAACTCGAAAATTCTCCGTAAAATCGATATTTAATTCCTAACCGTTGTTATTTTCAGTTCCTTGAGGGAAGTTTATCTCACCAGGCAACTGAATAAAGTGACTTCGAAGTTGAAATATTACTACATGGGATTTTACATACATTCATGCCCAAAAATGCGTTACAAGGGGAGGATAACTCCTTCTAAACTTCTATGTCCTGAAACATACACTTGGCATGATATTGAAAAATGCTTACCTAAATTGGACAGACAAAAGTATAGCAGACTTAACGATGATATCGATGCCATAGATGCTGACGGTGTAATTGATATACAACGGGTAAGGGGACAATCGATGATCTATTAGAAATTGGCAATCTGTGTTTTTGTAAATAGGTTTTTCAAGTTTTTACAAATTTATTTGATAGGTGTTGGTGTTACATCGTGGGACTGCGATGCCTTATAGGATTTATAAGCAACGTACATCCGAAACCTCCCAGGAAGAGGACGAAGAAGTGGCGGAATACGCCGGTCTCGTTGGGATGAGATGTGCTCAAAGTCTACTTTTGTATCGCGGTTAATTGGTAGAATCGTGGAGAGCGTTCTCTTTTGAATTAACTATCATTTTTCCCCCCGTTTTTAAACAATGACGTCGAGGACGAAAATCATGCAAATAATTGAAACCGACCACTCAATTAGGTAACAGTTGACTTTATTGTCGATCAATGGTTCTCTCCGTTTTACATTTTACATCGAGAATTATTTGAGTATCTAACAAAGGTGAATACTAATAACAATAATAATGTTAAACTAAATCATACAACATATTTTTATCCATTGGATTCCGTCAAACGGATTTTTCTTTTCGTTACGTTTAATTCAACAACTAACTTCAGTCATAGCAAGTATTATATCGTAGTATGAGAATGTCAATAAAAACAAAGTACGTTGTTACGGAATGTCTTGATTCAGACTTTTCCCATTAAATTATACTACGTTTTTGGAAGGTATTCAACGGCTGAGTTAATGATCACAATTTTATAAAAATGTCATGAGCTTACTTCCTGACGTTTGTCACAACGTGCTTTTTACTAGACCCTTCTGATTTTTCGGCATCTCTGCTATCCTTTGGTTTGATTTCGTTCCAACTTTGAATTTCGCCACTGCCACCGAGGCAAAACACGATCATGCATAGGATGCAAACCGCTGCGCAAATCCAAAATACGATTTGCCACCTGTCTATAGGATTCTGTAAGACGAAAGAAAGAAAAATTGTGATCGGAGCGGCATAAGAGCTTAATTAGTATTAACGTTATTATTGGTATAAGTTTATTAGTACCGTATGAAAAACATGTTGCGTTAGAATAGAATACGGATCCCTGGGTACTTCCCGTACTATAATTTCTAATCGATATAGAGACGGGTAGGTCCCAGAATTCGTACCTACGAGTCAAGCATATGCTGGAAGCACTTTCTTGCGAAAGAGAACACGTAGCGATGATTGCACGAGTGATGCGAGAATACGATTTGCCGGTACGTCCCGTACTATAATTCATATTGATATAGTGCCGAGTCGTACCCACAATTCGTACCTGCGACGAGTCAAATGATCCTTTTTCCAATGTAAAGTTAGTTGGTACAGAGATGAAGCGCGCCAAGAATACGACTTATAGATACTTCCCGTACTATAATTCATATAGATATAGAGACGGGTCGTACCTACACTTCGTACCTGGCAATGAACCCCACAAGAACCAGGCTGTATTTTAGCGAATGCAGGAATGAATGAGCGACTGAGTGACTGAAAAAATACAATTGAAGGTACTTCCCGTACTATAATTCTCATTTGAAACCGTATAGAGACGAGTTGTACCCACACATCGTATTTTTCGGTATTAAGATTTTATATGTGACGACAGTTAAATAATTCCATGATGAGTGGAGGACAAACTCGATTCCTCAGTACTGCCCGTACTATGAAATAAGTTACACAGTACAGGAGAACTAAGGGATCGAGCATGCCTCAAGCGTGAAGAGTTAAATGACGATTAGTGAGATTAGTCCGATGGTGATAAGGATACAACTTATAGGTACTGCTCGTACTATAATTGATATTAATATAGAGACGAGTCGAACCTACATTTCGTATCCACCAATTTGAAATGGTGACGATAATTAGCATTGGTGTTATTGAAATCACAGCATGAAAAAGCGTTATGAAATGAATTTATGCGGATACATGTCAAAATTCTTACACCGTATCGTCCAGCGATGGCTTCAACCATGGGTGGAATGATCATCCCGGAAGTGCAGCTGATCGTGTTCATGATACCGTAGAGAAATCCAGCGAAATTCGGTGACAAATCCTGATTGTTGGATAAGTTGGATATGCTGGCGGCTCCGTTGAAACCAAGAGTCAGGAATAAGAAGACGTTCGCCCAGAGGAAGGAGCAACCGAGGTAGCCGACGACTATCAGGCAGATTCCCGGGATTAAATGTGCTGAAAAGAAAAGAGACAAGATTTTATCACACCGGATACTCAGGAAAAGGTAATATTTTTTGTGTCATATTGTAAACTCACAGAAAATGGTTGCGCTTTTCCGTAACAAAGTGATGCTCATGAGTTGCTTCTGTTGTATAGCGTCTCCTGCCCAACTGAAAACGAAGCCGAACAACATCCTTGCAGCCCACGGCAGAGACGCGAGGAATCCGCCTTTCGTCAGTTGGAAGCCAAGAGCTTTCGTCAAGTACAGCATCATGGAATTTTGATAGAAGAACAACAAAAACAGATTCCCAAAGTGGCAAAGGATTAAACTAATGAACGCTATCGAGGTAAATATCTTCAACATCGGTGTCTCTTTCAAAGAAGGGCTTTCGTGCCTCACGCTTCCTTCCTGGGACCTAAAAAATATGCCAATCGAATGCCTCGTTAGAAATATTACATTATTTTTAGAAATCTTAAAAACAATTTTATAAAATAAGAAAATTTTGTTAAAAATTGACCCCAGCCAACAATTGTTGCGGAAAATATCCTCGGTGGGTTTACTCACGTTAAAATATATTCTTTCTCTTCTTCGGTGATACCAGGATGCTCTTCCGGAGAATCCCATGCCAGGAACATCCACAATACGATCCAGAACAGCATCAAGATGGAAGGAATATACCACCCGGCTTCCCAATTGATGCTTTCCGCCAGTCCAGCTACCATAGGATACGTGAAAATGGTCCCGAATGTTCCACCGAGAAGGGACCAAATGAATCTTGCTTTTTCATTCGGTGGTGCCCATTTCGCTACCATGGTATGGCAAGCAGGAAACGTTATGCCACCGGTGAATCCTATTATGACTCTGGACATCAGCAGAGCGGACCAATGAACTTGAGCGAGAATGGGGGTGATCAAAGAAATAACGGCAGCTACCAAAGATGTCCAAAGAACCGCCCTCCGAGGTCCAAACTTAAGAGCGAGTAACCCTCCAACGAAATTTCCAGGGACGTTGCCATAACTGTAGGCTGCTATCAGTTGTCCTCGAACATCCGGAGACCAATCGAATGGCAATCCACTAAATAATGCGATGGTATTCGACGGACGGATTGCTCTCACGTCGGTGTCATTGATGGAAGTGGGTAACATATCCTGCATGAAAAAAATTACGTTAGAAATCAATTGGAATTTTGTCAGGAGATCGAAAGACACGAGGATGAACGTTTAACGAATAGTTTACCTGTATGTGAGTTTCCAAGTCGACAAAGTTCAACCCCGAGCGTCTATCCGACGTAGATTGACCGACGCAAACACCGGTGCCGACGACTTTGGTATCGCTCGTCCGGATCATTGGCACCGCTAATATTGGCATTTGCAAGCGTAACATGTAACTGGTCCACGTGCATGTAAACATCATGATGCAAATGACAACTCGCGAGGGCATCCATTCTGGAAACCGAAATGTTCGTTTAGTAATCACGATACTCTTGATCAAATAATCGTGTAATCTCTTAGAGATTTTAGAGGGATGATCCAATTCAAAAATATACCGGGGAAAAAGGAGAAACTTAGAAAAGTTCACGTGACAAAATTGACAAATGCGATTATTGAAAATCTATGTCGGCTTAGAATAAAACCAGCAGCGACTGTTCCGCATATGACGTTTTCAAATATTCAACATATGCGAAGTACGTCTTCTAAACGTGACACGTAATTGTTACAAGGACTCGATTGTCATTCGGTTTCTTTTTTATGAAAATTAGCAACTTCTATTATATCTAATTTTCTATGACATGACCCGATTTTGCCATTTTTGATTAGATATTGGTGAACTCCATTTTGTTTCTTTTTCAAATTAATTTTTTTTAATGAAAATATTTGTTATATATCAAGTGGAAGCAAAACTAATTGCAGATTGTTTATTCTCACGCTGGGAATTATCATTTAACGAAGTGGAAACTAAACTGGCTTACGTTTTGCGAATGTTCGCTACCTCGTAAATGCGCGTAAGCAGTGATTTTGTTATTCACATTGGACATTGCGGGAAAGACAATTTTTACGAAATTTACTACTTTTATTTGGAAAATGAAATTTATTTAATCGATTGGCAGTAAGAAATACCAACTACAACCGGCGATAATTTTTAAGATTCTTGACAACAGTCCAAAATTTTAGTCGAAATCTGATCCAAATACTTTACGCAAATGAGGTTGAATAACGGATTCTCATAATTAAATTGCCACTCTATTCGTCAAGGAACTTTCCATAGTCTAAAATGTATCCTTACTGAAATCTTTTCAATCATCAATCATAGCGATGCATGAAAAAAAAAAATATTTCGCAAAAAACAAATTTTTCTACAAGTTACCACACGTTTCAGAAATTAAGGAGCGAACTCACTTGGATAAAACTCCCGGTAAAATTTTGTGTACATCTCGAAATTCGAAGATAGAAGTGGACCGACGAAAAATGCACAAACAGAAGACTCGAAACTCGGACAATGTTAACACCGAACACTTTCGACAATGTTACTTCTAAATTCGAACGAATTTCGCTCGATACAATCACTGAAACTATTCCCCGCAAATTGCTTTCATCTCAAACACTTCCGATTTCTCTTTTCTAGAAGGAGTACGCTGCACCGCACTACACCGTAACGTACGTGATTTGTATTCTACCACGATGAGAGCAAGACTGTGCCCGAAGTCGCTGAAACCTGGAGTATTTAAGGGCCACGGGCCCAAGCCGACCGCGAGGAGGGTGCAAGAAAATTTACCCCCACAAGAAAAGGGGTGGAATCGGGTATGAATACCACGTAAACATTTTCCTACCTGACCCCCATACCTTGCTACCCTCCCCCATGAATTTTGCAAACCTTTCGGACCTGTCGCGAAATTTGCAAAAGGATTTACGACACGTTGGTCATAAGATTTTACGAGTTGTCAATCATCGAAACTTACGCATTTGCTGAATCTTCCCCTGGTAAATTTTTCTTCGTATTAGAAAAAAAATCACATTCAATTAATCTACGTCCATTTAGGTTTTCTATCATAATTGCAAGTAATAATAGTTGCGGGTGTTGCAAAACAGGGATCTTATCTGTACTATTTTTTTTTTAATTACTCTCTTGGCGTTCAGGGTCTAATTAGTCTTTTTCTGCGTCTGAAGTACATTTTTTAATGATTGAAATGTTCAACGCTTTGTTGATTGAAACTAGATAATTCACAGATGAAATATTAAAAGAAGGAGGTAATATGCATGAAATGCCATGACTTACAAGGTTACGTTTCAAACTATATTGAGAAACAATTTGATTATTACGTACGTAATTATTAAAAAAAAGGAGAAACAGTTGAGTCAAACGAAATTATTTTGTTTATTGTTTTCCTGAAGTTTACGTTCCGTTGTTACGGTGGGAAGATTTGTAAGCAATTTTCCTTCGTTTCGAAAGGATAGCGTCGAGAGGCGGAACATTTTCATTAAATTTCGCAATGAAGAATTTCGCGAATTTCAAATTTGTACCGAGTTTTCGTAATTTTTTTTTTTCATAAAAATTTCACGTGTGTTTTAGGAATTCCGTGGAAAAAAGGCAAGTGACACCTGCATCGTCGATGAGCAATTCATGTTTTTCTTCTGCAAGAATTACCGTGATAAGAGAGTAGCGTTTAGCTTCCTTCCGCGACTGAAAATTTGTCCACATTCAAGGATAAATCTGCTCAATTGTCACGCGATTGTAGCACGAAGCGCAGTCACGGGCATTTCATTTTTATCTTGATGGCAAATGTTCAGGACGAAAATATGTTACGAAATAGCAATACGACCATTAAGAGGCAGTCGAATTTTGTGGAATATCACGCTGCTTATGGAATTCTTTTGCCGTGAATGTAGCTTGCATATTGTGACTCCTTGGAAAAAAAGGAAACAGGCGACAGGTAATACAAGAAGAAACCGGTCATTTGTAATCGAAGTAGTGGACGATCCGTATACTGTTTATATAAACGGAAAAATGTACCAACGGGAAAAGGAAGCTGTACGTCGCATTTGATTATTACGTATGTCGTAATACGTTGCACCACTGCGGAAATAGTAGTTTAAAACTTATGGTTTTTTTTTTTTACAAATTATTAATAATATTCATATTTTTCCAAAACATTTCTTGACCTTCTGGAAAAGTCATTAGCGACAGGGGGTGCAATCCCAGTTAACCGTTAGCCTTGTTTCTTTCAATAACACGGATTACGGATCGTCTTGAAAATTTCCCAAGTACCCTAGTCATAAATGAAAGGTACATAGGTGCTATAAGGTGTTCTGTGTATTGTAAAGCCTCATAACACCACGAAGTTAGTTTTGTCGCAGCTATAGGCGATTCATTGTACGTTACTACCTATTATTTATCCTAAAACGAAGCTTTCACGTATTTTCCCCAAGATCTTACTTGTTACCTGCCCACATTTTACGCGCTAAGGGTTCGCTAGAATTTTAACAAACTTCTGCAGGGTTTCCCTAATTTACATAATAATCGCGCATTGTCCAGTTGCATTTCATTTTTTAAACAGTTACCAGCAACCTTGACTCGGTATTGCCCGTGAAAAAGAAAATTATTTACAGCTTGTAACTTTCAGGTGGTCAGCTAGAGTAATGCAACCGGGGACTTATCATAACATTTGCCGCAAGAAACTATTGCATCACGCCGCTAATGGTACGAGAAATGTTAATTGCTGGTATATTACGGCGATGCCATGGAAAGTCCGTGTCGGAATTTTGAATTAGACGGAGAACAACGAGATTGACACACTATAAATGGCACGAGGAAGAGAGACACGAGGAAATGTGGAAAGTTCTTGGATTCC
The DNA here is from genome assembly GCA_949825005.1 of Gasteruption jaculator. Classification (NCBI taxonomy): domain Eukaryota; kingdom Metazoa; phylum Arthropoda; class Insecta; order Hymenoptera; family Gasteruptiidae; genus Gasteruption; species Gasteruption jaculator. Next base: position 6,731,265 of record OX463773.1, on the reverse strand, counting down.
GCGAGATGAGGAAAAAAAAAGGTCTCCAAAGTGAGTAGCCTTAAAGTCATTATGAGGAATTCTATGAAAAGTTCAGGCGGAGACAGGATTTTAAATAATACCGCTTTTGGTATTACATTTCATTGATTTTGCGAAAATTCTCTGACATATTTAAACAATTAGTCTAGGAATGATTTAATACCCGGGTAAAGCCGGTGCCAAGCAGACAATTTAATGACAGGAGCCTGTCTACTTGTAAACGCTTGCTTTGTTCTAATCACCTCCGGGTCATCTTAATCTAATATAAGTACCTTTTCCTCCCATTTACCTGGGGGGGTACTTCACTATTGGAGACATAGTTATTGAACGTGAAAGTAAGACCCTTTTCTTTTTTTTCTAGACATTAAAATCGACCGAGGGAAATTTGCATTCTTCAGGAACAATATTCTTTCTTCAATATGTTTCTTCTTGGAATCCTTATGCACGTCCTTAAATTATTATTTTCCTTGAACTGTTATTTTTATTACCTTAAAATATTATTTTCCCGTTATATTCTATTTATGGAAAATCTTGGTAAAGAGTAGGGTTCGATGTCGTCCAATAATTGAATAGGTCAGCTCAAAAACGTAAGGTACAAATTGCAAATTGTTCAAAAACTCCCGAAAATGAAAAAAATAACCTGATGGATTTTCTTAATTTTTTTAAAAAATGGATGGATTTAAAAAAGAAATCTATCAGGTTATTTTTTTCATTTTCCGGGTTTTTGAACAATTTGCAATTTGTAACTTACAATGTTTGTGAGGTGACCTATTCAATTGGTGCTGACAAGTTTATTAAATTTTTACATGAATTTATTTAAAACCGTTGATGGATAGGAGGTTCCTGAATTTCAAATAGTTTTATCTTATCTGAGTTCTATTGCCGTTTATATGAATATCAATTCATCGAAATTCAGGTATACGTTAAAACTAATAACGATGTAGGAAACGAGACCAGAATCAGTGGTGAAAGTGGGGAACTAATAAGGAAAATAATGTTCGGATAATGATAAGCGCATTTTTATTTTAGTATGCATCTCTTTACTGCAAATTGTATTTCGTTCAAAGTTCGATTCTTTTTCTCTTTCTCTCTTCCTTCGCCCGCGATACCTTTCAGTGTCGTCTGCGATATCGAGTATCGCACAGTATTGCCGTAGTAGTCACGAAGCTCTGAAAAATTTCGTCTGAACAACGTTTTTATCTCTTTTTTACAGATTGTGCAGTAGCTTCTGATTACAAGCCGAACGGAACATGGGCGAGAAAAATGGGGATACGGTTTTAGCCGAGGCTCTGAAGCAACAGGTAAAAAAAACGTCGAATTTTTTTTAACGTAATTACGTCCAGTAACGATAAGGCTTTTTCTTGCCATTATATGGATTTCATAAAAGTGGGAACTCTCGGTCCCACCGAACATAGACATTTTAAATTTGCGAAAATGAATATTACATAATTTATCCACGGTCTTTTCGCATTTTTCCTCGTGATGATAAAATCATGAAAAATTTGTCGTCCGATGAGAGTGAGAGAGAAAACGATAAAACATAGCCATGGTCGAACGCAGAGTGACGTTCCGTGAATGAAGTAGGGATCTTTTGATGCGCATGCGCTTTTGCGTGAATTCGAAATATAGCGGGAATCTACTAAATGATGAGGGTCCATAAGGCGGGTTTTTGGCCCCAAGGGAGCACAGAGTTGCAACAACTTCATTTTTACATATATGATGTGCTTTGATGTCTTTTCCAACATACGGGAAAAAAAGTTCTGCGTAATTGCGCTCTTATTAAAAAAACTCGGTTGAATGGGCCAAAAAAGCTACTTTTTTTTTAAAAAATAATAAAAAGACTTAGGTTTGCTCTATTAAAAAAGGGCATAAATTAATTAAAAAAGATTAATTATTGTTAGAACAAAACATTGAAATTATGAAAAGGATTATTGTTATACAAATCCGAGATATTATAATTTTTAACAATTATTAGGGCCCGAATCCCTCCTTATGGACCCCTTAGATTTATAGTTTTAATTATAAAAGTAGAAAATTCAATCCAAAGATTGTTTTCAAAAGTAACTATTAGGATAATTTACCATAAAAACATCTCAATCTGTACGATGTGTAGGTATCATAACGCGATAGAAATTAATTTGCGGAATTACGTAACTTGCCAGGATTAGGTAACGTAATTGTTGCGTTGATTGCACGCTAATATCAAGTTACACAGGACAAAAATCAACATCTGTGATAATTATTTTACTTTTCAACGATATGTCAATTTTTCTTTATCCATAGTCTCTATAAAATGAAATAACCCATCCTTGGCTGGTTGCAGCCTTTAAAGAAGAGCAGATTTTTAAATTGCTAATAAAATAGCAATTAAAATTTTAATTTAAACTCCAATAAAAAAAAATTGGAAGTAGTACAATCGCATTACTCACTTGTAAATCGAATACGTTGTCTTTGAAAATTACCTCTTGGCTCTGTTAATACGTATCGCAGAGTACCTGTCGAAAAAAAACAAAACTTGTAATTATATGAGGACAATCTCGTTTGTTGCGCAATAGGTTGCGTCGAAGGAGACCTTCTTTTGTGTAAAAAAATATTTGACTGGAAGTCTGGGTAAAGAACAACTTCATTATAAAACAATATTCAGAAATAACAAACGTCCCAGCAAATTTACACACTGTTAGAAGCGATCAATGGTTCCCTCGCGGAATCCTCTCCCGAATGCATTTTCTGAGATTCACAAAAATTTCTAAAAATTTCGTTCTCAAAATTTTGCAACCGTAGCGTCAGTAAATTATTGTTGCATTGCAGTAACAGAATATTTTACGTCTGAAATATACTTCCATGGCTATCTGTATGACCCTGCACGATACATGACCCGATATGGTACACATTTATGCAGTATTGAAACGCACGAGTTAAAAGTTTACAATGAAATACGATAATTAGCAGCGGCAGATACGCCTTTGTTCAATTAATTAAGTATTCCTGCTACTTCTGATTTCCAATTTAATGACGATTTTTCGCTTTCAGGGTTTGGAGTATGTCTTTGGAATCATGGGACATCCTGTAATAGAATTGGCTTTATGCATGCAAGCTGCCGGACTTCAATATTTGGGATTTCGAAATGAACAAGCCGCCTGTTATGCCGCTCAAGCTTATGGATATTTAACGAGTTAGTCATTTTTTCCCTTTATTTTATCGATACCAATCCGACATATTTATTTATATTAATTCATATTCAACCAAACATTGCAGGACAACCGGCAGTGGTGTTATGCGTTTCCGGTCCAGGATTGTTGCACGTCATTGGCGGCATGGCAAATGCCCAAGTCAATTGCTGGTACGAATAAGAGAAAATTTTATCCAGTCCCCAGCAAATGAACATACCATATATTTCTAATTTAATTTTTTTTATTCTATACAATTTTATTTATTTGTCCATTTTCAAAATTATTATTCTTATTTCAAAATTGATTTTTCTAAATTACTAATGATTTTTTATTTTGGTAAATTTTGTTTATTGTAATGGAACCAATATTTTTTTACCATAAGAAACAAAATCAGTAATTTCGTTTGGTATATTTTCGTTTGTCAAATTTCTACACTATTTTTCTTTTCTAATTTCAAAATTACTATTGTTACAAATTTATTATTTTTCAAATTTTATATTATTTTATTCATTTTATATTATTTTATACTGTTTCAATGATTATTACACATTGCATCGCTTTGTTCAAGGCCAGTCATCGTTATCGGAGGCTCCTGTCCCCAAGATCACGAAGGAATCGGAGGCTTCCAGGAATGGAGCCAAGTGGAAGCCAGTAAACCCTATTGCAAATATGCAGCGCGTCCACCATCGGCTGCGTTAATTCCATTGCACGTGGAGAAGGCCTTGCGATTATCAACTTATGGAAGACCAGGTAACGATGTTTTTTTTTGCCTACAAACAATACTCGAAGTGGTACCGTAACAGTACTCGCTTTTATATGACAAGCTGTAAATCTATGCATACCCGAAAGCGCGCATTGTCAATTTGGAGACGTGTTTTATTGCAGGAGCGGCTTACCTGGATCTTCCGGCGACGATATTAAAACAGACAGTGAGTGAAGACAGAATTTACACAGTCTTACCGTGTCCACCACCTCCTTTAATATATCCGGATGGTAAACTAATCGAACGAGCTGCTGATTTATTAATGGCTGCCAAGAGACCCTTGGTCATCGTCGGGAAAGGTTTTACAACTTAATCTCTCAGTATTTTTCCTCGGTACCTTTTGTGGGAAACTCTTGAAACACACGCACACTCGAGGGAAAAATATGTATTGTCAATATATGGGGTGTCAATTTTAAAATAACACTTGAATATTTTTTGGACGAAGTGTTTTGAGAAAAAAATGATTCGAATACAATTTTGAAAATGGAACGCCCTGTATATATTGTTATTGTTGATGCTATGATTTGGGTTGTTTCCTTGAACCGCGTATATTAGATATGAGATTTTTTTGGGTGTGATTACTTTTTTTGGCTTTTCGTCTCAAAATGCAAGAAAAATACAAGAAATTGCTTTGTCTTGATTTTACAAGAATTGCAATAAAATAATTTCAGTAGATTTAAATTAAATTTCCAATCTAAATCTCGTTCCAGACTAAATTCAATCGGGATGTTCTCTCCTTGTTTACTTCATTGAAAATATTTACTAAAAAATAAAAAAGCCAAAAGAAATAATAATATCCTTGTTAATGCTGTTTTCGATTGACTGCTGAACTCGTTCCAGACTTGATTGGATTTTCAAAATTATGAACCTCAATTTTTTAGGGGCCGCTTATGGACGTGCCGAAAGAGAAGTCCGTGAATTGATAAATGTGACGGAACTACCGTTTCTTCCAACTCCAATGGGCAAAGGAGTGGTTCCGGATACGGATGAAAGATGCGTTTCCAGTGCAAGGACCACTGCATTACAGCACAGCGATGTGATACTGCTGCTGGGTGCCAGGTTGAATTGGATGTTGCATTTTGGACGACCCCCCAGATACCAAAAGGACGTGAAAGTTATACAAGTAAGTTTTTTTTTAATACCTGAAATCGGAACAGATGCACTAATGAGTGGTATTTATCATTTAGGTGGATTTGTGCGCCGAAGAACTTCACAATTCCGTGACATCCGCTGTGGCCATTCAAGCCGATATCGGCCCCGCGGCGCAAATGTTGACGACAGTTTTCCAGTATGGGCGATTCTCCTTCAAAAAAAGCAGTCCTTGGTGGAAAGAACTCTCCTCGAAGTCGGAGAAAAATAAACAATTTACTCGAGTAAGCGAGACAATTTTAAACTTTCGGTGCCACAGGAATTTTAACACTATTTCTACCGCGCTAATTATACGTAATCAAAAATCCAAAACCAAAAATATAGAATTATAATTAAAATAGATTGTCTTAATTAATACCAATCTTTTACAGACGCATAAAAAAGCACCTCCCGTTTGTGAATTTCAAAAAAAGATTAAATTAAACTTATTGTTAGAAAACAATTCTAAATTAAAATTCTAAAATGTGTCTTTTAACACCTTTCGTAGAAATAGTGTTAAAGCGATACTAGTAAAGTAACAAATTCGACGAAGGCTTGCATTTTTCTGGCAATGTGGGCCGAGATGTACTTATTCCGGACTGATAATTAATTAATGAATTATAATATAAAAAGGGCTTCTGCTAAAAAGTAGCAAAAAGCAAAAAATTCGATCATCGCTCTGAAATGTTTTTATTTTTTTATTTATAGCAAATGATGTTGGATACTTCGGTGCCTCTGAATTATTACACCGTTTTCAAGCATATCCAGGACACCATCCCGAAAGGTGAGTGCATTGAAGTTGTAATTTGCGTGCATTTTGAGAGCATTAAAATTTCTGTAATTTTAATTAATTTACGATACCTCGCAGACTGCATCATTTGTTCGGAGGGAGCCAACACCATGGACATCGGTCGGACAATATTGTTAAACGACGAGCCGAGACACAGATTAGACGCAGGTACTTTCGGCACAATGGGTGTCGGATTAGGCTTCGCCATAGCGGCTGCCCTTTATTGCAAAGATAATGCCCCCTCGAAAAGGGTTCTTTGTGTCGAGGGTGACAGCGCTTTCGGCTTTTCCGGAATGGAGATCGAAACAATGTTTAGGTAAACACTTGGAAGCTCGAACTTTACCTACCTGACATTTCGATCCTCTTTGAATTTGCAAATTCCCTTGGTTATTTATAATATTTGTCACCGTTGCTCGTCTTTCTCAATTCAAAATTTATACAAATGAGAAAATATCGATGAATCACTCGTTGTTTTTCCAGATACAAGCTGCCCATTATTATTATAATTGTGAATAACAACGGTATCTACGGTGGTTTGGATAAGGAAACGTTCCAACAAATACAATCTGCCGGTGATCCCACCCAAGTGTGAGTGTCCGGAGCTTTCAAATTGTTATATGTTGTTATCAATGGAGCGAATTCATCCGAAATTGCATTTTTTTTCACAGGACCCCGCCGTTTGCCATCACAGCCGACACCCACTACGAGAGAATGATGACTCTATTCGGCAAAAAGGGCTACTTTTGCACCACCGTGCAACAAATACAAGAATCCCTGAAATCCGCTTTCGCCGTGAAAGACTCTCCGACGATAATCAACATCATGATCAACCCCCAAGCGGATCGCAAGGAGCAGAAGTTCACTTGGCTCACGGAATCCAAACTATAAAAAAAATTCCATTCTTCTCACCCCTTTGAGCCACAGTCCTACTGTGCAAAAATCGAAAGTTGCTAAATAACGCAAATTAAAGCCCTTTTTCTTTCTTAAATATGTCATCGAAGCAACAAAATTATTGTTATTTTTCTAAATAATATAAATAATTGGTAACAACAGATCTATTAAAATTAAATTTCTTTTTGGGCATGAAATCTGCAACTTACGATCTCTGCATAGTACATTTCAGTGGTTTTTGATCTATTACGAAGAGTAGATGACTGATGGTGCAGCAATTACTGGTTTTATAGATTTATAAGACCCTCGAGGTAGGGGGGAGGTAAGATAATAATGATTATTAAAAAATTCTTGAAATTATTATTCTTGGTGAATAATAGAAGAATTTCAAAAAATTCATTTGTTTTTCATAAATGAATTTTAAAAAGAAGCTATTTTTTCAACAATTTCATGGAAAAGGGTCAAAACGATTAATTATTTTTATTTCGGAATTGCTATCGAGGGTTTTTCGTGTTACCGATTACGTATTCACTGTTAGATTTTCAAAGTTCAACATGGTGGATTCAATATAACGCACGGAAAGCTTGGAAGAATTTGCAATTTTCATTAAAAATAGTATAACGAAGCTTTTTTTGATTGCCGAGTGTAGATCTAATCGTAGATTCGTAATCACCGACTTTAAAAACCTCTATATATATTATATTTTATAAAAAAAATAAAGTATCAAAAAATTTGTGGCTGAAAGGGTTAATCATTGTGATTTTTAGATTCTATTTTTGTACAATGTTGGTTTTTTATTCACATGGATTATATATATTGTAACTTTGTTGTACTCAATTTGTTATACATGGAACGGCCTGTAAGTATTGAAATGAAATAAAGTATGCGGTAAAAAAATTTTCATCAAACTGTGAATTGTTTCTCGTGTATGGTATAAAAAAAACGCGTAAAACTATTATTTGTTCATAAATTCTAATAACTTCCTTGTAATTTCGTCGGACAAGCTCGAGCTGTGGGTAATCTGATCCCCATTGGCGTTATCAGCATCTTCTTCCCCATTTGATTTCAAAATATTCTCGGGATCCAAGTTCATGCTCGTCGCCGTGTCCTTGAGATTCATAATGGCCTCTTCTACCGCCTTGTCCAATCCTCCATTATTTTGAATCAGTTTGTTGATCAAATCCAGCTCCCTTTGACTAAAAATGCACAAAATATATAATATAATTGTGAGTCTGCTCTTTTTTTATAAACAAATTTTCTTTCACCTCTTGAAAATTTTATATATTCGCTAACCTTAGGAGACAAAACGCACACACACACACGCACACATCGACAACCATTCAAATGCAGTTCGTCCCAAGTATACTTAACCTTTTAAGTGTCAATTGAAAGTTTTCAGTAAATATACAATTTATTTGTTACATACATTTTTACAGTGACGCTGTTGATCGACATCAAAACTGTTTGTATTTCGAATTTAATTGCCTTCTCTCTTTCCATAGCTTATTTACGTATGCTAGGTAAATAATGCGTGAATGTGAAAAAAGTGAACGTTATTTCGCCTTTTCCCGTGATTTTCGAGGAAATTAATGACGCGAAACGAGCGATTCTGTATTAGGAGAACATGATGATAAAGGAGCAATTCAATGTTACCTCCTACTTTCTTTGCTTCTTGCGCTCCTGATGCCGACTTCTTTTTTTTTCACATAAATATTACTGGACATATTCTAGTGTCGATCGCGTCCTACAGATGACGTTACCTCATTTGGTATTTTTTTGGACAAAATAGCGACACTGTCCGTATTCAGTCATTTTACCTCCACTTCCATTTTGTCATGCGTTCCTGATACCGACTTCTTTTTCGGAACAAATTTGCCGGCTTTTCGAAGGGAAATTCTGCACCAGGAGCGTCGTAAACGAAAGAGGTGGCCCTTTCACCCACTTACTTCTTATATTTTTCTTAACTACTGATACGAATTTCTCCCTTTTTCCTTCCGCGCAGAATTTCGCTGTATACGCGGAATTTTTCAGTTTCTGACACCGATCTTCTCCAGTAGGTGACGCCATGTTGTTTCAAAATAAGAATTCTCCGATGCAAAAAAAAGTGCAAACTCAGGTTCGAATAGTTATATTTTGATAAATACATATAAGGGTTAGATGGGTAGCAAAACCTAAAACCCTCTTTTTTTTGTATATTTTTATACTTCTAATATAAAAAAAAAGAATTCTCCGATATGTGTTACCCCTCTTAATAAGTAAAGCAAAATAATATCGGAATCACAATAACGATGTATGCAAAAATACACCGTGGATGGTGGATAAAAACTACAAATTAAGTTCATAATAATAAAATTGAACATACCTTTTTTGTGCTGCCTGGGTAAAATTTATAAGTATGGCAAAACTTAGATATTACCTTCTGATGATATATTGGAATTCTTATATACCTGCAATTGGAAAGAATCGCATCCCTTGCCGGTAATATTGTCTCCATCATTTTCTTTAGAGGTACTAATAGGAATGTAGGTTCCGTCGGTAGGTCTAATGATTCCTGGAAACCCAATTATATATTCCCCTAAAAGCTTCGTTACCAGTCGGTCATTAGTTGAAAATATTTGATTTTGAGAATAAAACATTGGCAATTCTCTATACTTACAATGTGCGATTGCATATTAAAAAAAAAGTTTTCTATTAAAATTATTCAAACCGTTAATATCATCGAGCGGCCGGTCGGACGCGCGAATGCTGTCAAATTGCTAGCAGTCGGTAAGGTGTTAATACAATATTTTTTATTTTTTTAATTTAATTTTACATTGCTTTAGACCTATTGTAAACAGAGAAACAAAAAGATATAATTATTTAAAACCTAAAAAATCTAAGAGGAGTAATATAATGAAATTCTTTTAAAGTTTGAATTATACATTCAAACCAAGGAAGGCGGGAGGGGAAAGAAAAATCTTTCTGCATTTTTCACTTATTGGATTAACACTACTTCTACCGCGCAAATTATACGTGATCAAAAATCTAAAACCAAAAATATACAATTATGACTAAAATATATTTTCTTAATTAATACCAAATTTTTTACAGACGCATAATTGTTCTACTAAGCACCTCCCGATTGTGCATTAAAAAAAAAATTAAATTAAATTCTAGAAGGTGTCTTTTGGCACCTTTGATAGAAATAGTGTTAAATTGTTTGAAAAAACAAATTAATTTTTTAAATTCATGAACTATTGTCTTAAGTCATCATTGAGGGACGAAATTTTCGTTTCTCCCTATCCCACCATACTACGTCCAATTTTTCATCGGAACCAGTCAAAGTTTCCCATTTATATTTCATTCTATAACGTACTAAATACATAATAATTTCACCATGATTTATGGTGTCTCTGGTTTTGTTCCGGCAATAGTAATTTTTAAACCATTGTGGCTTTCAAAATTGTTACACTTAATTGTCGCTGGTGGCGCTCGTGGGGGTAGCGGAAAGCTACAAATGGGACGTCCATCAGCAGCCATAAAATCATTCTATGTTCGCGGTCGTAGATCCTCGTAGCGTTGCGAGCGTTAAGTGGAACGCACCCCTCAGGTGGTGTAGTGCGGCCGATACGTGTGTTGTTCATTCATTCTTTTGAAGTAACTCTCTCTGTGTCAATAACTATTTATTTATCTTCGATGTTTGCAATAAAAGGAAATAAGAAGTTGTTGCGCGTTGTTATTTTGTACGCGATCGCTCTTTCATTAACGCGCTCAGCCGTAGCTTAGCCTTAAGTTGTCCCGTGAAACCGTCGAATCCATGACCTACGAACGTATCTTTTCGTGCGAACCTTCCCCGTCTTCTTCTCGAAGAGCACCTTCGTTCCCTTGAACTCTTTATTTACCCGATTCCGCGAAGTTTGTTATACATCCACTGTACGGATTTTCCGTGTAGACGCGCCGATGTGTACCTAAACCACCTCGACGAGCGTAGGTAGGAAGCAAGTGAGTTGTTATTGTTCGGAAGAAGTGCAGCTTTGTTCGTTTTTACATCCTGACCAAGTACGACGGAGAAGAAGGAAAAGGAAAAAGTCGTTAACGTGACAGTGATAATGTTGCTTTTTTGACAAATTGTATGCGTTTATTTTGGTGAGTAGAAACTCCACTTCCTGCTTGTGTTTGGAACCTCGGCGACTCAAAAACTTGTGTACGAGTACAATTTTGTTTGTTTGTTTTACTTCGATTCCCTGTGAAATACAAAATACAGACTTGCTTTGGTTTGAAGCATTGAGGATGTGATGATTGGTTTGTGTTATTTCACCTCTATCACTTGATTTTTGAGTTGCTTGACTTTCGTTGTTGAAGTTCAGAGTAGTTTGATCTTTGTAGCTTGAATTTTGAGTATCCAAAATCTTTGCAGATGGAATTCATGGTAACGAGGATCTTTTGCGATTAAAATTTAAAGTAGTTTTACCTTTGCGACTTGATTTCTAAATAAATTTACCTTTGTGAGCCAAATTTACATTAGTTTGACCTTTGGGACTCAAATTCTGAGTACCCAGAATATTTGTAACTGGAGTTTGAAGAAGTTTCAGCTTTGTAGCTTGAACTTAGATTATCAAGAATTTTCGTGATTTAAATTCAAAGTAATTTCACTTTCGTATCTCAAGTTCCAAAAAATTGACCTTTGACAATTGGGTTTATATTAAAGTTTCAATTGTAAAACTTGTTTCCATGAAAATAATAATAAGAGCCATTTACTATAATTCATACATTTTACAAATTTACAAACTCGATAAAAGTGAGATAACAAAATAATGTTATGAGACTAAAATAGTGTTAACTAGGGATGTTAAAATACATACAGTACAATAAATTACAATAATACTATAATTGTTACATATAAGATTAAAAAATTCTTTACTCCAAAACCTTAGTTGAATGCAAAATCTACAATTGGTAGATTTTAACCCTTTGCGTACGGAAGAATCTATTTATAAGAGTATTCCGGCAGCTATTTGCCCATACTCTTCCGCAAAGGGTTAACTCATCCCTTATGATTTAAGTTTACGAGGATCCAATGTAACAATGGCAATGAATGGCATCAGAGTATTAATTTAGTTTACATGTATTTTACAGACAAGAAAAGACAGTAGAAAAGAATCACAAAAATGTGGTCCTCCCAAGGTAGCAACGCGAGTAACTCGAACAGCACCAGTAATTCCAATAGTGGTACGACAAACAGCAATGCCAATTCCCAAAACCTCAGAACCTTGGGTATGACCTCCGCCATAAGCGTGGCGGAGCCCAAACCTAGCGATATTTTGAGGACGAACGAACTTAAAGAAGCCTTGATACCTTATAATGTTTTTGAATCCGAGGAGGAACTGAACCACAGAATGGAGATCTTGAGGTAACTTACTTTTTACATGTATGTGTTGGGCATGAACCCATTCGCTTCTTGTTTTCTTAAAATTAACCGTTTGAGTCCTGAGCAGCGCGGTCACGCTATTCAGACTTTATGTCGAGAAAACCCAGCACATTTCGAACGTTGTGGGTAACCGAAGCCCAGTTGCATCATTCAGGATTCTTCGACAGTGTTTTTTCAATACTCCCTGGGACTCAAATGGTTAATAAAAATTGAATAATTTGAAAAATGTGATGCCTTCATAAAAAAAAACTGTTACCATTTTTAACAGCTTACCTTGAATTTTTCAGCAAATTAAATGCTTTGGTAAAACAATGGATAAGAGATACCAGTATTGGAAGGAACATGCCGATAAACGTCGCCGATCAATCCGGTGGCAAAATTTACACCTTTGGGTCGTACAGATTAGGAGTCCATCACAAAGGAGCCGATATTGATGCGCTCTGCGTCGTGCCACGTCATATTTTCAGATCGGATTATTTCACATCGTTTTTCGACTTACTAAAAACACAAGGAGAAGTTACAGACCTAAGGGTAAGAATTGCAAAATTTCTTTCCGAATGACAGTTTTTTCCTGCTTTTTTTCTAAAGGTGTCGTAAGAGAAAACCAAAAATTCTTCCCAAAAGACCCAACAATTCCAGAATTCATAATTAATTCAATAAAAATCTACAAAAATTTGTAACTTTTGTGTTGCAGGCAGTTGAGGAAGCTTTTGTACCAGTGATCAAAATGAACTTTGATGGCATAGAAATCGACATGTTATTTGCTAAACTAGCTATTAAAGAAATTCCAGATACTATGGTGAGTATATTCGAATCTTTCGCACTATTTCTACCATAGGTGTCGAAAGACACCTTTTACAATTTTAATTATGCGTCTGTAAAAAATTTAGTAATAATCGAGAAAATCTATTTTAATTATCATTCTACTTTTTTTTTGCTTTGGATTTTTGATTACGTATGATTAGCGTAGTAGAAATAGTGTTATATGCTAAATGGAAGAAATTGTGACTTTCTATTAACGAAATATTTGTTTGGCCAAACAGGATCTCAGAGACGATATGCTTCTCAAGAACCTCGATCAGAAATGTGTGAGAAGTTTGAACGGATGCCGAGTAACGGATGAAATATTACGTTTAGTACCTAACATAGAAAATTTTAGATTGGCATTGAGAGCGATCAAATTGTGGGCGAAAAGTAAGAACCTTTCTCTACATAATCTCGACAATCATGAGAATTTCAATCCTTCAAGTGCTTTAATTCAATTTTTTCTTACAGAACACGGAATTTACAGTAATGTTTTGGGATACCTCGGTGGAGTTTCCTGGGCGATGCTTGTAGCGCGAACGTGCCAACTTTACCCAAACGCCGTTGCTGCGACTTTGATAGAAAAGTTTTTCCTCGTCTTCTCGCAATGGAAGTGGCCTCAACCCGTGCTTTTGAAGCAACCCGATAACGTTAATTTAGGCTTCCCCGTCTGGGACCCACGGGTAAGTTGATCATTTATGGACATGTTGCTTCTCTTGATCTCTAGATTCATCGATTCTTTTTTAATGAAACCTTTTTTTCTGCTTTCTATCAACAGGTGAATATATCAGACAGGTACCACTTAATGCCAATCATAACTCCTGCCTACCCTCAACAAAATTCCACGTTTAACGTTTCGGTGTCCACGCGGACGATAATGCAAGAAGCGTTTGAAACGGGTCTTGCCATCACGGAGGAGATCATTATGGGAAAGGCAACGTGGGACAAATTATTCGAACCACCTAATTTCTTTGGGAAATATAAGCATTACATTGTTTTATTAGCCAGTAGCTTAACCGCCGAGGACCAGCTCGAATGGTGTGGACTCGTAGAATCTAAGATCCGACATTTAATAGGTAAACTTTGTTTTCTTTATACTCATTGTAAAGTTTCTATTTAATAATCAAATAATTATTAATGAACTTCTGTTTTTAGCCACGTTGAATGGCATTTTTTACGGTATAAAACTGATTTCAATTGATTTTCATTCTAAGCTAAGCTAAAATTGTAAAATTTACTTTTTCTAGCTCTCCTCATTCGTTATTGGATAATTACTTTAATTGAAAATTGACCGGATGCCAAATTGGCGATATCCGATTTTTTTGTTACAACAGGTACATTGGAAAGGAATCCACATATCACTTTGGCACACGTCAACCCGGAAGCTTTCCCGCCGTTATCCCCGGACCCTGATAGACAGTGTTCCATGTGGTTTATAGGTTTACTGTTCGCCAAAAGTGAAAACCTTAACGTTGATCTTACTTACGACATTAAATCTTTCGTCGATACGAGTAAGTTCCATACCGAATTACTCTTTATCGCATATATTGGGTTGGCAACTAAGTAATTGCGGATTTTGTCATTTGTTTGCTTTGGAAAATCCGCAATTACTTAGTTGCCAACCCAATATAATTATAGTTAGAGATTATTTATAATATTAATTATTTAATATCCAATACTTAAAATATAATTGCTTATATAAATATTTTTGCCTTGATGGTTTTCATTCATAAATGGAAAGAAATTACAATTCATAGTGATTTTATAGAAAATGGAGTTCTATAATGAGAAACTTCTGTTTACAGTTGAAAGACAAGCGGAGCAGATAAACATGCTGAAGGAAGGCATGAGGATAGAAGCGAAACACGTAAAACGGAAGGACTTGCATACCTATGTTCCTCAAAGCTTATTGAAAAGGGAAAGGAAGGTTCGTAAAAATACTCGAGAAAATCCTTGTCTCCGTCATACATTACAGGGAAGTTTCCTATTAAAAGATGGTAAAACACAGGTTTCTGGAACATCGCATCGAAATGGAAATATCAGTGGGAATGGCAACACTGGAGGAATATCGCCGCGAAATCCAGGGGATGTGATCAATCGAAAGCGGTTATCGGATCAAAGTCTGGATGCTGCAGGGAAAAGACGAAAAACTGTTCCGGAACCGGAACAACCACAAATCACACCAGTGCGAAAGGTAATTTGATTTATTTTATCGAAGAATTCGACGGCATTGATTGTTGAGAAACGGAATCTAGAAAGAAACATTTTTGTTTCTTTCTAACAGGCTGAAGATGGTTCATTAGTAGTTCAGTGCGGGGAAGATAGCAACTCTGGTTTCAGTTTGGACGAATACAAGCAGAGTTTGACGACAGCTAAAGACGTAAGAAACTATGTTTATGTATAGTAAAATGTAGAAGTCAGATTAAAAAGTGTGTTTCTTGGTAGTTGCATTCAGTAAAAATTTCATAATAAATATGAAAAGTGAGTCTTTTCTTTGTAATGCGATTTTTCTTTATGCTTCCGTTTTCTAATTAAGGTAATTTTCTAATGAACTCCTATCAGTGTTGTATCTAAAGTAAGAATTCGAGAGACTTTGTGTCTACTTCTTTTGCAGTATTTTAGGAATATATTGAAATAATTTTACGTCCAATCTCTCGAAATTGTTAATTCAAAATCAGTTTGTCCGATATTTTTTAAGGTTCGTAGGAAGTCGGAAAGTGTTACAAAAAGATAGGATTATTGGTTTGCACATACCTGGCACTAAATGAAATTGACAATTACTTCAAAAGAAAACTCTTGTTTTCTTTTACGATAGATCTTATTTTTGGAATTCGATGTTTCAGGAAGGACCAACAAATGTCACAACAACTGCAACGGCAGCAACAACGGTAGCTCAAGAAGGATATGTGTGCACTTGACCGACGCATGATTCCTTCATCACACCAATCCACAGATGTTCCTCTGGACCATCTAGAATGTAAGCACAGAAAAAGGATAAAAAAAATACACACACACTTCTTCATTTATATCATCCTCACTGCCTACACGAATAATATTTAACGTCAAACGAACAGGAGGAACAACAATATCCGATCCGTTCCGAAAAAAGCCACATGAGATCACAAGGAACAGACTACAAAAAGTGAACAAATAAAGATCTTCAATTCGTTACTTGATATTTCTAACGAACCGAAATAATGCTATTACGTTTCTATTTTACAGTGTCTATAATTACATTCCCATCTTTTTCTATAATTCACATCCATTATTTTGTTTTCCCACAGAGACTTAAGAAACAAAATTGTTTCCGCTTATTTCGAACGAACGTTGTTAGAACGCCGTCAATAAGAATTTTGAAGACGAAACTGAAGAAAGAAATCTTACGATTTTGTAATATTTTAAGAAATTGCTATATGTCTTTTAGGGTAAAATGGTAAATAAGAGCTATAATATTTTAACAAGTTTAATCTTAAAATGGAAATAGAAAAAAAAAATAAATGAAGAGACTGATTTACATAAGATCCGAAAAAAACACTTTTACAATTTTTGTAAAAAGTTGGTTTTTACTTCCAGAATTATTACAATGATTTTTCTTCAATTTTATATCGTCCCGTTCAAAGAAGGAAGGTGTAATTATGGGCACTGCAAAAATGAGGGAATATATAAATACCCGGTGAAATCTGTGATTCTTTCCAATTTTTCATTTTTACTAGCGAAGGTATTGAATATTTTCGTGGATTTCAGACAGTAAAGGGGTAATTTTTTATCCAAACCCTATTTTTGTCAACATTAAATTTCATATTCTTGAGCATTATTTATTTTTAAACATATTTCACAGTGATTTTGGAAAGGTATCGGAATTCCCGTGTATTTGAATATTTCCAACGATAAAAAGGTATTCCATTTCCTGATTTTTTTTATAGAATTTGAAGCAAATGGAAATAGGGGAGAAATCTCGAAGTGGAATATTAGTTAACAAAAACCTAGATTAGAGAGGAAACACAAAAGCGATAATAATTGTTGTTGTCGCGTTCAAACCGAAAGTAAGTTCATTTCTTTCATATTATTACAAATGAAACAAATATAAATATATCTATATTTAGGACATTTTTATTTTATTCAGCGACACAAAAAAACTTAAAAACGAAAAATATAACAAAAAAATTAATAAACGTGAAAGACGAAAATGCGAAAAAAATGAATTATTTGTTAGATATTTAGAAATTATTCAACGATTTTTTTTCCATAAAGCTAAATAATATTTTTATTGTATCTTAATAGGACGGCTGAGCTCTCATCATTTTAAAAAAAAGGCCAACTATTATTGTAATTAATTCTGGAATCGAATATAGACAATTGAGGTTTACAAAACAACAAAATTAATTTATTACAGAAAGAAAAACGAGTATTTTTTGTAGTAATTTTCTTCTTTCCGCATTACCTATATTTTATTAAATGTAATTCTTTATACGAAGTAATACTATATGTAATTATCAGAATTAATGCCGTTTTGTTGTGGAATCAACGTCGATTATATTTTCATGAAACTATGGAATTCACACAGAATTTATTCAGAGAGAACAGAAACACTTCATTCCGTCGTGTTTTTCTCATCGATCGTATAGTTTCTTTTAAAAACATATAAATACGAGTAATTCTGAAGGTTTTGGTATTCGCGAAAATTTCGAATTTATCGTAAGGCAATGTTGCGCCACATTTTTTCAAAATTTTTCCAGATCGAATTCCGAATTGGCGAAAGGCTCTTGCGAAGGGATAATTCGAGCTAAATTTCATCGAGTATAAAAATGATTCTCAGCTTTCTTTTCTTTAGAAAAAAAAAAGATATTTTTAATTGGTTAATTTCAACTCGCGAGATTTTCGATATCATCTCTTACTTCATTTTCCGTCACTCAGAGACTTTATAGAAATAGACATTTTTTAAATTTCAAAATTGCGATTGTACGATTTTTTTGGAATCTAATGCATAATTTACGAACTTTTGAACTTTTCACTCTGAGATTCCCTTCGAGTGGATTATCGATACAAAATGTAGGTGAACCCTAAAAATTTCGAAAAATCAATAAACTAAAACATTTGAAAAACAATACTTTGAGTCCCATTTTGCTTTTGCGAATGAAATTTTAAAAAATATATATTTTAAGACTTAATTTACACGTGCGAGAAAGGAAAGGTAAAATATTGAAATGTGAATAATATGAAATTGTGCAATACAATATTTCACTTCTTTCCCGACCATTGAATTCCTCGAGATAAAAATTCATCATTTTTAGCAATTTGTCATTTTCTTCTTAGATTTTCAAACTTTTGTTTCTCAATGAAAAGAAATCCCACTTTTCCCTCACCCCTATAGAATTGAAAGTTCTCTCCGATGAAAATATTAAAAAGTGTGTTTGGAATGAATGACCGGAATGAGTGTCTGTGTTTTTCATTACTTATATAAAAGAGATCAATAAAAAAGCGAGAAGTTGCTTTCCGAAAATTCGTGTTTTTTTTGTGAATCTGAATCCGTTTGTTCGATTAAAAAAATGCCTGATGTTTACGAAATCCAACAAAATATATTAGTGTATTTCGACAGTAGTTCAATTTATTGAATCAATTGTAACGAGAAATGTCATAGAGGATACGAGCATGAAAATTATTTTTATGGTTTCCACTGATGGTACTTATGAAAAAAAACCAATAGTTTTATGAGTGATGGAGAATAAGGATTGAAAAACTTTGAAAGAAATTTACAACTATATATTGCAAAAATGAGATTAATAAGAGAAGAAATTAGAAAAAGGAGAGAAACAAACAAATAAATAAATTTCTTTATTTATTTATTCATTGAGTATCACATTCGTCATATATTACCTTATAATCCTGTTACATTTGTATCTCATCGACTGTAAATTGTATGTATTCTTCTTAAATAAAACCAATAAATATCTCTTTTAATTCCTTCAACCAAAAAAAAAAATTCAAAGATATAAATTTGTTGGTATTCAAATGGAAGCTCTCGCCGAAATATAGAACATAATCGAAATTGATAATTGAAAAATGATACACGATTGAATTATTTTCCATTTGGATGCTAATGAATTTCTCATTATTTGTAATTCCGGAATTTCTCTTAATCCATAAAATGCCTTTCCTGTTTTTTCGCAGTTTTTGAGGACGATCGCTTCTGGGAGTCAATTGGGAATCAATTGCTATCGAATGCGAGAAGCGTTCTGACGTCGGTTAATTGATTTTAATTTATCAATGGTGATTTCCTCATTTTGGATGATTATTGTAATAAGTAATACGTCGAACATATAAAGTGCGATCCGTTCATATGAAAAAAAGTTTCACTTGAATGTGATTGCATTGCGAAAAGAGCGCGTGTGCATACTACTGCAAGATCTGGTTGACTAAATATCTGGACAGATGCAACCAGTGTCATAGAGTTTCTGCACTGAAATTCATCCGAAACAAGAAGCACGTGCATTTTCTGTTTTTCTCCGACAAACAAGTACCAAAAATTTGTTTTTGCAAATTATTCATATAAATAGAAAAATTTGTCGCAACATTTGCGGAATTCCGAATTTAGAAAGTTCATTGTAATTGAAATTTGTGTGAAAAAAAGATAGATTTTGTCTATGGTTTTCCACGTGTGTAAAATAATTGTTAAAAAAATCTTCGTTTCCCAAAATTTTGAAAATTGGAAATTGTTCACTTTAGTGTGAAAACTGAAGATTCTCCAAAATTGGAAGACTGATATTGCGAATAAGCTTTGTATCATTAGTCCGTGCGGTTGCAATTAATTGCATTGCACAAATATTAATAATAAATATTTGTAAAAAATAGGCACAGTGATTTCAAAAATCAACCATGAGATACAGGCACATTGGTATCATAGGAGCCACCTTGATTGCAACAGTCGTTGCACTTTCTGCCCTAATGTATTATTTGAATCAAGGTATGGAAGTTTCATTTTATTATAGTTTATTAGAAACTTTACCTAATAAATAGTAAAGGACCTATAAAAAAAATTACCTTTCTTAATTAATTACCTATAAAAATTTGCCCTGCATGATAAATTACCTATGAAATTATGGTAACTTGAAAGTAATCCTAAATAAGACCTTTCTTCATCAAATTGCATTACAAAAACACAAACTAAAATAAATTCAAAATATGTGCATTTGTATCTTCTTTTAATTAATTGTTTCCTTTCATCTATGACAGTGGACAGTAAGAAATTTATCTAATTTTGTGTGGAAAACCAGGGAAAGAAGGAATAAGAGGAAAAATATGCATATTAATTTAATTTAAGGCACGTGCATAAATGCATCGGGGTATATGCATGTATTCTTGAAACTAATTTTTCCCCGTTATTCATAGAAAAGCAGGGAATATTATTATAAAAGCCAGATACGTAGAGAAGGCTGGGAAATAGATAAGACGAATCCCTGATGAGCAGTTTGTCAAATGATGATCAATTTGCAACGTACTTGTGTATTGCTATTAACTGTAATTTCTGGTTTTACGTTGCAGGAAAAGGGAAAGAAAGAAAAAATGTATCTTTCTCCCAAAGATTTTCTATTTATTATTCGGAATTCGCGTGATTCTTGAAACTTAAAATAAAGGGAATCCCGATAGCAACTGTACCCTTAGAAATATATTTAAACATTATTATTAAGAAATATTAAAAAATTGTTTGTAGATTAAAATATATGTTAATTATACATTATTTTACTGTTCTGAATTTTTATTATTTTAAATATTAATTTTAGATACATTAAAATTTATAAAATATAAGCAGCGTTCCCGTCTTACCCCATAGAATTTCTATAAAGATTCATTCTGCAAAATAAATACATAGATACATTTCAAAGTGTCAATTGAATCATGGTATTATCATATACCACTTGCAAGCTATTAGTAAACAGGGATAGAAAATTGAACATGATATCCTCAAGAATCGGTATGATTTAATTGACTTGTCTATTAACCTTTGGACAACCGATGTCAGCTTAAAATAATGTTACACTGAAATTGGATGCAGACGAAAAACGTCATTCAAAAAGACGGGAGAGCATTGATAGGATTAAACGCAATTCAGATTCATATCTTTTCCGACTATTTTCTCATCGTGGGAAAAATTTCAAATACGAGTTTTTTTGAATTTGTTTAAACAATTTGCCCCTTTCTTTTCAGACAAATGCCCTTTAGGTACATTTCAATGCAGCAATAGCACGATTTGCATGCCACAAAGAAGCTGGTGCAATTCAATTACGGATTGTCCCGAAGGCGACGATGAAGTTATAGAAAAATGCTGTGAGTTTGCAACAATATATTGCTTTTTGAGTAATTTTCGTATGGGAAAATTGGTGCTTCAATTGAAATTTTGTTTCTTTTTGCAGTCGACTGGCATGGAAATTGGGACTGGATTTTTAAAAAAAGGAACTGGGATGATACAGTCATTTGTGGTAGTATTATTGATTATTTTGAATATTTTCTACCAATGTCGCATAGTGAATGTCCATGACGTTGCAAATAAATTGACTATATGAGCCGTTTATTTTGAAAGTGGCCTAAATCCATTTTTTAAAAAAAATGGAAAACTCAACAATTTATAATTAAATTGCTGAAAACTAATTATTTATGCCGATATATAATGACTCTTTAAAAATGGACTTAGGCCACTTTCAAAGTAACCGGCTCATACTTAGAAATAATGCTATGTCATGGGCCCTTTAAATTTAGAGCAGGTTCTAACTTGTCTGTAACTACCAGGCTAAGCGAGGAACGAATGTCATACAATAAACGTCCATGACGTTGCAAATAAGTTGACTATATTTAGAAATGCTGACGTCATGGGCCCTTTAAATTTAGAGCAGGTTCTAACTTGTCTGTAACTACCAGGCTCGGCGAGGAACCACCAATGTCATACAATGAATGTCTGACATTGCAAATAATTTTACTATTTTTAGAAATGCTTACGTCATGGGCCCTTTAAATTTAGAGCAGGTTCTAACTTGTCTGTAATTACCAGGCTCAGCGAGGAACCACAAATCTCATACAATGAATGTCCATGATATTGCAAATAAATTGACTATATTTAAAAATGCTTACGTCATGGGCCTTTTAAATTTATTACAGAATTTAAGGATGTTAATGAAGAATTGAATTTTTATCCTTTTAATTTTATTTATTTTTATCGAAATTCATTTACTGGAGTGAAATTATATCCATGCGGTTTTTTAGATAATACCATTTAAGAGTTGATTCAGGAAAGGTGAAAGTGAAATCAGAAGGTGTTTTAAGCATTCCGAAAAAATAAATAATATATAAAAAAAAATATAAAAATATTCAATAAAGAAAAATTAAAAAAGTATATTTTAAAATTTATGAAAAATATTCATAAAAATGTTCGCGTTTACAGAGAGAACGGACTGTGCTATTAATTGCACTTGTTATGATTGCCACGTGAATTGTACCGGTTACAAATCCATTCCACAAGGACTTTCCGCGAATGTTACAATCATGTAAGGACCAACAATCAGATTAATTGAGACATCAATTTTTAAAAACCTTCTATTAATTTTTTTGGTCCTTTTCTTCCCCTTTTTCGGGTATTTTCTCTATCCGGCACAATCTGGGAAAATGGCACCTAATTCCTCTAATTTCAGGACACTCACCAATAACTCTATCGTAAAAGTCTACAAGAATTCTTTGCTAAAATATCAGGAAATTCAAGCTTTGTGAGTATTAACACTTTCTAAGCGTTTTAAGCGGTATTTGACATAAAATTCTTTTGACTGTGAATTTCCCTACCAGGTATCTCGATGATAACAATATTTCTCAACTGGAGAAAGGAGCTTTCAGTAACCAGAGGGAACTAATTTGGTTGTAAGTAGATAAAAAGCAAGCTCAAAATCGAAAACTCCTTCTTTTAGGAGTTATATAATTTATAATAATTCCGAGTAATTTAATTTTTACTAATTAATTTAATTTTTAATAACTAATATTATAATAATTTCGACTTCCTCTAATAATTTTATTTCGTGAGATATTTAAAATAAATTTGAATTTATTTTAATTCAAGTAAATTTTGTTTATATAGGGTCTTAAAAAACAATAGGATCGGCGAAATCCTACCGGGACACTTCACCGGTCTGGTATCGTTGGAAACTTTGAGGGCGAATGGCAACAGAATCCTGGTAGCCGATTTAACAGATTTTGAGAATAGCACGACATTGGAATTCATGTGAGTGTGGTCGTATTCATGCCGATCGTTCAATTTGAATCTTTTTATCTGCATTCGATCGATATCGGTAAAATGGAGTTACATGAACTTGAGAGGAGCCATAAATTTCGTCGCAATCAGATTGAGTGGAACAAGATGAATTGTGATTAAAGAAGCTTTTTTTATATCGGCTATTTCCTCAACATTCTCGCCACGATTTGCCTGTAATAATATACGTGAATATTTTTACAGACAAGGCAGGCAATCGAATTCGATACTTTTATATCTTATGCAATTTTATTCCACAGCTACCGGCTATTTTATGCTACGTCTCCTACCGTTTTACTGTATTTGTCTCAATTGAACGAGGAAATCGATCTAGTCTTACAATTAGTTTATTAAATTAGTAGAAAAAATAAGTTGCTTTTTGTTTTTCAGAGACTTGAGCAAAAATTTGTTGACCACGCCAAATCTCACGATACCCTTTTTACCGGTATTGGAGGATTTGTAAGTATCAGCGGAAAGGGAAGTCTACAAATGTTTCCTGTAATTAAAAAAAAATTCTATTAATTTCCAAAAATATTTTGAATTTGACCAATAGTCGATTATCGTTCCAGGATTCTGGATGAAAACTTATTCGAAAGTATCACGGAAAACATGTTCGCTAATTTACCGGAGCTGCGATCTTTGTAAGATTTGAAAAAATTCTGGAAAAATAATATTGTTCAAATAAAAATAGCGAATAACAATTACGTTCCTATTTTTTGTTTTACAGGAATATGCAACAAACTCAACTCCGAACGATTCATCCAAACGCTTTCCGAAATTTGGCCAAATTAACGGAATTGTAAGTGCGGCTTTCCTAATCTTCACCCTGATTTTACGATTCCTAAAGATCCACTTTTTGTTCCAGGAACTTGTCGGAGAACAAAATCGTTACGATATCGCCGAACCTTTTCCAGCCGATACAGAATTTAACGAAATTGTGAGTGTTCCATTTTTTCTAATGGGATAAAAATTTCGCTGTTTCTGAAGATTACTTTCGCCCCTGTAAATAATTCACGTTCAGAAGGATGCAAACATTGAAACTCTAAAACGTGCTGGAAAAGCTTTTCACGGCATTTGTCACGTGTGCATTAATTAAATGCACCACAAATAACCGGAGCATAGGGCGAGGGAGGTAGAAAGATAGCAGAGGGAGATTTTAGAATCATCACGTTCTCTAGGATTATTGTAATTACTTGTAATCTAATGATTAGGCAGGTAAAAATTTCATGAAATTGAAACCGGAAAGATCAAAGTCATTTTATTCTTGCCATTTTCTTTCAGGTTAATTGGTTACAATCCGATTGAGAAATTGCCAGTGGTTCTGTTCGATCCTTTGAAGAATCTTCGCTCGCTGTAAGTGACGAAGAATTTCTAATAATTATAGTATTTTAATTAGTCCATATTCGATTGATTTTAAAAAGTAGCGAATTATCATTTTTAATGTTTCCAACAGTAGAAGTTCAATAATATAGAAATCGGTACCATAGTAATTCGAGTAATAGAAAAATTAATTACATTACAGGTATATTATTAGTTACTTGTGTAATAACATAAATGTTTCTAGTATTCAATAGAAAGTATATATATGTATGTATAATTACAATTTGAGGGAGTAATAATAAATATATAAAACCGAGTTATTTTCAGTGGTGTTGAAGAAATCGACATGGACGATATGGAAAAAAATGTTTTCGACGTATTTTCCAATCTCAATTTCGTGTAAGTTCTTTTCCACCCCTTGTCTGATAAAAAATCAATTATTGGCAAGGTATTTTTATCCAAATTGGATTGTCAATTCTAATAAATCATGCAAATTCTAGGTATTTCAAGAAATTCCATTATTGCACCACGTATGCACCCAAGGTACAAATGTGCCAACCAGTCAGTGATGGTAAGATTACTGTTCTTATTTTCATCATTCACCATGGAGAAAAAGAAAACCCCATGGGCCTGATTCGGTAGATAATTCCTTTACTTTGTTAAACGACAAATAGGTGTATCATCGTTATCCCATTTATTGGGCAAACCATTGCTCAGGGCAGCAGTTTGGGGAATTTCTTGTGCCACTTGCCTAGGAAACGCTTTGGTACTATGGGGAAGGTTCACAGCAAAGGACGAAAATCATGTCCTCAGTATCGTCATCAGAAACTTGGCTGGTGAGTCAATGAATTTTTTTTAGAAGAAATGTGGAACTTATCCAATTATTATTTACCCTCGAGGAATCATAATTATTGTCTGCAAGAAACAAGACCACCGATTCTTCCGTGCTGGCCGTATTTTATAATATAGGCTTCGATTAGGTATCGAATATTGAAAACGTCTGCCTGTTAATCACCCTTGCGAGTAAACAACGTAAAGTCTTTTATTGCCCTAGTGTCCGATATGTTGATGGGAATCTATCTATTTATAATCGCCGTGGAAGATATACGGTTCCGTGATAACTACAACAAGGTAGCAAGCACCTGGATGTCATCCTGGCCTTGCACGCTTACAGGAATGCTAGCCATGACGTCGTCCGAGGTAAAATGCAATTAAAATTGATTTTTCCCTAATTTCGAGAATCATTCCCGAACCTTTTGTCGAATTCTCCAGAAGTTCATTGAAAATTTCTCTTGAAAATCATTTTTTTCTATTTTCTTTGGAAGAATCTCTAATTATTTACGAATATTTTTCTCCTTTTTTTTAAGTCAATAAAAGAGACCCAATTTTTTATTTAATTTTTCTTCCAGGTTTCGGTACTAATCCTTTCGTTCATGTCAGTGGAACGATTTTTGCTCATCGCAGCTCCTCTCAAAGGACATCGTCCTTTAACACCGCAAGCAGCTTCCTCGATAATGATTCTCATTTGGATTATTGGCATTGTTCTGGCTCTCATTCCAGGTAACAAGGGTGTCTTCGAGATTTTATGAAATAGATTCCAAAATTAAATATAATATAATATGTACTTTGGACTTCCCAAATTTTCAAGTTTTTCGTAATTCTCAATTTTTTAATGAATCATTAACTTTGTTTTTGATGCAGCTATTCACTGGAGAAGCAGTACCAGGTTTTATGGTGTCAATGGGATGTGTTTCCCATTGCACATTGACGATCCTTTCCTTATCGGATGGGAGTATTCTGCGTTTATATTTCTGGGACTCAATTTGCTGGGGTATGAATATTATAATAGATTGAAAATAATAATAATAATAATACCACAGGTAACAGATATTGTAAATTTACTTATTTATTATTATTATTATTCCAACATTTTATAATTATAATAAATTATTACAATAAATTATAGTTATAATGTAATTAAATAATTATAATATATTGTAATTCCGGAGATTTATATAGTTAGTACCCTTCCTTATAATTTAAGCTGATGGAAAAATGCCTGAATTTTCTACTTTACAGCTTCTATCTTAATTTTCAGATTAGTTATTATTGGATACGTCTATGTGGGAATGTTCGCAAGCATCTGGAAAACCAGACATGGAACACCTTTGTCGGTTGGAGATTCGGAATTTGCTTTAAGATTTTTCTTAATTGTTTTAACCGATGCTGCTTGTTGGGCTCCAATTATTGCCCTGAAAATTCTCGCTTTCTCAAAATATCCTGTACCTCGTGAGTTGACATTTGATTCTAAACAGAAACCAGAAGCGAATCTCCATTTTTCATAAAAACATTAAATCAATGAATTTCCTTGCAGCCGATCTTCATGCATGGGTTGTGGTTTTTATTCTTCCTGTCAATAGTGCAGTTAATCCACTTTTATACACTTTCACAACTCCAAAGTTTCGGGAAAGATTGAGTAACAAATGTTTCAAGAGGATACGGAATATCATTCCCAGGAGACATTCGATGGAAGGTACAGAGAAAGTTTTTGCTCTCGTGCATTTCCTTTTGCTTCTAATTTTAATAGATATAATTCAAATGAGGTTGTCGAACAATACAACCTCTGAAATTTTACTGATCTTTTTAGTGTTTACAAACGTTAGGTTTGTGCTGTTGAAATAATTAAATTTATATATCTATAAGTAATATTCACAAATGTAACAAATATTTTTCAGATTCGCAAGTATCGAATACCTTGAGCAACAAAAATATAATATTGCCAGTATTTATGTTAAAATCAGGAGGTGATTTTCAAGCAAAGGAAAGGAAGGCTTCTTCGATATTCCAGTGTGACGACCATGAATTCATCGGTACCCATAGTCATATTTTATAAACAATCCAGTGTAATTACATTGCAATTTCATTAAATATCACATCAAAAATTAAGAAGTTCCGTATACATTTCATAAGACAGTAGGAAAGAAGGTAACTATTTTGTAACAAATAAATTGTAAATAATATAAACAAAAGGATATCATTTATTATGTTATACGTTATGAAAAATGGGGTTCTGCAAAGAACAAACTTGTTTCTAGGGGTAATTTTGCGCATAGAATCGATATCGCGAGTGTCCGGGGCCGAAATCTCAATAGGAACAAAGTTTAACTTTCGAAAATAGTTAGAAATTTTTTTGAAGTATCAGTACTACTCAATTTGACACTCGGAAGTTCGTTGCCAAATGTATGTACGTGAACAAGTCGCGTAATTGGATTTTAATAAATTATATATATTGAGTGTATTTAATATGCAACCTACTTTAGTGACAATGGATAGTATATTTGTACAGAACAGCACTACTTTTTCGCTGTTGGTAAGCTTTTCATGGTAGAGTAACGTATCTAAAAAAGATTTGGTTTCAGAACCAGAGGCATATATACGTATCACAAACATGTCCGATCCCCCACTTTTCAGTATAAACGTAAGCGTTCCTTCGCAGTAGTACAATATGGCATCGCCGTAACTGTGATATATAGGTATTCGGAAGAGTAATACATCTGTTTCTGCGACGACGTCAACTGTCAATATGAAATGAATGCAGCAAGCACATCAACAATATTAATTATTGAAGGTAAGTCATTAATAAAATGCAACATTTAGAGTCTTTACTAATTATCAATTTCTCGTTTCATTTCTCCTTTCGGATAAAGAATCATCAACGCGATGGCCAGAGTCGCTAAAAATATTCCCAATAACCTCATACGCTGGGATTCACCGGAGGATCCCCTGGCACCTTTGACGGATTTGCAAAAAGATTTGCTTCGCAACCTAGAGGATGAGATATCATCCCTCGACCATGTAACCTACTCGAGAGAGAGCAAGGAAAAGGTCAGCGACAGTTGCATGGGCCAATCCGAGACCTGCATAGAATCCTATCAGACTTTGCTTCGTTATTACAACAATTTAAAGGAGAAATATGCATCCGCGGAAGATACCAAATACCTCTCGTATTTGGACCAACTGAAGACCCGTCAGTTGGAGTGCCAGCAGCTTTGCTTCAAAATGGAAGAAGCCTTGGAGGACTTTGCGACTTTATCTAGGCAGTATTCCCTGGTTTCCACGAAAACCACTTCCCTGCATAACGCCAGCAAGCAGCTCATCTCCGATAGGGAGAAGCTCACTTCCATAAGCGAGCAGATTTCAACCAGGGTGAAATACTTCAAGGAAGTGGACTTCATCATGGAAAAACTAGAGGCTCCTACTTTGTCCGTCAACAGCGATGTCTTTTTCAACCTGTTGGACAAAATCGATACCAACATGGATTTCATGCAATCCAATGCTACTTTCAAGGAGAGCGGAAATTATCTTATCAAATATAGACACTGTCAATCCAAAGCGATAGCTCTCATGCAACGCTACGTCTTTAATTTACTGACCAATGCTACGGAAAGTATCCTGAATCCTAAAGAACCGAGCAGCAGCGCTGGGACACAGGAGAACTCGGATGCGGCTCTCGCTCTATTCTATGGTCGATTCCAGACTATTCTACCCAAAGTTCGTCTCGTGATCGAACGAATCGAGAACAAGTCCTACAAACGACAAGAGTATGACTCGTTGTTAAGCGAATGTCACCAGCATTATTTGAGTCAGCGGGGAAGAGTGTTAGGCACGAGTGTCCAGAAAGCTCTGGAAGCTGTTAAAGGCAGATATAACGGCGATCACTGCAGTCTGGTGAGGCATTCCTGTGCTTTATTATTACACGCTTCGGTGGATGAGCACAGATTGTTTTATCAGTTCTTCAACAAGCAATCCATGGGTTTGACGAACTATCTGGAAGGCCTTTGCACTTCTTTGTACGACACCCTGAGACCTTTCATCATACACATCAATCATTTAGAGACTCTAGCGGAGATCTGTTGTATTCTGCGAATAGAAATGTTAGACGAACATGTGCAAAACAATTCCGAACCCTTGCAAGGTTTTGGCAATATTTGCCTGCAACTGTTGTACGACGTGCAAGAGAGACTCGTTTTCCGGGCGCATTTGTACCTGCGATCGGATATTTTAAATTATACGCCTTCCCCTGGAGATTTGGCGTATCCAGAGAAGCTGCAAATGATGGAGGACATAGCGGAGTCCATAAGGGAGGAGAATCGTCAAACGAGACTCAAAAAGCTATCCGTATCTAGTGACGGCAGTTCCAGTATCATCGAACCCATCTCCAGGAGTCACATCACCATGGATCCCATTTACCAGAAGACGCAAATGGGCAATTCTCCAGCGGATTTGCATGGAATGTGGTATCCCACTGTTAGGAGAGCGTTGGTGTGTTTATCGAGACTTTATCGATGCGTTGATCGTCCTGTGTTTCAGTCATTGAGCCAAGAAGCTATTTCCTATTGCGTGGAAAGCATCGAAGCGGCCAAACTGAAGATCAATTTAAGATCCACCACTTTGGACGCAGAATTGTTTCAGATCAAGCATTTGCTGATTTTAAGAGAACAAATAGCACCGTTTCAGGTGGATTTCACTATCAAGGAGTACAGTTTAGATTTCTCCAAAGTGAAAACAGCAGCTTTTGGGTTACTCGAGAAACGTTCGAGGCTTTTCGCCTTGTCGAATAATGCACTCCTGGAATTTTTGCTGGAAGGAGCACCGCAATTGAAAGAGCAGTTGATCGACTCGAGGAAACACGTGGACTCAAAGTTGAAGTCTACGTGCCAAAGATTAATTCAACATGTAACGCAATTGTTGATTCAGCCGATATTGGAGGTTTTGGAAAAAGCTAAGAATAGTAGTACCATTGGAACGGCACAAGAAGTCTCAGCAGTTATTAGCGAAGCTCTACGTTTAATTAAATTTAAACTTCCTAATATTCAACAATCCATGCAGTTGTATTTGGCGAACAAGGAAACGGAGTGTATTTTGTTCCGTCCGATTAAAAATAACATAGTTGCTGCTTTTACGCAATTAATGCAATTGTTAAGTAACGGATACAGTCAAGAGGAACTATTGTTGATCGCTTGTCCTTTACCGGAACAGGTTTCAGTTATGCTAAGTTCTACTAGTTTAACGCAAAATAAAACACAGAAGGCGCAAAACGAAGAACGAGTTCAGGAGCCTTTAGAAGATAACGGCCAAGAAAATGTAGATGTTTCAGAAAATTTATTAGAAAGTGATACAAAAATAATCGACACGTAACAGCAAAGACTTTTTTTCTATATACAAGTATGGGTGAATCTTTTTTAATAAAAGTGGAGTTTGGAATTTTCTTCTAACGTTTTCAGACTTTGTTTGTACAGCTTTCAAGAGATGTTTAGAAAAAGGTTCCAAACTTTTTTTTTTTACACAAGTAGACAAAAATTGTATTTTTGTATAATGCAATACCAGGAGTAAAATTAGCTCTAGACTTTCATTATTTTCCAAATATTTCTTCTTTCTTTCATGTTGCTTTTAATTTAGGTCTTTTCTGGTGTAAAAGTCATAAATAATTTTACTCAAAGCAGGTCCAATTGTTCTTTTCGTGTTTCCGTATTGAATCGTTGCTAAGAGTTTCTCGTTTTCACTCGTTTCCCGAAAAGCGTCGAATAATAGTTTTGGTGTTGGATAGTTTTCCACAATGGCTATTGCTTTATCCACTGAGATACCTCGAATTTGTAACAACTGCTTAATGAACATTTGTTTCACTTTAAAATCCTGAAAGTTGTTATCATTATTAATTGTTTATTAATCAAATTGTTCAATTAGTGGAACTTACTGGTTTTTTAAAATACCTACTTTAGTTTTAGAAGCTAGTTTATTAAACTCTGTTAATTCCATGAGAGGTAAAATGTTATCGTTGAGGTTCGAAGATGATTGAAGGTTCGCTTTTGTCGATAATTGCAGTCGTTTCATCTAAAACATGACGATACTTTCGTGAAGGGATTCAAAATTTTCATTTTGGTAGGAACTTTACCTTAAAAATGTTTATTAATTGCTTCGTCATAATTCCTAAATATTTCATGGAATCTGAATGATTTCGTGTATATTTCACAATAAAGTTGTCCTGAACGGCTGTATTAACGGCAGCTTGCAAGACATTGCTTAAAGGAAGCCCCACCCGTTCATTTTTCCCATGACTTTCTACCAAATATATCAGATTTTCTATTCCACATTGTTTCAAGCGAAACTGAAAAAGCAGAAACAGTCCATTCAAAAATCGTTTTGTCGAAAACCAGTAAAAAAACAATTGTTCAATTTTTCCAATAGTCACCTTTTGTTCCCTATATCGCCCATCTTTGATACTCGATGCAAAATCATCGATTCTTTTCCTCTCTGCAATATATGGCAGAACAAGACTGGTATCGGAAAACTTATCTTTGGCGATCCATAAAAAATCACCAACTTTTAAGTTGTGTACCTGAAAAGGCACTCCGAAAGCAGTTAATGTTTGTGTTGTTGGATCTTTGTCTACCTTTTTCCTGTAAAGAGATAATTTAGAATATGGATTTGTGTAAACTTTATTCTTGTCAGCTTGGTTCTAGTTGAAGGAAATTCTTTACCCTGCAGTTTCTTTTAAATCCACCAGCAGCAGAATGTCAAAGGAATTCGGTTCAAGGATTTTACCATTTCCAGAAACTTGCAGATTTGAACCGAGGGAGGGACAATTTTCAATTTGTAAATTGCTGCTGCTACTGCTACTGGTAATCTTCTTTGAATCATCCTTTTTCGACAGTAATTTCTGGAAAAAAATAAATTATTAGAAAATTCAAGATTCCTTAGAGCATATTTAGATTTCTGTACCGATAATATAAAAATATGTAACCTTCTTGTTTTTTGAATTTTTGTCATTTATTGAACTTGTTGCTGCAGGTTCCATTAGTTCTTCTGTTTCATTCTCATGCAACTTTCTCTGCTTCTTCTTGATAACTTGACCATCCAGGTCCGAGTTGACTGGTACACTATTCGATTTTGAACCCAACTGCGGCTGGGCTTGACCGTTATATTCTTGCAATTTTCTCTCCAACATCAAACACAACTTTTTGCCAAAGTGTTCCAGCAAGATGCAATCGGATGCATTCTTCAGGACCAGTGGACATTTGCGTAATGATTGCAGAGCTTTTGCGAAAGAGTGTTCTATTGGAGATTTTTTGATCGCCGCTTCCTCTTTCCATTCTATCAACCATTGCTCGAACAGAGGATTCACTGAGCGCGTTTTTATTTTCGTACGCTTCATTTTAAGGTTTTTAATAATTATTTAATATTATAATAATTCTTCTTTGGTTCTATTTATAATTATAATATAATGTTGTAGTTCTATATACCTACAAACACCATTATTTTCAACAATTGTTTGTATGATTCTATACATCCTATACTTAGCATATTGCACGGAATAAAACCGAATTCAAAAAATAAAACCTTCACAATTCATCCATCACTCGAGTGTTGAAAAAAGCAGTTAAGCTCACGTTAAAATTTCTCAGGATTTGGAAATTTTCTCAGGTAAGGTTCCACATAACAAAAAAAAAACGTTAACCAATGGGAGACTGCGGTTACCGATATCAGTCCAATGAGGGGATAGCTTAGGAAATTTGGCAGCAATTAACATTAATCGCTAGGTGTCAAGCGGTTAGCGTGAAATATCCGCGATTCGGCGCTTGAAATTAATTAGGAAACAGTATTTTGCTAATACGGTATCAATGATGCCGTTTATTGCACACACTTTTATCACTTTTTGTAAATAAGGATGGTGTTCAT
This sequence comes from Gasteruption jaculator, assembly GCA_949825005.1. NCBI lineage: Eukaryota > Metazoa > Arthropoda > Insecta > Hymenoptera > Gasteruptiidae > Gasteruption > Gasteruption jaculator. The sequence goes on along the minus strand of OX463773.1, from coordinate 6,697,956 downwards.
CCTAAGAACGTTTTCAGGGTGCAAAAAGTAATTGCAACGATTTCAATATATTCTAAAAAGTTCCATCATTGTTGTATACAGTATCATTTCGAACTTCTGCCGTACTTACCACATCCTGCAGCCATATTGAGTTTCGGCAGCCATTTCTGTGAGAAGTTTCCCGCTAAGTTTTCTGAATTCAATCGGAGGGGCCCGTCTTTGTTTCGTTTTTCGACCCGGTAGTAACAAATAGTTGTCGATTTTTTTGAAGATTTAAAAGGGGTAAGTTGACGGTAAATTCTCTATTCTCGCAAAAATATCCCAGCTTTGGCGCGCACGATGGGATTTGAATTAAATTCACGGAACCTAACTGAACATGACCCGTGCCCTCAAGGTCAAGGTGTAGTGGGGGTACTTCTCTTCTCATCCCTTCTTGCTCTCTCACTCTCTCTCTCTCTTTCATACTACATATATTAGCTACATTATCTAGCATCTTTTCTAAAGTAACGGTCAAACTTCTACTATTGTCATTTTCTGCGAGTGTCACATAGGTTATGTCGCTCGGACGTATAGAAACGCAGCCACAGGCCGTAGCCGTCACCTTGTAGCTTGTAGTCGTGTGAGAACCGGAGTCAAGGTAAATTTGTCAAAGTAACGTAATTTTTCACGGTTGGATATCGAGCCAATACCGACGACGAGTGACATTTATTTTCGCTGCGACCATCGGTGTCCAGACAGAGACATTTGATACAAATGCTCCCACGTCCTTGTTGGTACCATTGATCCTCGAGTTCTTCCTCTCCAGCGGTACTGGAATCTGGAAATCGCATGTAAGGCCGATAAATTCGTTCGTATCGGCTCGCTTGAACGCCGGCTATGGCCGACTCGTGAATCGAGTTAACCTTAGCTCCGCTTGTTTACGTATGTTTGATCTACCTACACTTCTGTTTAGAAGCTACATGTTAATTTCCTTCTCTTGCGTCTGAAAGGAGTGATTGTACCGTGCCATCCAAAATGAGCGAGGAACAGCAAGCCAATGATAACAGAGAATCAGCCGAAGTAAGTTTTCACCCTTTTCTATTCTAATTGCCATTTTAACCCTTTCTTCACGTTTTAACAAAATCATGACGTTCATACTGGGGTCAATCTGATCCCAACGACAAAAATGCTTGCTGAATTAAAGCAATAAGAAATCTTGACTTGAAGGGATGTGAGTCCATTAAGCATATTGGCGGTCCTAATAATAATTAAGAATTGGAAGATGATGTATTGGTATAATGTTATTTTATAATTTCAGTGATTTTATTTTACCACTTTATCGACCGCTATTAATCGGCTTTTTGTTGCTAACGCTTAACACGTTAACTGCCATGTCTAAATCCATATTCAGGCCGCGTGGATCGCAAGAGTTTACACTATTGCATTTGTCATAACTAACGTGGCCTGAACGAAAATTTTAGTATCAGTCACCGGTGACCGACATAGTAGTTAACGTGTTAATAAATATAATTTAGCATTAATATCATCGAGCAGCTGGGTAGGCACACGAATGCTGTTGAATCGCTAGCGGTCGGTAAAGCGTTAAGGTTTCAGCAAATATTTGTGCCTCTTTAATGGCATCTATTTGTCATTGGAATCAGCAAACTTTTTATTGTTTTTACCAAAAAAAGATCTTTTTCTTTGCACATTCAACCACGTTTTTTTAACATAAACTCAATTGTAGTGTTCTGTCTTTTTCACACATTCGTAGAGGACATAAAAACATATCATATATACAAAAAATAAAGAGAATCACTCATATTTTTTTCTGTTTCAGCTATCTTCCAACGATATTGAGAAACTAGAGGAAGCGAAGCTCAAAGCAAAGTTTCCTAACGTTGGGGCGAGACCAATCAGTGGCCATTCCGCCTTCCTACAGAAGAGATTAGCAAAAGGGGTAATGTTGCACTATCCGTTATAAGCATTACTAATGTAGACGACCCAGTATCTGAACCGTTTCCTCTTGCAGCAAAAGTACTTTGACTCGGGAGACTACCAAATGGCGAAACAGAAGTCAACGGCCAAGCCGAAACCAACTGGTGTGCTACCGACGGGTGATGCGATTCCCACCCCAGAATCGGTACCACAGCGGAAGACCTCCATAATCCAACAAAAGTTTAACACATCGAGTACCTCATAATATCAGTCTCTTTCTTTGTTCTCCAGTGAATGAGTTTACTTTTAAATATGGAAAGGAAATAGGATTAATCTTTTATATTAAAAGTTTGAAAGAACGTTCCCCTTCCTCTTTCTTAAACTGATGATTATTTTATTAAGAGAGGAAACTGTGGATCGATCCTAATGAATTTTCATTAGAAACTTAAGTTTCCGAATTCATTCAAGATCCATCCAAACTTCACCTTCGTTATTCTTTTTTCGAAATGATCTGCTAAAATGGTTTCAGGAATGGATCGATTAACGTTATCCTGACAATTCGCTAGGATATTCTGTTCAGCAGCTGACAAAAGAGCCAGTTCATGTTTATCGGATAAATAAGATAATAAATCGTCTTTCTCGATATGTTATTAAATACAAAATGGCCAAGCTATTAGATCGGCTTAAAAGTTGTACAGTTCATTGATGATTTATCGATCATATGGAAAAAAATGGTCCAGTTCTGATTTTAAACAGTTTCTTTCAATAACCAAAGATACGAGAGATCTTCGTTTATTGAAAGAAACGATTTAAATAAAAATTTCTGTTTCTTATTTGGTTTTCAAAATACACTTCGTTTTATGCCTACCGGAGTTTACAGTGCCTCGTGTTAACACGAAATAACATTCAAATGTTAGCAGCCACAGAAAAGTGTAATTAAAAATAAATTTGAGAGTTGAAGTTTCAGAGGTTCCTTTAGATCAAACAATGAAATTGAGTGACTTCTAAAAAGTTTCCCTCATAGAAATCTTCGTTTCACGAACATTTTAGGCTTCAACTAAATCAAGGAAAATAAAAGAATCTCTTTTTTCGTTTAAACATTTTTCTTTTTTCCGGTAGTAAGTTTTTTTTTAGACGGACTTAGATAAATAAGAAAAATCAAACTGAGAAATCCCCTTTAGCAACGTGTTCACGTTCCATGTAAATTACAATCAGGAATAAATATTAATAATATATATATATATACTACAATGATTAACAAAAAGGGTTGCAAATTCTTTTCCGAAGTCACTGTGATTTGAGCTTAAGGATATTTTCTTATGTAGGAATATTTACCTCTGTATGTAAGAGAGAAATAAACAAGTTGAAATTGAAGAAAAATCGTTATGTAATGATTATGAGATGGGGATAGTAGTCGCTGTTCCGATTGTTACTGTATTAGTAATATTTTAATTTGTTGCGTTATCTCTGTTTAGTTTTCAAACGAGATAATTTTGTTTTTACTAAATTTCATTTTTTGGGTACAGCTTAGTAAGTTAGGGTAAATTGATTATTGTGAAGGGAAAGAAGGAAATATTTTCTTTATTGTCGGTGTATATTTTACCTCATTTTATACATTACGTGTAAGTACAGTGGAAAGACAGATTGAAATTGAATTGAGAGAAAAGTAGAATACAATATCCTTTACCATAGTTGGGGATGTTCCCAAATAGGGATGAAAAATTCAGGAGATTCTGATGGAATAACGTGAAATGTTATTAGCTCTATCAAAACTGTGTTGAAGTGTTTATTTTGAAAAAATCTAAGAATCGTAGAAAATTGCAAACGGTGATTCGTTTTATGTATATTCCATCTTGTATTTCATCCCTATTGTTCCTTTAACTTTGCGTGTACAATTTTTCTTTAGATATTTTATAGCTGGGAAATTTATTCGTCTAGCTATTCTTTTTGGCTGTAAAGCTGTATCATGTTTTGTATTTTTCATATTTTGATTTTATGATATCTGGAGTAATAGTAGAGTTCGTGGAGAATAGAATAAGTTAAGATTACAATTATTTCGATGATCGAGAGAAGACTTTTTGTGAAAGTGGATTGATACATTTTGATCGACATTAAAATGCGAAAACCATGAAACTCAAAATTCTCTTAATTATTACAAATCGGTAAACTTCAAATATTCTTTCATATTCCCTTCTTAAATATTGACAAAATATTCCAAAGTTGGAATCAATCCAAATATCAAAGTCTCAGGGTTTTTTGCCCTTTTTATTAATATCCAAGAAAACAGAGGATAAATGAGATTTTACCAAGATCGAAAAGAGTCTTCGGATTCTGAAACTTCTGGAAACTTTTTCTTAAAAATTGGTTCTTCATTTCCTCTCTGCTTTTGGTTAATAAATGAATGTCTTAAAAAAACTCTTGGATTTGAAGTTTTGCTTTCATTACAATGTACATAGACCTTAAGTTACCTATAATCACAGTAATCTTGAACATTTTTGTTTGCCTTCGTTCAAGTTTTAGCATTTATGGTTCTTGTCTCCCTTTGAAATTTGTAACTTTCTATAAACCTTTTTCACAACTGAACTCCGAGCAAGAGAGCACTTCCTTTTTTTTTTTAAAGAAAACCGGGTCCCCGGATAGGAAAGTTTTTTTCCTGGAGAAAATTAGTTGGACGAAAATCCCAATTTTCATGACAATTATATTTTTGTTCTTTTTCTCCCCGCTTTTTCGCACAATTTGCTTTTGTTCTTGTTTTTTCAAAATGTGTTACTTTTGGTATTACAAAAGGCACTTTTTAGGATTTTTCGTTAATTACGATTTTAAATTCTCGCTAAATCTTTTTACAGTGTCTTAATATTATTATTACTAATCGCTAAATTTAATTACTCATTATTTTATACATAACTATTCCCATTGTATTAAATAAAAAACTAAAGTTTGCAGGATTTTTGTAATGTTGATTCTCTGTTAGTCAAATTACAGCTCATGCAAAATATTTGAAACTTAACTTTCCATTCGCGAAAGTGTTCAAGTGTCTTTTCCCTTAATCGCTGCATTTCAAAAATGTTGCACACCTTAACGAATTTGCCACTTTAATCTACATGACACCTTACTTAACAATTTTTCTTTGAACATCAGCCGTGGATATTCAAAGATTCGCCAGGGGGAATTTACAGTGGACCTGAATTATCCTGATTCCAGACCTTCCGAAATTTCCACATGGATTGTCTTTTTCAAGAATTGCACATTATTTATTTGCAAGTTGAAAGAAGTATGTGTAAAGTACAGTTTTGTACACAATCAACGTATAAATTAATAACAAAATTGATCTCAATAGTAAACGAAGAAAGAAAGTATTGAAACGATTTCCCAAATTACAAAACGCGAAAATAAAAAGAAAGGACTTTCGTAACAGAATTCCATGTAAGAGAATGGAACCTACAAACAGTTAATTTGGAATAGCCCGTGTGCAAAATAATTTGAAAAAAATATAACTTTACCAGATCCATAGATTAATTTCCATAAATTCTGGAGATTAAAATTAAAATGTTGCATTTCCACCCAATAAACGATTATTCCGTAAAAAGACAAATTAAATTAGTAGGTTTAGAATTCTGCCATTTTCGTAACATTTGAAAATCGCAAAAGTCTGCACTCTTCCCAAATTAATCGAACCGGTGGTATTTTCAACTTTCTCGTATTGTTCTCGCTGATTTTTGGATTCAACCAAATCCTGCCGGTTTTCTGAGAGGCGATGATTCTTTACTTGTACATTTCCTCGATTAGGTCGGAATACATTTCGACCACGGCGCTTCTCTTCAACTTTAAAGTTGGGCCTAATTCTCCAGTTGGTACCGAAAAATCATGCGGCAGCAGTTGGAATTTTTGTACTTTTTGGGCATTGCTAATGGCTCGGGTGTTTGCTCGTGTAATGGCTTCTTCGATTCCTTTGTAAACCTGTGAAATAAAATTCGTAATTCGTGAATTTCCAAATCATCATCCTCCGGGAAAATGATTCATAAAATTTAATAAGAAAGAACAATCAAAATTTCTAAAAGGATATAATGTTAAAAATTGACTTCCCTAATTAATTAATTAATTGCATCGTTTCACGTCGCGAGCGTTCATTCATTATTTTGAATCCCAATTTTTTTTTTTACATTTCAGATATTTTTTTCTCTCAAGGTAAACACTCACGTTTGGATCCCGAGTTTTCAGAATTTCCGAGACGGTCAGGCACTTGCTCCCTATAGATTTCGCCCAGGACCTCGCTTCCTTCGTCAAGGTGTCCAGCGGTTCTCCAGTTTCTGGATTCATATCAGTCTGCAGGAGAAAAAAAAACGTTCGATGATTAATAAAAAAAATCCGAAAGATTCGCATTCCTTCCTTTCACCGGAACACAAATTCCCGCTGGTTCCTTACCTTGAGCGTGACTAGAATTGTCAAGTATTTCCTACGATCGCCGATAAGTAACGCGTTGCTAAGTGCCGGTAATTCTGCGAGTACCAATTGTTCCGTGAAAACCGGGGACACGTTTTCTCCGCCTGCTGTTATTATCAGCTCCTTTATTCTGCCTGTAAAAAAACAAAAACAAAACAAGGCTCACAAACTGGGTTCCTTCGCTCCAAAACCAGACAACCTAATTCGGAAAACCGACCTGTGATGTACATGAACCCATCGGAATCGATTTTTCCCAGATCCCCGCTATGAAGCCAACCCTGTTCGTCCTTGGCTTCCTTCGTTTTCTCCGGGGCATTGAGGTACCCCATGAAAACGTGACGTCCTCCCATGCAGATCTCGCCTTCCCCACTCTCATCCTGGTTCTCCAGTTTCGTGTAGAATCCCGTCATGACCGATCCCACGCTTCCTAATCTGCATTAAAAAAAATTGAAGATCATTTCAAGATTTCCCGTTCCCGATTTCCTTTCAGACAGAACCATCCCGGCTCACCTAAAATTGTCATTTGTGCTGATAGTGTGGGCCCCGCCACACTCGGACATGCCATAGGCTTCCATGATCGTGAGATCCAGGCTCATGAAGTACTTCTTGATCTCGGTGCTCAAAGGTGCAGCCGCGGTCACCAGGATCTTGGCCCTGTCCAGGCCCAGGGTGGCTTTGACCTTGTTGAACACCAGCCACTTGGCTATGAGGTAGCCCCAGTGCTTGTAATCGTAGCCGTTCATCTTGTTCATGTTGTAGCGCAGGCCCTGAGCCTTGGCCCAGGTGGCGATCCACGTTTTGATCGGGCCATTGTTGCGGGCCACTATCTGCATTTTTTCGTGGATTTTTTCCCAAACTCTTGGCACACCCAGGAAGGCCGTGGGCCGGGCGGCTACCAACGTTTCCACCAAACTACCCTTCAGCGCGTTCTTGTCCGCGAAATAGACCGTTCCTGCTACGAACATACTCGTGTAAATATCTACAACCTGTAAACGAAAAGCTCCGTTACTTTCATTCATGTTTTGGAATTGCGGGTAGATTTTAGCTGGAATTCGGCATTTTTTTCTACCTGAGCAGCGACATGCGATAGGGGTAGAAAGCTCACGATGACTTCGCAAGCTTCCCTGAAGTCAATGGTATTTACGACAACCCTGGTGTCGTGCAGGAGATTGTCGTGACTCATCATCACGGCTTTAGGCAATCCCACTGTTCCTGACTGGAAAGACAGAATAAAAGGAATGATAAGATAAGTTTCGGAGAACACGAAATTGGGGCAGAAACTTTGGAATAAAATTTGCTAACTTCGAATGTTGGCGTAAGAATTAAAGTGACTTACGGTATATATTAAAGTACAGCATTCATTGGCACCAATTGTTCTAAGAGTAGCGTCCAGTTTATCATCAGATTCTTTTCTCCCGATTTCCAGTAAGTCGTTCCACTGGAAAAGAGAGAAGGAAATTGGTTTTTCAGGTTTACGGTGATAATATCGAAATTTAGGACCACCGATGGAGGAAAAATTGCAAATTAACAAAACTGAACTTCGATGCAATTATTACGTCTATTATGCCTTGAAATATAAAAAACTTTGGAAATCAATGAAAAAAAATGAAATCACTAACGTGAGTTAAGTTTAGAAAAGTAATTCCTTGGAAGAACGAGTGGATACTGATTTTCCATCGGGATCATGGAGAAAACTTACGCTTAAAACGCCCTTCTCCTTACAAATGCCCTCGTACTGGATAATTGCTTTCAAATCTGGCAAATTTTTCTTCACTTGTAAAATCTTCTCCAACTGCTTGGCGTCTTCGACCACTATGATATTGGCCCTGCTGTTTTCGGCACAATATTGGCAGGCTTCCGGGGAATTCGTCGTGTAAATCCCGGCAGCGAAACCCCTGTAAGAAAAAAAAAAGAGATTCTATGAAATCGGGGTTTTGGTGATTATGGAAATAGGTCTTGAAGAAACCTTCCTACGATAAGAAATTTTTCGGAATTTTCTATTGCTTTTGTCTCTCCAATTTTCGAAAACAATGGACAAACGGGAAAATTCGGAAACCTACCCGGCATAAATCGCTCCAATATCGGCGAAGAACCATTGCGGGCTATTGAATCCCAGGATGCAAACGCCGTGGTATCGTTCCAGGCCTAGTTTCAGAAATGCTTTCGCCACGAGCCTCACGTTTGCCTCGTATTCCCTATAATGAGACGAACAAATGTATTTATTATTACTCATATTTCCAAGAGAAAGCGAAGAGAGCAAATTATTTAATGGTATCGAGAATATTTTTAAGAACGAATTTATACGTTTCATAGATTCGCTCGAAATTTTTTATTATTTTTCCAAGTGTGCGGTTTTACGATTTTTCGTCGTGAGAGCAATCTACTATTTTTTTTATTGAATTTTTGCAAATCGTTGCTCTCTCTTCATCGGGTTCGATTTTGAACTATGGCTGTTGTGGAAAATTCCCTTCCGGTGGCATTCCTGCCGCAGGGCACGGTACCCGTTAATGCACTCGGATTTTTCCCCGATAACGATCAGTCGATAAACCCAAATTGCCTTTTTTTGGAATTTCCGTTTCCCAGGAATTCCCAGGCCCAGAAAAGTAAAGCGATAGTACCTGTAAGTGTACGTAGTCGTGCTACCGTCGACATTGGGTCTGGAAACGAGGGCAATATGATCGGGGTGGTTCTTGGCGGCTCTCCTCAAAGCTCCTGGAACGGATATGGGCTGGAAGGAATTGATCCCTTCATCGTCCAATTTGATTCTCACTCGCCCTGACGGTTCCGTCGTCGTATCGACGTCAGATCGGAGAACCTGGTCGGGTCCTGCAATTTCGGAGCGATTTCGATTATTTCAAAATAGCCATCTAATTTTTTTTCTATTTTTTTTTGGTTTTAAGGGGAATTCATTTCGAAGTCTTTCAAGAGGAACTTCTGTCGTCGAGGGGCTTGGAATTTCAATGGGTATGAATTGATGCTTACCGTCCTGCCCCGTTTCGCTACATGGTGCGTATCGGTACGGAACGTTTGCGAAAGTCTGTAAATGGAGAAGAAGAGAAATATTCAATTTTCCGTCAATTATTGCAAATTTTTCTTCGAGAATAATTTTATTTCTAATTAAAAGATTGTATGTAAAGAAAAAAATAAACTTATTACACACCTTCCCATTTTTTGCATACCCGTTGGAGATCCCGTTTGGTAACAGAGGCTCCGACATGTTATCTGTAACGTGAGAAAAACAAAACTTCAATTATCAGAAAGAACTTTTCTCACTTTCGGTGCAATTTCGAAATTTTCTGTTCTTTTTTTTTGTGCACAACTACGATTAGATTCCTTCACGGAGGTTTTATTGTGATTGGTAGCATCGAATGATATTAAAACGAGTAGTCAAGCTGACAGGTCGTGCCGGGCAAAGGTCAGGCTCAATAAAAAAAATTTACACTGTGCATTTGTCACGAAAATGTATATTGCTGCAATCCAAGTTACAAAACGCAATTAGTGACCTGTATATTCACGTGAATTAAAAAAAAAAAGACTTATCGAAGCGGACGTTCCGTATGAAATTCGGTTATCAACGTTATTCGTTTTCTCCCAACGCGGTTCATCAAATGTATGCATGCATATATTACCATATGTAGTATTAGAAATCATTAAAAGCCAAACATTTTCCAACGAAGGCCAAATATTGCGTAGGATACGGAAAGATAGTATACAGAGGTGAAATTAATGAAAAACAAAATTAATTTCCGCATTAGCTATTTTCAGGCGTTGGATTTGAAACTCCGAAACTCAAAATCGTTTTTTATACGAATGGATGATGGGCTTGGATTTCTCAGCACGCGAAGAAATTACCAATAAATTCATTACTTCGCGAAATAATCTTCTGGAAACTCGAAATTTGTGGAGATCAAAATAGAGAATCCCGGGTTTGAAATTGGCTTTCGGGGAAACCGGTACGATTCTTTTCACCCGAGTTATGAATTTTTCTATTCCAGTGTTAAAAATCGACAATGGGTTTCTATATTTTAGTACGCGAAAAAATTACTAATCAATTTCTAACATGGCGATATAATTTTGTAGGAACTTAAATTTCACGAAATTCTAAACGGAGAAGCCAAGTTTTGAAATTGGCTTTTGGGGAGACCGGTACGATTTTTTTTACCCGATTGTGAGTTACAAATTTTTTAATTCCAATGCAAATTTTCTATTCTAGTAATAAAAGTTCGAATTTCTATTTTCAATTCTAATGCAGGGTATCGCCAAAATCTTAAAATAATTTCTCGGTATTGGATTGGAAACCTCGAGATTTAAAATCACCCCTTATACAAATTCTCACAATGTTTTTCCCTCCAAATTCTAATTTTTCGAAAAATTTGGAAATCTACTTTTCCTTAAAATTCTTTTTAAAGGGATGACGAAGAAATTCGAAAATACTGAAACTTGAGGGAACTCAAATTCGAACGTCATTTTTTCTCAAGACATGGCATGGGGTAAATGGGGATTCTTTAAACAGATAATCTCCATTTTAATGTCCATCGCGATTAATAAAAAAAAAAAGTATTCCGATCGTACGACTAAAAATCCACGAATTTAATACCGTAATCCACATTTCTACGACTTCTGACTACTGTACGTTACACGAAGGGGTAGTATTTGACACCAAGTGCGACATGTAAATACGTTTAAAGCGATTTCTAGCATAGTTATGGGTATCTTACCGAAAAGTAACGTCGTGTGTTTTTGAAAAATGTACCATTTCACCATTTCGATCAAGTGGCAGATACCCTTAAATATTATAATAACCATTTTTAATAACGAATTTCCTTAACGTTTTATACGTGCTCTGACGCGTGTTGGCACTTTTCTGAGCGACTATCGCCTACCTGAGGAAATCAATATAACGAAGCATCACCCCACATTATGGCGGGTAAATTCGACCCTGTTTTTCTGCTACGATTATTGCAATAACGTATTTTAATCGGCATTTCTTTACCCCATCAATGCTCACAACAATATTTATTTATCCATCCTGCAGAATTTTCAAGCATCAACCTCTGACATCGTTCTTGAATGATGTCACGAAACATCCCCTTCCTTTTGGCGCAAAATGCAAACAATCAACGGGGATCTTTTTTCCCAGGACAATAGGTACTTAAAAAAAAAAGGTTTCCGGGTTTGTGCGTTTATCTACGCTTCATTGTTTTTTAGTCCAGCCTGTATGTAATCATGTGTAATTAATAACAGGTTTATAAAAGCATATGTCATTTTCTAGGCTAATGAAATAGAATTAAATCGAATGACGTGGAATTCATAAATGCAACTTTTTTTTTTCTTAAGAGGGTACATCACAGTGAGCGCGTGGTACGAGGGTGTATTTTTAATAATTTTTTTCGAGCAAACTATTTTTTTTTCTATTGTTACTTGTATTCAATATATATAAGCAAGACTCTACACAAATTTTTGGATCCCAATCTGCCTAATAGTTTGCAGTCTATATGTCTGCCTAATAAACTAGACATATAGATTTAGGTATAACTCTACGGGACGAAATTTCGATATCTAAAAAAAAAAAGTGGTGGACCAGCGAATTTTATCACAGAAAATTTTCATTGTTTATGAAAAAAAAAAAAAATAGAAGGGGGCCCTTTATCAAAAAAATCTCTCTGTGGTGACCTAGAGACTGGATTTTCAAACATTTCAAGATTTTGTACATGCAAATCGGATTAATAGTTTTTTAAATATGCTGTCAACGGGGTTGAAAAACATAGTTTCGAGAAAAACGCGATCAAAGTTTTGCTGAGGAAGGATAATAATACGACTTAGAAACTAAATTTTATACTGTATCTCCGTCAATTTTACGAATTTCTTTACAAAATTTGGTGAGAGTATTCTTAACAAATGCAGGTTTCAGAAAATGAAAGAAAAAACAATTTTTTTTACTGTGATATATCCCCTTAACATTATAGCTACCGCCAATTTGACTGGTTGAGAAGTTACAGTGTTAATAGTTTCTGGGAATGCTGATTTTTTGTGTTAAGAGTAAACATTCTTTTTCTAGTTTTTGAGAATTTGTATGTTTTACCTGAGTTTCGAATTTTTAAATTTCAATATCGAAATTAGCCGATGAGTTTCTCTGCCTTGGTATGTACACAAAAAAATCACCAATAAATTCCTAACTTCGTAGGATAATTTTTAAAAAACTCCACATTTATAAATCTCAAAATTGAGAACCTCTGCTTGGAAACTGGTTTTTCGGGAAACCGGTATGATTTTTTCCATCTGACGTGAGTTAAGATTTTTTCAATTCTAACTTGGAATGTTGATTTCCTATTTTGCAGGATACGTTTTAAAAAACTGATATATTACGAAGATCAAATTGGAGAACCTCTGCTTCGAAATTATCTTTTGGGGAAACTTATACGATTTTTTTCACCCGAGTTATACGAATTTTTCACTCCCAATATTGAAATTCAATGACGACTTTTTGCGTCTCCGAACATTGTAAAACTTTTTTTCCTAATGAAAATATTTGAGTAGTTCTTTTGTAAATAAAAACTCATCGCGTGAAACTCCACTTGTTGCATTTGTAATTCAAACTACGAATATCATCGAGAAAAAGAATAACATAATTATGTACTCGACTGTTTTTGCAAAGTTACGCCGAGTGATAAGAAATCTGAGGTGATATACCTGTATCGGAACCAGGTCGCCGTTTACACCTATTAATTATGGTTTACAGAATCTTAGTTTTCCACTTTTCGCATCCTTCTTTCGATATCTCACGTCATTGGTTTTTTTTAACGATCAGTTCAATGTCAAGAATGATAAAGGCAAATTTCTACTTTGAAGCGTGCCGTGATTGTATGGCGTGATGGCACTCTATCCTTGTCTAACTCTCTCTGGAAAGCTTCTTCGCACTCTTTCCTAACTCCTTATCAATGACGATAAGGATGTAACCGCGCGACACAACATCTGCTGTATTCTAACTGATACATTGTAAGAGAAATCGCGTAAAAATGGGACTGAGTCGAATGACTCGAGCATTTACTTTGGACATGATAATTATGTAATGAACCAAAAAAAAGACAGAAAATAGGAACCGCGGTCATACGGATCACGTAGAAAAAATAGGAATCGGCGCTGGAGTACGAAATCACCGGGTGCCGATTTCAATTTTTTTTTTCTTCAAAACTATCGTAATTTAGAAAATAAATGCAGATTCTGTGGAAAAACTTGTGCCGATTTTCCCATAAAAAAAATTCCGATAGACGAAAATCTTGGATTGTACGATTTCGTGTAGCAAAAATGCCTGTCTACAGGCGCAGGGCTTGCTGATTTGATACATGGTTCCGTTACTCGTTCGATTTCTTACCTCGTGTTCACGCTGCGATAACTTGGCTCGAATGAAATGTTGTTTAACTGTTAACTCACTACTCCGGAGTCTAGCCTCTTCTTCCCGTGTACGAGAAGTCTCGGTCTTAACGATACTGACACGTATAGCGATCGCGATGTACTCGAAGACCTCGCCGGAGTATCATCGGTATTATATGTTAGCACAGGATCTGCTTCTACTACTTCTACTCTCGAGGTCTCATCGTAGCCGGGTCCGTTTTGTACTTCATTCAAAAGCGGGGGATTAAACACGTAGTTGTAAACTTTGAGTCCTCTGTAATCATATTATCGTACACGAGCCGTGGAACTTGTCTTTACTTTCGTTTCCTATATGATTAAAGAAACGATAGGCGCATAGGATTGCAAAAGACATTCTAAAGGTCGCTTTTGGACGGCGATTTTTCAAGCAAATAACACCGATGCGTTTAGAAAAAAAAAAGAAGAGTGCCCCGTGATATTCCAGATTTTTGGAGGAAACCCACGAATTTTTGCGGGAAATTACGAAATATAATATTTCCTCTATTATTTATGATTTAGGAAGGATTTGAAATAATTGAGGCCTTGTTGTTAAGGTTTTTTTTTCCCTGGTTTCCTTGTTTAACCATTAGACAAATAAATTAACTGTTAAATGAAATTTAACTGACAGTTATAAATAGCAGCTACTAGTGAAATTAGTGACTAATAGTAACTATTATTACTATATATAGAATTTTATTAATAATACAATTTATTAATTAATATTAGTATTAAATGTAATTTGAAAGTTTTAATTGTCTGATACAGAAAAAAAAGGTTGTTCAAATAATACAAGAGGTTTTAAGATCAAACTCACTCGTATTAGATTTTTGTACGTTCTTCGATAAAGGAAGTGTCCTTTTTAAAGGACACGGAGACCAAAAGGGTTAAACAACCCCGAAAAATGGATCTTAACGTTTGGGTTTCATAGAAAAATCGTAGAATTGGTTTTTCCGCGGGATAGAAATCGAGGATCAAGGGTTAATCAAGCATTCGTTCAATGATTTTCATGGAAATTTGAAATTTTTCGAATTTAAAAGAGAATATTTGGGAAAGACTATGTTTAATTGACGAATTTGAAATGACGATTTTTGTAGAAAATTTTCTAATTTACAAAACAGATTCTAGGGGTTTTTTTCCCAGAAAATTGTATATTTTATAGAAAATTGCATTCAATGGAAAATTATAGATACCCTGATTCGATTTGAAGAAAACAATTAAAAAAAAGTGGTTTTTTCCGCTGCTGGGTATTTTTTTTACTCGATAGTTAAGTACCATTTTCCAATGTTTCTACGGTCGCTGAAGTAGAAGAGTTGCGTCATTATCACTTTCACTGTTACTTCTCAACGGTAAAATTGTTATTCGCGACTACCGACCGCAGTTAATGTGCAAACATAGTTTTGTTGCCACTTGAAATTACAACCGCGATTTTTGAAAATTCACAACTTTGATTTCAACCTTCCAGAACTCGAAGTTTGAACTTTTGGAAGCGGACAACAGTGGAATCTCTAGGTCATACCTGAATGAATCTAATTTATGATAATTTAATCTAATCTAATCTTTTTCCCCTTGTTTTTGGAACCAAATTTGAAAATTCTGAACTTTGTATCCTGCTGTTAAAGATTTTTTTCACAAACGACGATAAATAATGTTCGTCGAATTGTTACAATTTTACTTTTTCATATCGACACACATTTAAATTTGCCAATTTAACGTTTGATACATTGCCCTGATAACAATGACTTGCTATTAATTATCACGGTGATTGGTGAAGTTTATTTATTTTTATTGCATCATTATCATTATCGTAATAGTGTAGAAACAGTAGCTTCAGGTCTGACATAAAGTACGATAAGCATGACTTTGAGATACTTGGGAATTTCAGATAAACTTTCACGCGTCATTGTTTCTCTTGAAAACTAGAGCTGTCATATTATTTTGTACGTAAATACTTTAATGTTTTGAAAATACTAATGGTTATTTCGACAATGATTCATCCAGGTCATTTATAAATTTCCTTTCCTTCACTTCAAGGAAAAGTATCCCGAAAAATATCAACAACTTTGACATTTTTTCAGAACCAAACTTTCGACACAAATAGAATCCAAAAAATTAGAGAGTTTTGCTCTTTCACGCATTTTGCGGATTGGTATTTATGAAATCTTGAAATCTTCGAATCCTTTATCAGAAAAAATTCCTAAACCAGGGATCCCAAGTTGCCAAACGGCTTCATCCTTTTTGCGGATAAAAGGAATCTTCTTTTTTTTTGTCTCGACCCTCGAAAAAATGAAAATCCAAAAAGAAGCTGGAAATCCATTTTTTGCGAATTTACGAAAAATGTTTATCTAAAATCAATTGTACAAGTAACCCCTCAATATCAAGTTTATGGTTCAGCAAATTATAAAAAGTCGCGTCTTGTCGCTTGAGATTCAGTCAAACATTTCCTTCAACAGAAATCAATCGTTTCATTAGTGTCCTAAAAATTTATTGTGAAATAACGTATTTTTTGTGGCAGAAGCTACAGTGAAGCTGCTTTCGTGTGAATCCTTATGGTTTTTGTACGAGATGCCGGGGGTCGTTTTCGTGGTCCTACGCTGGTTTGTACATTTTCTTCAAATATTTTGTGTTCAATTTTTGGAAAAAGAAAGGATTTTCCCTACGAGGAACCTACTGTTCCAATAGGAAGTATGCTGGGTATTGTGAGAGGCACGAAATGTTTAGGTTAATGTCACTTGCCTGAAATTTCCAAGCAAAATGTTACTATAAATTTAAGTCTTTGAGATCCGGAAGTTCCGACTGCAAAGGGATAAATTTCGGCACTTCCTGTATTTTATCTAATCGCTTTCGTATCAGTGTCGAATTAATAATTAGGTTAACGAGGTAACTCGTGGAATATCTCAAGTGGGATTGATATCGATTAAATTTTATCATTGAAACTTATCTTATATCAATTTAAATACCATTAACATTATCGATTGTCCAACGAAAATACGATTTCAGCAAAATTCTGTGTACTCGCAGGTGAACTCTACAAGGATGTTTATGTTACATACAAGAAACACCGGTACTTCGGAATGTATGCCTTCTACTAACCGATTTTAGTGATAAACGATCCGGAAATGATAAAAAATCATTGTCACGAGAGAGTTCAATAGTTTCCACGATAGAGGAGTATATTGTAATGAAAAGAGAGATCCTTTGAGCGCGCATTTGTTGAACATGTCTGGCCCCAAATGGAGGACCCTTCGGGGCAAATTACCGCCTACGTTTATTTCGGGAAAAATGAAGCAAATGTTCCAAGTCATCAAAGAATGCGGTGATCGGCAGGAAAAGTTTTTGGAGTCTGAAGCTGAGAAACACGAAGTCATTGACGTGAGAGAATTGATATCCAGGTAAGCGACGAGTTAACCAGATCACTATGTCAACAAGAGTAATTGGTTATAAATTAAATTGGGTATCAATGAAATGTGTTCAAATGATATCTGATATTCAAATAATTAAAAAGTCATTCCCTCGTCTTATAGGTTCGTGGAATCCGATATCAAAGTAACAAAAATTCTCTCGCAACGTAAAATAGTTAAATTGTTTACAAAAATAAAAGTAAGAAGCAAATTTGAAAATTATATAAAATTTTTGAGATTTACAAAAGCTATATATAAAGAAAGAAACGTAAACGCTCGGTGTAAAATTGCAATTTGACATGAATATCTACTATTTTGTTTTTTAATTTTGCGTAAGCGATACCTTTCCGGTCGGCCACCGCAAGGTCTAATCTCTTCGAAAAGGAATGAACAAAAAATTAGATTTTTTAAGTTTTTCTTCATTTAAAATTGAGTTCATTTTTTGGGACTATTTATATAAAAAAATAAATTTTAATAACAGAATTGTTGTAGTAGTTGTAGTAGTACAGTTGTATTTTTTAATATTTTTATCGTATTATTGCACGTGCGTATATTTTTATAAGCTCGTGCATGCAGCATTGACAACCCTCTTATCGTCCATATCACCATTACTTATCAAACTCGAAACACATTTTTCTAACTTATATCTTGAGTTATTTTTACCGTTAACAAGAATATTCAAATTAATTATTGTTTTCAACTTTCTGAAATGCGTACTTGGTTATCCAAACTTGGACAAATTAAGTATAACAAAAGATAAATCGTTGCTGGTAATGTGTTTCTGTCATAACAGTCTGTACATATGGATTTGAAAAAATAAGATTTTATTATTAATTGTTGTCTCATTAACTAGGTCAAAAATTCACCAATAATTTTATCAATAAATTTTTCTCAAACGAAGTGAAATTTCGAGTTTCAAATTTGAAATTTCCTCTAACCATTAGATTCGCGTGAACCTCTTAAAGAATTAAAAAAAAATAAATAATCCGGTAAATAGACTGACTCGTGGAGTATCTCAAGTGAGATTCACTGCGATTAAATTTTATCGCTGAAACTTATTTTAAATCAATTTGAACACCGTTGACATTATCAATTGTTCATTCAAAATACGATTTACTATTGTATTTCACATGACGTGAAACAAGAAAATGCACGCAAAACTAAAAATTAGACGAAAATTTGAAAAATATATAGATTTCTGTAAATTTACTAAAGTTATTTATGAAATAAGAAACACAAACGCTTGATGTAAAATTAGAATTAATTATTGCTATCTATTATTTTGTTACTTGACATTTTCCAGGAATGAAGTTTGCTCTCGCTCAAACGAAGGACATCCTTATCAAAGTTTTGACTAAATACCGATTGACCCTAGTCTCGGGAAGTCCAGTTCCATTCCAGATGAATCCTGGAAATATTATATATTGTTATTACGGATGGACTTCCGCTTCGAATTAATGCTCGATCCCTTTACTTTGGGACTGCTTCAACGATTTCGAACGAACTTGAAATTACAAATCCGTAAGTAATTTTTTTATGACTCACCTAATTGAGGCTTAGTTTTAGCCGATGCATTAACAAAATAGAATTATGACCGTAATGACAGATAATGACATGTCAAAGGCTTTGTCAGTGGCTTACTAACACTTTTTCTCTCTTTATGAATATCATATTTATTACATGGATATTGTGTTGTTTTTTTTTCTCATGAAATTAAGATAATCTAATAAAAATATAATCATCTCATTAAATCTTCGTCGCTGAATTGAAATTTTAAATATCAGTAGCAGTGTTTCAGGTAAAAAAAATGATATTGAAATTTTAGGCCATCGATGGTACTTAATGCTTCTGGACTGAAATCGCTGCGTCATGTATCAAGTGCATCCTTCGTGTATCTGCAAGAAAGGCTTCAGCCATGGAATCTTAAGTATCGTGCGAGTGAACGGAAGCTTTGCAAACGGCAAGAGCAAGTCATTCTTGAAACAGCTCCGCGTTATTGTTTTCTGATGACATGCATGTTCCAGCATCATGAAGAAAATCGCGTCTACCTCGTTAAAGTACGTATACTTTTAATTGCGATAACGACTGGGTACTAATACTGGGGAAAATCTATAAATTCACCAGTTCGGGTAGAAACTCTCGCGGAGTTCTGTCTTCGACGTAACATGGAATCGTAATTTGTTAAACGTCCTTCTCATTTAATGTTAATTAAACCAGTATTGTAATTAAATTCTAATTCCAAGTTTTGTTGAATATATTACGTGAACAATAAGGATTGCTAAGGATAACTATCCAATCTTCATTCCAAGGAAATATCGGATTACACCGGTGACTCAAGAACTGGTAAGATTTTTACCATTTACTGGTTTATTTTTACCGATGGGATTTGACACTTTTTCAGGAAATTCGAGAATTTTGATATTTTTCAAAATTTCCCACTATTCTCCCCTTTTCTTTTTCTTCTCAGGGAAACGGACCTGCTTCTCGAACGAAATGACAATGTTCCCGAGATTCTTTTGGCTCTCTTATGAGATCTTTGGAATCACGTTCCTGGCCCTCGCTGGAATATACATATACTTTAAATACTTTTTATACAATTTCTGGAGGAAAATGGGAATTCCTTACGAAGAGCCCGCAGTTCCCGTGGGAAACCTCTGGCATGTTGTCACCGGGAGGAAAAGTCCAGGTAAAAACCGATAAATTTCATTCTCCAGAATAACGAGGTGCAATTATTTCGTCCGCCTTGCTTCTTTGTTATGATTGCATCGGCACCGTAAATCTATTATGCAACGCAATCTACCTGTAATTAGAAGCTTCGGGTTTCGAAAAAAGAGGGTACTAATTACTCGTGGACGAATCGGTTGGATAATAAATTTCCACTTTTTAGTAATTATACAGAGTTTCGGTAATACAATTGAAGCCATGTTTATTATTTTTAACTGAAAAATCATCTTATTGTGTAAGATAAAAAAAAATATCGCGTAATTCCGCGATTGTTAAGAAACAAATTTTGCTGGATAACAAAAAACGGATTTCGCTTTTCCACGCTAAAAATTGAAAAGGATTTCCTTTTTTTTTTCTTTCAGGTGAATTTTTCCTGGAAGTTTACAACACACACAAGAAGCACCGGTACTTCGGAGTTTACACCTTCCACAAACCCAACCTCGTAGTGAACGATCCGGACTTGATAAGAGTGATCCTTACCAAAGAGTTCAACAGCTTTCAGGACAGAGGACTTTATTGCAACGAGAAGAACGATCCTCTCTCGGGGCATTTATTTTTCTTATCCGGTGTTAAATGGAAAACTCTCCGTATGAAATTATCGCCGACCTTCACATCGGGTAGAATGAAGCAGATGTTCAAGGTGGTGGCGGATTGCGGCCAGGAACTGGAGAAATTTTTGGCACCACAAGCCAGCAAGAAGGAAGTGATCGAAGTCAAAGACCTGTTCGCTCGGTAAATAGACCGTCGATCGGGAGAGGGTGTCGTCAGTCGATTGATATTTTCAATTTCCTGCAGATTTTCGACGGATATCATCATGTCGGCTGCCTTTGGGATCACCTGCAACAGTCTTGACAATCCCAACAATGAGTTTCGCCATTGGGGTAGGAAATCCTTTGAACCTCGTCCGATCGTAAATTCGCTCGTTATGTTCGCACCGAAGTTGATGGATATTTTGGGATTGCCTTTCACGGATAAGGGAGTCCAGGACTTTTTTATTAAAGCGTTCAAGGAAACGGTGGAATACCGACGGTCGCATAACATAACGAGACACGATTTCCTGAATTTGCTGATGCAGTTGATGAAAACGGGACACTTGGATGATGAGAAAAGTGATAGCTTAGGTAACCGGTTACACTTTTCCAGGGGGTTATTACCAGCCTTTAGATTGCCGAGTTTTTTTTTTATATAACAAAATTCGTAGGATTTTGGGACAAATCTTATACGTGCGTTTGAGAAATTATTACGAGAAAGGGTCCGGTCAAAATATTTGGACTATTGGAGTGGGCAAGCGGCAGTTCAAAGGTTGAAGAGTCAATCGCACCAAAATTGTAGCGATACAGCATCGGTTTCCAAATTTGTTTCAGAAAGCAACGTGAAAGTTACAATGCTGGAAGGAGCCGCGCAAGCATATGTATTCTTTTTGGCCGGTTTCGAAACTTCTTCGTCCACGGTGACCGCTTGTCTATACGAATTGGCCCAAAATCAGAATATCCAGGAGAAGCTCCACCAGGAGATCGCAGCTACCGTCGAGAAAGACGGTGCGGTGACTTACGACAGTCTCTTCGAAATGCCTTACCTCCATAAAGTCGTTTCCGGTAAGACTCCAAGGCAAAACTCCAGTCCACGACTCTAGAAAGCAGGGGTTAATAAATGCAGTCATTAATAAATATCAAACAACTGACTCCCGAATGTTTTTACAGAGACTCTAAGGAAATACCCGTCCGTGCCGTTCTTAAATCGAGTCTGCGCGCAAGATATCGATCTACCGACGACAGATCTTCATGTCAAGAAAGGAACCGACATTGTCATTCCAGTTCTGGGACTGCATCGCGATCCGGAGATTTATCCAGATCCTGAGAAATTCGATCCGGAGAGATTCAACGAGGACAAAGTGGCAGCGAGACACCCTTACGTCTATTTACCCTTTGGGGAAGGTCCCAGAATATGTATCGGTAAGATGATAGTATTTTCGTAGGAAATGGGTTTCCAGAGCTTGACTGGAAGAATTCTCGGGGGATTTTCATGGTCCAATTGAAACTGTGGTTTTTTATTTTCAGGAATGAGGTTCGGTCTCACGCAGACAAAAGTTGCCATTTGCAGTATATTGGCCAAGTACCGAGTGACTTTAACTCCGGAGACTCCAATTCCCTTGATCTTCGACCCGGGGAATGTCGTGCTTACCGTTAAAGACGGGCTTCCTCTTCGAATTCAAAATCGATAGGAAATAAGGCTCGTTGTTCCTAGGTTTCGAGGCTTAGGACTTTCCCTAGGTAGGAATTAGGCTTTTCAGGATCCATGGAAATTACATAGAAGGTTATCGTTTCCCAAGGATCTTGGAAGAAGGATTGCAATTTTTTTAGAGGGTGTAACGCAATTGTTGTGAAAATAAAAATTTTGGTACTATTCTCCATGTCCAAGCGTGCAGATTTTTTAACCCTCCAATTATGAGGAACATAGAATTGTTTTTTAATAACAAAATTTTTAATAAATTATTTTTGAAATTCCAGAATAGGTACGGAAATTTAAAAAAATATTTTCAATTATTCAAATAGAAATACAAAATTTAACATTTTTTGCTAAATTAAATTCGATGCGACTTATAAAATTTCTAAAAGTTCGCAATTGCTTGTATATGAAGATCCAAAACTTTTTTTACAACGCGGCTACGTCGTATGGTATCGATTTCAATAAGAAAACGAACGAATTGGGGACAAATGGCAACACGGTTTTTATTGAAACGTCGAATTTAGAATTCGGCTGACAATTGAAAGCTTATCGAAAAAATAAAAGAAATAAAGGAACATCAAAAAGACGCAAACAAAAATGACAAACGCATGTGATTGATGTCAGTAAAAAAAAAACAACATGACAAACTACTTTTAAGTACATGAAAATACTGGATACGACTTTCATAACGTCGATGCGTCGAATTTCGATGATACGAATGGAACTTTTGATGACACGCGGCTATGGGTGGCCCTAATACGAGTACCGCTTGTACTCCAGGGACTCCTCGGAGATGGCCGACAGCGGAGCCGATTCCTCCTCCTGGATCTTGGCGTGGTCGTGTCCCGATTGGGCTGCAGCCTCGGCTGCGGCGGATGCGGCGTGAGCTGCAGCCGCTGCTGCGTTGTTCTGAGCGTGTTGCGCAGCAGACGCGGCTTTCCTTGCAGCCGCTTGAGTCGCTTGGAAATCGATTCTGGCAGCTTCCAATTGCTCGTCGATGGCTTGAGCTCGGGCCTTGGCCTGACCCACCATTGTCGTTTGAGCCGCCAATTCACCGGCCGCCTCGGCAGCCGCTTGTCCCGCGTGTTCCGCCGTGGCTTGAGCTGCATTCAAAGCCGCCGTGATCACCTGCACCTGGTGCATCGCCTGCTGGGCACTGTTTTGGGCCGCGGTGGCAGCTCGTTGGGCCTGCTGCAGCTGAGCCTTCTCACCGGTAACGGCCAAATGGGCGTCCCTCGACTGTTGCTCGAGCCCCGCGAGGATGATCTGCTTTCCCGCGAGTGCGGCTGCCGCAGTGGCCGCCGATTGGGCTGCGGACTGCGCCAAACGATTCTTGGCCACGTACGCGGCTTGTCCGGCAGCCGGATGCTGTTGGATCAACTGGGTGTGGGCTTGATTGGCGGCACCTCTGGCGATGTTCACGAGCGAACCGCCCCTGCTGTAGCCGACATGGTCCCGATCGGCGCTCTGATGGGTCGCAGCCAGTTGGGGATCGGCGTAGTTGGCCTCCTCCAGAGGCAGTTCCTGGGTCCGGTACTCGTACTCGTAACTCGCAGTGTTCTGGTCGAGCTGTTTCCCGGGTCCGGCCAAAGCCAATCCGATGCAAGCTGTGGCCAGAATCGAGAGGATCTTCATGGTGACGTCACTGGAAGAGGCTGGAACAGAGAAGGACAATGGAAATCAGGGCGACCCGATCGACTATGACGGTCAATAGCGAAGGATTAGAGGAGTCAGGATTAGGGGCTGTCTATCTGGAGTGCCGCGTTGGTCAGTCGAGTGAATTTACACTTATGTAAATTCCGGGAGAAAAAGTGGGCAAAGTTCCAAGTCGTCGGAAGAAAGAGCTGGAGTCACGGGGAAGATTGCGGAGCTCAGTGGCGCGTTTCGGGCCGCCGTGAGCGATTGCACAAGTGCTTTTTGTCTCACCGGTCCTTTTTCTGACACGTCTTTTCTCGCCAATTTCTACGGCTTTGCATGAATGCCCGCCCGTGTTCATAACAAATCCCAGCCGGTGAAGAAATAAAAAAAAAAACGAGATGAAGACAGAGAGAGATAGGGGCGATTACCGACACTTCGATCGAGCATTGTCCCATCGATTGTTGCGTGTCGCAGTGAGAGTTTATTGAAAGTTGAGGAAACTACAGCCCGTCGATTGCCGTAACGATTGTTTGTCGATATCTCGGACAAGACGTAACAAGAGCATTTCGATGCATTTAGGCTAATTGATTTATTCCGATTTAAGGTAGATCAGGATCGATCCAGTTTCCCCCGATTTCTCCGTTTCGTTCGATAGGAATTCGCGGGCTCAGGGACTGGGACAGGCTGTGCCAGATCTGGGGATTTTTGTGCGAGTCAGAATCTGCAATTTTTGCATCGTTTAATAAACTCGTGCTTAAAATGGTAATTTTGCAGAAAGGGCAGGCCGCACGAGGCCTTTCAATCGCCTCAGGGTAGCACCCAAAGCAGAAATATCTGCTTCGTTGCGCTCTAAAAAGTTCTGCCTATGACGTTGAACGTTTTGCATGCAACTGCACAATACCACCCGAGTCGAGTCGCTATCGCGAACCTTTTCTTATCTGCAGCCCACGCTTCGACGCTGGATCCAAGAGCACATTCGCCCCTATCCTCACTAGCCGTATGAATTTTTTTTTTTTTCGAGATCACGTATCCTTTCTATTTCGCTAACTGCATTTGCTTTCATTTTCCTCGATTCTAATCTTGATAATTTATACAATGAGTGTAGGAACGAGTCACGTGTTGACCACTTCTTTTTACGTCATACACAGTCGGTTTTAGAATTCTATATCCTTGCGACTTATATTAATTAGATATTTAATAGACCTAGAAACCATTTTTTTATAGCTACAGCTACGTTGTGTAAAGGAATTGTGTAAAATGCTCCGGGGAATTCGATATTTATGGGAATCAATTTTTTGCGATTGAGATTTTGAGTTTTGCGAAATTCGGGAAACAGATTTTTTCCGTTACGGTGAAAAATATTAGTCACACTGGCGAGTGAAAGCGGTCGGTTGATTAACTGTCAGAGAGAATCTGTAATTAGTTGTACCAAATTACAATTTGATTGTACAATTTATTCTTAAAAAAAACCAAATAAATTGTATAGTTGCTTTTCGATATTTATAGGCTCTTATTTTAGAATTGAACATTTATTTTATGTAATATCAATATAATATTTATATAATATTAATCGTCATTAATTGGGTAGGTATAATTTTACATTACTAAGTCGAATTTGTTACCAAGACCGATTTACGTAATTAAATTTGTTACTATAAAATTTATTTCTATGTTGTAAGGGTACAGACACGATTGATGGAAACGGTGGTAAAAAAATGAAGCAGTGTAATATAGCAATTTTATGAAAAATTATTTGTAAGACCTCGTTTCAAATTTGCACTAATGGCCGGTTGTAAAATGCCGTTGCTTTTCTGATCTTTGTTGCAGGCAAACTCGACTCGAATGTTACAATTACCTCAGAAACGCACTTTTCTTGCAATGTGACTTGCATACTTGGCTATTGCAAAATTACCACATAAATATTACAGTAGGTATCTGTTACAAAATCCCTACGGCATTTATTGCTATAATGCCGATTTCTTTGCTGCGGCTTTAAAATGTAATTTCTCTTTTCGCAAATTACGTATAACCAGAAAAGGTTCAAAAAATTAGTTTCCATAGCAACGTAAATACAAAAAGCCTGTTGCAGAAATTCACAGGAATTCGATTCCAATTCTATCAAAACTCTTGTCAATTTGTCTCAATACTGGACCAAAATCAATTGAAATCTGCGAAAATTCACCGATTGCTCGAAATTCAAAAAATACTTATTTATTTATTTTATTTATTTGTTTATTTATATTTTTGAACCTTGACTGGTATGAATCTTATTTCTGTCTTCAGATAATGACGGTACTTACGATTGACTATTTGACAAACAGGAGCTGTCCTTGCTGAGGAAAGGAACTAAGACTGGTACCATTTCCTCCGCTATCGGTATTCTTATAGTCCTGCTACTCTAGATTTATCTTGCGGAAGGGGTTCTGTTATAGCGTCTGGATCTGAAAAGGTGGAGTGCATTAAACTTGACATTTAGTGAAATAACGTTCATTGTAATCTTACGCGAGCGATTTATGGTCCTTTCCCACTCGATGTCGGCCTTTCTTTTACACGCTCTCGGCAGGAAAAATTGATGAAACCGTCAATGAAAATCAAGGAATTTCCTCGATCCCGTGAAGCGGCGGATCCTCCCAAAGATATTGAAAAATAAGTGGGGCTGTGGAAATTATTGATGAAATTTCTTTTTCAAGCGATATTCGATTACGTCAGAATGAAGAACTGGCAACTTCGTAACTGCGCTATTCTGAGAAGATAACAAAAGTCATGACGTTATGCAAGCAAATCTTCTTAACCAGTTCCCGAAGAACAAAGAAACCCTTTTTTTTATGGCACTCAGGAAGAAAGTTCCAACGAATCCTGGCTCGGCGTGCAAGCGGGGGGTACGAAACTCAATGAATGACGATTTCTTACCAAAAATGGTTTGTCTCTTATTGGGTTCCTCGTGAGAAATAAAAATTTCTATACGTTCTTAGAATTTGGAAACCAAATTTTCGAAGGAGAAAAAAAGCTGAATGATTTTCCTGGGAAACCAGGAAATTTCCTTTGACTTCCAGAATTTTCGGTCTTGGGGTCATAAAATTTTTGGAATAGAAAAAAAATTTTTTAAAATGCGTTTCGGATCCGTTTTTTGCCGACTACAGCGTAGGTAGAAAATACAACATCCCACTTCCACCTCCGATTAGAGATAGAAAGGAACGGAAGCTACCAGGTGAAGGCAAAGGTACCTGTAAGGTAACTTATCGGCTGCGAGTCACTTTCTAGCGCTCCTTGATGCCCTAACGATTTTTTTAGCCAACATTTGAACCTTCGAGCAATTGCATGAAAATTAGACGATTCCTCAATTTCCGCGAATTTTCAAACTATTCAAAATTGGGGGTAAAATTTGGGAATCGGATGATGTCCTGAATTCGTTGCTTCCATAGTATTTCCTGAAACCCGGGATATGTAAGATCGAAGTCATTTTGAAAAGGGGCAATCGTTCGAAAAGTCCGGTAATCGGCGATTAATTGGACACAGAGAGTGAGCGTGTATCAAGTTGCGGCTCTACAATAGTGAATGGCGTGAAGATCCTTCCTTCAGATACTGAGGCCATACGTAAACGCTATCGCTATTGTAGCAACGATTTCTTTCTTCCTGAACCTCTTATGTCAGAGCCAGCGTTTTTTACCAACGCTCTTGCAATAAGTGCCACGTATCCGTGAGTAACAATCGAAAAAGGACTTTCGTCTCTTATACGTACGTAGTTCGAAGACTTCCTCGTCCCGTTTGGAAATGAAAGTACATGGGATGATCTGGCGGAATCTTGGAACCTCTTCCTTTCTTCTTCGCGTAACTTAGTTTTTTTGGTCAGTTTCCCCGGATTACGGTGCAAACGAGGCCGATAATCGTGACTCGAGAGCACGGGAAAGCGATTATTACGCCTTTTCCGAGCGCAGTCTCGACGTGTGCATGCTTGAGTAAGACAACAATGCGTGAGCAAAAAATGAGTTACCGGTAACTCATACAGGAGTATCTGGGTGCTCCGATATACGACCAGATATGGAAGGAAGGCCGGTTGCATCAGCGATATTTGAACGACGGTATCTGATGAGCGAGTAAAAACGAGGTACACGCTCTTGGAAGAGGAGATGCTACTACGCAACCCTACGCAGAGCCATTAGTCGTGAAAAATGCGCACTTACTCGATATTGCAGAATCTGGAGCATCCAACCGATTAGCAAACGATTCTCTCGAGCGCATCTCTCTATATCCACGTACGGTTCACCTGGAGGAAATGCGGAGAATCTATCCACCGGCAGAAAAGTGGAAAGTTTGCCACTGGAAAGCAACCCCAGATTGCAACACGCGAGTCGATGAGCGCGTGGATATTATTGTTGCAATTCCGGATCGGGGCGAAACCAAGAGGGCCGCATGGAATTCGCCTGCAACTGCCACTGCAGTTGAACGCAGCGTGATAATCGAATGCAATTTCGATCTATTTATTACCCGAGCAGCGACTCCATAAAATGCGTTATGGAAATCGCGCCTGCTGTAAAACCTACCATTACTCGCATAATAATCAACGGGGTAACGAACGCTCGTAATTGCTTCGTTGAGGAAATAATAAAAACACTCTCAAGGCGAGAAATAGTAAAATTATACACGAGGATAATAAAAGTAAGGCAAAAATTTCGAAAATTCTGGCGTTTCTTTACAAATGTAATTATTTAAAACGTAATAGTCGCATACATTTAACAGAAAATTGGCGTTAATTATGTGGGATTCCATGTATGGAACTAATTACTAATTATTTCAAAATAGTAACAATTCGAAAATTAATAGAATTTCAACGAAAATTATTAGAACACAAAAATTTTCTTAGAAATGTTGTTAATTTTCGATTTTTTATTATAATTATTAATATATTAAATAATAAAATAATAGAAATAATAAGATTTCCATGAATATCTATTTTCTGAATTAATTTCATTACTTTACATTACGGGCGCATGTTTATTAATTTTCATACGAATTTTCATGACTCTGACGGTTCCTGTTTTCTCAGTGTACGAGTTAATCTGGATCTGAAGGTAGTCCTTTGACGATTCGAACAAAGAGAGTTTGTTGCATTACCCTACGAGGCTATTCCGCTCCCCTGAGGAATGAATGAGCCACGCAGTTGGTTTAAAGAGGTTCAAGTATTAGCGAAGTCGCGTAATTAGCGGATACGAGATTCCCAGGCAACCGCTAATTAGGTGATGAAATGCACTGAAGAAATAGTAGCCACTGCGAGGCTGCTCTTGAACCGATACATTTTATAATACTCGGCGCTTGGTACAGATTGCTGAAGCTTATGGTGCTTTACTTGGATGTGACGCAGGTGTTCAATCGCTGACCCCCTGAAACAGGTAACGCGAGATAACAGAGTTCCCAAGGTGGCGATGGTGGTAATCGATTTATAAGCGCAGCGGGTCAACTATCAATTACCATTTGTGGCTTGCGAACCAAAGCTCAGTTTCTAGGACACGCGTTTGAGGGAGTCGAGGTTCGACCGGTACCGGACATTTCAAGGAAAATCCATGGTTTTTCGGTACCGGAGTTGCCTCCTGGGCAGTCCTCGAAAGCAACGGTATCCTTGAAGCGATTTTCCCTCCTTTTTTTCATTGTAAACAGAACCATAACTATCTCTTCCTTGCGAAAGGGTTGTAGAGGCGAGTCATGTGATTCTGTTCGTTCAGAAATAGTGAAAGTGGTTCGAAGTAAACTCACGTGCTTCAACTTCCCCGGGTAGGTATATCACCGAAGGAACTCTCCTCGACAAAGTCAGTATCATCTTCAGCTTCGGTCTTTTAGCTCTCGGGTCTCTCGTTTTCTCATTTTCATTTTCTTTTCCCTTTTTCCTCGGTTCCTCGACACACGGGGAAACCCGCGAAATTCCGGTGAAAGGGAGGAACGCTAATATCGCGAGTCTTCGTAAACGGTGCAATTGGTGTGATCGATTAATAGTTACAACGATAACAATCATCAGTATTAATTGGAGAGCAGTCGATTTCCCGCGCATGGAACGAACCGGGGGTTCGAAGTGATTGATGACGACACCGGTGAAGTTTTACATTGCAAGAAGGTACGAAATCAGGTGGGTTTCGTTTCTAGAGGATTTTTTATCGCCTGGAGGATCAATTGCTCCGTTTCTTAATTACTATAATCGTAGAAATGGAATCCCAGAGTTACCGAAAACGAATTCCTACCAAATTTCCACTGAAGAAATTTACGGAAAAAATGGAAAAAATTTTGACAAAAAACGTGAAAAATTGGGAAAATTTTCAGGAAGCAAAATATTTTTTAAAAACGAAAAGAAAATGACAAAGCAAGGTTTTTCGAATTTTCTGAGTAGTTCTGATTTCGATTTCCCCTCCTAGGAGTTGCGAACAATGAGATCCAGGGTAGATCGGAGCGAAAGTTTCGAAAACGTCTTTTTTCTGTAGAATGACAGTTATTAAAGGAACTCTCACGTGCTTGGAAGGAGGAGGAAACGATCTTGGTTTTTTCTTCTACGATCTATTGTTATCCCAATTGCCAATTAGTTATTGGCTGGCTGGAATCCCGTTCAAAGAAGCGCAATTATCCGCTGGAGGTTTCGTCACTTACCGGGGGACACAGATACGACTTTCTTTCTCGAACCCAATTTTCCAGGAAAATTGAGAAGGTCTCCGTGATATTTTCAAAAGTTATCAGATCTCCAGGGACTCGGGGTCGCTCCTTCGAGTTCGAAAGGTGCGGTAGCGAAAAATGCGTAGCAATTGCACGTATCTTCCAGATCTAATTGTCGGCAGTCATTAAATCCCGGCAAAGGTTCTGGACTTACCGCGCCGTTACATGCCCGCAATTTCACTCGAGTCGAAGAAATCTGATCTTACATCTGTACCTGTAACAACCGTGGGGTTCCGCGACGATGGTCGTTTCGCTTGCAGATCGGCCTGGCGCCGTGCTCTGGTATCGGACGCAATTTGTTGTCCACTTAAATGGACGATCTCGTACTTTCAATTGCACGAGAATTTTTGTATCCTGTGAAAGAAAGAAAGCAGCTACACGGAATTCCATTCATTCCGTCATCCCCGACTGCCTTTAATCGAAAGGATCGGAACCACTGCTTATGTATCATTTTTCACCGAAAGAACGGACCCTATTTCTTAGCTCGTCGCTCGAAAAAAACGCATTAAAAGTTCGAAACCGCAAGTAATTAATTTAAAAGTCGATTCAAGCGTGGTTTCTTCCGCTCGACATGTACGCGGTCGGACTTTTGCCATACTTTCGCTCTTTTTTAAAATTTTTTTCGACCACCACGAGAATCCTTTACTGGAGTCGAAATTCGCATCTATCGGGATTGAATTTCTGAGCGTGTGTGCGATGCAATTGACTGCAGGGTATATCCGCTACCATGGGAGTTGCAGCGTGCGAAATTATTCCGCATGAAAAGTGTGACGCCATCATCCAAACGGCTCGTCTTTGCCGCGATAATGCACTACTTCTCAGACTGAAACTGGGCTTCCAGCGAACATTCTCCATAAGGCTTGTCATGGAGGATTTATAAACATGTAAGATCGGTCTTAGGAGAGATGCTTGCAGCACATATACCTGCACTTTGTCGTGAACGCTGCTATCGCTAACGAGTGACTTCACCTGCGATCTAATTTCCATTCACACGAAGTCGTAACTATCAAGCTCATGACTCCTAAGCAGAATGATGCTTATCGGTACAATCCTCTAAATCATCTCCATTCGTCTTATCGTCTCCCGCGAGGAGGGACGGGAGACGATGGCGTATGGCAGACTTCTGCCGCAAGTGCTTACACACTTTCGTCTCTCCATCGACGAACCAGTTTGCACAACTTTCTCAGGCTCCCACTGTTGATAAGAGTCTCGGTATCATCTACATACCTAATGGAAGCACCGCAGTTGCGCATAATTTTCGGCCACCCTTAGGTGCAATTCCCTTTCTACGTTCTGCTCAACCTACATAAGCAGCTATCCGTATCTGCGTTATGCAAGTGCACCAGACACACGTAATTCTCCGATGTTCAGATATATAGAGAAAAAGAAGGGAATGTATGAGTGTATCTATCAGAGAGAGTCGCGGAAGAGCCTCTCCTTTATATGCATCCATCATATAAATAAGACTACATTCTCCAACATCTTTCGCCGCCTTTGCACGGCGAATGGACTTCTATCCACTTATCGTTAGATAATCGTCCGTTTATAGTATCATGAAAAAGTCTCCTCCGGAGAAATTCGCACTCGTTTCAGAAGTCGAATTTTGTGACTATTTTTTCACCAAAAAAAAAAATTAATTCGACGCATAGAATCGATCACAGAGGTCTGTTTCAATAAATCGCAGAGAAAAATATTTTTTTTTGCGAAAAAATCGTATTTCGATAGAAGTTCAGTATTTTGGCTACACTTTGGTCTCCCCCTCCCCCAAAGAAAGGTAAAAATTGAAATTTCTAGGGGTTACTCGACGCATATAATCGATGGGAGTTTTTGCGAAAGTATTACGGAGTTTTTGTGAAAAAAAGGGTTTTGCGGATAAAAAGATTTTTTTTTACAGCAAAATTATATTCCTACTTGGATATGAAAAATTGTAATAATGGAAATCAATTCATCGCAAAAAGTATATGAAAAAATTCGAGGCTCCCGAAAGTTGATTCCAAAAGTCGCATTTTTTTGGGAATTCGAAAGTAGTTGGTCTACCCACAGAAAATAGGTGAAAATTGAAAATTCGAAAATGGGTTTGGGGAACTCATTTCGAAGTATAGAAAAATCATAGGATGGAAAATAAACCCAGTGTCGCGTTAAACAGCTACAGGTCAACGATAAACTGCAATACTGGGTTGGAAGCAATTGAGCGAAGTGATAGATCGCCGTGATACATGCTGTTAGAGCAATAAGGATTGCATTTCTATCTCTATTCGTTCGTGCGATCATTGCAGCCAATGCATGGTAACGTTACCGCAAAAGCGGCCATTCGAAAGTGGAGGAAGAAATTTCGCCTTGACGCGAAGACGATATTCCCGTTCAAGGACTCGTATCCGGAGCGATCGAAGGGTATTCTGTGACGTAAATTGTTATCGGCATCCGTTGCGACACTCCCCTCGGACTTCCATGATAGGACCAGATCGGGGCTGCGATCGTTTTCCATTCTCGTAATTAGATAAAGCCGATCGGTTCGAATCGGATCGGGTGTCATGGAATACGAGTCAAATCGAAGCGTTTCCCGAAACACGGATTTGAGATCGAAGATTTCCCTGGAGAAAAACAATTCTTTAGATTCGCTATGAAAAAATATAAAAATGCTCTTGTGACGTCTAATAATATTGGGTTGGCAAATAACTTCGTTCGGTTTTTGTGATTTATTTCACTGTTAAAAACCGAACGAACTTATTTGCCAACCCAATAGTACAATTATATTTAAAATAACAAAAATTACAAAAGATTATCGAAAGCTCCAAGACTTTTTTTTGGATAAAGAATGTATTTGATATTCCTAGCCCGTGAAGAAAAATAAGAACCTAATTTTTATTATTCAAATTAGACGTTGATAAATTTTCTAATTGGTAAAGGTTACGAGACCACGTTTGTAATTTCTGGTGCCAATTTCGATTATTCCGAGGATTCCTTGATTCTCGGCGAGGAAATAAAGAGCTTTCGATGCTTTCGAAAGCATCAGAAACGCCAGGAGACGCGTGTACTTATGCATATGCAAACGCGAAGACTCTTCTTATGAAATAAATGTACAGTCCGTTTAAGTTTGAAAGTAACGGTGGCTATCCACTTTCGCATTTTACTCTCACCTATATTTGACTTACGGCCAGAATCTGCCACGAGCAATGAGCGACGTAACTACTCATTCGATTGGGATAAGATCCAACTTCTTTTTTCCTACCTCTCTCCTACACGTGAGCTTTCGATACTGGAGCGATCGAAGGTCGAATAATTTTAGAGCTTTTTTCCCTCTTTCTTTCAGAGAGGAGATCGTTCGGGATGACGTTTGCAATGTGATCTGTCACTTCATGGAGAACAAAATACCGACTTCAAAATGAGGAGACCTGGAGCGAGAGGTTGGCATCGATTTTTGTTGATCCTGATCGGTTTCGTCCTTCAAACGGATGCCGGCAAGGTACGATTTCATCCCAAATCCTGTCTGTCCATCCGAATCCCCTCCAGTACTTGTTTCGAGTGAAATTTGTTCCAGCAAAAACGCCAAATATTTCGGGAACATGTGTTACCGGCATTGGGCGGTAAAATCCCCGAAGAAGCATTCCGAACCGATCGTCTGGCATTGAATCGACTTAACAAGGAGGGCATCAGCATCCCCGATGGGGTGATTCTGGAAGCTCGACACGTGCACAAGCCTCATCACGATGTTCAGTCGATGCCCGAAGTCATCAAGGTGATATTTATTTAATTTACCCCGAATGTAGATTTTTTTTTAAGTTTTCCCAATAGTCGATCGGTAGATTTTTTACTATGTATATTTCAAAAATTCTATCCCGTTTTCAATCGAAGTTGGAAATTTTTGAATAAGAAGAATAATATTGAATTTCAAAAAATCGAAATTTTCTCATATTTTCCTTTGACAATCGGAAAGTTTGGAAAAACCAAACAAAAATGCCAAACTCAAATTTAGCGAGCCTCTAAATCTTAAAAATTCCATCTCACTTTCCCTTGAAGTTATCACTCGGTTTAAATTTATTTCGAAATATTTTCAAAAGTCGATCGATCGGCCTAGAACTTCCAGATTTCTTCCAGTTCCCACTATTGGCCCCGATCGAAGGTCTCTTTCGTCACAGATTTTTCGACAGCTTCATTAATCTTCCTTGCGTGGTCGTTATCTGCCACCACGCGATTCGCCCGCAGGTATACCTGACCCCTGATGGGAGATACGTGCCACCGGAAGGGAGGTACCATTACGATCATCCAAAAGCCGTGGATACAACGTACTTGAACCCGTCACCGTCGAAACACCGTCACGTCGAACGCTACCGATTGCCGTCATCCCAGACCGATCATCGCAATTACAACAATGGACGCAATCAAGCGCCTGTCGGATCCTACAACAGAGATTTCAATGGGTACCATCAGAGAGTGCAGAATCATCGGTACAACAATTACATCAATAACCATCGACCTTTGCCCCAAGCGGTGCCGAGGAAACCGGGGATTTACAAACCCATCGTGACGCCGTTGGTGTTGCCCACGAGTAGCCAGTACTTCCATGACTATCCCTCCTGGAATTTTGCATACGACTGGAGCAGCGTTTACGAACCGGTCAGCGATTACTCCATCAATAAGTTGGATCTATACAACACTCATCAGGTAGCGAATGGTTGGATCTAATTAACGGTAAATTGTTAAGTTCGATCGTAGAAAAGGATCGGATAGAAGAGGGTAATGCTGGAGAAGACTGCGTGATGGGAAAGTTGTGAAGTTTCAAATGAGAGAGATAATATTGAACTTATTAAAAATCCAATCTTATTTTTTTATTAAATAAATTTTATTTTATTTATTTATTTATTCGTTTATGCCCTTGACGTTTCATGGGGCAATTCATGAATCTGAGGCGGAGAGTTTTAGAAAAAGCTGAGAAATCCTTTGTTTTTTGGCAGTGCGATTTCCAAAATTTTCATTTCGTTGTTTGTTTTTAAATAAAAAAAGAAGAATATTGATTATTTTCAATCGAATCCTTCCCATTGTTCGTTTTGAAAATTTATTGATTTTGAAATTCTACCACTTTTTCACTCGGAGTTGGAAATTAAAAAAAAAATAACGATATTGAATTTTTCAAAATCGAAGCTTTTACCTTATTCACTCGAAAAATTCATTTCAAGTTTTCAAAAATGATTCTTCATAAAAAAATGCACGAATTTTTTAATAAAGAAAAAAATATTCGAGCAGCCTCTAATTATTTCAAAGGCGGATGAAAAATCTGATAAAGTGGTAACCGGCAAAGATTTAGCTGAGATTTGACGGTACTTAGGAAATATGTATTTTTTATTACCCAAAAAAGGAAGGAGTCCAATTAGAGGTGCATTAAACATACTTACAGTTTCCGTAATCTTAAACATCAATTTGCAAGCTGACCTAAATTACCGTTTCAGATTATTGCGGACTACGAAGGTTTCTTGAACGCGTTTCACGGGAGATCGTCCAGGAACATAAAAGGTGAAACAAAGGATACGTTGAACCGCTCGTCTGTCCCCGAAAAGCACATCCACAGCAAAGTAACCGCGGATTCGAGAAGTTCCGGTTACAAAGATCTCACGAAAATCCCACAGACCAGCTTCGCTTGTAATGGCAGGACGGGGACCTTTGCTGACACCGAGACAAAGTGCCAGGTTGAATTTCGTGCCATATGAATTTTATCGTTTCACATTTCGCGTTGTTTATCAGCAACGTTTATCTCTCCTCGAAATAATTGCATGAAAGTGAACTCTAATGATTTTAGGAAAGTTGAGGTAGTTGAGTGGAATTAAGAAATTGATGGCTTCAGGGGAAAGTGTGGTGGAATTTTTAAATTCGATTTTGCAAAATTCAATATTTTTCTTTTTCGGTGAGAAATTCGTAACTCTGATTGTAAACCAAATAGAATTTCGAAATTTCTAGGGTTGAAAGAATAGTTTCGAAGGGTCAATTTGAATTTTTTGAAAAAGTAATGCAATTTTTGTTTAAACTCATCAATTTTCAAATTGAAATAGGAAAAAACATTAGACTTTGAGAAATTGAAAGGCAGAAAGTGGTAGGCTTTCGAAATCAAATTGTAAAAGAGGAATTCCTAAACTATTTGGGGAGGCTCTGCATTTATTTATTTTTTTTTTCAAGAAGCAAGAATTCTCAAGAAAAAGTTCATCGAAAGTGAATTGACAGGACTATAAGTGTAACCGGTCGTTGATTTTCTCAAACAGTTCGAACGTACGTTCTTACATTCGATACACACACATACATATGTATTCGTAAGTACGTACATGTTTTGGTTCGTTGGAAGTCTTTCAAGCCCGAAGATATTTCACTCTTACTTTTACATGAGAAAAGATTTGAAGATGTAATAGAGATCGAAGGTAAATACGATCAGTAATGAGGAAACCATCAAACCGCATTCAATCTTCCCATGTACGTAATAAAACGCGTAACGTGATAGTGCACAGGTCGAAACTTAATTTGTACTGGAAACAAAATTTTTTTTCTTAACAAACTTCTTATTAAACATTCATTTATGATTGAAGTATACTTTTAATATCGGCTTGAACTTATGCATTTTGAGACCAATCTTGCAATTTTTGTTGACAGGTTTTTCACGAATGCACTACGTGGTCGAAAACCTCGAATTTCTGCCCAGCTGGAACTGCATTCAGTGAGGAAAAGAAGCGTTGCGAATGGTGGAACGCCGTCTCCTGTCCGAATTAAATACTGAAATCGTGGCTTTCTATCTAATTTTAACATATTTTTTATATTATCAAACAGAAGAGAATTAACAAAGTTGCTACTAAACCTGCCTTATTGTTTCTATTTGTTCTTCTTTTTTTTTTACAACACTTTCGTTATTTTTTAGAACCCTCAGTGTTTCCCAAAATACGAACAATTTTCTGTAGCGCAATGTTTTATGAATTAGTATTTTTAAAAGGAACAATTTTAAAGATTTTCCAAACAACCGAAATTCAAGTTACGAGATCCTTCTTCCAAGCCTACAACCTACAAAATTCTACCAAATTTTCCATCCAAATTACGAATTTTCTAATTAGATGAAACTACACATAATTTTTCAAAATTGTTTAGAAAAGTCACTCACATTCGTGCAGATTCCTACTTTACAAACTATGGAAAAATATCCTCGTTACCATTTACAATTCTGAGATAAAACAGCATTTGCTTCTACCAAACTGCAAGTACCTTTTACTCCCAGCCTCCTACCTATCGGCAACCCTTCCTACCGTTACCCGTAATCAGTAAGACCTCTACCTGCTCAGCCAGTTATGAACTCCTTGGGATCGGTTACTATCAGTCACTATAAATTTACCGACTGCTGCTGGACTCTACAGGTGGATAAATTTACCTTCCTTTCACCTCAATCGCTACAATCCTTCCTGAAGCTCTTCAGCTTCTGGTGATTAAATTTAGAGGCCCCTAGCTGCCGTTTTCCCGACGTACAATGCAAGGTTCTAGCAAAAAAATGGGTAACAAATTCAGTTTGAAAAATAGGGTTGTTCAAAAATGCAATTTTGAGAAATTCAATACTTTTTTGTTGAAAATTTGTAACTTTGAGTGAAAATGTGGTAATATTATGAAATTCACAGGGTAAAATAAAAGAGTTTGGAGGCTTTATTTTCAGCTTTTCAGAAAGTGTTTAACAATTTTTTTTTCAAAGTTATGAATTTTCAGATTGGAAAAAATAAAAATTCGAATTTGAGAACGAAATCCAATGGGAAATTGATGAAATTTGAAAAATCGTATTTCTTATGGAATATCGAGACTTTCAACATAGGAAATTTCTTTGAAAAGTATATCAGGTAAGATTCTCCCGAAAACCCCCAAAAGTTGGTTCCGAAATTCGAATTTTTTGAGTATTACCATAAAACCATTACGGAACCAGAAATCTCAATGATTACGGAAACTTTCGAAAATTCCTATACAATTTATGATCTTATGGTAAAACCTGCCATTGTTCCCTTGATCTGTTCTTAGATCCTCGATATTCCTTGATTGGAATGAATCACGTCCCAGCCTTACGTAACGTTATTCGCACGGTCACAATATTGAGGTCACTATACTTTCTTATCATACTTCAAAGACAGGGAAATCCAGATGATATAAGTGCAGCCGGTGCAAGAAAAGAGGATGAAACGGTTTCCAACGACCAACAACGTAACGAACGAAAACCACCGGTTTCAGGCATCGTCGTACGTTCGTGTTCATTATGACACGGATTCTTGCGAGTCTGCTTAGCGTAGCGTGAATTCTCGTTGCACATGGACGTATGCGAGGATGCACCGAAGGTGCATTTGTCACAATTCAGGAAATAAGAAAACGTCGCGAGGTTCTTTCCAGGCTCACAATAGCGTCCGCTCTTCCTGCCTGAAATGTCACATAACGCAGGTGGAATTTCAATGAGCACCTACTCGCTGCGATTCAATGAACCCTGCCTCTGCAGAGTTTACCTAAGGGGAGTCGCACTTTTCCCGGTGGGACTGGATTTTTTGGAGGAGGACCCGTCTTCGGGAAAGAAAGGAGCCTCGCCTCTCGCTAAATTAAGCAAGAGCGCCAAGCAAATATCGCACCTGGCCTGCAGGCTGTCGGCTCTAGAAGGGAGATTATAACATACCGCCTTATTCGAAACGTACAGAAGTCGGCGACTTTCTCTGTGACATAATTTCTTGTGTACGCTAAGCAAGTGAGGCTGCTGCGCCAGCGGAAGCTGGACCAGTGTAGTTTTACGTCAAATACCGTACGGTCATGGCAAACAACGCTGTCCTTGCTACCCTTTTGGTCTTGTCCGTATCCACCACCTTAGCACAGGTAAGTCCGAGTCCGCATTTTGTCTATATCCTCCATTTTTCGAGCTGCAGCTGTCGAGCCTCCCGTGGATCGCGAGCTCCAACTCAGAGGCTCTAGGACCTTTTTTTTTTTTCGGAATCAATTTGCGTTCGGACGAAGAGCAAATGACGTCTACCGGAGTATCGCCTGGAACCGCAAGTTTTTTTCTCTCGCGTCCACGACATTCGACGCACTCGAGTGAATCCGTTTTTCTGGAGTAAATAAGTTTATTCAGTGTTTTGCCGTGACAATGCCGCATAACGAACAGCCACAGCGTCAGCCGTTTCATTGCTGCTCGTTTCATGTTCTCCAATAATCCTGAAGGTCTTTTCCTCCATTGTGACTTTTAGTAGAACGTTTTTTTTTTGTTCGCAGCGAATTCTATTCAGTTTCATATACGTACGCTCGAAAGATAAATATTTCTAATAACGTATTTCACAATTATTGTCGGAGAATGTCATAAAGTATAATATCGCGCGAGGGAAGAAAACGGAAGATGATAAATTTTAATATGTCCCTGGTACGAGCAGACGCACCGAGAGGTATTATTTCATCTCGGAATATTCTTCCTTTCAGCGAAAGTCGTCCCCGACTTGCCAGGAATCGCTTTACTTTTTAATAAGTGATTATAAATCAAAAGGTGTTTTATTTTCACGAATGAAACCTCCGAGTACTGGATAATTTATGCGAAAATTGATGACTCCGTGGATTGAAACCCTCGTCCTCGATATTTCCTTCACGATTAAATTAATTAATTTCAATTCGATTGTCCCGTACAGCAACGCGGCTTCTTCGAGGATTACTACCAAGACGATTACCAAGATTTCCAGCCGGTGGTACGAAACGACGCTCCGGTTTTCGTCAAGAAAAAACCGAAGAAGGACGAGCAGGATTTCAGCAAAATCCCTGGAATACCCGGAGTGGATTATCCACTTTACCATTCGGTGCCCCGCACCACTTTTTCCTGCGCTCACGTCCCATTTGTACCAGGGATGTACGCCAATGTGGAAACGGGATGTCAGGTAAATAACGTCACGGTGGAAAAAAAAAGAATGATCGTTTTACTGGTAGCATCCCTTCGGAATGCAACCGCAATGGGTTCGAAAATAATGAGGAATAAAAAATAAAGCCAAAGGGTTTTGGGGTAATTTTTTGTAATTAATGAAAGCATTTTGTTTTTAATAAAATGTTATGACTTAAAAAATTGGTTATTAAAAAAGTTGTTTAATTAAATTCGAATGATCTATCTTCAAATTAGGTATAAATATAGAAGTAATGATTAGACGAATTTTAATTGTTAAATAAAAATGGTGGTATATTATGCAGTATAAAATTCATATAAATAAAATTAAATTATAAATATATTATATTATTTATAAATTTTTAATGGATATTTTTACTTTGCTTTGTAGTTAATTTTTATTATATTAAGACATGGCTTTTGGGTGTGTTCTTTAAATTCATGTAAATCAGCCAAAGAGGAATCCAACAGCTTCTATTTTTTCGACAAAAATTGTACGTCTTAGAAAATTCCTATTGACTCTGATTGATTTTCCACGTAGGTAATTTTCGTTATTTATCATTCGGGTGCGCATTTTCGTTATTTTCTTAGTCACCATTCGCCGAGTACCATTTCGCCAAACTTTTTTAATAATTGTTAGGGGAGGGTTGGTAATTGGATCCTTTGTTTCCCCCTGCCCCCTCCTGTTTTTTTACAGAGCGTGGAATTGTGCCCTTTCCACGTCGTTCCTGAAAACTATCCCGTAAATTGAATTAAAAAAAAGTTACATGTTACCGGCTGACAATTAATTCTGAAAGTTTACTCCTGTCATATACGACGTATCTCGCGCGCGCGTGTGTGCGTGTGTATGAATTGATCGAAATTAGAAAAACTCCATGAATATTCCGACCGGTCGAGCGAACGCGGAATGAAGCGGCTACGAGAGGGCCGAGGGGAGAAAAAATATGGCGATCGTTTCGAAAGGGTGTTGATTATGGCGACGGTCTGGCCTATGAAAAGTTGATTAGTCGAGCTGCAAAATGAGATCAAGGCGTTGTTTCTTGTACATATACACACACACACAAGTATTTCCAAGAACGACTCCAACTTTCTAAGCCTTTATTCGCGGACTCTTGTATGAATTTTTCGCATTTTTCAATTGCAGCGAATTCCCCCGTTCAGGAATGTTCCAGCTGTACCTACACCATGTATACACAGATACGCATACACCTTAAACAAATGGGTACTCGTTGTTCTGCAAAAATACCGTCTCTCCCGTTACTTTCTCGTCTGGTTCTCGTGCACTTGAAAGACGATGGCGAACTGGTGAACAAATAACCTTGAATACTCCCGAGGTGCGAGGTATCGAGGAAATATCGAGGGGATGCGCTCAAACAAGAGGAATGACAATTCCCCTCGCCAATTATTAACCTACAACACAATCAACAATTATTCCCGGGATAAAGATCATAAACTGAGTTTGAAATCGTGGTCGGGTTGAATCTGCAATTTACAGCGACCGGGGAACTCCCTCGGGGGGTGTTTCGAGTGACGCGAGAAGAGATGCACCGTCGAGAGTCGGAGTCTGAAGGAGCTGCTCTGGACGTTATTAGAAGTGCTCTCGTGCGATTTAGGATTTGGTGAAAATTCACATTTTCCGTTAACGAGGAAGGAGGAGTATTGTATTTTACAAGGAGAGAAAATAAAGAAAAGGGAATTTCTGGTAATAAACAAAATGAGAGGCTGATGAAAAGGGAAGGAAATAAAGAAAGTCAGTGGAGGAGAAGAAGGAAAAGCTCCAGCGGAAAAGGCAGGTAATAAGTCAGCAGTGGATGAAATAATTCGAGAGGGAAGAGGATGGCTATGGTATTAGTAGTCGTGTATAGTAATACCAGAAGTTGCTCCATGTATAGTAATAGCATCTTAATAATAGTAGTCGTCGTACCTATCCCTGGAATTGCCTCTGTTAAATTAGAGTGAAGTTATGTAAGGCAATGAGAACACGGCATGACTAAAGCCTCAAGGCAACTCACGGGATCAACTGCAATAACGAACTACCGAGGTACTGCGAAGAAAAGGATATTCAACTGTTCGAACCCGGTGTGTACATCCCCCGCGAATTAGAGTCAGAAGGGCGTAATCATGGTAATCCACGAAACTGGGGAAAACGCCCCCCTGGTTCTCACCCGGAATTGCCTCTCTTACTTGCCGCTCCGAGATACTCGAGAGACTTTCCATCGAAATTCATAGGATTACGGCGAGGTACCATTTGCCGAGGATTAGGCAACGATTAAATAACCATTTCTTTCGCGCAGTTAGAGCACTTTTTATCATAGAGTATGGTTGTAGTCGTGGTAGTAAACTCGCTGGGATAGATAAGACAGGATCTTAATTATTCCAGTAAATTTTCATTATCCCCCCTATCGCTCGCAAATTTGACATTTTCCAGCCGAAGAAACTGAAGGAGCTGGAATTGCTTGTTCTATATAAAACCGGTTTTTCGTGAAATTCCCCTGAAACTGGATTTTCCATTTGCAGGCGTATCATATCTGTCACGACGGGAGGGAAGGAGACCAGGGAGCGTCTTTTCTCTGCACCAATGGAACTATTTTTAATCAGAAAGAATTCGCCTGCGATTGGTGGTACAACGTGAATTGCGCCGATGCACCTTCGAATTACAGGTGAAATGCACTGAATACGCCATGTTTGAAGCTTTTGTACCATATTTCTGGAATTTCTTGGAACCTCCAGGGTGTTCTCAAAAGCAAGAAAAAGTCTTCTTAATAGATTCTTTTGCTGGAATCTTTTTTCTCCATTGGATCTTTTAGAGATTATTAAATTGGAAGCTTCAAAAGTTTAATTTTGCTTTTCTTGGCTTCAGTAAAGGAAAATACGCATTCTTTAGTACTTGTTGATTCCGGATTATTTACTCTGGCGATAATTAACCGTAAATATGTATACGAAAATTATTATTTTTTAATAATTATGTTGGGTCGGTGCATAATTAACGCCGATTACTTTGCATGAATTTGTATAGAAATTATCGTCATTAATTATGCGCCAATTTTTACAAAATTCGCTTAAAAATGCGAGAAAAATATAAAAAAAATTGCTTAGTCTTGATATTACAGGATTTGCGAATAAAATAATTTCAGTTGATTAAGATTAAGCTTCCCCTAGATTTCGGTAATTTTTCCCTATAATGCATAGACAAGGGGTGGATCTGTTATTTTTCTGAAACTCCCGTAATATTCCAATTTCACATAATTGATGTCAACTAGTCAAACCAAGGAAAAGAAAATTGTATTAATTATTTGAAAACCGAAGAACGTGTGGAGGGGAGTTAACATTTTTAAAATCCCAAAATAATTAATGAAAAAACTTATCGAGAAACTAATACGATTGTTTCAGAATCAACTTGGATCCCTTAAAAAATCCATACG
Organism: Gasteruption jaculator; assembly: GCA_949825005.1. NCBI lineage: Eukaryota > Metazoa > Arthropoda > Insecta > Hymenoptera > Gasteruptiidae > Gasteruption > Gasteruption jaculator. The sequence goes on along the minus strand of OX463773.1, from coordinate 6,654,223 downwards.
TACCGAAAGCACGGAAGGACGCCATCAAAGAGAGGCTTCGCATCGTCGTAGTTTGAGAGACAACTTGTGATCGTTAATTAATAATCTCTGTAATGGCATTCCGCGAGGCAATGGCTATTTATTCAATTAGGGTACAAATGACGATATCGATAATAATAATGATAATAATAGCAGTAATAATAATAATACTAGGAACATCGTGTAATAATCGCTCGAGAGATCAATAATATTTCATCACATTTTAAATATCCGCCTATAGAATGGATTCAGTCTGAGAGCTCTCACGAAATAGCTTTAGTCACACCCGATTGCACCGACATGCTACGAGGAAACCTTCTTTCAAAATGTCGCATGATTCATGAAGCTTTCAGGGTGAAATGCCAAAAGTTACTTTTTTCACAGTGTGGGAAGAGGAAAAAGGAACGACCGAGTGACTTCGAAATTTCTCTTGATTGTTTTGCGATGAAATTTTCCGAATGCGTGGAATTTACGAGTTTTCCACGAGCTTTCGCGGAGTTTCTTGCCCTTGGGAATTTGCAAACTTCTACAAATTGGCAATTCTATATCGAGTCTTTGGAGAGAATTTAATTTTTTTTTCTTTCCCTGAAAAATGTATGTATCTACTTCCTACTCGAGAAAACGGCCCAGGGAAAAAAAAGTGTCCAGCGTTTCATGGAAAAATCGAGAACCCGCCCCTGTTCGACGCCACCGCAAGGATTCATCAAGGTTGTTTCTAAGCAAAAGGATGTCTCGTATGGGGTTAGGGCGTTTCTGTGGGAGTTTAGTTTGCGTGGGCGTAAAGTCAAGGACACTTATTGCTTTGCTCCTACATGAAAGTAACGCTAATCTCCGGACGTATGCAATTAACTCGTTGCCGATAAGTGGGAGAACGAGGGATCGGTTCTCAACTTCAGTGCGAAAGTTCATTCGAAAGCTCTACGAATTTTAAAGTTGAGTCACTCCTTTGAGTCACGAATTTTTTCAGCCTCTCCTTTTCTTCCAGAGAAAAAAAAATATTTACAAATGTATTTCAATATCCAGGAAATCCGTATCTGAATTTTTGCATACGAGTCGATACCATTCATGGGAGAGTGGCGCCGTTCCGTGAAATCATCGTAGTCATCGTGATATGAATTGAAGAAAAGAAAGGAAATTTAATGGTAGTATATTCTTATCGAAACCCGGAAGAGTTTTTGGTATTAAAATCTCGTAGTTGAAAAATTCGTCGATTGAAACTTGTAGCATATTGAAACTAGTGCTATTGAAATTTCGCCTTCGAGGATTACGTGTATTTAAATATATGTGTACAGAAAATAAATTGTCTCACTGCCGGTAATTTCGTGAACGGTTCGTTCCGGGACAGTTAGGCAGGTATGACTTGTGCCGGTTGTATAATTGTACAAATGCGATCACGGCGTGTATGTATTTCACACCTACGGCCCAAGTTTTGAAACAGTAAGAGGCAAAAGTTCTCGAAACTTCCACTTTCTAGGCTGCGAGTTTCAACTTTTTCAGAAATTCCCCCGTGGAGTTATAATCGAGAAACGAGGATTTCACTTTCTTCCGAAAGATTTTGCAAACAATACTCCATTAAAATTCATCATCTTTCATCACTTGAATTGCCAAATTTGTGAATAAATATTTTGCTGCAAATATTTTTATTAAAATATTTTTTAAACCATAAAAAATATTTTTTATAAAAGTATTCGCCTTGTTGATATTTTTTTACAATAAAAAATATAAGCGTTATTCGCAACTCGACGAAAAAGAAAATCGTGAACGAGAGTTTCACTCTCTTCCGAGAGATCTTTTAATAAATCCGTGGATGAATTTATCATTTTTCCTCACCAAAATTACCATTTTCGCGAATAAATATTTTCTAAAAACGTTTGCCGAGCTAACATTTTTCTCATGTAAAAATAAATGCCATAATTGATGGTAATCCGAGGAACAATACGGGAGGAAACAGAAAAGCGGGGTTTTGAAAAAATATACGACACCGAGAATTATTTATATACTTAATACTTGGCATATTTGCTTACTCACTATTTGCAAAGAAAGATTTATGGCTTTCGCAACTGCACATACCTATGGCATAGCCATCGAGAATTAAAAGATTGCATTTATGCACAGAGTGAGAGAGAATTTCCGGGAAATGTTTGTCACACTGAATTCAAGTATCACGAGGTTCAATAGCTGGATACTGAGCTGCAGTTTGCCCTCGACCGTTTCTCTCATTACCAGTGCGCTTGTCGGATTGTCCATTTAACGCCACTTTAACTTATTCGATATCCACCAAATTTCCATGATTTTCCGATACGGGAAGAAAAGTGCAGGTCTTTGTCCGAATTCACACATTTACTCGCAGCAGCTTTGAAATCCAAACCTCGTTGTCTCGAAATCGAATCCTCGAAACTACGTCTCGTGATTGGTTATGAATTAATGGCGCGTAAATGGCTGGAATTTCGATCGTTTTCATTCCTATTCTTCTCATTGTCACGAAAAACCGACTATTCATTTTTCCTTTAATTGAGTTTTATATCTCTTCATATTCGTTTATAAGAAAAAAAAAACCGAGAATGTCATTGCACTTCACGGGAAAGACTTTGGGGGAACTTTCACCGGCTGCTTTGTCCTTAATCGTTAACAGCGATGTTTTTATGCAATCGCGAGTCCGAAGTCGTAATTTAGGGGTTACCGGAAGTTTTCGATTTTTCCCGAAAACGAAAAAAAGTGATCGAAAACGAATGATCGATTCCAGGTGAAAGGGATCACATCGATTTTTCGAGCAACTGGTTGAGACCTTGGCCTTAAGACTTCTCAAATTGCTCCTTTTTTTTTCTTTTCATACCTCGTTTTATTAATGATACCGGATCTGAAGAAACATATATACATCAGGGTACAACTAAACACCGGGGAGATAAAAAAAGCATTGCATTGAAATAAATAATATATGTAACGAAGTCTTTCATAACACCGTTTGATACGATCGCAAAAGTACTCCTGTTACAAGGCATTGTTCTCGCTGCGAAAAACACATGGCTTTGCTTTATTTACGGTGTTTTACGTCCCACAAAACGAACCTCATACATCACCGCCCAAATTAATTTGCATTTGATTCGGGGAGTAATTCATTTCATAAGTGCAGAAGGAAAGGATCCGCCAAAAAGTTCCTCTGGATCCTTTTGTCTCCAGGCTAGCAGTCACTTTCGTTTTTATTGTTATATATTTTTGTTTCATTTATTATACCCCGGAACCCATGGGGCAATGGAAAGTAATTCCCGAATATTTTGGCATTCCACCATCCGAAGCATAAATTCTACCGGTTTGTGTACACAATTGATCTGGAAAGCCAGGGGATTTATTTGCACGAAATGGGCATTTATACTATATTTTTTGGTCAACCTCGGGAAAGAAGCATCGATGTTCAGCTGCTGCCGAGAAATCACCCGTTAATAAACAAAAACATGGGAAAGAAGGAAAAAATGTACAATTCGATCTGGAAAATAAGTCCATTCCAGCGAATCCAGGAGTTTTATAGGGAAGATTCAATTATCGGAATTTTTAATGCATCGGGGAACAAAATTGACGCGTGCATAAGAGTGTATCCCTCTCTCTCTCTCTCTCACTACATACATACACATACGTGTATATTATTTAAAATATATACAAATATTTATACTTCCGGTTATATCCTTTTTAGGTCGATACAACCGGAATTCAACGGAAGTTCCTGCCCGGTAACGATCAGTCAAATATGAAACGTCTAAAGAAAGACGTAAAATGCATAGACTCCACTGCATTTGATTTTCAAAGTAGACCGTCGATGCGGTGCATTTTCTCTTACATCACTGCACCACACACGCCCACGATAACGATATTTCACCGCGTGTTCGTGTATGTACATGCACACTGCCTGCGACTATATGTGCATGTGCACACCTAATGCAAGTGTAGACAAGAGACCGTGATATATAAACGGAGAACCATATACTTGTATAAGCTGCCGTGGGAAAGGTAATCGGTCAAAAGAAATGCAACCGAGGTTGTTATATATATATATATATATATAGGTATACGTGTACTCTCATACTTACAAATAATTCCCCCCTTTTTTTTCGAAACGCTTCAAAGAACAATTGCAGAACAATCTCGACTACCGTCGTACCTCACGGTATGATTTTTCGAATCACACCTCTTATCAATCAAACCCAAGAACATAAATTCAGCATTGTAATGCTCGTAATTACGAACTACCGTGCCGGAGGGGGATTTAGAAAGCACGGAATCTCCAGAAAAACGGAATTCGTCGGTTCCCATCCTGCAAGTGCATTTTTCTTCTGCACTTTACACGACGAGGGCGGAAAATTGTCAGGTAAAAATTATTGCGTTTGGAATGCCTATGGTAATTGCCGCTGCGTTACGGCCGTTGACTTGCAGATGGATGCAGAAAAAGCGCAGCGCTGGAAAATGCAATCTTCAAACTTATTCCATCGTACGTATGATAGGAAATGCAATTTTTTTCAGTTGAGACTCGGGAATTGATTTTAACGAAAACCCTGAAATTCGCCGCAGGGTCAAACTCGATATTTTGGTAGTGAAATCAAAAAATGAAATACGTGAGAGAAAAGGAAGGAAAATACCTAATGGAAAAATGATAAAACAATATTTGGTGAACAAACAAATGAATGATCATGTTTCCTAATTTTCCCTCATGTGTTACGGTCGATAGCAATGGTGTAATTCTATATACCCACGGGTATCCCGTAGAGCGACTGAGAAGCGGAAGGGCAGCAGTCGAATGCACGTACATGCATAATAAAAAATAGAGTATATGCAATTTTTTATGCCTTATGGTTCATGTAAATATATATCCCATTAACATCGTGATCATAAGCTAATAAAAGCAAATGACTACCAAGACTGTGCGCTCAATCCCGGCTTTTCTGACATGTCAGTTGCTCTATACTCCGCCTCGTATTTACATAATAATCCTTTTCTCTCAGGATCAATAGCGTGATCCAATTCCGAGGAAATTTATCAGTCCCAAGGCAATTGTCGTAGGCATGATTTCTATATGACCAGATCGATTTTCTGCATGTGCAAAATGCATTGAAAAATGTTCGATTCGTCGGCAATCATTCTATGGAAAATCAACGATTTCAAAGAAAATACGAATCATAAAATGCTCGATCGTGAGGGAAAAAAAATCATTTATCTCCGCAGCGTGCCACAATTTGTTTGTTCTTTATCGAATTCAGCATAAATAATTTTGATTTATTACCATCAATTTTCTGTTTTTACTACTCCGTAGCTGTATTTTTACTACTCACGTATGTTTGTTTAATGCACCCACTTACGATGGTCGTTGCTGTGTTAAACGTACGTTCGAATGACCAAAGCAAATACTCATAACACCTTTTTCCTTTCTTTAACCATCGTTAAATGTTATTTAAGGGAATTCCAGGCAGTTCTTGTCATTACAACGCGAACTAAATACGCAGTTCCCGCCTCCCATGGTCCGATTTCAACACGAGTCCGCAGAGTAGATCGGCATAAACCGTGCAATTAAAACGGAAGTGCTTTTAGCGTAACAACGACCTTCGTGAATATTTTTGAAGGGTGGTTTCTCCATTCCAGGAACAATTTTTGCTAGGATCAATCCCTCGAATGGATGTTGAATTGATTTCCGCCATACTCTGTCCCCTAATTATTTAAAAAATTTCAAAAATCTTTGGAAACTTCATCAGGAAAACGCTTCTTCGAGTGCAACTTAAATTCCAGTGCAATTAAAAAATGTATTTAACGCGACAACGACCTTTGACAATTTTGTGTAGGTTAATTTTTCGGTTCCAGCAACGAAATTGCTAAAATCGCTCTCCCGAAGTCTGTTTCGTGTCGATTTTGAATTAATTTCCGCCATAGTCTGACCTCCAATAAATCCAAAAATTTTTGACAATCTGAATTTGAGAATTTGGGAATCCTACCAAGCAACGGATAATTCGAAAGCAACTCAAATTCGACTAATTCCCAACCGTTTACGATTATAAGCCTCTGTTGGAGAAGATGTCAAACGCGAGGGACCATTAAAAAGTTCGGAAGTGGAGTTTCAGGTGACCAAAGTCGATAACGTCGTTGCTTTTAAACATTTCCCTCGAGAAACGAAGTCTGCTATTGTTGTCCACTTATTCACGGATGCCTCTTTATAATGTGCAGCGAAAAAGTTTGTACGATGCAGAAAAGTACCAGTTGAAATGCACCACCCCACTAGAAACGGGTCAGATAAAGAGCCTTTCCCTTCGGTCTATAAAGCCACGGTACTTCCATTTCTACTGAACATTCACTCAACGCTCCGTCACTTATTTCCTTCTTCGCCATGTGGCTACTTATTTTTGCAGGTGAGTGTTTTTCTACCTTTTTTTTTCACGGATTATGTATCAATTTCGTCGAGGATTTTACCACCGTGTGCTTTTCCAGTTTTATCACATTCGCGCTTTTGTTGACCCTCGATCCTTAGAATTTTTTCCTACGGGTGTGAACCCCAGTGACTTTTTTTAAATAGTGATATTTTCAACCGGGTTATATTTCTGTTGAAATAAATGAAATTTGTGACTTTCGAGTTTACGTGAAATTTTCTGACCGGGAGAGAAATCGAAGTTACGCGAACTTCGTGCGAGGGGGTTTTACGGTACATGGAAATTTTCAAAGGGTTGGTAATTTAGATCTTGAATTTCCATCGTAGAAATTTTTGGAATTTCCGATTCTCTCGACGCACGATTGCGGCGTATAAATTCTTTCGTTTGAGAAACGCCTAGTTACGTGTCGAACGAATTAAATTAGTCGTTAATTACGTGGAATTTTTTTCGCCTCGGACGTCAGTTAAAACTGCATTGCCGTGTAAATTCTACACAATTAGACACCGAGACATACGTGAAAGTCTCGTTCTCGGTCGAGTTATGAATTAGTATTGTCCGTCGTGATTTTTTTAACGCTAATATAGCATAAGCGGCCAGACTTGGACGTCAGAACTACCGTAATTCATTTTTTTCTCCATCAATTATTAACAGTCGAAAATTCTTTCCGTTCTCGAAAGAAAACCAACAGGACGTGAAGCAATTCTCTTCTGCGTACATATATATATGTTACATTTATTGCTCTTCGTTATGCCACGGAATATTGACGTTTACAGGAAATTCTATCTTTGTGTATTCAGCTTTTATCGCGTTTCCTAGAGTTTTCTTTCGTCCAATTCGTATCCATTACCGCTCTATATTTATACCCCTCGTAAATTAAAAGCCTCGCATTCAAAGGTCCTCCTAGCTAAAACTACCCGTTCAAAGGTCTCCCAAAAAAAAAAAAATTTTTGAAAAACCTCATATTTAAACAGTTTCTATCTACGGATTGAATATATAAAGCCCTTTTTTTTCTAAGTTCTCACATTTAAAGGTCCTCTTATTTGGGGCCAGCCATTAAATTCAAAACCTATCCTTCGAAGGTTCTTTTATCCAAACTTCCATTGAAAAATCACCTATTTAAAAATTATTTGTATCTCGCTCCTATTTAAATTTCGCCCGTTGAAAGCTCTTCCCTTTAAAATTCTCACAACTGAAGGTCCTCCTATCTAAGGTCTACCATTTGAATCCAAAACCTATCGTTTAAAGGTTCGTTTATCCAAAGCCTACCCATTTAAATGTATCCCATTAAAAAGCCTTGAATTTAAATAATTCTTATTAAAAATCGAGTATGGCACTTTTAAATGGCTCCCACTTAAGTATCACCTACTTAAAGCCGCCCCTCATTTAAAGTTCTTGCATTTAAAGACCCTCCAAAGACAAAGCTTATCATTTAAAGGTCTTTTCATCCAAAGTCTACCAATTTAAATGCATCCTATTGAAAGGCGTTGCACTTAAAGACCTCCCATTCGAAGGCGACCTATTTAAAATATGTCCTTTCTAAACGAATTTTATTTGAATATCACCTATTCGGAATTCTCCCATTTTAATGTCCTTACATTTAAAGGTTCTCCTATTCAAAGCTAACCCATTTAAAGGTCTCCATTGAAAAAGCTATTTCATATTTCACATTGAAAGATCACCCATTTGAAGGTGATCCTAGTATTTAAGACCCTCGTAATCCGTTTAAAGTTCTGACATTGAAGCCTCATTCCATCCGGCGTTTCCCATGAATTTTTGCCACGCGTTTGCTGGAATTATGGTAACAGGGAGTTGCTCTTGGCAATTCAGAACGTACCTTCCCATTTGCTGAAAAGCAATACACGCAAGTGACTTTCAATGCAAAACAGATGGAATCCTGATACTCGCAGATACTACGCGGTACATTATTATGTACTAAGGTCTATGTGCTCATATTAGAAACTAACTTAACGTACCACTTGCGGAACTTGCGGAATACCATATAGATATGCGTTTCATTCCATGCCGACAATGCGCATACATGTAAGTACACAGGGAACTCTTGCTTCTATGGGATACTTACATCCACCTTGCCTCTTGCAGTCTCCAGTCCACGTTCGTAATTTCTTGCGTGCGATCATTTCCTGGTATCTTTACATCTTCACTACGAGCCGCACTACTGATGCAATCGTAAATCCTTCCTTCCAGCTTGTCCGAATCAGAAGTCCAGTTCTAGATTTTATCCCAAACGGTAGAAATTTCTAAATTCGAAATCTCGATCACGAGACTTTCGGGGGCCAGAAAATCACATAGATCGGTACATCACCCCGAAAACAGTCGTAACACCAGTTGCAAATGGACCATATTTTCATTTGAAGCAAGCAGTCATTCGTTTGGTAATTGTAATAGTAAAAGTAGACAGCAGCAGTGCGATACTTTCTCTTCGGAGCAGCCCAAGATAATAATTACGTCTAACGACGACACAGTGAAATCTCTCGGGAGAAACACAGATGTAAACATAACTACCGTGTGTTGTAGTTAATTAGTTGATTAGTTAATTAATTATACGGACACTCGCGAGCATCTCCCCGAAACCACCGGAGGAGACTTTCCCTTTCCCTCGTTCAATTTCGAAAAATCGTAACTTGGACATGCAGAATCATATGCCATTTCCGAATTACCATTTCTTCTTCTTACCCGAAAACACTGGATTTTTGAAAAAAAAAATATATATCAGGCCCTTTTGAATCAAGGGTGTCTCTAAAAAGTCTGAGAACTCCTCTGACAGAAATCCATACGTGGAATAGACTTCCGGTTTTACGACATCCCGTTTGTTGGAGCAACGCAATTTCTCGCAATTCCCAGTCCCTCGAATAACATCTGCTACCAAACTGCCAGTGGATGTCTTCCACGGCGTAATTAACGTCTGAGAAAGATCGGGAGAACTATCGACACGAGCAATTTGTGGGACTGGGGACCTAGTCTCTTCGTACAATACGTGCATAGTAGAAGTGACGAAACTCTGGAGTGATTAACGAGAGACAAAGCCTTTTATTCCTGCAATGATTTCTCACATACGCGTACGCAACAACAATCGTCTGCACGTAACGTGGTATGGAAACATCGGATGGAATTAAAGTTTCATATGGAATTTCACAAGCGAAATAATGCGTGTGTGTGTGGGTGGATCTAAAACGGAGGACAAGGCGAGAGGTTGTTCATTAAGAGGAGAAATATAAAAAAAAAAGAGGAAGAGGATTCTTCTTAGGGAATGAGGGCGTTTGTAAAATCCCACACGGTTATATTTACCGATTGGGAAATACTGATTTCTTTCTTTCTCTCTTTTCCAACGCTACGTTGTCTCTCGATTGCCTTTCTAAACTGACAATAACGGACTCCGAGAACTGCAGCTCCAACTTTTAACAGATCCGGAATAAAAGTGTTGCCGTTAGATGCCAGAATCATGTATGCATTCTGCCTTTGGGTGTTGTGCATAGGTACAAGCAGGTGTGGGTGCTGCAAACTCGCCTACTTGAACGAAATAATATTGTACCGCGAGATTGTAAGGAGACGGAAGTCTAGATAGGGTGTGTGCACTCGTAAGAGAGAGACGGACGTAGAACAGAAAGTGAAAACTAGTAGTAGGTCATTCAACGTTTCTACTGTATGGTCCGTGTGTGTATGTGTATGTATTTGAGTTTTCGAGGGACTACATTTTTTTTTGCAAAATTCACTCTCGCGTTCACTAGCGATTAGTCTACATGAGAGAAGCTATAAACAATAGTTTCTACATTTTGAAAAAAAATTCAACAAGTTGTAGGGTTTTCATTTTTTGAAGGGAAGATTTTTTTAGAGAAAATTTGAAATTTGTTACGTTTGATGTTTTATACGAAGACAGAAATGAATCAATTAACACACACTGTTTTATAAAAGTTGCATTAATTAGACCTCCAAAAATCTAAAACGTGCTTATATGCACTTTAAAATTGTAAAACAGATTAGAAATGTGACGAAAATGAAATTTGGTAGTATCTTATAATAGTTAAATTATGTAAACTGGTCTAAATTTAATTATATTCTTAGAAAATTTGTTACCACATTAAATTCCATTTTGATGATAATCATTCTCTTTAAAATAATGCTTAATTGATGAAAGTTGAAGAAAAAAAATTAAATATATTTTTTGGAAAGCATATTAATTATCTAAATAATATTTATTGGAACGAATTCACCTTTTTCGTAAGCCCGACTCGGCTCTGATATCCTTGAAACTTTAGAAAATCGCACGGTAGATCTTGCGGACAAGGAGAAAGGAGGATTGCAATTATTGTAACAAGTTATAATAATTGTACGATTCTCCAATTATTATAACAAGGTGCAATTACGGAAGGAAATCACCAAATTTCCTGCGACCCGGGGCCCTCCCGGATTTGATTCGGGCAGCTGCGGGGGAAATTATACGTGTACACTGAGGTTTAACATAATGCATGGAGAAAAAGTAGGAGTACATGTCTATAATTATAGTTTGAACTGTGCCATTATCTATGGTCTCGTAATTCACGGTAGTGGTATTATACCGCCGCAATTAATTCTATCATACCGAGAGAATTTCGTGGCCTTGCCGAGCTGAAATCGTGCACGAATTGCCTCCACGAAACATGGTTATGCTAAGACATACACTCTATATTGTGAGAGTCAAGAAAAGCATACACGGTCTCTTGAGTATGTGTGTGTGTCTAATCCGAATAAATACACAGCGACCCGAGATCTAGCTGATCCAGAATAATCAGCATCCGTCCCGGAGCATTTCCATTTTGAATCAGAATGCATTCGATGTTTCTTTGGACGAGCCACTCCAACTCTGTCTTCTCGCTTTGCGACAAAAAATCAGGGACAGGGGTCATCCACGGTCTCTCTCTCTGTGCGCTTGCATCTCCATTCTCGCGACTATCTCGCAGTGCAAGCAAATCCGATTCGAAAGTTAGCGCCTGTAACTCGGGATCTTGCGATATCCTGTTGGAGACACACCGAAACTTTGTTTCCTGTTAATCGAATATATCATTGCACGTAGGGAAGTTATCCGAGTAACTGTTGAATCCTGTTACGGCGCTTCTGCGCTGGCGAGAGGCTAAATCAGATAGTCTCGATTTCTCCGTCGGTATTTCTTCGCAAGAGAAGAAGAAAAAATGAAGAAGAAAAAAAAGGACATCGTCTTCCTCCGGACTTTAATTACCTTCGTAAATACGGTAACCGAGCGTTTCTTCAAACTGTCATAGGAGGCACTTCCTATAATCAGTCATACTTTCCTGTTTGCATAGCCGCCGCAGCGAGAGATTACTTTCTTCCTAACTATTCAGCGGTTATGGAATAGCGCATTTCACTTTGCAAACGGTCAATTACGATTCCATAATGCAGCAGCGCACAGAAATTCTCGCAATTCAATTTCCGGCCATGAGCGACCTATCGTTGTATCGATCTCCGGTCTTTTTTCCATGTGCACCCGCCGCTTAAGTGCGTATCTCTGCCGTTTACAGCGGGAAATGGAGGGATTACTTCATTAAATAACGTTGCGACTTTAATTGAACACTCGGATTCCCCCAAATACCGCCAAGTCAGAAAGCTGAAAGATACCGCAATCCTCGTCGAGGAATTTAAATACCGCTTTGTGTGGCCAAGTTATTTCGTGAGATGCGATATAACGGATGCCAGCAATTTGCGGAATTGAGTAATGCATGCGTACTTTCGGCGGAAGATCGTTAAGTAACATCCTTTGCCGCGGTTACTAATTTCAGCTAATTAACGAACTCCCGTGAAGCTTCTGCCTCCCTTCCTTCGACTTTCTTGAGATCTCAGGTAAAATTTAATCACCGGATCTCTGTTTGTTTCTCCTTAACCCTTTGAGCCACAGGGGGTCTCTCAGGGACTCGCCTACATTCCACTGGTTTTTGGTGTCTTACGTACGGTACGCGACCGATGTTGCAGCAATTGTTTGTACGTTATACCGAATAAAAATATTTTACAATTTAACGTAAATTTGTAAGTTCGAAAAATTACTTTATTATTATTTTTTTTTTAAATAAATTTTGTCAAAGGAAGCGATTTGTTATTTGTATCTAAAAATATTAAGTATCCACAGTTTGTTCGAGTCCATGGTCACGAATCACATTTTTAAAATTGCGAATTCGATATGGCGAATTCAAAATAATTTGGGGAGAATTTCGAAAAATGTTCAATTCTCATCAAAATTAGTATACAGGAATTTTCTTGGTCGCTGATTATGAATGTATCAGCGGATTCGTAATTAGCGAACTCAAGAACCCTTTTATACCAAATTTCATGGAAGAGCGACCGAGAGAAAAATTCGTGGCTCAAAGGATTAATGCGAGTCGAGAGGCGCCTGCAAGTGGAGCAACCCGATCTGTAGCGAAGTTTTCCTTGTATTTTGTATAACTTTTTGTCATCGTTTGTAATTAATGCACTTGGCGGGAATAAGCGCCAAAGGCGGAATGCGCGTTGAAGTGCTCGTAGGAGTGCAATTAAATCATTCTCGCGACTTTCATCGTGAAATCCTTGTTTCTAAGAGTAATAACCCCGAGGAGGAGAGGGGCGAGAAAAAAAAATAGGGGCTTTCCAGATCCAGATTCTGACCTCATGGGAAAAGCCGAGCAAATGTCGGCGCGCGATTTCTACATAAAGACGTGGAAGGAAAAAAATGGCAGACATATTTTATCGATGCTGTGGCTAATGGCTCAAGACTATTGGATTATCTATGTATATATATATATAGGTACAGGGGGAAAGTAATAATAATAATCTCTGTATCAGCGGGCGGCCACGTCAACTCGTTGCAAAATGCCCCTTGCTGTATCCCATTGACCCGGTGAGCGCAAACCCATATTTTAAACGAATTAGTAGTCGGCCACTCACGGATTGGCACGTACCACCCACGATTGTGCAGATTCCACCCTTGCTACATATGCTCGAAACCGCAACCCGGCCACTTTCGATTTCAACGAAGCTGGAAAACGCCTCCCCGGATCCGCTCCGGAGCTCCGCGCCGTGAATAAGTAAAAGTTCATTCTTCCAGGCCTGGGTTTAGCTTCAGGCCACACGGGGAAGGAAAGCGAATAGAAATTCCGTGAGAGGAATCTGTAACATTTAAAACAGCAACCTCTCCTCTCTCGTTTGCCTCCTCGGCTGGAGCCTCGCGAAAGTGAAGAAGTAGCCGAGGCGTTTTTGTTTATTGAAAATTGGGTTTGGAAGAACGCGGATTCCGCCGTATTGCAGTCCGCAAACCCGGCAAGAAATAGAATGTAGTTGTTGCAGCTACACTAATGAATTCATGGCAAGTTTGTGCCACAAGAAGAGTGTATAAATTATCGTTAGACGTTTTACAAGTCCGCTTAATATTGGAACATGGTTTAATGTTATAACGAACCTCGAGGAATTTGTCGAGGCGACGACTTCGCTCCTTTATGACAAATTACTTCGGTCTGGTACGCGTTAATTACTGAATTTACACGCAACTGGCTTTGCAATGGCCCCCGAAATAATATTCATGATTATTATATTCATGTAATATTCTGAAAAATAATTTCCTTGTAATTTTTATAATTTTGTGTCGCAGGGTCTGAGATCCTGCATGAGCTTCGAGATTTGAAACAATTGCCCCAGTTTTCAGGAAATTTCGTATTTCTCCTAGTCAGGAATTTGGATTTCTATACCGAGCATCTGAATTCGACTTGAAACCTTCAGACGAATGCTCACCAGACCGCGAACACTCGCAGTTAAGCTGCAAAGTGCACGGGATGATATAAAGTTTCCTAATTCGTTGCCGCTAAATGTTAATTATCAGCTGTTTGTATTTCATACCAGTTATGTTTATGATAAACGCGAATGGCGCAACGTCAGCTAAGCACACGCCTAAAAACTTGCTCAACAGTTAACTCAATACGCTTAGTCTAATTACGAAGTTGCAACCTCGATATTTTTAGCGCAGGTCTACCTTAAATGTTAGATCGAAACCGTTCGAAAGCTTTCGCTGCAGCTGCAGCGATAGATTGGGTAACCATGTTTTTTCCGCCCCAAGTTGCTCGATTGGGAACCTGATCCGGGGCAGCTACGTAAGTAAACCTCGAATCCCTCGCTTGGAATAATTTTCAATCATCTCCCACGTATCGCGTTCCTCTTTCTCTGGTAATGTATAGGGAAACGTCAGTCTTCGGTAGCTCCGGCGCCTGGCTCGGTCCAGGCAACTCGAAAACTCATTCGACAGCATCTTCAGTTTCAAGATCAATCGCTAAAAGCATCATCAATTCTCCCCTGCAGGAGAAGAGGAAGAGCTGACATGTAACGTAATTAATCTTGCAACATCGTACGCTTCAATGAAATTAACATGAAGCGTCTGTATATTTACCGGAGAAAAAGAGGATACGAACTTTCCGGTTAAGTAATACGAGATGCTCAGCATTGAAATTGTGCGTTTCTTCATGAGACGTTGCTCTTTCCCCGACATTCGTCGCGGAAAATTAGGTCGTTCCTATGACATCCTCTGTACGCATAGGTTTGCATGTGCATGTGCATCGAAAGCCACGTGACAGCGGCAGCAGGGTGTCGTTAAAACACAAAGGACTCTCGTGGGAAAAGTTGCATGGGACGCGAGACTCTCCCTGCGTGTATGCAATTTTCCTAACTTCCATAAACTTTCCCAGTCGGGTTAAACTACTGCCAGGCTTTTCCGCAGCGTCGAAATTAGAAACCGACTTTTTTTGCACCGAGTCAGCTTTTGAAGAAATGGCCAAATGCACCCAATTAACAACGACCTTCTGTTTCAGGCCTCCTGGCGATCTCAGCGGGCGATAAAATCGCCGCGCCCGATGCAGCTGCAAAATCGGGATCCGCCGACGATTTGATAGCTTTGGAGATCGACATCAAGGAGCCGGTGAAAAGGTCGCCGATCACAGCCAGTTCCGTTTACGGAGCCTCGCCCAGTCAGTACATCATCCGTCATGGCGACGACGCTCAAGAGGTGAGAAATCATGGTTGCCGGGGAACGAGAGGCTAATTAGAAACCTCCCGCCGATCCGGCAAGGGACAATTTCTCGTGTCCGTGTCCTACTGGCGATGGAAATCCGCGCTGACGCGGATCTGTCGATAGATTTTGGTCTAGATATCCTTTCAGTCAAGGAACATTGGGCGTTTGAACGACCAACGTCACACCGGTCAAGCGTGACCATTGGCCGCCTATCACCATCGGCTAACTAGCCGTGAACAAACGTGCTTATTTTTTTCCTCGCACGCAGCACAGCACGTAAGCGCACGTACGTTCAAAAACAGACACCGCCTTCAGGATCTTATGTTAAGTTCTGTCGCAACTGAACTCGGCGGCAGCTCCTAGCTGCTTACTTTCATCGTGCTGCACTTCCATTTTCCCGTACGGACATTCTAAGGGTATGCTCTCGTTGGAGATTGTATATACATTCTCCTTAAAAGAATTCTGGAGGTCTCGGGTTACGTTCCTTGCGGTTGCCGTTTCAATGAAAGGCAAACCGCACGCTACCGCTAACGTCACTCCAATTTGGATAGCTCTGATCGTTGTTGGTTTTCCACTACGCCGACACCGGGAGAAAAGGACATTTGGCATAATTACCGTATTATCCAATTCGCTATTAATCGCAAAAACAATCGTCCTTGGGGGTAAACGTCTAATTTGTCGCCGTTGCAAAGATCGCAAACCCACTCTACCACTTCAGCTTATCTGTCATTCTCTCTCTCTCTTTTTTTTCTATCGAGTGGATGTTAACTATGGAACAGTTGCTCGCAGCGTAATCCACTGAACGACTCGCAGACTTGTCTCTTGCATAACCATAGCCGAGTTTACCAACCTTAACGCTAACCTGAGAACTGGTAGAACCACACCCAGATTGATGCTAAACATAGAGCGGATTTTATCGTTGTTTTCGATTTCCCAGCAACGGCCTTGTAATGCTTCCGCGAGCAGACTCATCGGATCGTTGGTCTTTTGTTGCTTTTATCAGCTCGCCACTCGATCGGCCTTTTCACGCCCAGTCTTGCCTCCAGTCGGCTCGACCCGTCTGAAAGAGCGATAGCCCTGTTAATTCGTCCATGACATTCAAACGGTAACACCGGAAGTGATTATTGTCTCGAAGTCAAGTTTCCACGAGGGAAAGTCGCCGCCATGGTCAATATATTCCAATATATTTTTTATAGGGACGGAAAAAACGAAGGCATCGGCTGGCGTCTCTAGTGAGCCAGAAATTCGTACCCGTGCTCCATATTAATTTCAATTGGAAAGGCAGCGAGCGAATAGGTGCTTCCGCGTTATCTAACTGCGTAGAAAGTCAGTAATGCAGCCGTATTGCATTTCCTAGCAGAAACTGCCGGAATTGTCGGTAAACTTTGCGGCCGAATCGCATTAATTCCATTCATGATCCCACGATTAACTCGATTACCGCGTAACGCGGTTCCCCGGGGAGCGTTTCTCCACGGAATTAAACGTCTGTTTCTCCGTTGCAGCTGTCGCCGGAGTATCTGGGCTACTTGCAGCAGTACACTCAAACGCAGCCGCAAGGGTACGGGCCGTCGACCGCGGCACCACCGCCTCAGCGCAGATTACCGGCGTATGCCAAACAGCAGCAGAACCTACAGGAGGCTTATCAGAGACAACGAGTTCCGGCCATACCTCCTCCGAGACCTCGTCTGCAGTACCACTCCCAAGCGGTGCCTAGACTCGAAGCCGAATCCCAGATTCAGGCTCAGTTGGACAGCAGAGCGAGGGCCGATGCTCTTCACACCGCAGCACTCGGCGCCGGAGTGCCCGCTTATCAATCGGCGAACGGTTACGCTGAGCCTAAATTGGGTACTTTCGAACAAGAGCTCCTGCAACTGGTGTCCGCCAATCAAGCGCAAGAATTCAAGCTCGAGCCGGCGAAGGAACAGGATTACGGACGCTACTCCCAGCAGCTCGTCAGCTTCCCGGCCCAATACGCCAAACCCGCTGCCGAACCCGCTCAACTGCCCGAACAGTATCACATCGAGACATCGGCTCCTCGTTATCAGGCTCCAGCACCCGCCTATCAGGCGATCGAAGAAGTACCTGTGCAGTATCAGCCGGTAGCCCAAGAATACGCGAAACCAGCGAAACCCTATAGGCCCCAGTACCCGTACACCGCGGCACAGGCCCAAGCTGAAGCGGAGGCCGAAGCTCAGGCCCAAGTTCGCGCCCAGGCTCAAGCCTTGGCCTTCCAGAAAGTGAGTCAAGCGTCGCACAACAAACACCGCGCAGAGGCTCTCGAGCAAATCCGTATCGTGAACGAGCGCTTCAAGCAGCAGAGCGCATTGGAGCAGATTCGCGAGGGAGAGCAGGTCAGCGAGGCTGGTCGTGCCCACATTGAAGAGCAAGTACACCCCAAGGACCCCGAGGCTGCATACAGGGCGCGCGTGAAGGCCCAACAGTCTGCCGAGTTGGCTGAGGCCAGGAGAGCGCAGGAGGCCGCCGAGTATAAAGCGCATTCGGACGCCATCCTCAAGCTCCAGGCTCAACAGCAAGCCCATTTAAAGGTCCAGGAGGACGCGCACAGGTTCGCACTGAATTTCGAGAAGAACCAGGCCCGGGCTCAGGCCCAAGCTCAGGCCATCGCCAACGCTCAAGCCGAGGCTCTCTACAAGGCTCACCAAGCGGCACGCGCTAAAGCGAACAACGAGGCTCAGGCGGCCGCTAAAGCCCAACAGGAAGCGAGAAAACTCGATCCCGAGAACACTCCGGTAGTTCAGTACCTGTTGCCGAACACTCAACCTCTGCCCTCACCCAACAGCTACTTCACCAACGACCAGGTGCAGAAGTATCAAGCTTCCGGCTCCTCCTACGTGCCTCGATCTGCTCCGAAGCCTGAGGCCGCCGAGGAACCTTCTTACGCACCGGCGATCAATCAACCTCGGCAATCTCACAAACACAAGATCCCACCGGCGCCTCACTCGTCCATCTACGTCTCTCAATCGGGTTTGCTGAAGAAATCCCCCGTCAAGTCGCTGACGATCGACGAGATCATCGAGCAGGATCAACTGAGCAGCCCGCAAGTGGTGCGTCTGCCGTCTCAAAAGGGCCAGCTTTTGACCCAGGAAGATCTCAGTGCTCTCATTAATGCCGGATACACGGTCACGCCGGTTCCGGAAGCGGCCAAACCTACGCAGCAGACGCATCTCGAGAACTCGTCGGCCGGGTACTATTTGAAGAAACCCAGAGGACCCGTCAGACCGGATTATTACAGCGACCAGCATCACAGACCCGCGAGGAAAAACAAGCCCATCCAGAGACAGGAGGAAGCCGACGGCAACGCGAGTGCACGGGTTACTTATCTGGTGCCACTGGAGCCGGAGTACGGCACGAGACAAACGCCCATAAAACGCAACGCCGAGGAATAATTTCTTGCCGCCCGCAACCATAGAGATTCATCCCCGCGGGATCCGAAACGCTAGCGGCGGTTGTTTCTACCGAAAGTTGGCGGTATTTGTTTAAGATTATCTTCAGCCGCTCCATAAATTACCGAGCTTATGTTCAAAGATGAAGTTTATGTCTGCGCTACGACGTACAACGTTGCATCAAGAATAGCCTTCGGTGTAATCAAATTTATCCTCTTCTGGATCATTAAATCTTTCGGGATTCTTCCGCGGTGCGAGAGTCCCCAACGAAAGAGGGAACAGGCGCAACTGGCGTTTCGAATCCAGCGGTAACGATATAGCTAAATAATTGCCCAGCGAATAAGAGAGATAATGGTTCCGGACGCGACGATGATTTGGATGCGAAGGAAAAAAGGAAGTAGATGGTTGTTATCAAGATCCAGCTTTTTCGAGTCCTCGATAGTCACTCGCCTGTTGAAAAACTTCCAAACGAACGAAAAAGTGGTGCATTTTCAATGGGACTCCCTCTTGAAAATGTCCAGTCGTCCGATTCTACTCTTGGATGTGAATTCACGGCTTGCGGCACGCAAGCTCAATTATGTCGCTAATGAGCTTTCGCTTTTCGCGAAAATGGCTTGGAGTGTTGAACAAACGTCGTCCGACAGGAATTTTCAGGAGGGTATTAAATAATAATTGTCATTGTTTTCTTCTCTTTTGAGTATTATAGACGTTTAAGAGTTTAGATTGGTTTATGTTAAGCAGGAATCTTACGAACACGGAACAACGATACTTTCGATGACGGGCAGAAAAAAATATTGTTAAGAAAATCAATATCGCCAGGAAATTTTCAATCGAAATAGAAGTAATACTCACCAAGCAAAGGAGTGTTACTGTGAAGGAAAACGCTCTGCTTTCACTTCCTTGTCGCTTTTTTTTTTTATTAATAACTCATTTCCGCTGAAAGCAAATTTGCTCAAAGGGAGGAAGAAATCCCACGTTCTAGGGGACTTTTTTCCCAGCATGAAAAATTTTCTCATTCGCTACTTTTTGTGTTCATGGAGAATTGTATTTTTTTCTGTGCTGCGAAGTCCTAAATAGAGATTTTCTTAATACACATTTTTCCTAAACGAATTTTCTATCTTTCCAATTATTATTTTTTTAATCCATCGTATTTTTTAGTACGTTATTCTAAGTTTAACGAGAGCACTTATAAGCCATTCGTAATCACTTCGGTGACGTCAGTCGGAAATCAGCGATTGTAAGGAAGTCTCGATAATTTGCATGAGAGGTTATTGGAAATATTTTCATTAATAATGTTATTGCAAATATTTCAAAATTCATACACGTATGCAAATTATGAAACTCTCCAGTAACGTCACATTTATACAGGGTGGTTAAGAATTCTGACGGCCGTCTATGAATTTTTTGTAATCTCTTTCTATTTATAATAATATTCATCAGTTGTACATAGATCTTTTTCTACTGAATAAATTTTCACAAATTTCTCAACGTTTCCTTTCTTCGCCTTGATCCTCTTTATGGGAAATAATTAATACCGCCATCGAGAAAGAAGAATCACCAAGTCGATGGCGGTACCTATTTTTCAAAATTATTTTCCCTCACCTGAAATACATTTTCCACGCAGCGTCTTGGAAAAATGCCGATATCCCTCGAAAAGGTTACCCGTAAAAATACGACCGACAATAATACCTACCCGCAATTATAGTTATTACCGGTGTCTGGAAACGAGTACGACGGGATAAATAATGGAACCACTTTTTTACGGCAACAAAAAAATTTTTTTCCAACACAACTGTAGGTGCTGATAAGTTTAAGGCTGTCGAAGCAAAAACAATAAAACTCACACTCGAAATGCCTAAAAACAGAGCGATTGTGGGCCTCGATACGATCCATATTTGGACCAACGAAATATGAATGCAAATTGGAGGAGGCTATGTTGAAGAAAAAAGAACCGGTAAAATTAATATACAAATGCTATCAAGATTGAAATTGGCAATTGACGCTCGCTTTATTACCTCTAATTGGTCCTTTTTTCTTCGTAATTTCGACATTGAATTCGCAATATGTTGGAAGTGTATGCACATGCCCTGGATATCGAGACCCGCGGGAGAAGGAGGAGCTCTTTTCACAACAGAAGCACGGAACTTTTGTCGATCCACTTTAATGGAATAAGGATTGTGAAAGGACCCGCAAACAAAGTGGCTCACCGTGACATTAAACAACTCCTTTTTCTTCGTTTGTTATTTTACTCGACTTTCGGAATCACTCCCTAATGAGTCTTATGCATTATTAATTATCACATTTATCGATACTTCCTTTGAAAGCACATTAATCTCTCTGTGACGGCTAAAAAGTGGAGACAATTCTGACAGCGAAAGCGTAGCTGACATAAATCCGAATTTTCCATCCGGTGGATCCTAATAGAAATCCGCCTCCGTCATATTCGGTTTTAGCCGTATCCAGATTAAACCCTTATTGTCATCGAAGTGGTATCAGGTCCCTCCTACACAGACGGCAGCTGATCGAGACTAGAGTGGAATAAAAAAACACGAATTTTTTACTCTTTTGTTCATATGTAGATTTATTTGAAAAAACAAAAATAAATTGTTTTCGAGTATATGATATTTTATTAATTAACATTTTTGCAACATTTTCAGAGTAAAGAAAAAATAAGTGTATCATATTACTTTTATGCAATTGAATAATGATTTCGAATATTTTACTTTCTCGCTAATTAATTTCGAAATAATCCAAATCTTTTTACGTTTCTCAACTTTTAAGGAGTTGCCTCTCGATCTGCTTCTCAAACCCGAGATGTAGCAGAACAGAATGCTGGAACCTAGATGTTAAAAAAAAAAACTGGTCATCCTTTATCCTTGACGAAGGCCTCGACTGCAAAAGAGGTTTGATGCAGTCGTAAAAGTAATTGCAACTGTCAATTTTCCCCTGAGCGCGAGTTCTTGTTGTTTTCCAGAGTTTTTTGTGTGTGCCTAGAAAGCTTTGTATTATTGTACCTTTGGAAACATCTCGTCAGCCTTCGGGGATTTGCATACATCCTGGTACTCAGGGTTACGTCCGATCGCAGCCCTGAAGTTTAACAATTTAGGCGAACGGTTGCTCGAGAAATAGGACATATCCGCAGAGAGATTTAATTGTTGTTATTCCCATTCACGCGGTAACTCGTGTACCCTGTTACTAAATATGTATGAGATTAGGTTGTTATTGAATTAATGTTAACGAATTACTTTCGATGAGACAATCATTCTGATTAAAAATCATTCCGACTTTTGCAGAAGGAACTCGAATAGAAATGAAATTCTTGGAAGAAGCGTAGATCCTGGACGAATTATTTAACCCTTTGTCCCTATAGAGGGTCTTTTAGACTCTGTTTCTTTTTCATCAAATTTCATTTTTTGAAGGAACATTTTTTTCAAAAATTGGTTTGAATGTTTTGATTTTTCCAACGTGGCGTTTCACCTACAGGTATTGCTTCTATGAAAATCGTTAAACTTATTTTTGACCCATTTCCGGAATGGGCCAAAGTAGGTCAAAAAATTTACTTTTATGCACGATATTGAGCCGACTTTGATGAACTCTCGCGATATCGATTCCAAGTGAAAAATTACCCCTAAAAATGACAATTAACAATTGAAAAATAATATCTGAGGATTTTTTTTCAAGTCGATCGGATGAGTATTTTAAAAACGGCGCACAGGGTCCTTACATATCCACGGTGTTCTTCGTGTTCGAAAAAATAGGCGTGCACCCGAAGGGTTACTTATTAATTGGTAATAAACAATAATTCTTGAGAGCAAGAAAGTGGTTCGATATTTCAAGACGGGACTTTTGTCCCAGGGGCAAGATTTATGCTGTCAATTAATTGTAATTAAGAGGCAGAAACGACGTCTTCTTCTTTCAGGATGCTAAGATGCGTCAACCTCTCGATCCTCTCAAGATTGTATTAATCAACTTAATTAAAACGGCTTGCAATCCATTCCAAACTCCGCCTATCGTTTACCGAACAATTACGGTCGTAACTGATTTACCGCTATTATCTGTCGTACGTTGATTTAGTCATTACTCTGCACATTTTGCAGTTTCTCTCACTGGATTTTTATATGTATACACGACGTACGAGGAGTCCGTGTATTGTAGCTGTTTATACGATGCAGCTTGCAGCAGGATTAACGGGAGGATGTAATCCCGATGGCTTATGTCCTCTTGGATCCGTCCTTTTATCCGCCTGCAGTCGGTGTACGAAATACCACTGGAATACGTTAACAAATTTTAGTTGGGGCTGAAAATTTCATGTTCTCGAGTATTTCCACCGAAATGTAGGTACTGAAATTAGTTAAAATACGTGGGATCCCTTCTACCAGTGCATCGGAAAACTCTGCAGCTTGTATTCTATTTTTTAGTCGTTGATAAACAGCATTTATGGCAGCCTTTTTGGCAGCAACATTTATGGGTAATCCCCTGAAAGCGGATACTTCGGTTGTCTGTCGTAAAAGCCCGCGCGTTAACGTTGGTGGAACGACATAATAAAAATCGGTAGATATAAAGTAGTAAAGTGTATTCGTAGGTAGCTATAGCAACTACGCTTTTTTTTTATCAACTGTGCGATGCAAAATGATGGATTTTTCGCTACGTGGAAAGATACGCGCACGAAGGAATTTTTTTATCGGCCAAGATCATCCGTTGCAGTGTCCTTTCCTACAAAAGCGGAGCATCCGGTGTCCCCGAAACCACCCCGAAATTTCAAGACGCATTCTCACGTTCCAGAGAATATATCGATCAATGTGCACACGGGTATAAATAAATACCACAATACAAAGTCATTGCACCGATCTGGTTTTCAATCATTGTTGTTACGTGTATTTATAAGACACTAGATACCGTCGACTATTGTTCCTCGAGAATCTGAGATCATTCGATTTCTTATGCAACGTGCAAGTGTGAGTATCCTTTGTTGCAACGACGCCCTTGAATGCAACTCATCAATGCGGATCTAGAAGGCCGACTGCCCACGAGTCAGTGCACCTATAAACATGTTCTATTATTACGTGCCCTCACAAATTGCTAGCGGAGGTGGTAAATCACGCAGCATTCCTTAAATACAAAAAATCATCCCTCGATATTTTTCGAAACTGATAGGGTTGGAAAAAAAAAATAAATTTCGTGGGTGACTTTAGTGACAATAGGCGAATAATAATATACTGTGGAACTGGTAAGAAATAAAATTCATTAGCTCTACCTTTGCTTTGCTACCAATAGATATGTACCCACTTTAGAGAAATTTTCTCACCATATGAAGACTAGACTCGCTGTGCTTTCGTAAGCGTGGGATTGAACCAGGGATTTCTTCATCTGCCAGCGTCTAATAATAAAAGAGCACTTATAATTATCTGCAATTAAATCATAACTCAGCTCTTGGAGGACTTGTAGGCGAGGGAAGGGTACGGCAATCAAGTTTTGACAAATTTGTTATGGAAATTCCGTCGGAACGAGGACTATTGGGTCGAACCGATAAATCATTCGTCGTAAAGTAGAATATGGGATTATGATATGTAACAAATGTGAAATCCTTGTTTGTCTTAACTACTTAATACAAATGCAAAAGTTCGACGTTACGTAAGAGCGTGTTGGCTCCTTTACACGCCCCGAAAAAAAGAAAAAGAAAGAGGATTGAAATAATGATTTAAGATGGCAAGATATCCTTGTAGTTTTACGATAATGCAGGTGTAAGAAATGTAATAAATTGAAAGGCAATTATTTTTATCAATATTTTTTTGTAATTTTCATCACGACTCCGTGTAATTCACAGCCACGCAAAGTATCGGCGTATTGGGTAATCGTTGGCTTTTCGGGGCTGTTTGTTAGGAGTTTCTAAGCGCAAACAATAGCCAAAGTCTTACGTCATCGCGGGACAAAACTGATTGTCTTCCTCAATTCTGCCCGTCCTTCGAGAAAGTGAGCGACCTCCAGATTTCGAACCACTTATTAAAGAGAGAAATTAAAAACCGATCGCTCTTCCAGAGGCGGTGGAACAACAATTACCGGTTTCGACGAGACGCCTAATGGATCTCCACTCGATTTCGACGCCGTGACAGCAGGACAAGCGGAGATGTTGAGCAAAGCCCTTGTGCAACGATTACGAAAATCGATAACGGGAATACAAATTAACCGATATAATCCAAAACCCGTGTTACTCGTCGGATTTCGGCAGGGAAAGAGCGGGTCATGTGGACAAAGCGTGAACTTCTTTCGATGCAATCCACGTTGACACGTACAATACACGGGATTGTAGATCGGACAGTTTGTATCTCCGATGCGTGACATCCATCCTTGTTCCCTTTCACCGCATGAGACAGCTAGGTGTGGTTTTTTTTTCTTTTTACAACGTCACTATTACATCGCAGGATTGCACTTTTCTTCCTCTCGATCACTCAAGGTGGAAGGTCAAGGACGTTATCGATAACAATCTTATCTGATTCTGCAGATTTAAATTCGCCGTGGCGTTTCATACCTTTTCAGACATTCCAGAAAAAAAATAGACCGTTTAAAATGCTCTAAAAAGCGACCGGCCGACGCTCAAAATTGACTGACCAGGCAAGAAAGTCCAATTTGCATGAGAATGATGTCAGCGAGTCCTGACGTCACTCGTCGGACAATGGATTCCTTTTGACACCTTCCAATTGAAGATCGGGTCACAAATTTCTCGAACAAGTCCAACAAACACGAGAGTTTCGATTACAGCAGAAAGAAACAGCTGATTCAACGAAGTTTAATACCTTTCACATGTTCCGCATAATAAAAGCTTTCTGATCGAATCACCGTTTCACTTTCGGACAATGATGAATTTTCAGGTGGAAGGAGGATCGCTGCCACCGG
Source organism: Gasteruption jaculator (assembly GCA_949825005.1). Classification (NCBI taxonomy): domain Eukaryota; kingdom Metazoa; phylum Arthropoda; class Insecta; order Hymenoptera; family Gasteruptiidae; genus Gasteruption; species Gasteruption jaculator. The sequence goes on along the minus strand of OX463773.1, from coordinate 6,628,481 downwards.
CATACAAATTTTGGCGATTTTCTTATGTCTCTAATTTCCGATCAGAGCTCACGGGTTTTGTGGCTAACCCTTTGTTTCGTTGCTTCTGCGTTAGCTTCCATCGCCTTTCATTTTTCGTCGAACCGCTTTGTTCCTGAGTCTTTCACGGATTACGTAAGATCCTTTAAGCGTCGAAAGTAAAGCCACGTATCTGTGTAGGTGCGCAATTTACTTCCATATATGTATAGCTAGGTACCGGAGAGCGAAAATCGGAGCAAAACTGCAACAGTTGTTTTCCAAAGGGACACTTCGACGATTAACGATGACTTCATCAGTCCAGATTGAATGCAAAAGCTGTTCCGCATGATAAGCAGCCGCGTGTTGTTTCAACGAGTATTAATTTAATCCAGGCACAGGTCGCTGATAAACGATCGCTGCCACTATCATCGATTCCACTGGACATATGAAAATGAAATATCATCCCAATTAATCCGGCCATTTTTGCCGACCGTCTTGGTAATAAACGATCGACCCGAATTTATATGACGGATTAAAGATACGCCTCTGTAAATTCCCTCCAACGACTGGTCGCGAAACCTGCACCCTCCCACCCTGTAGACGAAATTTCACCTCCGTTGCATCGTCAAAATCGATTTTCATCGTCTACTTCGAAAAGAGAAATATCGAAAAAAAATTAAAAGAATCCCAATGAAAGTTACGTAATTCTTGGGGTATTCGCATCGAGAGCGAATTTAGCTATTGACAAAACAGTCGGTGAAATTTCGAGGTATTTGTTACGTAACGTCGACGTAAAGTAAATTCATCGGCGAATTTTGGACAGGTAGGTTCTCGCTAAAAAGCCTCTTTTTTTTTCAGAACGACAAGAATCGACCCAGTTTTTGGCCGGATTTGTGGTGGGCCCTTGTTCGTACGGGGAGGGGCTCTTTCTTAACGTGTAACGTTTATGTATATCTTCCGAAGAAAAAGGTGGGGTCTCTCCTTTGGTCACAACGCGGGCATATAAGCAAGGCGATGGCTTCTGTCAGGATTACAGTCTCACTACCCTCTTGTACAAATACGTATACAGGTTGGCCTTTTTTTTTTTAATTCATAAGTTACTCTAGAATCTATATAAATAGATATATGAATAGTTGTAAGAGAGACATAGAGGGATTCCCGCCAATAGTCGTTGTCATTACCGATAGCAGTGACCGTGAGATTGTCGTGCGATTTTGAGATTCTCCGAACGTGACAATAGCGGAGTGATAAAGTGACCGAGGGTACCGTCGAATTTGCAAATGAGTTATTATTACTCTGCGGCAAGCTAGGGCCAGAAATTCCCGGCGGGGCGCGAATTCTGAGCACCTAATTTGAAAGATTCCCTCCATGAAATTGGAAATTGGAAGTTTGCGGGGAAAATATGACCCTTTGTAAATTTTAATAAATTCAAAACGCGTAAATTCGACTCCAAGTGTAAAGGATTTGGTGGGGAAAATTGACACACTTGCCAATTTTCATGAATAATGCACCGAGCCACTTTTGTACAATGTACTATATCGCATTATACGGAATGCCATTTCTATCAGGAATATACACAACGCTTTGTTATCGTTGTTTCCTTTGAATAGCAAATTACGCTCGTCTTTTATTCAAAATAAAACCATTGTATTAATAGGCTGCGCCATAGATTAAATTATGGTACGTTTCCCCTGTGGTAGAAGCTTTCCAAAATTAATCTTTTAATCCATTAGAGTTACAATACTAAGTGGGTCCACGTAGAAGCGCGGGATTAAATAAAAGGAGACTTTTCCGTTGAGTACAACACATAAGTTAATTACAGTACGTTTACGAATATTCAGTTACATGCAACTTTCCTCGGTTTTCCAGCATTTGCGACCCTTTGCCCAATTTTCGAACTCGCCCATTGGACTGGACATTTCCCCGTCCACACGTAACTCCAATCGCTTTATTTGTTCCTCCCAAGCCGTGGTTTCGCTGGTTAATAAATTGAGTCAATATCCCAGACACATTTTTGTCATAATACTTTCGTTTTCTTGACAAAGGTAAACTGAAGTATGGTAATGCAACTCGCCTGCAAACTGCACCGCGTTTACTAGTATTTATGGGATGCATTATACAGGGTGATGACCATAAAGTGGTTGTTTCTTTAAAATTTCTGTTTCCCCGGGACGTTTTGTTAAAAGCCGCGATCAATATCCTTTTTGCAATAAAGTAATGAGAAACTAAAGTCGAGAAACCTGAATTCGGAACTTCAAGGGGAAATTTCGAAATTTACGGGTTTGAAAAGGCTTTAAATCTCATTAACGCGAAAGTTTCCACGATTCCCCCGCCTGCGGTTATAAATTTTGGAAGTCGTATCCCGTTTCTCGTGGGAAAAGTTTCTACTTCATCCTGCCGATTCTTGCAGGCTTACATGGAAGTGCAAAGTTGCACTTCAAATAGAGTTGTCGGAGCGGAAGATTGATTCCTTTGCGAACCCGTCCGGGTTATTAATGTCCTGTTAATTGCATTTTTTTGCTCGATCCATATGTGCCTATTTTCCAAGCAATTTATGTAAAAAGCCGAAGAAACCGATATCCGAGATCCATCCCGTGGATACGTATTTGACTTACAAACGAGGAGCGATGTAAAATTTCCATACCTATCCTTTCAATTTTCTCACGAAAAGATTACAAATAAGAGACACGAGTTCGTGTATTCCTACAAACTTCATACGCCCCCGTTTCGATACAAAATATATTCTACGTGCATTCGAAATCAGCCGCTTGTTAAATTGTCAGCGATTTCAATGCGATTTCCAGCCGATGGTTGATTAAAATCTCCGAGCGATAATTTCCCATACGCCCATTTATCAACTTTAACATCGACGCCAAGGCCAAGCGTGTTTCAACTTTTTCTGGTCGTGAAATAAATCCACTTTCTCCCGTAGCGAAAGGGTGGTCCGAACCACCTTGAAAATCCCTTTGGAACGAGTCACCGATAACTTCCACTATCTCGGTGAACAATTTAAAATATCCTCCATTCTCTTTTCGAGCAAAAGTAACGTTACCAATTATTTCACCCTTTGAGGGGTTCATTTTTTAGCGAAAATTAATTTTTTTCCCCATTAAATGTTTAATGCAAACATGGAAGTTAATTAACTAATGGAACTTTTTATAACAGATGCATATATTGGATCTCCAAGAGTTAAAAAAGTGCTTATACGCACTTAAAAACTGTAAAATGGATACGAGAAAAAAAACTGAAATTTAATAATGCCCCTTAAAGGTTTGAGGCGAGAAAATTTTCTTTAACAGAGAAAAATGACATCCTACATAATAATGTATATTAACACTCTTAATTAAATAAAATTACAAAAAAGAAATAAAACCGTAATATTTGGAGTTCAATATTTACAAAAAATTATTTTGAAATTATGCTGCAAGGGATTAAATTATGAAAATCCCATTCCCCACACAATCGTCGAAAGAAAAAATATCTCACGAGGTCAGGTCTCCAGATATTTTTGAAACGTGGATTCTTGGTTCCAGGATGAAGCTGTTCGTGGCGATAGCAGCTTTGCTGCAAGTGGCTTACTGCGGATTCGTGTCCGTGAGAATGCCTTACTTGAACCCCGCTGGAGTCACATACGTCAATGGGTTCCAGTCGCACGGTGCATTTCCTTATGCTCAAGGAGCGGTGGCGGCAGGAGCACCACTTCAATACGCCGCACCCCTTCATTACGCCGCACAAGCTTCGATCCCTGCTAAAATCGAGGCCCAGCACGTCGGATATGCCGCTGCTCAAGTGCCCGCTGTCGCTGCCGTTCCCTTCGTGAAACACGTTCCGACGGTATCTCAAGTACCAGTGACTCGCATCGAAGCTCAGCCGGCAGTATTAGAGAAGCAATTGGACGTGGTTAAACCCGCTGTGTCTACCCGCAAATTTGAGGTAAGACACCCCCTTGCGTTATCGAATTCCTCCCCGAAGAGGACGAGAGCTTGCACGCTAATGGGGAAACACAACAAAGGGGTGGGTCGCTTGTTTCCATGCAACAAACCAAAGTCGTGTCTCCTCCTATTCCTGCAATCAATGAAAAAGGCACGAAACCGATCTCGTTGCTGCCTCCTCACTCTGACTTTCATCCCCAGGTACGACGACCCGCGATCCAGAAGCAATTCTACGATATCGAGGAACGCGTCATCGTCCGCCCGGCTGGATCTGCCCTGGTGGAGCTGGACGAGCCCACTTCTAAGCAACAACGAGGACCCGCTGTGATCCAACCGGTGCAACACGCTGCACCCTTCTCTTACGTCTCGCAATCCCAGCAAGAAGGCATCTTCGCCCACGCTGCAGCCTTCTCGCATGCACCCGCTGCACCGAACGCCATCCCCGTGGTTGCTCATGCACCGGTTCACGTGACGGTAGCGCCAGTCATTTCCCATGCCCCAGTTGTCCAAGCAGCACCTGCTCGCCCAATCTACCCGTCCTCCACCCCAGCACCCGTGATTTCGTCCACTCCGGGTTCCAGTTTCGAGGAGGAATCCGTGGTCGTGGAGAACGCCGATTTCCGTAACGCTCAGGTGGCGTCGAACCAGCAGCAACAGGACGTCAACAATTTCCTCAGGAACGCACAGGCTCAGCAAGTAAGGGATTTGCGGGCGAGAAATTCTTGCCTCTTGGCGGTTTCCAGCCGATAGTTTCTCCATACCCATTCCGAGAGTCGATAAAAAGTATTGTAGAATCCAGGAGATCCGTTTCCTCCTCAACACCGGGAATAATGCGTGGATTCTCTGTTTTACATTTAAAGTGCAGCATTTGCATCTTGAAACATCCATTCCGGGATTCTCTTCCTTCCCTCCCCCCCCCCCCCCCCCGCTCTTGTCGAAGGAGCAGCCCGCGGATGAGAGCTTTATTACCGGGACATCGGTTCTCCGAGGAAAAATTCAGAAGCTTAAATAAAACATGGTTTCGCGAAAATAGAATACACAAAGATCCCGGGGAAAGAATGAAGATAATGTTGCTTTTAGTGAAGCTTGCTCGGGCAAAGTAAGATTTAAGATAACATCTCGATTCAACGTCGACGGAAACTTTGCGAAAGAAGGTTTAGTAAAATACACCGGCTTACTCGTCTTCGGAATCCTTTTGTAAAGTTACAGCCGCACTTCAAAGACCATAACTAAATGTGCAGCTTTTCTCTTAATCTTCTTAGGCCAACGCCAGAGACGCTCAGGAACCGCAAGTCTTCACCCGCTCCAATGGTGCGCCGTTGCAAACCATCGCGAATTTCGCCTCGCGGGATTCCTCTCCGTCTGTCGTGCCCAGCTTGAGATCCAGCCCCGAGGAGAGCCAGAACAACCAACAGAGGCTCATCGATCTTTTGACAGCCCGCGGTGGAGTCACCGAGGTAAATTCCGAAACACGAATTTGTGGGAGCCAAGTTTACTCCTGAAAGGCAATAAAAATCGAATCCTTTCCGACGACCAGGTGGGATTCGGCCGTGAAGGAGCAGCATCCCCCGTAGGTGACGCGGGACACGTCCGTGCCCGTGTGCTCTCGGCCACTCCAGCGCCAGATTACGCCGAGCCAGCCGGTGAACGAGTGTCCACTCGCAGAGTCGTCGTCAGCAGACCGATCGAGACCCTCCAGGAGTTCGACGTCGTCGAACCGGCCTCCAAAATCGAGCGTGTTTCCGTCCAGCAACCGACGTTCATCAAAACGGCCCGTCTCGAACACGTGAACGTTCACGGTTCGGTGCCGGTCGTCGGCAAAGCTCTGGCCCCGGCTGTCGCACATGCCGCTGTCCCGGTCTACCAGAAGACGATCTCTCCAGCCTACGGGTACTACCAGAAATAAGTTCGGCAGCGCTAAGTACCGGATTTGCGTAAACTCTTGCCAAAACTCGTGAAATCGAGTGAATCGACGTCGAACGCTAATCGTTGAGTTTATTTTTCGATTACTTCGGTACAGTTCTTTCGCTCGATTGTTTTTTTTTAATAAAAGTAATCTCTCCCCGGAATCAGTTTTGTCTTCTCATTTATTTTTCCTTTACAGCGCGGGAATACATTTACGGCGGAAGTTGTATTAAAAGAAGAACATCCAAGTAAAATAAAGTGGAAGCTGCAATTTCCCCGGGATTTTTTTTTATAGCAGATTGGGCGCGAATACAATAACAATACTTTGATACTTGTTAGCTCGTTTATTTGTATGTTCAACTTTCAGCAAAGTAGAATGATTTTTTTTTTATGTGGGGGAATAAAAAGTAGCGGAGTCATAAATTTCGAAAAGAGGTGTGTGTTACGGAACAGGAGTTTGTTCCAAAGAGCCCGGGAACTTGATGGTAGTCTTCTTTTCACCAGAACACCTCCATCTATAAACTGTTTAAACTTTCTTCGTCCCTCGGTTATCGATTTCCCATTACTCTTCATAAAAACTCATTCCAGCTGGTTGATAGCAGTCGGGAAACTAAAATTCCTAATCAGGATTTCCTTCTTTTCTTTTACAAAGAATCGAGCAAAAAAAAAGCCAAAGTCGGCAGCCAGAGCTGCCAAAATTGGATTTTCCCATATTAGGGAATTTAATCTCCAACTTTAAGAAGAAAAAAAACATAATGTTTCTGATTCCTGCAAAAAATGGCCCCCAAATGGGCCAAAACGTGGATACCCACAATGTCTTCGGATTAAAAAAAAATGGTCCTTAGAAGACCCAAAAATTGGATTTCCAACATCAAGCTTGAGATTTTCATTCTCAAATGCCGTCTCGTAAGACAGTTAAAAAATGACCCTTAGGGTCAATCCAAGATCCAGGAAACTACCGAGCAATGGAAATATATAGCAACGTAAGCCCTTTTCCCTTCACGACTGTACTTTTTATTGAACAGCCGTTACTTCGCTGTGACACTTGACTTCTTTCCTCCTTTTCCACCCCCCGGGGCTCCCTTTTCCCAGGAAAGGCCAAGAAACGCCGGACGAGAGCTTCCCGGCTATCCGCGCGTCATAAAAGCAGAGAGGAGTCATCCAAGTGCACGCGGAATGCTATCCGCTGCATCTTTAATGCTCCTCGACGATACAATCTATCTTCCACGTCGTATAAACGGAGAAGAATAGAAAGAGGAATCCATTTATGGGTTAGATCGCGAGCATTTGTAAGGCAATTCCCGTTCCCTCTTCCAGTAATTAATATCCGTTAGGAAAAATAACGAGACACTACATTCTTTTAATTCTTTGACTATTTTCTCGTTCGATATAATTTAAAAGTTTTATTAGAAATTATTCGAAAATTTATTTATAATTCGATTTAGATACAATAATAAAATTTATTGATAATAGAGAACGCAAGTCTGAAAGACGACTCGAGAAAGAGAGGAAAATCTTATAAAAAGAAAGTCAATGGAAGTATAAAAACATAAAGCAACGAAGGTCTTATTTATATCGTCGATCCGAGGAAAATTCATACAAAAAAAATTAATATACCTTTACGTTCCATTGTTGCTGATGTTGAGTTATGTATCTATATATATTGCGGAGTTTTAAGAGACGACGATATCGCAAACTTCACGGAACTCTTCTGACCCGAAAGGAAAACAGCAAATCCGATTACAACAAAGACAGTATCGTTGATTGCAACTGTTTCGGTCAATAAAATCGTACGATCCTATTTCTCCGATAAGCGGAGCTGGTTTCATAGTATCTATCAAACCAGTTCTACCCGCTGCTAGAGTAGAACCTTACGAAACTTCCCTCCAATCACCATATTTCCTCTGTTTTCGAATCTCCTCTCGCTGCAGTACGAGAAAAAATGTCTATCGAAAAATATGTTTGCCGATCAAATTCAGTTTATGCTCTCAACAAGGATAACAGGTTGGTCTTAGTTGGTACTTTAAGGTCGTAACATTGACCCGGATAACGCTCGCAATCCTCTCTCTGTCTATCTTTGCTCCTACTGTCTCTCGACATCCGCTTGGAACGAAAGGAGGAAGTTTTTTTTTTTTTGAAAAAAAGGGAAAAACATAATAAAAATAGCCAATTAACAGCAATTATATGGCGTGGGGGAAGAGACTATGAGGTAACGGGGAAAATCATTTTTTTTTCTCCCCAACCGTTTTATCGGAGAGTTTATTTCGAGTTGCCACGTATGAATTCCTGTGTCCCCGTATTTATATGTAAATTTATATATTCATGTTCTCCCATTCGTAACGCGATATCTATGACGACGCGTGTTTGAAAAAACTGGTTAGGATTAAAGCTGCATAAATGCACCAGCGCCACCCTTTCATATTCAACAGTTTCCTATTTTTTCTCCTTCTCGGTGCCACGATTCCAATCAGTTTATTCAAAGGTTCAGGTGATTCGTAACCACCGGATACCACAACGCGACGTTTTTTTAGAAGAAGTGAATCCACCCTCGGAAAAGTACCCCAGTTTCCCCCTGTGTCGAAGACCAGACGTGGGATTCGTGTGGGAGGTAAAGATTAAGAAATTTTTTATTCGTCTTTCGAAAGAAGTACCGTCGAAGAGCTCGATCCCAGTTACTGGGGGTCGGAATTACCGAGGAAAAAATTGAAATTTTGAAAAAGGATAAGTTCCCTTTTCTCCATATGGTAGCGGCGAGAAAATTGGAGAAGTGAGTGAGAAAGGAGAGGAGACACAGACATCGGAAAGGTAACGAGATCGGAGTTTGAAGGATGCGTGAGCAGAGTACTTTGGCACCCTTGACTTCGTTTCCTCGACTTCGTGGCGGTAGCCGCCCTCAGAAATAAGGAGAAAAGGAAGGTATCATATAGAGGACCAGTAGTAAAGCGAGAAATGGTCACGTAGTAACGCTACTTTGCGTGTAACCTCAGTCAAGATCCAAGCAAGTATATATAAGAAACAGCGTAGAAGTGCCTCCGCTCAGTTAGATTTAATAGCTACATGTGAAATCTTAGGCGTGTTTGACTTCACGCTATCGTCATTATTATTCTTATTTTTTTTTTCGTGTCAACGCAGGTGAGTGAAGTACCAGAAAACATGTAATTCTGTGAAGCATCGATCAAAAAAATAGAAGATAGAACGTTCGGAATGAAACTTGCCATTACGAAGTCCAGTCGATTCGAATTCATTTTAACCCTCCGCGCACCGCGTGGGGGTGAATTAACCGAACGGCGAAATTTCCATTTTCTTTCCAAAAATAAAGTATGAACCCTTATGTTCGTGATTTTATAAAAAATGGTTTATAATTGAAAAATGATTTTTTTATTCTTATAAACAAAAACAGGGTGAAATTAAATCCACATGGTAGAAATTAATGTTAATGAAGTGCTCGTAAATAACACTCGAGGTGACAAAACACCGGAATAAGTTAAACCACCACTGGAGGAAAATTTTTGAAATTTCAATAAACTATTTATTAGATTTTTCTGAAATATTTTATATCGCAAAAATTATCGCAAAAGTTAATGAATAAGTAAGCAGCTAGAATCTACGCACTCGTTTACACACACACATGTGGCAATAGCTACTGCGTTATATAACTGTTCGAGAATACATAACGATCTATTAAAAATCGGCCGCTTCGATTTTCTCCTTTTCTCGAAATACGCACTCATTTAAATTCGAAGCCTTAGTTTCCTTGAAAGTGCATTTCTCCCATCGTCCTTTCACTCGAAAAAAATTCCAAAGAACCGTTAAACTTTTTCGTAAACGCAAAAAGTCATCGGCGAACAGTCTTCCCGTAGGAATTTCCCCTAAATCACAGATTACAAAGTCTTCGGGACTTTTTCGGAACTTTTCCTGCTAAGAACCCTTATAAATATGTATCAGATCCTACCAAACACCCCTTTCTCTCAATCTTGAGGACATTTATTGATCACTCCTACCTTCACTGAACTCGTATCAGACTTTTTTTGGTTAAAACCTTTAATTAAGCGCTTCAGGATATCAGGTGTGTTCTAAAAAGTAGCTCTGGACTAATTAATTAACGCTTCAACGTTCGTTTGGAATTATTATAGGGAAGATAAGAAATTTAATCAGAATCTCTTTTTTTCAGGAAAAGAGAAGACGAACGTGATTAGGCAAAAGCACTGGAAACAAGGAACACAATGAAACTCATCATCCTGCTTGCGGTTGTATCGGTTTGTTCGGCAGCCCCGCAGTTCATTATCCACGAAAGGACGGCTTATGCTCACCCAGCGGTGGTGCTTAATTCCGCCCTGGAGGAGGGTCTGCCGAGTTCATTGAGGAACGATTTCTATAAAGATCCCAGGATCGTCGATGGGCTCGCCAAAGCGTCGAAATTGACGGACAAAGAAGCGCAGGTAATTAAAAGGCGACGAAAAGATTCCCAAATTTTTCCAAACGTAATTTGTCGTTCCCGGTCTCCGTTGCAGGTCCTGGATCGAGAAGCCGATAAAATTCCGCGCCAGAAAATATACGATGTCCTCCACAACGCTGGTGTAGTTCGAAGATGAAGCGAAGAAGGACTTCCGAGAGAAGATGAAGATGATGATGATGATGATACTCATTAAATTTATACGATTATTTGTAAAATAGGTGTTAAGGTCACGAGTCCGTGCGAGAATAAGGCGTGAATGCGAAGAATGAAAGTGAAAAAAAAATGTAAAATGATTATGTAATAATTAGGAATTTAAATCGAAAATAGAGTCTTACGTTTTTTTTTTTCTTCTCGAATCCCCTTTCACCGATTTCACGGTATCGTATTTTTGTTTTTCCAATTTTTGCTACACGCCGTGTTTATTAATCCCATTTCCTAGAAGACTCGATTTCTAAAGTAGCTGAAAAGTAATAGCGATAGCTTGCAGCCATTTCGCGCGGAATTTCCATAATGCATAAAACCGCGTGAGTGGATGCAAACCGTTTTCGAGCGTATGATTTATGAAACGAATCTCGTATGGTATGATTATACTGAAAAATTACCGGTTTTATAGCCCAGGTATTCTTCATGGGAGCATTACTGCCGGTGTGTCAGTAAAATAGGTACTTTACCTCAGTCGTTCCTTCTCCTCAGCCATGTACTTTTACTCCACGGTGGGAGAAAATGACTCCTTTAGTAAGGCAATTGGTCTTACACACTTGAACGAAGTCGAATCTATCTTCAGGCAATAACGAGAATATTTGTAACTGTTTATTATTATGACTATATTTAGTAGCCGGCTCAATTTGCATACAAATGCCATTTGAACCTCTCATAACTAAGATGAATGCACTCCATTCTATGCGCGGTGGGTTAAAAAACTTACTAATGAGGTATTGTAAATAGGAACCTACGATAAATTGCGTTTTGTCTTGCATTCCCACAGGAGAATCTTTTTTTTCTACATTTCAAGGTAATATCTCTCATTAATTAACGAAAGAAAGAGACTCGTCGTGAAGAAAGACGTTGAAGAATTTCATCCCCAATTTGTTAAAATTTCAGAATTTTCATTCTTGAAATTTCGCAATGAAGCGTCTCTCGTATCTATCGTTTATTAATTGTTTAATTATATTAGAGAAATCTGTCTTGACAAAATTTAAGAATTTCACTTTTAATTTTATGTCCCTTTTTTATAATTAATGCTGACAATTTTTTTTTAGATTTACTAAAATTAAAACCTAAGATTTGCTGTTTCAATTTCAAATATGAGGATTTTTTACGCGACACTTCCCGTAACATACCTAAGAGAATAATTCCAACCTCTGAGTGGTAGACGAGATTTTACGACGCTACCAAGAAATCGAGTTTCAAAGAAGAGAAGTAGCATCACGGTACCTTTTTCGAAGCTTTTCAAACGGAAAATTTCAATTTCTTAACCCCTTGACTGCCAGACGGCGGCGCTCTAAACCTAATTGAATCTCCAATTCATCGACTGAACGTTTCGTTCCGACAATAAGTGAGGTATTTCAAGTGTGGGATTTATTCCTTACAAAGCTACGGAGTCACGAAAAATCGCAGTGAGGGCGGCTGACGTGCACTCGAAGTTCTCGTTTATCCGAGATTTCTCCCGATGGAACCACTTCCTGTTGTAGGAAGTAACTACATCTTCGTAAGTTTATTTTCGTTTGAAGCTCCAGCAATGAGATGCATGCGACTCGAGAATGCTCGAGATACAAGGAACTGCACTCTCACCAAAAAGCATCGTCCTCTTGAAAAGAAAACATATATGTTTATCCTCTTACGATTTTTTTCTACCGTTACTTTTACAAGTCTCTCCTAAATCCCGAAGATACCGCTTTTTGTGTTCTTAATTTGCGCATCTATCGCGTATCCAATTATTCGGCTTCGAGTTGAGAATTTATCTTCGAACCCTTTGGTTTCGTGGGTCCGGAAAGGTACAGCTGCAGTTGTCGATATTTCCAGACGGTCGTTATTTTCGCAGGAGTAAAAAGGAACGGTGATTTAAGAATCTAAATCCAGATTAAGGTCGAACTTGTCATAGCAGAAGACAATGGAAGAAAGGGCGAGGAAAGAAAAATGTGTTATTCCATGACGCATTCTAGCGAGTGACAATGCAAGAGCATTATGAATCCCGAGTGAATGCGCTTGTAAATTGCTTTGGCCGGCAAGAAAAAATTAGAGTGGCTGTAACGTGGTAAAGAAGAAAATGATAAATCTTAGAATTCAAGTGAGAGGTTGGCTTGAAATGTAAAGTAATACTCACTCTACAAATAGATCCATCTCATCGACCAATACAGGCATGCGTGTCTTGCAAAATCTAGAACGCACCTTTGTCTCCGTCGTGTTCTCTCCTCTGACTTATTCTATCCATTGCATGGAAGATTAGAAAAAAGGTCGGTGAAATAGCGATATTAAATTTCGTTACGACGCACGTGCGCCCTTTCTTCCGTAGAATGCATTCGCACGATGACCTTACGCAGCGAGATGCATATTTACGGGGTGGTGTTACGTCATTCCCGGGATACCGAGTTTTCGAAAACTGCTTTGATTTTCGTAGAAAGTGCATCCCTATTTTTCCCCATACACCAAAATCAACTGCAGACTCCAAGTGCCATTCTTTGCATTAAAGAAATAAAATGGAAAAGGCACATAACCCTTTCGCATCTGGTCCCCGGCATGGCCGGGGACGGGGCCACCGTCTTCACGGTGTTAAGTTACGGACAATGAATGCACCTGTAGCTATCATTGATGCAACTTTGCAATGATCCATTGGCAAGTGCATCCTGACATGTGTGCATTGCAGAAAACACGTACTTTGTGGGGATGTACTATAAATGCGGATGGTGAAGGTACCTTCCCCACAGATTCACGTATCCAGCTTGGTGCTCTCGAGTACTTGCAGCCTCGATCCCTCGATCTTCATCTTACGAAACGATCAAGAGCGATCTCGTACTTTCCTCTGGATCTATCCAACTATCACCGCCGTTAGAGAGACAACGTGTACGACAAGTACCTGTAGGAGCAACTGGCGGGTGAGTGTGTATTGTGTAGTCACGTAACGTCGAGTAGGCTATCGGGAATCCGGGGATCGTTAAATCATAAGACCGAGGTTCATGCAGTAACATCTTACTGCATTCAGCTGCATTGGGAGAGCAGCCTCGATTCCAGGCTTCAGCCTAGATTCTGGAATCGAATCAACCGTTTGGTCAGAACCGATTCGTTTTACTGCCAGGATCTTTGCGTTCGCTGATCTGGCGATACAAGAGGATCTTTGATACCCGTTGGCTACCGAGGAAATATTTGCGAAGCTGCGATACGTAGGTACAAACTTTCCTATTTGGTATTTGGCGGAAGCAAATATTCCTTTGGTCGAGAGTGAAGAAGTATCTCACGGAAAGTTCGCAGCATCCACTGAAATTTTCATTTGGGAGGATGAAAAAGCAGCGCGAGTGCCGGGTATACTTTGGACTTTCGAAAGTTGCGAAAGCTCTCGTTCGTATCCACTGACACGACATCGACAGCACCCACGCTTCGGTCCGCTTTTGATCCTATCAGAGCGTTTAGTCGTTTCAGAATGGAAGCAACGTAGTGAGGAAACTTATGGACAATTGCAGTAATTTCGTATCTTTTTCCAGAGGGACAATGATGCTTCTCTTTGCCCACGGTTTGCTGCTGCTCACGGTTGCTTCATCAGAATCTGTGAGTAAGATAAACACATTTACCGAGTTAATGAGAGAAGAAACGGAGAGGAGGGCATACGGTGGCTGCAGCAGCAGTTGATGCGATCGCTAAACCAGTTATCTCCTGCGCTATACGTACACGCCGAACCGAAAAGGAAGAAAATTCGTTAAGCTTTATACGGTTGTAACGCGGATAAATTGAGCATTCTATTAAAAATCCAGTGAAACAAAAAAAGGATTTATCAGCTCGTTAGGGAATCCTTTAAAAACTTTCACGTGTAACGTCGCGATTCGCTTTGTCGAATGGGATTCCCTTATACGGCTGACATGGAAATTGTATATTTTCTCCAGTCACCTCGTTGCCTAATGCATTCTAAAACCGCAAAAGTTAAGCCGGAGTTTGGTTAAGGAAATTAATGACTTCCTACAAAATGTGGGATCTAGTTGGGAATTTGCGGCCGTCCTCTCGGTATTGGAGAAAGACCATACACGGACCAATATGGGGACGTTGCGAATCGATAGTTCAAGGTCTTATAGGGATTTTCGGGAGGTCTTGGATCGGCTTAAGAAATTTCCAAATATCGAATGACTCTGAAAAATGGGTTCGCCAGCTTGATTTTCCTTGCGCTTTTAATTTTGCCTGCCTTTCATTCGAGAAAAGCCTTAGTCATTTGGACCCGAAGCTTCAAAGCCTCGGATTTACTCTGGTCTGCGCTTTTGATTGATCGTTAGCTAAGAGCTCACAAAAGAGAAACCGATATTCAATGAAGGCCGCGTGTTTGACCCAAATGGAATCATAATATATGTAGTCTAAGCGGATCAGTCGAAATGAATGTCGTAATAACTAAGCCTCTGGGTTCGACTAATATCGAAACCTCGGTGATTAGCTATTAACGAAATATTCCATAGTAGCTTTGGCGTTACTCCGTTCCCGATCGATCGGTGGACCAGTTTTGGAGAAGAAAAACAAAAAATAGCAGACGATTCAAAA
The DNA here is from genome assembly GCA_949825005.1 of Gasteruption jaculator. Classification (NCBI taxonomy): domain Eukaryota; kingdom Metazoa; phylum Arthropoda; class Insecta; order Hymenoptera; family Gasteruptiidae; genus Gasteruption; species Gasteruption jaculator. The sequence continues at coordinate 6,613,460 of OX463773.1, read as the reverse complement.
CTTCGATTTCTCACTCGAGAGGGCTGCTCCATTCTTCTCCGCCACAATGGTCGTTATCCGGATTGGCTAAGTGGTGACGTAGCTGAGCTTTGAACCGATTCCAATCGATTCTTTTTTTATGACCCGGGCGGTAAAAAGCCTCGACATTTAGATTCATAGTTTATTCAAATAAAGCGAAACGAAAACCACGGGCTACAGATTTCCGACCAATATCAGTAAACTCCCTGTGGCAGATTGTATAGCGCGTAGATAAAAAAAAATAGATTGCATCAATGTAGAGAAAATTTAAATAAATTACACGCGCTGAAAATATGACCTCCCTCTTGCCGTATTAATCTAATCCGTGGTCAAGAGCGAACTCGCAGCAGCCTGGTAATGGCAAATTCGGTTATGTAATCGGAGCTGTATGTGTACGTAGGTTTTTTTCCGGATAAAAATGAATTATTATCCAGCCACGGCACAGAAGGAAAAAGGGGCACGGGGAAAATGAATTCTTAACAGCATTTCGCTCCTAATGCATCGCACCGGCGAGAATCCGGTAGCTGCTTCTTACTCCTCCTCGACACAACTGTTACACTCCGTAACCATAAAGGTCAATAGTTGTACGAAGCTATTTCCCCAAGCCGGTGTAAAAGCTTGATTAATATGATACACGACGAAAACGTGGCATCTTTCACTGGAGTTTTGCTCGAGTTATTGCACAAGTTTAAAGAGACGCGAGGTAACCGCATTATCTGCTGCATTACTCGTAGCCTCATCGTGATGCAATATTTATAGAGATGTAGAGCATATATGTATGGTAACCACTTTCTACGATTACGATGGAGTCCCATGTAACACTCGCTGTCTCCTCGATGCGTGCTTTTAATGGCCTCTTATCGACGCCGGCAGACGCTGCATTTTCCATGAAGATCCTAAGACGTAGAAATCCAGATTTCAGTCCGGACTTTTTCGTTTTTATTCAATTTTAAAATGACATGACGTTGACTCATGGTTTCTTTTTAGCCTCCTTCGCGGTCCTACAATACCGGGAATAATCTTTTTCACAATGGCTACCCGAGAAATGACGATTATCAGCAGTCGAAGCGATTCCATGACTCCGGTGAACCACAAAACACGGTCCAAGGAGCAAAAGGATGGCAGGACGCGGTCCCTGGAACGCCAGGAGAGGACTATCCGGATTTAGACTCCATCCCCAAAACATCCTTCAGCTGTAGCGACAAAACGCCTGGCGGATATTACGCTGACAGCGAGACTCGGTGCCAGGTATATCCAAAAATCGTTGACAATATAATAATAATAGTAATAATAATAATAATAATAATCGAGAGGATACCCCATTTTTTTATTTTCCACCAGGTCTTCCACGTCTGCGACGTGGGTGGGATGAAGAATTCGTTCCTCTGCCCGTCGGGCAGCATTTTCAACCAGAGATACTCCGTTTGCGATTGGTGGTACGACGTGCAATGTGGCGAAACCTCGTCGAATCTCCAGTTTACGAACGATCAACGATCATATGGCTTCCTAGAGGCCACGAACGAATTGAATTTCAAACCTCCATTCGGACACGAGCAGCAGAGCAACAGTTTGAACGGTGGCTCGGATTTGACGTTGGCCAGCACCGGGGAGGAAGCTGCTGGGTATCGAAGGAACGGTCTCGGAACTTCTGGGAGCGCGAAACCGCCCATTAGGACGAAACCTGTGGTTGGAAACACCAAGAGTTCACGGGATCCTGATGTAAACCGCGCCTTCGATGACGCGAGCAATTCTCGGAATCGGATTTTTGATGAGAGATTGAGGGACTCCGTGAACCTGAATTACTTGCCGCCGAGGCAACCTCAGGAGAAAAGCGGGATTGGCGCGGAACGACAATCGGGGGATTATCTGCCACCGCGAGAGGGATTCCTGGAGCCCAGAGGGTTCGGATTTAATCAAGATAGTGCGCGAAATAGATTTTATTCCGGCGGAAAGGAGGCAGGAGGACAGACAAGGGATCCCAGTCCGCAGAATCTCCCAAGGAGAAACGATGGGTTTGAAAACGTTCGAGGAATCCAGTCGGAAGATCAGCTTTCCTACGCTCCAGTGACAACGGCGCCAAACCACCGATACCTTAATCCTGATGGAAAGAAGGATTATCAGAGGACGAAACCAAACAATCGAAATCTGAGTCTCGATGGAAGGACTTCCGCTGACAGGAGAACCTCGTCCACTGACTCCAGGCAGGGGCTCCAGTTTCACAGCCAGGGTCTGGAGGGTCCGAAAAGACCCCGAAATCCCAATCGCGAGTACTTTCCTCCCCAGGAGGACGTTCGCCAGCCTAGTCAAGGTCCTTTTCCCAGTATGCCTCCGGTGGGTTCTGGAGAACTTTCTTACGTCCCTCCAGGATCGGGTCAAAGGTCAGACGGAGCGTCGATCGATCTGGATACAGGCTATTTGCCACCCGATGGATGGAACAACGAAAATTCGGGAGACAGCTTCCAGCAAAATTACCCCACCGCGCCGTCCACGACCCTTCCAGGCGTTTCGTGCGGACGAAAGAGTTACGAGAAGAGCGATTTCTCCAGCGGTAGTGATTCGAATGATAGGAGTTCGGGTAGGACGTATTTGACTCCCAGTAATATTAATCTACCGGGAAGCGAATTGTGTTCCGATGAATCCCCGCAGTCTACCGATAGCACTTATTTGCCCCCTGGTGGCAGAACGAATGTTCCTGGACGATCAGAAGGTCGGAGGCCAACCGCAGGGTTCCGTGGTACCAGCAACGGTTACCCAAGCGCGAATAAAGATCTTCCAGGGTCCAAAGCCATCGCCGGTACAATAAACTCGGGACCGCCGGGAAGGTTTGGGTCGTCTCTAGAAAGTGAAAGTCAGTCTCCGCTTTATTTACGTCCCAATACTACCCCAAGCGGTCAAGGAAGAGCGTCTTCGACGAAAACTAGTTCCGGTTCTCGTGCTCCTGGACGGGTTACTGGAATCACAACCGGATCCTCGGAGGGGATCGATGGAGATTTCGATAAGAAGGTGCAAATCGGACCCTCGTCAACGTATTTATCAACCGATTATGAAGATACTTCCGGATACCATCAGTTTCAGGATTTCCAGAAGATCCCCATGGAATATTTGCCCGTTAGTAATGTCACAGAAGATGATGTCAACTCCTCCCAATACTCTTCCGAACCTTATCTGCCACCGGTGTAGATAATCCGCAAGCGATTTTCGCTCCTGCGAGGGACACGTCCGTATGCTGGAGATCTGGAAGAGGATTTGAGCCAGACTTTCGCCATACGTTCACTCCCGAATGCTCTGATCCGTTGCCATAAGCTTGTAATTTTGTAGTTTTATTTAATGGTATCTCTTTTATTAATTAATAATTAATAACAAGTATGTAGTTTGGTAATAATTTTTTTAATTGTTGTGATTAAAAATGTAATAGTAATTATCATTTAAAATCCTTTTCCTTTGAACTTCCATTGAAATACAAATTTCTATGAATCCAACGCCAGCGATTTTCCTTTCCACGACTTTGGTCCGACCGAGGCCGATTGCAAGTTTCCAAATTCGGACTGAAATTTTCACGATTATAGCCTGAAAATTTCAAAATACTTCTAGACTTTCGACATTTTTCTCGACCTTCTGCTTGATTCATCGCATGCATTTCATTCACTCTTGGAGGAAAGAGAGGTCAAAAGAATATTTTTTCGTCGTGTAATTGGTCGACCTACAGGCTGGAGAACAAGATGATTATGACTTTCCTTTAAAACGTGATTCCAAAGGTGGTTCGGTATCGTCCCGAATTAAACCTTCGTTGCAGAAACACTTAATTGAAATCAAATCGAAAGAAACAAGTAACTCATCCGACTCCGAGGGAGAGAGAGATCAGCTTCTCCACATTTGGACTGGTTGAACTTTCAGTGATCTCACGATGGGCATTATTGCAGATACGACTTGTGCAATTTTATCCTCAAAACAATTCAGGAATTCCTTTTAGATTAAAGTTATCTTCAGCTGCGGGATTAATTATGCGTTTGCGTGCATATTTTAAAATAAATCCATTTTTGGAGGCTCCGTAAAGCCACGGCATTATTTCAACCTCTCCTTTGGGGTCTCTTTAATAACGCATTTTATTGTTTATCGATTATCAATAAAATTTTATTAATACCCCTCTTGCAACGAAATTGGCTGTATTTTTGCTTTATGATATGTTCGAAAACCTTTAAACCCTTTATCCTCTCCATTCTCTGGAATTCCGAAGCTCTAACAAAGCTGAAACTTTCTCCTCGACTTCATATCTGCAAAACGACTCAGTTACTTGTTCTCTACATTTTCTGGATGTGAGAGAATCCGGAGAATTTTGGAAGTTCGAAAAAGTTCTTGCGTATCCGTTTCCGACGAGAAAAACAACAACTAACATCGCGTAAAGCATTCCGCAGTGACGTCAACAATTTCTCGATAAAATTCGAGAAGGAAGAATGAAATAAGATCTTGTACAGGCGAGCCAACGACCTCCCTTGCTTAAAGCAACAGTTGAGGGGTTCGGTTTGAAGGTTTAATACTATTTTAATTACGTCTCCATGCAATTCGTCTTAATGGAAATTTACGCAGAAAGGGAATTGGAATTGAATCGGGAGTTGTTGGATATTAAAGTGAACGGCGTGAGAAAAAAATGGCTATTGAAGTGGATGAATGAGTTGCAATAAACGAGAGCGCGCAAAAGTTCTCCAATTTGACAGGATCTTAATGATCCTTCCGCTGCTTCGTGTCCTCGGCGAACTATAGCTTGTAAATTCATCTTCATTTACAGGCTTAGCTGCACGGTACTCTCGCAAATTATGGTACCTACGCATGGAATGTACTAGAGAAGGAGAAGGGGGAGGTGGAATCAACGGACAAATACTCCACGTAGTACATGCTTGCAGCGCAGAAACAATTAGGGGAGAGTCATTAAAACCGTATTAGAGAAATAACTATGAAAATACCTCTGTGGAGATAAAAAGAAATGCCGAAGATTCCCCGTTCCTCTTTTTTCTCTGCTTTGGACCATTTGAAATTTACTAGACGTAAAATCTACTTTTGTGAAGATCCACATAGTAATTTTAAAAAAACCTGAACGGCTGCTAATTACCTCGAGAAATGCCTCGTCTCCTCTCATTCGTGAGATGATCGTTGGGTTCGACGCGAATAAATAAATAACAAAAAAAAAAATGATGATACAACAAAATGCGTGCGTATCCAAGATGAAATCTGTCGATGGTCATTTTGAAACTGGCGGATAATGTACGCAAAGAATGTGGTATACGATCTTCTTTTTTCGGAGCTCAATTACTCGAAGAAGAAGGCACCCATTATCGGAAATTAGGCCAATGATGTTCGATGCCACTTCGGTACACCGTCGAAGATGACGAGCCGGATCATGGACACGCGTTACATCACCATTGTGTCTACCAAAAATACAGATCACTTTCGCCGCTGAAGATGGATCAAAGAGGATAAATGCGCTAATGTTTTTTGATTCCAGTGGGGGTAAATGTACCAAAAGTGTGCCCTCGATTCTCATTTTCGTATCATCCGAGGCGGTATATAAACTCTCATCGGTTTTCGGTCCAGCATCAGTTTCCGAATCTTCCCCAAGAAGAAGACCCGCACCAGCAACATGGTTTCCAAAGTACTCGTCGTTTTCGCCGCATCTCTCTGCGCTGTCGTTCAGGTTCGTATGCGATTACAAAGTTCAAAACGAGCTCCAGCCTCTGGAACTATTTTCTACCTCGTTTTTCTCTCGGTTCCAGGCGGACGTGAGCTCGCTCGGCTATTCCAGAGACGCCCCAGTCTCCAATCGATTGACTTACGACACCAACCGTCCGAGTTACCAGGAATACGAGGAGTCCACTGGACTAGAAATCCCGGGGGAGCCGGGTAAGGACTACCCTGTCTTCCGGGAAGTCCCTCAGACGGGATTCGAGTGTGGGCAGCAACAGTTCCCCGGATACTACGCCGACATCGAGGCTGCCTGCCAGGCGTTCCATATCTGCCAGGCTTCGGGCCAAAAGGATTCCTTCCTGTGCCCGAACGGGACCTTGTTCAACCAGGAACGACTCGTGTGCGAGTGGTGGAACATCGTGGATTGCTCGCAAGCTCGCAATTTCTATTCCGTCAACGAGGCCATCGCCAGAGCCATGGAGGAAAGCGCCAGGTACCGTATATTTGCTGGACTCTAGATTCTGCCGGAATCCAGGATCCACAGACTGAACGTGTTCCCGAATTTTCAGGGCTGCTGCCGACAAGAAATCGGCAGGAGGGTATGGATACCAAACGCCAGCGGCTTTGAACTTGCAGCCTTCGAGTCCTTTCGTAAAGAACCAGAACCAGTTGCCATCAAATGCAGGATCAGCGCCCGCTCTAAACCGAGAAGCTTTATACGCACCACCAAAGGCCCTCTACGGGCAACCCGAGGCTCCAGCTGCCTCTTACCGCCCGACAACGTCAGCTGCGTTCGCTCAAAGAACTGCATCGGCTCCCAACGCTCTTTATGCAGCTCCAGCAGTCAAATCCTCTGCTGGATTCGCTCAAAGGACGCATCAGCAAAGCATTTCCCTCAACCCTTCCTCGTCCTTTAATGCCCTTGCTTCCCCAGGGCGTCTTTATGCTGCTGCACAAGTGCAACCGACAAAGTACCAAGTGACTTCCGCTAATTTCGGCAAATCCAACACCGAGTACGGCGTTCCAGAGCTCGGTCGTCAATACATTCCAGCTCATTAATATCCATACTAATTTTCTGCATTTCTGTATTCCATCGATGAATAAATTAAATATACGTTGCAACGGTAACACCGCATAGCAGTCTTTCATTGGCGAATTAGAATCTTTCGTCATTCATATATCGAGGGGGAATCGACGAATTCCGTAATTTCTTGCTTTCGATTCATCATCTCTCGAATTGGGGCAATCTCAGGAAGACAGATGTTACGGTTAAGCGCCCAATTACGTATTACGATATCTCGCAGGAGCGGAGATGCCTCGGAGAGATCGAGCGGAGCAGAAAAAGATGCGATCGATTTTAGTGGAACTACTGGCACGGATGGCGAAATTACGAGGAACCGGGCTGTTATTAATTAATTACTATCGAACCGACTTCGGGCTCGAACTTCTCGAACTCCTCCATCTCCGAAGCGCTGTAATCATACTCCGTTTGGGTTTTTATTTTTTTTTTCGAATCGATGGAAATTCCAGAGACCCATGGCAGCCTCCAGAGCTTCGACGTAATGAGGAAGTGCCTGCAACTGCGTTTTAATAACGAAGCAATGGTTACTGTTACAAATTACAGAGATCTCAAAGCGGACTGCCACGCGCTGCTTGTTTGAACAATACGCTGTTCACCCTTCACTTAGTGTATTAAATACCGTCGTTAATTAAAACACCAGTTCGTAATTCATTGCCATTGTTGTTCGCAAATACGCTTTTCCCCCTTTTTACGGAAACGTCAGTTCCCATTTTTTTTTTTCACAAAAAGCCTGCATTACATGGAAACTCACTGAATTCTGTTATGAAATCAGAGATTGGTAGTTAATTGCGTTTTATTTATCACGAAACAAACTTTTTTGCCGTTGATGCTTGCAACTACGTTTCCCCGCAATTGATTGCAACGTGAGTTGAGTTTTTGGACGAGAATTTTCCCCATTTTCTTTTCACAGAAGAAGTTGGATTACTGAATTTCGTTTCGGAGTTAGTGACTTTTATTTTTTAAAGCGAAAACTTTGTTACTGTTGTTGCAGATAAAACAAGTACGTTTTTTTCCAATTGTCCGGGAGTTACTCTTTCGAATGGAGGATTTTCCCTTTTTTTCAGAAAAAGGCTGCATGGCCTCGTTGCAAAGGTCAATTTCGTATCGAAAACTGTCGCTCTTCATTTTACCTGAATTTTTATCAATGCGTTTCGCTTTTCTCACAAATTGGACATTCTATCGTTGGCAATATCTTTCCTACTATCTTCAAGGTTACATTGACTCAACTACTCAAACACGGAAGAACAGTGGAGTCGTTTATCTTGAAAATGCGTGTAAGGAAAACTGCATTACCTTTTACGTAATCAGGAGGGCGAACGTTGACCGTGTTCTTATCGTGCAAAGCTTGCGCCTGATAACTATGATTAGTCGAGAGCTGTAAGTGACTCCAAGGCAAATACGTAATTGATAAAAGAAAGGTTTAGAAAAAAAATTTACATTTAGCTGGCTTCTGGGGTCTTATATGCCCCAGCTTAGTTCAGACCCAATTTAAGTCTTCTGTTTGTGATACCAAATGGTAAGTTTTCCTAAAATAACATGTATTGTTTGCTGAAGCAACATTTAGTAATTATCCTACAATTTTTGTAAGTGGAAAAAGTCAGTATGTTCCACGCAAAAAAAATTTTTAACGCTAGGAAGGTCCGAAAAGCCCCAGTAAGCCAACAATATTTTGCTTCCAAAATATTCGAAATTTTTACGGTTAATCTAAAAGGGTAATTGACGAAGTTTGAGATCTCTATCTTCAGTAGCGACGATCATGAAAATGCAGGCGAATCTCTTGCATTTCCGACAGTCTTCAGAAGGGGCGCCACACCTTGGAGGCGATAGTGAATAGGAATAGATGCACATTATCTAATGCAGTGTACGTATAATTGGTCAGCCTTGTCTTCTAGTTCTTCCTATGAAACGCTGTAGTCGTAACTTTGAGTTTCCTGGGTTTAAGACGTCACAAAGAACAACTCAGAACAATTACGTAGCATCATCGGGTCTTGCGAGGTTAGGGTATAAAATCCTAAGGATCTATTCGTTAATAACGTTAATCGCTCTTTTCCAGCGATGCAGCACGTTGCGCTCTAATGCAATGTGTTATAACTGCTACACTTCATAGTGTTTTTTTTTATTTTCATGAGTCAAGTGCATTCTGCTTGGCCCTGAATGTCACTTGATATCGCTATTGCTGTAGCTTTATCATAGAATAGTTCATTGCTGGCCTAGGCCTAGTGCAGATCAGAAAATGGAGCGGCGAAGTATGTCAGGTATGGCCTGTGTGGCTCAATTCCAATTTCTGTCAGATCATCTCACGGCAAACATTGTTCATCGTTATAGCTTTCACCACTTGTTACATGATAACGATTGAAATTCTGTTTTCATAACAATCCATTTCGACATTTACCACCGATACGAGTCTTCATAAACTCATGCAAACACACAAGTTCGCGGAAATCAGTAATTTTTATCACGCAGCATCGCTTCTACGTTTCATCGCAGTATTCAAGGTACGATATTTGTCCTTTATAATGGATTGTTCAGTGTTTTGTTTAACATTTTTTACTACGGAATAGACAACCGAGGGAAATTAGGATTATTAATTTTTGTCGAAACAATGAAGAAAAAAACTTTTTTTTTTGCGTGCATTTATTATTTTGTGAATTTTTTCTATAGAAATATTGAAATTTGCTTATTCTACTGTTTTTTCTTCGTAAGCGCATTTTTATTTTAGCGAAACAATTTCTCTCAGTGTGTGGAAATAAAATAACGAATGGCATTAAAAAAACTAGTGCAAATTGATTCAGTGCGTTTTGGATAAAAACCTAAACGATTTCAGGGTGATGATTAAATTTGTTTCTAGTAAATTTCGTTATTTTAGTTCTCAGTTGACCTACTTTAGCAGAATAACTATATTGGAGCACTGGGGCTTTTCAGACCCCTCTGATAAAAATTTTTCTAGACTTTTTTAATTCAGAAAAATTGTATGATAGCTATTAAATGTTTTTTTTAGTAGATAACACGGCTTATTTTCTGAAAATAGAATATTTAGTGGAACAAAAAATCGGCAAGAGCGTCTCAGACCCCAGTAGTCCTGGCTAAAGGTTAACAGAATTATAAATTCAATTCTCGTTAGCAGAATGGAAACTAATTTACTTTATGTCATTTAATTTCGCGGAAAAGCTTTTCTTCCTCCTTCTTTCATTAAGAGGGATTTCGAATAAATTAGTTTGGTGGAAAAACAGTGTGGGGCATAAGTTTAAGTCACAAAACAATGCTTGAAGCGAATGAAAAAATGTTCCCGTGGAATAAAGCTTTTTCATTAATGATTTCATTCGCGGAAGAACAATAACCAGACGAAATATATTCACGGCGTATAACTACCGAGAAATGAATGCAATGCGAAATGCCTTTGAGTGTGCTAAGTTTAATCTCGAAGCCTTGATCTATGCTACGAGAGCTAATGTAAATAGAAGCTGCAATGAAAAGATATTCAAAAATTCTAATCGCTGTTTTTTGCCGGATTTACAGAAAATCTTTCCTGGTGCATATGCAAAAAATCTCCTAAGAGTCCGAGCTCCTACGCTGAGAAAAATAGTTAGAGGAAATAATGAACATGTGCCTGTGACATAAAATAATTAACCGAAGTAAGAAAATAATAGCTATTCACAGAATGTTAATTATTTCTATTATTTGTGACCTGTATTATTATTCATGACTTGTATCATTTTTCTCTACAATTTTACAATTTCTTATCACGTGTGCACCTTGCACGTGTTAGAAAACAAATTAATTTAACGTAATTGTACACAAATTTTAAATTTTAGACAGACAATCAATATCTAGGAAAATATCTGGCACTGTAACTTTTTTTATGAACGTAATTTAATTTCTTATCACTGGTGAATTTTCATTATTTTCTCAGCGAATTTCCAGCCTTTGGCAAGATCTCGTCAGTTACTTTGACAGAATTCTTGGGCTGTTACGTAATTCTCACATGTTTACGCGAACGCTGTCATATTTATTAGTTAATCATTCCGAGATGCGGAAAATTTGCAACTTCCTAGTACGAGATATTACATCGTTATGCGTTACGTCACATATCTATGCACCAACCCACCATTACGTTCAGTTTTACGCGTCCTTGTTGCGAGTGCACGCGACTTTGATTTGCCAGTTGCAGAGGCTAAATGATGGATGTTAAAATTGACGCTGTTAGAGAGGTAGAGAGAGAGAGAGAGAGAGAGAGAGAGAGAGAGAGAGAGAAAGAGAGAACAAATGTTAACACGCTCAGATAGGGTAAATTTTTCAGGTTCAAAGCCAGGGTCGCCTATCCCCTGAAATAAATGTGAACCTTTTCCGAATCTAATTCCGATGTTATCCTTGTAGAAATTATCCAAGAATTTCAACCACTTATAAGGAAACACGAAAGCGACGATGGCCTGGTCCTTACCGAGGCTGTCGAGGAAGCGGGAACTAAGATGGGGGATAATTACATGTCAGTCGTGATAAGAACCACCGTCTCGGGAAAACGTGGAAACGGAAATGGTCAGTATATTAATTATTAATAATTCCGTAAATAGAAACAAAATTTTATTTCGTCCAAGCGGGAGCAATTATTTATGTAATAATTCAGCAACTCTGTTAAGGTTCGAAACGTTATCGCACTTTAGTCTCAAGGTGCGATAAGGGATGATAACGGATGATAGCAGATTTTTCTAATTTCGATATATCGAAGGACAAACTGTATTGATCAAACTTACGGCAACGAATCATTTGATTTGATAATAAAGAGACTAGATGCATTCGTTGCATTTTTCTTTTTATTTGCATATTTGCAGTCTCATTCCCTTCGCAAAACTGATTGCAGCCTACCAGAAGTCCTTCATGACGAAACACTTCCCCAAACATCGAGAAATCTCAGCATTGATGGGCAATCAGCTGTTCCTCAACGAGGCTCACGTGTACAATCACATCCTGCCGGTTTTGGGTCCTTTCGGTGCTGAATGCCTTTACGCCGACGGCGACAAGATAATTATGGGGGACCTAAAAGGTAGCGGATTTAAAATCTCCGATCGGATAAACCTCCTGGACATGGACCACACGGTCGCTGTTCTCCAGGTAACTTTTGCTCGACTGGTATTAACTTCTATCGACGAATTTCTCATTCAACCTGTTTTTCTTTTTTCAGAAACTCGCAGATTTTCATGCCAAAGCCCTGGATTTGAAGATCAAGGACCCGCAGAAATTCCAGGAGTTGGTGGAACCGATGGTAGAGGGCGTGTTTCCAAAAGATTCTGAACAGAGCCTAGGTAGTTCCATCGAATTTTCTGTGGCGACGGGAATCGAACATCTGTCGTCTCTGGTGCCACAAACCAAGGATATCAAAGATGCCATTGAATTCGTGCGGAGTTTCTCCGGCAAGGGTTACAGCGTTATGCAGGAACTGGCGTCACCTCCTCCCGACAAGTACCATACAATGTCACACGGTGACACTTGGAACAACAATGTCATGTTTAAATACGACGCCAATGGAAAAATCACTGACGTCAAGTTGCTGGACTACCAGATCCTGCGTCATAACTCGGTGGCCATCGATTTGCTGTATTTCCTGTACAGCAGCTCTCAGACGCCGATCATCGAGAATCATTTCGATGACGTCATCAAAATTTACCACAACGCTTTCATCCAACGTCTGAGGGATTCGGATGTTTCCGAGGAAATCCTTCAGGACCTGCAGATGGATTGGTTGAAGAGGGAACTTAAGAAGTACGCGCCGTACGGTTTGTTGACTGGGATGTGGCTAGTCAACGCGGTGCTGGCCGAAGATGATGATATCATCAATATAGACGAAATGAAACTCGATGATTTCCAGCAAGAGACCTTCAAAATTCAAATCAAACCTCGCAAAGCCGAAAGGATCAAGAGCGTTGTTTTTCACATCATGCGAACCTTCCGGTAGAGGACGATGGCAAGAGAGGTGTGGCTGGACGTTAGGCTGGAATTCTAAGAAATTGGAATTTGGGGATTCTATCTCAGATTCGGAAGTGTGACTTCCGCCAGACTTTTGCCGGATAGGAAAGTATTTTTGTACAGGGAAGACTCGCTTCGTCAAATTCGTAAAATGTAAGAAATAAGGGAGAATCCCCCCCGTTCCAGGGATCACGCGTGACGTTGGCAATACTGCGATCGACGAAACTTCGGTAGCCAATCAGACAAATGCGCGGGAATACGAATGAAATTCAAACCTGTAAATGGAACTTTATTCTAATAGGAATGTTGCAATCTACACCCACTGTGAAGTCGAGAAAGATGGAATTTAGTAATTTTACCTAATAGTCTTTATTTTCTTGTAAGAACCAAAAGAACATGATTCTTCTAGTAATAGATATAGAATGTAGTTGTACGCCAAAAGAAGTACAAATGAATAATGAGAAAAAGTAACGAATGCCATCAGTATTTTAATTAAAAAATATAATTCCAGCGAAATGTCAATCATTCAATATTTAATTATATTTACAAAAACGCGAATCCAATTAATGCTTGTTAACTCACTTTTTTCCCGGTATGTCCGAGAACGATTTGAAAACATATCATTTTTATAATTCAATTCGAATTATTTATTGTATTCGGGCATATAAATTCCGACAATATAATGGCGAAAATAATATAACGATAAAATAAGGGCCGGTGAGATAATGCAATATTGATGATTAAAGTTATGCAGTCGAATCCCTACAAAGTGAGAAATGGGCGAGGAAATGGAATTCGCATAAATACACGTTCGCCATTACTCGTTTTATGTACAAATTAAATATAAAATAAATGAAGGCATAAATATTACCCGTCCATTTATTCAGATTTCCCTGTTACGTGTATTATTCGCACAATGTCTCTTTATTTCTTTACGCGCATCTATGTAACCAACTATGTACCTATATAGTGAAAGCTCAATACTAATTAGTCAGAAAAATTTGTTTTTCCAAAAAAAAAGAAAGGCATTGGATGAATGGAAAAAATAAAGCTTTCACTACTTGATAATTTATATAACTACCAGAGAGCGCCTGTGAACGTGTTATGTGGAGGCAACCCGCTCTACGGCGCTGCTTGTCCTTATTCAGCTAATAATAAAGTACGCTTCGTATTTCGCTCTTCTCCACCGCTATTTTCTTGAATTTATCGAGGATTATGTCCCTTCCATGTACTGTTTCATGGAAAACGTGCCTTAAATTTTTCCGGAATACCACGGGGACAGAATTTTTCGTCTGCAATGCAAATATAACGACGCAGCTTCTAACGTCTTATCTAGACATTTTTCGAACTTCGCATAGGGGAGTCGACCGACCTACTGGTCACTTGTAAGCTCGTACTCGCTTTCTTATCGTGAGAAAGAGCTGCATGACACTGCGTCATTTATCAGTGTGCGATTTGATAAGATATACGATACAACAAGGGAGCTTGGGTATGCTACTGGGATTTACGACGCAATCTTGCTGGCAATTATTGTCACTTTAATGACTCTCATGGGAAGAGCAGAGCTTTAAGTAAGATGTGTATCAAAGATAAAATCGCATATGACCTAAAGAGGGATTGTATATTAAGTAAATGGACGCCATATAAAGTCGTAGCAGGTACTGCGTTCGTCCAGCGCTGCTGCGCGTGAACCTATGGAAGATGGTACACTACGTTATCCTGCAATCGGAAAAATATCGCAGTTTCAAGGATTTTCGGTCCCACTGTCGACAGGTTTTCGTGACAAAAGCTGTCTTATATAGTAAAATTCGCTGTCTTCGATTCTCCCTCTCGTAGGATTTATTGGCAAACTTCGGGTTCCGGGAAATATGTTTTTTAACTTTATGGAAAAAATTTCTACAATAATTAAACAACGGAAGAAAATAAATCGGATGCAGAGGGAAAATACCTTTCCTGCAGTTTTCACTGAAAAGTCAATTAACGAAGTCAGCTTTCAATTGATCACAGCGTATAAGCTGTAGGCGATACCTTGCACAAATATTTACCGAATGTGAATGAAAAGAGGAACGTCGCCTTTTTTATTAACTGAAATTTGTGCCAATAACAAAAAACTTTTCGATTGAAAATGTTGAATAAAGTCCTTTTATTAATTTTTTAGCGTCTCTGCAGGTATTTCACAATCATTTATTGATATTCAGAAAAAACTATGCAACATCGTCTCTCGTCATAAAAAATTAACTTCCTAGGATTGTTGTAAAATGTTAGAAACTTCTTTTTGTTGGTGGAAAAAGTAACAAAGCGCTCGATTGGAAAATTCGTTTAATGATAAAATTTCGAGGCTTTTTGGTAAGATAATGGTACAAAAAAGCAGTAATGCTACAAAAAAAAGGGAATTTTGTAGCAAACGTTTGCCATTGTTATATTTTATAGGGGTATTATTTTTCTAAAGAAATTTTCCAATTCTCGAAATTACCTTTAATAAATTTAATAATTAAAGATTAATTTAAAATACCCTTATCATTTTCGTATATAAATTGGCCACGAGTGCATGTTTATTATTAATTACAACAAATTTCATAATTTTGACGTAACTTTTTTTCTGAGTGAACGAGAGTCTGGACAAAGTATGGCTATAGGATAAACGGTATTTCGGGTTGTGGGACGCATTTTCTCACAACGTCCTTTCGAGAGACGTTTTTCCTTAAAATTACTGAAAAACGCATTGCAGATACAAGAGATGAGCGAATCGAGACGATTGCGGCTTCGTTACCTAACAACTACTTATATGGTTGCATTCAATGATCGCCTAATGTCCGAGTTATGACATTGGCTTGCATTTTTCATCGACCTTTTCCCCGCGATGCGCCGACTTTCCTTTCCTGATAGTTATCCACGTAGGCTTGTCTTATTTCGTACGTAATTTCTATAAAGGATAATTATACTTGAAAAGACATATATTTGCGTCAAAACTTACCAATTATTTTCTCAGCCTCCTCGGAGTTTCCTTTCATTAATGCCTTGCGCCGATTGTCGCAGCCGAGCAATTCAATCACGAAATGCATATTTTGTAATACCAGGAGAAATTCATTCAATGATATGCCGGATACTTTTCTCTTATCTCTTTTTACCGTCTCTGCTCCTTTGGCAGCGAACAGGTATGGAATTTTCATGTGCAGCAACGTATGGTACTTGCAATATTATATATGCTCGAAAACCCGGTGTCTAAGGTATTGTACAGAGAGTCGAGGAGGCAATACTGCGGAAGCGACGAAGCAATATTGAACTTTCCCTATAACAAAAAAGTTCACTTCCACGAGGATATTATACTCGAAATACATTTTTTTTTTTCGACTTCCTGTACCCCAGTTTCCGAATCCAAGGACTTACACGTTAACTGGAATGCAATTCCTTGGACCGTCCCTACTGAAGCAGTGCCGAGACTTCCCTTTTTTTTTCTAAGAATTTTTTTAGTGTCCTTATTTCACAGGAAAACTCTAATTTTTCCACTAGAGGATTCCATTATAATTCTCGAAATACCAGATTTCTCAGCGGAAATACGATTTCTCCGCGTTTTTCGTCAACTTTGACTGATTTAATCCCAAAACTAATTTCGCAATATTGTAATTCAAACGAAATATGGTACAGGTCCAATTTTGTCACACTTTATTATAATTACCGGCGCATCTACGAGACGTGTGGGAGCAAAGTCATTTGCAATAAAATCTTTAATTTATTTCATAATCCTTTGAAAAGTGTCTTCTAGTGTAAGTCGTGATTATTTCAATAATTAAAAGCTACATGTGTGTACGTGCCTCCTCCATTCCAGGAGAAGAATGCGAGTCCTTAATTCCTTTCTCAATTGAAGGATCAACTTGTTGATCTCTCGTTACTGTACGTACCATTCCTCCTCCTCGCATGAAGACGTATACTGCTGAGATGTGATCCTAGAATTAACCGATTACTCGTGGTAATTAAATTAGTCATATTTAGCGTTTCATTGGGTTTCCTGCGCAACACTAATTACTCTCCAGTTGCATACCTACAGGGGTTGGCGTTATCTTCCTCGACGGATCAGCTCGATTTTCTTATCCGAGTTTGTTTGTGAATGGAAAAACAATTTTAAAAATTCGCTAAGAAATTAAAAAATTTTTTATTTGGTTTTTGTTCTTATTCAAAGGGGATGCTTTTTCCATACTTACGCTGACTCCTCGCGGATTCCAATTTGCTTACTATTGACCTGTCTTACCTGCCAACGAATTACGTTTCGTAATTACTCATTTCTCAACTCAAACTTTTTTGTGCACCTTGGAAAAGGGATAAATCGCGATGTCGAGAAAAAATATATGTTACAAAAAATCCATTAACATTTGCAGGAGGTACAAAGACGAATGATTGAGTGAATCAATCTTCCCGTGAATTCATCAGTGAATTTCGCAAACCATTTTGGCGCCACTGATGTGTCAGCGTTCGATAAAACTTCGGTGTCGAATTCGAGGTATTGTTTCGATTTGAAAGTCCCCTCGGCGCTCGAGAGAGAGGAGGATCGATTTGTACCGAAAAAGAAGGAGGATGGAGATACGTATGGGGTTGCGAGTTTTCTCCTCTTTCTTCCGCCAGTAGGTGATGCATCTATTCGAGGAATATAAATGTGTCGTGGAGGAGAAAGTGCTACAGATCTGCATTGGGACGGAAATTCATAGTCCCGCTCTCGAGTCTCTTCGTGACTCCGCGGTAAAGAATTCCTCCGGCCTTTTTCGACGATAACATCGTGATGAAGATTCAACACCTTCTAATATCGAAAGTTGGGATTTATAATATTAAAAAAGGGTAAATAAATAAATCCTCGCTCAAAGCAGTCTTCTTTCCTTTCCGTCGTTTTTCGTTCCCGTAAAGGAGGGACTCGCTGTCGAGGGAAAAATTTTAATATACATCAAAACGCCGTACGGAGGATGTGTTTTTATAGCAGAAGTTACGACTCATGTAATGGTGCTTTGGATGCTCGTAGCTGGATCTACAGTGACGTAACTTTAAGTCTCTGCCGTCAGCTTGATATTACAACAGCGTTAACATGCATAACACTTTTTTTTGACATGTGCAAACACGGGCTCTTATTGCACATTAAGAAATTCCTCTTATCCGTTTTTGCAAGGCTGCTATCGGTACCTCATTTCCCTTGGACTGGTTCGAGCTTCGAAAGCCTCTCGGCTAAAATTTCAAATTCGAGCTCCGGCTTTCGAGGCTCGATGAGCCTAAGAAAAATAAAATTTCCGTGTTAATGCAGATCCCAGAAAAAAAACTTGTAGACTGGACGGAGAAGGAAAGTTCAAGCGACTATACATATATATATCGTAGGATTGCTAATATTACATACATCATTCATACGGGACGTACGTGTAATACCGTTAATGGATCTTTGTTTCACCTACAATGTGTATACCTGTATATGAAAGATGCAGTACATACGGTGCATCTTCCATTCGCTTCCATTCGCCGTCTGATGGATAATCGTCGTTGGACCTTTTACATTTTCACACGCACTTCTAATGCACTGATATTTTGAAACCTTCGTTATTGGTATTCATACGTCGAACAAATGTAATGAGAGAAATAATCAGAAACAGACAAACGTACGAGCACGTATGATGTTAAAAAAAGCCAGGCGGATTCATTAGTAAATGAAATTCTAACGGGTTATGGTTTGTCGATTTGCAAATGGGGGAATTTCGGATACAGGGGAAAGAAAACAGGACGTAATTAATCTCCCGGTAGCGGATTAAACGGGTGACTAATTTATTAGAGATTTATTACCGCGAGAAATAGCGATGACGTGAAAGGGGTGCAGTTTTGGTAATGAGAGTGCGACAAGAATCGAAGCGAACTTGAACAAACGGTAAATGCATAGAGAAAAAGTAATGATTTGTAACATTTGCTAGGGGAGTAATAAAATTGCACCTGGAACAAAAAATAGGGAAATTCTGTAAGGAAATAAAAACAGTTACATAGAAATATTTAAATTGTGGAAATGTGTTGTCATTAAAAAGTTAGAGCAAATTGTTAATGATTAAATTATTGTGTCTATAAAATGATGAAAAATAAATTTTATAACTTTTTGTAACGACTCTTATCGCTTTGTCGATTCCTGTATGCAAAGAAGCGAGCGGTGAGTCTAGGGATCGATTGAAAGACGATTAATAAATGTTAATGAAAGTGGTTGCGTATGTGTTTATGCAGCCATTCAAAACAATTTGTCGTGCCGTAAATGGTCGATCGAATGATAGGCGTACACGGGAACAAGAATCGCATTGTAATATCAAATGAGCATTCCCGAGACGTTCACGGGTATGCTTATACATACATTGATACTCACAGAAACTTCCTTATTATGTATAATTAATTATACAACTGAAAATATCTGCATGCATAAAGTCACTGCCGATTGGTGGTTCACGTGAACACCCACGTTTCTGAGTTGTTAATTTCCCGGCTACTCGGGTATCCCCAAAAAAATTGTATATTATAATATGTAAATAGTCGTGAAACCAAAGAAAATCAGAAGCAACATCGATTTTAACATAACAAAAAGTATGAAATTTCTGATAAACATTTTTTACAGTGTACCTTAGAGAAAATTTTAGATTTTAACATATTAGTGACTGTGAAATTAAAAAAAAACATGGAAGTTACATTTTATTATAATAAAAAATATATTTAAGTTGCAATTATTAGTTATTATTATTTATTTATTATAATTTTTATTGGCTATTATTTTTATTAACATAAAAATTATGAAATTTCACTTTTCTATTTGAAAAATTAAAAATATATTTAAATTTCTGTATTTTTGCTCATCTATATTTCTTTGAAATTTCAAATCCACATATATGTGTCAATCGTCTTTCATATTTTTCTATAAAACTTCGTAAAAATATTTTTCACAATTATATGGTATTCTACAGAAACGGGAAAATTTCTCGCAAAGGAATTTTAGTCCGTGGGAAAATACTGAATCGAGGGAATTCTCGGGTTCAGAAAAAGATAAGTTCGGATACCAGGAACTTCAAAATTCTTATTAGGAGAAGTTTTGCGAAATGGTCTTTCATTTCCATAATGGAAGATATTATCACTACACTTAGTGTGATCAAAGAAGACGATTCAAGCGTATGGTGATACGAGAGTATCTTGTAAGGTTTGCGTAAACGCAGAGTATTGCGACACTCTAACGAGCTTCAAAGGGGTATTCGCAACCGTAATAATAACAGGTGCTAATAGTTCTAAGAGAAAGAGAGAGATGGAGATAATGGAAAGAATTATCATCACGTACGCATGCATGCAATAATACAAGAATTTTGCATGCACACACACACACACACACACACACACATTTACTCATTTAAATATATATAAATCGCATCTGCAGTGTAACGTTAAACTAAATTAATTTAATACGCTATAATGTTTCAGCTTATAAACACACTTTCAACTCATTCAACTGAGGATCAATCGACTGCGTTTCCATGATTAAGTGTCGTATCATTTATTATCATCAGGATGCTTTGTCACTCAGTCTCGAGACACGCAGATATTGCAGTTATTATTTCGCTTCTTGTATCTTATTATAATTAAATTAAGATGACACTTGTATTAATCGTTGAGTGCAAAGGTGTCGCAAGCGCTCGGGGGTTTTTTTTTTTCGATGAACATAGCCAGCATTTTTCTTTCCTGTATAATTACAACGATTGCAGTGGTAATAAATACGGCAAGTAATTTTCTACCAATGCATTTTCATACTTACGTTGCACAGATGGACTTGCGATAGTCACGAATTACCTTGAACGTAGGTATACCTGGTCCCGATGCAGATAAAGGTCTTTCCCTTCATTGATTTATTTCGATTACGGTAAATCCAATCATTCATCCGATCGAACAAACTAATGGTTTCTTCGGGTACCTACGAGGATTTCTATTGCACTTTTGTCTCTGTGCAGGGTAACTTCGAGTCACGTATACGAATTTCCGCAACGATGTCGTGGAGCTTTTTTCATATTTTTCAAGCGAAGAAAATACGGGATTTCAGAGGCCATTTTACATATATGACATTTTTTCCGGTTAAACCGCATAATGCAATGTATAATGTGCAGAGCCGGAGTAAATGCACGTTGTCTGCCCGGTTCCGGCGTCTAATTAACTACGTCCACTTTTGAGTTACACGTCTCTCCTTGCGGTTAAATCTTAGAAGGAACTCATTAGTTTCCAGAGACGTTCTCGTGTTTCAGCGTAGAATTTTAAAAACGCGCTCTCAGGTCGAATAAATTTCCTTTTCGACCATTCGAGATTCGAATTCACGTGGAACGTCTCGCTCCCAGCAGCAGCAGCAGCAGCAGCGATGAGCCAAATGGCATGTCAACGTGATGCCAGCTGCGAGAAAAATGGGCCACCGGGGTAACGATTAGGTAATCGACGTTTTTTTTTTCTTTTTTGCAAACCTCTTCGTGTGAACCGTCTCAGGTACGGGGGGAAAACAAGGGAAATATTATATTAATCTTGATCCAATTCCTCCTCAGAAATGCATTTCAATTTTAATCGTGACCAGTGAAGCGAAGGTCAGAATCAGGACAAGAGCGTCAAGATTACGAAGTACCTTTTTGTTCCCACGACGACAAAACGACGATGCATGCGGACAGCGTCTTTTTGTTCGAGATTAGCTAATAATAATCGATTGTATCGAGACTTCGATGGCATGATGACAAGGCTATGATAGATATCTGTAAGACGTAAATACCTACTTACCTGTACGCTCGCTTTGGCGTAATTGAAATCGTCACGAGTTGGATCTCGAGTCGACCTTTATTCTACATAGTTGAAATGGGAAATTAATCTCCACAAGTTTGTTATATTATGATTTTATTCTATTACCTGCGATATTTTTGTAGCGATGCACTGGCAATTATCTGTTACTCGCTATGAAGTTCTATGATTGTACGAGGAATTCGTAAGAAAGGGTACCTTTTTCTCATACCGGAATTGGATCACTGGTAAATGAAATTCAAGATCTCGATTATTTTTTGGCTTCCCTCTTTCCATTCCGCGTGAGGAAGTGCAGGAGAGAAGAAAGTCTCTCACGGATCTCTTCGGAGTCTTGGTGCCAGGAAAAGTAAGATTGCAAATCTATCAGAGATCTTTTCGAGATTGCGACTCCCGTAAGGTTAGAGTTATTTATTTATTCAACGTTCTGGAACAGGAACCATTAAAATTAACATATCAATTAATTGAAAATACAGTAACCGTCATTAATTACCGAGTGGTAGATGCAACAATGAATAATTAAATTAAAAAATTAAAAGGATGCGAAATGAAGAGGTTTCTATTCACGTACTGGCGATTCTATAGATCATAGAAGCGAATGGGCATTTCCTCAGAGTGGAACCAGCGCAGCGATTCCTCGCGATTCATTTCTCAGCCTCTCGTATAATTGCATTTAATTTGCGGTGTGACACTTGACCGAAATGCGGGAACTCATTTTCTTAGCAAAGCACATACACGTGACGTAAGCAAGTAAGTAAGTGCATGGGAGACCTGAAGAGATGATTGTGGTTCGTTCGAGAAAGTAAAACGTACCTGCATTTCCTCCTCTCTCGCTCTATTCTCTTTCTGCGCAATTAGGTAAAATTTACATTTCAGCGATGGTCGAATGAATGAGCCCGGAGTGGAATGTAATCCTCATGCGGCAAAACGCACATTTTATTATTTACGGCAGGATATTATCATTAATTGGGAGAGACTCTTAGGAAAATGTGTGTACGTAAAAATGTGTAATAAACACACACCGGTGTTGCATTACGTCAGACGTCTTTCTTCCATGCATTCGTATAATTACAGCTATTAGGTATCTTTCAACTCCGAGCTTGTAATTATCTCGTGCTATGAATACAGTCAAAGGTTTGTTGTATTCTCAGGCGGGGGAAAAAATGATATAAAGAAATGTGCCAGGAGAGAAGCCAAGACTAAATTGTGTGCTAATTTAATAAAAAATCCAATTGCAGCGTTTATTCATTCCATCTTCCATTGAAGATCCTCGCGATAGTAGCAAGACAAGATATCATTCCGTCTGCGGAAGCTTTTGGAAATGAAATTTCTAATTTAGACTGACACAAACGGCAACCTAGCTGCATCCAAACCGTGTGCAGTACGTAGCAGGGTCGTCATATAAACAGCAGCTTAAACTATACAGCGCGCCGAATAATGAACTAACTCATTCAACTCCAACTGCAGAATATTAGGACGCGTGCTAACTAATTTCCAACTGTGTTGCATTCAGTAGCTTCTCGACACTGTGCTGCACGCAGCAGCCGGCGGTGTATCTGGTTTTCTCTCCGAGTAAACCCCATTTACAAAACCATAACGATGTTAATGCAGTCCTGACATTGCTCCTAGCCATCAACATAGTATTACAATGCATCATCATCTTTAGACGGGATCTACATGGGGGCAAATTAAATAGAGCTCCTGCCCGACTAATTCTCAAAAGTTTAATGAGCAAATACTTGTTATTAAAACTTGCCGGCGATATGGGATACCTTATCGAGTTTTCCGTATTATCGGGGAAAATTCGGACTTCGCATATTATCCTACCTCGTGCAGTGGATAATTACAAGCTCCATTTTGAAAACCATTGGCTCGTTCGTGAAGATTCCTCGTTGCATTTTTAACAAATTCTCTTGAAAATTGCGAAGTTTTATCGATTGTTGGTTAATCAATTTTGTTGAATTTTCAATCAATTCTCTTGGCAATTTTGAATTTCTATGAATTGTTAGTTAATCGATAGATGTCCTTCATTCCAACCGATGAAATTCTTTGAAATTTGATCGATACGATAGAAATCAAGGATTTCCATTGAATTTTATCGAAGACCTCTGGTAATTAATTGAAAATTAGTGAATTCATTTCCAGAAATAGACTAGAATTCATATAAATTTTTACCGATCGATGGAAATTATGACTTCCAAAAAATGTCTCAAAAATCAATAGAAGTCCAGCTAGAAGTCAAGTCGAGATGAATTAATGATAGCTGTAATATTAAATCCGTGGAATTGATAGAAATCTAAAGAGAACGTTCCGTTTCTCGAGACGAAACGAAATTTCTTTCCGAACGACCCCATATAACAATGTAAAATTCAATGAGGTCTTAATAATAGACTCCTGGAAAGAAATGCTCGGGTTAGACCCTAGAAATAAATCACGGGGTACTAACAGTCTTCTAAATGGCACGCGAGAAGACCTTATAGCAGCCAGCAAATAAATTATTACCCATCTAGGCGCGTGATGCGACTTCTCTCTTGCTACACAATGCCATCCTGGTGTTGCTACTGTTGCTTTATGTTGTGTTATATCTATTACGTTGGTAAGGAGCATCGACTTAACAACTGATTCCGCGATAAAGGAAAGGTACGGCGATGTGTCATTTGTTCCATGTGTAATAAGCTTCTGCCCTTTCGTCGATAACGACGGTACAGCAGCAGGGTTCGCTCAGAAAATAACTAGGACCGAAAAATAGTAATGAAATTACGCACATTATTTTTTGATGAAATCCATTTTTTTATAATTAGTGCGGTACGTAATCCAATCATTAATGAATTTCTTAAAAGTTCATATTTCTTAAAATTAATTAAGAAATATTATTTTATTTTTAATGAATCCTCTCGGAAATCGAAGTTTTCTATCGATTGGAAGTTAATCGATAGAAATTCTTGATACCAATCGATAAAAATCCTTGCTTCCAATCAATGGAAATCTTTGAAGCTTCGACAAGATAGAAATCAAGGCTTCTGTTGAATTGAAACGAATACCTTCAGTAATTGATTTTATACAATAGAAATTGCTGAAAATCAAATTAATAAAAATCAATGACATCCGTTGAATGAAATCCATAAAATTTGCGAAATTTTAACGACATTTTAATGATTTCGTACCTTGACGTGGAACTCCGAAGATTTACCAGCCAATTACAATTCCTTTCTCGCTGTGACATCCTCCCCCGATTCAAGTACAGGATTCTTATCAACATCGTCAACGAAATCAGTGTCAGTCGAATCAATAATCATGCTCGAGCAGATTTTTGAAGACGATAAATTCCTCCAACTTAGAGGGCTCTCGGGGAGATTGATAGAAGCTACCTTTGAGGAAGAAAGTCGAGTCACTCATTATGCCTCGCTGTACCACTGCTCTTTGATCTATGCAGTCCGGGGTGCTAGTATTTTTGAACCCGTGACCCGAGACCGTACATACTTGCTTTGTTCAATCAAGTCAAACGAATTATTCATCAGAGGATTCTGTGAAGATATGCAATTAAAGATTTTTACGAAGATATCCATCCTCCATTGTCTCTCGTTTCCTCTTCATTTCAATTGGACAGAGAAAGTGGTTCTCGCTGATAGAAAAAACGACGATTGTAATTTTCCTGATATGATTACATCATGATTCATTTCAACTGTTTACGTCATTACGTCAATTTTCCAAATCAAGGACTGTTTCAGCATCGGTGGAGTAGAAAATCCTGGTACACACACATAGACTTGGAGGAGAAGAAGCTACTGTACTCTTCGAAGAAAAAGGTGCAAAGAAATAAATGTGTGGGTGGTAGAAAGAGTGGAATAAATTCAAAGGAATTGAAAAAGGTATGAAGGAGTCGTGACTGACAGACAACTTCGTTCAGTCCAGTCCAGTTTATGCCTCTCTTCTTCTTCTTCTTCTTCGTGCTGAGGTTGTCGGGGCCTTCTATTCATCAGTTGCTTCATCTGCCGTTCTTATCGCTTCTTATACTAGACAAAGACTCATTTATATAACACTTATTACCGCCTGCAATATTACTCTGGTACTAAATATTTGTCTTGTCATTTATGAGAAAGTATATGGACCCCCTCGCTATTTAATGGCGTTAATCATATTTTATTTCATTACCTATACGTTCGCGAAATGAAGCAATGAAATAGTGTCCTGCCATTACAGTATATCATTTTTTTTTCGTAGAGACAGGGATCCAGATCATCCTTTCCATCCGAGCACCCGTTTCGAAAGAGAATCGACACCTTTTTACCTATTTCACATGGAATTTCGACTTTTACTCGGGTTACATACGAGTGAAATTTATCTCTTTCGGCAATCACCCCTCTGCCAACTGAATTAACCTCAGCGCTCTTGAAATTGATGCGGTTTTGAAAATTAACGTTTTTTTTTTATAAAGTCGCAAATATAAATTTTATGTTGAAAAGATAAATCTTACAAAAAAAAATGAAATACGCCAATTTTCCAGTGTCCTGGGAAAGTTGCTGCAAAAAGTAAAAAACATGCGCTCGAAACGTAAAAAAATTAAATATACTAGAAAAAATAGTGTAACTTCATAGAGAACTGGAATTACTTTAAATTTTATAGCAAACATTTGCATTTATTATGTCATTTATCACTTTCGTAATGAGAATTTAATTTTCGCAATACTCGCGCGACGTTTACCATTTTTTATTCAAATGAAATTTCTAGATTGAAACGGTCGGGGTAACATTAACCCCAGATGGTTCAGGGTGTGATTTTCATTCACCTGGTTCGTGGAGGGTTAAGGGGCTCGTTCAAGTGGGTAGTTGATGGTTCCGGAGCCGGCGATAACTCGTTTTCAGTAACTGGCGTGAATTTTTGCCGCATTATCGGCTCTTTCACCGCGAGTGTTTCAAAGAGTCTCGTGCGATTAATTAGAAGTCGTTGTTTTCCAAAGCAACGTGCTCGTAATCCCACAAGAAACGACGTTCACAATGCGCTATGCGGTAACTGATTTTTACAGTATCGTGCATATAAACGTATTATATCACACGACGCGTCTGAGAACTCGTACCATCACCGTATTACCAACGCTTAGGTCTTTTCTCCGGCTCACGGCGAAATTGCTTTCATTCCACGGTCTTAAATTCCCGTTCTAGTCGAATCGTATCGAAAAAGCCATTTTTCTTTCCTTCGCGAAAATCAAGACGCTTTCCCTGGACCCTGCCGTGGAGTTCCTCCGTACCACACCGAATTCCAGCTTTTACAGCTGGAATTACGTAAATAAATAAAAAAAAAAAGAATCTCCTGTGCGTTACAATAGAAACATCAGCTCCTTCCTGACGATCGATGGCTTCACATCGAAGATACATGAACTCGTGCTGGAGTTCCATTATCTACTCGAAGGAAAATAATGACGGACTCTTGATTATATAAGCGCTGACCCGAAGTCAAAAATGAAGACTCTTCTCCTTTTTTTTTTTGCATATAGAATTCCACATCGTCTACACGCTCCTTGCGTAACATTGACGGTCAATCTTCGTGAATACGAACTAAATTACGGGTCAAAGGGCATCCCTCTTTGCTACGAAATTAACCGTTCATCTTCTTCGTATGCGCATTGTTGCAGGTAGACGCGAAGGCGCGTTTGCAGAAGAAGTTGCGCCTGATAACGTTAAAAGGGCGTGAAATGGAGAAGTGTCTCTGGCAAACAAGCGTTTGAAACTCACACAGAAGAATTATCCGGGTAAGAAAGTTGGAAGTAACTCGATAGGCACGTAAAAGCTCGCCGTGAAATGTCGAGTTGCGTTCCTTTGAGTTGCAGATACTGCTGCTGTAACAGGTACGACAGTAGGTATCCCGTTGCTAAGTGAGTCAAAATTGTTTTCTTACGGCTCGACGTGAATGCATTTAAGATGCACTTGGGCGTACGTGAAGCCTTCCGCTTTCTCGGGGGTATGAGTTACGTGAGAAACGGGAGGAATTTGTAGCTACGTCGAAAATTATTTGCTGGTAACGCATTATTCCGTTGACTCCGACGAAAATGATGTTAATTTATGGCGAACTATTCAAGTTTACTTGGAATTATTGGAGGAGTATGAATATTAATTTACATTATCATAGCAGCGAATATGCAGCGGAAACTTTAGCCAAATATGTATCAAATTCCTGCAGCGGGAATTGCTTCCTTCAGTGGAAACTAATAATTCAAGAAAACCACAATGTTGTCGGTATCCGAGCTGTTCCGTTCTGTCTCCGTTTTTTGTCACTGTTTGCAGACGGAAAAATAATAATTCATAAAAAAATGTCGAAAAGAGAATAACAATAGTGCGCTCGAGGTGAAAAATAATGAAATTGCACACAAAAATAATGTTACGAGTTTAAAATATACAAATTTTATTTTACAAATTAACACCTTCGGGCGATTACATTTTGCAAATACTTTTTCTGGCGCGCCCAAGATCAATAACGGCAAAATTACATAAAAAAGATAAAAATTCTTTATAAAAATGAAATATAAAATAATAAGCGCTAATGTTCGTTATGAAATTGCAGTTAATTAGCTTTTTAATTTTTCTCATTATTTTACATCGGAGGCACAAGTTAATTAATTTTTGTAAAAACCTTCGTTATTTAAACGATTCTTTTCCATTTAATGTAAAAAAATTCCTTCGTAAAAAAATAAAAGACGTTCATCCGGCGGAGAGAAACGGAAGCGAAGACTCCGGAGGGATAAGTGAAGTTGAAAGGTGAAGAATATCTGAGCTTGACTTCCGATTGTTTCCGCAACGGCTTGTCGTCATTTGAATATTCATGCCCTCAGCCGGGGACACATTCTCGTGCAATTAAGCGAATGCGGAGAATAGAAAATTCCATGCATGACATCCTCGCATGCTTTCAAGCACATGCCTTTTCATCCCCCGGCAAGTTCTCTGTTTAATACTGATTTCATTTCGGAATTACGTATACACACACACACGTATATATCGATTTTATCGAAGACGTTTCTTGAATTTAGATTCCCTCGTATGTAGAAAAAAAAGGCATAGAAAAGAAAATTTGGATTCTCAATTTTTTCGAGATCCATCCTCGGGTCCTACATTCAGGCCGAAACGTCTCTTGCCTCTACGTTTTAGAATTTTTCACGGGGAACCTCTCGACAACGAAATCTCAGTTACGTGACTTTCTCACGAATCTATGATCGATCCCAGACGACATTCGCCGATACTTGGAGATTACGGCTGATATCGTCTCGCGATTTTAGCTGTCAATAGTCAAGGAGACACTCGATGGTGCATGTACATGCAGCGTCCATCTACGCTAAAGTCGAAACGGTTGCAGTTGTATCCAATTACTCGACGAGTACCTCGCAAATCAAGACACGAGACAAGAAAATAAATACTCTCCATGGGATGCATGAGAAAGACTGGATGTGCTTGAATTCACAGCTTTCCAACTCTCTTCTGCTTCTTCTCCTTTTTCTTCGATCCGTTTCACAACGTTTCTAACCTTCTCGCCTGCATCTCTGCACCTCGCCACTAAATCAGAAATTCTAAACCTGCCAGGGATCGATTAAAAATTGTATCTTCATACAATACCTCGTTTACTCAGTCATTAGCATTTTAAAACACGCGCTGCCGTTGCCCTTTTTTTTCAATTCCACCCCACTGATCGATCGAATTCCTTTGTACGGAGATCATTTTATCGAACGATGATACATTTCGTAGATACATCATCTCGATACTAATCTCGAATGTTTTTGTCATGAAGAACCCATCAGTCGACGGAAATAGAAGGTTGCAGAATCGGTAAGACCTACTTGGAGTAAGATCGAATCGCTTTGTAAGAAATTGCGTCAGTGTGGGATCATTTACGCCCCTTTCGAGTCGTGGGCCGATAGAAAAAGCCTTAGAACCTGCTAGAATTCATTCAAATTTTTTCCGCGCTTGCAGTGCGTTTGACTGTCGGTTGCTTATTTTTCATGCGATGATTTATGAATTTGTCATTATCTGTTCGCGAACACATTATATTATATTACGTCTCATTTCATAAGAGTGCCATGGGAATGTTCGAACATTTGCCCGGGTTGGAAGCGCGAATTTCCTTATAAGCGATGAATAATCGACAAATCACCGTTTAATGGCTAGAGAAGGAAGTTCTGGGTGACACGAGAAGCTATAAGTGGCCGAGTTTGGTCGCATGGCTTTTGTCATCGAGTGTTATGATTTATTGCTAACCTTCACCGGATGCCAAATTTGTCTCATCTTTTTATCGCCGGTCATTACACGGCGATTGAGTAGTTGAACTTCAACTCGGCAAAGAAATTTTTTTTTCCCTCGCTCCCACAAAGAAAAGTGGCGTCATTACACGGTGCCATAAACGCCATTTGATTTATCGCACGGTCACTTCTCCCACGAGCTTTTTCTCCTGCAGGACGTATCATGTCGAAGGAGTTATTCGTCTTTCAACTGTCTCTGCAGAGATTAACGTCCCATTGCTCGGTCATTTGACCCGTGACTGGCCAAACGACTGCTACTCTGACCGCACGACGGCTTATCGAGGTCTGAAGAAACGAACAGGAGTTACTTCGAAATTCAGCCTCGCCCGAATAATTGACCCGCTGGACCTGAGTTTGTCCTTCATTCGGAGAGTAGATTCTTTCTGAATGCAGACCTGTTTTGTTCCTCGTAAGTAGAAAAAGCGTTTGATCGTTAGCGGACGAGCGTTAGTTCCGCTTCAGAGGGACTAACGTAAAAGCGGGAAGAAAGGAGGGAAGAAAAAATGATGCACACCTAGTTCATAAATGAATTTCATGTTCTCCTCATGGGCGAACTACAACGAAACGATAAAGAACAAAACCCTATTGTTTGGAATCACAAATCTAGTAAAAGGCGAGAGGGAACAATCGCCAGTTGTAAAACCAGTGATAAATCACTGTCAGGTGGAATCCATTCGAAAGAGTGTGCACGCATTTCACATGTGGAAATTAAATTGTAATTTCGATCCAATGTGGCTACTGTGCGGTTACAAAACACCGCCTGTAACGGTGAAAAAGGGATACAACTTTACCAATCAATTAACTTTTATGCCACTTTCAGAACAGCTTGCATTCAAATCCGAGTGGCAAAAAATAACGAATATTAATTTCTCTTTTTGAAGCAGTATCCAACCACCGCGGATGGGAACCTTACGACTCCGGTTCTGGTTTTTGCAGGTCCGCGTTATCCAACTACCGATTGTACCGTGTTTTTCTGAGATTTTCTTGTTCCAATGTGCAATTTCACGGTTGCAGACTGCCTACAATTGCGGATACGAGATGGGAACCACGCTTGCTTTTATCAGCTTTCATTGCTTTACCTCCATTCAGAACTCACCGGATCATTTCTTTTCTTCAAGGTTTCCCTCGTGATTCAGGAGACGGAATAATTGCTTCATACGAACGAACGTGTTTCTATGAAAGAAGATACGTCAGACAGACGTGACGTGCAAGAGAGACAATAAGAGCAACTGTACCATGAGAATCCAGTGAAACTGGACAGTCCAGACCTTTTTTAGATTCTTCTAGATTGCTGATTGGCTGCGGCTCTCCAGTGGCCAGTGCACCCCAACTCGAAGGAGTGGCGACAAGGGCTGCCCGCTACACCGAGTATCTCTACTGGCACGCGTTGCGAATGAGAACCTCTGATTTGACGCGCACGCTCTTGGTCGCAGTACAGATTTTCCAGAACCTCGCGGTATATGGCGTAGAAACGTTTTCGCAGCTCCCCTTCGGATACATCCCGCTGTGATCTCGAATTGAAATGCGACAGTCATAAGAACGAAGGATAGCGGGTAGCATTGATCACACGTATGAAATTACAAGGCGGCTCCGCATTATTCAGTAGAACGAAGACGTCGGAAATTACAGCTTCGAGGCACGGAAGACGGCATCGAGATAAAAAAGAATCGAGAGCAGGGGGTATGATCTAATGCAGCGTCACCCTCATCGAGAAACTACAAATTCTGACCCGTTTTCCAGTCTACCGGCGTAGCGGCTTAAATTCGTCACCTTTGACGTGACTAAAGGTTAACTAAATCCAAACTCGGATCTTTGCAGCTGCGTTTATCTGGAAAAAAAAAACTGCATATTGAATTACGAATGGACACGGAGTTTATGTGACGGAGTGTCCATTTCCTCGAAAATGAAATTCATCATAGGTTCATGTGTGCACATGCACTCGGTTGCATCCTATATTAGGTATCGTTGGAAGACAAATTCTACTTCGAGCAACTACTCCCTGGTTATTCATTGTGTTTCATAACAAACATAATTTTCCAAAGACAGGTGTTTCCTCTGTTAGGACTGAGGTCCTACATTTGCAAGTCTAAAACGCGTCGGCTAATGAGATGAATTTTTGGACAATGGGATCCTTCGTACTGGAGGGTGTCCTTGACAATTATCGCTGGAGCCATTAATGCTCTGGTGTTTCAGTTGACGCGCTCTTATAAATGGAACTGACATCGTCCTTTATTGCGAACGATGCCTTGGCCCATTCTCACTTTCCCAGAATAAAAGAAGAATATAATAGGATCGGTAGTAGTGTCTTACCAACGGTAAAATACTTTTCCTTCAAGTTCAGTGTACATACGAGCGAAGAAGAATCATGATTGAGATCATCTACACTAGAAGCACACAAGAAGAAGATGCTTCGTTGATCACGATTCGGTTTGTACGAATTAATAGCTTTTACCTTGACCTGCTATCGTCTTACACAAACGGAACAATGAATTTCTGTCGTAAACATCATAGGGGAAGCTGGTGTACGAACGGAAACTAATGGGCGCTTTTTCTTTGGAAATTTCGTCTCGCTGAAAACCATGCGACGCGTTACGTAGGTACTCTTGTCCGAAGCATTTGAATATTTGGCAAAAAAGAGAAATTACTACGAATTCTCCCAGTGTTTCAATACACCCTATAAAATATTCTGTTTCTCAAGAGCCCGGGTTCCTACTTTCAACTTAGTTGATTTATAATTTACTTCCTAGAAATCATAAAATATGCAACGACGCCTCCTGTTCACACTCGTCGCTCCCTCCAAAAAATTCCATTGTTGCTAAAAAAGAAGAAACATTAATTTAACAAATTTTCTGCCGAATTCTCAGAGAATTTTATTACGAAATTCATTGGAGCTGCAAAAGAAAAATCCGAAAGATGCGTTAGATTCCTTTCGGTGCCAGGAAAAGCTGCGATAACCCGTAAAATCAACCGAAGCTCGATAACTATCACGTAATTGGTAGTAACTTTTACATCGGGGATAAATTATACAACAAAATGTTTACATGAAGGCGAAGATGAAGAGCTGTCGAGTTATCGCCTACTCTAATGGCGTGACAGGACACATAAAACCGTGTCTGATTTTCAATACACGTTTGATTAGCATTACTCGTATGCTAATTAAGTGCACTGACAGTTTGTTGGTTTATGTCCGTTGTTAGTTCGATTCACCTGGCGCGTATCCTTCCTGGAATGTTATTATCTATGCAATCGCTTCTACCGTAATTCGTTGTGCCGATGCAGCGTCTGTCGGAGATGAATCGGAAAATCGGATTCTTATTTGCTTCAATCCCCCTTTCGGAACAGAAGTGGGCAGACGAGGAAGTGGAATTACAGCAGAAGAGGAACGAGAGCCAGGCTGGAGTCCAGTTAATCGTGTACTTAATCCCCTACGAAAGCCGATTTGCATGGAATTCCATCTTTTCAGGAACTTCTTAGGACATACTCCGAGAGTTTTGTCCAAGGGAAGCGAGGAACTGTGTGACCGGACTCCAATGGCATCGGTCTAGCGCAGCCGGTTCCCAAATACTGTTAATGTTCCACGTAGGACACCGGATGGTTTCTCCAAAATCCGAAATTCCAGTCAGAAATGATATCCTATGTGGCCATTCCGTCTGCATTTGGCCATTGTCTGCAGCCAATCCAATCGATGATGCGCTGGGCAATCCAGAAAAAGCTACGCAGCGGGTTTCGTAAGATCTGATTGGGACTCTCGTCTTGCAAAATGCCATCCAATTAATAGCCTAGAAAGAAATATTAAAATCCCCTTATGTGCACACGTGTTGGATAACAATCGAGAGATCATCTCTATTTCGATCGATCCTTCTCGTAAAAGAGAACGACGTGGAATAATGCCTACACTAGATGGAAGATGTTACTCTACTTGCAGTATTTCACTTTCACTAACCCCAGACGAGCCTCCCACGAACTGCTGCTGCTCATCTCCCGGAGATTCACTCCCTCTCTTTATTTCCAAAGGTACGGATAGTTGGTCCCCCCTTGTACCCGGGTCACTTACGTCGTCATGAGGTCGTTCTTTGGCTCGTTGGATGATGCTATGGTTTTAGCATGAGGTTGTACCTACCTTTTTCCTCCCACTATGGCCCCAGAAGGGATCTATACTGGAATTATTCTTGCCGTAGCCTGAAAGGAGTGAGAAGATACTGGATGTTTTTCACAAGGAAGGAAGGGAGGTTGAAGAAGGATGAAGAATGGAAGATGAGCAAACACCCCACGACTCGTTACTCGATTTCCATTTGGTTTTTACTACTTTGGTGGGGAATCGAAGAGTTACACACTATTGGGGTGCTAACCAGGGGTATATATTGTCAGAACAACACCTCCACCATCAGTCACCTTCTGACTTAACTTCATTCCAGTGTTCACTTGTGGTATTATCGGTTAGGTGAGTTTTGTCACCTCGCCAATATTCAACAGATTGTACCAATCAGTTGCTGTGTTACCTTAGAACTGTGTCGGCGTATATACGATAGGGGGTAGAGATTGCGATAGGGGAAGTGATGGATAAGATGCTTTATGGATTTTAATCTTTCTGGGATCGTAAAAATTGGGTTTTATCGTCGCACGAAGGAGGATGTCTCTTACATTTTACGATGCCGATTATCATAATTTTATAGTAAACGTCAGATACACGAAAAATTGTCGTAAAATCCTCTGTAATTCCCTTGTAAGAAGAAATTATATAGCAACCGAGGAGAATATATAGTTTTCCCATAGTTCGGAGCAGTCTTGATTGAAATATGAGAGTAGTTAGGAAGAAACTTGCCTTAATTTCCTCATGAAATGTTAAGGAAGAAGTTAAATTTCGAATATAAAATATCCCGGGTCGTATAAATTCGTATTTGGCAAATTTTACGTGGTGCGGGTACGTTTACTATTTTTCAGTAAATGATATTTTGTGTTTCTTTTTTCTTACGTCTAATGTGTTCGATTGGGTCCCCGATTTTTCCCCATCTTCTCCTTTCATTGAATTCTTTATATTAATTTTAAAAAATGATTCAAGATTTTTTAAGACTTCACTAAAAAGTTCTTAGTGTTTACTTTAAAAAGTAACATTAATGGAGAAAAATTTCGAAACGAACAAGAAAATTGTAGGAATACTTAAAAAATTAAATGTACATTTGCTATTACAGTAAGCCTCGAATAATAAATGTTCCATTAGCAAGGACAAACTTTTACTAGAAAATTACAAGTTCGCTCCGTCGTAATCATAGCCATTTAATACTTTCCACAGTTACGATAAACCACATTACAGATGAAAGGAGCTTGGAAGGTTATTGTCACTCAAGAAATGCCAAAAGAAAAACCGAGTTTGTATTAGAAAACCGTAAGACTGGCTCTTAAGCTGCTCCTGAATAGAAGCGATAGTATGGCAAAGGTCTGGAACCCTCTGGCAACGGTTTGCAATGTGCTCCAGGCAGCTTGCGATATTCTAATAGCGACTCGCGAATTCCTCAGACTCATCTGCAAAAAAAAAGGAAATTCACTTTCAAGATTTTAGTCGAAAGAGACTGTTTTGCAACGGATGATTATTTCTGACGGACGGATAATTGCCTTGGTGTCATGAGATCATAGCAAACTGGTGCTAAGTAATAGATTTGATGGGACGGTGCGTTAACACGTAAAATCCGGGACGGCAGTAAAATGAATGATAGGAGACAGCGGTAACAAGAGACTGAGTGTCGAAAGGAAGAGTAGGGAAAATAAGAAAGACGGTCCTCAGGACTTTCTTGACGGACGGAATTGCGAAATCCGCGTTTACTGAAATTTTTCGAATTACGAAATCATTTTTCTCCTGTTTCCAGAGCTGCACTCGAGTAAGGGGATCCCAACGACCATGAGGCGGTGCCTGCTGTGGATAGGTATGACACCTCTCGTTATTATCTCTCAAGTATGACAAAGATTTGTCCGGTCAAAATTCAGGAAACGAGATTTCTCCATGGAGAACGCAAAGCAAAGTAAAGCCAAGCCTTTACATCACCCGGGACGATTCTCTCGAGCAACGAACAATTGATTTTACCTGATTCCACCGTATTCGTACGGACTGAGGGTTTCGCAATCACGACATGAATAAATTCAAACACACTCTCCCGCGATTAAAGAAGTTTCCGCATTGGAATATGTCGAGGCACCTCGGCAGAAGATTGCATTCCTAAACCTACACGCCATTATCATAAACACTGACGCATATGATTACCGTTTCGGTGCAGCAACACCTGAAAACTTTCTAGCCAAATTGGTAAATCGTTTTCCCACACCGACCCTCGTCGCGTCCTGCGGAATCCTTGCCTCGGTAATAACGAACGAGGAGGAGAAAAAAAATAGTATTCGATTTCGATACCGATAAAAATTGTTTTTCGTCTTTCGTCTCGAAGGAGACGACGTTAGAGGCAGGCGTTTAAATATGAATTTAGAAACGAATTTGTTTTGAAAAAAAAGGCGTAAACACGGGCTGCTTTTTTCGTAACTTCCTCTAATTAAGCTGAATTCAAGATAAGGCCCCACAAAGCCAGTAAAATAGCATTGTTCGGAAACTTTTATGTCTCTCGAGGGCATCGTTTACGCTTAAGATCGTTCCTTCGTAATTAAAATAAAGGTCAAGTGTATGCAACAACAAGTTAATAGTGCTGGTGTTACTTTCATTGCTAATTTACCTCTCCATTCTCTTTTTCAATCAGAACAATCGCACTCAAACCGTTCTTTCCACTCGGATGATATCACGGAAATTTATTAGATTCGTTAATTAGCGAACACGAAGTTTGGAAAGTTCTCGCGAAATTTCTCCCCGTAATGACGTTGCTTCACCCCAAAAATATCGTGTCATTGTTTCGGTCAGTCAGAGCCAATTTGCGGATCCGAATTAGCCGCGATGATTCTCGACGTAACATTAACATGCTCGCCATTAAAATTCACAACGTCGCTGAATTTCGCCCGGACGAATAACGCTGAAAAATGTGCCCGCGGAGTCACAAGTCCGTCAGCATGCGTGCGAAGCTCACACGAGAGAAATGGTTTAAAAATTCTCTGACATAATCCTCTTCCCGACTAATTAATTAAGAAGCATTGTTGCCATCAGTACAAAAGCATGACAGTTCTCTTCAGTTTCTCACACATCGAGTTCCGACGAAAAATACACACGTTAAACGACTGTCCATGCACACACATACGTAGGCTTTCTCAGATTGCCTACACGCTCGGATTTCGTAACGATTTTTAAGCACTCCGAAACGCTAAACTAATTCGTACTTCCGTTTCTTAATGTTTCAGCCTTGCTGGCTATCGCCCGATCATCTTTGGTAAGTCTTTATTGTTGTCTTCATTGTTGCCCCGCTTCGGTCGGTCTACTTTAGCGTAACGCAAGAGACCTCCTCGTTTCCCCTTGTTGTACTCACGATTCTCGAAAATGGGAATTGTCGAGAATTCGAATCGCCAGGGGTAGCAGCAGCCTTTGGACTGTACAAGATCGTACACGCAGACCATACATTTTATTCCTCATGAAACTGTAATTTCACTTTCGCAATTACCGTTTTGCTCATCTCCGCAACGTGCCATCGGCACTTTTGCAGTGTGACGTAATCCCAAGTGACTTACGACTGCATTAAATTACACCAACTTTTTATCCAACACAAACGTCAGTTTAATGTGGATAACCTGCTCTGAAAATCCCCGATCTATCCTAGAACGCCGAACCTCGGACGTGGCATCCACTTTCCCTTTTTCACACTTTTCCTCTCCTCCATAAAACTCCATTCTGGCGCGCAATTCACGCGGAAGATGCTAAATCTGTTGCACAGGCCCAGGAAGGCTACGATTACCCGAAGCCGAGCAACCCTTTGATTCCCGGTGGTCCATCGACTCAACCTGGCGGCGGATTCCCTAGCACTCCGTCCGGCCAATATCCACCTGGACCGTCTCCAGGTCCGGGTAAACCCGGACTTCCTTCCCCCCCGGGAGGTTACCCAGGCGGGGGACAGACGCCGACTGGACCTCAGGGACCTGGATACCCGGGACAAAGACCCGGTGGTTTCCCGTCCCCGGGACAAGGTCCGAGTGCGACGCCATCTCCTCATGGAGGATATCCGTCTCCTGGACAAAGGCCAGGTGGGACTCCTTCTCCAAGTGGAGGATACCCTTCTCCGGGACAAAGACCAGGAACGCCGTCGCCCAGCGGGGGATACCCCTCTCCAGGACAAGGACCTAGTGGTCCCTCTGGAGGTTATCCCAGTGACCGTCCTTCCGTTCCATTTCCGGAGGGTGAAAGACCCGGTGGCAGACCCAGCCCGGGATTCCCTCCATCCCAAGGAACCCCCGGGTACCCTGGTGGTCGACCCGGTGGGCAAACGCCAGGATTTCCAGGGCAGCAGCAACCCGGAACCTTTCCATCCGGTGGTCCTTCAGGAGGGTATCCAAGTGGCAAGCCAAGTCCAGGTCCCGGTAAACCGCAAGGTCCAACAGGAGATGGTTACCCTTCGGGAGGTCCGGGGACGGGCAGTGGATACCCTGGTTCTCAAGGACCTGGAGGTCAACGGCCCGGAAAGCCTCAGGGTCCATCAGGTGGGTTGTCAATTTTTTGTAACGTTTGAGACCTTACAAAAATTATCCGCGGATTTTTGTAGGTGGATATCCAAGTGGAGGACCGAGTGGCGGATATCCCGGAAGTGATCAAAGGCCTGGTGGTGGACCAAGTCCTCAAAGACCATCGGGATCATATCCATCGGGACCAGGCACTCCGGGGTCGGGTGGTTATCCATCGGGACCTACTGGACCTCAAGGAGGTTATCCAAGCGGAGGTCAGGGACCTAGCCGACCTCCAGGAGGTTTCCCGAGCGGTGGTCAAGGACCTAGTAGACCTCAAGGAGGGTATCCAAGCGGAGGTCAAGGGCCAAGTGGTCCTAATGGACCGTCGGGTGGATATCCTGGTGGTGGATCTCCACCACAAGGCAATTATCCTTCTGGTGGACAGGAACAACCAGGTTCTGGGTTCCCTGGTACTGGGCAAGGACCCGTAGGTTGGTAGATGTTTTCTTTTTAATGTTTAGCTATAAGGTAAGATAAATTTTAGGAATTATTACATTTAAATGAACTAATTACACCATTCTTATAGGATTCCCGGGTCATTCCGGCGGATTCCCAGGCGATTCACACGACGATGGATCTTATGACGGTGGTGATTATTCTGCGATTCCTGGAGAGCCTGGTCGCGATTACCCAATATACGCTGAAATCCCGTCAACGAGTTTCAGCTGTGATGCTCAGCAATTTCCGGGATACTACGCAGACGTAGAGGCACAATGTCAAGTATTTCATGTCTGTGCCAATAACATGACTTACGACTTCCTTTGTCCGAACGGCACAGTTTTTCACCAACAATACTTCGTCTGTGTTTGGTGGAATCAATTTGACTGCAATTCGGCACCAAGCTTCTACTATCTCAATGAAAACTTATACGATTACACCATAACCGGAAGTACTGGAGGATCAGGAGGCTTCCCAGGACAACCCGGTGGTCCTGAAGGACCAGGAGGTTATCCAGGAGGTAAACAACCGACCGGACCCGGAGGATATCCAGGAGGCCAACAACCTAGTGGACCAGGAGGTTATCCAGGGCAACCAGGTGGTCCTGGAGGACCAGGAGGTTATCCAGGAGGTAAACAACCTACTGGACCTGGAGAATATCCAGGAGGCCAACAACCTGGTGGACCAGGAGGTTACCCAGGAGGACAACAACCTGGTGGACCAGGAGGTTATCCCGGAGGACAACAGCCTGGTGGACCAGGAGGATATCCTGGCGGACAACAACCAGGAGGTCCTGGTGGATATCCAGGAGGCAAACAACCTGGTGGACCAGGAGGTTATCCAGGTGGTCAACAACCAGGTGGTCCCGGTGGCTACCCAGGAGGAAAACAACCCAGTGGACCCGGAGGATATCCAGGAGGACAACAACCTGGTGGACCCGGAGGTCCTGGTGGTTACCCAGGAGGCAAACAGCCAAGTGGACCAGGAGGATACCCAGGAGGAAAACAACCCGGTGGACCAGGAGGTTATCCTGGTGGGCAACAGCCAGGTGGACCAGGAGGTTATCCTGGTGGGCAACAGCCAGGTGGACCAGGAGGTTATCCAGGAGGTCAACAACCAGGTGGACCAGGAGGATATCCTGGCGGGCAACAACCAGGAGGTCCTGGTGGATATCCAGGAGGCAAACAACCTGGTGGACCAGGAGGTTATCCAGGTGGACAGCAACCAGGTGGCCCCGGTGGTTACCCAGGAGGAAAACAACCCAGTGGACCGGGAGGTTATCCGGGTAGTCAACAACCAAGTGGACCAGGAGGTTACCCAGGGGGGAAACAACCAAGTGGTCCTGGTGGATATCCAGGAGGAAAACAACCCAGTGCTCCTGGAGGTTATCCAGGAGGTCAACAGCCCGGTGGTTATCCGGGAGCCAAGCAACCTAGTGGTCCTGGAGGTTACCCAGGAGGACAGCAACCAGGTGGTTACCCTGGAGGCAAACAACCCGGAGGACCTGGAGGTTACCCAGGCGGTCAACAACCAAGTGGACCAGGAGGTTATCCATCGGGCCCCAGTAGTCCGGGACGACCTGGTGGTCCTGGTGGATACCCATCGAAACCGGAAGGTCCACCGGAGGGTCAGACCCCAGGAGGGTATCCCAGCGGGAGACCTAGTGGACCGGCGTTCCCAAGCGGACCTTCTGGACCAGGAAGTCCTGGACCATCCGACAGGCCCTTCCCACCGCAAGGTCCTTCGAAGCCCGATCGCGAATACTTGCCACCGAGAGTCGGTTGAATCCCTTACGACGGCGTAAACCTGCAGCGAGCCCACCGTTGTTGGTCGAACTCTAATGTGTAAATACGAGCCTTCTTACCTATTAAGCTTAAGTAATAACATAATTATACTTCACTTACCCGTAGATAATGTTTTAAAGCATATAACAGAAATTCCTGGATACAACGTAACTGCAATTGGCGTCGCCCTATCTCTAATTCAATGCGGCCATGTTAATGTGCGTCGATCGTCTAAAGCTTTTTCTTTTCTTTCCACAAAGGTAAATGTTTTACCGGACCGCAAGTATTATTAAATGATCTATTTATTTATTCAACTTGACTAGAAACGAAGTTACCGGATAGAAGAAAAAAAAAGAAGTTACCAATCGAGTTAGGAATTTGTAAATCCGCGATTTGCAACGGATACGATTACGTCGGTCTTTAAACAATAAAGACCAGCGGTATTTCATTATCCTGCAAATCTAGGTGTGACAGACAGTTCTCGTTTAAGAATAATATCATTGTCTGTGTGTTAGGCAATAACACCTAACGAAGATATGACATAATTCTAATTATTATACATCTATTTTTATAACAATGGTTTGAGACTCCTACGTGGGATGCCATTATGTATATTTTATACGCGAAATAAAGGAAACATCCATGCAAGTACCGTACGTGCGTTCCTTTAACATACACGCCACTGTGGTTACTTAAGGCCTCTTAAATGTATAATACACGCGCGTTACTACATATTGCCTTTCCCTTTCCCTCTCATTATTATAATTAGTCACTTCAAATTCTACATCATACAATTACATAAATTTATATGGAATCCTGAAACGTCAATAAAGCAGAAACGATGATTCCCTTGAATTAAAGAAGGTACGACCATTTATGTAATCGATATCATCCTCCTTCTCGTGTACATAATTTGAGTAGCAGCTTAAAGGTGAAGTCATAGCTTTTATGAAAATATGGAGGGTATTTATCATATTTCATAACCGTTTTGTCAATTCCGTTCTCCGCGATACAATGTTGCTCAATTACAGTCCCGGCGTTTTCCGATGGATGCTAATTTCCTAAGAAACGCGGGGATTTGGCAAATTCGCAGTCTCGCATTATCCGATCTTCGACATTGTAATTATATATTTCAAAAGTAACGAACGAACGTGTAATTAGTCGTACGTTAGCATTACCCCGCGTGCACCTGAGAATCTTCCTTCGGCTCTCATGGATGCATGCAGAATCGACTTCAAGTATCATCTACGAAATTATTAGATACAATGCAACATGTGGGAATCCCTTACGCTGAGTAAAAGTCAGTCTCCCATTCTCCCGTGTTTCTCCAAAATTAAGAAACGGCAAGTCAGCGGCGCTTGCATTCATTATGGAAACGCGAAGATGTTCCAGCAGATACTGGAGAGGAATGACGCGACGAGCAATCAATTCTATTTCCAAGCGATTGCAAAACTCAAAACCGAACTTAATCCGACATTCAACGTCTGGGAAAATGTCATGCCTGAAATAGAAAAGCTGACATTCAAGCGATACCGCTTGCGAATGGGTAGGGAAAGATGGAATCCAAGTCTCGAAGGGCTCGTCCGTGTAATTAATCCGTCAGCCTTAATTAATTGGTAATCATACGCGTACCTTTCGATAACTTGTTATTAAACCCGGCAGAGGTTCCTTTTAGGAGTCACTTTCGCAATATGGCGAAGGAACTTCTCTACCTTACTTAGAAAATGGCTTTTTGAGCGTGATTCTATTACGACGTCGCATACTCACATGCGACATACCATACCTGTACATATCGATTTCCTGTAATTACTTTCTGATATGATTTTCTTCAGAAACACAATGAAGAAGAGTTAGCGCTTGGCAAAGTATGCACCCGCGCTCGCGGTAACCTCATCAGTCGTTATTGTTGCATGAGGGAAATGCGATTACGATAAAATGATCATCATCATCATCATCATTATCATCGTCGTCGTCAACGTCATCGACGTCATATCCAATGATCGAAACTTGGTCGCCCCATGTTTGACCATCGATGTCGTTTAAATCGTGATCGATGTTGTTGCTCATTGACCTATTTGATTAACGTATTTTTACCATTAGCAGCGAATTGCAGCCTTTTTAGCGAACATTTTCAGACTCGTTCGCAAGCAGATGATTTAGATTGAAAAATGTTGACGCGGACTCCTCTTCATCGGTATCGAGGACTTTTATCTAGTTCAAAAGGGAAGGGTACACGCGCTGTTCATTCACATATCTTTTACCTAATGCGTGTTCATTTTCCCATATGATGCATCAAGTTCTGCTTGCTAATTGTCAGGACC
The DNA here is from genome assembly GCA_949825005.1 of Gasteruption jaculator. Taxonomy (NCBI): domain Eukaryota; kingdom Metazoa; phylum Arthropoda; class Insecta; order Hymenoptera; family Gasteruptiidae; genus Gasteruption; species Gasteruption jaculator. The sequence continues at coordinate 6,570,470 of OX463773.1, read as the reverse complement.
AATGGATTGGTCCTATCGAGGATCTTGACCGAAATCTAATGATAGTCGAGTGACACCTGGCTGTAGCTCGTAACAGCATCGATGCGATGGCAAATCGCATTGAAACGCGAACCCTCATATTTGGGGTGGTTGGTCACAGATTCCTCCCGAAATGCATTTCCCGGAATGCATTTCATCGAGAAGCTATACGAAAGCAGCCACGCGATCGTTCATTACCAATGCCAAAGGCTCAAAGAGCGCATATATACCAGCGACTTAAGTGCATAGCGTCAGCTCCATGCACGAAAGGCCGGGACGTCTCGCCATAAATCTCGATGCTAAAGGCTGTCACTGCAGTTAACAATCTCGTAAAAGGCGTAAGACACGATACAGTGGTGGTGAATTGCAATGCAGTTCTAATGCAAGCCATCGACAACCGGTTGGCCGTCGGGAACCTCTAGGGTCACTCACCGTCATTGTCAGGGACATCAAACGTTACACGGTATTTCGCTATAACTCGATATCCCTACACGTCTCTCAGGCCGGTCTCTGCTGTACAAAGACCTTTCCAATCTGCGTTACATGATAACGTTGATGCTGGACTTGATAATCAGTGATTGTCCAATAATGTTCCAACGTTATCTCGTGGATGGGGAAAGGAAATTATCAAAGAACGCTCCTTTTAGGGTCGATGCATCGTGAGAATGGAGGACACAGACTTTGGAAATGGATACAGGCGCTGGAACGAAGTATCAACAACGACCCTGCTGGAAATTCAGCGACTAATAGCTGGAACTCCTTGGTCGGAATTTTGCAATCCAGGTCAGCTCTTTATCATTTAAATGGGGTTCGAGAGGAGCGCGATTGCCGCCGGGAGAAAATGAAAAAGGGATTCGGAGCGGAATTTTCCGTATTGTTTAGCATCGCAAGCTGTTGTTGCCACCATTAGCGCGTGATGATCAGAAACGATAGACGGCAGACACTGCGCTAAACCGAGTGGCCCGATGCTGTTCAAAGAGACGCATAGGTCGGGTGGGTTATTTCCAAAGCAATTGGAAGCTTCGATTCGTGAAATTTGCATCGGGGATTCTTGCAAGAGGGCCATTGGATGGGTGAATCGCTTTTTGCGGAATCTCATTTGAATTTCAAAATTATTCTAAATGGACGATTAACAAGTTCAATTAAAAAGACACCCGAAGACTTCGCCGAAGATTCTCATTAAAGGCTTCTTACGTTAAGCGCACGTAATATCTTTTGTGTTTTGGTCGAAGCAGCTGTTGATGATGAGTTAGAAGGCGTCTTAAATTGCGAGAGTGTGGGAAGACTTTGGCAATCTTCGCCCTGAGAGATTACACTTTGTAAGTATCCCAGAACAAATCACACGCTGAGCTGCTTCGAGGATCATCTTCAATGTTTGTCTATAGCTTGCGGAATTATCAGACGTATCAAAAGATTTACTCAAGTGCAATAAAATCGAGCAGTTTCTCGCTACTCGGTAGCAGGTGTCGCTGGAAAACCGACCGTTTCTGTTATTAACGGCGTGTCGTGTCTCAAAGACGAGGCAAAGCACATATCCATAAAAGTTATGAAATTAAATTATGTAGGTTTCACATTTTCACAAATAAAGAAATTAATCAATCTTGCCACGAATAAAATGCACTTATCTGTAACAACATGATATGGATGTTTCTTAACTTTTGTCTTAAAGTTTAGGTCCGATTCCTTCCGGGTCCTCGAAATCGAGTCCATTTGACCCTTTGAGGTGCACATTTTTTAAAGAAAAAGTTAGGGTACGAATATGAAAATAAATTAAGCAATGCAGGTGTATAAATAAGACCTCCAAGAACTTAGAAAGAGTTTACATACACCTAAAAACATCAAAATGGATTTGAAATGCGAAGGCAAAAATTTCGAAAATAATTATCCTCGAAATGATTCTTTTTTTTATTACAAGTTACAGCAAACTCTATGCACGATATCTTCCTTCGACTTTCGTGGTAAGATTCTTGCGAGAAAACATTCGATTCGTTACAAGGAAAGATAATCTGCTAAAACTACCGATCGTACAGAAAGATGACATAAATGTCCGACTGGAGAGTTTCGCGTTCGTACTTCATTTTCGGATAGATAAGGAGGGTCAAAAGAGAAAGGGTCTCGAGAAGATACCTGGTCGAAGCAACGGCGAAGGATTTACCGACGTAACGATCAGAAATTTTGATATGCTACGACAGAGGAGGAAGAGCCGGCCGATCAATAGCAGTTATTTATTACGTTCGGGTATGTAATAGAAATGTTTACCTCGATGCTATTATTACGAAACGTCCATTAGCAGTGCAGCGTAGCAGTGCCTATAGGATTCGAGCCTAATGAGTAACTGTTCGATTATTCGACTCATTCCCCATTGGATCGTCTTCCATTCGCGCAAATCCGCTCTGCGATTCGAAATTCGAACGAATATTACTCACTTTATGAGTGTACTGCTCTAATTACAGCTGCACGTGGATTCTCCTGCATGTGTTACTGCGCGTGTGAATTTAACAAAGGGGCATTTGGAAACGATATCGCATTTATTAATGGAACGCATATCCGATAATCAGCGAATGGAGATGACGGTATTATCAGTCGGCAGATTATGAGCTTGTCTCGAATAAAAAATAAGAAACTGTGTCGTCACCGATTGCTCTTTCGGATTGGAGGAAACGGGTCCTTTCCCGCACCGAGGTAACTGGATTTGAAGCTCATTGCCCCGATGCTGATATGAAAATAACATTACTATTCCGAGAGGCTTCAATAATAATGCGACTTTCAGGGTATAGGGAAAGAAGGCAATTTGGAATTCCACGATACAAGGTTGGGCTAAGTAATTTTATATTCCCGGCTAGGCTTCTCATAAATATTCAGGTTGCTTTGCATAAAATAGGCTTAAAGTCTTAGAGACTTGTAAAGGTACAGAAGATCCCGGATGAACTATTTACTAGAGTGAGGACTGAGAAAAAGAGGTGAAGCTATAGGTAAAAGCGTAAAGAACCGGTTAAAGCCCATTGTATTGCAGTGTAGGTGCAGCGTTTAACTGCTGCAACTCTCTTCCAAAAAGCTTAAAGGAGGTATGTAATTGCAGAGAATTACACGGAGTTCAACAATTCGGAAGATTCGTTTTTAGGTAGAGCGCCGGAGCGCCCGTTTTCCTGAAATATTACGCGTCTTAAGGAGGTGATAAGAGAAAATGTTGTCGGAGTGATAACGTTTCTGGAGCTGAAGAGCGCGGGGAAAGTTTTTATAAGCTCCTAATGCGAAACTCCTACACGTCCGTTCAATTTCCGCGCCAGTGATTCTGTCTGCCATTGGCCGATCCCCTTTATTGGTGGATCCAGGCCCAATCAAGCGTCAGCGTCAAACGGGGAAGCCCCCGAGTCGCTGTTAGGAAAAAAATAAATTTTTATGTACGCTGCATTGGATATCGCAACTGATCAGAATCGAATGGGACAAAATCTGGGACGTATCATTAAGTTGCAAAGAATCGATTACCATTATTACGATATCTAAGAGGAATACCAGCGATGAGGGAGAGTACCGTAAGATGCTGTGATGAGAAGTTAATGGTTATTTAATGACCATTATGATACACGGGTTTATCAATCGATGCGATTGCGTAACCGGTTCGGATTAGAGTTTGCAAGCGTAAAAAGGCACTTGGATGCAGAACGTATCCTTCCTTCGGGGGAGGACGTTGACGTTTAATCAGTCGCTTGCCCACAATGGTTTAATGGCATAGTTGGAAAAGGACCTCGTGTTACGCAACAACACCGTTTACGGTTACAAGTGCTGTAAAAATTGTTTATGACCCCGATGAAAATGACAATAAGTATGTTGCCAGCGAAACGGGAAGTTTTACTGCTAGAAATTCTACGCCGGCGCGGCGTAATTATCATGCCTGTCGCTATTTTCTCACGACTTCAACTATCTCTTTATGAATTTTTGACATTTCATTAAAAGGCAATTTCAGATTTTAATAGCGCCGAACTCCAGACGGTAGCGCAACGCCCTTTACCACGATCGGTATCAATTTTTTCGACATCAAACTCGTATTCCATCTAGCGCACGGGCAACTTCATTTGCATGGAAAAACAATGGGATGGCATTTCCTCGTGGATTTTTTCCAAGCATCTTCACCGATGGCTACCATTAGCGTTATTACGTCAAATAACAGTGTTTTTAAACACATGTGCAGCTTCAGTAACCGCGCTCCGATCGTGGGAAGACGAAGAAGCTTTTGTGTCTCGGCTGTTAAGTACCCGTCTACGCGAAAAAAAAAACGAGATCGACTACAAGGATGGTTTTGGTTATTAATCTTCCTTACATGAAGTAATTATGACGTCACTCTTACACGAGGCAGTGAAAGCCTTTATCAACTGACACAAGTCGCTGGACTCGATGCCTCTATATTAATTGCTATTATTGCGATACATATGATTAAATACAATTATATTTGCCCTTTTCGCATATAAACTGGTGTTTTTATTCGTATTATTTTTTTAATAAATTCACGTATGCTCATTTCTCATTGTTTCTCCTTAAAAATGTATTTTCTGCTATTGCTTAAGTTTATACGTGGTATTTACATTTTTTATTACCACCTCTCTCCATTAATAACAGTAGCAAGTAAATATTTAAACGGTGTATCACTTGCTACTATTATTATGAGACAGAGGTAGTATTGTTTTATGGAGTTCACGGCAACATGACTTTCTTGTGTTAATTTTATAAATTTTCTGTTTTTATAGTATTCCCGTTTTAGAAGACTCGGCCGAAAGCGCCTCGATAAGCGCCCCCCCCCCCCCATTTTTTTTATTATTTTACATAATTAGTATTTATTGCAAAAACAGAAAGTATATTTTTGTCTTATCATGAATTCGCAGAGTTATGGTAAAAAATTATCTCCGTCATTCATGAAAATGTTGGGGAAAAAAACAGTTTTCGAAATTGCCAAACTTTTTCGCAGCTCGTTTTTGCTTGTCGCAGCAAGAAGTGAAATAGTTAAGGCGATTCGATCTACGGTAAATTCAGAGAGAAAGTCGATGCATCTTTGGTCATAATGCTAAAAAGTCGGGTGTAGAAGAGAAGTCGAAGTATGTTTACTTATATACCATCAGGCAACACGTACCGTATTATCCGTTATGCTGATCGATGAAACTCGAGCAAGGAAGATTTGCAAAATCGTGGGTGTTGTACGTTCCTATGCAAGAAAGTTCCCCTTATATACATGCATCCCGTATGGGTCTCGAACTTTGCCTCGTCCTTTTTTGCGTTGAGTTCTCGAGATTTAATAAGTCAGAAACGTAATCGGTATAATCACGGCACGAGAATTGGTGCAATCGCGTCAGAGGCATCTTGTTCTCTTACTTCGGCAAACACAGCATCGTTACATAAAGTCGAATACCTCCGAGGAATCTTTCGATTCGTGTTCGATTCATTTCCTGAATTACATACATTTTCTTTGAAACCATCGGAATTTACAGGCCTTCCATCCCGGCGCTCACTCAAGAACAGTAGATCCCCATTCGGCAGGCGCGAGTGTCCGAGAACTCATACAAATCTTGGACTTTTTTTAATACCAGACCGAAATAAATTTGCATCTTCTCAGACATCGTCGCGGAAGGATCCCCGTCTCTGAGGGAAGAAACGAAAGGTACAAGAAGAATTCGCAAAGTGGTACCAATGGTTGAAGTAGTGTCTGACCCATTTCCTCCTCATCTATCTCCATAATTTCCCAATGGACGTGTTCAGTGAATGAACACAGAGGGGGAGAGAATGGGGTGGAGAGAGAGAAAGAGAGAGACAAAGAGAGATTTTGTGCTTTAATAATCCCACCTCGTCACGGGGCTCTCATTGATCCGCGGCTCTAATGAAACGTGAAATGAGGAGAAGTACATTTTTCAAAATCACTGTGAGTTTTGGATACCGGCCAGGTTATGCAACCGCTCATCAATTATTTCTTCTTTGTCATCTGCAACTTTTAACAATGGATATTTCACCAGCCCGATTTTCGAAATCACTCCGCTCTGCAACCACCACTCGAGAACGAGCTTCAAAGCGGAATGCAGAAATTTCGTGTCTCCTCGATTATAGAAAGCTCGAGTGGTCCATCTGATTTACAAACCATCCGATTCATAAATTCCTTGATTCGAGTGGACGCTGGTATACCATTGCAGCGGATGGGGTACAATTACAAGTTCTGCTCGGTAATTGGAGTCGCGTAAAAAGGAGCCGGTAGGTTTCACTCCTCATTACAGCGATCGCATCTTCTACTCTGAAAAGCCGTTTTGGTCCAGAGGCTCGTATTATGCACGGGCATGTTAATAAACTAGAAACGTATGCATCTTTCTTGACATTTCGACGCAGTCGGACGGCGGAGGAATCCTGAAATTGCCATACCTGTAACACATCAACTCCCTTCTTCACGTTGCAACCTCGTACGGCTGCACAAAAGATGCACGCTATGCAGATAGATCATCTCCTCTCAATGGAAAACGTCCGACCGGGGAAACTGCCGTAAGCTCACCCCATAATTCATCTCGTTTTTACATAAAAACATACACGGTCATGTACTCGTACTTTAAGAGCCGACATCGATCAGCTATTGACATTCTCGTCAGTTTGCCTTCAATGGACCTGATTCGACGCCGGTGGAAGGAAAATGCAACTGGCAGAATTCTTTTATATAGAAAATACACCAAAATTACATATTTCTTTTTTATATAAATAAATCAAACAACATGTAATATATAAATAAAATTATAATATATAATAAAATAATTTGTTTCGTATTTTGTATAATTTTGTATATAATGAAATTGTATAATAATATTTTCAACAATAATGTCTTTCCAAAATTCCGGTGGCTTAAATACGGCAGAAATTATGCAGCAACCTGACTTTTACATTTTCGTCTTTTATATTAATTTGGTAAATGTTCTTAATTATAAAATCGCGCTTCAGAAAACTTTTGGCAGAATGGCCCGTAGTATTACTATTATTATTCGTTGATTTGCTTTCTCTCTCTACCTCTTTCCCTCATTTTCTCCGTTTTTAGACTCCGCAATTATCTTTGCGCTCCACTGCTAAGTAAAAGGTCGAACGTTGTTGTTGCAACAACCGAGTTAGCTAACTTCGCCCGACCGAATTATCAACCAGAAACAATTTCAAACGTGTTTATCGATAAGGGTCGCCCGTGTGCCCTGCCAGCCCTCGAGACATTAATTACACTTCTTAACATAAAGTTCATTATGCCTCTTTAAAGGGTTTCGTTGAATACCCTTCAAGAGTCGTGGATTTGTAATGAAACTGTTGCTTCAGAGATAACAGCAGTGTCTTCCTTGACGCGAGCAAAAAGGAAAATAGGTTTGCCGGGGAACTACATCGCCTGCATTGTTGATCGGTGGAAAAGGTTGATGCTAAGGACTACGTGCCGGTTTCTTCCAGGAAGATGAGAATTCGTGGAAAGTTTAACACTAAAACCCTTATAGTTGGGTGGCTAATTCTCTGGTTAAACTCTCGCGCCTGTGTGTCAGCTCGAACTTTGGCTTGAAATTGCCCATTACTTCCTTGCATTTGCTCCATTGCAATTTAACTTCCCGCCGAACCTACTGCAATTATATCAATGCTCTATTAAGTCCGTTCCCGTGCATGAAGTGTAAATTGAGGGAAATCCAGTGGGTTTAAGTGAAACGAAAATTCGCATTTTTACGGGAAAATTAGTGGCGCTAAAAGTTTCAGTTAGCAGTAACATCGGCATTGACACGTTCGATCAGGAAATTTTTGCATGGAAACGAAACCCTTGGGTTTGTTTGAGAGCAATCAATTGCAAGCGTTTATTTGTAACTAATTAATTTGCAATTTAACGAGCAATTACTGAGCAATGACCGAGAGATGAATTGGTAATTATCAGACAAAGTCGATGGAAATATTCCTAAGCAGTTAATCAGGCTTCATGGAGCTACCAATTAACTTGCAATTTAACGAGCTATTATTGAGCAAAAAATTAGTCGATCTACAAATGACGAAAAAAATTCCTAAGAGGTAAAATCGATGAGGCAAAGCTCTTGGAAACATTCCTGAGCAACTAATGAGCAACTTACGGGGATTTAATAAGCAATTAATTAATCCGCAATGTAACAAGCACTTACCGAACAATGAATTAATACTCAACGAACAATTAATGACTCAATACTGTCGAAAATTAATGATGGATCTTTAAAAATTAAAAAAAAAGGCAGTAAAAAATCCCCAGGAGGAGCCATTGTCAAATTCACGAACGATTTTCAAAAGCCTTTACTCGAAATGTAGAAGTTCATCGATCCGCTGTCTTGTTCCGTCTGGAACGATGGTCTGGAGCCTCAATATAGGTAAATTACCTCCGGAGAATCTTGTGAGAGTAATCCAAGAGCGACGAAGGGAGAGGGAGCAAGAACGAGTAAAAATTAAATGGTAATATCTAAAGTTGCAGAAGAAAAAATGACATTAAAGTGCGATGGAGTGGAGGAAAAACAAGAGGCTGCTGGGAAAATGTATAATCTCTCTTTGACATTTTTTCGAAAGTTCGTCCTTCTGTTATTTAAAGCAGAAGTTAATTCACTTTCCAGCAAAGTCGTTAAAACTTCGAGACAACTCACAAAGTCGTCGAGGAGGGGCGGAACGGAGGAGAGCTTAATAAGCTGCTATTACGCTGCTAAATTTATGCCGGGTCGCTATTAAATTGAGATTCGAAGATTCCTCCATTTTCGGGTTACAAAAATATCGAGTCTTTGACTTTTTTATCCTTTTGCTTCTAGCATCGATCGGCCTACCGGTACCATTGGGGCACAGTGGCACGGCGAGTGTGCCATTTTTCGTTCCTCAGCCTCACCTTCCAACTTCTCGGCTCAAGGTATTCGTGTATCCCGTAAGTTTACAGGAATGTCGCAGATGTCTCCTAAGTAAACAGATACAGATATAGAATTTTCCGTCGACTAATAGATATATCTTAGTTTGCAGGTGTATATATATGGTATTTGCTAAGCAAGATGTTGCTTTCAGCGAGTACTGTGATGCACCGGCAGAATAAATTTACATTAACGTGACCAATTAAGGGAGGCTCGAGTACACAGAAACGCACAGATGCCAGAGACAAATCGTAACATCGACGTTTCATAATTTATCGTAGTGTTTATATGGGATTATCATTTTTTTTTCTCTATTTTCTGGATACTCGTGATGATTTCAAAGTCCCCCGGGCGTGTAATAAAAATCTTAGAAAAAATTTCAAAAGACCTTTTTAAAATAATTACTTCGTATCAGAATTTTCCAAAAAATTTTGCTGACGCCCCTCGAAACCCGAAAAATAGGAAATTTTGGCTAGAAAACAATTTATATTATATTCCTCTCCCGTATCATTCAAAAATTGCATGGATAAAAACTTCCACAATTTTGGAAACTTTTTAAACAAAAAATTTCATTTTATTCAAATAAAACATTTCTAGAACGGAATATTGAATACCAATTAATATTCTCCTGCTCGTAATATAAAAGGGATGTAGTACAAAATTTCCATAATTCTGGAAGATGGTTCTACCCCTCTCTAATGGAAATAAAAGGAGACGTGGCAGAAAAAAATTCACATCCGTCGCTTTTGGCTGCGAAAAAAAAAACTTAGACTCGGTGAAAAAATTGTAGGGAATTTTCCCAGAACGGATGGACAATTAATAACAAACCCCTCAGCTCTTTATTCACACACTGTACAAACATATTTTACATAAAGTCAATATACATCTACTTGACTAATTATACAATCGAGATTTCCGTGAATTTGCTTGACGCTCTTTCTCTTTTTGGAATGTTAATGAATTTGGAAAATGCAGCAATTTCAAAAAGTACGTTTGTCACCAACACCGAATTCCACAAAACGACAGAAAAAGGGGAATAACTGGCAATTACCTAGTTTTCATTTTTCAGTTTTAATTATGTCGTCGTCGTTCAAATAGGCGATGGATTTTCTGATTTAATTGCAAACAAAGATTCTAGAAAAAAATACACACGTATATATATATATAAAACAAAACGGAACTATATATGCTTTGTCGAAGTACAATACTGTTGGAGGAAAAAATACTCGCTATCTGCTGGAACATGCTTCTGTCTCATTTTTTTTTCTCTGGAAATGCAAACTTTAAGTAGAAAATGTCATTTTCTAGCATAACTTTATTTAACCAAGTCGATATTTAAATTTCTTTTTAAATGTAAATTTCATCCAGGTTGTCAATTAAGACGTTATTTGGTAATGAAAGGCAAGGAAAAGAGTCAAAGATGAACCGGATGGTGTATTAAAATCTACAGCAGTGGCGATGTCGTAATACTAATTTGGATTTGAGTAGTTTTTTGCGAAAAGAAAAATGATTCTCGGCAACGGAGAAAAATGGAAACCGCGAGATTTCCGGTGTTAAATGGCCTTGGTTTTCGTAACACGATGGTGGAACATTTCTATGGCGTTCAACTATCGCGGGTAATTTATCAGCACCTTTAATTCGAGTATCAAAAAGTCTGCGAAGAAATTTCGCGACAATTAACTTATGCCAATTTTTTTACATAATCTTCTCTCATATATTTTCAGTTTCAAGCAAAAGCATTTAATATTTGGAACAGAAATGCTTCTTATCATCCGCCGTGCGCGAATCTTATCGAATTTTCCATCGATACTTCCATATAACTTAGTTTTTTCTAGAAATAATCAAAATCAGTACAGTCGACCCTTCAAATAAATGGATTTCGTCATTACTTGAAAATGAATAGCCCTTTTCCTGTTGCTCTTTATATTCCGATTCTCTGTATCAATTTTGTTACATCACTATTCCATCACTAAGAGTCAACTATACCAACAGAGTTGTATGTATTTTTCGATCCCATTTAACCGTATATTCCCATACCCTTGATTAAACTGGAAAATTTTCTTACACGCTATCAATTTCAATTAATTAACTAATTAATTAATTCAGAATGTACTTGTAACGATTTAACAGTCGACGAGCACTGAATCAAGTTCCCCCTCAATGTGCAACACAAACAGAAAATTCTATGGAAATTGAGAAAATGACAATGATCGCACAAATTTTTTTATACATACGGAGAGTTCGTTGTCACATTTTCGTGGTAATTATCATTAATTCGTTACACGTACATCCCACTGGTAACATTTTATTCGCTAATAAATATTTACGGCGCTCCTCTCGCATGGTAAAACCCATAACATCCATAAGGGTATTATTGTTTTTAATTAATAAAATAAACAAATCTTTACGATAAACCTAATGTTCTCTTCTCCAGTAGAAATTTTTTCCCTAGAAATTATTACACCGTGAACTAAGGATCCCACGGATCCTTGGTTCGTATTTCAAGATAAAAAATTCCGTGAAGCTTTGTTCACCCCAAAAGTGACCCAGGCTTCCATGAATTATCATATTGTTTCTGGTGTTTCCAATCCGAGGTCGAAGTTTATGATGAAACGTAATTTTGTTTAAAAGAGGAACTCGTCCGTTACACAATCTACTAATTCAATTTGGAAATCGTTTGCCGTTCGACTCGCTAAAAAACACAGTAACTGTAAATCGCTCTGTTTACTCGATCAACTAATTAAGTCTCGGAAACTGGGGGTGGCTGATTGTGTATGAATTCTAACGCTCCGCTGAAACTTCACTCGAAATTAGTAACGAATAAACGCCAGAAATCAGCTGTCGTTTGTATTCCAAACAGGCTCGTCGAAAATTATTGCTGATCCGTTGATTCGAGCAGCAGAAAACTGCTTTCGAAACAACAGGAACGGGGGGATGGAATCAGAGACAGTTTTTGCTTACTTCGTTTTCCCCTTATAGGAAAGTACCTTTTTTTCTGGCCATAGGAAAAATGCCTTTGGTTCTTAATCCCCAGGTATTCTGGGGAGAACTGGCAATCCGAAATAACAAATCGCAATTGAACGTGAGCTAACTAGAAAAATCGAATCCACGGGAAGGGAAACAATTGTATCCCCCCCAAAAGCCATAAATAGTTGCTTGAAAAGATCATCAGGAAGCAGCGTGGGAGTTTTCTATGGAATACAGTTTCTCCTATTTGGTAACGTTCCAAGTCAGTTGTTCAATCTTACATTGCCGTTTTGGGGGGAAAAACAGGAGAAGAGTAATTCCTCTTTCCGAAGAAACTTACGAAATAAGTACATGTGGCTGTTCGCTAGAAATATACAATCGATAACGTATATACCGCTAGTAAACCTAATTTTACAATGTAGTAGTGTCATGCATACAAGGACATTCGTCGTCGATGCCAAATACCCCAAAAAAAAGATTCCCTCTCATAGCGAACGCTGGTCGAAGGCGATGCAAAACCGGACGGAGAAGATCGCGATCAACCCCATTTCGCAGCCACCGAGTACAGGGACCTCAGTAGTTCCAGCGCTCGGTTGTCAGACGCCGTGGTTTCGTCCACGGCTATCGTGTTACTCGTCTCGGCAGCCTCCTGGATCTCGTCGCTTCTCCTCGACAGAACCTGAGGACTCTCCGTAGCTGGTCTCAACCTTCTGCTGTTCTTCCTGTTTCTGAAGGTCGTTACCGACGGTGGGGAGCTTGTGGAGCTCGAGGAACTCCTCGTCGCGTTTGCTATCTTCGAGCCGAACCTCGAGCTCCCAATGGGCAGGTTTAGGTTCGCGATGCTGGTCACCAGCTCCCGAGACTCCTCCGTGGAGAACTCGTTGACCGGCAGCTTCAATAGGGCGCTCAGCAACTGCTCCTTCTCCTCCTCCATGGTTTTGTTCATCGGCCCGTTGCAGTGGCTGATCAGGAGGAGCACCAGTTGCCTAACCGTCGCATTGTTATCCGCCTGCTTCATCACTTTCATTAGCGCGTCCGAACTGCTGGCGTTCAAGCCCCCGAACATCTCCTTGGCTTTGTAGATATCCGACAGCGTCGCGTTCACGTAGTTGCCGGTCACCTTGGGGATGGTCCCCGGGATGCTGTTCTGCGTCGACGTCACCGAGGACGTTATGGTGGTCGTTATGCTCGAACGCGTGGTGTAAGTTGGTGCGGGTGTCGCGGTGTTTTCCGTAGGATACGCCGTGGGTAGGAGGGTAAACGCCGTTGGGGAGTCGTCACTGGACGCGAACCTCCAGGAAGTGACATCGTCTGAGTTGGCGTTCCGCGTCGTCACCCCATCGACCTCCTGACTCACCGGCTCGGCGGCAGACAGGATGCTGTTGTCGGGCTCCAACCCGTGGTTGATGCGTTGCGGATCCACGAAGACGGTCGTCTCCCACAGTTGGGTGACCGACGGCGAGGATGTCCACGGATTCGTCTGGTCCTCCGGATAGGCCGTGGTCTGCGTGGTTTTGCGGGTGGCAACGTTGGAGTTCTTGATATCGGCTATAGTCGTCGTCAGAGGGTCCAGGGTGTAAATCCTCGGTCTTTGCGTCGTGGTGGGATTTGCGTTACGGTTGTAATTGTTGCCGGCCGTCAGTAACGACTCCTCGCCGGGATGGTCGGCAAAGTCGTAGTAGCGGATCCTGAACGGTTGCGTCGTCGAGGTGACCTGATGGGGAACCACCTGTTGTCTCGTAGCGTAACTCGAGGAATGAGCGATGCTGTTGATTTCCTTCGGCTGGGGCGATGACGTTGCTCTGTTGAATTGCTGATAAGATGATCCTCGACCCGGAGGATTCGTGTCTCTAGGTAGGACCGTGGTCTGTTCCTGGAGATAAGTCACGGGTGTCGAGGAAGGCACATAATTCTCGCCGATCGGCGTGGCGTCGAAGGGCTTTACATGTTTTCCGTAGGGTTCGGAAGTATTGTTCTGGAAGCCTCCGATGCGATTGGCGGATTCAGATGGGAAGTAGTTATCGTAGTCTCCACTCGAACCGACGTTGTAGTTCTGCACGTCATTGCCGCCGGTAGTTTCGAAGGCATTGTTCACTTGATAGGCAAAGGCATCGTTAGGGTATGGTGTGCTCGTCGTTGGGTACCACGACTCCGACGACGAGTAGTAACTCTGATAAGTAGTCTCCCCGTCTACGGGCGCTGCAGTCGTTGGTTTCCTCCTTAAAGGACCGTTGGAATCGTCCGAGAAGTCGAGAACCTCGTCCTTCTCCTTCGTCACCGATGGGTACTCGTCCTGAGTGGTGGGATAAGGCGTCGTGGAATCTTCGTTCATCGGCGGAGGTTCAGTTGGCCTGATTTCCGTCAAAACTTTCTTGAACGTCTCCGGATCTTGGAGGTAAGCTGATAAAGCGTGAGTAAAAACTTGCGCCAACTCGCGGAGTTTCGTGCCGTTGGACTTCTTAACTCCACTCAAAGGTCCCTGACTCTGCTGAAGATCCAAGTCGTCGCTGTTGTCCTCCTTACTTTCATTCTCCAGCGTCGATCCGTTTGTCTCCAAGGCGTTATTCAAATTAAATAGCTCCGCGTAAGAATTGATCGTGTTTTGCGTTAAAATGCTGGTGGGCAATTCCACGGAAGAGGCACTATCGCCTTCCGAATTTTCTTCGAGGTTGGTTGTTATTGCAGGATCGGTGGTTTGCAAGGAATCGAAATTCTCGCTGGCCGTTGCGAAATATAGAGCCAGGGAATGCAACGTAGACGGACCGGAAGACGTTGGGATGTTTAATCCTAGTCTCGAATTGTCCGCGACTGCCGGAGCGGCATTCTCCAATCTCTGAAGAGATTGCAGCATCCCCAGAACGTGCTCTCGCTCGTTAGTCGGTCTCTTTTCGAAGGACGCCTTCTTCTTCGTAGCGGAAGCCGTTCCGGTGGGTTTCTCCGGGAGATAAGCGGCGTTCCCTCGAACTCTGCTGGTCGCCACGGGCAATTTGCTTTTCAACGCCGTGTTTTTTGGCGTCACACGATACGGCGGTATCGTCGAACTGTACGTGGGAACTGTCGCCGTATACACTGGAGGCTTCTCTGTGGTCGTCGTGGTGCTGGTAGTTGTCGTCGAATACGCGTAGTTCTTCGTGAAAGGCACGTAGGGTCCCAACGTGGACATCACCCTGCCCTGCTGGTACGTGAAACTCGTGTCATAGGGACTCAGGGTCTTATCGGTCTGTGGGTACCCTTGGGTGGTCGTTCTCGAGGGTTTCTCCGTGGAAGCGCCGATGTAGTTGTGCCGATACGTTTGCGAAGTCCTCGCGGGGTTCTGGCTCCGATAGTCAGTGAAATAGGACGCAGTCGTTGAAGCTGCAACTTCCTCGCCGAAGTCCGTGTTGGAGGGTGCAACTGTGGCTGTGTTCTGCCGGTACGTCTCGGTGTTGACGTATGGCCGAGTGGTGCTGGTTTCGAAGGAATTCTGGCGCCGGTAGAAGGCGTCGTTATAATAGGTCGAGTTGTAATCGAAATTCTCCGTGTAGTGGTTATAGGTCTCGCTGTTCCCGTTGTAGCTGGTGGTCGTAGCAAAATCGATATCCCCGTAGGAGCCTGTCACCGCGGAATCTGTTGTGTGAGTTCCCTCTTGACCGTAATAATCCGTGGTCGTAGCGAAATCTTCGGTGGTGGTTTCGGATGTCCCCGGCGTCGTCGACCTCACGGTCGTGGTCGTCCGTGGTTTGTAAATAGGTGTGAACGTTGGCCCGGGAAACGCCGGGATGCTAACTTTGCTCTTCAACGGAATCTCCGGAGCTTTAACCGCTGTGGTGCCACTGCCACTGCCACTGCCGCTGCTGCCGGTCGTTCCCTGTTTCGCGTAATAATTGCTGTTGCTGTTGAATTGATTCACGTTAAATGGGACGCCTTTGTTTTGATTTCTATTCGAGACAAAAGCTGCGCTTTCGGCAAACTGCTGGTACTCCTTAATGGGATTCGACGTGCTGGTACGGAAGGTCGTCGTCTCTGTGTACACGGGGGTGACTTTTTGCACCGCTCCACTCACGGTGTTGCGATCGACGCTGGTTTTCGATTTCTGCGCGTTCTGCTTCTCGTTCCGGTTGTTCAGGTTATTCAGATTGTAATAGTTTTCATTCACGTTGGCTTTACCACGCGAAGCCTGGGGTTTGTAACCGTTCGGCGCTCGTTGCTGCTGTTCATTATCGACGTTATAATTTTCGTTCGTGTGACTGACTCTAGAAGTGGCTTGCAAGTTGGTCGACGGATCGAAAGCGTTCTCGTTGCGGGCGTTATAGTTGTGGTTGTTATGCATTCTATTTTGATCGTACGACTGGGCTTTCGCATTTTGTTGAGGAATCTGGTTCTGCTGGGCAGACTGCGCGAAAGGATTCGTCCGTCCGTTCTGTCTGCCGTCGTAATTCGTATCCTCATAGTAATTTTGCGAATTGCCAGCGTTCCCCCTTGGACGATGAAACTCGGAATTCATTTTCTTGGCCTCGGCTCGTTTCCTCTCTTCCATCGCAAGCTGCTCCGCGCTCTGTTCGTACAATTCCGCAGATTTACTGCAATCCACCTTGAACCACCAATCGCAAATCAGCTGTGACTGCTGGAATATGGTGCCGTTCGGACAGAGAAACGATATCTTTCGGCCATTATCGCAAATGTGGAACACCTAGAAAGTCAGAAATTTTTTATCAGTAAAGTCTCGGACGATTTTTTTCATCGTCGGCGAATTTCTAAGTGAAATTCAGGGTGGGGCATTATCCGAGAATCTGTTATTATCGATAAAGGGAGGTTCTATTTATTTCCTTCGTGATTTATTGCTTCTCCCCCTACTAACCTGGCAATTTGTCTCCAAGTCGGCGTAATAACCTCCTTTTAAACCACGACAACTGAAGGAAGTCGCCGGTATCGTGGTGAGGGCTGGGAAATCCACCCCGGGCTTTCCCATAACGCCTATAAAAGAAATTCAAACTTGACAATCATGCAATTCCCTGCGTCTCTTTTTAATAATCCCAGCGCCTCCCTCCGAAATGAACCACTCGCCGGCATTATCATAATTTTTCAATCATCTTTGTACATGCGACAAGCAGCTATATTTACGTACTACAGCATCTAGAAATTTCGTTTATTAAATTACGTCACGTCCGCGGATAAATCCGACATTCCTCTCGCAAAGTCGTTGGGAATTGTGACAAGGGGAGAATAAATGAACACTGTGAATGATGTTAACATGCTCGAAATCCCAAAAGCAGCCACGATGGGGTAAATAACGTGCATTATAACGAAATGACAAGAACGAAGCTTGGATGGATTCATGAATAGATGCACCTGGCGAGTGCAAGGATGTTACGAGCGCAACTATTGTATTAGGAATGGTCAGTTTTTAAACACGAATTATTCCAAAGATATTTCGAATAATCGAAAATTGAAATTGATACCGAAAATTAGCTTCAGCTATTGTCAAAAGGAATTTTAAAAAACAAGTCTCGATTTTCTGACCATTCCTAGGTCATACGATGAAATTGCTTGATTTTTAGCGAACGGTGAGATGAGAGCGTGCATCACAGCGAGCAAAAGTCGTACCAGCTCCTTTTAACCACTCCTTTAGAAGCTCCTCGTTTCCGAAGAAAACTAGGACAGGAAAACGTTACGATAATAGGTACCATTTGAGTCGAGATTTCGACAGACTGAAATCTGGTTAGCGAAAAGCAAATATCAACCTTGGTACACTTGGTACTCGCCATTTTTCTCCGGGCCGGCCAGTCTCTTGACGACTTTCTTCAGAGCCTCGACGTCCTCCTCGGAAGCCTCCAGGCTCGCCAGGTCCAATTCCGACAGAAACTCCGGCAATCTCGCCCTCTCGTCATCCGTTGAACTCTGCAGTTCCGAAAAGAGAAAAAAAGCAAAAAAAAGAGTCAGTCCTTAATTGGCTTTGTTATGAAAAAGGAGGGATTATTATCATTGTCTTCAACTGGTTTCCAAAGAACAGCTTGTTCGTGCGAAACGCTAATTGATCGTTGAAATATAACGAGAGCGTAATTCATAAGTCGAGTATCATCTCAAGGAAGAAAGGTGGTACGGAAGAAAGTATGATAAGCATTATGCAAGAAGATACTGCACTTCTCTCTTTTTTTACCAGCTTTACAACCGCCGGAAATGACGGGTGGAGAATTCTCTCTCCTTTCCCGGCTGGAAACATCCACTCTGCTTCTCTCCATACAATGTCACTTCTCACTCGTGTTCCCATTTCTTTAACTTTACTTTCCGCGATTCTCTCGGTTGAAAAGTTTACCGAGGAACAATGATCGCTGACAACTCTATCAAAGAAATTCCATACATGACTTTACGACTTCATTCCCCCGGATATTTCCTTCACTTATTTACGTTTCTGCTACTGTAATTGAATTATAAAAGATACGACTCCGAGTACCACCCGATACGCGAATGTACCGCCTTAGGCTCTTTTGCGAGCAGGTAACGTCGTAATCTTTGCTGCGACGTTTTAACGCCCATGGCGATTACCATTCATGGCAAGATTACGAACTCCCTCGATTGTTTCATCCAGGACCTTTCCTCAAAAACTCAACCTTGCCTTTACGGGTACCCTCACTGCCCGGCAAAAGCCATGCGACAAGAGCACTCCCAAAACGCTGGTACTACTTAGTGACGTCACCCTGCAGGACATAATCCAGTTACAGCATCTCTGTTGCCGAGGTTCGATGCACTCAGAGTGTTCCCGGCATCCCTTCGGACTGGGGGGACGTGTCACGAGGTCGTATTAGCGTTTTGATTACTCCACCACGACCTAGTGATCCAGATGCAGACCCTACGTTTCGACAGTTGGGTCGTGTCGAGCCAGACTGAGCCAGAAAAAGTGGAGCCGTGAGAAAAAGAGGGTTTAATCAAGAAACGCTCCTTCCTTATCCGCCCAGTGACCTCGATGGGTACTTCCTAAAGTTTATTGCCATCAGCCGGAGAGTCGAGCAGAAGAGGTCGAGTTTCCACCGAAGGATTCCTCGAGTTCCGTAGCTATCCGTGAACTCTTCACCCTCCTCTAGTCGGATAATTAACGGCTGGAGGACTGCTGGAATTGTATCGGCAACGAATATCTTTATGACGTGGGGCGAGCGTAATGCGAAATCTGCCGCGAGCGCGAGTTCAAAGGTCTACAAAGCCTTGCTGCCGATAATTACCTCGGCGATGGCATAAAGCGTTTTTATTTTAATTAAACCCAGCGAATTCCTTTGGTCTCGCCAAACGCGCTAGGCATAGCTCGTTGCACCGCTCGTTTTGATTCTCGTCGGCTTCGACAACGCGAAAATGTGTACCTACGACGATTTATTTGCTGAAGGGTGCAGGTATAATTAGCTGTCGCTCCAAACAATTCGCTTCCTTCGGATCGTGAGTACCTGCTCGGGCTCGTTGTCATTTTCGTTGAGTTCGCAGACGCTCCATAAAGGAGATGCATCCCATCGAAATGATCCCAAGCGATGAAATTCCAACCTTCTCGGTTACCCTGAGCCTCGGTTCGCCTACAAGTGGTACGTGCCAACATCTCCAGCTAACTAACCGTATCGCAATTTGTACAAGGCTCGTCCCTCGCTTCATACGAAAGTTTAACCCGTTGCTGGTACGCGATTTTCTGCTCGCTTTATTATTCACCCTGTAGCATTAGAGCGCCCGAGAAGCATTGCTACTTATGTTGCTTCCAATTTCGACGAAATTTAATATTCTTAATGTGAAACGAGCGTTTGTCGAAGTCGCGAAAAAGTTCGATAGCGCGTGAGTTTCGCAAAAGCTTTCGCAACCAGTCCGTCGGTTGCTGCACGAAAAGCATTTTGATATTCGAACACGGTAAGTACCGCGTTGCTGCAGTTTCGAAACTAACGTTAGAAGCCGACTTAACGGTGTATAATTAAACGCTTTAACATAATTAATGCAAAACTTTGCGAGAGACTTGGGTATACACGTAACGTCGCCGCAGGTCGACGGCTTTTGTCGCGAATATAATACCTTTAACCCTATTCAAACAACTCCGTTGCTTCCTTACTTCCCGACTGGTTTTCCTTTTCCCCTTTCATAAAGTATTACTTGAAAATGCCCCATTGTAAATAAATATATCTTCGCGGGAGAGCTTCGCGACTTTATATCCAGACGTCCTGAGAATCACAGGCTTTTGCTATTGTCTTCGGATAATTAATTTCAGTGAGACAATTTAATAGAAGGTTCACTTCATTTTTGGAATTTTCCCAGTTGTCAAAGTACTCGATTGACTCCAAAGTATCTTAAAAATAAGATTGTTGATTTAACAATTTATGAGGTGAGTAAATTATTATTTGTTTAAAAAAAAATTCTATATTATTTCCCCGAAAACATTTGTATATTTATTTAAAAGTAATTTAATTATCGGTTTTTAACCAAAATTGTATGTAATGAAAAAGGTCTCAAAGTAATTTATCTGAAATTGTGTGTGTTAAAATAAATTTTGCAAATTACAATTTTCTAAGACTTTAAAATTATTATAATTCAATAAAATAACGTGGATATTACCAGACTACATAAAAATGCATGTGTATCTCTACAAAATACATATTGTTGCTATCATTGCAATCTGGTTAAATAATTAGATAAATAAATTTATAAAACAAATTGTAAATAAATTGAAATCAACAACAGAAGAATTTCAATGAATTCCAAATTTGAATTTGAGATTTGACCTCTCCTTCGACGATTAGAAGTCACTGCTGAAATGACATTTCGCTAAAGATAGCAGCTGAGTCGAGTACCTTTCTCCAACTCTGAATCCCGAGAGGAAGAAAAAAGTGTTATTGCACAAAGGAGGAACCTTTCGGAGAAGAATATGCCTTAAGTGAATACATCTGCTGTGAAATATGAGTATCCTCGTGAAGAATCGAAGTCGTTTATGATTCAGTAAAAGGTCAAGCATTGAGTCAATCCGGGTTTAATTACACTCACGAGATGAAACGTACTGCGAAGTCATTCGAAAGTAAATAGCCTTCCATCGATACGATAATTAGCGTTCACCTTTCCGTGATTCCCCTCGTTCTTTTTTTTTTTTACGGAACTCTTGACATTTTACGAAAATTACCCAGCTTCGTTAGCTACTGCACTTCGTCGAAATCATCCTCCACCCTCCCGGGGTAGCTCAAAGAGCGCCGAGGACAATTCGGCGTGGTTCCATTTCATTTTCGGAATACCTAATTCAGGAATGCAAGTTTCATTGAACCCAAAGGTGGAACTTTACCTCGGGAAGTTACGTCGTCGGAAAAGTTCATGAAGTCCAAATGTAGGGAAAAGGGAAGTTTTCTTTTTTCCTTCTCTTTTCGGGCAAGTCATGACACAAATAATATTTGCATGGACGAAATGTTTGATCCGGAACAATATTAGCTCGCCTTAAAAAGTTTCCACGCGAGCCAGCCTTTCTTTGCCGTCAAGCTGCGAGAGCCAACATTTGTGAAGCCGGGTAAATATAGTACGTCGTGTACTTGCTGGAAATAAAGGCGAGCAAACAAACAAAGTAATGAAAAACAGCGGGAAAAAATGGCGGAATTAAAGGGAAGAAAGGAGTAGACTGACATAACGTAGACGTTCATGTAAAATAGGAGGTTGGCTTCGTAAACAACAAGGTACGAAGCGTAACGTAAAATGGAATCCGACTGGCGTGAAATATGAGTTAAACGATCGTTAAATCGATACGGTCACGCGCTCTTGCATACTATCATCCATGAAACATATACATAGGATATAGTAGCATAGCGGAGGCAAAAATCCGTTGCATCTGTGTGTGCATGCACTACACCACTTTTGAATGGACCGGAATTACAGGTAGATGTGCAGCGGCTGGGTTGCGTAAAGATCTCGCGTTGAATAACATCCGTCCTGGACTCCCCGGTACACACATTTCATTGATATCGTGAAATCTAAGCAGCAGAAGAATCAACAATGATCCCTGCGAAGGAAAGAAAGCCCAGCCATGTAACCAACCGGCAGTTGTTCGACGCACTCTTCTTACCCACGCTTCTTTAATGAGCCGAGGAACGTCGAACGTCCCCTGACTTCGCCAACTTTCCAGCGATTTCGATTCAAAGGAGTCCGCCGATTCGATGCCCTGTCACGGATGATCTACGACATCGGGAATTCTTCCTCCGAGCGAGGAGGAGAAATGCAGGAATATCCTCGGATTCCAGCGCAAACTTCGAATGTGGATATTTGCCATTCCAGCCTGGGCCACTGTTTCCAGTTTTCCAATGAAGCCTTTGAACCACGTTACCAAAAATTCGAAATTTCTGCGGTCGAAAATCAGTACAATCGAATTCCAAGCTGTGGTCTCCACGAAATGCATATTTCTGGGATCGGTAACCAACTGAATTGGGAGTCGCCAGATTTGAAAATTTCTCGAAAATTTACCAAAAACTGAGTCGTAAAAATTCGAGTCCTGAGTGCGTTTTAAAAATTAAAATGAAAAATAGAGAACGCAGAAAACTCAAACTTTCAAGTGCACCTCTCGCGCTGCGACAGCGTGCATCCGATGGTTACGCCACTCGTCTTCAGCAACAGCACCAGTACAGTGCCAGCACCAGCACCAGTACCAGTGCCAGCGCCAGTGCGTAATACGAAGGGATTCTATATTTACATAGCCTCTAGAAATCTATGGGAATGCATACTTGGCCATCCATTGTTAACAAATATAAGAATCTTCTTTGTCTCTCTCTCTCTCTCTCCCTCTCTCTTCCAGTACGTGAAGCTACTAATACTTGTAAATTAGCCGGGTTATTGTTACACATTACATCGCAGGTTTGTTTGTGAAAGGATATAGGTGTATGAGTGTGAGCATGTGGATGTATGCACATGAACGTATTATTCTAAACGAGGGGAGACCGAGAGAGAGAGAGAGAGAGTGAGAGAGAAGCTATTCTATAATACTCCATTGCATCACGGAATATATCCCATTGTGTTACCGATCTGATGTGCTGCTACACCGGAAGTTCAACGCTTCGCTCTTGAGATAACAGAGATCTGCATGGGTTGGGTACGAACGTGTGTGTTCAGCTGCAGATATACGTACGTTCGTTCGTACGTCCGGACAGTCGGTCGAATATTCAATTTGCCTGTTGCCCCAATCTATCACGATGTCAAAGCGCCGCTTATGCACCGATATGTGAAGACACACGAATGCACTCGCTCGACTCCGTCAATAGTTGCCGCACTTTCGAACTTCCAACGCCCGTTTGGCCGGCTAATGCATATGAATTTCATGACGATGACGATGATGAAAGGATCCTCCCGAGAGCGACCCCACCTACCCTTTGCTCTTTTATCGAGTTCGAAGAAGAAAAAAAAAGGAAAACAGCTTTCGCTCCATTTCACTCGATAAAACGTAATTGTTCTCGATCTATTCCGAAACGTAAAGTGTTTGACGGAGGGAAGCGTAGTCGTGAGGCAGGAGGAAGAGAAGAAGAAAAAAAGACGAAAGAAGGAAAGTTTCGAAAGACGAAAGTTTTCCGCAGTGGCTACAGAGAGCAACACCTACAAAAGAGGGAGAGCTGTAATTAACATTCCTTCCATTGATTGAGTCTCGGATGTTTTAGGAAAATAAAGGAGAAGGGGCGCCAAGGAGGAAATGAAATCTAGTAAGATTCATGTCACTCGAAAAGTTTTTTAAGCCACCGGCGAGGAAATGGTACAGATTGAAAACTTTCGCGGATTCGGTCGTTGGGTTTTTCACGAAAGTGGCGAAACTTCTTCGAGCTGCAGACATACTGTGTATAGATCCCGAATAAATTTCCACCGATAGGATTTTACAGGTTTCTTGCTTTTCAAATACATGCACTCACCGAGCACGCTAAAATCTCCATGATTCACTTTCTGAAAGTTACGTCTTTCAAGGGTTGTGGGTCGTATACGTCCCACGTATACTTATTTCACACACTTCCCATCCATTTTTCACTTTCTTAGTGCATAGAACAGCTCTATCTAAGTTACCAATACAATTTTTATAAAAATTTCAATCGAATTTTCTCTCTCGAAAAAAATAAAAAATAAAATGTGTCCCTCGACGGGTCGACCGTCTGTCGAACCCAATCTCGCGACCGATAAGGAACCTTCAATGGACGCTGGCAATCGAGTCTCGGAGGTGAGAGCGTTGATTGCAGCAGTGGAATTCCTAGCGCCAAGGGAACAAATCAATTAGGCTTTCCAGCCAAGAGTTAAGCCGTGGGGAGGAAAATGCTGGCGTGTAAATTCCTAACTCGCGGTGATAATAGCGCGAAACGTGGAGTAAAATCTCACCTTTGTCCCGCAGCGAACCGGCGCGAATGCTGCTGCAAAGCCTGAAAATAGAAAACAGAAAATTCATTAACATAGTAGCGTCTAATAAATGTACGTGCCGGAGTGCATGCACGCGGTTCGCACACATTTTATGTGCTTTTGTTTTCAAGTATCCAAACAAATTGCATATACGCGTCGAGTGCTTTGGTTTAAAGGAAGAACTGTGTTTCTTTTTACGACGTATAATTTCTACCCTACCATAAAAACGGAAAGAACCAGCAGGAAAAATGAGCTCCAACATTGCGGAAGCCTTTTCCTTTCAAAACTCGAATTCCTGGAATCCCCTTTTTAAAGTGGTTATTTCATTTATGCCAATTCCAATGCCCCTTCGAAAAGATTTCGCTTATTTCCTATCGAAAGGGAAAAATCGATGGAACTGCAATTGCATTCTCGTGGAATTGTGATTAGCTAGATTTCGAACCTGTGTCTCAAAATACCGGGGGATTTGGGTTCCAATCCCGGTTGGAAGCTGAAACAAAGTTATCCTTTGTAGCTTCTACAGAAGAATGGTCCATTTACTAATTGACTGTTGTTTATTTAAAACCCATTTCCACCGAAGAGGTTGAAAGGGAAAAGAATAAACACCGCGCGATTCCGAGAAACGGTATGACGCAAATCACTGGATTTGCAATTAAATAGAGATCCCATCTGTCACGAGTGGAATAGTCGACTGCGCTTCTCTGGAATGAACAAAGAAGCCAATCAGGAGATGCGTTTATTGTCTTAATCCCCTACGAATGCAATTGTATCTCGTGAACAAGGGGTTGGTTGGTAACGAAAGTTGCTATGGCGATAGAAAACCTCTCCAAGAGCAGCAAGCCTGTTTCGACGTGATGTTCGGAGACTCCTGAATCAATCTAAGTTGTGCGACGCAACTGCAACGGCATTGTCATACACCCGGCGTCGCACCTACCCTCCACGTTTTGCCTCGCAATGGAGGCAAGAGGTGTATATGGTGTATTGCTTCAAATTTAATCATGCATGCAAACAGGGAAGTTAAGAGTCAATTCCTAGAGAGCAACCCAATGCTGCGTGCTCTACAGGTAGATGCAATTTACTATAGATGCGCCAAGAAGATTATATAGGCACTCGTATGACAAATAATAAAAAAAAATGAAAATAATAAAAATGTGGAAAAAATAATATATATAAAATGATGGACGCATCTGCGGAACTCCCGATTGGCTGTTGTAGTAACTGACCCGTTTGAAAGGCGAGCAGGAGGTCGAAAGCCACCGAGTGTGCGGAGCACGGATGCTGGAGCGTTACATGCCGAGTAGGCACGTGCCCGCAAACGAAGACCGCGTTATTAATTATAACGTATCGATATCTAATCAACGTTTCCATTACCGATTGAACAACATACACTCCTACGTGCCTGCGTCTATCTCAAGTTAATATCTCTCGCTACTTCCACCTGTAATGTAGATACACCGAGGGACAGGTGATATACATGTAGCTTTAGATAATTGACTGGTTTACGACAGTCACAATGGAATTAACGGTCGATAATGGGCGTGTTTTGTTAACGATATATAGATTATCGCTGCAATCAACGTGGTTATACGAATTTACCTGCGTATACCGAGAGATCGTTTACAGCCGAACTACATTTATCGTTATTCCAACGACGAGTCTCGGGAAGGAACTCCGTCACTACCCGGGGAATTTGAATCGTTTGGAAAAAGTTGATACACTCCAATCACGAATTGGAACCCAATACAATTAGGATTTCCGTCCCGGTACCAAATTGGGCTCCTCGGAAATCAATTCGATTGTTCCCGGTTCTTCTCGATTTTGTCCCCGTTTCCCGGCTCGAATGCCAAAAAAAGTACCAATCACCGATCGGCTTTCAGGTAAATAAACATCGACGGAATCGATAACGCGAATGGGAGGAAGGGGATGCGCTCGGTTGTAGCTGGAAAAATAACATTTGGAATTTTCCTATAGAAACCGTGGTCGAAAAAAATTCCGCTGGTGATGAAAAGAACGTCACAATTCTCCACCCCTGGCGTTTGAAAAATTCGGGGAATTAAACGATCGACCTATAAAATGCCGTAGTCGGATGATGTATGCGTAACCTCTGGAAAATTCAGCAGCAATTTGGCAAAAGAAGAGAAAATAAAAAATACCGATGCGGGTTAATTTCATTTTTTCTTTTTCCGCTTTTTCCCTTCGTTTCCGAATCTCGCAACGATTGCAAACAACAGCACCTCTGGAAAATGACATGGAAGCTCGTCGCGCAAGGGGAGATAAAGTGCGACATATAATTTAGGTCCAAAGGCAAGAATGATGCATTAGCATCAAGCCGGGGAGCGTTTTCAAGCGCACAGCAAGCACTTTGCTCGAGACAAAAGCTGAATGCTAAAACAACTGTGGCTTTTTCATCCAACGCAGAAACGTGATAGTCACGTAAAGCAAGAAAAAAAGAGCGAAAAGGAGCAAGAAACGAAACGAAACGAAACGAAAGGATACAAAATATCTAACGAGGCGTTTTATCTCGCTACTATGGAAGCATCAGTTCCCTCTTTTCGCGGCACGAAAAGAGGAATTAAACTGTCCAGCAGCGAAGCTGAGATATCAAGTATTTCTTTTATGCCAACGGCAAATCTACGGAGTCGAGATAAATCTTATTACAATGGATTTCAGCAATAAACGGGCAGATACGTGTATAGGAAACGTCTCCTTTTTCTTCAGCCTTTTCTCTTCAACTTTGAATTTTATGAGACGAATTCGCACCCGGAACTCATATAAAGAAAAATTATTTCGAAAGTCCGCTGAGGAAATAATGAAAATGCGCTTGTCACTAAAAATAATAAAATTGCGTGGAAGAATGATAAAAATTAGAAAAAATTTTCAAGGCACAAGAATTTCTTTATCGAAATAACATATAAAATAATAAAATTGCATTTGACCGTTGCAACTGCAATTTTCAATCAATTACAATCGAGAAATAATAACATTCTGTACAATAATAATCAAAATTACGAGAAATTTTTTGTGATACAAGAATTTCTTCATTAAAAAAACCTAAAAAACAATAAAATTGCATTTTATCATTGCAACTGCAATTTGCAATTAAGCGAGAAATAATAGAATCGCGTACGAAAATAATGAAAATTACTGTAACACTGTTATGCCATTGCTTCATTATTTTACGTCACGAGCACATATTCATTATTTTTTTCCGGTAATTTTCATTATTTCGGCGGCTCCATTTTTCTTGATGGACTTTTTACTTCGAAGCCAGTCAGGGTTAGTGCGGTAGGCGAAGGCTGACTTTGTGCCGCACAAGTTGAGTAACGAGTCTATTAAAGTTGGCTCTGCAGAAAAGCGACTTTCTCCCCTTTGCCGAAAGGTATATCGGTAGCCGTGTATTTGCATGACAAGGAATGAATGGAGACGAATATAATAATGAATCCAGTTATTATGTCGCTCGGATACACGTTACTCAATTCGCTACCGCCTCGGCTATTTATTTACTCTCGGGCGCACACGAGTGCTTTCAGCACGTGCTGGAAAGTAAGAGGAGTCGATATGCGGACGAGCCCAATAGAATTCCTTCGGTTGGATGAGAGGCACCGTGCATCCTTACGATACAAGAATGACTCGGTGCCTTTATGACCTTTAAGTCGATCCGAGGGACAAATTGAATTTTTGCCATTCGAAAATGGCATACGCGGGGTATTTGCCATTAACCATAACCAAAAAACTATAAAATTGCGAAGAAATATAATAAAATTGCAATCAACCATTGTAATTGCAATTTTCAATTAACCGCAATCGAGGAATGATAAATTTGTATGAAAAAAAAAATAGAAATTGTATTTTTGTAAATTGTAAATTTATATAACATACAAAGTAATAAAATTGCAACTAATCAAAAGTAATAAATTTTCAATTGCTAATTGGAGAAAAGTCGTTGACAGAATAATAGAAATAGGATTTTGCAAAATCTCGAGCAGAAATTTTCCTTTTCTTTTTCTTTGAACTTCTCGAATTGGGAAAGAGAAGAAGACAATTTTTCGATTTTTTTTTCTCAGTGTCAGTGTCCCAAAAACTTTCGGAAAGATTTTTTTTGGGGTGGAGTGAGAATTCCGAAAATCCCTACGACAAAGGATATCAGCTCAAGCTGTGCCTTATAACAGAATGGAATACAGACAAACCGATACGATATCGAACAATAGCGTGGGTATACCGCTGCTATCGAACGTAACCGATAGTATTGTATCGAACGATATCCACTTTTACGAATGCTGCACGTAACACAATAATGAGACCGAGAAAGATTTTATTGTATGACGTTGTACCGGCTCAAAGGTGGAGAAGAAGGAGAAAGAGACCAGGAGGATGCACTTTTCCATCGAAGACTGACAATGCGTCCCGAAATCGGCCTTATAGCGGGCTTCTCCTCCTTCTCGTGCATGAACGTCCTTTCTTTTCCTCTGAAAGCAGCTTGTAACTGATAGCAACAATAAAATAGCCACCAGATTATTTTCCTGTTAAATAACAACCAGATTTTTTCAGGGGCCTTTAAAGAGGCACTTAAAGTCCGTAAGTGCCATAAGTGACTGTATTATGTAATGGGACAAAAAAAAAGTGGCGAGTGTTAAAACTCGTTCGCTTTGTTCGCTCTTTGTCGCCTCTGTCTTTGAATATTCATCATCATACGGATCTGGACAGAAAACCGGTAGACGAGGTCCCCTTTGTCAAATTGGTCCCATACGAAGCGAGTTCTGATTGAATAAATTAATTTTTTATGTTGCAATTTTTTGTTGTTATATACTAACGTAATTTAGTATAACTCTTTCAGGGGTAGGTGGTTACTTTCAGTTTTGTTTTTTACATTTCCGATTTATTTTACAGTTTTTTAATGCAAAATAATGTATAAACTTAATTTATAAGATTTTAAAAAATAATATAAAAAATTTGCTGAGAAAGTAGTAAAGATGGGCAAGTGGGGAAAAATAATAATATTAAGTATGAAAATAATAAAGGAATCATTTCTAAGATGTAGAAATTTTCTTATAAAAATAACAAATAAAATAATAAACGCTCATGTTCGTTATAAAATTGCAGTTAATTAATAACTTTCTATGAATGTCTTTTAGTTTTTTTTTAATTTGTTTACTCTTACAAGCGCATGTTTATTATTTTATGTAACAATTTTTATTATTTTGAGGGTTTCTTTTTTCTGAATGTATAAGAACTTTCTAGATTCTTCTAATTTATGCAAATTTTATAGAAAATTGCATAAGTTAATCCGTGAATTTTCTCTAAAAAATAGAAAAGGTTAATTGTTTTTCTTATTTTTATCCATTGATTACTATCGACGTAAACTCACAAGCAAGAATTGCAATATGAAAATTAATTTTCGTTTTTGCGTCAGACACGTACTCGTGGCAGTAACAACTGGTGTGCATCGTAAAGGAGATAAATCCAGGCTGATAGTCCTTCGATACCTGTTACCTGTTCAGAGGAAAACCCTTGACTTTTGCTTACATGCAGCGAACGATGGGATGCCGTATCGCTCCCACGGTGAATAAAACACGTATCAGCACGAAACCTCATCAATGGATGATCGGAACGATAGATAATCACGTTTGATGACGAATTCCGAGAGATACGTGCTGGGGAATAATCGTGAAAGCGATTGGAATCTCGCGGATGAGTCCACGAAGGACTCTTGGAAGACAATTGTTCTTTCAATGGATCATAAATGTTGCGAACAAGGCCGAGAACTTCGTGTTTTTAGGACAAAGCGAGTTCATCCTCGCAACGGGGGATCTATAAATTTCGGATGCTGCAATAATTCGAACGAAAAGTCTCAGCCGAAGTAACGTGACTTTTACTTACACAGCAGCAGGAGGATCTTCAGATCCATGGCTGGTCCCATTGTAGACCCAAGTTCCTGGAAATTGAAAAAAAACAGGAATTGTTAAAAAAGAAACAATCGTACTGGGTTTGTTACGTAAATTAATAAAATTTATTTTTAAAAATAGTGGAATTTCATAGAAAGCCAATGATTAACTGTAATTTAATCCTATACAATTTATTTATTTTACACATTATTAATTTACGTATTTTTTTTAAAGAAATTTTAGAATTTCGGAAATTACCGTGCAAGTTTTATTTCATTTTTTTAAATATAATTTTACTATTATTTGTCTTTGTCATTCTCAGAATGAATTTCATAAATTGTTTTTGTTGTGTGTCTGGGTTTATTGCCTAAGATTTAATTTAGACACTTCAGCTTTGATCCAAATATATTCATGAGACATGTATATATGTATGTACGTGTATAGATGGCTGTAAGTGATTTGATAAATCAGTGTTATTATGCAACTCGCGATCCACTTTCTGAGTGAACGGATTATTATTAAGTCCGCCCGCTAACTTTTCTATAAGGAAGCTTCTTCGGGAATATCGTATATTGGATTTTCACCAAGGCAATCTTCTTATCTACGTATATAGTTGGAAGTTGATTTTAATTAAGTCTGAAAATAAAGGATTAAAACCGGCTCCGGGTGTATCTTTCGGAATAACGGGATATACATTTCACAACCCAAGTTTTTTCTTTGACACCAATCTGAGATAATTCATAACAATCACGAGAATTGCGAGAATCCGAGAATCCACAGCGTCTCAGCTGGAAGGTGCTAATTTTTTGCCTATTTCTTTTCCTTTCCGAAAAGCAAGGAAAGATTCTGTAATTTAATGATAAAATATAAAATAATAAAATTGCAATTAACCATTGCAATTGCGATTTGCAATTAACCAAAACCGAAAAATAATAAAATTACAATTGAAAATTTCTAAAAATTGATTAACAAAATAATGGAAATAGGAAATTCTCAATTTTTAGTTTGAAAAATTTTGACCAGAGATTCCGAAGTTTTAAATGAATTTCTGCAAGTGTACCTCAGTTTTTTAATTATCAATTTTCGATTTCTCTTTTTCTCGATTCGGAAAATTTATAAAAATAATTATTATTTAATAACTATAGGAAGAAAAATATTTCTCGGAATCTGGAAAAATTCTACAAAAGTCAGAAATTGCTTTTTTTCGATTTCAAGATAAAATTCTGAGTCGTAGAATAAAGTGGAAGATTGGAAGACACTTGGATGATCATTCGTTAGAATTTCGCAACGAATAGGCCCCCGATTTCTCGTTTCACCGAATAGAAAAGCAGCCGGAAAATCTGAAAAGTGGTTCCAGCGTGTAGTATAACGTATTGTATCTATGTACTAAAACACAGAAGCAAGTACCCGAGAGGTAAATTTCCCACGAGGAAAGTCTTTCGATATTTATTATAAGCAGTAAAAGGTCCTGTGCTGGTAAGCAACCGTTTGGCATTGGGGCAACAAGGGAAACCGGAGGTTGGCTTATAAATTAAAGGTTTGAATGGACAATTTCTAGGTGCAACGTGGAAATTCCCAAGGAAGCATTCAAAGTGCTCCAAAATATTGGATTCAGAAGGAATAAAAAATGGAGAATTCCCCCGATAATTGAAATAATGGCGTTAAAGGAAAATCGGTGGCCCAATCATGGAAAATTAATTGACAAAAGTCGTGAAAGAGCGGTAATAAATTTTTAAGCAATTCACTTAAACGGCGACGAAACTATGCTCGTAAACTGCGAGATCTGGAGTTATGATAAAAGTGAGAAACGGGCAGAAGGAGAAAATAAGAGGGCATTGTTTGGGGAAGCGATTACTTTCCACGGATTCAACTTTTGATTATCATTTCGATAAATCTTTGAACCTCCATATTGGAAGGACTCAAAAAAGAAATCACTTTTCGAAATGGTTTGTTTGCTCCATTTCTTGCGCTTCTCGTCATCGACCCACATTCGTACCGTTTCTCTTTCGTACAGGAACCCGATACAAAAGTACTACATCACTTGTTTCTTTCCTTTTCTTTGCGCAATGAAAAAACTCGTAACTCGCAACTTGTTTGGAATTAAGTTTACGAGACAAGACGTCGTTTGCCTCCCGAGTGTCAATTTACAATTAAAATCACGCCAAATTGTGTTAATTAGGATTCCCCTGGTTTTTTTAATTGCACTTTTCAACCTTTCACCTCTTCAACATTCTTCGCGTATTGTTTGGACAAATTGCTGGAGATAATTTTACAGCAGACGGAATTCTTTTTGAATTTCTGCAAGACTGGGGTTCGAAGGTAGACTTTTATCTGGGAGGTCTAAAAATGTGTATTCATTTTGGCGAGAATTTCTACTTTTTCGAAATTTTCGGTAACCAACTCCTATTCGATGCATTTTTTCGCAAGGAATCCATTTTTGTTATTTTAATTCGCAATATCAAAGCAGAAGTACTATTTTTTGACAAAAGACCTATTTTTTTTACCAATTTTCGATAAGGTTTCGTTAAAACAAACCATCGCTATCGATTCTACGCGTCTCAACTATAGGAATACGATTTTTTTTTCTCGAAATTCGATATTTAATTACATAATTTATGTTAAATGTGTATATTAAAAAATGTTTAATTACAAATTACGTAACGGGGGCGCAATATAGACGATTATCGCACGAGTCGGGTCTTTCCTAACGAGTGCGTAAAATTTATTTTACACGCGCTGACGTATAAAATCGAATTTTGCGCATTTATTGTGGCAAGACCAAAAAGAGAATTTTCAGAAAATTCAATTCTCGTTCCTCGAATTTTGCTGTCTGGAGGAAAAAAAAATTCAGAAACTTCCAAGTGCCGAAACCCGGGATTGAACCGGGGACATTTAGATCTTCAGTCTAACGCTCTCCCAACTGAGCTATTTCGGCTGATGTTCTGGACTTGGGCGAATACGTACGTCCGATGTCACCGTCAAACAGATAGCGTTCAAGTGACATAATTCCCAGTTGAGAACCGGATTATGTTTCAGATGATAATGCGTATGTATACAAACGTGCGTATGCGTGTGCGTGAGACAGATTGATTAATGGCTGGCGCTGCTTTGTGTGACCAATTTATGTAACATCAAGAGCACACTCGGATACCGTTTTGTATTCCATTAGGATTAGATAAGAAGTCGAATCATTTTTCCTCGAAATTTCGACGGCATTTGGGAGGAAATAACAGTCTATTACAATAACGTCTATAAAATTAGCTTCAAAACGCTGATACCTGCGACGAAGAGACTCAAGTGAAGTAATCAGGAGAAATCATAGTAATTTAGCTAAATGAGCCGTCGCTTTGCTTGATAATATCCGCGAGGGAAATTTCACATCATCACGATTTCGTTCCCCGCGTTTGCATTAATAAGTGCAGCAGGCAGGCTTCTTGCCGGTATTCGCGAAAGAGAATCAGAACGGTCTAATGGTACCGCGAAGAGACATGGAACGCGGCCTTCGGGTTCTTAATTACCGGTGCGGCGATCGGTAATAACAAAATAAATCGACGAAGAAAACGAGCTGACAACTGCAATGAGGTGAAAGTGAGAACGTCATCATCCTTATTTACCTGCCTGATTATAATATTCGCTCCACCTGTGGTCGGATAAACGGCCTAGGAGTAGCATGTAATGGCTTCCTCAAAGAAATTCATCGTATTCCTCGAACGACGTGTCGTTACGTCTCGTTGCGGTTTAATTAACGCCGCCACTGATTGCAAATGTTCAATTGGACAAAACCTCATGAAAGAAATGCACCGC
This sequence comes from Gasteruption jaculator, assembly GCA_949825005.1. Lineage (NCBI taxonomy): Eukaryota > Metazoa > Arthropoda > Insecta > Hymenoptera > Gasteruptiidae > Gasteruption > Gasteruption jaculator. The sequence goes on along the minus strand of OX463773.1, from coordinate 6,536,593 downwards.
AATTGAAGATTCCCAAATTCTCACGGAAAATCCAAGGGATCCTATAGTCCAGATCACAGAAAAAAGGAGGTAAAGGTGAAAAAGTCAAGTGCTGCCGCCAAATGTGAAATGCATTTCAAGAGGAACTTGCTGCCTTTTGGTTTTCGGTGCATTTGACTGCACCCATGCTGTCCAAAGCAGAGCAAACTTTGCAAATGTGTAATATGGCGGTTCACTGATTGCAAATGTCTAATTGGACAAAAACTATCCCTTGAAATGATAGAAATTCATCCGCGGTCGCAGCTTCCCAAATTCTCACCAAAAATCCAAGGGATCCTATGGTTCAGATCACAGAAAAAAGGAGGTAAAGGTGAAAAAGTCAAGTGCTGCCGCCAAATGTGAAATGCATTTGAAAAGGAACTTGCTGACTTTTGGTTTTCGGTGCATTTGACTGCACCCATGCTGCCCAAAGCAGGGCAAGCTTTGCAATACGACGGTGCATTAAAAACGAGCGAGCAAGCGACCGAATATCAACTAGGTGCATTCGAAAATCATCATCTTCCCGGAAGGAGCTTGCAGGTTCCGGTTCTACGAAGCAGGCACTGCTTCGGGAGAACAAAAAAAAATACTACGACTGGTTGCAGTGTTCCCGTTTGTTCCGTGCATTCAGGGAAAAAAGAAATCCTGGAAAAATTGTCAATTGCAGCAGAGACTGGTTTGATGGAGGACTTTGGTACCGGGAATCGTAAACGTTGAATCCACTTGCGATACATTCAACAGTTGGAGTAGCAAGCAAAGCAAAGCGAAGCAAGCTAGCAAGCAAACGAACGCTGCCTCGATGTTTAAATTCTTTTTATCTTGCACCGACACACGCTCGCCTATTCACACGCCACACCGATAAGCTCTAACGAGACCGTATCGTGTCATTTTCCAACAGTGCGAACGAGAAACGAAAGGTGTGCGATAAAAGCGTACATCTGGAGCTCAATGGAGCCGTTTTCGGGGAAATGTGCCAGCAATTATTAATGTCAGTACGCTTCGGAGTCGATACATCGCAATGCCTTGCTCATTATCAGCGCTCGCGCGGTCACCCATCTACCGCAGCCATGGGCGACGATCTGCGCGATTGATCGATACCAGAACCGATCGACCGAATTCTATAGAAATGAAGAATACACCGGATTTGCTCGTCCTACAATGGAAAACCAGTCCAACGAGTCTCCCGTTCGACTGTATTCAATCTCGATGACGCTTCTGCCCGACGATTAAAAACCTTCTTATCGACGATTTTGCGAAAAGCCTCGAAATTTCCAGCGGGTGCTCGAGGTTTAAGGGAAAATCGGTTACTGAGCACGTAATCCGGTGAATGAACTGGAGACACTCGATCTTCGAAATATAATAATAGGAAAAAATATAATAATAGGGATACAATGGCACCGTCGAAATCCCCGATTTCTCAGGAGAAATTGCATTTTGGTCCCGAAAACCCCAATTTTTTTCCAAAAATTCGTTATAACTTTGTTTCTCAATAAGATTTCGATCCCGGACACTCGCGGTATCGATTCTACGCACAAAATCACCTCTAGAAATGGTTTTGCCGAAATTGATTTTGAACATATAATTTTTATTTCTTTTCTGGGGGTAGACCCAAAGTAGGCCCAGAAATAAACTTTTATGCACGATTTTGAGCCGTCTTTGATCGACTGCCCAGCGATTCCAAATCTTCGGCAAGGTCCTATTCGATGTATTTTTTCACGAGAACATTGAGATCGCCTGGAAAAAATCGATCGATACAAGAGCTTCTATAAAATCTGAGGAAAAAGAAGAACCAGCAGCGAGCGGAAGTTGTTATAAGCCGCACAGTACATTAGATTTACATTGTCATAATATCCGTTATAGTTGGTTTAACATAGCCGCTATTCTACCGTTCATAATTATAACGCTGATGATATTACACACACGAACAGCCGTACGCGTGTGTGTGTGTACACTGTGGAGGTAGGAAGAACCGATAGGTGCAGTACTTATATGCGAGCACATCGTTCGCAACTCTCAGTAATGGCTATTATTAATTTCACTTCCGGGTAATCCTCCTTATATCTTCTCCTACGTGTGTATCGAGAAACAGGATACCGAGCGGATATAGAAAGAAACTGGGTAAAAATGTAACAGCGTTAAGGGAAAACACAATTTCTTCGCCTTTATCCGCTCCGTAATTTCATTAGGCTGACGCTCGACCCGGAGAGGGTTTCGATCGCGTTCGAATCTCGATCCTGAAGAAAATGTATAGTAATTTTAACTACATTTAATATTAGTTCTACCACATTTTATATTAACACCATATCCTTTATTATAGCGGGAATAAAAAATATGCAGATTCCAAATCCATAAAATTTTAATTCCAGACTCAAAATTATTGGGTTGGTGCATAATTAACGACGATTACTTTGCGCGATACACGCCAAAATAATCGTCGTTAATTATGCGTCAACCCAATAAATAATTCCTGCTCCTTTTTTTGTGCGAAAATTCCTCAATCGGAAATAAAAAAACACTAATCGGGTGTTATTTTGAAATTCCCGCAGAAGAAATTCCTTTTAATCTCATTTTCGAAGGAAGTCTTGTGATGACGTAACCGTCTGCTAAATTTGGAGGAGTAAAAGTTGAAGAAAACCTCGAAGGCCGTTCGTTGTTGTTTGGAAAAAAAAAGAAAATAAATTCAGCTCCCAATATTTGCTGACCGGTAAAAGTGAGAGGCTCAAGGCCGTTCATGGTTGTTTCTTATTACAGGTAACCTCGTCGCAGGTAATCCTCCCTTTTTGTATAATCGCTTTTATCGAGAATCGCTCTTGATTTTCCGTTCGAGCGGAGACTCTACTACTTTCGAAGTTGAAAATCGCGAGAAAAGCAAAATCTCATAATTTGGGAACCGCGTAATTTGACAAATTCGATGTGGTCCCGAATGGCTGCAAATTCGCAGCACAGTTTTGCCAAAAGAGACCTTCCATTCCTCCATTCATTAAACGGGAAATTAATTCAGACGGAAAACACGCAAACTTCCCACAGGAGCGTGAACGTGTGCGTACCCACACGTGAAACCGCAAAAACCACTTCGTCGATTCGACGATAAACATTTCCCTGTCTTCGGATGATAAAACCTGGCTGCAATTGTTCACTCCCAGCATTATAAATCGGCAACAAAGGTAATTAAACTAAACGACCCGTGGATAGCGTAGCATAAACTACGCTATGACATAATTAAAAGATATTTGAAATTCATATTGAACGACGCTAAATTCACATCCAATTGAAGCATCTCGACCGTGACGTCAATATTGCCGAGCACCTACTGAAAATGATATCGTTATATGTTCGATTCGTCAGGGAGGTTGTAGGGGTCGCCCAATCGCGTTCATTTTCCTCTCGGATGAGTGAAAAACTTCTGAGCTCCAAGGTTCGACTTTTATTGAAAAAGTGATAGACTTCTCTGACAGATGAACAATAAAATGTGAATTTTATTGGTAATCTGCCATGTAGGTAATTATGAAATGTGAAAAACGGGTCTATTAAATATTTTGTATTGGATATACTGAAATTATATTATTGCGAAATTCATTTGAAATTATTACATACGATTTCTGAAAATGTAAATTATTTTTTTATCGTTATGGAGTATTTTTTAGACAATAATATTAATTGTGAAAGTGATCTCGACGTTAAATAACACAACCAAGTTAATTAGAGACACAAATAATATTTTACAAGAAAATAAATATTAACATTGTAACAGCGAATATTTAATTAAATATTCGTCGCTATAGTAGCGCAATATTATTTATATATGTATTAGAGAGTACCCATAAGCAATGTTATTTTTTTTTATTCTTGCACAGATTCATTTACAAAATAATCCCCATTGTTATTAATAATAATTGAACCTAATAGACTGTACAATAATAAATCGCCGGTGGCTGATGAACGAGTGACAAAAAATATTCAATCTAAAAATACGACCACGCCGATACATAACTAAATAAATAAATAAGTATCCGAGTAGATTAAAGCAAATGGAAAAGGGCAAAAAGTTTATATCATCAATATACAGTATCAATGAACACAAGAACGTAACCCTTCGATGCATAAGGATGCAGTAAAAACAGTCCTCCCTGATGCTCGACTCAACGTGTACATTCAAAGCGATGCAAATCCTCCATACCATATTCATGAGGCTTTTATGTGTAACAACGTCTCCGGCGTTATTCCCCGTACAAATAATCAACGAAACTACCCTTGTACGGTCGAAACGATAGTCGGTCGGTGGTCATATCGTTAGTATCGCGCTTACGCTCTGCAGATTACGCTCGCCTTCCTCTTTCGCTCGCTTTGTACCTGCGGGTATCTTCCATCCCTCGCCTCCCATTATGCCACCGGCGAATCTGCATCAATGCATGCATGCTTCGCTCGGAACGAATCGGCGAATATGTGGACATCAACTGGAAATCGCAACCGGGGCGGGTGGTCGAGGTTATCAAGTTTCGCCCGGATTCAGCGCGTGTGTGCACAGCATGGACAGGTTACGAGGAATTGTGGCTTAATAACAAACCCAATCCATGACCAATAGCAGCGAGAACAGCCCGGGAGGGTCGAGTGCATGGGGTGGTTTCGCTGCACACAGAAGACTCCGTTTACGACGTGGGTTTAACGGTCGTCCCTTACGAATCTGCTGAATTTATACGACGACAAAAACGTGCCGTGGTATCGTTAAACCCTTCGTCGATCGTATCGCCGAGAAACTTTTCGCGTTGGCTGAGTTATGGCGCGAGTGAGAAAAGTTTCCCCTAAGCGTGGCTGCAGTAATGGCCATGAATATCGAAAACCGTATATTCTCGCCTTCATGCACAGTGCAATTGCCGCGACCGACTGATTCATGGCCGAGTATGGCCAAAGTCAGTATCGGCTAGAAACGATCGAATCTTATTTTTTTGAAACTAGGGAAAAAAATAAATTACAATAATTTGCGTGTTCTTCGACTGCTCAAAATAAAGAGAGAATGATTTTGGAGAAGAAACAAATAAATAAAATCTATTTAAAAAATATACATTGATAAGCCAAATAAAAAAATGCCATTTTACGCAAAAATTTGTTCGATTCGTCTGGACCTAGGGTAAAATGGAAAAGCGAAACTCAAATTTCGACCAGTTTTAGTATCGGTTCTACTGCCAACTCGTGACCGATTCCACACGAGCGGAGATCAAACTTCTGACGGACAACTTCTGCGATTCCTTCTCGGAAATAAAAGCTCCTTCCGGTGCAACGTGGTTTCCCTGGACGAGGAAGGAACGAACTAAGAATTCATATAATACCCAAGCAACTGCTGGAAACTCCGTCGTAAATCTATATACCGCTATTATAACATGTACATAACCTTTGCTTACATATCTAAACTGGAACGTCTAAAAGCATAATGTCTGGGATGTAACATCCGCGTGGGAAAGAAAGAAATTCTCATCTCTGGCACGAGAAAACAGGAAATCCGGCTTAGAGAGACTCACGTTATCGCGTGTTCTCCGTTTGTCACTGTGTCACCTTGCTACGACGAATTACCAGGAGACGCGGGGAATATTTACCGAGGGCATTTGTTTACCTGGAAAACGACGAACAAAGAGACGGCAATCGCAAAATATCGAGAGCACACGAAGGAACATCTCCGTTTATAGTCATACTACCGCTGTATATATCAATGAGACACAAAAATGCGAGGAAATCTACGAGAGAAAATTCCCCTTCCTTGAGATAGAGGAACATAAATAGAGTGCTAAAGGAAGAAGCTCCCCGTGTGCAAGGACCTCCTGCGGGGAGTGCAGGAATACCGTTTCTTTACTGCTACGACTTTTCGTGTGAAAGCCCCGAAAGTATTCACTTCGATACACTCCAAAGTTATATCCAATCGGTGCGAGTCTGAGTGCGGAATGCAAATTTCCGATACGGCCAGCAGGAGAGATCCTGCGAAGGAATATGCAGAAGGAACCCCACGGAGCAAAGAAAAGCTCTCTCTGTTCAAAGCGAGGAGCACTTTTGGGACGAAAGCTCTTTATCGCCGTCCTATTTCGTTTACCGACGCCATCGGTGCCGATCTTTTAGAGAGAGATCGAAACGAATCGATTTAACGATGTTTCCAGGGCACAAAGTTCGATTTGCTGAAAATCGATCACTCATTGAGCTTCTAAATTAATTTTTTTATTTAATGTAAATTATTTTAATTTAATTTCAATTTAATTTCAATTTAATTTCAATTTAATGTAATCGACGATCGGAATGGAAATAGCGAAATTATGAAAATCTCAGATATTCATTTGGATCGATTGAAAAATGAATAATTCGCAGAAATTTTAATGCCACTAAACATTGTAGTTATTCATAAAATATTATTTTTACATTTTTTAGATCGATCTTCGAAAATTTGAGTGATCGTCAAAAGGTCGATTCTCCGTAGAATCGATTTTAAAATCGACAGATTGCCAGTGGAGATTTCATCCACACCGAGGACATCAAAACCCAATCTTTTCGGTAGAAAGGATGCGTCTCTTCTGCTCTTCCAGCGGAAAAGATTACTCGAAATGTTTCGAAAAAATAAAGTGAAAAATGAATAGGGCTTCGGGTGATTATGTTAATATCGATGCTAATGTACTCCTCCGACAGGTACATAAGGAAAAAGTGAACCTTGTCATTTGCATATAATATGGGAATGATTGTTGGGGCCACAAACTATTGTTCGAATTTTACCTCTGCATGTAGATCAGTGTGTGAGAAAATTCCTCGACGAACGGAAGAACATCCGAATACGTAACGCTATGGCCATTATGATTACGAGACTTACGTTGGCCAATCCTTGGGTCTACGACGAGCCGTCAGAGAAAGTGCCTATTCTCATTACACGCCTCGAAGTCTGCGCGTATCTACTTTCTGTGACTTTGTTGATTAAAGTAAGAAAAAAAGGGGTTGTGACGGACACCCCGGGGTGGTGTCGCCTTATACGCCGGCTGTCAGCTTCGCTCTGAACCGAAGCGAACGATAATGTACGAGACAAGTTCACAGTTCGCCTGTCGGTCATTGCGTTTCCGGCAAAAGCAGTGACACCGGACAGGACGGAACAACGAACAGAGATCTAAATCAGCCTGTCGTCCAGCTTTCCATCTGTTTCCGCATTTCGAGAAACGCATGCTCACGTTCGACGAAATTACCCACGATTTCGCTGCTTTTACCAACGCAAGTGCCGCGACCGTCTTGTCTCCGAGGACAAAGGCGGAAAAAGTGACTGGGTCACCTACCGATGTTACGCTAATTACCCTCCCTAAGAGCCGAATGCTGCTGGACGAACGAGATAGGATCAACTTGGGGTAATTTCAAATCCAGGAGTTTCCCCTGGAAGGATAGAACTGTGTACTGAGATTTTTTCAATGCGAGTCCTGGAAATCCTATTACGATTCTTTTCCATCGTTTTTCGTCGCCGATAATTAATTCTTTTTTCTACTACTTATTCCACTTTCGTAGCATCTTTTTTCCCCGTCGATGTTTTTCTATGGGAGAAGGATCTCGCTCGGCTTGGAAAATCCGCAATAGCTTTTATACGACTGCTAAATGTAATACTTTAATTGGATACTCAATTTCGTGGCTTAGCGGTCAGTCAATGGCACTCGGACGGTTCGTTCGTTACAGTAATTCGATCCTGTACGTATCCTCCTCCTCCTCCTCCTCCTCCTCCTCCTCCTCTTCCTCCCTCTGGTGCTCCTTTCTTGGAGGTATAATAAACCGTAGAATTTCTTCAACATCCTGCTGGGTATCAGCGATGATTTCAATATATTCGTGTATCGTTGCTACACATTCTATAACTCAAGTCGTATCCCCGTTGCTCAACCGCATTGTTGCGTTATTTTATAGACGGCCAGGATTTTTCTAAGCAATTAATTAAGAACCGTAAAGAGGCAAAAATACGCGATGGGATCGAATCGTTGTATTCCATGCCGATTCCGACCACACCGAAGGCACCATCCCGTATAAACATTTTTACGGGGAAGGAAAAAGAGAAACGAATAATCACCACTGACGTTCGTTCATCCGCATGCAAATTCTCCTCTGCCCTGTAATCGACGACGATCGCCTTCGATGGTATTATTAATGAATAATGAGGGTTAATAATCGACTCGGACGGACTTAATAGCTCGAATTTAGGGTCACTTGAACTCTGTGTCGAGTCACGATAGGGCTCGAGGTTCCTACATTCTTTTTCCCGGTGCATAATTACGGGCCTGCTTTCGCAACGTTTGGTTACCACAGCACCGCTGATCCCACTAATTGGAATTTTCAGATAGAATTTCCTTCGAAACTCACCGCGATTACGCGATTTTAATTAAAAGAAACGCATTCATCTGAAAATCGGATACTTACAACTTGTTTAAAAAAAAAAAACAACCAACGCGGGATGATTCTTTAACGAGCAAATCCACGGCGTGTAACGTTGTACCGGTTGGATGGAAAGCTTGATTTTACGGTGAAATGTAGGTCGATGGATTCCAGCTAAGAAGCTTATTTTTCACAAGCAACGTGCTATTTCGCAGGAAAGCTCGTAAAATCTGGCTTGGAAAAACGTAGCGAAACACTCGATTCCGTCCCTTCGCCGAAATCGAGCTTTCCTTGCGATTGGTGCAGACGTGGCGCTCTCTACAACTCAAGTGGTGCTTCGACACGCCATGACACACCGTAAGATCGGCAATTTTTCATGGAAACTTTGGAAGAATGAATTTTTCTTTCCTTTTCGAGGCTGGAGTTCCATAATTGGTAATATCCAGCTTTCGGTGCTGAGCTTCATAAATTACTGTGGCAATTACCCTTCGTTGCTCTAATTAAATTAATCCGTGGATCGAACGTTCGATATCGTAACGCTATTTGCACGTTGCAGCGTGGAACTGCCTACGTACGTAACGTAATCTGATCAACATGACTTCCAACAATGTTCCCCTGGAGAATTGTATAATAAGATCTTCGTATTCCAATACCTCTCCTAACGGTGACGGGAATTATACGTTTTAATTACACTAATACTATACACACGTGTGCGAGTGTATACATTTTGCATTATAGCCATACCCAAATCGGAGAGTGCGAATTAACGAGAATAGATTCGAAATCCCTGTTTCCAGGGGATGTATTGTTTATAGAACAACTTGAATCCCTAACAGTCAGTATGGTTTTTGATACCCATAACAGAAAACACGGGGTCTTCGATTTCTTGTGTTGTTTTCGGATATTTAAACTGTAGTAAAAATTCTGTAAAAATTCGTAGCAATAATTTTAAGATTCTACTAGAAGATTCAAAAGATTTATTGGATAGAAAAATTTTTACGTTTTTCATAAATTTCGGAGCAAGATTATTTATAAAATCAATTATATACTTATTCAAACTTCTGGAAAGACCCTAAATTTGTCTACAACAAACCCTTTTCTTTAGGATTCAAAAAATTTTCGATTACAACGACGCATCTCGTACAATTCAGATACTTCAACCGCAATAAACGCAGAAAAAACCCTTAACTTCGGCCCTTCTCGCCATTTTTCTGCCCTTCTAAGGGCATTCTCAATTTCTTAAATTTTTATTCATTTACATTATAATTTTTAGTATTACCAAAACCTCTCAAGCGGATGACACCTTGTATTCGTCTTTATAAATAAATTATTGTATCGATACAAAATTGCTGGTATTCATTTAACATCATTACACCACCACTCAATATTAATTTTGCGAATGATAGGTCTAACCTAGCCTAAACAGGATCCTTGAAACAGAAAAAAGGAGTTCTGGGATCCGAATTTTTTCGCAACTTGGGGGCAAAGGCAAAGTTTTTCAGCGCATTGTTGGAGTATCTCGTTATTCTATAATTATATGGTTTAATTACACGATATATTAAAGAGGGAGAATTAAGTGCTACTTATACGCGGGTTTGCAAGGGGCCGAGGGGCCAGGTGGGACGTACAAAGAAGAGGAGATGTTTATTTTTCTGAAGACAATAGTAAGATGAAAGTGAAAAGGGGAGTGATGACATGGATTTCGACTACATCAAACACGATGGGAATGATAATACGTATGAATGGGAAATGGTTCTTCTTTATACCTGAGATTAATTACAACGATATGGAACTGAGCACGGAGAAGTCTAAAGACATATTCCAGCGGGTATCTTCTATTCGCTTATTAAAGTTTGAGCACTTTAAATATATACGTATATGATAATCATAAATTGAACATTTCGAAATTTCCATTCTTCTGGCCAAAAAAAGGTAAGAATCGTAAGTGAGAAACTAATTTGATGCAACGAAACGTTTTCACATAAAAAGGTAAGCGGTTACCTTGGAGGCGATGGCTATCGGTACGTTCTGGTTTCGGAATAGAGGACGGGATTTGTGTAACTGTCAATTAGATCCCGCTAAGCAGATCCTCCGTCCGCGTTAATTTATGCAATTACCGATTACTTCAATTACTTCTCCGAGCCGACGAATTCAATTCAACGTCGATGTAAATCCAATTTCGTTCCATTGTAACGTAACGACAACGTTTCTGAGCACGACGCTCAAGATCCCTCGTGTATCAAAAATAACGAAAGCTGCAATCAACCGGCCGGTAATGCCGCTCTATTGTCAAGCCGGAATGAAATTAACCGTTTCGTCGCTGCCAAACAATAACGAAAAACCACAATGATGCGCAGCTTAGCGGTAATTACGCCGGGACTAAACGCTTCGGTCGTTGAAATATCTAATAACTACGAAATTACACGGCCGCCGAGGGAAAGTACAACTGCGGAAGGCGGAGGCAGATCCTAGCCGAAGTTTTCCACGACTCGTCCTGTAGAAAAGCACTGAATCCTCACATTCTCGGCTAATTGAGTTACTGGAGCCTCGACAATACACCTTTCACCGTATCCCGGGCCATTAAAAACACATTCCAGCGCATGTTTAGACCCTGCTTCTCGTCATTACTGAGCGCAGTTGCCGTAAACTCCAGGAGCAAAAATAAATAAATAAATAAACGCAGAAAAAATAAGGGGAGCAAGCAGATGCGATTCACGGCCGAGCAATGCAAGACCTATTTGGCCACGGTTCTTTCGCAATTGATGCGGCTGCATGATTGCTTCCTTTACGTCACAGTATCGGCAGGAAAGTTGCAGCGAGTACACGAGGATCGTTACACTGGGAGCGAGCTGGCATTTTCTGGACGGAGATAATTGTACCCACGTATAGACTCATGCTGGATCCATCCATCCATCCATCCCTCGAATGCTCTCCCTACGTTAGGATTTTCCTCTCTTTTTTTTCGTTTTTCCCCGTGCCTTTTTTTCATTTTTCTTTCACTCCCCGTCCGTCAACCCTTCGGATTCTTCTGACTTTCCTGTAACGCCTGAACAGGATACCGTTTTTGGCAACGGGCCAATCGTCGAGCCGGAAGTGACATCGTCGCTCTGTTTCCTCCGTGGATCCGTACGTTATTCTGCGTCACCGTATTTCCCATTTTTCGGAATCGCAGAAGCTCGTCATGACTTACGACGATTTTTCTATTAAAAATCGGGTAAAGAGGAAATTTTTCGCGGAAATATCGTATTTTTTTATGGGATATCGGCAATTTTAGTAACGGCAATGGAATTTTTATCAAAAAAATCCCTAGAAGTCGAACTTTTTTTTCATATCCTTTTTTGGTCTTTTCCACAAAAAAAAAATTGAAGTTTCAAAAATGACGTTGGGGAACTCACTTATTTTCATTTCTAGAGGGATTACTTTAACGAACTCCGCGATTTTTCAGTCCTTCAACTCCAGGAGTGATTCCGGAGCCTGCAAACTTGTAGGAACGAGACGTTCCGGAGCTGAATTTCGAATTTTCAAAAATGGGACAGAAACTAAACCACCCAACCAGGTCGATTCGAAAACCACCCAGTTTAAAGCAGCGGTAAAATTTCAAGGGTGGATGCGCGACCGGTACGTTTCTGAATGTTTGAACAGCGAATGTCCGAGTTGCACTTGATGCAGCTACTCTGCATTCGCGTCGGGGAAAATACATCAAATCCGAAATACACACCTACTCGTTATACAAATCCGGGATCCCATTTTAACGAGATCCGCTGCTTTATACGCGTACGTGTGCCGTATTTAGCGTAACACACGTGCATCCCAGCTGCTTTTATACAATAACCATGTTAACTTGAAAACACGAGATGTAACTCCATACTACGGGATATAACAAAATAAAAGTTAAAGTTTCGCCAGGGAGCCAGCCATCCAGCCAGCCAGCCACGGTTGTACCGAACACGCTATAGCTTTAATTAATCCAACAAACCCTTTTATACCGGAGCTTTTGATGGATCATGTACCGAAAACTTGGGAAAAAATATGCGAAATTATATTATCGGGAGGCAAAGTTTTGTCTCATACCGGAAACGAAGATGAGCGAGCGTTAATACCTCAGTTGAACGATACCGGCGATGTATTTTTCTCTTGTTGAAAAAATGATTATTCAAGTTATTTTCAATTTTCATTAAACAAACAAACTTCTGGAATATACAAAAACGCATGTTATCTCTGGTCTTCTCATAAATGCATTATTTTGACCCCGATTTCGGGGGAAATACCTAGGCAATGTATATCTGGTGTTAATAAAAAAAAATTTCTGTTCCTATTTCTACGCGATAACGAAGCCTCCAGTTCCACATATCGCCGAATATTGGAACTAATTGTTGCTCGAGAAAGAAAAAAAAAAGAAATAGGGGGTGGGAATAAAATTTATCGCAGGTAACTGAGTGACTGCAAAAAAAAAGAATGTTTTGAGGTCAGGGGTCGAAAAGGAACGGTGTGTTTCCTTCTTTATTCCCACCACACACACACAAACGTAAAAAGAGTGGGTGACATCAAAGAAAGATTTTACTACAAAAGAAGCTTTTTCCAGCGTTTCTTTTTATTGTGCTAAACAACTTCCTTTTTGCAGCAAATAAAACCTCTCCCCCGCAAGTTCATATGGTTTTGTGGTGAAAAGCAAGTCTTTTCAGCTAATAGTAGATTTTCGAGTGTAAAGCAAAGCTCGAACATCAAAAGCTTCTATGAAAAGCTCGCTCCGGCAAGGTGATGGAAACATCACTCCGGCAAAGCAGTTACAATATTGCAAACTGAAAATTACATTCGGCTGGAACCCCGGGCGTGTTTATTCTAATTCTCATTTTTCCGATGACTCCACCCCGGGGATCGCGGCTCTCGGAATATGGGGAAACACATTTTCCCATGCGCTTGGAAAAAGCACAGCGCGAGTTCCGGAAACTTCTCCATGTACGAGAACTCGGTGTTCGGGTATCGACCTCGTAAGGTTCAGTATGCGAACACTAATTAACAGTAGCAGTAAATCATCGGCTAAAGGATGGTTCTGCGTCGATGATTCTTGCTAAATTGATGATAATCTAATTTTGGTTCAATCAACAAGCGGGTGTACGTATGTATATTAATCAGTAGCCTGTAACAAATGTAGGCCAATGCAAACTCCCATTTGTATTTGTAATTATAGCTAGTGGGAGTATGCAGGTGCTTCGTTTATAGAAATTCCCGGGATTTTCGTGTGCATATTGGGGACGAAGTATTTAAAAAAATTCCAAGTCGCTAATTTTGAAAACCCCGAGAAAACCTTCGATCCCCAGTGACGGGAATCTCAATTCTTGCAGATTCTGAATTTCAAATTGAACTAAAGTTCGAATTCTAGTTCCGGTTCTGGTGTGCTCCTCGGTACCCTTTTCCCTCCGTAAGGAAGGGAAATGGGGAACGAGGTGACGTCAGTCTCACGGTCGGCTTTGGAAGCAACCGTACCGGAAGCCGTCCGCCTTCCTTCCTCTCGACATGCCGAGGAAAAATAGACCTACATCTGGAGAATTTTCCGCTAGAAAAACACACGACGCTGTGCGAGACGTTGAATAAACGTCGGGGCTGAGCTTCTTGGCCCCATGCATCACCAGGAATCATAGAGCTTGAATTTCTTGCGTTTTTAAGAGAAACCCGGCTGACATGCGATACCGTTGCACCCGTATAGGATGAAATACGTTACTTTTCCTCCCGTCACTCGAGATAAGGATGAATGTGGAAAATCCGAACATTTGTCACTCTTTGCACGTATCCTCTTAAATTTTGACCTCCGTCTTAGCTTCTAATCGCGTCTCTTTATCATTCCCCTTTCCCAGTCGAGGAATATCCTTATCGTCTGACGCTCGTCGCTGATAAAATTAGCGAACTGGTAGCAAGGATTGAAAATCCCGCTGTAACGCCACGAAAGAATGGCATAGAAATTTCCCCATCTCCCTGAAGGAAGTGCAACTCCATTTCCCTAATGGATTTCCAACTTCTGTAAACAAAAGTTTATTAATGAAAGTCGAAAGGCGATAAGGCAGCGCGCTGTTAATTAATAACAAATAACGAAGAGGAAATGGGGGTGAAAAATGAATAAGAAAAAGCTGGTGTTTCCAAAGGGTTTCGGCGAAAGGGCGAAGGCGCTTTTCCTCCATGTAAAGATAATTAGTATCCAGCGTAAGTATACGAGAAACAGAGGCTATGTAATGGCCCGCAGGCGAAATGTTACTGGAGTCGTGGAAAGAAAAGCATCGGGTAGAAGTTTCAGTTCGTAAGTCACGAAATCTCCCAAGTTCGTACAGGCGATCTCTTTTTCCCGTCCTCCCGGTACCCAGTTCCTCGCTTTCTTCGCTTCCTCGGTGTAACAAAATAAAGGAGTAGCTTCTCCGCCCGGTAACGATACGGTTTCGGCGAAGTGGAAAGAAAAAAATTAATGCGCCAACACGCTTCCTAACGAAACAACGCGAACCCGAAAAAACAGACGAGCAGGAACTGATCCGAATTCTAAAAGTTCCAGTTTCCCCTCGGATGCTGCGAAATGAGCAGCACAGCGGGGGCGAGCTTTTTTGCAATGCGAGCCCCGGTAAAACGAGTCACAATTCGAAGATCGATTCTTCGGAAATCAAAGCACTCGGAATTATCATAATTTAGGTTCAACATTGAAAACACTCGCAACGAGAGAGGCTGAGAGAAAGAGAAAAAGAGAGAGAGAGAGAGAGAGAAAGAGAGAAATGATGTTCGGGAGGAAATCTCGACAGGAAGCTTACGCTGTTCCTTCCTTACCCTGTACGGTCGCCGGGTTAAATTGAATTTCGTGGAATAGAGCAAGAGGAAAATCTCTCCAGGGTGTAGCATTGATCTTCTCTATTGGACGAATAGAGAAGATCAATGATCTCATTCCCCAAGTGATCCTTACAGCCACCTATACTCCACCTTTACTTCGGTGTCACCGTTGTCACCCATCATAATCCTCCCACAAATTCAGGAGTGGAAATCCAAGTTGCAATCTCGCTTAAAGTACAATGGCAGCAGTGGTGGTAGCTAAGGCGGTTTCCTACTGCAAATATAAAACGAAAAGGAGGCAAAGTTGATAGAAATTGAAGGAGATCTCTAACTGCACTAATATAGAAACAGCTGTGAATGGAGAAATTGGAAGGACGGTGTTACAGCACGGATGGTCGGTAAACCTCTTTCCACAGCTCTCACGTTTCAAAGTGAACGATTCCGATAAATATCACCGAACTTCCGCAGATTCTACGACCAGACTTTAACCCTTCGTGCCACATTTCCACTGATTTTTGGTGGCTAATGAGAGATCTTCACCCCCAAGAAGGGGTAGAAATTTCAAAAGGAAAAAGGGGTAAAAGTTTGAAAAATGGGGCTAGGAAACTCAATACTACTGCAATTTCCGTTGCTACATTTTTATTTTTGTATCTATAATATTCTTTGATGTCTCCTACAACATATATAAACAAAATAAATATTACGTAATTGCACTCATATAAAAAAAACACAATCGAATGTGCAAAAAAGGTACTTTTTTCGTAAAAATCCCGTTAAAAAGGCAGAAATTGCGCTTAAATTTTAAAATATAAAAACTCAAGTTACTAAAAATATTATTATTATTATTATCATTATACCAATCCAAATAATTATAATTTTTAAACAAAATAGCGCCTTATGGGCCCATTTCTTCCAATAATGGCATTTGGTTCCACACAAAATTACACAATACCGAATAAGGGTCTCCAGAAATTCCCCAAAGAGGTTGATTCGAAAAATCGAATTTTTTGGGAATCGTAATTTCTGCGTATCCGGGGGACACCAGTACCCAAAATTGGGGATCAACGTACACAGCATACGTTAGCATTAATCTGTAGGTTCGCTGCGATTGTACCATGCTATTGACGCCAATACGAAATCTCTGTAAAAGATGCGATACATACACACGCATGTATTCGGCAAACAAATGAGCCGTACGTGTAAACGAAAGCTGATAGACGATGTTTATTTTCGTTTGCTGCGTTTACCAGCTATTGATACGATTGGATCTGAAGGCTAACGAGAATTTATGTGTGGATACGGTAAAGCATTTCGCTGGAATGATGATATATGCAATGGACGTGTCAGATATATGCTATACCCGCGGAGACAGACGCGATGAAATTTTACTATGCCACTTTGCAGCATCCTGGCTGGCTGGCAACTGCAACTTGGCCCGGGGAAAATGGTCCGCGAATACGTCATTATTAACACCCCATGCAATACCCTCATCCTCAGCCGCTGCATCTTCCGCACGAACGTGACTCTTTTTAGAAGCGACATCGCGAATTAAGCAATCTACGAAATAAGAAAAGTTGTTGAAAAAAAAAGGAATAAACATGCGCGACAAATTGGTGACGTAAGATAATGCAAGGATTATCTACAATTTTCAAGGCAAGAATTCGTGGTAAAAATTCAAATGGATCATTCGAACGGATCCCAAGATTCCCCGAAGTCGCATTCGAATGTCGAAATTTTCTCCACGGTCCATTATTTTTGCGGATTTGCATTTTACGTTATCTCTTTTTTAACTTTTACGTTATCGGCACGAAATCAATGGTTTGCAAAATAATACAATGAAGAAAAAAAATGTTAGACTGGGGAAGAATAAAAAATATGTGCGTTTTTATGGAAATCCCATTTTTTTGTATTCAAAAATTATTTTTCTAACCCTTCTTTCCCGAAAATGCATTTTTATTCTGAAATCTCGGAGACTAAAATAAACAAACAAATCCTAGAAATAATAACGAATACTCGAAAAATGTGCCTCCCAGGCAATTCCTCTTGGGAGGGATCCCAAGATTCCCAGGTGTCTCAATTCGTTTGCAAGAAGTGCAATAATTTCTGCGCGAGTCGAAGACATGCAAAAACGACGACAACAGCAACAACAACCGGTACCGGAGTTTTCTCGTGCCTTAAATTGAGTTAATTGCAGGGAGCTAATTACGGAGCAACCGAATCTGCAAATGGCGCTATCGTTGAAGAGACACTTGTATACACGTATGTAGACGGAGATGCGGAATTAATAGTGCCGTATACCGTGCATTTATGTGTAGATGCAACCAGCCAGTGCACACATAGGTATAATACGACATAACACGAAATGAGGATGAGAGCAGTACAGGTGGAACATGGTGTATGCTATACAGGTGCGTGTACCGACTAAGGAGTGTCTGTGTATGTGTGTGTGTGTGTACACAAGTTTAGACGTACAGCCATAATGCACTGCTAATTGTGTAGAGGCCGGAGTTAGGAGGAATATGGGATTCACGTCTGAGCATTCCAGGAGACCGATTGTAAATTGAAAGCGCCCAGGCATTATCGCATTGTATGTACATTAATCCCAAAATTACATGTACACAGACCACCTCGTGCAATGAATATAGCCTAAATGCATCATCGAACGGGAAAGGCATGGTCTTTAACCGAAAATCTGCTCGCTGTTTGTTCCTCCAAATGGGAGGCTTCATCGATGTACCTATTGCAGGATTTGACAAACGGATCCTGGTTCTGACGCTTATAAACACTTACTAAGGGAAGACTTAACTGAAAAATA
The DNA here is from genome assembly GCA_949825005.1 of Gasteruption jaculator. Taxonomy (NCBI): domain Eukaryota; kingdom Metazoa; phylum Arthropoda; class Insecta; order Hymenoptera; family Gasteruptiidae; genus Gasteruption; species Gasteruption jaculator. Next base: position 6,518,598 of record OX463773.1, on the reverse strand, counting down.
GGAAAATTTTGAGGTTTTTATAAGAAACATTTTTTTTTTCTCGAAATAAGGTATAAATTGAAATTCTAATCTGGAGTTATTATTTTTTAGGGTTTTTTTTTAATTATTTTTGATGTCCAGCAGTCATATATACCTTCTGACTTTGCGCATGGGCTTATTCTCTCTGACACCTGTTTTACGTATAAAATTTAGGTTGTAGGCTATAAATCTTTGTTTTGGGGGCTGTCACTAGGTGGAATCTCTTAAAAACCTCATTTTACTCCTAGGGAACCATAAAAAGAAGGTTCAAAGACAACAGCAGCGAATTTTCATTTTTCAATTTAGTCTTCCCTTAAGTTGTCCTAAAAGTCTCTTTCGCAATCCGCATCCATTGTGTATGCACAGAAAAAAAAATATTTTTGATTCAAGAGTTATCGTGTCCAATTTTGTTACCAAATCAATGACAAGGTTCCTTAAACAAATCTACCGAATATTTGACGCATCGCTAGGGTTTTCCTAGGGGATTGCCAAAACTCTAAAAAAATCCTAGCTATTGTATCAATTTCACATTTATTTTTTATTAACCCTTTGCCGTCCGCTCATCTGATCGGGATTCTTTCGTTTGGCGCCGGTATAAGACTTTACGTTCGACACCAACGTGGTGCCACCGGCGTTTGCCCGGTAGTTCTGGCATGGCACCAACGTGGTGCCACCGGACGGCATAGCGTTAATTTGAAATTAATAAATTTTGTGGTATGAATTTATTTATGCAAAAAAAAAAATCTTTTGCGACAACCTCATGCAGAAGAGAGTTAGAATAATTTATTTAACAATTTTGGACAAGACCCCCCCAAAGCGCGGATAAAAATATGCAATAGGGAAACGAAATATGCATTTTTAAAATGAATGAAAATAGCTACCACCGTTTGAATCAACAGTTATGTAAAAATATGATAATAGAGATGATGATAATTATTTTATTTTTTATTTGCACACTCGAATGCAAACACTTTCGCGTATGCATACAGAGAACGGGAGAGAGTCATTATTAGTTAGGGACGAGTTTTATAAAAGCGTGGGACACCTTTGCGTCATCCTTATCATCCGCTACCAAGCGAGAGAATGCGAAGAAGTTGTAGTAACACGTGTTAACATACCTGTCGCTGTAGCACCACACCGTTACGATTTCTATGGCGCACTTTTTTTATTCTCCCCCCCTTCCCCCCATTCGATTACGTCTCGAGAGCGACGGAAAAAAAAATAGGTCGTACACGTTTCGTACACGACGACTGTTCGTTGCTCAACGCCGTCTGAGAGCCGCGAATAATAATAATAATAATGATAATAATAATAATAATAATAATAATAATAATAATATTAATAATAATGCGTTCGATAATAATTGTCACCGGCTCCATTTTCGATGGCTCGCTAATGGACCATTAAAAGGAAATCGGTGTTCAATCGAAGGCCAACCCTTAAGGTTTTGCGTTTGTTTGTGAAATAAACGGGTATGGTAATTCCAACCATACGGTAATGTCATAAATATTCTCTCTCACACACACACACAAAGGAGAGATTATATACCAAAATACTGCATGGATCGCAGATCCTTTCGGTTTAACTTCTAGGAAAGGATTCGTAGCTGCCCTAAGGGGCTTGGAAAACGGACGAGGGTGATTCCTGGAACTCGAACTTCCTCGATAAGCAAAGCTTAGTTGGTTCAGGTGTACCGAAAAAAAAAAATGTATATGAAATTCGCAAAGAAAATAATGAAGAAGAAAAAAGTAATGAGATTACATGCAAAAGTAATAAACATTACAGCAGAGTTTCTAAAATATAAACATTTCTTTGACCGGGATAAGATATAAAAGAAAGCATAAAATTAGAGTTAATTTATCTTTCTCATTAGAGCTAATTTACCTTTCTACGAATACTCACTATTTTTCTAATGAGCTAATTTCATTATTTTACATCATCAACGTATGTTTTACTTACTTTTTAAAGCAAATATATTTGTTTTTTTTTTTAAATCAATGTTATTAATATTATTATATTAATTACACATTTTTTTTTAGAAATAATAAAATAATTATCTAACATCTTTTTTTGGAACTTCATATAAAATAATTTGTATAAGAGTCGTTTATTAATAAAATAGTAATTATCGTTTATTTATTAATAATTTTACTTTCGGTCCAGGTTCCCGATAAACAGATACGACTTTCAATGCGTTTCTCCCGCTGGACAACGAAGATCAGCTCTACCTCAGATTCTGAGATAGAGCTGATCATGAGCAACGGGGAGCCATAAATGAAATTGCACTGGCAACGATCGCGACTCGAGCTTGCATGCGGTTTTACAAGCTTCCTCTGCTCTACCCTAAGCTCCGGTAGATCCATCTGCTCAGCATCTTCAGCCTTGGCTCTTTTCATCCCCGGAGAAACGAGGAAGGAAGCACTTCCACCCGCAATCGGATCGGAGAAACTGGAAAATATTTCCAGTCTCGTCTTCCAGAACAATCGACGTACCTGCAATGTACACAAAGTGCATCGGCGCGGCGGTTGGGAGGAATCGAGATCCTAATTTCGGCCGGAAAAAAGGCAAAAAATGTCCACAAAACCCGGGAGAGGGAGCGACTAAAATTCCGAAGGTAATAATATGCTCTACGTGCATTTTCCTCTGACTCGTGGGAAAATGGGAAGGGAATCGAATATATAATACATATATACATATATATAGGTATATATAGGCTAGAAGGAAGGAAAAGTTGATGTAACGTTTGATTTATATTCGAGTTTCCGCAGAATAAGGGTCGTTGTGTGTATACATATATATACCCACTTTACGGAAAACTTTTCGACTCCGAAGTAATACTAACTGTAAAACTATGTACGTATTCAATCAAACTGATTGAAAATGTTCCTACTATTCCATCGTAAATATCGCAATTTCCTTATTACAAAAAAGTAGAACACGTATTAAACCAGAGGGATGCAGGCAAAGAGCGAGAGAGAGAGAGGGAGGGAGAGAAAGGGGTAGCAAAAAATAAAGTAACGGAGGAGAGCAGAAAAGTTCCCAACTATGAGAAGCTTACGAACCGGAAATTTCTTAAAAACTTCAAGAACGTTGTAAAATGCGACTCGGACAACCTCGGCGCGGAGTTTCCTCGGAAAAAACAAAGTTTTTCGCACCCAAATGTACCCCCGCCATTCAATTTTCAGTTTTCTGTTTCGAATTATCGTTTTTCGGGAGAGAATTTCGACCGAGAAGAAAAGACAGTCCCTGACTTTCGTCATACTACGAATTTCCAGAACTTACAGGGTGGGTTGATAAAAAAAAATAGGAATGAAGAGAAGGGGTGGATAAATATATCGCTGCTTATCTTTCTTGGACAGATGGGAGGAAATAACGAGTATGGAGGAGGCACACGCGAATGTAAATTCGAGTGAAATTGAAATAACATATTTTTCTCGTCCCGGTGTGCCACTCCTGCAACGCGAGCTTTTATATACTACATCGAAACTCTTCAGAGTAGTAACGAGTAAGGTGCAAAGTGCACATTCTAGAGCTTGCCGGTACTCCAAACTAAATACTGTCACTTGCAGAGAGTATTTACCGTCATGAAATACATTTATGAAGTGGAACATTAAAAAGTGCGACTTGAAATGAAGGATTTCCAGAATATAGCGGCGAAAAAATGTACTGGAATACTGGAGAATTGCAAAAAAAATCACGTTTTTACCAAAACTTCGCATTTTTCTGTATTTAAACATTTTTTGAACCCCTCTTTCCCGAAGGTGCAATTTTTATTTCGAAAACTCCGGCATCGAAATACTGGAAATAATAATGAATACTCGAAAAATCTACCTCCTAACGAACTCCCTTAGCAGAGAAAGAAAAAATTCCAGTAAGAAAATTTTGTCTAACGAAGTAGAAAAATTTTCTCGCCGTCCCATTCCTTTTGCTCATTTGCATTTTATATCGTACGGCTTGAAATGAAGGATCTCCAAAATGAAACGACGAAGAAAAAAATGCTAAATTAATGAGGAATAAAAAAAGTGCGATTTTACAAAAATCATGAATTTTTGTCTCAGAAAAAAATATTAAAATTCTTGTTCCTGAAAAGTGTAATTTTTATTTTGAAAGTTCTCACCCTAGAAACAACGTCAGTAATTCCAACAATTTTCAGTTAAAGGAATGTTGGATCTAGGAACGAATTGTCCTTCCAAAGACAATTTTTTCTTTGGAAGGAAAAAAAATGTTCTCTCAACCTAAAAAAGGGCGCCACATTGAAAAACTGCAAGAAAATGGAAGAAATCTTCGGAATTTCACTTCAAGAGCATGACAAAGTTCCAGTAAAAGATTTTCATTTAATGGAACAGTCAAATTTTCTCGTCGTTCCATCCCTTCTTCTGATTTCCATTTTACGCTACCTATCTTACGCGCTTGAAATGAAAGATTTCCAGAATATCTCGGCGAGGAGAAATGCTGGAACGAAGGAGAAGAAAAACAAAATCGCGTCTTTACAAATATCCCACATTTTTCTCTCGTTAAGAATTACCTTTCACATTCTGGCTTCTTTCCCAAAAGTGTGATTCTTATTTGGAAAATTCCAACCTCAGAATCGGAGACAATTGTTCCAAAAATTTCCAATCAAAGAAATCTCCAGAGGAGGAAAAAATTCCAGTGAGAGAGAATTTCCTCCAACAGTCAAATTTTCCCAAGAGTGAGAAAAAAAGGAATCGAAAAATTAAAAAATTAATAACAGATAGTGATTAAAAATATTATTTTTGCAACGAAATTTACATTTCATCAATTTCCTTGTAACTCCTATCATTCTTGTATGCGATTGTATCGTTTCGTGTCACGACAGCGCTTTTATTATTTTTTAGCAAATTTCACCAGTCGATTTCCTCCGTGCACGACGATTTCTTTTTACTCCGGGGAATTCGCAGTAAAAAAACGGGCACACGGTGATAATTGTTTGTATGACAATGTTTTGATAAGAATAAATCGAGCGAGGGCAAATTTTCCGCACGTCTGTGTATCAAATGCGGAAGAATTATACATCGATAAATTACACAATGCTCGTGGAGAATCCGGGTCCGTTGAAATTTGTTTCCCTCGTAATGTCACGCGAGGTGTTGAAAAGTAACAGCGCGGTTTAATTTACATTTCGCGCGGAATCATTTTCACAATTACTTATACGACACGCGGGGACCAATTACGCGATACTTTTTTTTTGTTTACAAAATCTCGTCGAATTGCGATTCGTTAACCCTCAGAGCATCAGGTACAAGGTTCGATAGAAGCTGTATTGAAAAAAAATACAAAAGTGATGAAAAAATTATCTAAATATTATTAGAGAAATTATAATTATCTTTTTTGTTTGTAAAAAAATATTTTTTTTTAATAAAGGTTATGCGGAAAATTTTAAATGGAAATTGTTAATTATTTGGACAACCAATCAAGGAGAAGAAATGGATTATTTTTTTATACAAAATTTTCCCATTTTTTTGTTGATCCTACAATGTTTGAAAAATATCCGAGAATTTTTGGATCTGCTCGAATGAGTAATTTTGAAATAATTGCCCCTAAAAAGTTTAAAGGGAATCAGAGACCCTCTGTATGTTCCGTGATCGAAAAAATGCATGTATGCTTGGGGGGAGGGGGATTTTTCGAAAAAAGAAGATTCCAAAGTTATTCTCCAAAAACTCACGTTCCTGCAGTCAAGGGTAAAATAAAGCTATCAGATTTCGTGGGAAACAAACAAAAAAAATACCGAGCAATTTCCTGTAGCGAAATTCGGTTCTGACGGAAACCGGATTTCTCAGAAAAATACGGAATTCCCAGCCTCTCGGGGGAAGTCGGCGACGTCTGATGGTAAAATTTACTACCCGGAGATAACGGGCCAAAGTTGCTATCACCCGAATGTAGTTATGATAACCGCAAAAAGGGGTGCAACCCGTGCGGAGGGTTGGAGGATGACCCGCAGCCATTTCTCAACGATTTAAATTGCACCCGAAAGGCTTCGATTCCTCTATATAAAAGCACCCCGCTAGGTTTGATTATTAATTTATATGTAAAACGGAGAATTGCATTTACGGGCAAAAACAGCCCGTTTCCGATATCACGGCATAGGTAAAAGGTATCCATTAAATTTCGAAATAACCGCTGAAATATACAACAGTTCAAATAAAGCGAGTTTGATATTTGCGATAAACAGCCGGAGCATCGGTGCGTAAAACGACACCGCGTTATATGCATGCGATCCGCCCAACTTCGGATGCGCCCGATCCGTCATCGTTTGTTGCAGAAATCGTTAATTTACAGAAGTATCGTTTTAGTATAGCAATCGAGCACGAGTAGGGCGAAAATGCAACGATTGAAAAATTACCGATTTTTAGCGAGAAAAAAAGGAATCGCCAAAATGAAGTAAACACGCGCCCGTGATGTAAAACAATGCAGATAATTAACAAAATAATAAATATTTATAGGAAGTTAATGTTTAACTGCAATTTGTAATAATTGACGCTAATTATTTTGTATGTTATTTTTATAAAGAAATTCGTTTCCAACTTTTATTATTATCATTATTTTTATTGCCACGCGTGCAACAAAAAATTATATTTTTAGGTAATTACCCAATTAATTTTTATAAAGAAATTTATATAGGTACCCTAGAAAAAGCAAATTTCGCTATTTTCATACGTGATTTTATTATTTGTCCTGACAGTGTGCGTAAAATATAATTTACGCACTCGTTAGGGGAAGTAAAATCCACATCTCGAGCATAAGGCCATTATCGCACGAGTCGAGTTTGTCGCCCAAGCGAAAAAAGGGCGCCAAATGAGACAACTGCGATTTTATGCCCTCGTTGCGTAATCTACCGTTTGGTCACCGGCGTATATTTATTATTTTCGTGGCGAATTTTATGAATTATTTTTTTCCGTGTCCTTTCAAAAATTGAAAAGAGACTGCAAATGTGCTAAGGCAATTTTTATTTCCTACTTTTTTGATACTATAATAATACCATAATACTAATTTTTCTAATTTGTATACTTTTCTTCCAGAAAACAGCGGTAATGAAAATTTATTCAAAAAAAAAAGATTCGAGATAAAGGAACGAAACAATCTAAAATAGGTAAGTCGTTAAACACCATTAAAGTTACAAAAATTAGATTGTTCCTTTTTTTTTTACTTTTTTAATTATTATTATATTAGTTATAGACACTCCATCCAAATAAAGAATTATTATTACCTTCGTTATCAAAAGAATCTTTGATTTTCTTTTTACTTTTGGTTAGGTTAAGGTAAATCGAACTCATTTCGTGGCTGTGATAAACGGAAATCACTGCGTAAATAATAATAACATACAAAAATAATAAAAATTACAAGAAAATCTCCAAGATATCAAGATGGAACTTTCATTGGGGAAACAATATCTGTATAAAATAATAATCACTATTCGATTAGAGTTAATCGCTAAGCTTTCTAGCAACACCTGCTATTTTATTTTTCACGTTGAATATTACCATTATTATTACCATTATCATTTACATTACATCAATCCATTAATTAATTACATTATATTTAATATTTTTTCTAGAAATTTTCGATATTTTAATTGTTCCTTATTTCTAACAATCATTAAAAAAATTAATTCTGCCAAAAAAAAACCTAATTTTGCATCACGACTGCGAGTTTCTCCTCTTTCGAAATCGCTCCTAATGAGCAGCAACCCCTTCACGAGGGTGATTGCACGGAACCACCGAGTCACGAAAGTGAGACTCGCGGAATCAACAGCAGAGACGACCCATTCAGGATTCCAATCCAGAACTTGTCAAAAGTGACTTACCACGTGGTGGATGGTCTCGTCCTGCGAGAAAATTCTCCCACGAGCTTCTGTTTACAAAACCAGGGAGGCAGGTAGGCCCGGGTATCGTCGTTTCGCGTTTTCCAGGAAATTTAACACCGCACGGTTTGTATTTTCTGCCGGTACACACACCGCTCCGGTGTAGCCCCTTTGTTTATTTTTTTTATTTATCTTTCTTTGGGTTCACCATATACGTTCGCAGGAAATTCGTGGATAAAAGGATACCGCAGGACACTTCCCGAAGGGATCGCGGCACGATACTGACGAGTCGCTGGTGCCGCATGTTAACCTCATGCCTCGATTCATCCCTTCTCTTCTGCGCGTTGTGTACTCTTGGTTTCCAGCTCTTTCTCCTTTTTTCCTCCAGTCCAGGTACTCATTACTACCCCGTATGAATTTCCCGCCCCTTTTTTGTTACCCCGCGTGCCAAGAAAGCTCCGTCCCTTTTCGTCTCATTCGCGAGGTTTCTGGAAAAAAGAGGATTTTGGAATCACTTCCAGACCCCGATTGCGTTTTTCGAAATTTCGTTTGCAATTTTTTATAGAAATTCGTACCTTTTTGAGAGAATTTTTGGAAAACTGAAAATTTACAGGGGTTCTAGCAGAAATCTTGAGATTTAAAATGAGCTTTCGCGAAAGAAGCTGGAATTTTTTTTTTCTCCAAATTATGAATTTTCAAAGTTGACAATTTTTAAGTAGAATCGCGAGGAAGCTCGAGAAGATTGACTTCGACTTAAAAATGGACAATTTTTCGAGAAAATTTTCAAAATTTTGGAATTTTTAGGGATGAAGGTATAAACCCGAACTTTTGAAATGAATTTTCGCGAAAATTATTACGATCCTGTTCTCCTATGCTACGAATTTTGAATGCCAATGTGGAAACATAGATTTTTGAAGAAAAAAAAATGTGGAAAATCAGTACCAATTCAAAATTGCTCATTTTTCGAAAAAGGGTTCGAAATTTACAGGAATTAAAAAAACGATCCCGAAGTTTTGAATCGCTCCGATCTGGATTTTCAAAGTTACAAATATTTCAAATTAGGTTACAAAAAATCCTGCAAAATTGACTGTTTCTACAACTTTTCTCCCACTCTGCCCCCTGCTTGCAATAATCGTTTTGTCAATGGCGATAACTTTCTACACACGCACACATAATTATTTCGAATCAGCTTTCTACGCGTAATAATGAACCCAGTCTCGGAATGGCCAAAACATCTTCCGAACAACACTCTCTCGTCATAAAGACCTCTCTTGGAAAAATAATGGCACGATAGTGATAACGGTACGTAGATACATACATACAAACTCTGATGAGTTACGACGTTTATGGATATTACAGTGGTTTGGATTGCAAAGGAGTTCGTCCAGCGATCTCCATGCAAATCGAAAGGGAATTGCTTAGCTAATATTGCAGATGAAAGTGAGTACGGCAGTAGGTAAAAGGATCCTCTCCGGCCAAAGGCTCTGTATCTAACAGTATGTACCGTCTGTCCGTTTCTACTCTTCTCCTATTACTTATGGCGGTACTATTCGCTACAACTATACCACAACTATTGTTAGCAGCATGACTATCGCTCGTATCTCCATACACGAACAAGAACTATCCGTCCAAGCGTGGGAGCGTGTGTCACCCCAGTGAAGAAGACCATAAAACTGTATACGCTCAAACCTGTTTTTGTGCGGTCCTTTTTTACGCGTTTTTCTGATGTGCGATTTTTTTTCTCGATATTCACAAACCGCACGAAAAAAAAATATCGCACGAAAAAAATATCGCAGAAAAATAAAATGGCACAAAAATAATCGAATCAACAGGAAAACGCATAAAAAAAGACCGCACAAAAACAGGTTTGAGTGTATTCGACTATCATCTCGGATCGTGCCATGCAGCTTGGTTAATTCTACTGGATGCATCCAAACATTTCTATTTCCTTTTTTTATTTTTTCTCTATTATTCGACATATAGGAATTTCTATTTTTTTTTCCAAACTCCCTCGGATGCTGTTTCGGTCCAGACTCTTCCTGAAAATTCTCCAATATTTGAATATCAAAAATATTTAAATGGAATATCATAAATATCATAAATGGAAATATTGAATATCAAAAATATTCAAATCTGGAATTTTCCGAGCAGTCATTTTCGGTCATAATTTTTATTGGTTCATTTTTTTTGTCAAACAGGAAATTTTCCAGATACTTTTTATGATTTTTCCAATCTTTGAGAAAAGATCGATATCCAATTCGACCTTTGCGAAGAGGTCAGTGGTTATATTCGTAATAATAATAAATACCAAAAATCAAACCTAAAAAAATGCAATTTTCGTTTTGCAAATTCCGACAATAATAAGGGAGATACTGGAACCTGCGAGCAAAATTTTTTTTGGAGAAGAGGAGAAAGTTCCAGTAAAAGATTTTTATCTCACGGAAAATTCAAATTTGACTCCTCCCGAGGATCGGCATCGTATCTTCAGGCTTCAAATTTCACGTCTATTCATTTTTAGTGAAAAACGTTTATATTTTTTCATCAACCAGGAAATTTGCCAATCACGCTTTGATTTTTTTCCCAATTTTTCAGGGTAATTCCACTTTTGCGAATACTTAAGCTTCTCGGAAAACGAACGAATGGTGTAAAGAAGAAATTCCCAAAATCCAGAGTTCACATCGATACCTAGAAATTTCTAATTAACTTTCGACCGTATTTTTCGACGAAAGGAGGGAAAATAATGGAAATGAGAAAAAAGGAAAAAAGATCCTTCAATTTTCCACTAAACGACTCCGACGTAGTCCTGTAATTACAGTCGCTCCACTTAGGAGTCCCAACCGACTATACAATTCGTCAAGTAAATTGCAGCTTTTTTTTAGCATCCTCCCTCCTTTGATTATACCCAATTCGTCCCTTTCTTCCGCAATTACCGTCGTTTCAGCTGTCCCTGAAATACCCGGGCTCTGCGTACGCAAAATGGAGCTTGGCAAATTTTTCCCAACGGTTTTGGCGTCCCCTTTGACGGAAGAGCGACGGGATTCGCGATGACAGTGGTTACGATCCACCATATTTCGTTCGTAGACACACACACACATATATACATATACACGCGTTGGGAACAATTTTCCGGGACATATTTCACGGGCAACTTTTCGTAACGTATGGGACGGAAGAGGCTCCGGCTCCGGCTCGGGCGCGACGTTAATTTAGTAGTTTACCGATTCGAGCTCCCGAAAACTTCGGAAGAACTTCCGTTGTTTGCTGTACCGGTACGGAAATCAATCCTCTTCGAAGTTCTCGCTTTTTTCCCACACCCTGGAAATTTCCATCCTTCCATTTGTCTTCCCGGAAGGTGTTTCCATACACGAGGAGGAAATCGGTGAAATTCGCGAGGGAGAAAAAATAAGGAACACGCGTTCGTGGGTGGAAATGACGAAGAAAGGGTGGAAATTCGCTGGGTCGGCTACTGGCTCGAGCCGAAATGGGTGTATGCTGACAAATGACTCAATTACCATTATTAGATTGCTCGGGGCACTATGACTCCGATTGCTTTTCCCATGCCTCGATGGATTACATAAGATTTAGGTACTTACTTAGGTCTGACGAAAAGGATGGGCACCGAGTACCTCGGAGGAGAAAATATTTCGTCAACTGCAGCGAGCACCGATGGACTCCCGTGAGAAAATGTGTCATTGGGTCAAAACAATGATTATTCAATGGAAAATATTCGATTGCCAATCGAAGTTCCAATCAACAAAACCTCGAATTCGTCAATTTAATTGTAATTTAAGTGTTACGATAATTTTTATTAAATGTCTAAGGTGAAAATCCTCGTGCAAGTGATTATACTCATAATGATAACAATAATAAATACCAAAAGTCGAACTTTTACAAAAATCTCACGCTAACATATCTGCTTTTCGTACACTTTTTTCCCAAAAGTGCAATTTTTATTTTAAAAATTCCGAATCCATAACTAAGTACGGAAATTCAAAAAATGTTCATTGGGGAAATTCTGAATCCATGAACGAATTTTTCTTCCAGAGCAGGAGAAAGTTCCAGTAAAAGATTTTTATCGAACGAAACTGTCGAATTCGACTCTTCCTGAGACTCGGTATCGAATCTTCAGGCTTCGAATTTTCCAAGTTCGAATTTTTGATGAAAAACGTTGACACTCTTCTTTGTAAACGAGGAAAATTTAAAAAGAAAAAATTGAGCTATTTTGAAAAACTCGTACCTTGTTCTCTACTTGTTTTTTTAAGGGAAAGCAAATAATGCAGAGCGAAGCGATTGAAAAATCAACGAGGGGATCGTCTCTTGAGGCGTAAACGAATTCGCAGAAACAACGAAATCAATTTCATGTATTGTTATTGCCGCAGATTTCCAATCGCCGGGAGCGTTCTACCGAATTCCGCCCGATGATAATCGACACTTTTTTTACGCATGTATCTTTGGGAAACACAAGAGGAAAGACACTCAAAGAAAATGAAGTTAATGAAGTGTACAGGCACGTGGGCGAAATTGAGTACATTGGCGATGGTTGGAATTGTATTGGCATTCTTCGCTTTGTACTCTACGAATTTCAAGTACCCCTCGAAAAGCCCTTAAAAGTTACAGTTTTCAAGGGAAAGGGATCTTCTCACTTTTATTCTAAAACGCCACTTTTCCAAACTCGAGACTCAACCGAATAAATTCGTAACTCGAAGGGAAAAAATCGCAACTACTTTCGAAAAAGCTTCTTTGAAAGCTCAGAATTTCTACTTCATTCCACGAAATTTTCATATACCCCAAAAATTCTCCCCGAAAGTTACAATTTTTATTAACGAACGTGATCCCTCCCAATTAATAGTAAAAATCCACTTTTCCAACTTTCACCGAAAAAAAATCGTAGCTCGAAATAAATAAATGATAACTACTTTCAAAAAATTTCTATTTTGAAACCTAGAAATTCTCCTTCGTAACTTGTCAATTCCGGACACTTTGCAGATTACCTCTGGATGTTGGACAGGTGGGTGTGTGCTTCGAGCGAAAACGGAAATCCCTCTTTTTTCGCAGGAAATAGTGAAAAAAAAACATTTTTAGACACCTAGTGTTCGGAATTCTAAAGAAATTTTTTTTCTTTTTTGTTAACGCCAGAAAGAAGCGTCGCTAATTTTCGTATTTAACCGCGTACACGTAAAAAAGGTTCCTCCTTCCTGTTAATTCGACCTGTCAGGTACATCATCCAATTTAGTGCCTACTTATACTCGCTATCTTGTCATCGTAACGCATTGACCGTGATGCATGAAACAAAGGAAGGACAAGTTCGCTGTACCGATACCTACGTTATGACGACTAGGTGCAGTGTATGTACAGGTACCACATACATGTGTATCAACGTATACACGTATCTCCTGAAATTATTATTATTATTATCATATCACTACCACTATTCTACTACGACTACTACTATTGTTATTATTATTATTATTATTATTATTATTATTATTATTATTATTATTATTATTATTTATTCGGCAGACTGTTAATTGAGAAATACGAGTCATTGTTCCCCCAAACTTTTGACAACAGGATCCTTGGTTTCAGGATCTTCCGGCGATGCTTTTATTTCTACGCCGGTGCCGATGATGCCGGTACCGGTGTACCGTCTCGAAATTGTCCAACAAACGACCGGTATCTTTTTATAGCCCTTCGAAGATCCAACGATACGTAGGTTGGTTCGATAAAAAAATGTCCAACGATGGTACGATGCGATGCAGAATAGCGCCTGCAGAGTCTCTCGGGAGTTAGATATTATACCTACATAAAAACGCACATCGGCTGGTAGAAGGGCGTAAATGGCACTTAGGGGCATCGAAGCCACGTCCTTTTGGCATTTCAGGTATTCCTGTATCCGCTGCAGCGTTGACCCAATAAGCCTGTGTGCAGAAATATTTTTCCTTTCTTGTTACTTTCGATAATACATTTCAAGTGAATTTAATTTCACGGTACTGATAAAAGCTGGCAGCGTGACAATACTTCTGCGATATCACAATGCGGCTTTCTTTAACATTTCTTTCTCACATTTCATCCTTTCTTCTGTGCTCTCCGCTGTTTCTTCGCCGTACGAATGTACTACTACCTCCTTTCACATATGGCTCTTTCAACTTTGAACTCCCACCAAAGTGTCTGTTTCATACCCGTTCCCGCTGTACTTATCCCAACGCTTCCGACTTCTAACGCCAAACCATCACTTTTGGAAACGACTTTCCTAAAGTCGACGGTTTACTCGAAACTGTCGACGTCACCGCTGTGACGAAGAAACGGCAGATTTTTCAATTTTATTCCGCTTATTTTGTTTTTCGTAATTGGGAAACAATGATACGCTTTTTGAAAAATTTTAAATATCCGAAGAAACTACAGGCACTTGAAAATTGCAGGCTAGAAAATGGAAATTCTGAGCTTCAAAAAATATATTTTTAAAAGTAGCTGCGATTTTTTGCTGTCAAGTTTCGAATTTTTGCAGTTGAAATTTGAAAAGTGGCATTTTAACACAACTTTCTCTTTAAAAAATTGTAACTTTCAGGGAACATTTTTAGGATATTTAAAATTTGCGGAATATAAAGTAGAAATTTTAAGCTTTAAACGACATTTTTTTGGAAATAGTCGCGATCCATTTTTTCCATGTTACCGATTTCTGCATCCAAGCTTGGAAAATTCGTATTTTATTGCAAAACGGGGGAAATCACTTTCACTTCAAGACTCCAACTTTCAGGGACAATTTTTTAATACCTGAAACTTACTGGCTAGAAAGTAGAAATTCTAGCCTCGTAGAAAAAAAATTTTAAAAGTAGCTGCGATTCCTTTTCCTAAAGTTTCGAATTTTTTCAGCTGATTTTAGAAAAGTAAGGTTTTACCATAAAACGAAGACCACCTTTTGATTAAAAAAATTATAACATTCGGAGACAATTTATCGGGTGCTTGAAATTTTCTGGCTAGAGAGTCAAAAGTATCTATTTCCAAATTTTCAAATTTCTTTGGAGGAATATTCTCTTGGTGTTTTACCATAAAGCGAATATACATATTTTGTAATTTGCCGCTTACAATATGATTTCACATCAGCTGTAGTAAGAAACTTTTTCTGCTCGATATGATGCCAAGAAAGTACTTAAGATATTAAACAGAACGAAGCTAAGGGGAAAAAAGCCCCTCGTCTGTTTATTATAATCTTCCATGCTTATGAAATATTCATTTTTACTCCAAAATTATTACCCACATAATGCTCCTCAATAGTATAATGCAGGGGAAAAAATGGATTTCCTCCCGAGCAGATCTATTTCATAAGAAACTCACGGGAGCATCGTAATTCCCGTAGTATTTATGTACTTCTTATTACTTCGCGCAAACTTTGATTATATGCTATGGAAAACGCCGGTAGTCTCCTTCCTGGTAAAGTAATCGTCATAATCGTTTGAAAAAAAAAAAAAATGAACCCTCTGAGGAAATTCTCATTTGGGACTTTTTTACCCTGCAAATAGAACCCAAATTTTTTTGTTCTGGCTGCAGATATTGTTGGAACCAAAATTTCGATTATCTCGAAAATTTTTGCGAAATAAGCGAATTTTTTCACCCAAAAAAGGAGGAAAAAAGTAACATTCTATTGCACGGCGTTTCTAAGACGGTCCAAATGAATTGCCTGTTCTCACGATAACACCGTCAGACAAAACAATACATTACGTATAGGTACTCACGAGATAGCATCGTTTTACCGGACAGGTTACTTTCGATTCTATTTTTTCGTCTCTCCGTTCTTTCCCTTTTTTTATCTTTTACGAAAGACAATCGTCGAATTACACGTATTAGCCAATCCATCTTCGACGGGTTGGCTAATGCCTGTCACTCCATCCCAAAATCCTCATTCTCTCTTTGGGAGAATTTGCTAATCGTAGGAAAAGAAATTCCGTCACTGTACTTCTGTTAGAAAATTTAAAATCTCTCTTCTGCTTCTATGAAAAAAAAAAACCGAAATGCCAATTATTCTTTTCGGGAGCTGACACAAATATAGAAATTTTTTCCAGAGGAGCATGGGAATTTTTGCCAGGATGCCCCCTTGATATACTTGCAATTTTTGTATTGTTATTTATAATACATACATTTTAAGAAATCAATAAAAATGTAATTGCAATATAAAAAAAATATGTAATCACAGTCTTGTGATTATGTTTTGATTTATATTACATATATATTTTTTATAAAATATAAACGCAATATCAAAAATATATTATTACCATATTACGATTATACTCTTATTTGGAAAAGAAATTTTTTGGAAGTAATTATAAAAAGAGGAACCCCAAATATAAATTCCTTTTTACAGGAGCAGACACTATTACAGGAAATTTTTCCCAGAAAATTCTCCTGAGGTTTTTCCAGAGGAACATGGGAATTTTTACCAGGATGTCCCCTTGATATACTTACGATTTATGTATTGTTATTTATAATACATATATTTTAAAAAATCAATGAAAATATAATCACAATATGAAAAGATGTATGGGAATATTGTAATTATATACTTTTTTATATCGTGATGGTATCTGCAGTTACTTTTTTTTCGTAGAGTCCACGATAACAGGGCCCTCTTATTATTATTATTTTTTTGAATTTATAGCATCCGCGTTTTATGATTTATGGACAACTCAAGCCATTTTTTGCGAGTAATATAAAACAACAAATTATCATTTTTCGTAGCTTGGAACTAAATAAAAATTGTTCCATACCCAACAGACTCCACGTGTCCGTTCGCGAACGATGACATCACGGGGCAAAAACAAGGTGCGATGATGAGACTGCGATGAACTTTTCCTTTCATCCTGCCACCCGGCGAACCGGCGAATCGGCACAGCTCAAGGACGAGCTTCTAATCCTGTCTAATGATCGCGAAATCGAATCTGCAGCGGTGATCGATGCAGCTGTCGATGAGCATCTACCGTCTCATCCTTTGAAAGCTTGCAATCAGAAGGGAGCAAGGAACGTCCGGCGATGCAGTTACGATAAAAAGAAGAGAGGGGTCTCCTTAATCGGACATAATCGATGTCCTTACAGCGGTGACATTTTACCCCGCAGGATTATCGATATTTTCTTTCAGGGATCGACCGGCAAGAGTATCCGAGGCTCACGACTTCTCCTATGATTACTCTATCGTCTTTAATTGGGATACGGTGTCCCTCTTGTTTCTGCAAAAATTTCCAAGGGTCACATCTTTCACATCAATGCATCTTTCCTCGCTAATTTCCTGGCGATTAGTCTTGACGATCCTGGGAAACCTTTTCGTTGGTGTAATTGTTTTGTTTTTTTTCATTCGTCGAACCTTTCCTTAGTAAAATTTCCAGAAACATCAACGTTCATTCGTTGCTAAATTTTTTATTTTCGTCTGATTTTTCCACGGGACCTTTTCTTTGGTAAAATTTCCAAAAATTTGACGTTCATTCGATCGGAAATTTTTTATTTAAATCTTTTTTTTTGCATGGAACCCTTCCTCGGTAAAATCGCAAGAAAATCGTTTTTTTTTGTTCTAGAAAATAACGTATCTATAAAAAATATAAAATTTGTTTTCTGTTTTTCTATAAAATATCGAAATAAAGAAACGCGAAGAAACGGGTAACAGGAAATGTCGGAAGGTGGTAATCAGATAGAAGTGATTTAAGTATACGGTGACGATGTTTCTCCCCGTTCCTCCAGTGAAACTGATGGAGTTAGGATATTATCTCAATCCAGTGTATTCGTTGTTTAGTCGGAATACCGCAGAATGACGACAGATAGTACGAAACTGCGGTAGCTTTGTGGCGTTTCTCGATGCTTTCGTCTCCACCCTAATGTCGTAAACTCATTATCTCTTCGCCAAACGATTCTCGTAACTTTCATTTTCTCCTGGCTAGAAAAAAAGGAAGGAAAAATGCGAATCTTCGTTTAACATCCTCTCGGTATTTAAGCGGCGTGAGGAAAGAAAAATGAGATAGCGCAACGTCTACCCTCTCGAAAACTTTTTTTATCCTGAAGAAAAATATTTGAAATTCGAGTTGATTGTCCTTCTCAGGCTGTGAAAAATAAAGAGACAAAAAAAATGTAAAATTCGAAAATTGAGATTTTAAACATAACTTACGTTGCAAAAATAAAAAATATGAATTCGATCCCTTCGAATCGAAGGAGGGAGGAAGAAACAAAACTCACCTTTTGACAAAAAAAGAAGTAGAAAATAAAAAACAATGTAAAAAAGCTGAAAGCAGAATTTTGAAGATTTATTTTGCGCTTGAAAAAAAAAATTTGATGCTAAGAAAATCTCTGCTGCGTTTCTAAAAAATTATTTGATTCCAAAATTTGAGGCTTTGGAGTTGAAAAAAGAGAGAAAATAAGGAAGAAATGCAAAAATGGGGGGGGGGGGGCGAACTCTTAGAAAAATTATCTTACATTTTCCAAAATGGTTTGGTTTGAAATTCGAACCGAAAAGGGAAAGAAAAACGCCTTCTTTTCGAAAAACAGAAGAAAAAAGGACTCGAGAATAATCACGAAGTTGGTCGAAAATAAAAGAAACGTAAAACGACCCGGCACTTTTTTTTTATCTCGGGTCGATATCTATGGCAACACATCCAGCCAAACAAATTCCAGTGATCGATCCGTTCAAATGGCATTTTGAGAAGTTGTTGAGAAAATTCTAAAAAAAAATGTAACACCGTTTTCGAAACGCGACATGTCACACACAAATTGCAAAAATTGTTGAGTGCATCAGAAATAATCGATAACAATAATAATTGGTCGTGTGATGATTCTCGTGATCGAGGTACGATCGAATTTCATTGAAGTTTCCGTGTCCAAGTGAAAATGAGTTGCCGAAGGAGCACGATGAGCCGGAGGCGCAGAAAACAGCGCATCAACGGGTTCATTCTCTTCTATTTGCGAATTCTGTGTCGTATGCCGAATTGTCCCGTGGCCAAAGTGGCCAAAATCGCGGGCGAGAGGTGGAGGAGAATGACGGAAGCGGAAAGGTGTAATTATATTCGACTAGCCAGGAAGAGGAAGAGGCGTTGTTAACATCTCCCAGTCCGCGTCGTGCTCAATCCCACTTGTACCGGATCGTTGGTGGAAAAATTTAGGTATCGAATCTCAAAAAAATTTTTCTCTCGAAAAAAATCGTAGAAATTTGCATTTTTTCTTTTCTGATCACCCACTCCGATTGATTCCAGAGTAAATCCCTCCGCGTGGATCTCGATCAGGACTCGAGGATCAACATCCCCCAACTGCAGACCCACCGGTTTCACGAATAATTTAGGAACGTGCAAAATCCCGGTTCTCCGTGTCCCTCGTCTTTTGTATGTTTTTGTTACACCGAATATTTTGTAAAAATATATCATTTCACACAGTCTCAGTCGTTGCTTGTACCTCCTTCGTACCGATCGTCTCCAGATCCGCTCGAATTCGGATTAAAGTCGAGTTTCCGAGCGCTCGCAGAAATCTGGAAAGAGAAAATGAGGAATTCATTAGCCGCGATAGGAAGATTGATGAGAAATCGGCGAGGAATTACATAGAAATCGGACACTTAATATATTATGTATGACTTTCTCTGTCTTTTCTTTGACTTTCTTCCGCCATACATATACATTACGAGCATCGGATGAGGTTCGCAGTTGCATAATGGGAATCAACGCAAAGCTGAAAAGGACTGCTACTATTATTCTTCGTAGTTCCTTAACAAGCTTTTGCATTTGCTTTTCCGACGTATACGGAGTACGTGCGATTCGTAGGTAGCAAAAGGAACAGAAAGATTGGGAACAACAATTATGGGAATTTCTATGGAGATCTTCGTGCCTGTATATTTATATGTAGTATTCTGGAGTTAAAAGAAACCAGTAATTGGCCTCGAAAAAATTCTAGTTATCTCTCACCTGGCGTATTGGGGTCCGAGACGCCCCAACCTACTTCAAATGCAATTTAAACGTCTTCGTCACTATGAAAATTGTAGTTCGAAAAAAATATTATGGTATTTTCCTTGCTAGATAATTCTATAATATATATTTTTTTAATATTATAATTATTATGTTTTTCTAAAATTACCTGTATTATCCGTGAACGGCTTTTATACTGAAAATTAATATTAATCTTTTTAGAATTCATTTTTCCAAGTTACAAAAGTCAATAGTCTCCACGAAATAGAAATTTCTATTGGTGGAGTCTGACCAGTCCCAGTGTACTAATTATGTGATTCTGGAGAAGTGGGTCAGCTAAGGGTAAAAATATTAAAAATATTGATTTTGTTTTTTTTTTTCTTGAATAGTTCTATATCTTGAATTTTGAAATTTTTGAACAGATAAAATTTGACTAATTAAAAAAACTTTTCAATTAACCTTAACACAGAAAACGAATTGTAAAAATTATTTTACAAACATATATAATTTTCTTTTTAATTATCTGCAAATTCTCTAAAAATCCTAATTAAAAAATGTCAAATTTTCAAATACAGAACCATTAAAAAAATGCAAAATTTATTAAAGATAATTGTACCGCTAATTAAAGACATTAATTTATAGTTAATGATATGTCGACCATCGATACCAATGATTACAAGAATAAACAAAATGTTCAAAAAATTCTGCTGAAATAACTTTCACGAAATATTGAAAATATCAATGAGCAATGAAACAACAATTTTACAACAATTCATTGCAAATCGGATTTTTTTAGCACCGAATTACTCGTTCCCCAGAACTCCCCAGAATGCATCTCTTGCGGCATTTAACCACATCATTTGTGCGCTTGTTTCCAAGCATCAATTATCCCCGGAATTGATTCATCAGATCCAGGGAACAAGAAGTTCTGGAAACCCTGCAAATTCCGTTTCAGACTTTAGAAACGAATTATCTGATCTCGCCGCTCCACTTTTACGACAGGTAGAAACAAAGGAGCTACAGGTGAGCCGCTAATTGCAGAACCCTTGAAGGCTGTAATTGGCGTCCAAATTTCTCCGGTTTGGTGCAGACGACAACACGGAGAAAGGTGAAAGGTCGGCGATCGAAAGTCTAAGAAATCGTCGCTGGAAACTGCATTTTTGCATTCTGTGCATCCGCGGATGGAAATAGAGGCGCGGAAAAGAAAAAAAATCACGATTCTCTCTGTTTTTTTGTATCCGATTGACTGGGAAGCGGATTCGAAAGGAAGAAAGGGTCCCGTTTTGCTAGAATTTCTCCTGCATTTCGCAGCTTTCTGAGAAATTGAAAAAAATTTTGAATGCGCATCATCGGGCGTGAAATGTCGCAATTGCGCAGGCTACAAGGCGTTCGTCGACGAAAAAATGGCAAACACTCGTTCCTTGGAGCGCATCTTCAGGTACCCACTCGAAGATGACATTTTCTCGAGGTCGTGAATTCACTTTCTCTTGCAGAACCCACTACTCTGCTGTTTATGTATAAACATAGAGAACATCTGCCGTTGAAATATTGCAGTAAACGTTTCTCGATTTCTTCCGGTAATGCCACCAACGTTTATCGTTCTCTCCTTTTTCGGTCCCCTCGGTGATAATTCAAAGTAAACTCGAGTCCAATTACGAAAGGCTGCTTTGGTTCGCGTTCCTCCTCGAAATTCGCTACTAAAAAAATTCTAGTTGTCATAAATCGGTATTTGGTCGTTGCTAAATTGAGCCGCTCAGTGCACAAATCGATTAACTCCATAAAAAATGAAGTTGACAAAAATGATAAAATAGCATATATTGCTTTTTAAAATCCTTTTCAAATAACAAATTTAAAAAATGGAAAAAAAATGGAGTTCATCGATTTGTACATTGAACGGCTCAATTCTTGTTGCATTTCTCATCGATATTTCCAATATTTCGTGAAACTTATTGAGGCAGAAGATTTATTGAAGAATTTCTTTATTATTGCAACGATATCGTTAATAAAAAATTAATGTCTTTAATCAGTGGTAAAATCATCTTTAATGAATTTGCCGTTTTCGGTAATTGCTGTATTACTTGAATTGATGAAATTTTGTAACAAAAATTTTCTTTTTAAAAAGTCTTTTGAGCGGACATTGGGAAAACAAAAGGATTTTTAAATGTAACATATTAATTAACGTAATTCGGCCTTTGAAGAAAAAAAATTGCCAATAATAGATCAATATTATCAATTTAAAAAATTCATTCGAATTAAGCTCGCCCTCCAATTGCAATATTTGACTGACCCTACATTGACTCATTGTCAGAAAATTATTACTCATAATTAAAAACCGTATCCAACAAAAGAATGAAAAAAGTAAGCTCAACAAAAATTGGGACCACATTATTTTCATTTCATCATTTCAAACGATTTCTTCTTCGAGCGTTAATAACTCCCACCTTCGACTAATTTCTCTTTCACAACTACCTGGTAATTGAACCAATCACAATAATTACCAAGGAAAAAGTAGTATATCAACTTTTTTAGGATCTCGAGTATCTTCCTAATTAAAGTTCACAGCTGAGGCCTAATCAGCCTTAGGAAAATCGTAGCACCTTTCCATATTATTTTCATCCAAGGTGAATTTATCTGGTACCGGATCCTGCAAGGAAATGGTAACCCACCAAGTACCTGGATCCCAAGGATTCCCAGTTTCTCTGATAAACGAATCCGAGATTCGGTGAATATCCAATTCTTTGCCCCTTTTTCCATAAAACACGTGGGAGCTCTTAGGTCGTTACTTAATGACTTAAGCTCATTCTTTAGACGCTCGTTGCTGGCTGTTGTCTCACATCGTCTCGCACGTACCGCCAGGAATTATTAAAGTGCCGGAAGGATGTGCGCCTCTTACGTGACTCCTTTTTAGAAGCTATTGTTTATTGCACTGCAGTTTCCAGATAACGACTTCTCCAGGAGAAGGAGGAGGAGCTGTCGAGCTCATGACTCGATTTGCTTCACGAAGGATCAGGATGGTAATTGGGAGCTTAGGTTCGGGCCGATACCCCGAAGATTTGCGGGGACCCTTGGGGCTTCTCCCGACTATCAGATGGAGAAACTTCGCGTCCAAGAGATGAAGGATCCTGTCCATATTTTATGATCCCGTATCCGACACGTCCATCGAGGAATTCGCTCGGCTGCAGGATGGCATTGTATCGGAGGAACTGTATCCCGAGATCTCAGGTTGGATAACGGCACTTCTCGCCATAATTGTACACTTTGTTCCACGGGGTTGACGCCGGTTAGAAGTATCTGGGGGTCAAGAGGCCGTGCTTTCACTGTCAGGAGATGTTCTTCCTCGGGACTGGAGTGTCACGACGTGAACCCGACTTCCAATAAATTCGCCTCCAGCCGTTGGCCGATGGCTCGAAGGTGCGACCGCTGTCGCTGCGTGTCCCGGACCTGGAACCGAACCTGGCACCTCTGGAGCAGAAAATAAAACAGGAGCTGTGACTTTCCCGGGAAAAATTTCTAAAAAAAAAAAAAAGCAGTGATTCGATTAACCCTTTAAGCGCGAAAGGAGCATAAACGTGCCCTCGCGAATTTATTAACGCTATGCCGTCCGGTGGTACCACGTTGGTGCCGCGCGAAAACTATCGGGCAAGCGCCGGTGGCACCACGTTGGTGTCGCACATAAAGAATTATACCGGCGCCAAACGAAAGAAAATGGTGAAAATAGAATTTCCTACTCGTTTCTAGGAAATTGGTATAAAAAGAGCTGGGATCGGTAAGGATCCTCCGTTTCTCGGTTATTTTCACACGTTCGTCATCGATTTGTCACACGCATCGATTAACGCCTAAAGGAAAGTGACTGTCATGGGATTCGTAGGGGCTAAAGGTCGTTATAGCGAGTTAGGTTCAATAACTCGTTGACTGGAAAGACTTTCTAAACCAGTCTCGTCCTCCTCGATGCTCTGTCGTCCTCGTAAATCCCGTGTTTCCTTTGATGAATCTGCTTTCTTCGTGCATGCAAACGCAGAAGAAATCTAAAGGTAGGTGTAGGTAGGCACACTCGTTCGCAGATGGAAGATGAGCGGATCCTCTTATCTCCCGTTAATTTCCAGCCATCCGTTATCTTTAATAACGACGAGGGAGGCAGAGACACGATTTCTCGGTTCGATCGGATCGAGATTCGGTCGGACAAATTTCACTTTCTCCAACGAAGCGCAGTTTTGAGATGAATCTTCGGCCCGTAGGTACAGGAAATCGTATCGGAGAGTGTTGCAATTTTTTCTTTTTCGGTCTGGGAGAACACACTTACGAACAAAAATCATCAAACGATTGCTCTGCGTAAAATAAATGAGATGAAATTAAACAAATTAATGCTGCCACATTAAAATGCATTTTTTTTTGCAGCATTTCTCTCGCAACGCTTACGAAAAATCGTGTAAAATCGAAGTTTCTGAAATTCCGTCTCTAAGTGCGAGTCCGTGAAGCACAGGAAAAGTTTAAGATGGGCCAGGATTTTTTGGAAATTTCACTGGTTATTTTTGGAAATTGTTATGGATCTTTTGGAAACTGTTCTGGATTTTTTACGAATTATTTCTAGATTTTTCAAGGAAAATCAAGGAAACGAGAAACCCCGTGAGGTGAAAGTTCGCGAGTGTCGAGGTTTCCGTGGCTTTCGAACTTTGGGAATTTCTCGAGAAAACGTTTTTCTTTCCTTTTTTGTTTCAGGGTTTTTGGAAAACGAGAAATTCGACACCTCGAAAATCTGCAAGAAATCAGGTTTCGAAAAATTCCCAAAGTGCGGGAGACACGTAAATCTGTCACTTCGTACCAGGAGTCCCACGGTATCGATGTAGCATTGAAAAATCCACGAACATTTATGATAAATGATTTCAATAAATACTCTATTAAACGCCATTCATGTGCTACACAGTAAATATTACAACGTATTCGTAGTATATAATCATAATCGTATTAATATAGCAATAATATTAATGATGGTGATGACAATAATGGTAATAATCATTTTTCAATAATAATAATAATCATAATAATATAATAATATTAATAATAATAATAATAATAATAATAATAATAATAATATAATAATAATCGTAAACATAATTAAAAAAGAACCGATGATGATAATAATAATAATAATAATAATAGTAATAGTAATTTAATCATTCTAAGAATCACTATATAAGTGTATGCCTTTCCATTAATTCCCATTTTTCAACGACTCCAACAATCGTCGGTTCCTTTTGTCTGCATATTTTTTTTTTCTTCGTTTTTGTTTACGTAATTCACATTTTACACCTTAAACATTTGCACTTGGATAAACGAGACTATGGCATGTTCTATTTGATTCTCCAGTTTCAATTGTAACTTCGTTCTAATAATATCTAGAGGTCGCTTCCAATTTTCTCTAATTGAAAATCAAAGTGTCTTTCGGATCCTTTGAAATGTCAAATTTCATTCTTTAATGCCAATCTCCTTCAAAAATTCATTGACAAATTTGTCACTTTACGGGTCGCGATTCTTATCCCTCGTCTCGAAGACAAATTTAACTTTTTCTTTTTACCTGGTAACGAAAATTCAGGAAGAATTCCGTCGAAAAGAAATCCCAGCTTCGAAAAATCCCCCTTTTTCTTTTGACTCAACGATTCCAAAACCCTACAAATTTTCTCAATTTTTGTTTCTCAATTTCCCATCGAAAATGTTCGATTGCCACTTAGAGAAGACTCGGACGACGGAAAAAAATACGTCAGCACTGCTAACAGGTATTTTGAAATATATTTCCTAGCTCCTTTTCCTTCCATCCTTCTTTTTGACTTCTGGAATGTTTCGAGAGACTCTCACGGACCGTCTTTCAATCGAAGTCTCGTTAAATAGATCACTTATGCTACATATACATTCTTATTATCCTACAAAACATGCCAAACTTAACGTAGCAACTGAAAAGGAAAATTCCGGCAAGCGATAACGATACCAAACATCAGGTAATTTATAATTCTCACACCTAATTTCGAAACCACTTCCATATCCTTGATCCTTGATTCTTAATTATTATTATTATTTGTTTCTTCTCCTCTTCCTTCTCCATTTCATTTAATATCTTCTTTACATGTAACTTCTAGCTCCTAGTTCGCGGATTGGTTCCCCGTAAAATTAAATCTCTTCCATACTCGCAAGCAATTTTCTTTTTCATCGTCTATTTCTAAATTTCGTCCACTCTTTCGCATCTCTTTCGCTCTGTCTGTACATACTTGAGTTTACAAGGAAAAACATTCACTCTTATTTTCTTCTTTTCTTCCTTCTAGTTTATTTCATTTCATTTATTTGCTTATTTCGATATATATAGAATACCACTAACGAATGATATCGTATTTGTGATGATTTTCTTCATTTATAAGTAGTAATTTATTGTTGTCGTATTTCTCAGTAATGTGATTAATTATTGTTTTGATGACAAAACCTGTCGTCATATTTTATTCCGAAATTTCAATGAGTTTCCTTTCCTTTCCCTCTTCCAATTCAGACATTTCTCGCAAATGGACAGAAATTGTAGAAAATATCCCCTGGATGCATTTCAAATAGAGACTCGCGACGAATTTCAATTTCCCAGAAAAAATGTCATTTTTGGATAAATAAACAATATTTTTGTCTTCCCGTATCTTTACGTAATTACGAAAATTCCAAGGTCGTGAAATTTCAAAAGGAATTTGGAAACTCAATGAAACTCCAATCAACCAACTTCCCTACGTCGACTCGTTAATTTTTTAGCGTTACTGACTTCTATTTTGTATTTACTCCATAAATTTCTCTTCTCGCCTTCCACCCCTTCCCTACTCTTCAGTATATTTAGATAAACATTTGTCTTCTGCGCGATTACATCTGCTTCCTTAACATTAGACGACATCATTAATGTTCTTTGCGATTTGTACAAAATCGAATACCAACAATTCATCAATCCCCATTGTCATGTGGATAAATTTTCGGATAACTAACATCCCTTGCATTCAATCTCGTCTCACCAAACACCATTTTAACCGTTTCATCGCTTCTTTTCTATTCATTTTCAAAACGATAATAATTTCATTACACTCCATTTTCCAATCAATAATTTTCAACCTTCGTACGATAACATTTTCGATTTTAAAGCTATTATTATTGATCTTAATTATCGGAAAAATTATCCATTACACACAGAATTTGCCCACTTCCGTGCCATTGATGTTAACGCCCGATAAACTTTCGATTGAAATTCTTATAATTTACATGTATTAGGAAATTCGAATCGGTAATTTCCCAAATCCCACTGCGTTCTATACAAAAATACACGAAAACAAAGAAAATGCTATCCTACAACTACTCTCTCTGATCTCTGGCGCAATCAAAAAAGGAGAGATAAAAAATATACAGCAAATGTCACTAAACGTAACGGAATTTGCGATCAAACGAATTCGAAATTATTTGTATTCTATTCAGGAACTTTTCTATTACGATTCTCCTATTTTCTATCCTTTCGTATTTACGTTACCTCCCTCTACTTGATACGTTAAGAAAGAAAAAGGTTTCAGTCATGATTTTTTAATGAGCAAACAGAGTTGAAATTGTAAGAAAAAAATTCGTCATTCGTTTTATCGCTTTCATTGCACCCAAAAGTTCCTTTATATTCTCTACGTAAATGTTACACCGACTAGCATTCAAACACTACTGCAAGACTCTATCGTTTCTGTACACAAATTTCATACAATAATCGTTTCAATTATGCAGGTCAAAGTTTTTTTTTTGTTTCGATACGATCTTTGAATATAAAGACGTCGCATCACTTAACTCTTTTTTCTTATGAAAAAAGTATAGTCTCAAACTGTGGGGTCTCGATATTGTACCAGAATTTAATACTCATGGAATTAATAAAAAAATGTGCAAAATACGTTCATTCCGAGAGAAACGCGTTTGTAAAAAATTATATTTCGAAATTAGAACGTAACTCCAAATTCGGTATAATTAGGAAACAATTAAACGATAAATTATGGGAGGTATGAATAGATCGTTTGAAAAAAAGGAGTGAAAAGTCTTAGAAATGTCTCGAGACTGAAACAAATATCAAAGCATCTTCTGCCCCTCTCTCTATATACAGAATTCATTAATTTACAATTTCGTCATGATATGAAGCGGCTTCAATTATAACGACAATAAAATGGTAAACTTCTAAGTTGCAAAATTACTTTTTCGAACTTTTGTTGACTTAACGTTCTACGCAATCGAACGCCTTCTCAAAAAAATGATTTGAAAAATTAATAGCGATTAGAAATTAATGATAACCAGAAAAGATTTGCCGCAATCGGTAACATTTTTACTCCGAAAAAAGGGGGTCCCTGTTGCGAATCCGTAGAAATTTACGGATATATTATTGTATTTCATTTACAACAATGAGTATGATGATTTCGTAAGATTTCTATTACCGAGTGTTGAAATCAGTAGTTAGCAAATTCTAACTCCGCTAGTTTTCCACTACATGCTTAAATTCGTAAGATTAGAAGTCAGTTGGAACAGTACAATGAAAGAACATTAATAATGACCACCTATTAATTTCTTTCTTTTCTCTATAATATGTATAATATATATATTTATAGTTACCATGGTAATAATTGCATAATCTTTTTTTTTTGTTTCCTTATACGAATATATATCGCCATTACCATAATCGTTATTATTTAATACTTCAACAAAGGATATCTCGTGACTGTATCTTCAATTTTCTTTAATCTTATTAACCATCTCCTCGCTTTCCGTCGTAGAAAGAAAATCTAAACCGAACGTCTACAACAATACCTCAATAATTATTTATACACGAGCATGCTAACATCGCAGAGTAGTCAAAAAACTACGCAACTCCTGCCTAAAACGCGCGTTCGTTATTACGTTTAGAACGATTTTCTGGACAAACTGTATATTACGTATACATTCCTTCGATTCGTTCCTCGGCTTTCTCTGGTTCATAAGAAGCTTTGCGAAGAAGCTTTGCGAACATCTGCGTTTTTAATTTCTCAATTATGTTCTAAACGATACGACGACGCCTTTGAATCCCTCTCTTTCTCTCTGTTTATTTGTTGGATTGTTTCGTTTTCCTTTATATAAGCACTACCGGCCACCTTAATAGAATTTATACACGACTATTTTTTTTTCCATTCTTCGTTAAACTCTAAGGCAACTCTCGTAAACAGAATAGTAGTGAATTTATACTATTGGAAAGAATTGTACAGATATACTGATCTTATTCACAAAGGGGGGAAAGGGGGGACTTTTATTATTCTTTGTCATTATCCTTCGAACGTAAAAGTGTTTAAGGCAAATGGGGAGATAGTACGAATGATTTCCTCTTTTTCTTCCATTAGGACTCTTTGAAAAGAAAGCGGGGCACGTTTTGTAGGCATTATTACACAATTATTTACAAGTTGGTACTTCCCGTTCGCGTCCAATTGAATATCTGAAATGAAAAACAAGAGAATATTAGAATCCGAGACTGGATCTCAATTAAACAGGAATCTTGGATCATGTTTCTCGAGTTCCCAAAAGATGGGAGACCCCATGATCCAAGTTCCCAATTGCGATTTAGGTCCTACGTTACCTAATCTGTTCATAGAGCACCAAAAGGATCCAACTGGACAGCATTGCCCTGAGATTGTGCATTAGGTTGCGTCGACTGTTGCTGCGGCTGCTGCTGCTGTTGCTGCTGCTGCTGCTGCTGCATCGGAGTCCCCATAACCGGCCCACCCATCATCATTGGCGCAGCACCCCCTGCAACCATCATGCCAGTGTTTGCAGGTGCAGCACCGGGAGGCATTGAACCTCTCATTAGTCTCATACCTTGTAGTCCCATCGGCATTCCCTGCATCCCCTAAACAGCCGGAAACCCAATAGGAAATTTATCAATGCAGTGTTTACGCGTGACAGGGCAATATTCGTGTCTCCTGAATGAGGAGATTTTTGGTATCAGTATTGAAATTGCACGGACTTAAGCGAAGTGCAATTAACAAGGTGCACGGTAACTTTCTATTCTATGTTACAAGTGTAATGGTATTTACAACACATATATCGACACATGCCGTGGTGATTAACGCAAAAGTGCATGGAGCGGGGTAAACTACTCACCAACGTTGTTGCCTGAGTAGGGAAACCCATAGTGCTTGGAGGAAGTTGAGTCATTCCTTGTCCCTGTAACAGCCAGTAGCATGCCGTATGCCAGACATGCATCATTCGCCAATTGGTAATGAAAACTTCCCTAATTACTCTCTAGAATCTACGAATGAACCTCCCCGTGAAAATTTACCCTTTGCCCATATTTTCTATTTTCTTAACGATTTTTTCTTTTTTAATTCTACTACTATGCTCTAAAAGGAAATCGTGGAATTCTGTCACCCTCTCGAATTGTTCTCTCCAGTGTTCGATATCTTCAGTCTAATAAACCTCAGTGTCCTTTCTAACAAAGGACCCTTTCTAAACTGACCCTTTACGACTAATTGTAAGTGCGCTTTTTGAAGCAAGCAAGTGCCTTGTTGGGAAGGTATGAAAGTATGCTGTGTCTTTTTTCTTCAAGACTATTAAAATTTGATGTTTCGACTTTGATGAGAGTGTCTTTTCAGCTGCAAACGAACTATGAAATGTGCTCTTGTGGTATTAAACAACGTTCGTTTCAAGTAAGAGCGAAGGAATGAAATATCAAAGATCGAACCTTCGCGCCCACCTAATTTGGAAATCAAACGAATCGGTATGAAGAAATTATAAAAGCATCAGGGCGACATCGAGTGACACATCTTGTCTTATTCTAAACAACAAACTAGTGACGTGCTGCCGAGGTTTATGTGTTACAAGACAAGTTCCGATTCCAAGATCACTTTACCATGGGTCTGTATCCGGCACCGGTGGTGGCAGCCATGGGTTGCGGAGTCCAACCAGCTGGGCCTCCAGTCTTGGCAGCGTTCTTCGGAGAATTCCACTGCATTCCCCTGCGGAAAGATGGAAAAGAACGGTGGTAACTCTCGATAAAAAGAAATTGGAATCGACATGTTCCTGAATTCAGGGAATACTCACTTCACCTGTTGCTGAGCACTCTTGTTAATCGTCAAATTTTGGGCGAGACTCGCCAAGCTACTGTCCAAGTCCCCAGTGAGCACCTTGCCACTGGCTGTTGCATTCGCTGGTTGGCCCGCTGCTGAAACGTTATTAGCTCCAGACATAGTCGTTGTGGGCGACAGCACCAAGCCCAAACCGTCAAAACCTAAGCAACACCTACGTTCAGCCCAACAAGCGAGAACCCCGATACCCAAGTGCTTTTAGAAAAGACACTAATAGCTGACCCACGACCCTCGTTTGTTTTTTTAGTATATTTACAAGTGCACCTCGCCTGGTTCTACAGAATCCTCTATCGTGAAAGATGATATTGTTAATTTTCAGATGAAGAGCGAGTTGGTGTAATTTACAAAGTTGTTACTGTTATAGATTTTAAGAAGTGCAGTGTCAGAACAAAAATCCCATTCCAAAGATGATGTCTATAGCGTTTATAACCCACCTTCAATAAAAACTTGCAAGAAAAAGTTACAAAATAATTAAAATTAATCATATTTAACCAAAAAAGCCTAGCTGAGTTGATTTCAAGTAGTCCACTGTAATAATTATTTTTTGGAAATTATCAAAAAATTCAGGAGAAATTACAAGAAATTTATTACAAATTTATTTCTACCCTTTTAAAAGGGCGGAATTGAAGCAACACGATTTTTTTACAGGCACAAATTGATAAACCAAATTTGTAATTTTAATAATGACATTTTTTGTTATCACCACTCCTTTAAAAAGGGACGGGGATGAAGCTGTAACAATTTTCGTATTAAATTTAATTGATTCTTATTATTTTGTAACTATTTCTCCTTGTTTTTTTATTAAGGGTGGGTTACAAACAAACGCTGGGACGGCTTCCGAACAAGAATAAACAAACAAAAAAGATCAGTCGCATAAACTTTCCAAAGGAAAGTCCTTTGCTCCATTTACTCCCGCGTGTAGCTCATGTAAAAAAAAAACCACACTTCCCTTGGAAAATTTATAGCCTGGTTACTTTCTACGAGCGAGTAACAAAGAAAAGCGGTACAGTCTAAAATTACTCGGAAGCCAGATTCCAAGACGGTCGTTTAAGAAGCAACGTTTTGTTAGTCGCCCTTTCTCCTCATTAGCATAAAGTAACTCGAAGTATCGCACTACTGCAAACGTCTAACGCCAACTCTCTGGGGAACTGCGTCTAAAACAATCGCTAGCGTCCCAACTATCGACGGAGGAACACAGGGTGTCTAGGGGATTCGATCAGCGAGGACACTCGTCGATCGAATTCGGTCATCGGAAATGTATGGTCATAAATTCGCGAGCCAGTCTACTCTAGACACCATGTAAGAAAAAAATTGTAGGTTTGAGCTTGGTGAAAATTGAAAATGGGACGAAAGACACACGAATCATGCTTAAAAGAGAAGCGTATAACATTCCCGTCACCTGACATCGGCTGCTTTGCCGGAGAGCCGTATCCTACAGGGACTTGAGGAGGAGCTTGAGAAGGAACGGTATTGTAACCGGGCATTGGCCCGCTTGGCATCATCGGTTGTCCAGCACCTCCCATATCAAAAACAGCAAAAGCCTGTTGTACAGGTTGTTGTTGCTGCTGTTGTACCTGTTGCGTTAGATTTTGCTGTGCGAGAGGAGCTGGACGCGATGGAGATCCACCCAGTGCCATGCGTATGCTATCATTGAGATCATCAAAAGCACTTTTACTTGTCGCTGATGCAACGGCAGCCGCCGAAGTTGGCCTACCAGGTGATGCTCCAACAGCTGGAGACATAGCACGTGGTGTACCATTAGGTGCTGTCGCGGGAGGCGGTGGTCTGGGAGGCGGCGTGGCAGTGGACTTGCCTGAGGTAAGGGTATTCGATGACACTGCTCCCGATAGAACAGCATTGTCATTGTCACCCCCTTCCGAGGCTTTCAACATTGCTGAGTCGCCTCCAAAGAGATCTGCCTGACCGCCAGCACTGAATAGATCTCCACTTTGTTGTTGCTGCTGATGCTGTTGTTGAATATCGGTTCCCCCGGATACCGATGTATCCGATTGATCAAACAGGCCAAGTGCCGCTGCGTTCGTTGATTGGGGACCGATTGATGATGGGAAATCGGACATGAAGGGATTTGGTACGGATCCGACCGATCCTGTGGCAGCAGCTTGCGCAGAAAGTGACCAAAGTGCATGATTAGCTTCGTGGTGGTAAAAACAATTTGTAATAATACACAGTTATGTGGCGTCAAATGTTTAACCCCTCGACTGCCAATAACAAAGAGTTTTATTTTTTTTTTTTGGAAAACGATGATTTTGTCGAAAACTTGAATTGAAGGGTCTAAGGTAAATTTTGCCAGAGGGATAAAAATAGAATTAGCGCATAAAAATAGTAGAATATTTAATAAAATTACTCTTCGTCGCAGGAAAGGGGTTAAATCAGTTAGTATTGAAAATGGTCTTGTGTATCCGTAGAAACAACGTCACACTTTGAGTTTCAATACATTCGGGACCGGTAATTTTTTTCTAAAAAATGGAAAATCGAGTAGAATAGAAAAATATAATACAGGAACTAAATTATAGGTTCTATTTTAAAATTCTCAAATTAGCTTGAAACAAATTGGCCCATTCCCGTTAGAAATTCAGCGAAAAAAAGATCAGGGGTTGCGAATGCGTTGTTAATTAGGTCAATGGAATCATGTACCTCAAAAAAATGCATAAAAGAAGAAGCGAATTTCTCCACTAATTGAAAACTGTTGGTAATTGAATTTTATCACTGTAAAGTGCAATCGTGTTAACGTTGTTTCGCGAGATCTTCAGAAACGAAGATATTCAAATCAAGAAAAAAGGTTGAAAAAATCAAACATTCAACAGAACCAGTTCAAATAAAATGATAGATCGAAAATGAAGACAATGAAAGAGGAAACTGTTAAAAAAAAACCAACATTCTTGATTCCAAGTCAGGTGTATCAGCAAAGCGGTTAGATCAGAAATTTCATCGAGTGCAAATGAAGTAGAATAAATAGAGTCGTTTTTAAGTCTTTGAAATAGTGTCTCCCAAAAAGAAAAGAGTATATACAGAAACTGAAGACGAAGTTCAAATCGATCCTTGATCCATCATCGGGAATCCCCGAATTGGAAAAATTTCTACTTGGTTTCAAGTAAAAATTGAATTTCATCGAAACACAATTTTTCTTTGAGGATTCGGCGAAGTTTGAATCGATTTGAAATTTCGCACTTCCCCGTCGAAAATCAACGTAGGATCGCTCCCGAGTAAAATCAACTTACTCGACTGTTGATCCTGATTTCCGAAAACTGAGGAAAAGTTATTATCTGTAACAAAGTTATTACTTGCTGGTACCGCTGGTGTGAATCCTACAAAATAAAGAGGAGAAAACAAAACTGAAACTCGTAAAAGAAAAAAGAGACAGAGAGAGAAGAGAACTCGTAAGAGGGACAACTTTTTCGTTCACGAAGAGAAATGAAAAAGGGTTGAATTCGGGCGAGAGAAGAAACAAAAAAATAGCAATCTTACCGTTACCATTAGTCATCCACATATCATTTTGCGGAGGCTGAGCTGGCGCTGCTTGAGGCGCACCGAACATATCCGCAAATGGATTTCCTGCCAGTTGCAGGAGGTCATCGGATGCTTTTTGGGCCTGCTGAAATGCAAAGTCGAGTTAGAAAAATTGCCAAGAAAAAAATTGTAGATAAAAATTCGCAAATTTTTCTCACTCACCTGATTGTCAGCCATCGTTGCAGCGCCAAACAAATCCACGATCGGTTGGTTCGCATTGTTAGTCGGAGAACTCAGGAAAGGATTTGTGCTTGGACCACCGGATGGCGACTGCATTTTTGCCTGAAACCGATAGGAATCATTCTACGTCCGCTTCCATTGCAGGCCAATTAACGATGACACGCATCATTAGTTGACCGGTCGCCCTCCGTTACCTTATACTGATTCATAGCAGCTTCTTCCTCGGCAAGAGCTTGTTGTCGCAGAGCTTCGTCGATATGTCCATTCCCGGTATGCTCGAGACGTGCATTACTCGCTGCCGTTCCGAATGCAGTACTGGTGGAAGACAGGGCGGACACTCCCGACTTTACATTCGTTCTATTGCTGCTTTGGACAATGGTATGGGATACGGATGGTGTTTTATGTTTCCAATAGCAATGGAGTTCCGGGATATGGGGATTTCGTTGGAGGATGTATGTTTGTATCGATACGTGGAGGATTCAAGAGGAATGTTGATAATTGAAAATAAAGGAGAAGACAAACAAAAAAGAGAAACAAGTGTAGTATGTACAGATGTAATGCATTGGAGAAATTAAAGGAAAATCAAAAGTAGAGATTTCATTCTAGAGAGTGCCTTTAATATCGTGTATGATAACATTGTGTTCTCTGCAGGTGCAATTTGGACCGAACGCTTTGCCTTCACGAATCTAATCTCGCTGCTACTCAAACGATTCAGTGACAAAATGAACTAAATCCGAGTGAATTTTTGTCAACGTGTGTTGAAATTTCGAAAATGATAGTCGAGAGAATCTGCTACTTTGTAATTTACTATGCAAAAGTGACGGTTCCAGAGTCACCGTTGAATCGACAGATTGAAAGAGTGATGATTAAGTACTTTTTTGAAAATCGTGATTTTGTTTCTACCGAAAAACTGCATTTAACCGTTTTAGTGCCAGGGGTCTTTTTTTTGTTTCCAAATAAAAAATTGCCAAGCGGCGCAATAGCGCTCTTTTCATTCTTTTTTTCAAAAATGCTGGCATTTTTGGACATGGAACAGAAGAAGCGCGATCGCGCCGCTTGGCACTAAAACAGTTAAAGGTACAGCACATAATACCGCTGTCTTTCTAATTCTAACGATGAATTTACTAGTTTCTACTGCATATATCTAATACAAGGTGATAAAATACTAACGAAGAGTTAATAGTAAAAGGATATTTACTACTAACGAGTGTCTACTTGATAGTCGTCACTCTTCATTGTTCGAAATGAACGTTACGACCTGTTTGTTTTAGCAAACAAGAATGAAAAGTTGGGACATTAATATCCGATGTTCGTCATCAAAGCGTAAATTGACGGTAAAATAGTGTCGCAGTAGTAAAACAAAATGAAAGTTCTTTTTTCTTTGTGAGAGAAAAGAAATGAAAAAAGTGCTTTTTGAAAGGAGAGAAAAAAATAAAATGTTGTTTTGAGAGAAGAATATTTTTTTGTTTCTTTAAAGGATGTTTGGATAAAATGTTGAATTTTGTCAAGCAGCCAATCAAAATGTGGAGAAATCTTATTGCTTGCTAATCTCAACTTTTAATTAAAAGCGAGAAGATCATTCAATAAGTCTTCTCCGGGATCTTTCTTCTTTTTTTTTAAGAGATACGCTATCGTGCAAAAGAGAATTATCAAGAATTTGCCAAAAATGTTCTCGAGTAACATTTATATTATTTTCAGTTGCACGATCCCGCATCGCTCTGCAAGTTCTTATGACGAAATAATAAAAGCAGTGGAAGTGGACCAATTTCATAAAATTCTCATACCATTTCTGGGGATGTAACGTAAAATGTATCGAAATCTGAGAAAGTTCATCAAAAAAAGCAAAGAACAGACTAATCAATTTCAACATTGAATTTTTGCATTTACCACTTAACTGTTTATCGTTCTCGGAAACTTTGCTTTCTACGTAAAATACAGATTTGAGAAATTTGTCAGTTCAACGCCTGTTAAGAAATTCACACCTATTTTGAAAGACATCGATTTTCGTTCGACGAGAAAAGAACATTGCTGTTTTATTTGACTTTTATACCTATCTTTGAAATTTACGAAAAAAAAAATATGGGAAGGAAATTGGATTTTCGTATACCTTGCAGACTGCGTCGGTGTATTGGCAGCGGATCCTTTCCTGCCTTCTAAAGACGCTAAATGTTGTTCCAAAGCATCTAATAAGCTGCTTGGAGCCTGTAAAAAACAAGCTTCTTTTAATCCAGGTTCGAAAACAAATTTATGAAATTCACACATTGTCGAATTTTTCGTCCTGGGAATAATTGCCATTTCGTGACATTCGAAACTATTCTAAAGAAGCTTCCCCTTTCTTGGAAACTTTCTGAACTAGTTGCGTAAGATAAAAAAAACGTGAGCTGATGACATCCAGATTTATTGAATTTCCCCCGATGGTTGGGGAAAATGTCTCTGCCAAGTATCGATTAGCGTATGCAGTTGCAAATGAATGAATGATTGAAGGAATGAATGAAGGCTTTCAGCTTTCTTGTGAAACTACTTTTTTAGCTAAGAGGTGCTTTCTACAACTACATCTATTATTCTCTGGATGGTTCGTTACCTTCCAAGTGTATCCGAGAGAAAGAGAAATAGTCATTAGTATGAATCGTGTCTCGTTGCACTTTTCTCGTGCTCTTACATAATATACCATGAATCTTTCAATTGTAATTTCATGGGCCTGCAAGCCTATCAACTTTTTAAGAATGTGGGTCACTGCCGTTTCATTTGAAATTCGGCAACCGATTTTACAGATTTTCTTACTTTAATTCGAGGTCTTACAATTGGACTGGAAACAATGGGGAACTAAATGGCTTTAGAAAAAAAAAATAAAACAAAATTGAAACTGGGTTTCCGTTAAATCTTCTTTTCCCCGGTATTTTTGGGATCTCGGTTGCATATAAATTTAAAAAAAAATAAAAAAGGATGATCGAATCGATCGCGAAACGTACCTTCGTGAGATCTGGTATGTCACCTTTGTCAATGCCAACATTCTGAAAGAAACGAAAAGATTTCAGGTAATTGCTGAATAAATATGAGCTGTTTGCAGCTACTGTATGAGCTGAAGTTACCTCTGCCACCTTCAGCAGCTCCCCAACCCTGTCCATTCGAATAAGGAATTTTTTGTACAGATCCAAAGCGTCTCGACACTGTTTCTTGTTCATGTCGAAATATTTCTCTGCAAATAAATGGACCATTTATGTAAAATAATAGCGGAATTCGTTTCCCGTATGATGAACATTCCGCTCCAAGGTCCGCGTGAAACTTGTTTCTTACTTTCCTCAAAGCTGAATTTGCAACATAGTAGGATACGTGTTTTTCGCGCCCAGTTTCCTCGATGCGTGATCTGTTTTCCATACGATTTGCTTACCCAAAAGATTAATGATGCCGTCATTATAACACGCGAATAGTCGAATGAGATCTCGAAAGAGAAGCATGAAGGCCATATTAATAACGCCATTCGTGAGATCGTTCGCCGTACAATCGAATTCCAAGAGAGCGTCAAGCTGCGATTGCAGAACTGGTAACGTTTTTAACAGCTTCTCGGCATTCATTGTGCGTAAGGTACCGTCTTCTTTCCTGCAATTTCGAAAGCATCGTAGGAATATAAAATTAGTAATTAGAAAATAGAAATTAGAAGCGACAAATTCTTGGAAAGTGACGAAACAAAGCAGAAACTTACCCCCTTTTGACTTTGCAGAAATCGAATGCCACAGTTCTATAAGACAAGGCCTTCTCGTTTAAGTATTTGGCATAGCGTCTAATAAACGGTGACATGTCGTAACCTGGAAAAGGATCACTCGTTTTTCAAGTATGTGCTTCAATCGAGTAGAAAATGATCCGTTGCTTTTAAAACTGACGCGTATCCATTTTATTTTTAAAAAATTAGTTGAAAG
The DNA here is from genome assembly GCA_949825005.1 of Gasteruption jaculator. Lineage (NCBI taxonomy): Eukaryota > Metazoa > Arthropoda > Insecta > Hymenoptera > Gasteruptiidae > Gasteruption > Gasteruption jaculator. Next base: position 6,480,089 of record OX463773.1, on the reverse strand, counting down.
TAAATCTTATGACGAATTTAAATAAAATGTACGTTTTTAGTCAATTCATTATAATTTGAAAAATGGACTTGCCCCAATTTCATAAGCGACGGTTCAAATAACGATACGATTTTACCAAGTAGAAGAAATGTTAATAAAATTCAAGCAATAATAAGAAAGTAATTATTCGGAACAACATGCAAGTTTGAAAGAAGTTCTTGAATGCTTGCAACTCACCCACGCGTGCTCCAGCTGGTTATTTTTCCGAAACAGAGAAAGTTAATCCAAGTTAGTAAATCAGTTTCCAGGCACATGGAAAAAAAGAGAAATTGGTATCTTCGCGAAAGAACCACCGGTTAGAGGGCTCTAGTAGGAAGTTAGTTTCAAGCATTTTGCTTTGAAATGATTAAAGGTGTGAAGAATGAATGGAATGCATCTGCAACTCGCCGCTATTTCACGTTAATGCGCTCAAAGAGATGAAAGGTAGGACTTAACAGAGTCGACTTTTAAGTCTCCAATAACGAGAGAATTTCATTTGACGAGTAAAGAAAATCGTTGGTTTGCAAGCTTCTATTCTTCATGCTTTCCATTGGGAATTTGAAATTTAAAAAAAAAGGGAAATTTAAAATTGCGAATATTTCGCGGATTAGGAGATTTCATAAAAATTTTCAATTTATGCCCCGATTTAGTAATTTCTTGATTTCCGAAATTCTGTTATTTCTCACACCTCTCATTTGGAATTTTTAATTTTAAAAAATTAGGCAATTTACAAATGTTCCATTTTTTTTACAGAAAAATACTAGTTGCCAAAAAAAATTTCCGATCGATTAATTGCAATTAATTTCCAAGATAAATAGATTTGTGAAAAGATAAAACCCTTCCATTGGTCCCATTGCCCCCGGAGTAAATTGCTCCCCATGGAATCGTTTCATGAACGGTATCGAGATCTCAAGGAACTTCAATTAAGTGATGTCGAGTTAAACTATTAGAAAAACCAGTTACAGGTTTTCAAGCATTCCATGCATATGATCTGTGAGTAAGGCAAGACTCGTTAAAGTCATTGATCATATTAGTCATTGGATTGGATGAAATATTTTTGCTATTGCTACTTATTCATGACGTAGGTATCGCGTTAGAGGGATATAAGCAAATGCAATCCAATTATTATTGTAAGCACGATGGTTCTATCGTCGTCGTCGTCGTCGTTATCATCATCGTCATACCTTGCACGCCACTCTTGTCGAGGAAGTTGCTAAGTTGAAACGTGCTGTTGCTGGAAGCCAGGTACTGTGTAAACCTCTGAGGACAAAGATGTAATAGAAAATGCATTAAAAATCGGTTGATTTGAATAACAATAATTACTCGACGTTGCGTTTAGATTCGGCAATACCGGAAATTTGTTCTATATTTCAACTTGGAATTTTATTTTATTGTGTAAAATAATTAATTTCTTATTTTAAAAGAGGAGATTACTTTATTTCATTTTTTTTCAGTTGATGTATTGTTACGTACTTTATATTTTTATCCGCGCTTTAGGGGAATTGTTCCAAAGCATTTAAATAAATAACTCTAACAACATATATATTTACCTCATTTCCATAACACATCATATGATGAACGGTAATCAGGGCTTTAAACACCACCGTCCAATTTGTGTTCTGTGACCTTTCAATGAGTAAATTCGCCAGCTGTGGTATCGAGACGTTCGGTTCATTCGTACAGTGTATTAAATCTGCAAAAGAAGACAGATAAATAATTTATAACATTCGCTAAGAAAATAACCGACGTAAGTGTGTGATGGAAAATAATAGAAATTACGTTCGAAAATGATAAAAGTTACAAAACATTTTCGGAGATGTATTAATTTTGTAAAAAAAAAAAGTAACATATAAAATAATAAGCGCTAATGTTCATTATAAAATTAGTTTCTTTACCAACTTTCTACTACTGTATATTATTTTACATCGCAGATGCATATTTATTATTTCTCGTAACGATTTTCATTATTTTGACGACTCGTTTCGAATATTAACGAATCGTTACATTGATCCTCCCCTTCTTTCATCGCAAATTACAAACAGTGTCAAATCTTATAAATTAGGAAAAAAGAAACTGCCAATTGGATGTCAAAGTTTCCAGTGAAACCATGTGCCGATTTCACGAGTGTCATTAGCGACCGGTCAAGGATCGCTTTTATTCCATCAAAAGAATGAAAACCTGATAAAACATTGAATTATCGCTAATGATATCCGATGAGAAAAATTCGACATTGTTTCCCAAGATTAGATATGTATTTTATAGAATTTCAAGGCGAGAAGAAACGAAGATAATTATCCTCTTATACTTAAGTAAGATGATTCTTGACAGAAGGAAAAAATGATGTACTAAGCGGAGAACAGTGTTGTCGGTATCAATGAACGAGATCATGATTCATCCTTATCACTGGTTATTGACCTATGTTAATAAGCATATCGCTGGGTGTCTAAATTTCATGACGAAATCAATTTCTCTCCTCTTCAGAGAATTTCTTTAGCCTGTCGGTCATTATCATTTGTATTTTCAAATTAATGTTTGCTTCAGATACATGCTTATTAAGTAGGTAATTTTAACTCTTATTGCGATTGAATTAAAAATATTATTACGACATAAATATTATTGAGTAAATTATCTTAAAATTGAGACAATCTTTTTTGGGATTGTTGTGAGATGATTTTTTTATTTTTCAAGGACCGTGGAATCAATTTCTGGGAACCTTAGCGGAAAAATTGTGATTAAATATCAAAATGTTTATAAAAATTTCGTTAAAGTTGAGTTACGGTTCATCGAGAGATTTATCAATCGAGAGATGACGGGTCAAAGCTTAAAGCCTTGTTTTCCATGAAAACTTGGATCAAAAGTCATCGTTATTTTTCAAAATTAATTCATCATGCGAATTCCTCCGATACAGCACAATGTTTACGGTGGAGTGCAGTTTATATTCACTACAAAGGTTACGAATTTTAACAATTTCTAAGACGGTATTTTTTATTCCTGGACAATTGGGTTTTGTTTCTCGTATCCCTTCTATCTCAATCGAAACTATACCCTGAAAAGAATTTATAGTAATTCTAAGATATTGCCGTAGTTGAATAAGGTATCAATTATATTTCTAATAATTTTAACTACATTTATTGTTATTTGAGCCGTTCAGTGCACAAATAGATTTACTCTATAAAAAATGAAGTTGACAAAAATGATAAAGTAGCAAATATGGCTTTTTAAAATCCTATTTAAATGACAAATTTAAAAAATGGAAAAAAATGGAGTTAATCGATTTGTGTATTGCAATGCAGAAATTATAGTGATTCCGAAATATAAAAATATAAAAATATAGAAATTCTATAGAAATTAAATAATTCGTGCTTTTATTTTTTTCGCTGCGATAGAAATGGAAAATTCGATATTCATGAACGATTTAAATTCCACTTTGCTGAATAGTTTCAGGTGGACGACTTTATTTTTTCCTCAAAAAGCGAAGTGTAGACTACGCATTTGTTTAAACACGTACTCGCGAGTATCAGGAAATTCAGTCATTCATATTGTAACAACGATAAGATTATGCAAAGCGATAAGATTATTTGCAACAACGACGCATTCTTCCTATAAACATTCAAAGGAAATACATACATCATTTCAGTTCCTGTTTTAAAAAAAACACGGACTCGACCCTCAAAATTATTTTCTCTGCCTTTTTTGAAAGATTTAATTTCTGAGTCCACTGTTTTTCTTTCTTCTTCTTAATTACCTTGACCGAAACTTGCAACTCAGTTGCAAATTACGTAAAGAATACACGAAGAGAAAGGATACGTATGCATGAATTTTTCAGAGTTCACACCGTGACTTCTACGGTCACGAATTTATGCCTTCGCAAGTGTTCTTTCATGTTGCTGCAAGAGCAATCCCATAAAACGTGTCCGTAGCGGTAAAGTTAACGTTAAAGTTATTACGGTACTCTTTAATAAATAGCATAAAATTCTACGTGCTCGTAGTTGCAATGAAGAATTTGTTGCTCAACGAAGAAACTCAAATTCGCTGGAATTTGAAATTCCGCTGAAAATATCCAGTCCGGGGCCACATTTTCTCCAGTGATTTTCCGGAAAATTGCAGTACCTGCACCTGTTCCTGACAAATACAGCAAAAATGTTACAAGAGCACCCTGGCTAAATTTTGCTACGGTTCAAAAAGGTTCCCGTTCGAGTCGACCATTTACTGGAACCAGTCGACGAAGGTACCCCAGAACCCGACCCGTGCAACAGAAAATGCATTCTCTCAATGCAAAGGGGGACAAAGAAAGAGGAAGACAATTGGGACAGTGGCGTTCTTACCATCGCGTCTTTAAGTATTGATCCTGCGAATGAAGCCAAGCCCTGCACTCAACGTGCTCTCGGTCATCCAAGTAGCATAAGGTCAATTATACACACGATTAAAGACGTACCGCCGCGTCCCAAGACGGACACACGTAGGTACGTTTTCCTTCGATTACGTCAACCCATTTTTTGGTTTTTCGAGTTCTTGGAAAGCAACCAACGCGACAGCATCGATCTGGGTTCTCGGAGTGCCTGCTTTCCAGAGTCATTCCTCTCACCCCATCCTGTATGTGACATGAAAATAAAAGGAGAGCCGTACAACGAAAAGTCATTCCAAAGACCCTACGACCAAGTCGGTCCCTACCCTGATCTTAATGATAACGTATATTGGACACCGGCTTTATCTGTCTCGAGTGGCAAGTGCTCGACCTTGTCGAACTTCCTCTTCTAATTATACCCGCCCGAGCGGATTTGTGTTTGGCAACGTTTGTTCGAAATGAAAACATGTTCCGATCGCCCAAAAATATACTTAGGTACGCGTCTATAGGAAGTACCTAGAGTCCAATAGGAAACGTCGGACGTATACGAAACTGACCGGTCACTGAAACGCAGATTCGCAATTTTTCCCAAACTCCGGCTGCAGAAATTTGTCTGCACAAATTGTTGCGGGAAAAAGGGTAACAAATCGGTCCGGCGCCGAACCCCGAGAAACTGGTGAGTTTGCGGAGGGCAACAGGCTGACCCATTCCGTTCCAGTGAAAGGATAAGACAATGATGGATCGGCCGGAAGTCGCTAACACGCGTTTCTTGCAATCGTCAGGGGAATGTAATACGGTTCCAACGGTATCTTTGCATATTCGATCTGGAAATTCCGAAAAGCAACTGCAGATTCAAGCAGGTGACGATCGATCCAGGCTTCGGGAAGCCGATGGCCGACCAGGGACGTCGCGAACTCCCATTCTAAACTTCACCTTCGGTGCAGGGACGTCTGTCGGTACGAGCAAAGGTGATTCGATGCAGTCGTTCACCCGAACAACCCTATTTCTAGAGTCAGCGAAGAATGACACCGGCAACAGCTCAGCCAGGCAATTGCTTGAAGTCGTGTGAAAGGTGCCGTGGGATACGTAGATAAATTTCCGTCGTTGAGATTTCCATGTGAGACGCTGCGTCACCGATGCAATGCGTTGCACTTTGCACGAGTGGAGTCGAATCTTGGAAGCGGTTTTTCTGGAGAGGCTGTAGCGGATCTTGCACGTGGGTGCTGCACACGTGCAAACAAATGCATCTGGAGACCCGAGTATCGCTTGTCCTCATCCTGAAAATCTGGAATTCGGTTTTCGGAATTCCAAGATAAAATTTTCGAAGGTACCGGTACCGAAATTGGCAATTACTTAAAAAAAAAGTGGAAATCCCAACGAATCTCTCCCTTATCCTCGACCTCATTCTCATCGTGAAGGTCTCCGAATTCCGGGTTCCCAAGATCAAATTTTCAAAGGTACCGGTAGAGAAATTTGTAGTAGCTTGGAAAAAATGGAAATTCCAGCGAATCTGTCTCTCCTCCTCGTCTTCATCTTCATCCTGAGGATCTGGAATTCGAATTCTGTGCTCCCAAGTTAAAATTTGCAATGGTACCGGTACCGAAATTGGCAATTGCTTAAAGAAAAAGTGGAAATCCCAGCGAAGCTCTTCTATCCTCGTCCTCATTCTCATCCTGAAGGTCTCGAATCCGAATTCCGGGTTCCCGAGATTTTTTTCAAAGATACCGGTAGACAAATTGGTAATAGCTTGGAAAAAATGGAAATTCCAGCGAATCTGTCTCTCCTCCTCGTCTTCATCTTCATCCTGAGGATCTGGAATTCGAATTCTGTGCTCCCAAGTTAGAATTTGCAATGGTACCGGTACAAAAATTGCCAATAGCTTGAAAAAGTGGGAAGAATGGATCCTCGTCATCGTCTGGAGTTACATAACGAGCCGCCAGTTGACTTTGAGTCCGAGGTTACCGGGAGAAAGTGAATCAGCGGCAGAAACATTTCGCGGGGCCATAAAATCGCCGCTGGCGAAGGAACGAAGGAGAAAGAGGCTCTGGGTATAAATAAGAGACGGTAATAAAGAATAGCAGGAACTCGAGAGCGAAAGGGAAACGAAGCAGTAGGTAAGTGACTTCGGAAATTGGGATTCCTCGGAGCCCCAGAAGAGCGAGTAACACCTTCCACGTGGTTCTCCTCTTCTAAGGTGAGTTTCGCACTCTCTAAGTTTATACTCTCCACGAGCACGGTGGGGGTGCTGAAGAATGTGGTTGAACCTCTCGTTCTGAACGAACATCTCGTCGTTCCATCCTACGTTGGTTCTTCGTTGCTCCGTGTTCTCGCAGGTCGTGACTCGTGACTGGTAAAGAACCAGCTCCGCTTCCTTTCTTCATTCTCTCCTTGAGCGGATTTATAAAATCCACGCCCTGCAACTTATCCCTTATCCATTATCCTCGGCTCCTAGAAAAAATGCTCCATGAAATTCTTTCTGGACTTCTTACGTCGTACAGCGAAAAAAGTTCACGTAGTTGCATTCTTTTCTGCACGAAAACCTTCTCCATCGGGTCTGGAAGTATGGCGAACGTCCGATTTGGGCCATTCGGGGACCTTTCATATTTAAAAAAGCATCTTTTGATCAATAAAAGGGGGAAAATAATTCCAGAAATAATGCCGGGACGAAACTCTGCAAATTGTCCGAGAAAATATTTTAATTTGTCTGTTTTTATCGCTAGAAAACAGGAAAATAAAATATGGGAAATACGTTGTACGGTATCAGGTCTCGCTGTTCCACTGTCACTCAAAAATACATAATTTCACCGACCAGCTCATTTTGCCTCGTTATCGCTTAGCCTAAACGTATCTCACACGCCCCCGGACTCAGTCTAGAGATACCAGTGTTGCATTACCAGTATTATTCTACACACCCCTTGAACACGCTTCAGCGATAGCGTGTATGTGTATATATATGTACATTGTTATGTGTCCTTAATCACTGTTACATGATTACAAATAATTAGCTCGCCGCCTTTCTGCATCACAGAAATGGAAAATTTTGACTTTTCGTTAACGAAGACCGAAGTCCTGGCAAAAATCTTCTTTCTACGCAATGAAAGTTACTCCGAAGAGTGCAGATTTGCTTTCTGTGCAATAAAAGTTGCTGAAAAATATAAATTTTCGCCTTTCTCCACCATGGAAATGGAAAATTTGGAGTTTGCGTCAACGGAGACTGAAATCCTAGCACAAATTTTTTTTCTACGAAATGAAAGTTGCTCCGGAATATGCAAATTTGCCTTTCTACGCCATGGAAATGAAAAATTCGGGGTTTGCGTCAACGAAGACTGAAATCCAGAAAAAAAAATTTTTTTTCTACGGAATAAAAGTTGTTCTAGAATATAGAAATTTGTTTCCCCCGTAATAAAAGATACTCAGGAATAAAAAAAAATTGGCAAAAATTTCTACGCGGTGAAACTTATCTTGGGATTTGTAAATTTGCCTTCCACTCAACAAAAACTGATCCGAAATATAAAAGTGAACGTAAAACATTAGCGAAAAATGTTAAAAGTCGCTCTGAAATAGGAAAATTCGCGTTTGGCGTATTCGTGGAAGACGCTGAAACGTAGCAGAAGGTGGCATTCTGCGCTGCAAAACGAGCGATCGATGTTGACACTCAGATTCACTTTCATAGAATGCAGCATCCAAATAAAGAAGTAACGTTTCTAGTAAACAGATCTGCAATTGCTAGCCGCGTTTCTTACCGCAATCCACGTATGGTTGTAGGAGAACCAACCGATAAACAGAAGCGGTGTAAGATCATTTCATTTGCAGCAATAATGGCAGAGAAAAAGGTCAAGAACACTACACCAGCGGATAGAAACAGCCATCGCTTTGGAACTAATGTAAGTATTCGCCTGCATTCTAACTTTATCTATGCAATTGTAGGTATTGATACCACATTTGTCTGAATGGTACGCTCTTTTAATGCGCGTTGGAATGAATATTCACTTTCCAAGTATCACCCGAGGAAATATATGTCGGATCAATGACCAATTCCTCGCGAGTGGCAAGTTCTTCGATACCCGAAATGCTAATTTTGGAAGTGTATAAGTTCGAGCATTGTAGAAATGATTTATTTCCTAAAAATCGACCTGTTTTTTTTTGCGGGAAACAGAAATCCCGAGGTGTGCGATATAAATGCTACTAAAAATAAATTCCCAAGCGTGGGCGACGACGGAGCGTATTTTCATAAAGTATACAAACGCAGAAAGTATGTTACCATATGGACGATGCACTAAAATCGTAAATATTTAACGTATTGGGAAATACGAGAAAGTACGAGAGCGCATATGCGATTTTTTTTTTATTTTTTGAATTTTACTGAAAAAGTAAAGCCTCGAATAATGTAATTTTTAAATACTTTACCCGATCCTGAAATTCTACAAAATTGGTATTGACGAATTTTCAGGAATTTCAGGCGATTTTGAAATATTTCAATGCATCCAAAAGAAAATCGAAGCCTCGAATTATATAATTTCTGCCCAGTTTTCTCGATTCCGAAATTCTACAAAATTGGTATTGGCGAATTTTCATGAATTTCAGACTAATTAAAAATATTTGACTGCTCCGGAACCGTTGGAATTATAATAAATGTAATTAACATCATATTTGCTATATATAGCTACCATATCCGCAGAAATTACGAATTTCTTTGCATAAAATGTGAAACCCGATTTCTCCAAAATCGTGCAATGCGAGTTCGTTTCTTTAATTATAATTTTATCTCTGAAGAACTCTACCCATCTCGAGAATGGAAAAAATATGCAAATAAAAGGAGAAAAAAAGCTGATGGAATTTTCATAATGCATCACGGCTCTTCCCGATGGGGCACTACGCCCACTACGGTGTGTACCTGATTATGATAAACGCATTAAAAATGAAGATGGACTAATTAACTTCGCCTTGAATGCAGAAGAATTCCGCGTATACTGCTTTAACGAGATTTACAAACCGTGAAAATATCTAGAACCACTTTCTTCATACCAAACATCAAGAACGGAGCTCTTTGCGGGTCGTTCTCGTTTATCGACTACTCGTTGCGAAAATTTCTTGTACAAGTAATTCCTAATTACACTGAGAGAGAAAAAAAAATAAAATGTCCCAATAATAAATTAGTAACATTCGGAATATTTCATCAGAAATACGACTTTTTCGCAAAAAACCACTTTCTTTTTACTAATTTGCAATAGGATTTTCTTAAAACAGACCATTTCAATGAATTCTATAGGTTTAATTGACCTTAGAAATATCATTCTTGAAACTTCAATTTTTACCCAATTTTTACTAGCGAAGGCCAAAATTTTGACTTTTGGAACTAACTTTTGGGGAATTTCGAGAGATTCATTTCCATTATTAAAGTTTCTGATATTCCATCAAAAATATCTCTAAAAATAAGGGTCTCCCCAATTTCGTTTTCGAAATTACAATTTTTACCCCTTACTTTGGGGAAGACCAAAGACAAGCTCATGACAAATTAAAAAAAAACGGTGAATTATAAGAGACCCAAAGAGTAAACGTTCGTCTTGAAAATGTAATAACTGAATTTGGGAAACTCTAAAAAATCGATTGGGTCTCAATCTCGATTTTTCAACGGCAAAATCTCGTAGCTCGTGGAAAGGAAAATTCCGTGGCGGTGTTTTCGTTGCAACAACACTCCAGAATTCAATGAAATTTACCGTTTGCATATATGTAAATACTTCCAGCCATGTGAGAACCTCGTATCCGAGCAGACAAACACAAGGTACCCTGATTGTGAGCAAAATCTGAAAACCGGTCTTCTAACTGATTACAGCTTTCGTTTAAAGGCTTGCACTCAAATACACTTGCATGATGCAATCTCGTACCTTGCTATCTAAATTTAAAGCGTAAACTCACTTATATCATACGTTTCAATATCATAAATGGTTACTGCAAACAGACCTTTTTCTAGCCGCACAACTTCGTGACGTTCTGCGCTGCACAAACGCAAAAAGGCGACCATTGCGATCACCTGCCCTGAAAGGTTGCAATTTTCTACGGCGCTTCCGCGATAAAGATCTTCATCGATGCACCTTGGCAAAACATTTTACGCACTTATACAGAAATAAAGTGCACCCCTCGCTGATTCGCGTGCAAGATCGTCTACATATATATACATATATCGAGGTGTGAAATCGATTAGCAGATGCTACCAAGCTGATTACAACGCGTTGCAATGAATATTCACACGGTATCAAATGGGTCAAAGGGATCGGGTGACGGTATGCATATTTTATGCACGTCTGATGTGTGCACGAAACCGAAGTTCAACGGTACTTGGAAGACTCTCCGCTCCAAGGATGGACCAAATATCTCAGAATTCCTATTTCTCCCTACGGTGCGAATTCAGAATCGATCCGACTTCTTCAGACACGAAATGTATTTTGACCCTCCGCGAGCAAGGTGGGATTGAATTAACCCCAGAGGCCTTAAAACTGCTCTGTTTTATATTTGAAACACTTTATGTGTGTGATATATATATTTGCGAATTATATTTTAAAATTTCAAACCATGCATAAAAACGAGTTTTTTTTATTTAGTTTAAGCAAATTTCCAAATGGAAAAAAAAATAAATATAAAAATTATGATTATGCCCGGCATTTATCTGGTAACTTTGCAATTCGATGCAATTGTATATTATTATATGAACATTTTGCCGTCCGCACGTCTGATCGGGATTCTTTCGCTTGGCGCCGGTACGACACCAACGTGGTGCCACCGGCGCTTGCCCGATAGTTTTCGCATGGCACCAACGTGGTGCCACCGGACGGAATAGTGTTAAAATTGGAATGGGTCATGGTTCAGCGTGTGAATTTTTTTTTGTCATCTGACTCGTGGAGAGTCAAAATCTTCCCTTTTTGTCAATTCCACAATTTTTTTCTCATTCGTTCGCTATTTATCCCTTATCTCTGGCGTTTCCTATACGGATACTTCCTCTTTTCTAGAGGGAAAAGTACTAGATAAGTGAGTAATTAGGACAAAGAGCCGCAAAAACCCCATTTTTGGAATAACGAGGGTACACCGGTGACAAAAAAATAGCGAAATTGGGTCCAATGGCTCTGAAAGTTACAAGTTATCCAATAATTAACTTTATATAAATTTTAATGTTTTTTAAATTAATAATAATAATAAATGTTTTTTTAAATTAATAATAATAATTTTTTTAAACAATTTTGTTAGTGCATTTCATTGTTTCACGTGACGGGGGCGCATATTTGTCATTCGTTGTAACAATTATCCCAATCCTGGAAAATTCCTTTCTTCTCGTTGTACCGGAGAAAGATGCAAGGGGATCCGAGATGAGAATATAAAAATGCCTCGGATCGATAGGGGCTGATTTTCAAGTCAAAAGCTACATTCCACCATCGCGGGATTGGACGTTACGCGTGAAGGTTCGTGTTAACATGCCGATGAACATATGCGTGTTATGTGTTATCTGTTATGAAACGATTTCGCCTTCACTTTCGAGAGAGTAAGTACACGGAAGAAGACGAAAGCAACAACCGTTGTGAATCTAGCGGTTAAGTACCTAATTATTCCTCCTCCGATCGCTCCCCTTATCCTACACGAAACCTGGCGGCATGTAAAGAGAAACCCGAGCGGGAAATTTTCAGAAAATTCGCCCAACCGGGCGCGGGAGGAAAGCGGGTAATAACATACGACAGCATCATCATCGGCGATTCCATTATGTGACCTTTTTATATAAGTACTTTATGGCAGCGTTCATGTGTTTCCTTCTTTTATACTCCCTACGGTAAACTCTACCTCGTCGGGCAATAATTGAATGAAACGCTCAACTTTAATGCTCATAGTATGTTTGCGAGCGTTGCAACAATGAAAATCCATAAACTGCGAAAAGAAGAACGCTGTCGTTTTAAAATTTTGCTACCCCGTTATCGCCAACGAACCGGAGACTAACTTTTACCGGTTGAGTTTTGTCTTATAGAAAAAAAAGGAAGGCCCGAAATCGGCAAATTTATATTCGTTTGGCGCCGGTATAAATTTTTATGTACGACACCAACGTGGTGCCACCGGCGCTTGCCGGATAGTTTTCGCATGGCACCAACGTGGTGCCACTGGACGGCATAGTGTTAATAATTGCAAAAATATATTACAATTGCAATTTATGTTGATAATTAATCGATCATGTAATATAGCTTATAGTAACAATTAATTAATTTATTTATTCATTAACTAATTAATTATAATCATAAACTCTATTATTGCAAAAAAACTTGGACCAATTTGTAATTTCTAATCAAAATTAAAATTCTAACTTCTATATTGAAAAGATAAAGGCACTAATCATTTAATTTCAACTACAGCAATAGTTAGAATTGCTATAATTTTTTTTTTAGTGTAATCAGAATTCATATTATAATTGTAATTATTTATTTAATTACAATTATAGCTACAGTATATATATTAGATTATGTATATTGCAATAGATAATACTAAAGCTTTCAAAATTTGCCACCTATAACCGGAAACGAACTCGGAACCATGACTTTTCGACCTCCGGTATTCCCTCTAGTGAGAAAAGAGGGAACGTGTATTCGGAATTTCAAATAAAAGCTTTTAAACGGAATTGAATTCCACACTTTTGAATAAAAAAAAGTGTCCCTTTGCCAAAAAAAAAGAAATGAAAATGAATCGAGAGAAAGTTACATATACGAATGTGAGAGAGAGAAAGAGAGAGACAGAGAGGCCTTAGAAGTGTAAAGAGGGACTATCGATTTTACCCTTCGTACACTTGCACGTGTTTGAAATAGTGTGGGAGGTATACGTGTACGTGTGCAGCTGTAGTTATGTATTTTGTGCTCCAGTTCTCAAAGTTCAAATTCACATTATCTTCCTCGATCCAATGTCCAATGTTTCTGTTAATTAAATTTCAGGAGAGAAAAGGACCGGCTCAAATTTTTGTCGTTTTTGTTTTCGAGAATGCAGCGGTTATCGCAAGCGATATTCGCCTGAATGGACGTTTCAAGAAAAGCTAATGATGCAAAAGAGATGCTGGAGGGTTCAATAATGCACGGCTGAACTTTAATATCGAGACTGATGATCCCTCACTCCCTCCCTCTATCTCTCGCTCTCTCGCTCTTTCTTTTTCTCTCTCAAAAGTTTTCGCAACACGGGGATTACGTTTCTGGAGCAAATTCTGGAAAGTAGCTTACGGAAACTTTTATTTTTGGAGAATTCTCCAGGTGATTTTCATTGATCGAAAGTAAATTTAACTCTCTCTCCTCTCTCTCTCTCTCTCTCTCTCTCTCTCTCTCTCTCTCTCTCTCTCTCTCTCTCTCTCTCTCTCTCTCTCTCTCTCTCTCTCTCTCTCTCTCTTCCTGCCAGTTAATTAAAGGAACGAATTCCCTAATATCTCTAGACAAATGTCCCGATCTACCTTTACTCAATCTGGACCACGATTTGTCATTGTCTCTTTGAAATGAATTACGGAGAATTCGAATTTATTCTAATTAACTGTAACAGCCAAAAAGTACTCCGACTAAACCGTGACCAACCCATAACTATCCCCTTGAAAAAAATAGATTCTACCATTTGAAAATATGTCCCAAAAAAAAATCCAATTAGAAACATTTTCGATACTCGTCATCGGGAGAAGTCCACCCTCGTGAAATTTTCGGGGCGCCATCTTGGCAATTATTATCTTCTACTACCGTGGATTCGATTATTGAATTTCCTGTTTCGACGTAACCCCAAAAACAGAAGCTCGACATTTCGGGAACTCCCTCGTTCCCGAAATCTCTTTTACCAAAATGACCGTTATCCATTCGCCGAAGATTCCACAATCTCCGATTTCCAAATACACGTATATATAGATACACGCGATACGTCAACGTGAGCGAATATCGATTGCTTTTCTCACCGGCACGTTTTCAATCAGCAGTCTGCCCTAAAAGTACCACCGGAAATGGATTAATTTCGCCGACTCTAGAAATCTCCGAATTCCCGAATTACCCAAATTTCTTCTTGATAAAATACAGGAAGGAGAAAAACTAATGAGTCAGTTTATGGTCCTGGAGTCGGGTCCAACGATTGGAGCCGAAACCGGTTAACCGACTCCTGTGAAACCAGCTAAGGTAGAGGCAAAGATAAGTACGCGAGGCTCGGAACCAAGTACAGCGCGAGTCTTGGAAGTTTCGTCTGCTGAAAAGAGGCTCGGACTTAGGACATGTTATCATAGGGTACTCACAGTCCAAATGTTTCTTCTTAGGGCCGATCATCTCCTCCGTCGTGGCTTTACAGACGGACTTGGCCAGCCCCTGACCGGCGATACTGTGCCTGGCTGCTAGGAGCCTGTCGTTTATCGTCTGTCCCGCCATACTTGACCAATTCTTCCTGTCAAACGTCCGTTCGGGTGCTGGTACTCCTTTGCTCTGTCCTCGTCTGAGCAGGCACCTTTGTTCCTTCCCCCGTTCGCGGGTTCAACTAAACTAACCGCAGGATCCCGTTCCGTCCGTTAACGCGACTTCCTGATCCTGATCCTGGTCCTATGCTATGCTAGCGGGAAAACTCCCGCAGCACCACTCGATACCAAAAAAAACCCTTCACTGGCACTTCACACACGGGATCACGGATGCTACCGATAACGATCGACCCTTTTAATCCCCCCTTTCTTCGCTGCAGTGTCTCAGCGTTCCTCCGGTGCGTGTTCGCGACTGTCGCTGTTCTCGAAGACCCTCGTCGGTTCCTTACATGGGAAAAAACTCCCTGCGAGCTTCACGTACATGGACAGCTCAGCTGGACGGACGACAGCTCAGCTCAGCTCGCCGCAGCGACGGAACACAGAAGGCTCCCACGATTTACCAATATGGCGGCCCCCGGCCATGTCTTCCCCCTCTCCGGCTGTTGCTGCTACTTTTTAAAAGCCGTCAGTGTTCATGACAGGACGGATTATATCCCCGCCCTTATACCACTTAAATCCCCCGATGTCTGAATGCCTGCGTTAGTCAAGTCGACGACTAGAAATCCGAAGACACCAATGATTGTTTTCTCTTTTTTTTTGGCAATTTGGATTTTTGTAGTTACATTTTTTTCCGTTTTTCTTTGTAATAAGCACCTAGATATTATTTTGACTATACCTTGTTATTATTGTAACGGACTTATTGTAACGATTGGAACGTAATTTAAATTCGAACTTCAAAATTAATTATTAATTAACATCGTGTAAATATAAATAATTACGAATTTGGTCAATAAATAAATTTTTGCTGGATTTATTGCTATATAGTATTATGATAATTTTTTTATCAATATAATACAAATCCTATGCACATACAAATTTTGAAAACTCCATGCCGCGGAATTCGACATATTCGCGCGAAATTTCCGTCGAGAGCGATCGGGGAAGTTCGGTTTTGGCGGGAGGTAATTTAAATCTTCCTCAATCTAGAGCTGGGATTCCAGTGTTCAGTAAATTAATTATCATATATGGTGTCTTCGAAACAGAAGGAATAGGGGTAGATAATTCAGAGACTAAGTTTAAAAGGTACTTTGGAATTTGAGATAGTCGAGGTATTCGTGTGAAACCGCTTCGAAAACCGGAAACACGTGCTTGGAATTTAGTCTTCTCCGTTCTCGATTATTATTACTTCGCGTAAATATTTATCCTGTGATCGACCCTCCATAAAATGTATCGATATTTCTATACATTTTTATAATAGATCAATAAATGAAGAAGTGGTTTTGCAATTTCGGGGATTCAATCTTGCCTGTAGGTTTAAGTATCAGGTACTGACGTAATTAACCACCGAACGTTAACCGACAAATGTAAATATCGTTTAGTAAGTCTGTTTCCGGTAAAAATACTCTTCGCATGAGAATTCATAAGTTTGGATCATGAGTTCTAGTATCCGGATGTTAATTCAAAACAAGGTACATTTATTTATTTAATTACCTCATACCATTATCGTTATAAGTAGCATAACCTCAAGTATCTAGATCGTACATAACCTCAAAAGGAGTTCTTATAACTAAACTCATTAACGAGACTTGGAAAGAGTAATTTTTTTAATAAATTTCGTAGTAAGAGGAAATTTGAGTGCCTCTTGCATGACTTATTATTAATTAACAAAATTTGTATTCGTTGATTAAAGATAAGAATTTGTTTACCCTTTAACTAGAGGTGCGTCTTCGTGGTGTGTCCACTGTGCCCTCTATAATGGCGTTAAATTCAAAATGTGGCGCCAAATAGTCCATTTCGAATTGATCATTGAATTCAAAAATTCATCTTCAATTTTTCAATCTATATATAGTATAATTTTTTTTACTAAAAAAATTATGTAACCCCCTATTTCGTGCTTATATTAATATTCCAGCTGATAACAAAGTATTCTACTTTCTTATGCCATCCAATATTTATTTAAACAATTCACTTATATTCTTTCTCTTTTTCTAATTCTCCTTTTTTTACCAGAACAGTTCTGTATTATTTTAAAAAATGTTAGAATGAAAATTTAATTATATAATTATATAAGTCTTACCTGGGATTTTCATATTCGATACCAAATTTTTCATAGATGTTAGGCACGTTCCTTTTACTGATGTCAAAAAATTACTTAACGCAAAATAATTAAGTTAAACTTGGAAAGTAATTCTAAATTAAAATAATAAAAGGTATCTTCAGAAACCATCTGTAGAAATAGTGTCGATACCAAGTTTCACCCATGCATCACTATTTTTTGATTCTTCGCCTCTATTCCTTCCAATATTTTTATTCGATCATCTTCTAATTAGGCATTTATCTCAAATGACGACAACAAAAAATAACATTTCATCCTATATCCCAATTCTCACAGATTCTACAATGCTTAGAAACCGCAAACCCTACAGTGACATCCAAAATAGCGTCTTCTGTAATCTTGGATCGGAAATCCACCAAAGGCTATGCATTTCTCGTGCCTTTGAACACAAAATTCTACGACATTCGCAAAGAAGTGGAAACTCTGAAGGAAAACAACGAAAGTTCCTCTAAAAAAATCTTCAGTGATATAAACTTCACGAAAAACCGTACGACCGAATTCGCGTCTTTTCACATTACCAGCAATGATTTTATCAAAGAAGTACTGGAGAGCAATTTTCAGGGCGTTACTCCACCGGAACTGCATCGTACGAAATCTAGTGAAAAGATACTAGTCGAATTCAGTTCCCCGAACATAGCAAAACCATTTCACGTGGGCCACTTGAGGTCGACGATAATAGGGAACTTCATTTCGAATCTGAACACCTTCCTGGGGAACGACGTGAAGAGACTGAATTATTTAGGAGACTGGGGAACCCAATTTGGTTTCATTCACGTGGGACTCGAATTAGGAACGATCTCGGAGGAGGAACTTCAAAGGGATCCTATTAGAGCCCTTTACAAGGCTTACGTGGAAGCCAATAAATTAGGCGAGAACGATCCCGAAATTGCCGAGAAAGCCAGGAGGATTTTCAAGGAACTGGAATCTGGAAACCTGGAGAATTTAGAGAAATGGAACCTGATTCGAAGATATACGACCGAGGAATTGGACAGGACCTATGGCAGGCTGGGAGTTACTTTTGACGAGTATCATTGGGAGTCAACGTATAACGCGAATAAAATTCGAAGTCTAATTTCTGAAATGAAATTTCTGGGATTGTTGGAGAAAGACGCGGAAAATCGGTTGGTCGTGAAAGTAGACGAAAATAAAGCAGCTTCCCTGATCAAAAGCGATGGCTCGACGTTGTATTTAACGAGAGACATCGCTGCCGCTATCGACAGGTTCGAAAATCACCGGTTCGACCTGATGTATTACGTCGTCGATAACGCACAGAACCTGCATTTCGCTAATCTGGTGAAAATACTGCGGAAAATGGGCAAACCCTGGGCCGACAGATTGAGGCACGTTAAGTTCGGAAGAATTCAGGGTATGAGCACGAGAAAAGGAACCGCGATATTTTTAGACGATCTTTTAAACGAAGCGAAAGCCATTATGAGAGAAAAGCAAATGCAGTCCCCTAGTAAGTTCTTTTGCTTTTCGTTCGCATACTTTGAGAGGAGGCTTTGCTTTAAGTAGAAGTAACCGGTGGGAATCCGGCAAATGAATAATCAGGAATTTCTTTTCCCGTTTAGATACAAAGGTCAATCTGGATACCGATGATCCCAGTACGAACGTATTGAGTACATCTGCGATAATAGTGAATGATCTCAAGCAAAAGAGGCAAACGAATTATTGCTTCGACTGGGACAATATTTTGGACGTAGGTTGAAATCCATTAAGATCCCCAGGAAAAATCATGGAAATTGGCTTTATTTGAAATCTTTGTGATATTTCAGATGAGAGGCGAGACGGGAATTAAGTTGCAGTACACGCACTGTCGGCTGGTGAACTTGGAAAGAAATTGCGGGGTCTCGGTAGCGAGAAATTGCGAGCCATCGCTTTTGACGGAACCTGTGGTGAACGAATTGGTGGCTCTCATCGGGCAATTCGACGAAATCATTCTAAAGTCACACGAGGAATTGGAACCATACATTTTGGTGAAATACCTTTTCCGTATCAGGTAAGATTCTTGCCTCTCATCCTAACTTTTAATCTACTAATTTTATACTAAAATCTTGTCCTGCAAAAATTATGAGAGGCTTCATTTTGTCCACAGCACCGTTACAAATAGGGCAATGGAATCGTTAAGGATCAAGGGTGAGCCCGTGGACATTGGATCTCAAAGATTGTTGCTCTTTCATACGGCGAAAAACGTATTGTCACAGGGTATGAAATTGATTGGCTTGAAACCATTGAATGAAATGTAAATAAAATAATGAATGATATTCAACGTTACCGATTTTTCTTCCCTCCTTTTTTTCATAAGTTAACGTCGCGATTCTTATTCTTCGAAACAAAACAGCTTTTATTGCTAAACCTTCTTTCTTTCGCAAATTTCTTTTAACGTTTCTTCCACGTGAATTTCCTTCTGGCTCCTTCTTGGCCAGGCTTCTTCCTCTCACGTTTTCTCCAATCCCTCGTCAAAAGTCCAGCTGTAAAGTTTCATGGTATTGTTGAATATTAAAGTTGATTCAATTTGAATAAGTAGTAAAACAGTAACTCACCAATTCTCATTTTGTTTACCATGTCCTTATCGACGAAGCTCCGAAGTCCCCAAGCGATGCCCCATCGTATGGCACCGGATTGCCCAGTAGGCCCTCCGCCAGAAATATCAGCAACCACGTCAATCTTGTCGGTCAATCCAGTGAAAATTAGCGGAAATATTACCTAAAAATAAAATAACTTCGTCATCCGTTCAAAATCATTTCTCCCGAAATCTTTCATATTTGAATAATTGAAGAGGAAAAAAAAGGTGAAATAAGTAATTTTTATGCTCGTGTTTATTATATATATTGTACCTTCAAATTCCATTTTTTAATTTTTTTGTTGAAAAGAAAGACGTTGCAGAAATAAATTTCCAAAGAGGACCTCTAGAGGAGTGGATTGAAGGAATAATTGATAAGTAAAAAAATCTATCTTTCAATGAAAATTCATGAATTTCCATTTTTTCGCTTAGTCTAAAATATATTTGTATGAACCCAAGATAATTAAATAATTTCGAATATCTTATAAACAAACATGACACTCATTGACATTTACAAACAACTTCTCAAAGTATTTTACAAAGGAACTGTTTTTTTATTTGAAAATTGGTATAACACTTCACTCTTTTCAGTCTTATCTTCATTTCCTCGCATGTAGATGAAATGAAAAACAAATTCGCAAAACTACAATTTTCCATGTAGCTTTTATTGGTTTCCATTTGATTCTACAGAAAACAGGAAGCAGTAAAAACGCGACCTTTTCACAAAGCACATTTTTGACAAGCCAATGAAGAATTATCCGCAATTCTTTCCAAGGGATGGACAAAAATGAAATAAAAATAAAAACAGTTTCGGAACAACAAAACGAAACAACAAGTCTCTTCGCGAACTAACATCCCTTCTTATTTGCACCCTTCCTGTCGTTCATCTTGGCAACGATTTCCTGCAACAATTTGTTCGTGTTTTCCAGCTGCTCTCGGATAACTTTGATCTCCTCCTCGCTCGATTTCATTCTCATGGAAAAGTGGTCCATCGCTAGCTGCACCCCCGAGTCATACTGCTCCTCGCTTTTCTGTTTCATCCAAGTAACGTGTTCGCTAAGCGTCACGTTATCATCCATGGTCACGGGAAAGTTCTTCTGAGCTATTTCGTACGCGGCCTTCAGTATGTCCTTCGGTAGCCTCTTCTCCAAAGGATTCAGCGGTTTCACCACGAGAATCCTTTTACGGTTTTCCACGTCTATCTTGTGATCGGATAACCATTTCCTCAAGGCGTAGGGAATGGTGTTGTTGTGTAGCATCATCTCGGTGAAGACTATCAGCTTCGTCTGTCTCACGAGTTTCGTCAACCCCGCGTGGTTCCTCAAACCCTGAATATCGTGCACAGCTATGCCCACGAGCAAGTTCATCAGGATCACCGTCACGAATACGATGAACAACGTGAACAGGATCTGCGAGCACAAGGACAAGGGATGGTATATGAGCAACGACTCGTCCGTGGGTTCGATCACTTGGTTAATCAGCCCCTCGAAGTCTAGCTCGCCTGCCATCATCGCCAAGACCTTAATCAGGCCGGTAAAGGGATTGTCGAAGGAAGGTTCTCCGGCGAATATCACGCAGAAGCTGATGGTGAAGCCGATCAACAGCCCGGAATACGCCAGTAGGAGTTTCGCGAACTCAAACTGTATATGCGTGAACATGGCGACGTACGTGCCAAAGGCGGGCAACTGCCCGACCATCAACATTAAATTGGTCCAGGCACAGAGGATGGCGAAGGCGCCAACGTACTTCTGCCAGTCGTAAGTCCGGCCGGTGTAGGTGAACGACGTGACGAAGACGCTGATTATCACGATCCCGTCCAGGACGTTGTCGATGTTCGAGAAATACTGCCTGGCCGATTTGTAGACCATGAAGCCCAGGATCTTGCGCGGTATGGTGACGCAAGTCAGGAACAGCGACAGGTACCATTCGATCTCGATGACGGGCTTGCAGAAGAGGAACCCCAGTAACATGCGTTTGCTGTTGCAGATCTTCGAGCTGTTCACGTCGTTGTGGTTGTAACACTTATAGGCGAAGGCCGTCAGGACGTAGGTCGTCATGCAGATGACGGTCATGGCGTAGAGGAGGATCCTCAAAAGGTAAAACTTGCGTATCTTCTCCCACTTGAGGTGCAGGAAGGCCATCACTAGCGGATGCGACAGCAGGTCCTTTTGTCCCTCCTGGACGAAGGTATTGATGAAACTCGTCTCACACTGGTTGTTGCTGGGGAAGAGCAGATCGAAGTGCAGCCTCATCTCGAACTCGCGGTTGTGCGGCACCGGGCGTTTCAGCCGAATGCAAGCGTCCAGCTTCTGCCGGAAAACCTGCAAGGACTCGGGTATCTTCCGCAGGATCACGTTCAGCGCCGATAACCCGGTATTCGTGGTGGCACTCAGGTCGGCACCCGACCAGATGAGGGTGTCGACGCACTGCGACTGTTCGTTGAGCGCCGCGATGTGAAGAGGAGTGAAGCCTTTCTTGTCGCTCGCATTCACCTGAACGTCGTGCTTCAGCAGTAACTCGACCATCTCAGCGGAGGAATTCGTGCTCATCACGGAGAAGTGCAATGGCGTGCGGTGTTCCCGATCCACGGCGTTCACGTCGGTCCCGGGGGTGTTCAGCAGGAGCTCGGCGCAGGAGATGCACTGCACGAAACACGCCACGTGCAGAGGGGTCTCCCCCAAATGGTTCTTCAGCGATACGTTGGCACCTCGTTTGAGAAGCAGCTTCACCACTTCCACGGCGCGGACGCGCACGGCACAGTGCAGCACCGGCTCGCAGTCTTGGAAGTACGAAACGTCCATATACGCTCCATGGTCCAGCAGGAGCTCCGCGGCTTCCGGGGAGTTGCCGAACGCCGCAAAGTGCAGAGCCGTGTAATGATTGAAGTTGCTCGCGAAGTTCACGTCCACCTTCCTGGCCAGCAGGTACTCCAGGCACTTGACGCTCCCCGATAAGGACGCCACCAGGAGAGCGTTCACGCCGGTGCAAGGCTCCACGTAATCGACTTTGGCCCCGTAACCCGCCAGTTTCGGCAGCAGGTCGGTCAAGCCCCGGAAGCAGGCCCACAAGAAGGCGATGTTCTTGAACCGGTCATTGGTTTCCGACATCAGCAGGAGCTCGGTCTTGCGGGAGAAAAAACCCTTCTCCATTTCCAGGAGCAGCTTCATCTCCGACACGGTGACGACCGACCAGATGGCGGACTTCAGGCTGGTGCCGTTGATCTTGGCATCCCTCAGAGCCTCGAGGTTGTCGAAGAAGAGAGAATCGTCGACGGGCGGTGGCTCGCCCGCGTCTATTTGCTCCACGTGCTCGGTGCTGAGGTCCTTCGTGTCGGTCACCACAACCTTCTCCGGGAACCCGTTGTTCCTGTAAGTACATCTGACGGAGCGATAAGTGGAGGCCAATCTGTTGGACAGCGAATCCCGGAGTCTGCGACGATCGTTTATCGTTGCCATGGAGTAGTGTCGTCTGCGTTCGGTGATGGGTCTCAGCGTGCACATTTCGGTTCGGTCGCCTTGCGTCTGGGCGCACTTCTCGATATCCGGTCGAAACCCTTCCATCTCGGCAGCCTTGGACAAATCTAGATGTCCAGTAGACGCCAATATTCGGTAATTTGTCTCTTTCTCCGCTGCAACTGATAAACGAGGATGAGAAGGAGGAGAAGGTCCTTTTCCTCTCAATGAAGACGAATACTGTGTCACTGTGTTTCACTTCAACTCTTTTAACTGTTCCTATACGTACGATCCAAGATCAAATCGTCCGCTTCCCTTCCTACCATTCTTATCGTTCATTATCTTCCTTCTCTTTGGTCATTTAAGTCACTTTAGCGTCGTCATTGCTTACACGCGTCACCGCTATGCAACGACACCACTACTTCAATCACTAAATCCTTAAGTACTTCAATTAATCTGTGTTTCTTATTGACAACAGATCCTTCTTCGTTGTCGCTTCTGCTATTCGGATCCCGGACTCCACCTGATCCAGACAAATTCCTTCTAGAGCCGTTACTCGCTAATTAGTTTTGAATTTAGATTTGTAATTTTCGGTAAGACGATCCGCTCAGTCCATCAGGTAACAGAACTGATTTCTCCGTTGGGAAACGGGTTTTGGTGCTATAGAAAGTTTCCTTGTCGGGGCTCCGGTGGAGGTACAAAGTTTGGAAGTAGCAAAAAAAGAGGCACCGGCTCTCTCTTCCTCAATCCCACGCTCTGACACCGCGTGTATTAATACAGAGCCTTATTAGCATAAAACATCCATTGATCGCCATTCCATTTTGAGTTATGTAATGAAAATTCCCCGACCGAAGGAGCTAAACAACGACTGCGGTTTTCGAGACCTTTAGTAGTTTGAAAATAACAAGTCTATGCATCGACCGCAGTAAGAGCGTGGAGTGACTCGAACGGTCACATTTGCGTGCAACGGAAGACTCCACGGCTCGGATCTCATCTTTCCAATGCGATATCGGATGTTACTGAACCACTGGAAACTCCGTTTACACCGAAAGGATTTTCCTTAGGCTTTTCGTGCAGCGGCTGAATCTTCAATAAATAAAACGCTATTTGGTTGCAAAGATCGTGTCTCTCAGGTTCTAGCCGAAGTTGCAAAATTCACGAACTTTCCTTTTGCCGCCACGCACATCTCGGTGCACGTAAACACGTAACATTTAACAAACACTGAGCAGTGAACTTTGCTGATTAAGCCTCGTCGATTGCATAAACGACAATCCTCACGTTTTTTTTTACTGGGCTATTCGGTTTTACTGAATTTTTCTGCGTAACGTAATTTAAGGCGGTTCCTGATAAAAGCGTAAATATGTACAAGAAGTTCGTAAGAACGATTTACGGGGGAATTTCAACCGGTATGATGAGTCCCAGATTTAACACTGGTCGAAGCCACGAGGGACACAAGGCAATAATACAAGGTATGGATGTAAAGTAGGAAAAAAAGGAAGACTCGTGGAAGGGGTTTTTAGTAAGAAGGTAAATAAATAGAAAGAACGGGATCGGCGTTATCGTAGCCGCTTTTCAAGCCTTGAAGTTTGAGACAATGTAAAAGCTGGTAATTACAAATGGCGTTTTCCTGGAACGATGATTTCAATAAATACAAATTAGCGATGGAGATACGGGCACGCAAAAAATTTCTGCAGGGAAAATACTTTGATAAACATGTTGATTCGATCAGGAAATCGAGATAATGGTTTTTTGTTTGGTAAAATTTTTTTTTTTTTTTTTTTGAGAACGAGTTGATAATATTATAGGATACTGGCGAGGCACGAAGTCCATTAAAAGCCTCACCGTTATTTGTCAGGTGTTTCAGATGTTTAGGATCGCTATTTAGATATGGCTAAAAATAAAGAAAAGAAGCGAATGGGATCCGGTTTCTTTGATTTCAAAGTGGTACTACAAGATTGGATATAAGATCCTGCTCCCCTCGCTGTCCCACTCGAACCGAATGATTGGCATTTAGGCATAGGCACATCTGTATATTTTAATTTGTTCAAGTAAAATAAATACCACGGTCTCCGAAAGGTTTCTCTTTTCCTTTTTCGTTCCTCGATGATCTGAAAGTTTGCCAGAAGTGACGGATGAAATACGGAAATATTATTCTGTAAGCAAAATGTTAATAACGTCTTTGAATAAATTCATCGGATCCCCGTGTTCGAATAATTTTTTAGAAACACAAAAATTTAGAACCGACGAACTCGGGGAATTCCATTTTCAATTTCGGAAGATTTCTTTAATAAATTGTAGTTTTTCAAAATTGTCTAGACAACAATTTTGCGATATTTTTAATTTTCAAAAATAGCCATTTGCCTTGTTGGTTTCTTAAAATCCCCTTTTATTAAATAAACGTTTTTCTAATAACAAAATATTTTGTCTTTTTACAAGATACAGTCGATGAATTATGTCTAAAGTAAAGATATAGTTTTCCTAATCTCCTGCGAGGCAAAATGTATTAATTCAAAAAGTGTAGCGAAGCGTTTAGTACCACGCGTCCGTACACGAGCAGCATTTTGACTATGATGTTGCTGTAAAGTTTCGTCCTTCTGACTGAAATGCTCGATTCTTGTATTCCAAACCTCATTTTTCATTTATATCCTTATTTGTAAAAACTGAATCTTCGGCATTACGCTCAAAGAATTCTAATCGGCAACACTTACTAACTTAGAAGTGAGATTTTTTTTACAATGTTTAATCTTGTAATAAAAAAAAACAACTTCTATTTACAAACTTTATTAAGAAAATTTTTCCATAAACTTATAATTTTTTGAATATTGATTTCTTCTGAATTTTGAAGGAAAGACGATTTTTCCTAATTAATTCACTTTGCATCGACCGATTTTCCACGTTAATGAAATCTACATTAATTACACCTTTTTATATCACAAAGAAGAGTAAAATATTCTAGAAAAATAATGTCTATCTCGTTACAAATTGACTAGTTACCCAAAAAGCTTGTTATAAAAATAGCAATCTCTCGAATAAAGTCTATTTCTAAAAAGAAATAAAAACGAATACAGAAATCAGAAAATTATTCAAAATTGATTTCCAATTCCCTCTGATAATTTTTTCCAAATTGAATTATTCCATAATTTTCCTGAATCTTCGTTCAACCTGAGAACCGACAACAATATTTTCTGGTGTAAGAAAATTCACAGAAATCTTGAAGAAGATGAAATATGAGTATTCCTTCAGAATTTTGCCAAAAATTCTTATCATTTAATTTTTTCGAAAATCCAGAAACGCGTAGCGTTTCAATTATTCGCTTAAAAACATCGATACTAAAAATAGAGAGGACCCTAACGCTCCTCACCAGCCTCTGGATTGTACCGCTTGTCCATAGCCAGACACATCACGAGTTCTTCGATCAACTTATGATTATTCTCACAGATCTTCTTCAGATCGTAAATCTCGTTCTTAAAAACGTTCGTCCTCTCCGTTAACGCGTCAACGTCATCCCTGGGATACCTCGACATCGACGAATACATGTCGTTCCTGAGATACGTATACGTCGTGCTGTTGCTCCGTTTGCTGGACAGGGTACCTGTCGTGAATCGCCGTTCTTTCGCAACCTTGTACGCCGAAGCCAGAACATCTCGTGGCAGCCTCATTTCCCTCGGATTTAACGGACGCACCGTTAGAACCACCCTCAGAGGCGATGGCAAGACCAAGGCCGTCCATCGAAAAATCTTCAGCAACGGATACGGAAGCAGTCCCAAAAAGAGAGCCGTTTCCACGTCGCAAATCAATTTCGTCTGACGCACGAGTTTGGCCAAACCCGCGGTCTTCTGTAACCCCTTGATGTCGTGAACGGCGATGCCCACGAGCAGGTTCATCAACACGATGGTCACGAACAGCAGAAACAGGACGAAGGACAGCTGAGCGGAAACTTGCAGCAAAATCCATGACGTCGTGCCAACGTCGACCGGCCTTTCGACCGTTCCATCACCGGGGAAGAACAGATCCTCAAAGTCCAGCTCGCCCGTCATCATCACGAGGACTTTGATCAGCCCTGTGTGGGGACTGCTGAAGGACTTCGACTGCGGGAAAATGACGCAGAAGCTGGCGGTGAATCCCACCAACAAACACGCGTAGGCCAACAGCAGCTTGAAGACCTGTGCTTGCACGCTGGTGAACATCGCCACGTAGGCCCCGAACATCGGCAGCTGTCCGATCATCAACATGAGGTTGCTCCATCCGCAGAGAACGGCGAAGGCTCCCACGTGGCTCTGCCACGTATAAGTCCTGCCAGTGTAAACGAAGGACGTGGCGAATACGCTGAAGATGACGCACCATTCCACCAGGTTCTCAGCCTGCGTGAAGAACTGTTTGATGGACTGGTACGTGATGATCCCCGAGAGCTTGCGGAGCCCCTCCAGAAGCGTAAACACCACCAAGGCGTACCACTCCATGTCCAGGACCACCGGGTGCTTGTGGAAGAAGACGTTCAGCGCAGAAGTGTTCGAGCATAAGCGTACCCCGGGTTCGTCGATTTTCCCGTGGGACTCGTTGTAACAATTGTGAGCCAGAGCGGTCATGACCCAACCGGTCAGGACCAGGACGTAGACGAGGTAGAAGATCAACCTGCCGACGTAGTATTTGCGGATCTTTTGCCACTTGAGGTGCAGGAAGGATTGGCACAGCGGATGTTCCAGGATTTCCTTGTAGCCCTCCTTGACGAAAGTGCTGAGGTAGCCGATTTCCCCCTTGCGACGATGCTGCAGCAGGGGATGGAAGTCCAGTCGAAGCTCCGCTTCGCCGGCGGGCGAGCCGCTCTGATGCAGCGTTATGGAGGCGTCGAGTTTATGCTTGAAGACGTTCAGACTCGTGGGTGTCTTGCGCAGGATGAAGGATAACGCGGTGGTCCCGCCTTTGGTACGCGAGCTCAAGTCGGCCCCGTGCTGGATCAACAGATCCACGCATTGGGACAACTCGTTCAAGGCTGCCACGTGCAAGGGAGTGTAGCCGTACTTGTCGATCTTGTTGACGTTCGACTTCCAGGAGATCAGCAGCTCGGTCACGTCGTACGCCAGCACCGACCTGCCCAGAGCCAAGTGCAGCGGTATCCTGCCGTCGTTGTCCTCCACGTTGGAATCGCAGCGTCCCTTCTCCAGCAAGATTTCCACGCACTCCAGCGAATGTGCTCTCGCCGCTAGATGCAGCGCCGTTTGATTCCGATGGTTCCTCAGCTGGACGTTGGATCCACGTTCGATGAGGATCTCTACGTTTTCCGCACAGCCGGCTTCCGCTGCAAGATGCAACGCCGTGTCGCCCTTCTTCGTAGGCAAATCCACCAGAGCTCCCGCCGACAAAAGTTCCTCCAGGCAATTGGAGTCCTGATCGGCGACGTGATGGACCGCGGCGAAGCCGTGGCAGTCCAGACGATTGATCAGCGGGTTGTTCTTGGCCAGGATCTTGAGGACGTCCGAGGAGTTGCTTCTGGCAGCCGCGTGCAGTACCGTTTCTTCACCCTGCGGCGCTTCTTGCGTCATGTTCTGTTGCTGGAGGAAGCGTACCACGTCCACGGCGTTGCCAAAGGCCGCAAACTGGAACGCCGTGTAGGTGCTTCTCGCGTACAAGGAAACCCCGTGGGACAAAAGATACCGCATGCATGCCAAAGCGTTGCTGAAAGCTGCTAAATGGAGCGAGGAGATGCCGTATTCTTGCTCGGCGTGATTCAAATCGGCTCCGCGATCGTGCAACGCCGATACGAGATCCTCCCGGCCCAGAAAATTAGCGCGAAGCAAGAGTACGTTCAGTTCCTGCGGTTTGCAGTTTTGAAGGAATGCCTGGTGATCGGAAGAAGAAGACTGGAGCTTGCCCAGGTCCTCCAGGAGATGTATCCTGCCGCCAAGGCGCCTCATGTGCTCCGTGAGGAGGTTCCTGATGACGTCTT
Source organism: Gasteruption jaculator (assembly GCA_949825005.1). NCBI lineage: Eukaryota > Metazoa > Arthropoda > Insecta > Hymenoptera > Gasteruptiidae > Gasteruption > Gasteruption jaculator. Next base: position 6,451,171 of record OX463773.1, on the reverse strand, counting down.
TGTTGATTTGTATAGAACTGGTGATTTCCTCGGCAAAGGAACTCTCGCTGACGTACATCGAGTAACAATGGGGCTCCTCGATGGGCGGCGGAGCTCCGAAGTCCAAGGTTCTGTCTTCCGAGGAGGAACCCTCTTCCGACTCCACCGTGGACACGGGTCTCTTAGAGGTCAACCATTTAGTCAGAAGGAAAGAAGTCGCGGTTCTGCGTTTCTCGCCAAACGCTGGCTCCTCCAAAGTCACCCGATCCATATGCACTCTTTTCTGCAACGACGGTAATACCGGTGTAACTGGAATCTTATCACCCTCCCCCGCCGTCATGGTTTCCATAGTTCATTTACATTCCTGCTGAAATGAAGCCTGAAAATGAAAAAAATTGCGAGTCAACTTTTGGGGTGGAAATGAGATAGAAAAGAAGCACAGAGGTTCCCTGAAGCGATACAGTCGTCGTTTGGCTGAAGAAAGATCCTTTCCGTTTAATTAAAAAACGCTTCTTGGATGACGCAAGTGTTGGATGACAATTTCGATGGTGGGGCAAAGATTATTATAAATCAGCGTACGAGAGATTTGTAAGAATTGTTTACGAGGTCCACATTCCATTCCTTTTTCTGGTTCTTATATCTACTTTTCATACCCTCTCTCATTGGCGAGTTGATATAGGTACATGACACCATTCAATGCGAATGTCAATTGGAAAATGGCATAAATAGATCATACACGTCGCACGACTTCCTCGGACAAATCGCGTTATTTCTAGTTACTGACATTTGATACACGCTTTATTGTCCTACACCAAGGGTCTTCCACTATTTATGCATTCAGTTTTTCGGCTCCAATCTTAGCCAAGGGTCTTCCAAGTGATTTTCCACGTTGGAAGATTCTGGCGATTTCAATTTAGGGTGCCAAATAGAATTTACCATACTGCAATTGTCTCATGACCTTACGGAGTGAAAAGGCACGTCTGGTTTAGGAATACGACGAGTCTTCCTAACAAAACAATTGTGATTTTGATTAATATGGCAGATAGTACACGTACGTGGGAAGTTCCAGAGACCACTTAACATTTGTATTCATGAAACGGGTACCTATCTTTCACCGTCTTGTACATAACAAACATTTTACTTGAAACTAATGACAATTGCTTGATGTGAATGTCAACGGTTAGTAGCTATGTGTATGCAAATTTCCAAAATTTAGCCAGAAAAAGAGGAAGAAAGTGGAGTTTATTAATTTTCAAATTAGAGCCGAACTTGATGGAAAACTGCAGCGTAAATTCACGGTATCCAAAATCGAAACTGAAACATGGCACCTCGTATCGGAGAGAGGAAGACAAAAGTTCTTTGGTTTCGTCAAATTCGAAATTATTAAAGACACCTGTTCTATGAACTGCTTTAAAAAACCGAAAAATTCGAAAATTGAAAGAAAAAATGAAACGGAATGCAAATTCATCGGTGGGCAGAGCGAAAGTTGGTCAACCACTCAAGATCAAGATCAATACAAATTGGAACGGAAAAGACAATCATCCAATTAGAAACACCTATCAAGCTATTTGAAAAACGAAGAAGACGTTGAATTCAGCGAAACACTAAAACGTAGCGAAAACAAAGTCTCACCTAATCGTCGTTTTGATTTTAGTGTCGGTACGTTTTATGAAGAAATCGGCAAGCGAATAACACAAATCAAAGGCTATTAACTAAACGCGTGGAACTGTCTTCCTACGACTGAACACTCTTTAAAGTTGCTGGCTAAGTAGCGGTACTCTTACTACTTCCCAACACCTTATTCGTTGGGCTTCGTTCACACTGGCTCAATGAAGAATCTTCGGAGAGACAGATGGACACGATCCATCATTTCTGCGTAACGAGTTGACCCACGGTAACTTTCGAAAACCACTTTTTAACTTCATGCTAATAACGAGTTACTCGTGGACCAAATTGGACCATTTTCTCCATCGTCCAGTAGGCGATTGATAAGTTGGGATGGAAATTATCCGTATCCTGGAAATGAATGAACATAAAACTACGTTACATCATGCGAGCGTTGAAATTGCCAATTTATATTTTAAAAAAAACAGTGATTCATTGAAGAAGAACTAATCCTGCTACGAGATCGTATCCTGTTTCGAGAATAATGTGAACTTTGAGGGTCATCCTTTCACTGAATCTACAGGGTATGTGTAGAACGTAAGATGTCTGTACTTTTCACTTCGACGCTCGACGGGTGAAGAGAAAATCCGTAATTCTCTTGTATCTTTGGCGTAAAATCTCCCTAGCAAATATCAACAGACTTCCAATTTCCAAGAAATTTGAAGACGAAAAACGCGAAAGTGGCAGTCATTCTTTCATTCTGCCATTCTTTACTGTATCGCTTGGGTTAAAAGACAAAACTTGAAAGTTTCCTTTGAAAAAAATCTGTACTTACCTGTGCCGATTTATCAAAATTTCATTGAAATCGCGTATAGCTTCGCGAAATTGTAACACTTATTTACACACACACACGCGCGCATATTCTTGAAAAAATAATGGATTTTACATTTGCCAACATAAGAATTCTGATGATCATTACGAAATTCGGTGTCTTATTTCGATTATGAAATCAAAACCGCTGTAAGCGCATACGACAAATACAGTTCCACATATATTTCTCGCATTCGCAAGTTCGCAAGAATTTCTGGTGCCCAAGGTCACATCTCAGAGATTTTTAGCTTTAGATTTTTAATCAACGTCTTTCTTTTGTACAAAATTTAATACTTGCAATGCAAAGTAACGAAGAAAGAAGCTACTTACCTGTTCTCGATGCTGAAGACGCTCAAAGTAATTAATGTCCTGACGGTTGATTGTAATCTTCCCAGTTCCATTTCCATACAAGATCACAGAACCGTAAGCACTTTTCCTTTGACAGCCTGTAAGTTATTAAAAAAATTCCCAAATTAATATAAATTTTTCCCCATTTTTCGAGGAAGATCCAGTTATTGACAAAAATCGACTTTTGGAATCAATTTCTGAGAATATCTTTCGAAAATATTTTTTTCACAAGGAGTCGAGTCACAAAAAATTCTGAAACTCACCATCTACTTTTACATAAGGTCTTCCGTCTTTCGTAAATTTCATCTGAAATAATAGAAAGAAAAGTTTTGATTAACAGACACTTTTCTCGGAGAGCACATTTTAGTAGTTTTTAGCATTAAAATAGATAGTAATATAGAACTCACAGGCTTCACAATTTCTTGTGATGCTTGTACCACGTTGCATATTCTATATTCCATTATCTTCTGAGTTACACTTGCCGAATACGGATGTTCCAGAAGTCTTTCCAAAGTATTTATAAACTGCTCGTACTGAAAATTCAAAATGAAAAACTCCTAAAATAAACAATCTTTCCTGTGTCGGCATGATAAATATTAGTTGTTCGATCAATAATTGTCTCCTTCGATTAAGTCACTTTCCAAATGGAATCTATGCGAATTTAATTGTTCCTGTTTATTCCAATTTAAATGTGAAAATCGGTAAAAGGAAATATTGGAATCAGTCCTTACATCCTTATCGGTGATAGTTTCCAATATCTTGTCTTCCAAAGTCTCTTTGGAAATCCAAGAGGACCCAACAGATTGCCTAAAATTTGAGAAATAAAGAAATTTACGATATCAACCTGGTGCAATATTTCTTTTAACCGCGAATTTCATAATAATTTATAACCTACATTTTCTCAAATTCTTTCGGCATAATCCCACTTCTAGTGTTTCTATCCTCCACCGCATTCAAATTCTTTATGGTTTCCACGATATCCTGTAAAGAAAACATAAAAAAAACTCAACACTCACACGAGCGAAGTTTGATGTTGCAATTTTCCAAAATTTACAAATTTTCCATATGTTCATAAAATGTTTTCAATAGCACTTACATAAAGAGTCTGATGAAAATTAGGTTTGCATGTGTAAAACATGGAATGAAAAGGTCTTCCGCTTTCGTCAAATTCAGCGGCTTTTCTTGGAGGAAATACTTCTTCGGGTGGTAACATTCTTGGACGAGCTTTGGGTTCGAACAGACCCGACGGGAATAAGTACCTTATAGCATTCTGGGAACAGTTGGAGAATAATGGAAATTAATACAAGTCTCGTTTAACTCAAAATGTAGAACTTTTGTCACAACACTCACATTAACATCTTTTTGAGTGAAAGAATCTGGATCCTCGCCCATCATATTCGCAAGGTGACGTTTACCTATTTCATACTCTGTCTTTGCTTTGCGTATAAATTCATCTGGAAAAATGGTAAATATTTGTACAAATAAATAAAGTTCTATATAGATTCTTTGGTACAAATTTTTTTAACATCATCACTTTCATTATTATTATTATTATTATTTTACATTGGCTCACTTTTATTGTTTTAATTTTATTTTGTTATATAATTTTCCTACAATTTATCTTTTGTTGTTTTTTACTTGGATTCCCTGACAAAATGGGAAAAATTAAAGTTTTCAAAATTGAGTGGGTGAACTCATTTCTAGGAGTAATTTCACTTGAAATTTTTTTCCCAGAAATTGCTGAAAAATGGATTTCTCGCGGAAAAGACAAATTTCTTGTAATACATAAAAAAGTATTATTATTATTACCAATATTACTAATATACACCTTCTATAAGAATTATTATTATTGGGACTTAGACTTTTTTCCTACCATGTTCCTTGGCTCTAATCAAATAAGCTTGCATGGCTTTGCTAAGCTTTTTCTTGGGTTTCGAAGGACCTCCTTCGGAAAACATACTCTCATCGATTTCAGTTGCAAAACTATCTGCATAGTGGCGTTGGGAAAGAACCTGTGAAATTAGAGAATTGGAAAGAATTAGAAATGGGTTCTCTCGAAAAAAATCATCAAAACTAATTATGTACTCATAAGTGCACATACTCAAACAAAATTTTGTAGGTGTGTGTGAATGTGATGATAAACTACACGGTTGTAAAGTGAGGTTATGTTCGGTTTGTTTGTTTCAAAAGAAACTTGAAAGCCAAGTAATGATTCCCGAATAACACGGTAAATAGTGCTATATTGATACTTACGCTCACCGAGAAAGGGACGTTCGATAGAGAAAAAGACGTATTTCTCACGAGAGTTGGGCAATTGTGCCGGAACAAAACCGCACACACGCTTCTAGCGGCCATGTTCTTGCAACTGCTGCAGTTCCTTAGTTTGCCGACAGGCTACTGCCTAAATTCGATTTCTGTTTTTTCAAAATACATTCTCGCGCGAAATGTTTATTCAGTAAGGAAAAATTAATGTATTAATAATAATATATTATTATTGTTATAACTGTATTGTATAATACAATATAAAATGTAAAAAGTAGTAATAAAAATAAAGCTAATTAATAAAATAATAAGTAATTTTATTAATTCGCTAAAAGACACTCGATTTCAATTTAAATACAAAGATACCGAAGTATCCATTAAAAATTCTGGTCGTCGTTCTCTAAAATAATGGACGTACATGTAAAAACTGGTAGAAAAGATTACCTTCGATCTCAGAAAGGTAGAAAATAAAATACAAAAAATACGCGGTACAATAGAAGAAAAGATTTGCTGGACCGAATTTGGACGGTTGGTCTGTCTCAGAAACAGACCTGATTTCAGTCTACGGTCCTTAAATCCTAACGCTAGGAGAAAAGCGGAGATTCGCTACATATACTACTAAGTATAATAATTACAGTACTTAGTATTTATGTAGATCTTTTAAATTTGTCGAGTTTATGAATGAGTAGAAAAAGAGGTTGCTTTGTACTATGGAAAGTACGCACTAACAACTGCGGCCTTTGATCCTAATTAATACTAAACTGACGTATTTTAAGGCCACAAAAGCTCGATATTCGGCGACTGCAGTTCCTCCAATAATTTGTACATCGAGAAGACACAGAGCCAACAGTATATCTGTGAAAAAAATTCAAGCGTTAAATATTTCCTTTAAATTAAAACTAAAATCATTTTTGAAGGTATATAGTTTTAGGAACTTACGTTATACGACATCCAGAGCCATATGCATAGCGTCGCCATAACACTTTGTAACTGGAATAAGAAAAAAAAAGGTTTTCATCTTAAACTCTACTGGGATAAATAGTTTTGTTTCCTTCTTATAAAAAAAATAATTTTTCCCAATTTGAGAATTTTAGCATGACTAGATTCGGAAACTCACGTAAATATAATATCCTCCCAACAACCATAATCCAAAAACCAGCTGGAACAAACAAGCGATAGCCCAGAGCGACAACCAAGGTAGCAGCCATCCCCTCACAGCGATGTTGAGACCGTATATTACCAACCCTGCTGACATGATTAGCAAGCAGAAATACGTTATGAAGAGCGCACCTACGACTTGCATAGCTGGAATGCAAAGAATGTTTATTATAATCAAGGCGAATCGCTGATGAATTAAAATTTAAAATTATGGAAAATTGTACTCACATAATCTTATGTCAGCCTCGAACATAGGATTGTACAGTTGCGTTGAATCACCCCCATTTAGCTGATACGATACTAAGGTAATTAAAACGATACTTATTGCCTGGAAAGATAGAGACACAAGTATGTATAATTAAAAATTCTTAAATCTCTATAATTGATAATAATGACTTGTATTTTTAACACTTTACCAACCGCTAGCGATTCAATACCATTCGTGTGTCTGACCGGCTGCTCAATGATATTAATGTTAAATTTATATTTATTAAGCATTAGCGACAAAAAGCCGATTAATAGGCTATCGGTCGGTAGGCATTGGCGACAAAAAGTCGATTAAGAGGCTATCGGCCGGTAAAGTGTTAATTGATAATTGGAAATTGACCCTTAAAGCATACATTCATTGTTTCTTTCACTCTCCGTAGTTCGAATACCTCGGTGGAAATATCAAAACATAAAAAACAATTCCAGAAGAACAATCTTTTTTAATAAAACAAAATTTTGTCAAACAATTGTCATTTTTTAAATAATATTCAGATAATACATTTTTGTGATTTAAAAAAATTTGTTAACGCATGGTCTCCGAGTGCTCTGAGGCCTTAATTAAGAAACCTAAGGTATAAATTCCTGTGATTTAATTTGGATGTTGTAATAATTAATAATAATAAAAGGATGCAACCTGTGGCACAACACAAACTCACCACTGTGTAAAAGGTAATTGCCTTGCAACCTGTTTTTATACTGTTCGTCCAAATGCAGGGCAACCAAAATGAAGTTAAAACGGTCATATTTGCTCCTTTTTGTGTTTTCCGAAAATGCACTTTTATACGAAAACTGCGATGCAAAAACGGTCTGTTTACTGCAACGATCCTATGCACCACCCACTCCCAACAATTAAATTACGTTCCTTGGGCGTCGTCTACAGTTGCTTAAAGTTGTTGCTCCTACTCGTGGCGTCATCATTCTTCTGTACTTTTATGAATGAATTTCTGTTACCGCGTCGCTCTGTCTCCTTCAATGGGGATTCAGTAGTAAAGGACAAAATACTCAAATTGGTGGATAAAAGAACACACGGCAAACGGTATATAATTCTGGCATGGCGGTGAACCAATCATATGGTAGCTTTAACCGGGAAAGATTTTTTGAAATTAAGGTTTTATTAATTTTTTTCTGATACATAAAAATTTAATCAAAATCATAAAAGAAACAATTAAAGGTAAAAAATACTCTTGAAAATCTCAAAAATTCCTTCCTTTTTTTCCGGCCCAAAATCGAAAGAATGATGGAGGACTCCAATTCAGATTTTCGAAACTCTTGGCGCTACTTTCTCGAAATTGGCCCTTTCCGTGAGTATTGCTCATTCCTCATTCAATAAATAATAATATTTAATAATACAAGAAAAAGGAACCGAGTGTTGTTATTTAAATAGATTTGTATTTATTTAGAGGAATACATTTACATTTTACTTCGATTTTCCATATTTACTTAAGTTTACAATATAATAAAATTGTTTTTCTTTCTCTTATTCTTACATCATTAATTTTTTTTGTCGAAAAAGTGACCGAATTCGCTCATCAATTAAATCTGCATTTAGTACAGCAAAATATTACTGAACTGAAACTTGGACTCCCAACGATAGGAATTGACTGAAATTTTTCTAGAAAGACAATTCAAACAGCAGACATTTTTTTGAGTCCTAAAAATATTTTCGTTTTTTACGACACTAATTTGATGTACCCCCTCCTTTGTGGGATTTCTCTCGCATTTCTTAAAAAATAATAATAAAATTAAATAATTATATCAAACTCCAAAAACAGTCACTCCTTTCAATAACATTTTTTTATATTTTCAAACGACACTTTTTCAATCTATTTTCTATCGTATTACATTTCAAACTACTTTGTCAACAAATCATACTTCATTCCAAATTGATTCAACTGTCAAATCAATGCGATACAAAAAAAAAATGACAAAATGGATTTATAAAAAGCGAAATAAAAATTGACTAATAGGAAAAACCCTTTCTACAAAAGCGAGTGAAATACCTAAAATTAATTGCAGCCTTAGATGCTGTCATTAAACGTCAAGGGAAACACGTCAATTTTTAGCTATTTGATTTTCTTTTTCAATCAAAAAATCCCACATTGTTTTTTTAAGACGAGCGCTGAAAATGAATTCAAAATCACACTCATATCTTTTTCCAGGATCATTTTTTAATATGACATCCTTTTGATCCTCGAAATTCATGAGTTTCACAATAACGCTTTACTTTACTTTAAATGATACCTTACTGTTGCAACAAACATCAATAAATCTACATTCTCTTATACATCAATACATACAATGAAAAGTGTTTATTGCATAAAAGCCAAATTATCTCTTATTATGGAAAGTATCGTTAAAAGTTCGTTTCATTTCATTAAAAATGAACGCATTTTTTTGTCGTGGCTTTTTTTCCGATATTCAAGTGAAGACTAGAAATACTGTGTCAAGCAACGCAGTTTAGATTAGTTCTTTCGTTTTACAACACGTACTTGATTCTCATTAATTAATTTAATAATGTCTTTAAACGACGACGAAACTAATGATCAACGAATAAAATATTCTTTGCAAATACGCCAAAAAATTCAATTTCAAATGTTACCATCTTCTTTCTTACGTTCATTCCTTCGAGTAAAAGGCACGAAAAAGACACAAGAAAATAATTTTCCCCTTAAATTGATTGCATTGGAACGATGAATCGTTGGAAACAATCAAAGATTACAGAAATCTTGAAAATTAATCAACTGAAACATGGAATTATGAGTTTTTCCTTTTTAATTCTTTTGCTCAGAATCAAACGGAAAGAATTTGAAGATGAAACTTTAGGCTCTTGAATTTTATTCTTCGAGCGTTTGATTTTCACAAGAATCCGAGTTTGTAAAAGAAAATTTTTCACATGAAGCTTATTGGATCTTGGTTATCATATTTCTTCTGAATCATATTCAATTGAATGAATATGCGACCCCTTAATTTCTCATTTATTATTATTATCTTAACTGGCGACTCTGAAATTTATACAATGGGGTTTCCCCCTTTAGCGCCAGCTTAAAATAGTAACTTCTACCATATTTTATATCTTTCTTAAATATTACTGTTTTTACTTCTTTATACGAGTAATCGAACTTGATTTACCCTTTAACATTGTTTTTAATTGCCTTATTTAAATTCTTTTAATATGAAAACGAGAAGAATCATGACGAACTTTTTATCTCATTTGATACATTTTCCAAGAGGTCAGAAATTGTAACAAATCATTTTCATTAATTTCATCATCATAGATTCATCTCAATATCGATGTAACTTTTTTTTTTAAATACTTTAACACATTTTCTTATTAGAAATAATTCTGTTTCTAAACACGGACTGAGAAATTTTCTTACAAGTACTGTCAATATTTTTGTACAAATATTTACTTTTCAGTTATATACGTTATTTTAATAATACAATATTTTTAAGAAAATAGTTGTTAAATTCTTGCTCTTTCTCTCATTTTCATCCCACCTTCCCTCCCACTTCTTAATTAACTTTTTGTTCTGGAATAATATATTGGTGTTCGATGTGAATTTAAATTAAGATTTACGATCTACTTTCACGAATTCAACTTTTTTCACTTTTTTTTCAGATCCCTTGATTAATCTATGTATTTTAGAAAAAGGAAGGTACCTGTTTTCTTTATGGAATAAGTAAGTTCCACCTTAATTGTAATTCAAGTACTCTTTAAGTATTCGCAAAGTTTTCGAAAAATTGTTCTCTATGTTATAGAAACAGACACAATAAGAATACAAATTTATAAGATCATTCCAATGGAATTTATAAAATCTGTAAGACCTGCAAACTTCGTGTCCGCGAAAAATTCCAATTCTTAACCACTCGTCTTAAACACTTGTTAAATTCAAGGCTCTTGACTATACCTACAGGTATTCTTGTACCTGTTCAAACATTTGTTTCTGAGTTTATACAGAAATTTGTGATTTACAAGTCAGTCAATTATGCAATCACGAAATTCCATTTGGCTGTTCAGTAATGTATACAATTTTATACACTGAATATATAAATATATCCTCTAAACTGCGTGCGAATCAAGTTAGAATAAAAAATTTGTCTCGAATCAGTGAAAAAAATGCATAGGGGAAACACTGACCAGTTATGTTTTCTCCGAATGTCCTTACTCCTGTTGTCGTCCCAAACAGATTATTTGACCATTAAAAATCCTTGGACGTTAACAATAAATTTATCGAAATTATCTCTAAACCTCAGTCTTTGATCACGATCAGTATTGTATTCTACATTTGCTGTCAATTCAGTAAACGCTGCCGCTAATCTTTGAGCTACTTGCGGATCCGATTGAGATGCCAAGATGTTTTGTACAAGTTGTTGATACTGGTCTTGGTAACAGCAAATTAAATAATACAATGGTATACTTGTACGAGATATTGAATCCGAATTAATTTGATGTGACAAAATGAGGTTCATCAGCAGCTGTAAAACAAAAATTTGACGTTTGTAAATAATCTAATAAATAAATTACTCACACGAAATAAAATATTACTCACGCTCATGAATGGAGCCATCAGTTGATTTCTTTGTACGGATTCTTCGGTTTCCGAGTAAATATGTTTAGCCAAAACTTGAATGGCGTCGCAACATAATATTGTCACTTGATAACCGAATGAGAACAATCCTAATTCGATAGACACCAACAATTGTTGTAATAATTCGGCAGGTAGGCTGCGAACTTTGTCTGGATACATTTCACATGCGATTGTTATCATTTTGAAGTACCTGAAACGGAATAAGATAAAAAATATGAAAGTGGTGTTCACCTGCAATAAATAATTTACTCAAATAACAATTAAATGAGACAATAAAAAAAACGCACTCCAAGCACAAAGATGGAAATTTTAATAAATCGATAGTCATCATAGGCATGACAATGTTGAGTCCGACCAAAAAAACGTCAGTCGGTGTTCCAGATTGCTCTTGATTAGACGTCGATTCTGGACGATTGAAGTCAAGCATGTCTTTACTCAATAAATTAATTAATAGCTGCATTAACAATAAAATATCTTGAAATGTATCTTCTTCGGCTGTCGTATCCACTGTTAGACGATTGCTGTTAGAGCGTGCGTACGCCTGCATAGCTTGAAGACAAACTTCCGATATACGAATACTATCAGCCTGCAAAGAAAAATTGATACACTGTAAATTTACGAACACCTATTGTTGACAGCAAGAAAAAATGTAGAATGACGAATACCTCAGACACAAAACATAACATTCTCTTCGTTGCTTCACAAAACAATTCCAAAATTAATTGCACTAATTGTTGGTAATTATGATAAAGCGATAATAACTTTGGAAGTTCACTGAGCACAGGATATGTATATTTAAATACAGCTTCCATCGTTGCATCCTGCACTCCAAGTGCGACACCTGAAATAATCAAGAAACAATTCGTATTCACTGTAGAAAATCGGTCTTGTTTGATTCATGATGAATTGTTTGAATAATATATTAATGTTATATAAACTTTATACGTCGGCCCGTATATTCTTCAGCTGATAATAAATAATTAATTCGTTCATACCAACAAACAATTCCAAAACGTCGACAATTTGCATACGGGTTTCCTCTTCGTGGAAACATCGTTGGAAATTTTCATTAGATATAATTTGTTTAAATCTATGTTGCAAAGGTTGCAAAGTTTGAGACCAATATTGCTGTTCGTTATTTTGATCACGAATCGCAGCACCAACTTGTACAACTGCTCGCATTAAACCCCGTTTCACACTTTGTGGGAAATCGTATCTCGCTTTGGTTGCTAAATCAACCAAACGTCCCAATCTTTCTGATTTTAATACACAAGCAACTCTGAAAAAGAAAAAAGGAATTATCATTCGCTGAAAATATCAGAAGTGATATAAGGACAAGAAGGAATGCTTACTTGATTTTCGATTCCACTAATGCGTGTAACAATTGCATGGTTTCCTTAACGAGTGTCGGTTCTCCTTTAAAAGCATTGATATTACATTCCACTTTTTCCAAGAGAAAATTTACGGACCACAAAGAACCAGGACTATCTTCACCAAAAGCTTGTAAAATCGTCGTACTTATTTCAGAGTAATAATCCTCCATCGGTAAAAGGTAATTCAAGCAGCATCTGTGCAGGAACCAGACAATGGTACTACTCAATTCTGGGCTCAAAAGATTCGCCAAATTGGACGATATCGCTATTTTCTCTAATTCGCATAAATGAAAGACTGCTGCTATTAATCGTATCACATGATCGGCTGATTGTTCGGCGCCGTTGATTTCCGATATGCTATTTTGCGGACATGCCAACAATTGTAATGAAACGTTTACATCCACTTGTCCTTGTCGTGCCTGGAAAGAAAAATTAATTATCAGTGCTGTTAATTCCCCAAACTTCCTTCGCTATCTCATTAAGGAACAATTGCGACTTCATCAATCAAATCGACTTACTTGTTCCATGCTGTATTGCATGATATCGGCAGGTATCAAGGCTCCTTCACCATCGGATTCCATACAAAGCACGTGACCAGCTAATAACACCAACCAATGTAGATCTTCGTAGAGACCTTCAACTTCTGTTGAATGCGACATGTTTATAGATTCAGTTTGACCTACTAATTTGTTTAACTGTTCTCGTAACCTGCTTGTTCTGTTTTCAAGCAATCGTGCTAATAACGTCAAAGAATGACTTGGAATTTGTCTTCCGAAACTTCCTATGTATTCGATAACAAAAAAAAAATTATATGTTATAGTTGGTCCATTTTATATAACATAAAATGCGCATCTCTGCAGAATACTTATTATTATATTGTTTTATTACTATTTATGTAATCTGGTTGAATAAATAAAATAAAATTATGTTAATGGAAAAAAAAGAACGAACCGATGGTTTGTAACTGCTGCTTAAATTTTGTCCTGTCGTCTTCCTCGTTATCGTCAATTTCCTTATCATTGGAATTTCTGCCACCGGAACCTCTGGTACCGTCAGGAGGTGACAAGTGGCATTTCAAATATGTGTTAAATATCTGAACGGAACTTTGTTTATAAAACTCTTCTCTTTGTTTATAAAACAAGGACTCGGACAAGATAGTAACCCAGGTATCCAGCAATTTTTCAAATGCTTCCATATATAAGCAATCATCCGAACACATCTGAAAAGTGTAAATGGATTCGGGTGGTTTAACAATTCTTCGCAAGCGTGGAAAATCCAGTTTTGGTGAATTGAAATATGTCGAAATAAATTAATAGAGAATAATAGCTTACATTCTATAGAGTTTACATTCAATAGAGAATAATAGCAGCTGAAATATTTACCGATTCTTCTTGTGCTGCGCCTTCAATAAAGAGGCATGTGAGTCTTGTCATTTGTTCCAGAAAATTTCTTAACAGGTCTTGGGGCAAGTGCCAAAAAGCAGATCGAAAAAACGTTACAAGTTTTCTTATAATAGTGGCTATACCAGTAGCTTCTTGATCGATGATTTCAATATTCGACAACAATTTCAAGAAATTCTGTATGTAGCCAGTTAAATATTGTAACTTTACATCTGGTGACGTCATCACTCCACCATTCACACTTCCTAATTGCACCAAACAATTTCTAGCATGATGTGCCAGTTGTGGATTAGTTCTCACTTTCCAGTACAATGTAAAAAATAACTCCAAAACCGCTGGGTCGAATATCACATCTCTCCAAAACGGACCCAATCGTAGTGTCGGGTGTCCATCCGAATCGTGAGCCGCTTCGAAAACACCTACCAGTCTTTTAGGAAGTACTGCGGAGTTAAGGATCTATCTGTCTTAAATAAAATTATATGAATTTACTTTTGATATTTTGTAAAAACCTATCGATTATGAATTAGCTGTTAGAGAAGGATATAATAAGCGAAGATGAAACTCCAAACAAGCACGCTCTCAGCAATGGAAAGCAGGTGTTTGACTAAAGGTAGAGATGCCTCTTGAATATCTCCATTGGTTAATTCTCCCAATGCACCGACGCAAAATTTGAATATCTTCTTTAAATCCGTAACTTCGAACTGTCGTTTGGCTTTGAAATGGACTTCCCAAGGTAAACCAACGTCCGCAGATTTCATAGTCGTAGCGTATTCCTGCATTAATGCTGAAATTATGCTGCATCCAAGCAATTGCTACAAATAAAACAATAAGATTTACTTCTAAAATTTTTGCAAAAAAAATCGTACCATTTTTTTATGATATCACACGTACTCTTGGTAAATCGCCACTCATGATAAGCCCTTCGACATCATTTAAAATTTGTCTCCTCTCCTCTCCGAGATCTTCGATGCTGCCCCTTTTGACCATAATTGCGATTACTTGTAATATTCGTTCCCTCACAAAAGGTGCTAGTGTTGGTTTGCTGATAATGTAATGTAAGAGATATTGCCTCAAGGAGATGATGTCTCCTTCGGATATCATCGACCATTCTCGGATCAATGCTGTTTTTATCAAACCAGCAGACTCGAACAAAACGTAATCCACCGTACTTGTTTCTAATATTTGTCGACATAACTGATAAGGTGATTTTGTTTTTCGGAAATTCAAGAAAACTGTTTCCGCAGATTGCCGCTGTTCCGGTGTCACGATATTTGGCGGCGCCTATTGAAAATTTCAATGAAAATTAATATGTCTTTGGAGGATAAATATCAAAGGAAATGATTTTAATCCTTCAGAAGTTAAAAATTAAAATACAAAGGAGTTACACATTCTCGAGGGCAAAATCTGCTACTGATATTTGTATATAAATTCAGTACTTAGAAATAAATATCTTCCCACTGACGATTGATTAAACATCAAAACAACAAAAACCTACTATTTTTCTAGGAGAATCTTAGGAATTCTCTTGAATAATGATATTTTTGAAATTACTTGAAATTTGTATGTTTCTTAAATAATAATATTTTTGGAATCCTTCAAAAACTTGTTATTATGTTCTAAGAAACATACAAATCCACTTCAGTAAAAAGTTGTGTTTATGATATAATAAATTTGATTAGAAACAAATAATAAAAAAACCATTAATAATATATCAGTAAAAAATAATGAAATTTGATCAAAATAACAATAAGAATCCTGATTTAAGTAAACAGTTTACATTCAATATTCAAGAAAGACGCATAATTTCCTCCTGGGATTTAAAAGAACGAACTTTAGGGATACCAATTCTGCCCGCGAAATCGTAAATTTGGATACCAATACAAAATGAAACTAGCATTTGCAATGCAACGCATACACATACACAGGTACACTTTATTCAAAATAAACAAGTATGTACGCGAGTTTAATAACATAACCTTATTACAAACGTAACAGCGATCGAATGAACGCACAACCATGACAAAAGAGTCGGAAACACTCGGCGTTGGGTCAAAGCCAACGAAACTCACGGTAATCTTACGTCAAATATTATTCTATCAAAGCTAATAATTAATGTAGAAATCCTTACTAATATAACTTGTGCAGCAGCTTCTAATTCCGTTAACACTTGATCCGCCATTTTTATAAATAAGCTCTTCCCGTGTCTCTCTTTCCAGATTTTACATTCCAGCTTGCAGGGAAAAAGTCACAGAGCGTGGAAATACGAAGAAGCGTCGGTGGCTCCCTCAACTTTAGGGATCCTTTCTATGCAGCGAAAAATACGTGTCTCCAAAGTATGTGCTACAGACGAGTGATGCATACGTTTTGTGGCAATTTACAAAACACTTGAAAAATGTTGGTATAAAATCATATAAAATGTACGAAAGAAAAATTTAAACTTTTTATATCAATCTCTTATTTTATATCAGTTTCTTATCAATGGAGCTTTGTCATTCAACCGTCAATATCATATTATTATTGTCATTGTTAGATGAAAAAATATTAATTGGCAGTAAGTTACAAATAAACTGTAATGGAAAGAAATTGAAAAGAAATATATATTCAACGAATATGGTGCTGCTATTCACTTTGTAAGACGATATTCGAACGAGTTACATCGACGATATATGTATAACTGCGCGAGGACAAGCGACGCTCTCGTTCTTAGTACAACCTCCATAAGAATATTTTCCATTATAATTATTTTATTAATCAGATTTTAGAAGAATCATAACTTTCGTGATCGAATTACAAAAATTCAAATGTGAGTGATTATTTGTCCAAAGTTTACGGCCATTTTGAAAACGTTCAGTGCTGGCGGGAAATTCTTACTAAAGGGGTTTCTAATAAACTTAAAAGAGTAAACTCTTTCCGATGAAAAACAAACAAGATACATAAAATTTAAACCAATCACGTAATAATAGTTAATAAATATGGATGATTGATGTGCAATTAATATTCTTTATCAAGTATTTACAAGTCTAATATTTTGAATCAGCTCGTATTTTCTGCCATAATTCTTCGTTTGCGCCATCTATTTTTAATGATCGCTACTAGGGACATAACGCCGGAATCGAATCATTTATAAGAATCGAAGCTGAAACACTATCGGTCTGTTATCTTTTCGATCGAACTCTAATGATACCCGCGGAACCAATCAAAATGACCGCGGGTGCAATTGGTTTGCTTCCGTTGTAGCTGTTTCTGTTTGGCAGTTGTTGCATTCGCTGAAACCTGGAAGCAGTGGATTTTTCCGAGGAAGCACATATGTTAATTATTTACGAAGTCGACTATGCGAATCCGGCGATAATCGCGATTCCTCCTTCAACCAATTTTCCAAAACGTCCTTCCATCGGTACCGCGATGTTATGTGGGCGGAGTTGAAACGCAACATCCTATTACTGTTATCATTATTGATGCATATGTATACCATTGGCACTGCGATAATTCAGGTTGGGTTCCACAAAAGAAAAAAAGAGAAACAGATTAAGAATATTCATTTTCCAAAGAATATCTTCCCCCTCCCTTGCTAGCAATTAACAGCCATTTTAATGAAATTCAGTGAAAACGTCAGATTCCGTATATACGTATATAGTTATCTTTGTTTTTAGAACCAGGAAGCGGATTACCCTAAGAGACTTGGAGGTTATGTTATCATCCTACAAGTTCAATTAACTTTGACGTTACCTTCCTCTTGAATCGACATTCACTTGCAAGTTTGAGATTTCCTCTATCTGGAGAACATAAAAGAATAAGAAAGAAAAAGGAACCGAGAAGCTCTTTCGCTCTCGAGGGTAATTCCCCCAGTGACTGGAAATGAAGAGTTAACCTTCGCTCGCGACTATTGTAGGTGTTACCATAGTATTCGAAAGCCACCCTCGAAAAGAAATGGCAAGTGAACCGGAAAGCCAACGTATCGGTAACAGTGAGGAAGTTATGGACTGTAACGATGGGGAAATTGACATAGAGGATGTCGACGAAGAAGGATCTGAAGGTGTTATTGTTCCGGAATTACAGGGTACTTTATCTAAATGGACTAATTATATTCATGGATGGCAAACACGGTTTATTGTTCTAAAGGATGGTACTTTGTCGTATTACAAATCAGAACAAGATAGTGGATTTGGGTGTAGAGGTTCTATCAGTCTTTATAAAGCTGATATTAAGGTATTTTGTTTGTTTACTTTTCATTGGTTGTTTATTTATTCTTACAGCGAGAATGAATAGACAATGTTTCATTCCGTGAAGATTTTCACTCTATAATTATATGTCGTATCAGTGAAATAAGTTTTGTCCTTATGTGGCTTTCAAAAACCCTTATACGAAATGAGATTCCCTCTTGAATGGAAAACATAAAATTCCAAAATATGAGAAATTTGATTGCATGTAAAATTGAGGTTAAAAAAATAGTAGCATCTTATGTTTTTGCGATACCTAGTATTTAGAAGTTTTTTACATCTATGGAATTCAAGTTATCGCAAAAATTCGTGAATTCCTAGGATTTAAAATTCCTGAAAAAAGAAAAAATAGTAATCTCTTTAATTTTTTTTAACCACTTTCTTTCTTTGCTTCAATTATATTAATAACTGCAATATTCAGTATTCTAAAGTTTTTCAAATCTGTGAAATGTAAAACACCAAACTGAGATTCAAAATTCCTCAAAAAGAAAAAAACACCAAAAATCCCCTTGATTTTAAACCAGCTTCCTTTTTTCCTCCAATTATCTTAAAAACTATCATATTTTCTTATTTGAGGAACAATCCTGAAAGTTGGCGAGTTTCAGACAATTTTTTGTTATTCCACTAAATTAAATTCTACCTTTTCTCTTTATTCTTTACTCTAATTCCTCCTTTTTTGAAAAAGTGAAATCAAATTTCGAGTTCCGCCAAATTTTGGCTGAAATTCGCAGTCAAAACATTTGCAAGCTAGATTCGATACATATCTTCACCACATTTGCTTCATCGTTTTTAATAATTAATGTCCTATTATTTCCATAGGCCCATCAGTTTGATGAGTGCAGATTTGATGTTTCCGTTAATGATTGCTTAGTTTGGTATCTCAGAGCCTCAAATCCAGAAGATAAACAACGTTGGGTTGACGTTTTAAAATCGTACAAAGTACGTCTGATAAGTTATTATCTTTCGTTACTCCCATTGATCGGTTGTACATTTTTAATTTGTGTATTTTTCATAACAACAATAGGCCGAATCTGGCTATGGCAGCGAGAATAGCTTAAAGCGTCATGGGAGTGCAATCTCATTAGTCTCAAATACACAGTCCACCGCAAGTGCGGGAAGTTTGTCCAAACGTGGACTTCGAGGGCTCAAAGAGAAGTTAGCGGAGATAGAGACATTCAGGGACATCTTAGTGCAGCAGATAGACACGTTACAGAAATATTTCGATGACTGTGCTGAAAATGCAAAAAATGTGCCTGTAAAAGGTACTCCACATTTCACTCGGATATTTCATGATAACTATTGATTTATTATGCTGTAATATTTTTTAAAGTATACTTTTTAAAGAATCGTGAAACTTTCGAGATCCAGTAAAAATGTAATATTCGCGCTTCGGTCTTATATCGTTTTACACATTTAGTGCTTTGTACAATTGTAGAAGTCAAAATTGGAGATTCTTTCGATCCAGCTGAGCAATCCGTGGACTTTAAAGGAGAGACTATAACTTTTAAAGCTACCAGTGAGGGTGTTATAGCTACTTTGCAACATTGCATTGATTTGATGGCTCAGAGGGAAGACGCCTGGAGACGCAGATGGGAAAAAGAAGTTGAGAGACGTCGTAAATTGCAAGAACTTTATAAAACACTGAAAGATCAAATCGCTGTTCACCAAGGGGACTCTCCCAGGCCCAAGGTTCTCATCCACGGAGGTCCCGATTATGAGGTAAAGTTATCATTTTTTCGATGTTTTCTTTTTTTTTTTCCACCAGGAAATTCAAAACTCCAAGTCGATAGTGAAACACAGAAATCAAGAGACAGTATTGACTTGCGGTATTTTTTGACAAATGGTTTTTCCCCCTAAACGCGACACGAGTAAGAAATTTTGAAATCGAACAATTTTCTTATATACTTTCCAAAGTTCAGACCTTGAAAAGTAGACGGCACAAGGAGGCATCTTCCCTCGTTCTTGTGAAATAACTCAAATGTAAGCGTACGTAACGGTTAGGCGACCTTCGAACATGAAAAAGTTATTAAGTTTACATCATTTTACCGTTATTATATAATACGTGAATAAAGTATTTGACTTTATAGCCATTGTAAACTTCTTTATATTCTGTAATTTCACTCTCTATCCACTGTGACTACTGATCACATGTGTTACGTAACTTTTCATAAAGAGGAAAAGTTGACAAATCAGTTTTGATACCCGCTTGTGCAATGACTCTGTTTTAAGCTAATATTTATTATAGACACTCTATAGACCCTGGAACTGAATAAGACATTTTTACATTTATCCTTAATAGATTTACTGTATCTATTTGTCATTGATACTCAAAATCAAAATTTTCAAAAAATGATTAAAATTTCTTAGAAATTCTTCAAAAAATTTGGCCAACCTGCTTTTTCAATTTTAAATTCAAAAACTTTAAACTCCATGCAAAAGAATGACACATTTAAAATTTTCATCATCTTTGTTGAAAAATAATATGGGCATTTTGTGTATCTGTTTTCCCCCTGAATCACATTTGAATATCAATCAATCAGAGTTTTATTTAGCAGAAGTGCATGCATTTACTTGAACTCTAAAAGAAATGAATCATCATTTTCCCGTTCCCGTAGTAATGTCTATTCATTTGTATTTCATTTCTGTATTTGGTTCAATGACGTGTCCGTCACTTCTCATTTCAACCAAGTTGTTACACAGCCCATAGTCGCGATACACAAGTATACTGCCAAAGGCTGATACAAGAATATTTGTGTTGAGCCATAACAACATACGTCTTTGCTTCTTCGTAATCAAATACTTTCGTAACTATATGAGTCTGTTCACTGTTCAGTTTAGTTATGAATTGAGCTCCAAAGAGTAGATAGTGAAGTAGACGTAGCACATCCATTTACCAGAGGGAAGCATAAAACTTCTCCCCAATTCATCTTATTTTTTCTAAAAGTTAATTTTATTTGTGCGTAAAACAATTTTGGATTTTTGTTTGATTTTCACAATGAGACTCAAGTCGCTTTTTAAAAAAGTAAGTAATATTTTTTGTAATACGTTCTAAGGATCCTTACGAAGAATCATTTATTAATTTCTATAATTACAGAAAATTACTAATAATATATAATTCATAAAATAGTAATAAAAATATATACAAATTTTTTTACTAAAGATATTATCTTCGATTTTCTATTATTTAAAATTTAAGAGAAATTTCAACCCATGGTTCACCAAATGTTTCAGGAGGGTCCGCACAGTGCTCTCTGCGATGAAGAATTCTATGATGCTATGGAGACCGGGTTAGATAAAATCGATGAGGAAAATCAGTTGAGAGATCGTTTGAAGCAAAAATCAGTCTCCATACCAACAACTTCTACGACTCCTGCTGTTAAACACAGACTTTGGCCAGAGGTTGGTAGTGAAAATTGTCGGATTACCAAATTTTTCAGTTATTCCGTCCTCGACTCAAATTTTTTCCAAACAGTTTCTCCGAATCGGTAAAAAATAAAAGAAAAAATTATTTGCAGATCGAACGAGTTACTGTGGAACAGTTACATTACGCCAGACTCGGAGTCGGTGGAGCCGGTGGTTGGCAATTATTTGCTGAGGATGGCGATATGAGGATGTACAGACGTGAAGAAGAAGCCGATGGTTTGGTCGTAGATCCTTTGAAAGCGTGTCACGTTGTCAAGGGTGTTACCGGGCGCGAAGTTTGTAAGATATTTTTTAGTCCCGAGTATAGAAGTGGTTGGGAAGCGACGTTGGAAGATATGACCGTCGTGGAAACAATTTCTAAAGACACTTTGGTATTTTTACAAACTCACAAACGCATTTGGCCGGCAAGCCAACGGGACGCTCTGTTCTGGTCGCACATGCGAAAAACTTCCGATGATCAAGATCCAGATGCACACGATTTATGGATCGTTTGCAATCACAGCACAGAGCTTCCAGATTATCCCGTGAGTTTTCTAGCATTTTTTAAAATTAAATTTTGGTACTAGAAGTTCTTTTTGCTGTACTAACGCGACTAATTATTGCAGCCGAATGCAGGAAAATGTGTGAGAGTTTACTTGACGGTTTGCCTGGTTTGCCAAACTTTCGTGGATCCACCAAAGGATAAGGAACAGATCAAGAGGCAAGACATCACTTGCAAAATTACATATTGTTCCGTTGGTAAGTTCCGATTTTAAATGAATCATAATTTTTAACACTGTGATTTATATCACTGAAGTATTATGATACCAAAAACTTTTGCCGTGATTTCAGTAAATCCTGGTGGCTGGGCACCAGCATCAGTTTTGCGTGCAGTTTACAAACGAGAGTATCCAAAATTTCTCAAACGCTTCACAAATTTCTGTATTGAACAGTGTAAAGACAAACCAATTGAATTATAAAGAAACTACTCATTGTTAATTTTTTATTCGTATTTTTAACGCATATTGCGTTAAATTGGATTAGGAAACGACAACAACAAAAAAACAATTTATGAATTAGCTTTAATAACAACAAAAATAAATTCTTTCCTCTTTTCTACAAATTTCTATTTTAATCATTATGAAAAATAGAGGTATCACACAATTTTATATTTACACTCGTATAATCTTTCAAACGTAATGGAAAGAGAGGGCAAAAAGGGCACGTTTATCATGTTCATGTTATTTTCTTTTGTATCTCTTTCTTTAAATCACAACACTTTCTCTCTTTTTAAGCTACTGTTCAATTTTTATATGGAAGAAAGAAAATTTATGTAATTATATAAATTTTTTTGGGTATAAGTAAGACAAAAATAATAGTATAGTAATATCAATATTTGTTGTTAAGAAACAGGGATGGAAATATTTGTATGATAAGAATATTGATATGGACAAAAAATGGATCTTTTATTTTTATTTATGTATAAACAAAAATAAGGTATGTGTGTATATTGAAGTTATGAAAACGACAAACACAGAAGAATATGGAATATAATAAAGACTGTTGTAGGTTTATTGCAAGTATTGTTTTTCGTTTATTTATTTTGATTTCCGTAAAATCGGTCATTTTTTTCTTTCGGAGGACAATTGGAATTTTTCTCACTTATAAAGTTTATTTTACTAATTCTATAAAACATCAAAATCAATATTTAGAAAAATTATTTTCTAAATAATCTCACGAAGAAAACAAATTTTCGAAATTTGTCTTGGAAATTTTTCTATTTTATTCTAAATCGCATTGCTTACAAAAAACTAATAATAATAATAATAATAATAATGTTTTTCTTTATTTTGTACTGAAACAGTTAAAAAAAGTTACTTGGAAAATAAATGCAGTTTATAATCTCTTGAAGTAAATTTTCTCTTGAAGTATTTCGAAGCTTCTTTTCTTTCCATTGCACGATTACCATTTAATTGAATTTGAAATGAAGAATTACTGAAATTCGATCAATTAACTCTCAACCTAAATTAATTACAGCTGACTTTTTTTTCATTATAACGATTTAGAATACGAAAATTTCTGTACCTTTGGAACCCTTTTTTCAATATCTCCTATAACATTATTTGTTCTTAACTTTGCAATGTTTTATTTGATATTAGGAAGTAACAAGTTGCACGTTAAAATCATGATAGAGAACTTCTGAAATATTAGACAGAAACGAAATAAAAAATGATTTTTTTAATTCACGGAAGTTACATTCTTTTCTGCTAATAAATATTTACATAAAGATCATTGACGCGTGGCAAAACCGGAATACAAAACATATTCAATGGACATATATTTTTTACGTACAGTTTTTGTTTTTCTTTTCAATACTTTAAACGTAACGTAACAACGTATGTACCTAATTCTTGTGTCTCTTCTCATTTCATTCATATATTTTTTAATCTACATTTTCTTTATTAAGCTTGGTTGGACACCAATTTTTTCAAGACTTTCAATCCTTTTTCTTCATACTCTTCCTTCATTATCCAGGCAGCTTCTCGATCTTTTGTGATTTCTGCCAAGACGGCTCCTCCCATAAACACCATATCTTTACGCCTTGGGGAATCTTCGATTCGTATTTTGAATTTCTGGAAGCAAACAATTAATACATATCCCATTAGCGTGACATTAAAATTTTTCGTTTGTCTTATCTCCTTAGTACTTTCTCTTACATTTAACTTAGAACTATCGTTTTTCAAGACTCTCTGTACATAAAGTTGCTTGATTTCTCTTTCCAGTCTAGAAGGAAGTCCCGGGTACATAGTACTACCGCCACTTAATACAATATGTTTATACAATTCACTCCTCATATCGATATCCGCTGCCTGAATTGCACTAAATACTAGTTCGGCTATTCCTTGTGCTTCGATGTTAATTAAATGCGGTTGGAACAATGCTTCCGGAGCCTCGAATCTCTCACCTCCCACTTTTATTACTCGGCCATCTGGTAACTGGAATATAACAAAAAATTACAAACTTAAATTTGCTCCTGAAAGAAACTCGAACATTCTGGAGTTTATTATCCAACAAAGAATGTAACTCACTGTGTAGGATTCAACAAGAACAGTAGTTTCCAGCGCCAACTTTTGTTCGGTTTCGAGATTGTAACCGATGTAACATAATTTCTCCTTTAACATCCGAACCGTTTCAAAATCAGCCGAATGATTAAATGCATACCCACGAAGTAACAATAACTTAATAAGATACATTGTGATATCTCTACCCGCGATATCCAATCTCCTGGTGAGATGAGGTAAAGCGTATTCCTCGTAAACAGGACAAATGTGAGTAACACCATCTCCCGAGTCGACAACCACTCCACTTATCAATCCTTGTGCATAGAGCGTTAACATCGCTTGAATAGCTATGTACGTTCCAGCGAATCCATATTTCTCGAACATCACCTAAACAAAAAGGAAATTCCATTTTTTTTTCTTAAATTTCACTCTTGCATGATTTTACCTCTTGGATTTAATAAACAATACCTCTATCATTTTTTCACGATTAGTCGTAGGGTTCATAGGTGGTTCGGTTAACAATATTTTGCATTCCTTGGGATCGATGTTCATCTTTTTAGGACCAAAGGTGTAATCCCACACGTGACACATGTCCTCCCAATTTCTGTGTCATAAAAGAACCAGATTATTTGCAGAAAAATATATGCAACCCGAATATTTTCTTCTCAGCAAAATACTTTCAGTCGAAATTCAAGAAGCTTTCAACAAAAGTTTGTAATTGTAATTACACGGATAAGTTCGAGCTAAAGATTTTCTGAAGAAATAACTTACCGAACTATACCATTTTGCATGGGATAACTAATTTCTAACATGGAACGTAGTTTACTGGCTTCCTCGCCCACCATTAAATCCTGTGATAAGGAAACAGTATTTTACATTCATTTGTGACGTGAAACAATAAAGAAGGAAAATGAGATGCATCAAAACTTTCAAATGTCATTTGTTAGAAACTCAAGAAATGTGCTCAAACATGGGAATTTGTTTATTCCAATGACGACTCGATGCTTTGAATTTTGGTCAATGACTTTTCAGCTTTTATTTGCTATATCTCTCTATGTTTATCTAAATAGTTAGCTAGCGGGCATTTTTCAATTTATATACAAGTATTTACAAAAATGGAAACGTCTCTTTACTTCTCTTCCTGGACCTCTTTGGGAAATTTGTCTTACTTTTCCCAAAAAGGTAGAGAGGAATCGCTATTTTTCTAGCTTTCAGAGGCTTTTCAAAATAAAAGCAAAGAAATTTACATATTGCTATATTAATAAGAGCAATTTTTTTCGGATATTCTGACTCTAGAAATTTCACGTTTCGGTTCAATCTACGAACTGCTTTCTTTTAAAAGTGGGCATGAAAAGTTTAATGTATTAGCATCAAAAAGGACAATATACACTTACAGGCATGTTAAGCACATCCTACGTGAGCAAATGTAAGCACACAAACATATCGCTATTATTATCAATAGTGTAATACTCTTACACTCGCATATAAATACTAAAGATTCTATTCCTCGGACATTGTTTCTTTGAAAAGAATATTTCTTTGTTCCCAATACCAGTTTATATCCCTTCCCAAGGGTAAACCAGATACTTTTCGACGGTTCAAATCTATTTTAGTAATATATTAATTATATTTATTATATAATATATTCAGTTCATTAATATACCAATAAAAGCTAATCGAGTCTAGTCTTTGCACATGAAAAGTCGCTAATGTTACAATTTGTTAGATGGTACACACGTTGTTAGCCAAACGTACTTTCTAGCGATTTGTTTTAATCGTTACAACGACAAACCTACTCTAGCGAATTAAGGGGAAACTCGTCAGTTGCAATTGAAAATCAAACCATCACGTTACAAAAACTTATCATGTATTCACTTACACGTATACAATATTCCTTCTGAAAACAATATAGGACCATTGGAATTATCATTCGTCATGTGAAATCATGGTATAATGGAAATACTATGGTTCTCCATGAGCCTAAACCTACCTTAATGTCTATATCCCCAATTTTATTGGCCGCTCTGATAATGGGTCTTCCTACTATCGATGGAAATATGTGCGCCGGGAAATTTGCTCCGGCGTATCCGCATTTCACGAACTGCAAGAGGGAACATAGATTAACTCTCCATTCACAAAAACATTTTTCTTTCAAATTCTTTGTTGGCAGCCTGGGTTCTTTATGTACAACAAATTTTTTCTTTGCTGCTCCATATTTTCTATAAACTGACAAAATTCCAGGATACATGAAGTTTCGACTTCATTGTGCCATTGCTCGTTTAATCAAATATTTCACAGCTTTGTTGGTACAAATAAAAATTGAACTGCAAATATGAAAAAAAGAAAAAATAGGATTTTGCTTTAGCACAAATGGGCCCAGTTGCCGACCAAGTATTTATCATTGATCATGCGAATTCCAGAAATCGCGTTAGCGAAGTGTTCTGGATAAAAATGTGATGGACGTAAATAAACAATAAAATATATTCATACCCCAGTTCCATTGTCACAAACGATGACTTTTCTTCCCTTGCTGTCCATATTGAACGATGAGAAAGCTCGAGCTTATCAGTACTGCGCTAACGATAGATAAGAGGAGTACCGAAGGAAAAAAAAAGGATAATATATTCTTATAAACGAAATGACTAATTCGGAGGAAACCGTAAGGGCGTTACCGGCATAACGTTCTCATAATTCCTTACTTCACGCGAATTCTGGTAACGGTAGGATCGTGAGATTTACAGTACATCAGAGAAGGATGGACAAGAATGACGTTTAACGATATTACAGTTGACCGGACAATAATAATTTAACGTTAAAGGACAGCCTATCTCGCGTAACACACGTACGAGCGAAAGCCAGTAGCGAGACTCAACGATCCCCCACGATTCGCATGGGAAA
Organism: Gasteruption jaculator; assembly: GCA_949825005.1. Classification (NCBI taxonomy): domain Eukaryota; kingdom Metazoa; phylum Arthropoda; class Insecta; order Hymenoptera; family Gasteruptiidae; genus Gasteruption; species Gasteruption jaculator. Next base: position 6,423,741 of record OX463773.1, on the reverse strand, counting down.
TGTGGCTTGAGGTTAGTCATTTTTACTTTTTGTTCGGTCACTTTCTTTTTTGCCCGTCATATGACTGTTCGCTGTTCCCATTGGTGGATTCCGGACAAGTTTTCTTTTCGTTCGTGTCTGGACTAATTTAGCCAAGACGAGAACCCTCCATCAGCCCCCTACGACTAACGAAGAAGACAGAGAGTTCGTAGATTTCGGTTTCCGTCGGTAAGAGAGAACAGAAGTTTGTGTCCAAGTTTATTTTTCTAACAATATAAGTATTAGAAAAAAAGTTATTGTAAAAAAAAACTAATGAAATTATTACATTTTTGCGTTCGAGCTCCTTAGCTTGAACGCGAATTTCTAGGTCTCTCTTGCCTCGTACAAAGATTACAAAATTTTGAAATAAAGGGGGAATTAAAGCCAAGCTGAGTTGATCTACGTTACCGACGGAATAGTAAATTTTTTTGCCAGACCCTATACATTAATACAGAAACGTATCAGTTTAGACACGAGCCTTTTATTTTGCGAAATTCCAAAGTATTTTTTGGAAAGAAAAATGAATTAAAAAAATTCGTCGTTGTTCCACTTCACCGACAGAGTCGAGACGGATTGAAAGTTTGCGGTTGAGGTAAAGCAGAAACGTACTTTATCGCGTACGACTTTTTCAGTTCAGACTCAAACCACTTGTCGTGAAAATGAACCCTAAAAGAAAGAAATTTCTTTTCCCCGTTCGGTGCATTATCTACATTTTTTCCCGCTACTCCGTGGTCTCTACGCAAATGACAGAAAGTTGAGAGGAGGATCGAAAATTAACAAGTATGGCGACCGTGGTGGAAGAAGGTTCCGTGGATATGAACGAGGATAAGGATTCCCAGTAAGTTACGTCTTCCCTCGTTCGCGTGAATTTTCGAAAAACGCACCGGCCAATTTCGATGGACCTGGCAAAAGATTTCTGCCCCGATCAGGGGCCGAACTTCGAGTCGATGCGAAGTTAACCTAATCTCCCGTTTGCTGGAGTATTATGTCTTTCTTTGTTCGTCCAACTGACCAAGTGCAGTGTTTTTTCCTTTTTCTTTTTCGTCCTAAACAAATAGTTACGTTTTTCAGGTTCGATCCGGTATCCTACAACTGGGTGGACATAACCCAGGAATTCTTTGAAGCCATCTCAGGTGAGAACTTCCATGGGTATTTTTCGTTCTTTCCGCCAATAAGAACCCATTTTAAGTCAAATGAGATATTGAAAACAATAGACACTGAATTATTCTTGTTCGATCCCTTGAAAGCCACCAGCTGAATTTCATACAAATTCAAGAAGAAATTTCCAAAGATTCGTGAAATTTCATCCATGGAAAAATTTTATAAATTACAAAGCTACGAACCATGCAATCTCCTTTGTAATAGAGTCAGTTTTTGGGGAAAGAATACTAGTAGAAGTAGGAGCATATTTTTACATTTCATGTAAAAAGGAATTACATAAGACGCAATAAATCTCTCTAATGGATTGATTAGATTTTGTTCCTGTTGAATTGAAAAAATGAATTCAATGAAAATGTCACAGAAAGGATGTGGGTCCATAAGGCAGAATTTCGGACCTAATTATTGTTAAAAATTACAATATCTTGGATTTATATAATAATAATCTTCTTACTAATTTCAATGTTTTGTAGGAGCACTATTGAATGTTTTTTAATTAATTTATGCACTTTTTTTTATTAGAGAAAACCTAAGTCTTTATATTATTTTTTCAAAAAAATACCCTTTTTTGACCTGTTCAGCTGGGGTTTTTTGCACTTCAAAATTCGCTCGCTTCAGAATTGCGCTTCAAAAATCGCAGCAAAATTGTGCTCATTTTTTAATATGAGCGCAGTTACGCACAACCTCTTTTTTTATCCTCCTTAGCAAAAATTCAATTTTTATAAAATCTACTCATTGTCATAGAAAGTTACATGAGCTAGCAAAAAGAAAAAAATGTCTTTCGCAATGGAAGTTCATAATAATTGGAGCAAAAATTCCATGCATGGAGAAATTTTATTCGCTTGGACAAAAATTATGGAAATTAACAAATGAAAAAAAAAAAAGAAATGATCTTCATATTCGACTTTTTTAAGAATTCAAATTGGGCTTCATGAATTTTATATTCTATTAATTATTCTTAAATTTACATTATTCATATAATTTATATATTTAAATTGTAATCAAATAATTCTATTTCCAAAAATGAAAGAGCTATAACCGAATTTAACAAAAATGTTTCATAGTAATCCAAACAGAGTTTTGCGAAATATTCTATTTAAATTCCAGGTCTAGAGCTGGGAGAGCTTTTACACGATGAACTTTTTGGCTTATTCGAAGCGATGTCCGCCATAGAGATGATGGACCCGAAAATGGATGCCGGGATGCTATGCAATCGGGGAAATAACAAACCCTACACATTTAATCAAGCCGTCGATTCCGGTGCTATCAAACTGGACAATTTAACAGCATCGGAGGTGATCGGAATAATAGACTCAACTTATTCGTGTATCGTATCCTGGCTGGAGGGTCATAGTTTGGCACAGACTGTTTTTACGAATTTATATTTACACCAATCTGGACAAATCATCGACAAACCTTTGAAGACCTTCTGCTACGCCGTTCACAAAATCATCGAAATCATCAAAGACTGTATCAACAAAGCCTTGGTCTTTGAGGAGGAAGATTTTCAAAGTGTCAGTTATGGCTACCGGCTGCAACAGGACATTACGGAACAGAAAGCCATTTCCATGTTGCGAGAAGTCGAGGAGGACCTTCATCGAAAGAGCCGAATTAAGCCGGTCGATCCCGAAACGGAGAAAGAAGTGAGTCAGGATCGAGTTAAGTCGTTTTGAAATTGCTGTAATTCCATGACTTATTGTCGACCGATTGCTTTTCAGTATAACGACGCGCTGGCGCTGTACGCGAGGATCAGATTTACCAAAATGTTCTATCAAACTTTGTCGCTCATGGGAAGGAAAGAACAGTTGCAGCAAAATCTCAACGATTGTCAACGGTTGCTCTCCAATTGCTCGGATATGATTCAAGTTATGATCAAAACCGTGAGTCGAGGGGAGAAGGCCGATGATACGTGTAAGTATGCGAATTGACAGAATAATATTCACAGAATAATAAAAATAATATTATTATAATAGTAATTCTTCATCAATTCTTTGATAATTTTATTAATCTACTACAATAATGAAAAATTTCATGTTAAAATAATAATAATAATAATTATGATTATAATTATAATATCAATTATTATAACTGCATCTCTCTCCTTGCAGCAAACCATCCGAATATTATGGGGTTCGATCCTCTGATAAACCAAAGATTATTGCCACCGACGTTTCCAAGATACACGAAGATCAAACCAAGAATAGAAGCTTTAGAATATTTGGATGAACTAATCAATCGGTTTAAGATGGTTACTAGGATTACTAATTACAATAGCTTCCATGGAGCGTTGGTAATTACTCAAGTAACTGAATTTGAATTTATTTCAATAATAATTTGATAATTATTGAAATAATTTTATTTTGCAGGATTTCTTTTTAGAGTTTTCCCGGCAAAGTCCGTGTATATTATCGAGATCCATGTTACAAATAGTCTATTTGCCAACGACCAACCGTGTCTTTGGGGTACAAAATATGGCGGACGTGCTGAGAGACGCCGCGAGAAATTTCATAGCACCGCCGGCATTGATGCCGAAGAGCGTGTTGCTTCAGAATCACCAGGCCAAGGAATACGTGGATAGTTTCTTGTCACATTGCGTTACGTTGTTCGGTAGTTTGATACAACTTTGCGGGCACAACAGAGCTCGGCAACGAGATAAGTTGGCACATTTGTTGGAAGATTTCGCGTCCTTGCAGGATGAGGTAAATTACTTTGCACATTTTTTTATCCTACAGTTTAGAAATTTCCAGTGAGATATTTAATATTCTAGTTTTTTAAAAATTTTTATCCTTTTTTTAATCTAATTTTCTAACGAATCCTCGAATTTCCAGGCCGAGAGAGTGGATGGATATTTACATTCCTTGTCTTTAAAGAGTGATACGCCGAGGTCGCACCTGGCTTGCTTTGGCACTTGGATATTGTACCACACTCTACGTGTGATGGTTATGTATTTATTAAGCGGATTCGAGTTGGAGTTATACTCGGTGCACGAGTACCATTATATCTTCTGGTATTTGTACGAATTTTTGTATGGCTGGCTGGTATCCGCCATAACTCGTGCTGATGCTTTTTTAATGGAGCAGGATATACATAGCGATACACACAAGGGCAGAGGTGCGAAGAAGAGTGCCAAAAATAAAAAGAAGAAATCCGCACCGAGACCTTATAGCTTAGAAATATTAATGTACCAAGCTATGCAAAACATCTGCGGCGGCTACTACAAGGTATGTATTATTTATCGGAATCGGAATATATCCTGACAAAATGTTACGTATGTTATAAAACATTGATTCTATCTTTGAAGAAAAATCCGAAACAAAATCTGCATTAAAAAATCTACTCCGAAATATTACCGTCAAAAATTTCGAACTTTCGAATTTTGAACAAAAATGTTCTTTAGCATCAACTTCAACGAAAATTCAAAATTAGAATTTCTTACAATAAAAAGTCACTTAAAATACGTGGCTGAAATTTCCAAAAACTCAAAATTAAAATTCTTTTTCGAATAAATGAACTGAATAAAAATCTATAATATTGTGAAAAATTTCAAACTTACTTTCTTATTTTTTCCAGGCTTTGGTAGGTTTCCGGATGGACGGAAAAATTCATTTGCCAGAGACGCAATTCGATTCGGAAAGAGTGAGATACGAACATAGATTGCTACCCTTTTCATCGTTAATGACACCTCCACCTGTTCAGTATCAAGAATTTCTGGAGATGACAAATGCTCAGATACATAAAAGAAACGTAAGATTGTATTTTTATGTATAGAATTAACTTTACCGAAAATTTCTTTCAAAAAATTGTCAAAACCGATTCTACAAATTTGAATATTTTCCAGCAGGAAAAGGTGACCAGTGAAATGCAGTATCTCGCAGGATGCAGGCACTTCCATCAAGCGAGAAATATGTTGGAACCCGCGTTATCTCTGTACGCAACAAATCCTAGTACCGTTAATGAGGTAAGATGTTAATTTTGAAAATTGGAACTGCACGAAAATCATTTTAGAAGCAGAATAATGAAATTTGTACAGAAAGAAAATTATTTTTCTCCTTTTTCAGATAAACGATCTCCTGAAAGTCGCAAAGACGAATTTCATAGTGCTGAAATTATTAGCGGATGGACATAAAAGGGATACCAAAGATCCACCGGTTTTTGACTTTTCGTGTCATCCGCATTTTCCGCTCATCAAACTTCCATAAGTTTCATTCACTTACGTGTTGTATCGAAGGAAAGAAAATGAACGTTATCTCAAAAACAAGAAGTTTTGACCTACGCCTTATTTATTTGTCGAAAATCGTGTTTTTCTCTTTTTCAACTTCTTCGAAAGTCATTTTTTCTTTGTGGAATTTTTTAACGTCTCGAAAGTTCTCTCGATTTCTGAGGGTGGTTTTAACTTCTCGAAGCTCTTCCGTGTCGTGTGAATTCCGTTCGCAAGAATTTGCATCGTGTATAAAATTTCTTCGTCAGTCATTACGACGTTAAGTAACACCACATGATACAAGTAACGTTACGTTTCTTTGAAGATTGATCGCAGGTTTAAGTTTGTAATCTTGATGATGTGTAAATAGTAATTTTAAGGAATTTCGTCGAACGCAAGGTACAATTTTGAACGTCCCTTTTAACGAAACTTTTATATTTATTAGAATTATTTCAATCAAAGAAAGGGCTGCGATCTGGGTAAAAACGCATTGGGACTTTACCAAGCGGAGCAATAGTAAAGTTGATTGTTTTTCTTCATTGCCGCTTGATACCGTGGAAGGTTGAAATTGTAACTTGTCGAATGATATTCGAGGAAAAAATGTCTCTAATGATAGTGATGTAAAATATTCGTTCGATTATATATATATAGAGAGAGAAAGAGATAAATGAAATGGAAAGTGGAATATTGTTGAAGAAAAATTGTCATCTCTGTTTCAGTGATTGTAACAATTTCGTCATAACAAAGAATTATTCTGAAATGAACAGGAAAATAAAGGAGAAGGGGGAGTTACTATTTTTATGCATTTCTTTTTTGCTGATTTGCATTAGCGTAATGAAAAATTGCGGCATTTCGAGGCATTGTAATGCTGGGTTTTGGAATTTTGAGAAAAGGAATTTCTTTTTCAGAAATTACTCTAAAGAAAAATTCATATTCCCATTTTTTTAAGAGACGATACATCTTTTTTCCTTCAAATCAATTGCGGCGCAGAAAGTGACACGATTTCGAAAAAAAATCCATTTTTGTTTGTTTGTTTAAAAGCTCCCGTCTTGTCGGCAAACTTCATTTCTTTGGAAACTGTCGGAAAATTATTAACAACAAAAATTGAACAAGCAAAATTTATTGTGTATAATCATATAAAAGCGTACCAAGTGCTGCTGGACATCTGCAATAATTAATATCGAGTTGCGGAAATTCAATTTTCAAAGGGAAGGACATCGAAAGAGGAACTTTCTCGAAAATGTGCGACCTTTTGCCAGAATCCGTGAACTTGATCCTTGACGACGTGGAAACCAGTCTTTGCCTGCCCATCCTGGTGATCATCATCCTCTGCACCGGTCAGATTATTCTGAACCATATTCTGGATATCGGATCCATCGTGCAGGAACTCGTTCACAGTAATCCCAACGATACGATGAGGTCCTTCAAAAAAGGATGCCCTCCGAAGACGTGCAATGGAATGGTGGATAAAGTGAAAGGTTTCCGTGTGACCAAAAAATATAATTATTAATTAATTATACGTAATTATTAATTATATATCATTTTCACTTTTTTGAAATCGCACCTAGTACCGGTTGGATTAAATTGAATTTCATGGAAATGCGAACAAAACTGAGATTTTTATTGAATATCAAAAAGAGCTTTAAATTTCAAGAAAAAATCAAATAAAATTTTTCACCTTTTCGTTTCAGGAATATTTCACAGCTTAGGCTTCGGCGGTTCCCAGGACAACTCAAACGAAATGCCAAAACCTATCGGATCCTATCCGTGCGAGGAAGAATGGGATTATTGCAATGAAAATTGGGGAACAACGGGGTCGAAGGATAAATAGAAAAAAAAAATTGGAAAAGGATATGCACTTTTTGCGTGAATCAAAAAAAGAAAGAGCTTTTTGATTTTTCACTTCATTTTTTTTTCTTCTTCAATTTGTCTTTTTTTTTTACTTTTGGTACTTTACATTACGTACAACAACGTCCAAATAACTTCCCTAATAATGTACTTAGAAGAAATCAACAGATATTACTCATTTCGAACGAAATTGGACAACTTCTTTTCGAATTAGGCTTTTTCTTAGTTTCCATTGGTACTTTCTTACACATGTAAAACAATTGCATAAGAAATTAAAAATTTGAAAAGCTTCAAACTTGTATCGGATTATTCTTCTTCTTTGTGAAACGGGAGTACCCAGAATAGCAAGTATTCAAAATGGATTTTGAAGCAAAGTAACAGATTTCGTCCCTTTTATACCCGTTAGTCTGGATTTTGATTGAATGTTGTTGTCTGCTTGTTGCTAATATATTGACAATGTGTGAATAGGAATTCGTTTCTGGGTAATTGAGAAATTACGAACTTAGAAATCTGAATAATAAAAAATACTGAAACGCTTGAATCCTTTCGCTTCGAAATTTCATTTCTTTTATTTGGAACAGGATCATTATTGACTCCTTTAGAATACTGTTTATGTTCATTCACTGGCATTGAATTTCTTCCCTCTAATTCTTCGTAGTCGGAAACATTAGAATTTTCTTCGAAAAAATATCACGGACTCACAAATTGACTTATACGTAACTTCGGGGACTCTAATTTTCAAAAGTTTCGAAAAATTCGTTCAGAAATTACGATTCCTTTCTCAAAAAATTAATAATCCATTCTTTTCAGGTATTTTCGTGACTGGATTTTGGAAATTCGTAACTTTGAAGGAAAAATCGTACAAAATCCACCATTCGGTAATTTTTTCTCAAGAATTCAAGTATTTCACTCTTTTCGGGTAATTTCGAGATTAATTTTGGAAACTCGTAACTTTGGGTAAAAAAATCGTGGATACCTCCACTTTAATATTAATAAAGTTTCCGGGTTTCTAATTTCTACCCTGTCAGTATCAAAATCTCCGAAACCTCATTCTTCAAACTACGAATTTTTAGGCGAAAGATTTTCGATTTCTCGAATTTTTCGAAACCCCGATTTCAAGGTGCGACGCGAAGAAAATTTTAATGTTCACAAAAAAGGGTTCTCCTTTCTCGCTTCCAACAATTCGGAGCGCTTCCGCACCGAAACCGTTCTGAGTTTCCCGAAACTCAATTTCCCAGGTTTCGAAATTCCCAAATTGTTGGATTTCCAAAAACGTTCCACCATGGATCCCTTACGCTCCTTGGAAGCTTCGCTTGACCGTGTAAACGTTTCGGAAAACCGGTCGTGAACACACTGACCCGAAATTCCTACCGACTCATCGTTCCCCAATTTCTCAGACGCTCCTGATAAAAGTCTCAAAAATTATCGGTACCTCGGAGCTTGGGCTCCGTCGTCGCTTCTCCCTCTCGAATTAACTATAAGGATAATATTTCCATAAGAAACCGATAGCATTCGTATCCGACACTATCATTAACGTTAAATCTGACTCTTAATTGAAATATATAACAGTAAAATGTGTGTATGTATATGTAATCACTATTCGTAGAACGAATCGGTTCGTTCGCAACCTGCTCTCGCACACGACTCAATTCCACGTGCGAGATTCGACAGAGACGGTCCACAACCGTCGGGACACAACGTTCGTACATTTTCCTCCAGGGTCCAGTCCGGTAACGTCGTCACATAAAAACGTTATCGGCCGATAAGAGGTTCTTCCTCGCGGGCGTCGTCGTGGAGCAAAGACCCGCTCCGCTCTCGTCCTCGAAGGTGACCATCTTCTCGCGGCTCCTCGTCGAATTCGTGGACTCGAGCAACCGGGTCTGGCTGACGCTCGTCGACGACGACGACTGGATGGACGCTGGCTGGACCACCGGTGCTCTCAGCACCGATACCGGGGGCGGTGGAGGCACGGCGTTATCAGTCACGGCTGCCGCCAGGTTGAATTCGCTCACGCTCCTCGGGACGAAGTACTCGAAGTTGAAGGTCCCGGAAACGTCCTGCTGACGATGTTGCTGGTGCTGATGCGTCGCGGTCGTCGTCGTCGTCGTCGGGGACATGGCACTCCTGCGGAAGGGTTGGCCCCTCTGGAAGTGCGAGGAGAGGGCCGAGGAGTTCCTGCACTCCGGGAGCTTCTTCCGCGGCAACGAGTGGTGGCCCGGCGACGAGGAGAGCTTTAACGCGCTATTTGGAGCGTGTGCCAGGAGTTTCCCATCGCCGGGGCTCCTGGTGGGCTGCTGTCAGGACACCGAGACGACGGACATCGCGATGGCCTCTTCTTGTTCCTGCTCCGTGAACCTGACGGAGTCTTCGGCTCCTCCCGGCTCGATTCCCTCGTGGCCGATCTTGCCTCCGGGTCCTGGAACAGGGGAAGCAGAGCGCCTAGGTCAGCACAGTCCAGCGCTCGAAAGACGCTTCTGGAACCTACAGTAAATCTCTTTGGTTGCAGCAGTTTCAGGGGAAAAGCGTTCCGGTCAGTTTTCCCCCTGAAACCCATTCGCTCGTTCGACGTGAAAAGAAGGATGCCGGGCATCGTTTCTTTCCAGACGAATACCGTCTGAATCAGGGATACCTGGACCACCGTTAGGGCCGCCCATCATCCCCGTCGACATGCCGCAGGTTCTACCGAAGAGCCTGACCACGCGTACCACCTCCTCCTGCATGAGGTTGAAGCACATGGCGATCAGTCCCATTCCCACGAGGATGTAGAGCGAGCAGGCGAAGACGCTCAGCTCCTCCAGGGTGGACGTGGGCGCGTTTTTGCCGACGGGCATCAGGTCGCCGAAGCCGATCGTGCCCAGGCACGTGAAGCAGAAGTAGCAGCCGTCGGCGAGGCTCCAGCCTTCCAGGCGATTGAACATCAAGGACCCGCCGCACAGGTACAGGAGGATTATCGTCAGGCAGAGGCTGATCGGGATCCTGGCCTCGCTGCGACCGTCCAGGGTGCAGCCCGCCGACGACGAGGACGAGGACAACGGCAGCGAGCACGCTTGGAAGTGACGCTTCCCGCATCCGCTCTCCTGCGAAGCCAAGGAACGGGGATGAGGAACGTGGTGCTTTCGAACGTCGATGCCGCTGGAAGAGCGCGGGTTACCTGGAGCGCCGTGGTGGAACTCGTGGTGGCCTGCAGCAGACCCTCGCTGCCACAGTCCAAGAGGGTGCCGCTACCGGTTCCGCGAGTGCCCAGGTCGTCGCAGGAACTCTCCTTGCTGGCCGTGTAGAAGTTGGAGGAGGACTTGGACTCCACGTGGTTGTCGTACCGGTAGGCCTTGCCGATGATCCCAGCGACCGGAGGCGGAGGTGGCGGAGGATGCTGCTTCCGGGCGCAATTTCTCGGTCGGCAGATGCGTCTGTAGAGTCGCTGGAAGCTTCGGGCCAGCACGTCGCCCACTGTGCTGAGGTACACCAGCATCAGCGGGATCCCGGCCAAGGCGTAGACTATCGTGATCACGCGACCCCATACCGTTCGAGGCGTCACGCTGCCGCAGCCTGTAATGAGAAACGCAGGATGCCGGTTTTGAGAAACGATTTGGAATCGGTCTTTCGACTGGAAATTGGACTAGGTAGCATTTGGTCGGGTCAATTTGGGGTTAATGTTCCGGTTTTTGCAGAATTGTTCGTAACTCGTATCAATTAAATCCATTTTTTCTGCTTAGTTGATTATTTAAATAATTAATATTTTTCTTTTTTCTTATAATCTGTCGTGTTCTCTTTTTATTTTAGCGGGAACCAAAATTTGTAAATGTTGATAAACCAAAGTTTATATGAAAATAATAAAGGTTATGAGAAAAATAAGCAATGGAAAATGTTAATTTATATGCATATTTGTATGAAACAGGAATTTTATGTTCATTTGTAATAAGATTAGCTTTAACAAATTTTTTCACAAAACGGAATCGTTCCGCTTTCAAAAGAAACGGTTTATATATTGAGAGTTGTTGAGGACATTTTGAAGGGAATTCCCTAAAGGGCGAATTTTGTTCCTAGAGATTTTTACATTGTGATAGAATTAAATATAGCGATTATATCATATAGATTCTAAAAAAACCGTAGCAATAATAAGAATTTAACTAAATAAGGAAATACGCAGGTCCTAGTAGTAAAGTGTTAATAATACAGATAAAAAAATCGCTTAAAAAATTGTTTGTACGTATGAGTAAAATATATAAATAAATAATAGGTAAATTCTATCGGAAAGGTATATAACATTTACTCTAATTATGATTCAGGAAGGTTCCAAGAAAATGTAGAAAAGTCTGAGACGTCTTGTCGAGTATGTACCTGGATTTTGTGAAACTGAATTTCAGGGAATTCGAATTTGTTATTATTTCAGAAAAGAAGGGAATTCATTTCTCGACAAAAATTGTTCACTCAGACTAAAAACGCAGAATCATACTTAAGTTAAAATTAGAAAATCTATCTTGAAGCAACAGACGTGTTTTCGAATGACACTTATGAAATGTTAACTTTGAAGAACTTAAACCTGTTAATTTTCTCAAAGAACAAAGAAAACACCGACAAATAGTTTTTACTTTGAATTCTTTGTGAAATTCATCAAGTAAGCAAGACAAAATTTGCTGTAAAGGGAAAAACATAAAAAATAAAAAATCTAAAATCTTGAATTATTATACATACAAGAAAATATTATACATATAAGAAAATCTTGAATTATTATACATATAAAATTTTACGTCAAGCTAAATAAATAAGATCTCGATGAGGACCCGATAAGAAAAATTCTGATAAGGAACGTTCATTCAATCCATCAGGACCGAAGAATCACGACTAAGGATAGTGAATTTCCAAGGTTTATCAGGAACCATGTCAGGTCCTGATGTTAATTTACGGGTCAAATTCTAGTCAAGTCGGCAGCGTTGCTGGAACTGCTGGAGGGTGTTTATGGCAACGGCAAATTTTCCGTTGAGGAGAGCGAATGCACACCCCTTGCCGAATGCACACCGTCAAAGGAGATCCGACTGGAGTCGTTCGGGGAACAAAAGCTGCCGAACAAAAGCCTCCTAATCAAGTTTGTATCCAGATACGTGAAACTCACCGATAGTAGTAATCAGTGTCACGGAATACAAAAGACTACTACTAAACGTCCATCTTCTTCCAGGCAACCTTCTGTCTAATGGATGCTCTCTCCGAGGGGGTGGCATGGGCGCGGTGGTGTCGTAGATCGAAGAGGAACGTTTCAATCCACGAGTGAGGCTCTCCTGGAACTCCAGCACCTCTCTGGCCGCCAATCGGGTCCAGTTCTCTTTGTACAGCACGTTGAGATCTTCGGTGATACTCCAAAGTTTCTCCACCGTTCGTGCACGAAGTTCGACGGCTGCCGCATCGTCCTCCAAATTCGGTATCATGTAAGTACCTCCGGGCTTGCCTCCCGATGTTATCACCTCCGTCGGAGGTTCCTGCGAGATATCACGATACTTGTAGTAGTTTCCTAACGCGATTATTCCATTCCGGGACGAGGAGAAAGAGGAGAGAAGGACCTTCGCGTGGATCGTATCTCGCCGAGAGATAACTTTGAAACTAAGGGACCCCGAAACTCCGGCAAATCTGCGAATGGCGTCGCAGCGAGTAACAAATCCGCCCCTTTCATCGTCACGAACTGGAATAATAATCGATTCCACGAAAAGTTTGTGAATTCAGGAGGACAACCTTGCCCGTGTGTCCGGTTTTGGGCCATGCAATTGGGGCATCGCTTGAGAATGTCGCAAAATGATCTATTTATTCATACACGATTCCAGTGGTAGCGAAGTCAATCGAATTACGATATTTATTGGCTAATTGGTAATTATTGTTAACACATGGTTCAAAAATAATCGTTCCTAATTTATTCTTCGCGTATCCGAATATATATCGCGATAAATATTGTATCGTGTGCAATAATGCATAGGATTTGCTCAATATTTGCTGATAAATATCGCCTCACGGAGGCTTTTATTTACGAATTTTACAATACGTTTATTTATCGTATATAATGTGATTGGTAACGAAGTCAAAGTGCGCTCCCGTTTGATTTTCATATTTAATTATTCATCGTTGATTACCGTGCGATTCAAAAAAAATAATTCCCATTTCACTCGCGCGTCGATATTTATTGACACACATTTGCATTATGTTCATCGGCAGGAGGGTTTCAGGTTGAACGTACCGATTTGAGGCCACCCTCGAGGGCCATAAAAGCGAAGGCCCCCAGCAGCGTGTAACCGACAACGAGGACGCAGACGCCGAGACAAGCGAGCAACCCTGGGGCTTCGGACGTCGAGGAGGTGCTGCAGGTGCAGCAGCAGCATAACCATTCGGCTCCTCGGACCGTGGAAGTGATGCGAAGGGATGCATCGTTCGAAGACGTCGCCGTTCTACCCGCCGGACAGCATCGCGGTGCCCTTTGGTAGTAATCCCCCGTGCTCTGCATCTCTCAGCTTTGCGTCCGATTGGCTGCTGCCGCTGCCGCTGCGGCCGCAGCGGCTGCAGCTGCAGCTGCAAACGGTTCTTTCCTACCGTTGTCCCGTGTTCCAATCACCTCCTTCGCTATCCATCGGCTTCCGATCCTGCAACGGAGGCCCAAAAGAACGTAATCACTGTTAATTGGCGATTTTAAGATTCGAAATTTCGTCTCCGGCTCCTTCCTCGCGTTACCGACTCCTTTAAATGCACCTCGGTTCCTTTTTATCCGAATTCAGATTCCGGCGTGTGCAATGTCCGCAAAAAAAAAAAATATCTAAAAAAAATTCCCCTCTTGGAATCGATACCTTGGGTCACGATTACACGTAAGACGCGACGTCTTGCGAGTGTCCGGGACACGTACGGGACGAATCTGCGTAGGAATTCCGAGGGAAAAGCTGCAGCCGCTAATGGTAATGGGTCGCTGGAAATTCCGCAAATTGCCGTAGGTTCGAATGCAATCGAAGCGACGAGGAACGAGGTGGCTTCGAAGCTCGATACATCCATATTCATATGAAACATCACGCAGCACATGCTGTTTGAAAATCATCGTCAAAGTACATACTTGTGATCCGATTAGATTGTCAGACGTTACGGTCAAGCACAAAGGATCAGAGGTTCGAATCCCCGAAGGGTATTGAAAGGTATATGCTTTGTGAAGGTATTCATAAAGAGAGGGTGCCCGGAGGAAAAGGGGTGGCTTTTGACAAAGTCCAAACGTACGATGGAGGCCTATTCTGTGATGTTGAAGCCATCAAATGAGGGAAAAGAAGACGAAGAAGACGAAGAAGAAGGAGGAGGAGGAGCAGGAGGGCTGCAGAAGGGCTGCAAGGTGGCAAAAACGGATTCCCAACTGTGCCCCAGTTGGAGCATTGTGCAGAGAAATACATGTACGTATACAACACAGTGCAGGCAAGAGATAAGGCATGAAATTAAATTCAACGGAATGTGGGTCGTACCCACTTCTCCATTATCGTTATAGTACCGCTACCGCTGTCGTATAGCAATACCGAGTGTGTATGTAGTGGGTGTATCTCCGTGTACACGTACTACGTATGCTGCTGCAACTGACGCGTTTTACGAAGTTTTGCCTGGACACGATTCCCAAGTTCTACACGTGTCGCGGAGCATACAGGGACTCCGAGAGACCGGCCGTTTGCCGTCAGAACGATACCTCTCTCAATAGCGGGTACAACGTCACTCGGTGCCCGTCGCAATTTAGTTCAGAAGCAACGTACTTCTTTTCTTCTTCGCCCTGCCTCGTTGTATGCACCAAACTTGCATTATTACCGGAACAGGTTTCATCGTCTTACGGAAAGTGACAGATCCAACCGGCGTCCGGACAAAAGAGCGTCCGGTTCCCGAATCCCGACGTTACTTCCATACGGCATCCCGAAATTATCGGAAATCCTACGTCCGCTCGACCGAAGTTACGTCCGTCGGGCTTTCGGACGAGATAAGGGAAGTAAGAAAGCTGCCCTATTTAGGAAATTCCATGGAAAATAAGAGAAATTGGCTATTTTAATGCACCCATGGGATTCGCTTTCGAGGAGTGACACGAATACCTGTGGTTTTCTTCCCCCGCATTTTCCGTGGAGTTGAACTTTCTCGATTGGGGGAGGAACCGTCCTTTTAGCATAAATTATCCTAATAAGAATGTGACCCTCGGAGTAGACGGTCATTCGTTCGATCACGGAGCGCTCTGTGGGTCTCTGAGACCCTCCGCACTGTTTTACGTGCTACCGTTTGGAAACCGTGCGTCCGATCAACTTGAAATGTTTCTCGGATATTCTTCAAATATTGTAGAATCGATCGCGGTAATTCAAACGCCTTCTTGGAAACATTGAAACCTAAAAAAATGTCTGAAAACCATTTTTTTTTTAGAAAAAAAGCTTGCAATTTATCAAATTATATTTTTATAATATTCTATCAATAATTTTGTTGCACGCGTTTCGAGAGTTAAAAAAAGGATCTCGGGAATAACAAGAATTGTTATAAAAAATAATAAACGAGTGATTCATGGCGCGATAAAATTATTCGTAAAATAATCACTTGCGTTCCATATATATTATTTTTAGGAAGAAATTTTTCCATGTCAGACCGTTTTTCGTCACCGGAGCGGCTTCGTTATTTTCTTATCGAATTTCCCAAATCGTTTTTCTCCGCGTACGTTCGGGATTGTCTTCGGCGCTTTTATTATTTTTTTTTTTTAGAAAATTGGAATTTCCCAGTTCTCAAACGTGATGGAACGACGCCACTCCCTCGACGCATAGACACCTACATGCTCTTCCCCAGTTCTCCGGTAAGGAGAAAAAAAGAGGGTAGTTGAAAAAGTACGGCAACAGATGCTCTGGAATGACAAATTATTCCAGGACGATCCATGAATACCTTCTATCGCAAATTTCTTCTTAATTTCGCTACCCTATTTCTCAAGGTGGCTGTATTTATCGCCTTTACCGTACAGGCGAGACAAATTTACGGCACTTCCAGTAGCTTTCCAGCAACCTCTGAATTTCTCGTACCTGGAGGATCTTCCATCGAGGCGAAGGTTCTATACAAAACCGTGCTCGCGTTGGCTGAAAGCGAATTTAACGAGCGATTCCACCATTCAACCCACCTGGAGAAAAATGCCGAGCAATTGCCGCTGGATCTCGTATTCCAAATCCATAAGGTTTCCGCGTCAACATTATCATAACGGAATGGCATTTAATGCGATAAACGTCGCAGTATAATGCTAATGGGGAGTTTTAAGCTCCGGCTGTTTTGTGCGGCGCGTAGAAATGCATTCGTGGCCGTAGAAAAATTGCAGGAGTAACTGCTCCTTAATCCTCCTTTTGCTCGACGGCGGAATAAGAAAAATGACTTCCCAGTCTTCGTAAAATCTTTTCAAGTCAGACCTAATTTACTTATACGGCCGCAAATAAATGTCATAAAAAAAATGCCGCTCTCATTGTCATAAGTAACGAGTTTATTCAAATATCACGGAAGAATGTGTTTCTTCTTTATTATCATTCCGTATCGTTTCTTGTTACATTAACTTTCAACCCTCGTAAACGAGAAAGAGGAGGAGGTGGAGCAGGGGCAGGAGCAGGAGCAAGAGGAGGAGGAGAAACGGGGAAATATATTATACCTACCTACCGAAGGCTTTTTGCTCCAGCGGAATATTGTAGTGAAAAACTCTACGTGTTTCATGTATTCCTTATGAGCTTATAACATGTTACCCGCAGTATAAGAGACAAGGTAGCAAAGCAGGTAAAGCTGGGAAAATGCTAGCTACTGTATCCAAAAACCTTTTATGAATTCATCTCCTCTTCCTCTATTTTTTTTTCCCAACGACTGTCGCGTTTCTTTTTATGAAATTGCTTCTGATACGAGTAAGAGACGAGAATATCCTGCCGATGCATTTTTAATGCCAGCCAGCTATCAAAATTCCACAGTTGCCTTCAGCTTGAATAAAGGAAAATACGAGTTTTCCCGTACATCGGGAGAGAAGTCGTTGCTTTTCTTCCTCCCTTTTATATTTAATCCGCAGTGTCGTGCGTCAGACGAGAGGCAACGTCGAGAGAAACGGGTGCTTTCGAAAATATTCACGAGCCCTTTACCCGGAAGTTACAGTCGTTGGAGTTCGGCCCGATGAAACGTTCGAATTCACGGGACTCGCGAATTTCCGCACGGTGCAATTCGGCCGAATCCTGACGGAGGCTGCGAGTATCTTGCAGCGTCAGGAAGGAAAACTCTTCCCTCGGGATTTTTGGGAGATGCGGCTCGGCTGGTACGTTCGTATCGGGCATTTTCCCAGGATGCAGGAAGATGGTGCGAAGGTGTTGCACTCAATTGAGGGAAACTTTGATAAACAAAAGTTTGCAAATATATACAAGAAGCGGGGCTCGAAGGAGGAGGTGGACGAGGAGGACGAGGAGGACGAGGCGTGGGCGGAAGGACAGCAGGTGTGTATTTACTGGAAGTTTTTTTCTCGCAGCTTCCATTCTTCCTGTTTCCTTTCTTCTCTTCTTTTCGAAAGATCCCCCTGTAATCCAGAAAAAGGGAGCTCGGCTCTCTGCAGATGTTGAAGGAGTAAAACTTTGCGAATTAAGGGAGCGTGAAGTTAGGAGGTTGATTTACCGCAAGCTTTTCACGGTTCCTTTTTCCAGCGAGCAACCAACCCCAGCAGCGTCCGCGTGTATAAAAGTTTACAAATGTCATATTAAACATTATCTTTACGAGCGTAGCTCCTTCTGGCTGTTATTGCCCGAGTGGTTGGCGCGGCCGGATGGGTCTGTGTGTTGTCATTGAAATACGGACGAAGATTATAGGGTGTCCATAGGTTTCATAGCGGGGTAGTATAACGTAACGGTAACGAGTTAGCACAACGAACCCAGGGCCTCGTGGCCCTGGCAGCTTGCAATCGATAGTCGAGCAAGCAGAGCAAGAGTAGAGAGAGGCGTGGGTGTCTGCTATCAGGGTGGAGGAAGAGAGACGCACGTACAAAGAGACCACGGCGAATACGACTATGTCTACGACAACCGAAAGCTCTGGAGACATGATAAACTGGACGAAACTCCACTGGGGTTCCCATTCGACGCCTGCATTATTATTATTATTATTATTTCCCATATTTATGGCGAGCACCTCGGTTTCGATCATTCCGAGGAGACTGGAACGCCAAATTTCGTCCCAGCCTCTCTTCGGGACCACCCCACGAAGAAGAAGAAGCTCGTTCCAGTTAATCGCGTGGATGAAGGTCAACCTCCCGACGTGTTCCAGGATTCGAGTGAAATCCCCCAGGTTGCCATTTGCCCTGGACCGGCTGCAGCATCGAATGGGACATTTTGAAGATTCGTAATCAAGCCGCGTAGCCACTGCTTGATGGATGAATTATTTATGGATTGGAAAATATAAAAGCATTCGTTCCGGCTATTCATTTCTTTGAAGTGCTCTCTCCGCTGGCTCTGGAGGTGGATAAAAAAACATGGGAAAAAGAGGATTACGGGGGAAAAAAAAGGGAAGAAGGTTCATCCCTCTGTTATATTTTCACGATCAACAAACCGCTCTCTCGACTCCGATAAAATTATACACGTTCTCATATCGGACACCCGAATCGTACGTTAAATTAATGAAATCCCTCTGTAATTCCAATTGGAATTCAACAGCTTCGAGCACTACTTATCCACGTCTGTCGTGTTTTTTCTCGATACCTTTGTCACGGTCAAGCGTCCCGTAGGAATCGCGTTTTCGAAAATATCTCGCTTTTTTCTAATCTTTTTTTCTTGTCGGATTGAAATTGGAGTCGTGGAGGATTTTTGCCCCATTCGTTCTGCGGATCAATTTGGGTCTGAAATTGTGAAACGAAGTATCGTTATTTTAATCAGTGCTTAATTAAAGTCGATTCTCCTCTCACCCGTGGCTTTCTGGCAGTTACATTCAGCGAAATAAATTAATCAACGCATGAAATGAATTTCCATTTAAGTAGATGGAAAAAAAGAGTTTCTATTTCTCCGGTTACTCCATTCATTACAGGAGCAAATGCAATCCTCTTTTGAGAACCGAAGAGTCGAATTACCGGTAATGATTTTTATGACTAAACGTTGCTTCCAATACATTTTCCCGGTTGGTTCTGTGTCACTTTGCCCCACTTCACGGCGCGAATAACGAACATTGCTTTGAATGAAAATGAGGAAATTACTTTCCAATATTTTAGAAAAATTGATTATGCAAATTGCATTCCGACCAATGAATCCCATTACGTTCCGGAATATCTTTTTTCAATGGATTATTTGTGACAAATATCACCCCTTCCCCGGTTCTTTTTCACGGGTAGAAGGAAGAGCCTTCCCTTTCGTTCCGAGTCGAGTCAAGGCACCCATTTTCCAGAATTGCGCTCTTTTTTTCTCCCCACATCGATCATTCCCTCTCGAAACACCTTTTCACCGTTGAAAACGTTGGAATTTCGTGGCAAATAAAAATTCGGGTCGGACGAAATGTTCGCATAACACTGTGATTTTCGCCGAAAAAAATACCAATTGGCTGCATTTCCTGCGGCACATTTTACCGCATTTCCCGGACGCGTATATTTCTTCTCCCACCAAATCCCTCGAATTCCTGGTTAAAAATCGAATGCCTGTATTTGGATAAATGAATGGATCGACCCTTTGAAGCGCACATATTTTTTCTGAAAAAACTCATATTTTCTGGTATTTGTTAATAAATTTATTTAAACGAAACAGCAAAAATTCATACGAACAAAGTTCGTGTAAATTATTCGCTTGTATGTGGTTTCGGATTCTGTACCACATTGGTAACGTTAAAAATAAAAATCGCAAAAAAATTTCCTTCCCTGTGTGAATATATTTTATACCTTTAAGTCTTCGGATGCAGCGCCTGCTCTCGCTCGATACTGCATTTTTTTTTTGTTATTACTTGTAAAAAAGGGAGGTGTTCTCGTTTATTCTACTAAAAAAGAAAGAAGATAATGATCTAGACTTCAAAGGGTTAATGTCATTTGTGAGAAAGAAGATTCCCCATTATCGGGATTCGAACTGGTAGAAGCAGTGTCGTCTCACTTGTTGCCCTTAATTGCCTCCACGGATTTTCCTTCGATGAATTACGTTACACGGTATCGGTGCGATAGTTTCTCGGGGCATTTCGCGAAGCAGGGAGGGTAGCAGGGGGTGAAATAATTAGAAATCTTCGGGAAAGTTTGCGTTATTCTTTTGTTCTTCAACCCTTGTAAATATTAAAGACAGTGTCGGAGCATTTTATTAGCACTTTACGTTCTGTTTATTAGCCATAAAAAATCTGGCTCGGCTCCGCTTCAAAGTTAAAGCGTCCCTTTTGAGATCTTCCTGTAACGCTCTATCTTATCGCCGTGCATTTTATTGCATCTTTCTTTTATACGTTTCCTTATCTCTCTTCACGTTGCTGCGGTGAAACAAAATTTTCTATGAATGATCACGTTCCTCTTCCCTTTCACCTGCACTCCCGGAATTATTCGTCATTTTTTTTTTGCCCTCAAACGAAACTTTTTTTGCACTTTAATCTCCAACAGCTGTGTATAAATGTTGCACTTTTTTTTTTTTTACGTGTAACCGATAGGGAACAAAAGAACTCCTCCCTTTTTTTTTGTCGTCGCGAAAAAGAACGAAATTTATCGGGGAAGCGGGCAAACAAAGCGGAATGCGAATGAGCTAACGCTATGTATGAGCAAGAGATTGATTATAATTACGGAATACGATATTAATGATGCAAATTGCAATTGTAAATAATAACTCGCAGCGCCGATGGGGAACTTTTTTTCCGAAGTTGCAGTCGATTAATGTAAATTGAAGTTTACGATTCATCGGTAGAATTATGTATGATCGAACACGGTTTTCATTTACCCTACAAATGATGAAAATCACAGAGCCGATATGAAATTCAACAAAGAATTTATCTCCAATCGCCTGTCTACAAATTTTTTTTTAATCGAACCTGGAAAATTTCGAGTTTCTGAAAAAGAAGCATTCCCAAGTTGAATAGGAATCCGTCACTTTTGGAAACAATTTTTCGAAAAATTGGAATTCACGGAGTAGAAACTAGAGGTTTCGAGCTTCAAAAGGAACTTTCACCGAACTCTCTACGATTTTCCCCTCGGCAATTACGAATTTGCGAAAACTGTACTGGGAGTAGCAGAACCGAGTCGACCAATTTCGTGTTTAATTCCAATTAACGAGTAATGAGGAAATAAAACATTCGCATCGGGTGGATTCTCGGGAGTCCCTTATTCTCTGGGGTTCTCGCTCCCTTCTTAATTCCCCCTATTTGCGTAACCATTAACGGGGTGGAGGGTAATAAATTTTCCCGAAAAATTCCATAAATATCTATCTATCCGTAGGATCCTCCGTTTCCCCGTTTGCCCGATTCGCCCTGCGGAGTAATTATGTTTCTCAATTACATTATAATCTCAATTATGCTTTACGTATATACAATTAATTCCGAGAGCGAGGGAGACCTTGTTAAGACACGTCGTTGACAAACGTTTCGGTTGGAAGCTATAATTTCCGGGGTGAAATTATTCCGTAATTTTCATCACGACAATTTTCACGAAAGCCACACGAAATTCTAATTTGAGTCGATAAAAAGGAAGTCCTTACGGCACTTCCTCGAAGGCCGGCTTTATCGGAACTTTGATTCCGTCGCTCATCTTCCTTTTTTTTCCCCTTTATTATTTTTTCTCGGAGCAAATTTTCTCCGCAAAGAAAGAAATGAAATCATTCGTTGAATCCTGTGGAAATGAAGTTAGGCACTTTCTCCTTTTTCTTTTACCCGAAGAGAAAGAAAACGTCACCTAGAAAGCCTTGGTGTTCCAATGAAATTTTCAATCTTTCCTATATACTCTCGGCTGTATACTTTTTCTTCACTCCAACCGACTCGTCCTTTCAAGCTATACGTCTTTGGCTTCTTCTATACGATCGTTCGAATGCTTTTAGTTTTATAAGTTTAGCTTGCAAAAGATTTCTTCTTGAATTTCGACTGAATTCACCCTGAAAGCTTGATTTTTCCTTCTTCAAATGGAGTAATTCCGAGCTAAATGCCAATCCCACCGCTCAATTCGCAATCCGGTTCAACTCGTCTTACCGACCCTTAAGAACCTTTGTTCGGAAGAACGATATTTGTATATGGAAATGGAGTCAAGAATATCTGGAAGAAAAGGGTACATTGTTTAAATGTCTAACTCCCCGGTAAAATTTTCAACAATGTCGAAATTTGCAGAGCGGACAATGGGGATTCTCGACTTCGAGAAATGCTCGGGTGGAAAGCTCCCCGATTTTTTCCTCGGTAGCTATGAATTTTTAAGTCCGAACCCGAACCGACATATATTATGGCAACGGAGTGTTTCTAAGGCGATTTAGAAATTCGTAACGTTCGGAAGGAATTCGTCAGAAGTTTAAAATTTATAAGGCAGAAAGTAGAACGTCCAAGCTTCAAAAGAAGCTTTCATGAAATCCTCTATAATTTCCCCTTGGGTAGTTATGAATTTTGAAAACTGATTCTGAAAAGATCAAGTTTCTAAAACTGCAATATTCTTAGCCGGCTTAGAAATTCTTAACTTTTAGATGGAACTTATGAGAGACTTGAAATTGTCAGGATAGAAACTAGGAGACACAAGTTTCGAAATAAGCTTTCTTGATACACTCTAGGATTTTCCCTTCAGCGGATATGAATTTTCAAAGCTGAACTTGAAGCGTTGCGGATCACGAAAATAGAGTATCCTCGGGCGGTTTAGAAATTAGCGAGTGTCGGAAGTAGTATTTTTTTTAGAAACTTGAAATTTTCAGGGTAGAAAATGCAAAGTTCAAGCTCCAAAATACGCCCCCGTCGAACTCTCCATGACTCTCCCTCAAGCGTTTACGAAATTTCAAAGCTGAACTTGAAAAGCTTGCGCCGCCGAACGTGTTAACCCAGAGAAAGGAAAAGTCTCTACCGGATCCGCCATAAATTAAAAAAAAATCTCCAACAATCCCTTTGACAATCTTCTCCCCGCAGCTGGAGTTTGGCCGGAGAAGCCCATATTTTCGGCGACGAATCTCTCGATTTCTCGATTTCCGTCAACAATTTTTCGACGGGTACAAAATTACCCAATTTAGCGGATTCCGCGTCTCTTTGCACGACTAAACTTTAGCCGGAAGGTTCATTATGAGCTTGGAAACCACTGCTTCATTTTGCAATTAGAGTGTGCACTGAAATTTAGTCGGATAGCTATAGCAAGCCCCTATCAGCATAATTACAGCATTATAAGTTCTATAAAGTTGTAGACCAAGTTGCCTCTATTTCACGCAAACTACGAGCTGCACTTTACACCCAACAGGTATTATCGCAAAGCATTCTTTCCGTGTCGCCTGAAATTCATCCCAATTTCAACCCTTTACTCGTAGTTCCCCTCCACGGTACGGCGAGAATCCGTCCGTCCGTGCGTCCGTCCGAGTGGATTTCCATTCGCCGGAAGGACTCAACCCTTCGAGGAATTCCATTTCCATAGGTGTAACGACATTTTAATCAGCGGCAAGGGGGTCTCACCCGTCAGGGCTATCAATCTCGAGGGTCTTTTCAGGAATGCCTTGTTTCCAGCGAGTTCTTGCTCCATTGGACGAAAGGTAGAAAGGGCGAGGGATTGTTTTCTTTGCATTTTCCCGGAAGAAAAATGTAAAGAAAACAATGAAAGGAGGGAGGAAATAATTTAAGGAAGAAAAGTGGTTTAAATAAAAGAGGCCAGCGAGTCTTTCCCCTGAAAAGTCGCCTTATATGAAAGCAAGACAACCCTCTCGTTTGCAAATGAGGCGCGAGAGGTAAAGATAAGGACCGGAGCCTTCGGGGTAGAAGAAAATCTAAGAGAGTGGTATAGGCGAATAAAGGGCGATCAAACGCGATAAAAAGTTGACTCGAGAACCGATAAGACCTAATTGAATATTCCTCCTTGATTTTCATCCGGATACATTGCGAATAGTTGATACTTTTCGATTCTGTTCATCGCCGATAAGATATTCCGCGTGACCTGTGTGTATACACACAGAGTCACACGTACACACGGATACACGTATGCACGTATATATATCAACTTATCGAAATTGAATTCGGGAAATTGTGCAGACGTATATCACTCGTTTCCGAACTCGTGAATGGGGTACGGAGGTTCGACGAGGACCAATCGTCGAAATTTACGGAAAAGTGCTGAATCTCGAGATTTTTATGTCGACGCAAATTTTCTTTTCCTT
This sequence comes from Gasteruption jaculator, assembly GCA_949825005.1. Lineage (NCBI taxonomy): Eukaryota > Metazoa > Arthropoda > Insecta > Hymenoptera > Gasteruptiidae > Gasteruption > Gasteruption jaculator. Next base: position 6,399,261 of record OX463773.1, on the reverse strand, counting down.
CTACTTTTTTCCTCCCGACACCTAAACTCTCGTAATTCGGCATAAAAGTCCAGCGTGCGTGTAAATCTCGGGATTTCCCCGGTGAGAATAAAAGCCGCACCGTAGCTGGAGAGTAAACGTTTGCGGAAAGTCCCCGGGATTTTCGACGCGGCGGCGATGAATTTCGAAAGCCGAATCCGACGGAAAAAAAAAAAAAGAAGGCAGATTTCCAGAGGAAGTATGTAGATGAAAGTGGAAGACTCCCAGGCGGCTTAGAAATTCATAACTCCAAGAGGGAATTTTCGAGCGAGTTGAAATTTCCGGGACGGAAGGCAGAAACTGTGGGCTTTCAAATCAGTTTCCACAAAAGCGCCTGCGATTTTTTTCTCGTCGAGAGTTACGAATTTTTCAAATCCGACGAGGAGGCACCCCCGTTCGGAGGCTCAATCTTTTTGGATTTCCGACCTAGTTATTTCTATGCCGTTCGAAAAGGCACGACAATGCCACGAAAATCGAATGTTTCCCGACGCGGTCTCTCGGGAAAGTACACGCTTCTCAGTGTACATTTAATTACATGACAATTAAATCCCCTTCACGTGAAAAAGATTTCGCAATTTACCTATGGCAGAATCGTTCCTAGGATCTTTCTTTCCCGGAGCTATTACCGTTTTTTTTTTTTTTGTATGCAGAATATTCGCGGAACAATCATACAAATTATTTTGAAAGCCTGCACTCGTTTCTTGTGAAAAGAGTAGAAAACGGATCTATGAATACTAACTGCTCTATCCATAAAAATACTATAAACAACCGCTCGCAGTTTTAAGTAGTTAATTACGGAAGCTGAGTAATAACTACACTCTACTAGCAAAAAGTACAAGTGGTCGTCCTCCTCTACTATTTGCGTGATTACTAAACCTCTTTTCGTTTTTATTCCCTAAGTTCTGCCGTGTTCTTCTTTCATATATACCTTTTTTTGGTTTAAGGAATGTTAAATATTAACATCCCAAAGGAAAAGCGGAAAACAAGGGAGCCCTCCCTACGATTACAGGGGCTGAGGAAGAAAATGGGCATGAAACGTTAATTGACACGAAAACACGAACTTGAATTGTCGCGCCAATGGAGTCACGGTGGCGTTGGTGGCAGCTATGGTTGTCTCGAAGTTCGAGACTTCGAGTTTTCATAGGACACGAACCAGTGGCACTCGTTTCGAAAATTCTAAAACACCGAGAAGGAATTTTTGAGAAATTTGAAACTTCACGGGTTTGACGTAAAGGAGGTGAGGTTGAAAATAGGATTTTTTGAACCAGAGAGACGGGAGAGATATTTTAAAAGTCGACCATGAATGTTTGCTGGAAAAATTCGAAATGGAGGATCTACATGGGATTTGGAATTAAATATAAAAGAGATTTACGCATTCCTCGTTTTCAAAGCAAACAAAGCTTTATCTCTAAAATTTTAATGATTAAATGCCGCGGAAAAGTAGTCCATTTATAACTTGACCAGTTTAAATAACTCTTTTTCTATATATGTATATTCCGTATAAAAAAGATGGTTTACTAAAAAGTTGTTGAGTTCAAAGAGAGAGAGTAAGGGGAGAGACAGAACGGGGGAAAAGATAGAGATATACAAATGAGTGCATTCAATTCTTTTTCAGGTCACGTTCCTTCCTTTTTTTATATATATATGTATACATATATATAAGATATATATATACACATATATATGTATATATATATACATATATATATATATATATATATATATATATATATATATATATATATATATATATCCGTGTATGTGTGTTTTTAGAATCAATTTCAGAATCATTCCATTTCTCTTTCCATAATAAAAAAGATTTCGCCTTTTAGGAATCTCATCACGTTCGGCAAAATTTTTAATTTTCTTTTATGCGAATTTTCATTAGCGTGAAAAAAAGGAATACACAATTTCGAGCGTGGGAATAAATTTCATTCGGTTTCATTCGAAAACTTTCGGAATTTCAAATTCCTCGTGGATGAAATTGTTGAACCCAAGTGGACGTAAATGTATTCGATGCTAAAGAGACTTCTTGTGATATCAAAGTTGCATTCTCTTTCAGTAGAATGTCGTTTTTTTTTTTTTTTACGAATCGCAAAAGTTCCTGGCAAATTTCTAATTTAGCAGAGCCCCCTACAGAAAAAAATACTATAACGTTACAATTCCAAATAGAAAAGTCGCGACGAAAAATCCCAAGGGGAAAAATTCCAGTAGGAACATTTTTAGCTTCGAGCGCAAAATCTTGGAGAAAAGAATCCAGGGGGGAAAACACTAGACGGAAAATGTCGAAGAAAAATTCCCAAGCGCGAAAATTGCAGGTGGAAAAATTTCAGGAATAAAAACTCCCGCGACGAAAAAATGGGAGGAATGTCTAGGAAAAAAACAATCGTTGGAAAAATTATTCCCCGAAAGCAGGCTCCCTGGGGGAAAAAACGCATGTATCAAGTACATCTGGGTGGGAGGGTTCTCGCAAAAAGTGTTTTTTAATTGCAGAACCGGAGGGAAATGAATGCCAAATCCAACGAACGCATTACTCGCCGATAACTGAATAATTATAATTTATTTCTGCGTCCTGCAGGAAATACCGTGTCACTCGGATAATTGAAAATACTGCAATCCACGTACACTCTGCTATTCGCAACCATAAGATTGAATTATTCAAATCAGATTATCTGCGAAAACGTTAACCGCCTATGTGCACGTAGCTTAGATGAATAATTAGTTAAATAGACCTTTGTGATTAATAAACAGAATTCTCGCGTCATACAACTATTATATTACCCGGCAATTGCTGAGTTCCATCCGCACGCAAATATTATTATAATAATAATCCGCCACCGAAACTATCGGGAGCTCCGATATCGGGAATATTAATAACCGCGGTATGATAATAATGCCTCCCTCAAAAAAAAAAAATAATAACAATATTAATAGTAACAACGATATCATTATTGGTATTATTGACGGTAATTATTCAGATAATAATAATAATAATAATTAGAGAAAGACCATTATGGATAGGAGAAATAATGAATGGGTGTAGAATATCCAGGTGGATGTATTTCAATCCGGGACACGGGTTCGGATGCCGTCTACTTCCGACGATCGTGGGTGATCTTTTGGTCCCGAAACTGTAATAAATTTTCGGCGGTAGCTGTTGAATTTATCTTTTCCGTGGAAAACAGCAATCGCTATTGGACTTTTTGCTTACAGCCTTCCTCCTCCCGCAAAGACATAAATTATTATTGAAAAGCAGTTTCTCGATCGAATCCGAGAGAAACATCGAAAGTGCATCAGGATGTCCGTTTGAGATTCCCAACTACCGGGATGCTGGGAAAAAGTTTCGTGGTTTCTTGGAAACTTACTAGCCAATGAAACTTACCTCCTAGCCAGAGTGCCTTTGGACTCCTGCAAGAAATTGTCCCTTTCTCTCTCTTCCTTCCTGCGTTTCAATAAACGTCATCCCCATTCTCGGGTATTTCTCTTCTCATAATCGGAAAGTCCTGTCTCTCCTCCTGGCGAGTTCTCTCATTACCACCACTTTCTCCGACCGAGTTCCTCGAATCGCGGTTCGCCAAAGTGCGCGAAAGTTCTCAAATGCACGACACCCCCTGTTCTGGGACTTTTTTTTTCTTCGCGATCACTTTCTCCCTCGTTTTTTCGCACCCCCTTTCTCTCTTTAGCTTTCTCTCCCCCTCTCTCTCTCTCTCTCTCTCTCTTTCTAACGATTAATCTTCTCGAGTGTTTCGAATTACAAAAGGAAGCACTGATGCGGTGTTAAATCAGAAAAGCTTCATTAAACTCCGACGAACACAACTTCACTCATCATAGAACCCATCGGCAGCGAAGTTTCGAAGAGATTCACGTAGAGTTTCATTTTTCATCCCTGTCACCCTACACCCGTCCCCCCCGAGAGCTATCGAAGGGGGTTTAACAAATTTGCCTGCTCCTCGGAATTTCAATTTCCCTCTGACTGACGGAAAAAAAAGGTGGCAGGAGGAAGAGGAAAAGGAGACGAGAGTAGGAGGCGGATCGAAAGTCAGTCAGTCAGTCAGTCAGATCCTGGTAAAACTGAAATCTGCAGAAATTTCGAGGGAGAGTAACGCACGCATTGCCTGCTCGGTTACGAGAGGACCGAAATACCGTTCGCTCGGCTCTTGTCGAGAGGGATGATCGCACATCCCCCGAGTAAGATTCGACTGCGAAATCAAAGAAGGACCGGCTCGGTCGCACCCCGTATTCGCATCAGAGCGCAGAAGCTGTCGTGATAAAACGCATGTGCACCGCTGGCTGATCCGCATGAAGGAACGCCGCAGCGTCGTTTATACCACCCCTTTCTTCTGGCGGATACTCGAAAACCCAGTGGAGGGTTGAAAAGTAGTAGAACCCACTCTGAAATTCGCATCACCGCCAACAAAAAAGCAAGTTAACGTAATAACCAGCCGATTTCGGGGGAGACCCACCCCCGACGCGGGTCTTCCCGCTTGCAAGTCCAAAGGGGTCGTAAAGCCATCGGCAACGATAATTGTTTATCGTCCTTGTTGCCTTCTTACAAGAGCCGGGCTCGTTTGCTTTCCACGCACGAGGGCCGATCTCGCTCTCGTCTCCGCATTCAATTTCGAGGCTGTCATGGATATGCGTCCGTGGAATTGATAGCAGTTTGTTTTCGGGCTTGATTATGGAGATAAAAGGGAGGCGAGCCGGAGATGGAGGCGGAGATGGAGATGGGGGATGTTGATTTTAGTATCTACGACGTGGGGGAGGGGGGGTTGCGGATCCTCGTGAATAGTGTTTCCAGATAGGCCTTATTGTTATTGTTATTGACGTGGGTCGACATGCGGCCAAACATTGGTCGTTCAATTTTTTTTTTTTTCCAAACCGGCCCACGAGGGAACACTGGAACTCTCTAATGATCGTTTCGCCCCCGGAAGGAAGTTCGCAATTGATCACGTATTCCTGTTTTTTTTTTTCCTTTCAATTGGACGGTCCCCCACAAATGGAAATTTCGTTTCGTCTCCTTGCTCTTTGATTTTTTTCCATTTATTTTCCTGTATTCTATATTCGCAATATTTCAGTTATTGTTAATAAATTCGAACTTGCATTTATAATTTTCCCTCTCGAATCATTATTCACCCCTTGGTCTCCTTGAGACAGCGATTAGGTCGTCGTTAAGGGAGCCCGATAGAACCCGGCGAGGTTCCCAGCGGAATCTCGCAGATTTCGGGCTTGAATTTATTACTCGCACCCTGTGTACCTTGGCGAAACCCTAAATTACTACAGCGTAAGCAAAAGGATCTCGGAGAAGAAGGGAGAAAATCGACAAAATGAATAATCCTCGGAAAAATCCACTTATCATAAATATCCGGCAAAAATGGAATTCTTTCATTCGTTTTAAACCCTCGCACCAAAGATTATACGACCCTACTTTATTCCACTTTCCTCCTTTCTTAGCCTCCTTTTAATTTTCGCTGTAATACGTAAAGGTAAAATGCGGGGCAGGAGGGGAGATAAGTAATGATGAGGCCAATGTAATCCGAGCCCTTCATCTTACTTCCCCTTACATGCAGTTGGAATTTCTGCCGGTAATGTGTATGAAATTCCTGAAAATCTTATTTTCTCTCTTTCACGTGAGAAACACAAAACGCAACACCTACAGCCACGCCTGCACCTGTGTATGTGATATAGAGCAAAGATTATGGTACTTACATGAAAGGTAGAGTTACAGCAAAAGATGAAAGGCTGTATGATAGAATTCATGTCACCTGTCACATCTGAAAATGTGCTTGACGGTGCGTACGAGGGAACGCATCTTCGCTATCACTTCCTCTTGCATTAGATTGAAGCACATGGCTATTAAAGCCATCCCTGAAACATCAGAGGGATGATACACCGGAGCCACGTAGCATGCGTGTATGTGCATACATGTCGTGCCGCTACACAGGTGTGTTTATGTAACGGGGGTTTTATCTCTCCGTATCTTTTCCGATCTATCCATTTTTAATATCATGCAATTTTCGCGGGGGCGGATACCCCAGCGGGGGATGATTCGCGGGCTCTCACCACCTGCTTGATCTCTAATTAGGGCGGAATAATGAGCCGACTAGTCGAATCGAATCAGTCGCATTCGAGAATTTCCCGGATTCTGGATTTATTTTCATATTTTTTTTTTTTTTCGTTCGGGAGCTTAATGGTTCGAATAAAAAATCGGCGGCAATCCTTACCGAGCATCAGGTACATCGAGCAGAAGACGAAGGACAGCTCGGTGCCCTTCTGCTCCGACGACAAACTCACGCCGGGGACGATGTCGCCGAAGCCGATGGTCGACAAGGAGATGAAGCAGAAGTAAGAGCCGTCCAGGAAATCCCAGTTCTCCCAATTGGTGAAGAGCAGAGTGCCGCCGCAAATGTAGCTGTAATCGGGAGACAGGTAGGATAATGAGCATTCCCTTATCAGCCACGCGAGAAAAAAAGCGGCTCGGGCTGTACTCTACCCACCCAACCATGATAGTCAGACAAAGGGTCAATGGTACTGTGACTGTTTGCGGGTCGTATTCATCTTCGCTATCGTCTTCCTCCTCCTCATCCTCTTCCTCGTCAGCGTCATCTTCAATTTGATCTTCCGCATCGCCCTCCATGGAATGTTGCTCCAGACTCGACGTGTCTAATTCATTGCTGTGTATCCTCGCCATCTGGAACAGACGGGTCCGTTCCAGTAACACACACATACCGGTGGTCGTGAAAGAAACACTGGTTTCCAAATAATGGACGTTCTTATTTTTTATTATTTTTTTTTTTTTTGAGGAGCTGGTCGATCTACCCTCGACTCGGCATCCGATTCAACCCTTTACGAGCTAGGAAGAGGCTGGATCATTTTCTGTATCAGCGAGTTAGGATCGAAGGGACGTATGTGGAAAAGGGCAGGACGGGAGGATACCACCCTCCGATTTCCAGCCAGCCCGTTGTCTGTCGAGTCATCTAATTTTGCAAAGCACCTGAAGATTTCTGCTGATACCTCATTTTGTCCCTCTTATTCATGAAGCGTTCATGCAATATGTAAAAGTGCAGCGGAAAACCATACTGTATATATGTACGTATGTGCACCGACCTGCCAGCGTTCTCGGGGGTTGTCAAAATTCCCAGCCGATTGGGAAGCCTGCATCGCGTTGCGAGGTCTCTTCCGACACCTGGAAAAGCGCGTATATAATTAATGCAAAAAATGAGGCTGAATTCTGAACCTTGTTTCTTTAAACGGTCTAAGAAAAATTTGCCGAGCACCTGCATAGACAGAATCTGGCGTAGGTCCATTTGAAACTCCTCGCCAGGATGTCGCCGATGTTGCTCAAGTACAAGAGGAATAAGGGCATGCCAACGATCGCGTAAACTATGGTAGCGATTTTGCCCCATTTAGTGCGCGGACAGGTGTTTCCGTATCCTGAAAATACGGAAATTTGTGTATTAAAATTGTATCGAATTGGTCGATGTTGCTGTAAAGTCTTCTGATTAATTTGAATTCGTTATCGTTACTATCGTTACCATTGTTATTATAGAGTTAATTTCGTCGGAAAAGTTGTAATTTCGAAAACAAAGAATTTGGAAAAAAATCGCAAAAGCGCTAATCTGTGTGAAATAAACTTTAGAACTGATCTTTAATTTTAAGAATTATTATTGTCATAATTAATAATAATCTGGTATTTTGTAAAATTGCGTGAAATATTTTTCCCCTCGCTCGCACTTGTGGTAAATTTTTCCTGTTGGTGTTTTCCCAATTTTTCTAACAAACCTTTCGAAATTTTTGTACCTCCCAACGGAAAAAAAGAATATAGAAAAATTATGTGACGTTGCACCCGAATTAACGGGTTCAAATAAAATATGCGATTGTAAGAATTATTATTATCAATATCATTAGCACAGTATTTTATAAAAATGTGATAAAACGGGAGGAAGTCTTTCGTCTTGGAAATAATTCCCTTATCGACCCTCCACCCTACTAAATACTTTTCCTCTCTTGCCTATAGTGTCGCTGAATTTAAATGAAAATTGATAGCGATAAAGATGGTATATTATCGATTCGGTATTTTTAATAATGAGTTCTTATAATGAGTTCTGGAGTTGCGAGAAAAAAACGAACAGTTTTCATTAAAGTTTGTAAATAGTTGTAGCCGGGAAGGCTGAAATAAGGGAAAAAGTCATAAAAAAAAAAAGAAGCGTAGTAATAAGGATTATTGGATACGTCTGTAACCCGATTATTGTGTAGATTGGAGTTCTTTCCCGAAAAAAGAAAGTTCCTTTTCAGAGGCTTTTCTATTAAGAAGCTTCCGAACGCATTCATTTTCATTAATTTGTATTCTTCGGCAAAACAAAAGCCAATGAAGTTCGCGAGGAATTGCAATCGAAAAAGTCCGCTACACGTGCGCGAACCAGAAATTGAATTTGTACGAATGGCATCGACTGGATGCGAGGCAATTTTTCATTTGCTCGATTCCTCCTGAAAAGCGAAGCGGAAGTAAAAAAGAAATAATTTCAGGAATCGGGGATTACCAGGAAGTCCAGCAGAAGTGACACTGCCATCCTCAAATCTGTACCTTGAGAATTTATCATACAACGCCGTTCTTTTTCCACGTCACGATCACTTGATTTCCGTAAAAATGAGAGGAATGAAAGAGAAACACTTTTATCTATCTTGCGAACGAACGATTAATTTTCATCTGTTTCTTCATGAGCAAGTTGGAGCATCAAAGAATCAATTTTAATTACAGTCTACTCTTTTAGATGAAACGTTGAAAGTCGGGTGAAATAATGTCGGAGCTAATGAAAGGAGTTTTCAATCAAAAGAACTAAACAATTTAATCTTTTCTCTACAATTAACTCAAAGAAATTTTCCCCGCCCACGTATTCCATCCTTTCGCTGCGCTTTTAATTCCATTCCATGGAGATAATGGGAAGGTACATTTTTTACGGACCCGATGATTCGTTAGGAGTATGGCGGAAGGCTGGGTTATGAAGAAAACGTAGGATTTTTCTACTTTATTGCGTGGCCGAATTAAATTCTGTATTATTGTGCGATGAATCTTATTAAAGAACCCTTCTTTTCGCAGTCCTTTTAATTCCAGTTCATGAAAACAATAAGTCTAATATATTTTTCGCGCACTTGACGATTCGACGAGAGTATGGCCGAGGAGGATATTGCGAAACCATGTTTTTCATTTTTTTCCATTCCATAGAAATATGATAGAGAAATATATTTTTTTTTTTTACGAAACTAAGACTCCTGAAAGAGTCTTTCTACTTCGTTGTATAAGTAAATTGAATTCCACATTGTTATGTAATAATTTTTATTGTGGAATTTTCATGAATCCGAATTTCAGAAGCAATTTTATATTTTTTTGGTAACTTCGCCATGGAAAATTTCACACACAAAGGTGAAAACGGTAGAGGGAGTACATAGAATTTATCGACTTCACTTTATAAACAAAAATAAATTGTATACTATTATCAAATAAATTTCATTAAAAGTTTGCGCTTTTAAACCCCTTCCGTTCCATGGAAATAATAAAGAAATACATTTTTTCGGAGTTTGAGGATTGGAAAAGAGGATGAGCTACAAAAAATACGAGAATTTTTCCACTTTGTTCTAGAAGTAAATTGAATTCTACGTTGTTACGTAATAATTTTTACGGCAAAAGTCAATTTCGCTTGACGAGAAATTCTCATGAATTTGAATTTCGAGACGAATTATATTTTTTTTTTTTTCGTTAACATCGACATCGCGGAAGACGCTACGACGCAGGAAAATCGCCCTTTTTTTTCCATGGAAAAAGGGAAAAGCGACAGCCGCGACGAAGTTAAAGAGGTCTGCGTAATCCGTGGCTCCGAAATAAAAATCTATGTCCGTATGAAAGCATCGGTGGAATAAGTTCGCTCCCGTGAATCATACGACAATGTAAAACATACGAGAGAAGAGCCATAACTCAAGCTTCTACAGAATTCAGGCTAGCGTTTTCCGGAGAATTAAAAACGTGAGGATTTTTCCAGGGCTTATAATAAAAGAACCCATAAATTATTAGCGCTCGCATGAAGCGAACTTTGCGTACTTTAAAAGCACCGCGTACACACACGGATAACAATAAAAGAATGCAATAATCGAAAGGAACGCCGCTTAAAGTTGGATTCAATTAAAATTTAACGGAATTTTCGATATTCCGTGGAAAAAAAAAGCAATTTCGTTTTGTACGTTCACGCGGATTCTACCTTTTTTTTTCAAACGTTTCTTTCATGGAATTCAATTTGGCGGGTTTTTTTTTTACGGTCCCCCGAAAAATGGACTCGGGGAATCGGACTCGGAGGCGAATAAACCGGCTTTTGGATTAATTATGAAATTCCTGAGGCAAAGGAAATCGTCACGGCGAATAAAAAGTGGGCCAATCGTAAAGCTCGATTTGTTAGGTGTATAAAATTAATTAAACTTCCCCCGGGGGATAATTATTGAAGCCCGGAAAGTTGGGAAAACTTGCGGATGAAACAATTGTTGTAAGAAAAGGAAAATTGCGGGAGAAATAATCGCAGTTAGCCATGAAGTGACTCATGAAAATTCTCCGCTCCTCCTCCGTCTTTATCTTTTGCCGGCTTTCTTTTAAGTAGCATCCGACGAGAAGTTTGGGATTCTTCGATAGTGATTAAAATTCTTGAAAGAAAGTCGATCGTGGAATCAACCGCTGGGAAGGAAATCATTGGAATTTTTCTCGCGAGTTCACTACCTCCGCTGCTTTCAACTGAACACGATTCAATTATTTCTCGAACATCCTTCAGTTTTCCCAGCAGGGAAAAGAAAAGAAGAAAAAGAAGAAGAAGAAGAAGAAGTAGATGTAGAAGTCCAAGTAAAAGTAGGGAGGGAATAGCGAAAGCCTTTTTCCTTATTTCTTGTATTACTTCTTTTTCCCTCCTCTTACTTCCGGCCGAAGGTCCAAACGGAGAGATCAATCTTTTCCATACTTCCAGCGACTTTGAAATTAAGTCGTCTTAAGTGCCTCCAATACACGCTGTATTTCATGCTAATGACGGGATTTTAACAATTCTTCCACCCCTTCTCCGAGTTCATCCCCTAATTTTTTTTTTTTTTTCAATCAAAGCTGAAACACGAAACCGAAAATTTTCAGCGAATAAGTACCAGACAAAAGATTTTGGAAATTACAATATTTGAAAGATCACGATTCTCGTTTTCTACCCCTAAATTTATGCTTTCTAAAAAAATCTCCTCTCAAAGCTACGAAATTCTCGGTGACGTAAAAATTACTCCCCTTTGCGGGAGTGTCTGAGATTTTATTATCGGGCATCACTCGAGTGCGATTATCGCCACGACAGCGAAAGCTGCCCGAGGAGAAGCGTATGTAGCATTTTTTTTTTCTCTCCCGTTTGACGATAAACTGACGTACATTTCGGCCGATTGTAAATGCGTCATAAAGCTTGCAGTAAACAAACGTTTAACGTTGCACTCTTCCTCCCCTTTCGCAATTGCAAATAAACCTGCAGCAGAAGCAGCAAAAGTCCACGATTTCACGTCTCTTTTTACGAGCGTTGGTTCACGTCTTCTCTTTACGCGAACCTTTAGTGCTTCCAACCCTCGCCCTCTTTCCTCGATCCACCTTTCATCTACTCCTGCGACATTCTTTCAAGTTACTCTGTAATTATGAAATTAATCAAGGAAAGAAGACGAAGAAAATACCGCAATTTCTACATATTTATGTGTATGTTAATTTGTTATGCAATTTGTGTTGTATTTCCGGGTGGAATTTAAGTCAGCAGAATTTTACAATAAAAAATATAGAATTCAACAAAAGTTGTGTTCAAAACTTTGCACGAATTTTGTTACTGGACCTGCAGGCAATTTCAAGATATTTTTGCAAGGCCGTTAATGAAAACTAAAAAATGCAATATTATTACAACAAAATTCTGTAAAAATATATTTTAATCTTGAATTTTCCACTTCCGAATATGTCCTAGTATAACGACTATTACGAAACCTTTGCCCTCCAGGTAAGTTTTTTTATTCAACCTTTCCAGCAATTCCGGAATATTTTTCTAAAGCCGTTGGTAAGAATCGAAAGAAGCAATTTTATTATGAAAAAAATCGTGAAATTATAATTTAATGTTGAATTTTGCGCTTCGGAATACGTCCTAGTATAACGACTGTTAGGAGGCCTTTGCCCTCAGGCTAATTTTTTTTACACGACTTGCCAGCAACTTGAGAATATTTTTATAAAGCCTTCGGTAAAAACGAAAAAAAAGCGATATTATTAAAAAAAAAATCCGTGTAATTATAATTTAAATTTGAATTTTTTGCTTCGAAGCGTGTCCTAGTATAATATTACAGTACCATATTGTGGATGTCGCCTATTGAGCACAAAGGGTTAATAAGAAATCCGACAGAAATTGTGCATGGACCTGGCACGTGTATAAATAATATATATTTATAACCGGGTTCATAATTCACGAGAACGAATACCTTTGTGGTAAAAGTTACCATGTGCCTTTGAAATACAGCCACTGTCCAAAATTAGGTCCTCCCCTCTGCCTTCTCACCCTTCTCGCTTTCTTTCTTGATATACCCACGTATCATTCTCGTGATAATGGTGACAATAATGAAGAGAGTCTACGGCACATTCATTTGTTTTATCTCTCACAAGTGCTTCCCTTGTCTTCTTTACACTTGCAATTTTTCCCTTTGGCAACGCTAAGCCCTGCTTACGGTAAAGCGTCACGGTTTTATCTCCACCTCCTCGGTCACCAGCGTTTCGCTGGATTCTTATGTAAGGCCTTCTTATGAAGATTTATCACTGATAAAAAAGCCTCTCCTCCGTGTAGCAACGGAAAATAGTAGCGAGCCACTAGTTCCCATTCTACTTCTCGCACCGTTGTTGCCATTGTCGAAGTGACAGAAGAACGCGACAATGAGAATTCATCGCGACTCTTTCTCTCCCGTAGACTTCGATCGCGAGGATTCAGTAAAGGGCTGAATTATAGGCGAATTCGGTCACAAGGAGTAGTCGAAATCTCGAATTTCGACTAATTCATCAGCGTTTTCGAAAGATCGATTCGATCCAAAGGAATCCTTGGCAAACTCGGAATTCTAAAAAACGAGGAATCAGGAAATCGTGGAAATCGCGTTAAACGCTATCTCATCCCAAGGGCGAACTCATCTCATCAGCGTTAACGTTTTTAACCACCGAGTTCTCGTTAGGTTCTCTCAAGCGTTCGATAATTTCGGGGTCACCATGGGTAGAGATTAATTAATTTCCGGACCCGACGAAAACCCATCGTATGGTCCGCAACCCCAATGCAGGAGCGAGTAGCAGATTGCGAGAGAGTCTGGGTTGGAAATTAATTTCCTTCCTAAGGGCGGCATCCATACACTTTGAAGAAACGCCCGGTATACTGCTCTAATCGGCGATGCCGAAGATCGAGGCAGCTACATGTGTCCCGATTGCAATTACGAGATGCGCCGGGACCTCCTGGAAAATCGTCCAACACTCACCGATCGTCGTGATGACGGTGAGGGAATACAGAAACGCCCCAGCGTAGCTCCACTTGCTGCTGCCATTCTGCAGCTCGTCCAAGCCTTCGCCCTCGTACCCATCCTTGATGGCCTCGACGATCTTCCATTGCAGCTCCTCCAGCGTCGCCGATACTTTGGATTTCCAGTTTTCCTCGGAGAAGATGTTCTCCTGCGGTGAAAGAAAGAACGTCCCATTGAGTGCCAGACGATGGATGGAAATATCCACGAGGGATGGTAGGGAGTCGCGTTTGGAAAACCGGTTTCTGGATAAATTTTGGAATACAAAATTCCCGAATTCTGAAAATCCGGTTTCTAAATTCCTGGAATTGTCTCCATGTGAATTTAATTGGAATCAACGCTTGGCGCCTAATCGACCCAATTTCTGGTTTGGTCAAAAACCGAGTTTCCACCATCCCTACTCGGGAGGTCAACAGCTGGAGCGAACTACAGGGGGAGAAATGTCCCTTACCCGAGTGGTGAACTCCCAGAGTTCGGTGACAACGTGGTTCTTCGTGGAGATGACGTTGATGATGGTCTGGGAGCCGTTCTTGCCCTCGATGTGAGCGAACAGCACGGCCCCGGCGATGGTGTAGCCGACGACGAGGCAGATGATGCCCACGTTGCTGAAGAGGAAGGCTATGAAGCCTCTGGTCCAGTCGGCCAGCCTCTCGCCCCAGGGTTTCCGTCGTTTTTTCCTCCTGCGACCGCGGTAGCTGCCACGCTGCCAACTCCTCGACGACGATCTGTCGGATCTCTCCATTGTCCGTCAAAGTTCGGATCGAGGAACTCCGTTGCGCTATTTCGAAATTTCCGTCACAATTCGCACCTCCCTCGACAGCCATTCAACCCCTTTTTCTCCCTCACTCGCACTTCTCACTCGCTGTTCCTCGTTATATTAAAAACCCAGGAGTTCCAGCTTCCAGGTCCTTCCTGGAGGCTCTTAAAGAGCGAAGAAGTACGTATATCTGGGTGGGTTCGATGGTAATCCGTATCGATTCGGCGATTGCTATGTAGTTCGATGGCTGTTGACATTATTCCTTACTTCGCTCCCGAAGGGTTGCATTGGTATATACATATATATATGTGCACATACATGGATACCGATAATCGGCCACTCATTTCTCGCGATTCTCTTTATTGCCAACTTGGGGATCCTCCAAAAGTCTCGAGAGAAAACGGGTGTCGGTTTCGAAGCAGGTACGAAGCAGAAAGGGGTGGAATTGTCATTTCAAAGCGATCGGGGGAAGACGGGGAAACGCGTTGCTCGTAAATATCGAATCCGACTCTCGTTTGCAAGGGAGGTTTTTTTAGTACCTTGTAAATATATTCCCATCGTGGAGATACCGGGGATGCTGTGCGCTTGATGGCTGGTCATCAACGTTACGGTGCAGTACGGTTGCGGTGCGTTTATCGTTTAGCAGAGGGTGTACGTTGTATGTACAGGTATACAAGCGTTGCAGGGAGAACACTTCGAAAAGGATTGAGAAGGGTAATGGAAGAGAAGAGAGAAGCAAACGCAGTGCGACCCCGAGGCATGAAAGAGACTCGCTCTCGCAAAAGGAGAGGCTGCTTTCGAGAAGATGGGAAACTTGGGTGTCGACGACGAGAGACTAATTGCAAATTACTACCAGCCCTCACTCCAGACGAAGTCAAACATCCCATGGACTCCGGAGAACGTTTCGATAGCAGCCACTGTTTCACTTTTACCCCCGAGCTACGACTGTCTGTCGCCTTCCCACCCCGGGATCCTCGATTTATTTATCAGACCTCTGATTATTTAACTACCCTCCGCTTCGAGCTTCTTTCTTCCCGCTGGAATCTCAGCGTCGACTCAGTTTTTCAGGAAACGATAGCTGCCTAACGAGGCTTCAACGGGCCCCGGAAACGCTCCCGTTTGGAAGAACCAACCCTTGTTGTAAAAACAACCCCTTCTCACAGCCTCCCATTCGCACGCGTCCTGCCGGTATTTGTTCGCAGTCTCCTCCAGCTTTGTAATTATCGTCTCGGTTGCAGATTGCAGCGATGAGAGTCTTGCTTCCAAGATCCGCTCTTTCGATTCCTGCCCGACTTCGTTTCATTTTTAATTAGCCCTCGCTCGCTTCGAACCCATTCGTCATTAGCATAACGAGCAGGTTTTCGCTGCGTCTTTGACAGGCAGTGAAATTTTGCAACCGGGAGTCGCGGGATTTGCTATGATCCCACGTGGATTCTCGCAAAATTTGCTCGATTTTTGGAAATTCGATCTTTCGCGGCAGAGTATCGGTAAAATAGAGAAAAAAAACTCCCCTTCGCGAGCTTGTAACGAAGGAAAGAAGGACTCGAACTGTTTACAGCTGAATTTATTATCAACGACTACTTGTTACATACACGGATATGCACCTATACATACATATATATGTATTCCCTGCAACCAGTTACATTTCACAGCGACTCGCGTCGACTGCACCCCTCGGAGATGCAGTTTAGGGAGACTTCACCATCACTTATCGAGGAACTGATATCGAATTTTCGAGGGGGCAGTCTCCGAACTTTTTTCTTATCGACCGGAAACTATTATTATTATTATTCAGAGAGTAATTCTCGAATTCTCGGGGATGACTTTTCCCTCGAGAGGTAAAAAAAGTCAGCCGTCTATGTAATTTTCCCGGGTGTAAAACCGGGCAATCGCGGTGTTAAATGTTGAAAGACGGGAAAAGTGGAGAGTCACGGGTGAAAAAAAAGCCAGACGCAGAACCGCACCGTCTCGAGACTCTCTTGTCCACTGGTTTCGATTCGCTCGACACACTAACTGAAAATAGAACGTTGCTAAAAATAATCGGCGTTCGGCTTAAGATCTGGTGGCCCTCGGAATCAACCACCGGTTTAACTTTCGAATCAGGGTTCAAAAATTGTAGCGATACGTTAAGTCATCGGTACCGACTGAAACCGATGCTCGTCTATTCCGCTTCCCGGTTTGCCCCCTTTGCTGACCGTTCTTCACGCTGAATAACGTGACGTCGACAAGCGAGACGGGGTTCTCCGACGGTGTTTAGATTAACCGAGAATTTATGACTCTTCGAGTAAATCAAAAAAAGTTACGCTAAACTGTTAAGACGCGTTGTTTTGACTCCGTTTGTTTAATACGTGCATGTTTCGGAAGAATGTCTTCCCTCTATTTTTCTCGAACCAGAAGAAAAAAAAAGGACATGTAATTTTTTTTTTAATTTGCTTAAATCTTTCGGTGATGATTTCACGAAAATGGTAAAATATAGTATTTGATCTAATATTTACGGTTTGGGGATGATTCGAAGTTGCATTTTCCCCTAATTTTTTTGTTCCATTATAAAACACGGTAATATAATTTCAAAGCAATTAATTAATGAATATTAAAAGTTGCAAGATCACACTTTCCCGTATGGAAATGTTGGAGGTTATTAAATGGAGAAAATGTCCTTTACATGGCGACCGAAAAAGTTAATTGTAAAATTCTTATTAGCCACAAAAAAAAATGCCTTTCTGGTAAAAATTACTACTCGACTCGAATTCTTTCTCTTTTTTTGCAACGAATAAACAGACAAGCGCAATTGAACGACGAGATTTCGAAACGAATATGGAAGAAATTATCAGTGTTATTTACGAGAAAGGTGGATTTCCTGATTTATGGACGACATTAGCGAAATCTTTTTCCTCCGTATAATAATTCCATTTGTTTTTCTTTCGTGTGAAAAATTACGCGAAATTTTGCATAAATTTCACGATTTATTATATCACAAAATGTATGTATACGCGTACATGTGTATGTGGAACATCGGAAAGTTCAAGCTACACGCAAGTGTTTTGGCATGGGACCAATGTTTCCGATATTACGATGGAACCTTCGGTGTTCAATAACGATAGAATCAATCAAGACGAGCAAGATGAAATTCATCCCGAAACTTTCGAAAAGTAGGTTTCGAGACCGCGCTTAGTCCGTCCGGGTCGAGCTCCGAATTCTAATGTTCGTCGCAAATGCCAATCGGCGAGAGTTGGGAATTTCGCAATCGCCATTGGTAACGCTAATGTCGATACCTGGCAAACATCAGATCGGCGAATCCGTTTGCTACCCCCTTCGTCCTTTACCCGTTACTAGTCCGCTTCCAATTTCCGCTTTTTGTACTCAAGATTGTCTTGTTTAATACTTGGGTGGCGAGAAACTCCCTTTTCCCTGATAATTATACGGAACATGAGGGTTTGGATGAAATACGGGGAAAAAAAGGCTTCTCGCCAAGTGAATCTATATTTCAGCAAATAGACGCTCCTCGCTAAATAGGCTCCGTCTCGTCGAGTTCATGCATCATGTTGCCCTCGTGCTCGTCGTACTCGATCTCGTACTCCTCGTCGTCGTCCTCGTCGTCTTCGTCGTCGTCGCTCTCCTTAATGATCCCCAATCTCTTTGCTACGCCTTTCACGCTGTTGATCACCTCCTCCTGCACCAGATTGAAGCTCATAGCCAGCAAGGCGATTCCGAAGAGCAGGTAGAGCGAGCACAGGGCGATCCCCTGCTCGGCGTGGAGCCTGTGAGCTGGTACGAAGTCCCCGAATCCTGCAAAATTCAAGATACCCTTGAAGAAGTCCCTCCAACTTGGCTGCATTCGCTCCGTCTCACCTATGGTCGTCAGGGTGATGAAGCAGAAGTAAGCGGAGTCCAGGAAATCCCACTTCTCCCACTGCGTGAACAGATAAGCGCCCCCCAGGATGTAGCTGACCACGAGGAAGACGCAGAGCCAGATGGGGACCGGCTTCACTTCGCTCCGTTCTTGAGCCTCGTTGGAGGGGTAGTAATCGTAATCGATGTCGTAATCGTCGGCATAAACCTGTCGATGGACTGCGAATCCCATCGGTGACATGATACGTGGTGAAGGAGCTTCTCTCCTGTAGGGTCGAGCTGGAAAATAGGCGGTTTTTCGTTTGGGTTATTCCGAAGTGATATTTTGGAAATAAATAAAAGAAAAAATCTGAAGTCCCTGGTCCAGGATTTACCTGAATAAAAGTTACTCCTTCTGCGAGTCCTGATGGCTGGCAAACGCCTCGCTGGATCCATCTCCAGGAACACGGAAGGTGCGTGTCTTCCGCTTCCAGAAGAGGGATAGTCTCTCGAGGGGTTGGTCCTCGCGTCTTCCACGGAGAGACATCGTCGGGGTGGTGGTCTGGTCACCTCGGCCTGATTGTTCTGCGACCTCGTGGACGTTTCTAAGGGCGGCAAGGTCCGAAGGTGAACGTATGGCAAGAGTCCGCGACATTCCTGCGTCAGCACGGTACTGGCCCGTTCAACTCCATCGGCTAAGTGGGTATGTATTTCCACTCGTGCCGAGGATGTTTACGTGAGCGCACATGTTACGCGGATGTGGTTAAAAAAAGAATGTTTGTTTGATGTATCGGCGAGATACAAAACACTCTTGAAAACATGACAACTTACTCTTCCCGTCAGAACTCGCACTCCACTTTGGCCCGCCGATTTCCGCTTCGTCCGCTTTCTCCAGAGCGTATTTGTTGCACAGAACGGCGTCACCGTGCGCTGCCGCCAGCAATTTTCTGTCCAACGACTGCGTCGTCAATCGGGACGGTCCTTTGGAAAAGCAACACCACTCTTATACAGGCATTTACAAAAAGAACGAAGGTGCGCAGCCCCTGGAACGGAATTCCTCTTTCCTCGATTCCATCGAATTCCGCTCCAACCACCTTCTTTTCCAGCTTCAATGAGCTCCTATATCGCAAGAGGAATAAATCTGGGCCGAATGGCTTCTTAAATAGAGATTTTCAGCGGGTTATAAAAGCGCGAAGTTTTTTTTAATGGAGTATCAGGTCTCGGAAGTCAAATTCCTTCCCGGAGACTCATTTAAGCGAAATTTAATGACACGAGCGATCGTTGTACTTAAAAAAACTCGTAAAATTCCGAGAAGCTGCATGCAATCTTCGACAGGAAGGGGCGGAAAGTTGAGTTAGGGGACGGAAAAAAAAGTAACTCGGCGGTAATTACTGCCGGAGGGGAATTATTGACCTCTCGGGAACTGCGTCCTTCCCAACCGGCAAGTTCACCTCACCCTACGCCCTTTATAAGGCCTCGCCTACTCCTCGTTGCACACTCCGTTGCTCCTCTCAAGAAATTATACTTTCGCAACACCCGTTCCTTTCCTTTCGTCGCTCGAGCTTTCATCATTTTACCCACGCGGCCTAACGTCGAAAGTCGACCGCGAATTTACCATACCTCTGGCCATTCTGGGGGAGGGAACCGGCACGTCGGAGTATCTGGTCATCGTGGAAGAAGCTGGAGGGTAACCCGCGGTTTTTCTGTGATCGTCGTACCTCCGGGATTGGAACCTTTGGAAAATTCGAGATCGTCACTGGTCCATCGGCACGATTCGTACGGATTTTCGACTCACCTGCAATCGGTGTCGGAATAAGACGACCTGGTCATGGTTTCCGAGAGACAGAGGGCGGAATCCGCCGATTTGTCGCTAACTCTGATCGATCTCCGCAGTCCCACGGGAACCCTGGCGGAAGCGTATCGGCTGAAAGGGGAGAAAACGGGGGGATGAATAAGATATTTGTCAAGGCGTTTTGTTTCGAGGAATCGTCGTGGAAAAAGTAGCGAAGGGTAAGTTATTCGCTTCAACCCCTTCGGTTGGGAAAGGAAGGAAGTCGGATTTAATCCGAAACGCAAGATATTTCCCTCAGAATGCAGATACGGGTCTTTTAAACTTAATGACGTTCTTCAAGGCGAAACTTCACTATTGTAATATAAGTTCTTAACTTACCCCGGCTGACGAACGGAATATGATCTGCCAAGAGTACTGCGAGGTCGTCGTTTCTTTGGGGGTTTAGTACAAATGTAACAGCAAACTTTCCAGTATAGAAACCTAGAGAGACGAGAAGCAAGAGACAAAGAAAAGAGGAATTATTCTAACAAGTTAGTATTCATTGCGAGCTAAGAGTAATACCGCAATAAAGCGCTACGATTTAACTGACGAAACTAATTAAGACGAGATTACAATGTGCTTTATACAAATTGCTGTAAGGTACAAGCCTTTCACTTTTAATAGAATCCTTTGTAATGCACTTGAAATTCCGACCCTCGATGATAAAGAAAAGAACAATTAACACTCTCGATCCTCTCCAGGTCGACGGTAAAAATGCGTGACTCTGGATGAGGAGACCTTAAAGGCTTTCGAAGTAGCGCGATCCAAAGCCCCGGGTTTCTCTGCTCAGACCGGTATTGCTCGACACTCTAATTAATTTTCCTTGACAGTGGCCGACTTTTCACTCCGCTCTTGCTTTTTCAGATTTTCATCCAGCTGATCTTGAGAAATTCGTAACCCGAGGTGGAAAAAAAACGGCAAAGCGCTCCGCGAAAGCTCGTTTTCAAACTCGGAATCTTGGCTCCTCGCTCTGTAATTTTCATGCCGTTATCGGGTTTCCTCTTAAAAATACGACTTTCGCAACGACAAAGGAAGAAACAAACGATATTGTCTGATGCCACGATAATAACCGCTTGAAATGTGATCCGTTTAATTAAAAAGGTTCCGTTGAAATATGTATGATTTGGAGAAGCCCGACATGAGATTCCCTCTACGTATAGATTCTTTGATTTTCAAGTGTCGTTAGGAAAAAAGATATGAAAGATTATCGATACTTTTTTTTCCACATTCTTTGAAATGCGACTTTCAGGAATATATTTCCTTTGGGATTCTATTCGCAGCATTTTTCCCTTCTCTACATTTTACAATACCCTTATGAGATATCTGTTTCTTTTGAACCACCGAAGCATAAGACCGAAAGGATCAGACTTCCTTCTTATTTTTCCTGCTAATATATAAGCATTTTTGCAGTCATGTAAAAAAGACAGAATTTTTCCAAGTTCGCTGAAAAGCTGCAGCTTTTAGAGAGACATTCATCCCCGTAAGGAAATATATAATGCAAATATTTTTTCTTCGATCCACGGATATGAAAAATCAGTCGAGTTGCCGCAGAAACAAAGGAATGTATTTTTTACTTCGAGCCTTTATATTCTTTTAAACAGTTCTTTTTTCCATCCCGGGTATTAATTGAAAACTGAAATTAGGCGAAAGGCTGAATTCAATTCTTTCTGCCCCGTTTTCGGTCCGGTAATTCAAACAAACTGTTTGTCATCTCTGTTTTTTTTTTCCCCCTCGTGAACCGGTCGAAATCCTGTATAATGCAGGACCGACGCAAAACTTCATTGAATTAATTCTTTTCGAAAATGTCATTATAGGAACGTTGCAAATTAAAATAGCACGTGCATGCATTAAAGCTTTGCAATTTAACACCTTCCGCTTCCCATCCTCTGGAACGATAAATTCCATTGATGAGTAATGAAAACTCTGTCAGTTTGTTATTTTTAAACTGATTGTTTGTTTTTACGTAAACAAAGAGCGTGTAATTAACAAAAAGAATGTCAAACAACGTTGCAATGGAGAAAAGGGGGATTTATGGGGGAGAATAGCCTCCGGTAATTTTTACCATTTCAATGACGTTTTATATTACAGTGAATTTAGAGCTTTCCCATAGAGATTTTCCAAACAATTCGAATGAAAGCTTCCTTTCCTTTCCTTTCCTTTTAGGTCCGAAAATAGATTTTATAAAAAAGGGTGGACGAAGGCACTGTGGGCGAGGAATGAATGAATGAATGAATGAATGAATGAATGAATGAATAATTGGAAGGACCAAGGAATGGAAGCAATAAATAGAATTAGTGGAATTGGACGAATAAAGAAATGAGGGAATTACATAAAAAAATGAATGTGAGGAATAATCAAATGCGGATACTGATTTTTTGGGGAATAAATAAGCAAATGAATAATTAAAAGAAACTTTACGAAATGAATCAGGAGGAAGAAGAAATGGAAGGACTGGATGGGTCGAAAAGGAATGAATCAGGATGCGAGGGATCAAATAGAAAAAAAATGAATGCATAGAATATTCAAATATGAATACCCATTTTTCTAGGAATGAATGAATGAATGAATAATTAGAAGAAACTCTCAGAAACGATTTTGAAGGAACAAGGAATGGAGGGAATAAATGGATTCGATGAAATTGGAAGAATAAAAAATTTGGATGAAAAGGAATGAATCAAGACGCGAGGGAATTAAAAAGAATGAATGGGAGGAATATTCAAAGACGATCGCCCATTTCTCTTCCTTCCATTCATTCTCTGTGATCTTTCGTTAATTCCATTCCTTCCGTCCACCCACACCTTTCAATCATTCAGGGAAATTTTGTTATCACGAATCTGTCACCTTATCGAAAAATCGTGATATATTTTTTTTTTTTTAGAGTGCATTCGGTTGTCTATAAAGAAAAATCCCACGGGACGTAGCAAAGCTTCGGATGATAGTTCTCGCTCTCAAACGTCATCCTCCAAAACAGTAAAACATAATAGAACATTCCCGACGAATTTCCATGAAATTCGAGCTTTCAACGTCGGATAAATTATTCCGCATTTCGCTTCTCTTCTTTTTTTTTTTTTAATAATCTTACTGTTTCGAAGGTGAAAAGCTTTCCAAGCTGCGTTCAACCTTTCCTATGTAGCTTCAATACCTAAAACTTGATGCCATAACATCTCCGATATTGGAAAGGCAAAGTAGCATCAGAGGGATTCCAAGAATAGCATAGAAAATCGTTACGACTTTCCCATTTCTCGTTTTCGGTGCAATGTGTCCATAGCCTGAAACCAAAAAAAAAAGAAGAAAAAAAAATAAGGTGAATGCAACGATCAAAAGGCGATAACGATTCGGGGGAAAGGGAGAGACAATGCGTGACGAGCGAACAAAAAGATTCTCTTGCTTTCACGGAGCCTCGAATTACTTAATCTCATTATCTTAATCTCCTCCATTCACAAGTTGCTCGTATGAGAAATTCGGTAATTATAGTAATTAAAAGGCAATGAAGGGCGGGAGAAGCACGAACCGCGGCTCGGTCTGCAGAAAGACATTGAAACGCGGGTAAGTGGATGTGAATCACGTATTTGTGACCCGAGAGGACCTTGAGGATTTCCAGAATATTTTTAACGTTCCCGATCTCCGTGCCGATAGTCGACCAGCACGCTTCGATAGGCACCTTTTGTGTAGGTTCGTCGCCTTGATTTTTAATACCACGGATCTCCAAGTGTAGCTCAAGGTCTCTCGGCATCTCCGAGAGTTACCTCATTTCTTCGCACCAAAGTACACAGACACGGACGATGGCACTTTGGGAATCTCATTATCAATCCAAATAGTGCCCGAATTTCCGGGGATTTCATTTTCGAGCGCGATTCGAAATCCTTCGCGTCCGGGGCAATTTTCAATTCTCAAAGGAGGAACGCATCCGAATAAGCATCGGTGGTTTGGGAATTCCGCGTTTCCAGGAAGTCTGTCGGCGGATCGCGCAGTGCGATGCAGCGAGGCTGCAGTCGTTGACATTTACGGGTTTCATGCAGAATGCAAAGTTTATTAGGTCGTATCGAAGTGAGGAAATACGTCAACAGGTGGGACGCGGAAGATCGATTTTCAATGAAAACAAAAGACGCACACCGGACATCCGAAGCGTTCGATTTCCAATAGGGAAAACTCGGTCACGCGTAATGGAGGCATTCTCTTTTCCGATGCCTCCACGTCGACTCGAAAAAGAATCAAAGGACTGTGCAAAGCGAATAAGCGAACCAGCCGGGGTTACGTCCCTCTGATTCTCTGCGGTTGATGCCTTCGTACCTTTGTGTTTTCATTTCACGTCAGCTTGTTAACTGAACTAACCGAAGATGCATCTTTCCGTTCCTCTTTTGTGCGGGTTACAAAAAGAGGCAGAAAGAGAGGGAGAGAGAAGAAAGAAGAAGCACCGTGTGAGAAAAAATGATAAGACTGATGCTTTTACAACTGATAACAGGGTAAAGAACGAGAGAATTGGATTAGATAATAGCGAAGACAGGAGGGATCCTGGTACCGGTACTCGACCCAATTACGGGACGCCTCTAATTTTGTATGTAACTAAAATAAATGAAGAATTTCTTTCCACCGAAGTATAATACCTGCGATTGTGGAAGTAGTCGAAAATATAAGTACTTTGTTTTGAGACAGATAATGAAGATTTCACACCCACAAGGTAATAATTAACCTCTAACCTACTGGGGTCTGAGACGCCCCAGTCTACTTCGGCTCGAATTTAAGTATCTTCGTAGTAAAAAAAATCGACAATTTTTTTTTTTCGTACTAAACGTTATATTTTGATTAAATAAAATATGGTATCGGTTTAAA
This sequence comes from Gasteruption jaculator, assembly GCA_949825005.1. Taxonomy (NCBI): domain Eukaryota; kingdom Metazoa; phylum Arthropoda; class Insecta; order Hymenoptera; family Gasteruptiidae; genus Gasteruption; species Gasteruption jaculator. Next base: position 6,374,431 of record OX463773.1, on the reverse strand, counting down.
CAACAATTGACAACCATCGTACAATTTTTGGTAGATCAACAAAGTCGATACCTTCAACGCAATACGAATTTTTATCAGTGGGGCTTCGGAAATCCCCGATGTTTTTGTCTTAGACCACATTGACAGTTATTGACGCGAATAAAAGGATGAGGAATAATCCAGAAAACAGTCGCGCTCATAAATTTTGAGAATCGTCCATCGAATTCTTATCCTTCTTCCAATGGATTAAATGGGAAAAATTGTTTACGCAGTTCCCCTTTAACGAGTCATTACTAATAAATTTTTCCAACCGATTTCTCGAGGGAAAAAAATGAATATATAAATTCGAAGGACCTGTAGGTGCTTCGCCCACCCAACAATGTGCGTATAAAAGGCACGATTCACTTTCACTCTCGTTTAGTTGGCTCTTTACATACTCGCAGTACGTGTACATGTAAACCAAATCCCGCAACGAGCCTTTGTGTTAGTTTTTCGAACGAGATTTTTGAGAAAATTCGAAATTAAAGGTGTTTCGAACCCCAGATTTTCCAAAGTCGCTTGGACCAATTCTTCCGTGAACTTGCAAGCTCGTCCGAGGAACCTGATATCTGTACAACACAAAAATTGAGAAACAAACTTTTTGCGGGAAAAAAAGGGGGAAAGAGAAATACCATTACGGCGTTCTGAAAGGAAACTATGGCTGAAAAGGCTTTTCAATGGACTTTACAATACGTTTTTACGATACTTCTCTGCCTCGCCATTGTTGCTTCGCAAGAAAGCAGCAGGTGGATTTGGGATAGTGATAAACGCCTGGAAAGGAATAGGGAAAGGTTCTGTATATTTATTCACGTCTATACATATGTCTATATATATATATGTATTTTTTTTATTCAATCCTGATGGACTTAATAGATACCCTCTGTGGAAGGAAAGGACCTGGTTTACATATATGTAAATCAGTCGGTTTCAGAATAGATGCTCCACCAACCCAAATACGGTTCCTTTAAAAAATGTTTATGGATCGATATGGTAATAAGTCAAATAGAATGCAGAAAAAAAACACAGAGTCGGTACCCGAAAATTCCGAATTCGGTACTTCCTTTGAATTGATTTCGGCAGTTCCTTGACTCGCATCGAAGAAGAAATGAATAATTAATACCAACAAATTTTCAATTAACCGCCACGAGTCTTTCCAAATTTCCAAAAATGCTGGGATATTTTGACATGGAGCAGAAGAAGCGCGATCGCGCCGCTTGGCACTCAAATGGGCAATAAGAAAGACTGACAATTTTCAGGGTTGAAATTTCGAATGTTTAGTATGATAATAAAAAAAATTCAAACTGGGAAAAAAGTGACGAATTTTTCCAGGTACGACGGTGAACGACAACAGGCTGGATTGGAAATTGGAGAAATTCGGCCAGATTATCCTGGTCCTTATGGTCCCGACAGTAGACCCATCGCGCCACAGAATTTCGACGGTGGAAGACCGTCCCGTTACCCAAATTTGCAACCCCCTCGTAGACCGTCCCCGTCTCAGGGTAACCCTGGAGTCCTTGTTGGTCCCGGAGGACCCACGGGTATCATTGGCAGGTAAAACAAAAAATACGATATTCTTGTTTCCTCGATTTCGAGAAAATTTCTAATTTTTGTCTAATTTTCCTCCAGGCCGAATCGCGGAAACTCCCAACCGGAAGGAAACGCCGGAGTCCCCGCTTGGATGAGAAACGACCCCAGATATCGAGAATACGATAGCTGCAAATGCAGTTACAGTTTCAACTGTCCAGGAACGAGTCTCAAATTTGTAAGCGCGGAATGAGTACATATATAGAGCGTGTCTACTTTAATTAGCAGGATAATTAGCGTGACATTCGGCTTTATTTTATTTGCAGGGATCCTGTTTGCGCGGGAAGACATATTGCTGCTTTGATAGCAGGAAATATCCAAGTTTAGTTGCGGGAAACTTCGATCGTTATCCTGACGCATTTTATCCCGTAAGGAGTCTATCAAACTTTTCATAAGTAACTGTGTGTTCGATTATAAGATTTCTTTTACCACTTCGAGTTGCGAATTTCTCCTTTTTGTCGACAATAAGAAAATGATGTTCAGTTTGTTGGAGGAAGTTTCTCATACGACTTTGAACAAAAGCCGGTATTTCCAAGAATTTGTTTAAAGAAAGTTCCGACAGTTTCCGCGGAATCGAAAATTGAGATGACCCAAATTTCCAACTCCAACGAAAAACATGATTCTCTCTTTGAAAAAAGATCATAAAAATCTTATGATATTCATCATCCAATCTGCAAATATCGTAAATATAAAATCGAAAAAGAAGAAGACACTAATTCCCAAATGCACGAAAAAACTAAATTCGCTCAAAAAAAATGCAGAAATAATTCAGTTTCCATCAAGCAATTTCTGATTTCGTGAGAATTCTCTAAATATCGTAAATATGTGGTAAATGATAATACAGTAAATATATTGTATTTACTAAATAAATATAAATATAGGGAATTTGGATACACCCTCAAGCAAAAATTACCCTTGCGTTGGAAACTTCATAGAAACTGCGACTAAACCAGAAATTACAGCGATCCAAAGCTTGAATGAGAAACTCCTCTAGCTTTCAATAGCCTCAATAACGTGTAACATTTTGAAACGTCATACACGGGATGTCCTTAGTCCTGGAATTCTTCTTAACGTGAATCTATACTGTAATCAGTGTAACGAAGTTAAAGCAGAATTAATGCTTTGCCGATAGTAAATCTGAATAAAGTTGTCCATCGGATTAACGAGATTTGGCTTTAAGTGAAGATTGTGAACACGGTTTACAGGATCCGGCTAACAAATATGGGCAAAATTTCACGCCAGATTATCATGGCATACCCCATGGGCATATGCAGCAACAACACCAGCCTTCCTATGGAGGAAATCATCATTTCCAGCCAGATTATATCAGCCATCAACGACCTAGCCGACCTAATCATCCCGATGATTTTGATCACGTTAGACCACACGGAATAGACAGCCCCTTTTATGACGTCGGGAATTTATTTGCCAGATCGGGCGAAGACCAGGCCCGAAAGGAAGGCGATAAGAACGTACGAGAGGCTTCGAAAAAAGTGTGATAACGGTCCAGATACGAATTATGTGAACCAAATATGTAAATAGAAATTCGTAAATTTTGGAGAAGCTTGGAAGCTCGGTAGAGGCTCGATGCTACGAAATAAGATTTTTTATAAAAGTTGCGAATTTATTTACTGCGTTTTACGACTTTTTCCAGTTGAATCTGGAAAAGCAGTGTTTTAGGAAAAATTAAAAAAAAACACTTTGGTGTTAAGAATTGATAATTGCTAGAGAAATTGTAGCGAGAAATTAAAATTTTCTGGGACCAAAGTAGTGATGTGAAGATTCAAAATTAGATTTTGCGGAAGTAACTACGATTATTTGTAGCCTTCTTAGGAATTTTCAAAACATTTCTTGATTAAGCGCGAAGATTTCTCTCGCTTTATGAGATATCATGAGATTAATTTCTATGAGGTGAGACCTATATTGCGTTTTATAAAGGTAAACACCTATGGAAAATAATATAGATATATATACAATTTCAAGAATGCCATGAAATTCTAAAGAACTGAATTTTCCTTTTCTTCCTTCATACACGAGATAAATTTCTCAACTTCCAGTTTTCAATTCTATCTTCCATTTCCAGTAAATGAGACGCGCTTTTATATCTAACTATATATATACATGAAAGTGATTATATAGATGGGAGCTCGAAGAAAATATGTCATATATACCTATCGTCGTGATGACAATAATGGAGTAGAAAAGTGCACCGGCGAAGGTCCACTGAATGTCCGTCTCTTTCTCGTTACCATCCCATCCTTCCTTTTTCATTTTCTTCAAAAGTTCCGTTTCAAACAACTGAAACGATATTTCACCGAAAATTAGGATACATTTTATTCGAAACACCTTCGATGCCACATAAGTACCTGCAGCTCATCCCTGACTTTCGCGGTCCAATTATCCTGGATCAAAACCTCGGCTTCTGTCGTGATTTTCCATAATTTTTCGGTAACGTTACCGCGTATCAGCTTAATGCTGCCTTTAATCTGCAATTTCAATCATCGTTAGAAACTTAATATAAATTCTTTCGAGTCGAGGAAAAAAAAGCAGAACCGAGAAAAATATAAAATGCAATTTTTTTGCTACAAAAAGGCGACCGTTTTTTTTTTTTAAATCCAAAAATGCCTTCTCTCAAACCACTTCCCAACTGATATTTTCCATATTTTGGATTGCACGAAAACCAGTGAAAGTCGCGGGGAAAAAAATTCTCGAAAAAAAAAAGAAAATGCAGTAAAGCTGCATCTAAAGTTTCCTCGAATGCAGAGACACCGAAAGTCATAAAAAACGCGAATAATAATAATAGTAATTAACGAACTGACTAAGGGACGCTAACAAAGCCTTGTTAGAAAAGGAAGGAAGAAAAATAGAGAAAACTAAAATAAGCATACTTGATAAAAATGTACATAAATGATAAATAATCACCATCTTTTCGTGTTTCGCTTCGAGTGATTCAAAAGCGAATGCACCAAGAACACAATAGGCTACTACCAAAGAAACCAGCGTGACGTGAGAAAAAACACACCTGCAAAACTTCCACAACAGACGGAGGAATTTAAAGCATGGTTTCTCTTCCTCGCCCGCGGCTTCTATTGCTGCACCCATTCGCGGTGACATTTCTTATTTCTATATTCTTAGACGGAACACATTAACTAGATAAGAGAAAATACAAAAAGGAAGAACTTTCAGGATCCTATCCTGCAAATTTATTTTCTCCTCCTCCTTTCCATAGTTTCAGTCCACGGGAACTTTTTTCTCGAACCGTCTATGCTCCTTTTTCAGGGGAATTTTCCGCCGATCCCTCGAATCCCTGGACCCGGAGGATTTCGAGGCAAGAACTTTTGAATTTCAAAGGTACTGGAAAAAGCGACCGATCCGAACCCCATCAGCACATTCGGTTTCGAGAAGACGAACACTGGGAGTTCGTAGCGAGTAGTAGGTGAAATTCTCGAAGCGTGGGATGTTCCAAATTTATCCCACATTTCCACCACTGTGCGACTATTCCATTGGAAAACTTAGGCTGGATTCGATCCACCTACAGTCGAGTCTCAACTTAATTACAGCGTGATGCTTGAATTCCATTTTTCTTCAGCGCTCCCGACTTGTTTTAATTACTCGCTTTAGGAGAATTCTCCCGACGAGAGGTGACAAGCGAATACACTGCAACAGAGCAAATTTTTTCATTTCTTTTTTATCTACTCAAAATTTATGGAATGGAGAGTAGCGATTCCAGGATTTGAAATAAGCGGTTGCAGAAATATTTGCGATTTTTTTTGTTAAGGTAGGATTTTGTGAAAGGAGAATTCAAAAATTTCTGTCATGGTTTAGAAATTTATGGAGCGGAAAGTAGCGATTCGGAGTTTCAAAATAGGCTGTCTCAAAAATTATTAGGATTTTTTCCTCTGAAGGTACAATTTTTTAAAAGCTAACTATGAAATTTCAGAATCTTTATTTACAAAGAAATTTTTTTTTATGATTTGGAAATTCATGGAGAGGAAAATAACGATTTCAAGTTTTGAAATGAGCTGTAGAGAAATCGTTAGGATTCTTTCCTTTCCAGGTACGACTTTTTAAAGAGAAAGTCAAAATTTATGGAGTGGAAAGTTCAAAAATTCCAAACTTATCATTTTCTATAGTGAAGAGCAGCGACGCCGATTTTGAAAAAAGCTGTCCCGGAAATCGTTAGACTTTTTGCAATCTAGTTACAATTTTTTAAAGCCGAACACAAAAATTTCGAGATCTTCATTGTCAGACAATTCGCTCAAAACAAATGTTCCGGACACTTCGCCGGTAGTGATATTCGACTTTATGGTCTGCGTAAAAGTGTCCGGAAAATCTCGAAAAATCTCGTCGACTTATCTTTACGTCCAATTATTTCCTTTATTCCAGTCCTTCCGGACAAAGTATCTCTTTTACAACCATGACTATATATATACATAGCCGTCATTTTTATTAATCATCAAAGAAAGACAGAGGGGATTCCCTGGGAGATAACTGCAAGTTTTCTCTGATATTTACGTTGCGAGTTCGTAAACATACGGCAATTATCCTCATTTATACGGTATATAAATTGTGAATTCGAAGCTCGCTCATGAAATCTTCGGCTGATTTGAAAGAGAGATTTTTGTCAAGCCGTCTAGAAATTTACCTCTATTACATCTAATTTCGTAAACAGGATTCTTCTTGAAAAACCTGTTTTCGCCATGTTTTCGAGATACGTCGCACTGCTGTGTGTCCTTTTATTCGTAATTTCCATGGCTTATGCGAAATGTGGCAAGAAATATTACGCCGTAAGTCTTTCCTACGATTTTCGTATTTTTATTTATAGACATAATAGGTCGTTAAGTAATTCTAAGATATGCGAATTCTTTGGAAAGCTGAAATTTATACAAGCTTTCGTGCGAAAATCTAAAAATACAGCCTTTTAAGATACTCGAAGGCTAGTATTTTCCTTATTTTGAATTCCTTCAAAACAAACGAAGTTAGCAAAAAATACAATTCCCGTAAATAAAATTTTTGGATACTCACATAATTATCTCATAGTGTTAGAGATTTCTAGAAAATATAACATTCATATAAAATAATTAAATTTGATATTAATAAGATTATGTTTACTGTAAATGTAATTTAATTTTTTTTAATGATTTCTAAAAATATCATTTTCTAATAGAATAAATTTTTAATATTATATATATATATATAATTTATAATATTTTTAAGAAAATTAAAAATAAAGAAAGAAATTTCTTTTTTTATAATTTTGAAATTTCTGGACTGGAACATGGTAACTTCCAACTTTGAAATACGTCGTCTCGGAAAACGAAAATCCATTGGTAAAAATACCTACTACAATTTTTTTTCAAATAAAAGATCCTAGATTGCGGGATTCAAATGTTTTCTGAAAAAAGAATTTTCTGTTTCAGTGCCAAGCTAACAGTCAATGTTGCAGCAAGTACTGCCATCCACTGTACTTCTATTGCTCCAGAAATTAGAATATCAGGAAATGAGATGGCCTATTCGTATTTTTAATCAATAAAAAATTAATCTTTTGATAAAAAAAATTGTCTATTTTTATCGTAACACACCATATACCGAAACATCCAGTTTATCGGTCCAGTACTGGACCGAATTAATCCTCAAAAGTTCCTTCCTAAATTTCAGGGATGAAAATAGGAAAATCGAGATAAATAAAATTAGTAGATTCCATATTTGCACTGCAAGTATCACAACTTTATTTCACATCGAACCAGTTGACATTTTCTTCGTCGTTATCGTTACTCTTATAATTATTATTATTGCTCACATGTCTTCTATCAATTTATTTCTATTTATCTTGTACTTATCCCATAAAGCTCTGAGTTTCGCTTCCATCTGGCAACAGCCCAGCTTTGGACCGAATTGCTATAACTTAGTCGTCAGAAGTTTGTTCGGAAGACGATAAACAAATTTCAAGTACGAAAATAGGAAAGTAGAGAAGAATTGAAGATATCCAATGTTTTGAGTATGAAAATAAGAAAATTGGGAAAATTCAAGGTTTCTTTTAAGTATGGCAAGCAAATTTCCGGTACGAAAACAGGGAAATTTGGGAAAATCAAGAATATCCCAATATTTTAAGTATAGAAACAGAAAAATTGCTATAACTTAATTGCCAGAAATTTGTCCAGAAAACGATAAAGAAATTTCAAATGCGAAAATAGAAAAATCTAGAAAAAATAAGGATTACTAAATCTAGAAAAATGCGCCGGACTGAGGATATCCGAATTGAGGAAAATTGAGGAAAATTGAATATATTCAATATCATGAGTATGAAAACAGAAAAATCGAGGGAAAAGAATAAAATTACATTCCACATTTCCACTCCAAGTGTCAGAACTTTATTTCACATAAAATCATTTGATCGTTATTCTTCTTATTATAAGCCACATTTCTTCAAATATCCAGTCGATGATGGTCACCAGCAATTGTTCATTTAGGTTGACACTGCATGACGAACAGATTGCAGCGTCCACTGCAGCAGTACGTGGCTTTAATACACTGGAACAAAGCAATTCCAAGTTACGTCTCTTATCCTCGGGAATACAACAATTGCAAATTATATACACGTTCCAGGTGAAAATTGGAATTCCCAGAAATTTCACCGGGGAGAAGATAGAAAATGCGTTGATTTCAACTTACGCTCTGGTAGTTCGGGATGCATGAAGGAATAGACAGGACTTGTTCCGGGAACATGGCAAGCGCGATCAGGACGATGCAGAAGAAGAGGAGGACCTTCGAGTTCATGTTGTATTTTTGGCGCTGAAAATTCAAAAAATGACATTTATACAAATCGTTTTTATTATTCTATCAATCTCTATCAGCGGGACGATTGAAAAATGTCAACTTTGTGTCTAATAAAATTCCCTACGATTTATTTATTTATATTTTTAAGGGGGGAGGGTGTACAAAAACCAAAGGAAACTGAGTTACGAATAATTAATCGATTTCTTACCGAAATACTCGTCGATAATAGGTAAACCGGTATCACTCGCAACGAACTGCAGCCGTGAGTAGTGACAAGTTCTGATAGCTTCTTTGAAATTCTTCTCTTTTATATGTCTCGGGGTCAGGTGCGCTTTGGACAACTTTATTTATAGATAAGAAGCCAGTGAATCCCCCTGATAACATTCACGTTTTTCCTTCTCATTCTACTTCTGTCGATGACTCCTCTCTTTCTGTGCTCCTATTGCCTTACCGTTATTATGGCATTGCTATTATCTTTACGAGAATGTTATTCATCGATGACGCATTACCGCATGGTTATCAGAAACCAACTAACTTATCTAATTAAACGTCGAACGTCTCATAATAATTCCGTATCAAAATTTTTCTCGAGTACCGAGGATTCTATCAATTGGTAGATCGATAGAAGTAGATAAATTTAAGCTTGAATCTAACTGGTAAGGAATTTTATTATTTGTACAATCACACAGAAGTAATAATAATAGTAGTAGTAGTAATAATAATAATAATAATAATAATAATAATAATAATAATAATAATAATAATAATAATAACGATAGTACTAATAATGAATTCTAATAAGAAATAATTATAATAATATATACAAAGAGAGATATATAAACAAACAAAAGATAATAATTATAAACTGTTTTCTGACAATTAAATCGTTTGATAAGATTGTTAATTTTTTTTTCTGTGAACTTTCTGCGAAATCTATTATCACTTTCGATAACGCATTCGCTGGATTTCCGCGTCTGATAATTCCACAGTCAGGATTCGGAATTATTATTACCGGAATTCTTATCACACTGAATTTCACCTGTAAAAATCAGTTTTTACGACTAATTTTCTGTCAGAGTCCCAGTGTTAATTCAATTACTGATTAAAATAAGATAGGCGTTATATTCCTTCAAACTTCGAATTTGGCGCGTGAAAATGCGGATCTGGTCGACTTGGGCGCCACCCTCGGCGAAAGACGACGCCACAAGACGTCCGTGGTTTCGGGATTCCTCTTTCCTAACCTCTCCAGTGCGAGTAGCGAGCTGACGTAAGGTTGTGGCGTTGATAATCTTTCACGGGATTAAACTGCAACGGATCTTGGATTTTCCAGCTGGTGAGTTACTTCTCCAATTCATTTTGACAAGTCTTACCTGGATTCGCGCGACTCAGCGAAATGGAAACCACGGGTTCCGCGAAATCGTGACATGCCATGTGACACCGCTTGTGTACGAGGAGAAGCTACCATTCCGGTACTAAAACTCGACCCCAACGCTGATAAGAGTCGCTTTTAGCCAAAATGACGATAAAACATTCGGTGCCTGAAAGAAATTCCTGGTTTCAGACCTACTGCAAACATAACCTTAAAGTATTGATTTTTTTGTACACAAACGTGTATCCAGTCTCCAGTGGCACCCCCTCCCTCTGCGCCATACTTGTTCAAAAGAGAATATAATATTATTTACCTGAGCTCTTGAGATAGTATTTACTTCAATTAGTGCTAATTAATTAATTGATTGAATATTCACAAGGTCTAAACTAACTCTGTTTTGGATTTCAAATTGATTTAAGCCAATAGAAACCAACGAAACCCGATTTGAACAAATAAACTGTTTTTTGGTATAAATCAGGTGCGGTTGTGGGTAAATAGAAAATTAAATCCTGGTTTATTTTAAGATCGATCATTGGTTTTCAGATTTCGTGCCACTATGAGTCGTTTCTTTGCCACTGGCTCGGATTCCGAGTCCGATAGCTTGCCGGAAGAAGAACAAGCACCGAGGGCACCGGTCGCCGCTTTCACTGTAAGTATTCAGCATATTCCAATTATTTCTTATGAACATTGATATATAATAAAATTGATTCGTTGATTCTTAATCCAAATTTATTTATTATTATGACCAACAACGTTTTTGACTCATCATTTTAAAGGAAAAATGCATAATATATCTAGAAACAAATACTCAGATTTTATTTGATTTCATATAGGTACTTTTCTCAAAATTCAAAGTTGTTCAGATTTGATGTAAAAGAAATTTACTTTTTGGTTTTTGTCCCCGTTGCTTACAATGCTTTTACTGCATACAAGGATATTCAAACAAAACTGAAGAATGCTCAATTTTTTAAAATGAATTTAATTTCATATTTTGCATTTTTTACCTTATAGTTCAGTTTATTTCTTTAATTGCTATTATTTTTTCATAATTGTATGTATTAAACTTTAATAATTTCCTTTCTGCAGTTCAGCGACGATGAGCAAGAGACCAAGCGTGTGGTTCGCTCCACAAAGGAGAAGAGATACGAAGAAATCACCAATTTAATAAAACTGATACGGAACTACAAAAAGATTAAGGACATGAGCAGCATGTTGTCCAGTAAGTAAATATTTCTTTCCAGAGGATAAATGAAGTATTACTTTCAAGCGTTTATCTTTATCTGGTATTGTCCCGAGAAGGAGAATATTAAAATCAAGAAAAATGAATTTCCATAACAAGCCAAATTTTCAAAAAAACTCCTTTCATTGCTTTTTAATTGAGTATCGGTCAATTACATATTTGCAATCGAATCACTCCTATAAGTACAAATCGAAGTCTAAAAAAATCGAATGTGCATTCGCAAACTTTAGGTTTTGAGGATCTCATGCGAGCCTACCAGAAGGCTCTGCCGGTGATAGCAAAAGAGGAGGCGGGTCAAACACCGCGATTTTACGTCCGATGTTTGGTGGAAATGGAGGACTTCATCAACGAAGTGTGGGAGGATCGTGATGGACGTAAAAATATGTCGAAGAATAACTCCAAGTCCTTGACATCGCTTCGCCAGAAACTTCGCAAATACAACAAAGACTTCGAGGAAGACATTGCCAAGTTTCGTGAAAATCCTGATCAGGATGATGACGAAGAAGAGGAGAAAGGTATGTATTATTATTGTCGCTCAACTGTTGGCTGATGGAAATAAAAAATTGTGTCAACGCTTTTAGTGGAAGAGGATCAGGAATCCGAAGATGAGGAAGACACGGCTGCGATGTTCAAGAAAAGTGGCTCCGAATTAAGTGGCACAGATCTGGCATCGAAAATGAAGGTGCGGTGATAAAATTTCAGCCTTTCTTTTTACAACGTGTATTTGTATTTTATCCATGAATGAAAATATTTTAGAAAGGAATAACCGATGGAGAGGAAGGCAGCGACATCGACTCCGACTGGGGAAGCGATTCCGAGAGTGATAGCACCAGCAGCGAAGACGAAGGCCAATATACACATATTCGCGAGCATTTCATTAAAAAGTAAGGAAATTGAACCTTTGCGTTTCTTGAATTCGTTTTTATTGATTTCTTCTGTATTCTATTTCCTCTGTTACGTTCGATACAGATCTGCGGAGAAAGAGGAGGACGAAGACAAGGCAAAGAAGAAGGAGCAACGCAAAGAACGTAAAGAGAAGGAACGGAGGAAAAGGCGCGACGAGGACGATGGCGAAGGAGTATGGGAAACCGTGAAAGGCGGAGTAGCCATTCCTTCGGAGAAACCAAAAATGTTTGCGAAGGATGCCGAGATCAACGTCGTCGCTGTTTTAAAGAAGCTGTCGGAAGTTATCGCAGCTCGTGGCAAGAAACGCACCGATCGCAGGGAACAGATTGAACTGTTACACGAACTTCAATCGATAGCCGAAGTTCACAATCTTGGGGCCGCGGTTGCGGTGAAAATTAAGTTCGCCATCGTTTCCTCGATCTTTGATTATAATCCCAAGGTTTCCGATGCAATGAAACCGGAGTATTGGTCAAAGTATGTCACGATTTCCTCGTTTTAGTTTTCTTTGCCAGAAGTTGTTTGATGACAATCTTGCGGGAAAGAAAATAACTAACTTCTAGAATTACTAAAGCAAAGGTTTTCTTTTTTTGTAGAATCTTAGAAAGGATTACGGAAATGTTGGATATGCTGTTGAGCACACCCGACATGGTGATCGCTGAAACGATTTCAGAGGACATGGAGGAGTTCGAAAAGGCGCCTTTCAAATTACATGGTTGTATTTTGACTTTAGTCGAACGCCTGGATGAAGAATTTACGAAGTTACTGAAAGAATGTGATCCACATAGTAACGAATACGTCGAACGGTAAGATCTTGCTATAAATTCCAGTGAAATCTTCATAAATTATTCATGACTCGCTACATTTCTTCTTCCGTACTTTAGGTTGAAAGATGAAAAACAAGTAGCTTCGATAATTGATAAAGTTCAGGAGTATCTGGAACGACAGGGAACCGTCTCCGAACTTTGTCGCGTGTACTTGAGGAAAATCGAACATCTCTACTATAAATTTGATCCAACTGTTCTGAAACAAAAGGATGTGAGCATGATATATATATATATATATATATATATATATATATATATATATATATATATATATATATATATATATATATATATATATATATTTTTCTACCAACTACCCACTCCTTATTCTTGATACATCAATTTAATGTAACTCTTATATTTTTCCTTTGATCAGGGAGAACTTCCAGCAGACTTAGTGACTTCCGTAAAAGTTATGGAAAAATTGTGCAAATACGTTTACGCCCATGACGACACGGATCGTTTGAGAACACGAGCAATATTGTCTCACATTTATCACCACGCTTTACATGATAACTGGTTCCAAGCTAGGGATCTCATGCTCATGTCGCACTTGCAAGAGACCATTCAGCATTCCGATCCGGCCACACAGGTACTAAGTGGTTCCCTAAAATTGCCCGACCGTTGCGAGACGATGAAAATAACGCAGTTGGCTTGGTTTTAGATCCTCTACAACCGAACAATCGCTCATTTGGGACTGTGCGCTTTCCGCCACGCGAATATCAAAGATGCGCACAATTGCCTGGTCGATCTGATGATGACTGGGAAAGTTAAGGAACTTCTAGCGCAAGGTTTGCTGCCACAACGCCAACATGAGCGTAGCAAGGAGCAAGAAAAGATCGAGAAACAGAGGCAAATGCCTTTCCACATGCACATCAATCTGGAATTACTGGAGTGCGTGTATTTGGTATCTGCAATGCTCATAGAAATTCCCTACATGGCTGGTATGTTGAATTTCAGCACTTGGTCACGAATTTATTCCCTAAAATCGACAACATCTTGGACGTATAATTATTAACGGCGTATTGTGTAATTATAATAATAAAAATAATAAACTTTTTTTAGCGCATGAATTTGACGCTCGAAGGAGAATGATATCCAAAACGTTCTACCAGCAGTTGAGATCCAGCGAACGCCAGTCTTTGGTCGGACCACCGGAGTCCATGAGAGAACACGTCGTGGCAGCGGCCAAGGCGATGAGAAATGGCAACTGGCTGGCTTGTAATAATTTCATTATCAATGAGAAGATGAACGCAAAGGTAATTTTCAAGTCCGTACGAAGTCGGTTACCCGCGAAACCGAGAATTGCTATAGAAACTTTGCTAATTCCTCGCAGGTTTGGGACCTCTTCTATCAAGCTGACAAAGTGCGAGCAATGTTGACGAGATTGATCAAGGAAGAAGCTCTGAGAACGTATCTTTTCACCTACTCCCACGTCTACGATTCCATTTCTATGCCGACTTTGGCGGAGATGTTCCAGTTGAAGAGAGCCATAGTGCATTCCACTATCAGTAAAATGATTATCAACGAAGAATTGATGGTAATTAGACATTGAAACACTCGGAATCTGTTATGGAGACAGTATTCGATAATTATCGTTTGGCGATTTTTCAGGCTTCCTTGGACGATCCAACAGAAACTGTCGTGATGCATCGCAGTGAACCCAGTCGCCTGCAATCTCTGGCCCTGCAATTGACCGACAAAGTCAACAACTTCGTGGACTCGAACGAACGGATCTTCGAAATGAAACAAGGTAACGTATTTATTTTACCCTCGAAGGGGACATTTTTAGCTGACCATCCCTTATCGATTTCAGGTAACTTCTTCTCTCGAGGAGGGAACCAAGGCAACTTCCGCGACAGACAGAATTATAATCGTCAGGGTCAAGATTGGGGCCGGCAAAGGCGTGACCGCGACCGCAACCGCGAGGAAAACCGCAATTATTGATTCACTGGGAAGTGACCAATTAATAACCTTTGTATTCTCCTGAGACAGCGTTTGAGGGAAAATACAGCCAAGCAGCGAGAGAATTGAAGTTTTGTTAATCGATCGTAAGGGAAATACATGCAGTGGTATCTTCTTAATAATGTAAAAAAAGTTCTTTATTCGTCGACCACGTTAAATATCTTGTACACTCTCGATAATTCCGCTCCCAGTCACCAGACAATCCGAGGCTACCACCAACCGAATCCCAGTTGCTCTTTCGACTTGTCGACAGGCTGCTATCTCGGCATTGCTAATTCCCCCGATAACGCACACAACGACAGTCTTTGGCAACAGGGAAGTGCGTTGATTGTTAATCGAGCATCCTTGTAAGTTTTTCAGATCCTCAAAACTCTTTACATCCTTATCCTGATTCACCGTGATACTCAAAATCTGTGCCTAAAAAAGTAAATGCTCGGCAGTGGAAGGAAATTCCTAAACTAGATTGACGCAATTCGCAGAAATACTCACGATAGCTGGAACGTAGGCACCGTTAAAAACGTAGCTCGGACACGTGCGTGCTTCCATTTCCGACCTGGATGGACTCGGTAATAATTTCAATCGCTGTGCGAAATTAAGCCACTCGCTATTTCTACTCGTAGGCAGTTTCCGTAGCAAATTCTCGGATTTTTGCTTCAGAAGCCCGATGCTCTCTAATTTGTAAAACAATGGTATTCTTTTATAGCCGTGAGCGTGTAAGTGAGATTTTTGAATAGATTTTAAGTCATTCGATGAAATCCCATCGTTCACGATGGACAAAAGGCACAGCAAACGTAAACTCCTCAACGGGTGCTCGTCTGAAATTGAAAGGAGACGCAATTCAGAAATAAATTGTTATCACGGCAGATCCTGGTATCGAAAAGCATTTTTTAAAAACAGTTACCTATGTTTTTCTCAATATAGTTCAAACATTCTTTCCTATTTCTGCATTCTAAGATCAGCTTCTCCATTGTCTGTAAATCCTGAAACTGGGAACCCAAAGAATCCGTTATCGCCTCGCAAGCCGATATGTGGAATGCCAGGTGTCGAGTCAGATCTCGAATTTTTTGCAACCTATTGGAAACGTAGTGGTGCAATTCGTCCAGTTTCATGGCTTGAATAGCTTCCTGTTCGGCTGATATCGAAAACGGGACAAAATAATTCTTACTTCATTTTGAAGAAACTACGGGAAAAATCGTTTTGGTGAAATACCTTTCAGGGATTTCGCTTTCTCGTGCAAAGTGGGAAAGACGTTGCTGCAAGGAGCATCGCGAGCTTCTTCGTAAACTTTGTCTTTACTGGGATCGAGTTCCGTTTTCGAAGACCCTAAGGACGCCGTTCTCACGTTGACGCTGATCACCTCTCTCAGTAATGCCGAATACGTTACGGGTGTCAAAAGAGGAGAAGCAAGATCGTAATCCCTGTCCATGATTATTAAGGCACCGAGCCGGTCGTCGGCAGTCGACGATCCCAGACACATTTCCAGAGACTCGATGATTTTCAGTATCTTTTGGCTGTACTTCCCAAAAGTTAAAGTTTGCTTCGGGGTGCCGAAGACCAATTGCAATGACCACAGACTCCTAGCCAGTGCTGGTAAGAGACTCGGGTCTTTATGGTAATACAAATCATTAAACATGGGTGTTTCTAAAGAAAGTACGTTTCCGTCCAAACGTATAAATTCCCAGGAAAGCGTGTGGATCGTTATCAGTCCAGAAAGTCCTGGAAGATTATTTCATTTTTAGAAACCAGCGTTATCATGGATAATAGCTCCGATTCCATGAAAATCATCCCTGTTCGATTCGATACTTTATGGTTTATATATGATTTTGTTTTGCGGTTGTTGCGATACATGGATTTACAGGTGGTTGTCAGTTTCCATAAGGGAAAAGCAATAGAAGAAACAGAAATCCTTTCGAGTACCTTCTTCCTCTATGAGAGAACGAAGTACGGCTGGTGTTAGAGGCGCTACGAGTAGATGGTACGTCAATTTTTCACTAGATCCGACTAATTCCGACTGGATTTGGTCCAAGACTCGTTTGCAAATTATCAAGTCTTTCGTTACCAGAAAAATACGTTGGGAATTGGTTGGTTTCAAGCCTTGTTCTAATTTAAATATCTTCTCGACTCCATATTTTCTATAACAAGAAAAGCAGAGAATTGCATAGTATGGTTTTTTTGTAGCGTACAATAGTTACAAAATTACTGAAAATAATATGGACATCGGAGAAGCAAATTTAACTATAAAATGTGAATGTTAACTGCACACCGATTATTCGTTCAGGTACAACAATAGCAAAATTATCAATATCGGGAAAATAAAATATCAATTATACTCCAGCAATTTTTGGAAATATAATAATTACAAAATTATGAAAAAATTTGTTTGAATTACGAAAATAAAAAAATAATAATATTATGAATGAAAAATATTAACAAGATAAAACAACATGAATAAATAATACTCTTGTCAACCAGAAACCTTCGGCGTAATGACAACAATGAACAGCAATTGTTGGCTTACTTCAGAACCGTGACACCTACGAAAGAGTCCAAAATCTTCATTAGTCTCTGCTCGATGATGAGATCTTTGGCTCCGGCTATGGAATCTAAAATTTCCACGAGCTTTCTTTGGCTTATTTGCTGCAAAGCGTTTAGCTTATCGCCTAAAGTCAAATCCATGATTCCGATTTATTCCATTTATTATTTTTTATTCATTCCAGCTTCGATGCATCGACGTGAGCACACTCTACACTCTATGAAACCATACCCGTCTTGAGACGTGCTTCAGACGAACTAAAATCATAAGTCTTGACTGTGAATACAGTCTGTGCGCCTCTGCACAAAATAATGCATGTATGTAGCTATGTATATATATATATTCTTTTGTCCATGGTTACATATGTATGTATATACAGTTTAAAATATGGCATCGCTGTGTCCATAACTAATTAGTGGCAACAAAAGCTTCTTATCGGTCACATCCTCCCTCCTCCATATATACATCATTATTCGAGCTAAACAAGATAGTAATACCCAGCAAAATTATCTATCTTTCCCCCATACGCAACATTCCACAATTGCAACTCTACTTATTTTCAGCGCGATGAAGAAATGAGACGTCATCAGACGTAAGAAAGAAGTTCAGATCCAGAGCTACTACGCAGAGAGTTGAATTTTCTCATCGATTTTCACCTTTCTTTTCTTGACCTGAACCCTCTGGGAATCGGGAACGAAGATGTTGCGGTTCATCTTATACTTGACGACTGCCTTCCTGGCTATTAATGCAGATCTCATCCGGTGAGTATGCACTTTGTTGAAAATTATCACAGAAGAAGCCTTAAATGTAGAAGACCTTCGGACTCTCCTTTGGAAAAGAGACCGGTTTCAACTATACCTTATGAAAATTGCAGGATTCCGGTGTACAAGATCCCAACGGTGAGAAGACAATTGCACGAAGTCGATGCGGGATTGCATCAAACTCGAATTCGCTATGGAGGTGATTTGCCACCAGAGCCTTTATCCAATTATTTGGATGCCCAGTACTACGGAGAGATATCTCTGGGTAACCCGGAGCAGAAGTTCAAGGTCATCTTTGATACCGGGTCATCCAACCTCTGGGTCCCATCCAAGAAATGCCATCTCACGAACATCGCTTGTAGTGAGTATGATTCTATCCTTTTTTTTTCTTTACAGGTATTTATTGTATATATCAAAACATTTTTTTTATTTTCAACCAATAGCGAAAGGAGGAAAAACTGCATTTTCCTGCTTTCACTGGTTTCCATGAAATTCGTTGTTCGATAAAACATGTTCTCAAATTGCTACAATGACAAATATAAAATCATAAATTATAAATTTGTTTACATGATTTCCATTGTTGTTAAAACCTTACCGACCGCTAGCGATTCAACAGTATTCACGCATCTGACCAGCTGCTTAATGATATTAATGCTAAATTATATTTATTAACCCATTCGAGACTGGTTCTTATAGCCCCGCCAAGAAAAGAAAAATTTTGCCCTTGGGGACCGTGTTAAAAAAAATCGCCGTCTCGATTGGGTTAAGCATTGGCGACAAAAAACCGATTACTAGGTTATTGGTTGGTAGGCGTTGGGGACAAAAAGCCGATAAATAGACTAGCGGTCGGTAAAGTGTTCAAATAACAAAAAAAAATTTTTTTTGTATTTTCAGTGTTGCACCACAAATATGACAGCAAAAAATCCACAACTTACAAAGCAAATGGAACCGAATTTAACATTCGATATGGTTCGGGTAGTTTATCTGGATTCCTTTCCACCGATAGTGTAAAAGTAAGTCGTCGAGGAAGTCGTTAATCGGTATCTCAGTTCAAATTTTAATATTTGGATATTCATTTTCAGCTGGCAGGTGTAGAAGTACAGGATCAAACCTTCGCCGAGGCGATGAGCGAACCAGGATTGGCATTCGTGGCTGCTAAATTTGACGGGATCTTGGGAATGGCCTATTCCACAATCTCTGTGGATGGTGTTCCTCCGGTATTCTACAACTTAGTGTCGCAGCAAAAAGTTCCTCATGCAATATTTAGTTTCTATCTCAACAGGTTTGACTTTTTGAAAATTTTTATCGCATCTTTCTTTTTACTTCTAAATCCACTTCTAATTTTGTCTGAATTTTGTTTTTAACATTAAGAGATCCGAATGCGGAAATCGGAGGAGAAATGATATTAGGAGGATCCGATCCGGATCATTACAGTGGTGACTTTACATACGTTCCTGTAAACCGTAAAGCTTATTGGCAATTCAAAATGGATAAGTAAGTATGTTTTTTTGGTAAATTATATTCAAATTGAACATTTTTTTTATTACTGTACTATTTTTCATTATCCAGGGTCAAGGTCGGAGACATTGAGCTTTGCAAGGATGGTTGTCAAGCTATCGCCGATACAGGAACTTCCTTGATCGCTGGACCGGTTTCCGAAGTTGAAGAATTAAATAAGAAAATTGGAGCCACTCCCATTGCGGCAGGCGAGGCAATGGTATAATATATCGACTGACAAAATTAATTATCAAATTATTAAATATATTATTATTGCGATCTGAGAATTTTCTTAGTGCAATCGAATGTTTTTGAGAATTTCTGAAATTTCTTATTCAACACTATTGGTGCTCATTTTTTCAGGTCAGTTGTGAGTCCATTTCCGGATTACCGGAAATTGATTTCGTCCTGAATGGTAAAGCCTTTACCCTAAAAGGCGAAGATTACGTGTTAAAGGTAAACATTCATTTTTTTCGAAAATATTGAAAATATCCTAATCTGAAAAATAAATGTTAATTTCATCAATTAGTAATTTCAGAGTCCGCCTGTACCAGCAGAGATAAATTCAGACATTGAATTATTATACATAGACATATATATTCTATTTTTTCCTGATAAAAAGGTCACACAAAGTCCATATTGGATGACTTTTCCCGTTTTCTTGATTACAATTATCTACATTATTATCTCATGACTTTCGTTTATGTTGAAAATCAAATTTCTTCGTTTACAAACATTCCATGTTGGTGTTTTATCCCAAAACTATGAATTTCAGATAACAAGCTTTGGAAAGACGGTATGCCTAAGCGGTTTCATGGGAATTGATATACCTCCACCAAACGGACCTCTCTGGATCCTGGGAGACGTATTCATTGGGCGGTTCTACACCGAATTCGACATGGAACAAGATCGTGTTGGATTTGCAATTGCGAAATAAGTTAGAAAGCTTCGTATGATTTAAATACGCCATTGTTTCTTGCGAAATGGTAATTCTCTCTTCAATTTTAGAAATTTCAAATAATTTAAGAAAATTTTCGAGATTTTGAAAATTATAAAAATAATCTGAGGGTTAAACATAGAATTCATCAATACTCAATATAATCCTATTAGTAACGCTGAATCAAGCATCTAAGGAGAAACAAGACGTTCCAACTATTTTTGTTATGAAATGTACGAAGTTGAGTTCAAATAAAGTCGAAACTGATTGATTGGAAAAATCAAAATTTGCTTTACTGCATCATTCTTTGGCTATTTATTCAATTCTTATAACAACTTATAACAACATCATTTCTTAATTTAATCGAAAAAATTTACCTAATAAAGCCCTGCAACAATCGGTACCTGCATTTTCATCCATAAATATATTCAGTCTCTGCGAATCCTAGCGTCTTTAAATCCCCTGTTACAGGAAATCTCCAAAATTCCATCCCAGAAATCTTCGAAACTCCAAATTTACTCCCAACTGATTGCAAAACAATTAACCCCAGTTCCTTTCCACTTTAGGATTTTTCAAAAAAACCAGGATTCCAACAATTGCATACAAAAACAATTCAAGTTCGCATCAATTGTGAACAGTGTTGGCCCTCTGGAGCTCATTGGAGTGCCTTGCGTGATTCATCATGGACTCGACCCGATTGGCTGTCTCTCGAACCACATCGGAGATCTCATCTGGCAGGTGGTCCAGAGTCGGAATATGAGCCGAGAGTCGCTTATAGACGGAATCCCGGTTTCCATCCTTCTTGTGCCTCCTCTGCTCTTCGTACTTTAATTGCTGTTTAAAGAAAATGGCATTTTTTATGAACTCCAGGGTGTTGTCGAAACTTTTTTCGGCGCCCTGCATAGTCTTGATGGCACTGACTGCGTATTCAACGTCGTAACAGTGACCCTGCAGTTGCTGCTGTAGCGACAGAACTTCCACCCGTTTCTCCACCATTGGCGGCAAAGCTTTTCTCACGTGTTCCTGAAGACGATAGAAAGCCAGCGATGGTTCATTCGCAACTATGTGCATATTTTCGGATATCCTTTCGGTCGCTGTAAAGTTTGGGATTGATTACCGAATGCTTACTAAGAATTACGTATATATATAAAAAGTGCAATTAATTATTATAACCCATATTGGTAGTATTAGAGAATATTAGTAATCTTTAATAAAAATTGATGGTAATAAAGTATTATCGGTACCATTGATAGTATTATATTATTAATATTGAAAATAAAATTCATTTGTAAGAGGTTTTTTTTCTATTAAAGAATACATTCGCTTCAAAAAATTTCCTTAATTATTTAATCCTTTGTGTGTTATCCCTTTTGTCATTTCTGCCTTCTTTTCTTTACATAACAACAATACTAATAGTCATAATAATATTAAGAACAATATTAATTATAATAACCATAGGATGTCACCACCACCATTAGTATAATTATCAATATAAAATTTCAGTATTATCAACAACAACAATAATATCAACAATTATACTCATCCTACTGTTCCAAAAACTTACCTTTTTTCACTTTTGTCTCCAATTCCTGATCGGGTTGATAAATTTTCGCGGCCATTTTTCCCAATACCTCAAATTATAAAAAAAATACTGATGCAATTGAAAATTACAAGAAAAAACGAAAATTATGAAAATTTTGTGTTTATCCCTGACAGCGATTTGTTGTCTTATTGTTATTATTATTATGTCGTCGCCATTTTTGCTTTTTGACACGAGAGGGACAGAAGAATTGAACGGCCCACCTATGGAGATAGGCCCACCGGAAATCGATACCAACCGGAAACGGAGAGTCACCGAGCTGCGCTTGTTGGATCTCTGCGTAGCCTCGTGGTAACTGGGAGTCAAACGGGCGTATCTTAACGCTTCGCGCGTTCCCCTTACGTCCTTCGCCATTTTGGCGTGTCTCGAAAACGTGGCAGTATATGTGTGTAGCGTGTAGCGCTGTTGGCACTCTCGTCGGTCGCCAGTTCATGCTTCATGGCAGCCTCCAGTTTCCAGTTGGCCGCCGAACAAGTTGAAAGGTGTTTTATGTGAGTGGACGTCAATTGAATTTTTGAAAAGACACTGAAAGATAAACAGGTGAGAAAGAATGAGATTTTTTCCAAAATTCTATTTTTTTTCTTTTTAGAAGGGTAACAATTTTTTTTCTGTTTCGGGAAAGTAATATTAGGAAGGGAACCTTTGGGGTTCTTCTAACCTACATTTAAATGCATGCCAGGTCGCAGGTTTTATAAACCTGTTGAGGTGCACCTGGATAAATTGAATGTGAAATAAAAATACTCGGTTTTGTTTTTTGATTGAAAAAATCTTTAAAAACGAAAGAAGAACGAGAGAATGAATAAAAGTAGAAATTAATTTCAATGGGATTTTTTTGAAGCCGGTATTGTCGTATTTCAATATTGTTATTACTATACCTTTGTCCCATTGTAGTAGTAGCAAACGAATATTGTAACTGGATAACAACTGCTACTATTATTATGAGACAGAGGTAGTAATATTTGTAATATCATCATTATTATCATCAGATGTATAAAGCAATAATAATAAACTGCAATTATATTGAAAATTCTTTGAAACAACTTATTCCTTTTTCAGAATGAAACTCCACGTTTTTCTCACGATCTTCGCTATTATCTTAGCGAGTGTTTACTCGGAAGAGGAGAGCGAGTCCGCTCGATTGCTAGTATCCAAACAGATATTAAATAAGTATTTAGTCGAAAACATGGATATCGTAGTCAAGGTAATTTCCATCTTCCGTAATTTTTATTATTTTGAACGAAAAAATAAGAAACTGTCAAAATTAACATATTCTCCCTTTTGACACAGTACACGGTCTACAATGTGGGTGACGTCGCAGCACTGGAAGTCGAGATCACAGATAATTCCTTCCACCCAGACAACTTTGTTCACGTCAGTGGAGAATTAAACGCCAGAATCGACCGAGTACCCCCTCATACCAATGTCACTCACACTGTTGTTGTAAGACCACGAAAATACGGGTACTTCAACTTCACCTCCGCCGAAGTACTCTACCGCCACAAGGAAGACGCTCAGAGGCTCCAGGTAGCCGTGAGCAGCGAACCTGGGGAAGGTCTTATCGTCTCCTTCAGGGACTACGACAAGAAGTTTTCCTCCCATGTTGTACGTATTGATATTTTTCTTATTTCATTATATATTCACTGAAAGTACCCGATTTCTTATTTTCTAAGAAGAAAATATTTTACAGATGATTTTTGGATTTTGGTTTTTAAAAAGAATTTTTTCTGTTTTTTCCAGATCGACTGGGTGGCGTTTGCAGTCATGACTCTTCCATCCTTGGCGATCCCATTCGCTCTGTGGTATTCCAGTAAAAGCAAATACGAGAAGTTATCGAAAAGTTTAAAGAAACATTAAAAAATCAGTCTAGAATTTATCGTCTCATCAAAGAATTATACATTTTCTGCCACTTCTTTTTTTAAATAAAACGTTATTTATAAATAACTTCATCTTCTTCTTTTGTAAAATATTCTGTTATCCTGTAATGAATTATAATATATTGAATACTTTGTCCAAGGTCGAAGAATTATAATTATTATAGCCACTTCAGTTTTTAAGGAAAAAAATATACTTGCGGAAGGAAATTGATAATTAGTATCACATTAATCGATGCAATTAATGCTCTTTCGAATGAAAAATTATATCCGATTACAGATAAAAAATGAGCGGAGTGGATCCTTTCTTTTCAAAAAATTGTCGATTCGTTTTATTACAAAACTATACATTTTGTGCGTTCTTTTTATACACAATACACTCTTATATATTATTACCTCACTTACTTTACAAAACTGTAATATACATTACTAAGATTTTACAAAAGTTTGGAAAGAGGAAACTAAGTTGGCCTGTTTTCTTCATGGAAAACAAGATGAAATGTAACATTTCCTCATAGAGGGAAGATTTGCACTTTTTTCTTCTTTTGGAGAAACGAACTTGTTTTTTGATATATTCTAGGTGTATTTGTATATATATATTTGTATATACACACTACATTACGACAAAGTGAAATCATGTAACTTTTTAAATGGTCGGGGATGGAAACTGAAATCTAAACTAGAATTCTGGCTTTGAAGTGATTTGTGGTCAAAATTGATACTAAAATTCGCGTAATTTCACAAAAAAAGAAAGTAAAAAAACGATAACAAAATTTGTCAATATAAATGACGTTTGAACTTTTGCTTGCTAATAAAGTTAACGAAAAAACATGGAAGACTCCTGCAAAAAGTTAAATAAAAAAACTATTATAGGTTTAAATTATTCGAGGAAAAGCAAATGAAATTAGCAACTGGTTTCATTTTCCCCAGCAGGCAATTACTCTTAAGTACTCCACATTAATTTTCACACGACTTTAACATCATTTCACTTTCCCTCCTACTCTGCATTTTGTTACGTTATTGTCAGTCTTCGTTTGCAAAAAAAAAGACACATGGTAATTGTTTGAATGGCATTGAAAAGTCAAGAAATTCAATTTCCCAGTCTTTTAGCAAAATTCGATGCTTGTTCTTCATTTTAATTTTCTTCGTTCCTCTAGAGGACCCTCGGGTCCTCTTCTATTGATTCAACAAATGATTCCTCCTCTTAGCAATTCAGAGTTCGGTTCCTCCTCGAACTGGGCGTGTAGAATCCCCTCGGGTCTCCATAAACCAGTTCGAAGGCTGAGAAAGGCTTCAAGGGCGAACTGGGTGTCTTCGGGGTACCAGAACTGTTCGAGGTTCTGCTACAATCCGGACTGCAGGTAGCATTGAGTGGAGTCTTGGGACCTGGAGAATTCTTCTCGACGAAAATGCTCCTGTTCCTCACATTGATATCGGCGTTGACGAACTTGTTTCTCCAAATCCACAGGGAAGTCGCGATCACCACCGCTAGAGCTACGAGGGTGTAGCGATGATAGTACAAGTAATCGATCCAATGAGTCCCGGGTAACCCGGTGTAACTCTGGTACTTCGACACGCGAACCAACAAGGAGACGTTCTGTTTCGTTAATTCATTGAATATGTAGATCTTCCGACCCTGAATCTCCTCTTCTTGGCCCTCCATCAGCCGCAACTTGTACTCCACCAGGTACTTGGAGGTGAACTGGGGCGAAGACAAGGTCAAACCTTGCGGCACGTCGATGACGATGTGTTCCAGAATGGGCTTCAACCCGTAGATGTCTACTACAGCGGTAGCCGGGATTTGCGTGAAAACCGCGTTGCTGTAGAAGACGATTTCCTTGGTGGCGACGTAAATCGGCGGCAGGAAGGACACCTCCAGGGGGATTCCCTCGATGTCGCCTCTCGTCTGCGCGTTGATCCGGATCCGAGTCTGCAAGGTGCTGGAGAGTATCGTCGGCAGGCCGATGGGGATAACGTCGCAGTAGTAGAACCCAGTGACGATATCGAACCGCGGCTTCACGAGGAACAGGTCCTTGATGTTTACGGAGACGCTCGGCGTCGGGGCGAACTGGATGGAACAACTATAGGGAAACGACGACAACGAAAACGACGTATACGTGCGACAGCCACCCAGGTTTCGGGACAGGACGTTGTTCTCCTTGATGCGTTCCTCCTTGCTCTTGAGGACCAGCGGGACGCTGAAGGTCTCCGTGGCGGTGATGTTCTTCCCCCGGAGTGGCACCAGAGAGATCTTTGCCACCGGGTTGACGGTGATTTCCACTATGTCCTGCGAGAAAGTGGCTAAACTGTGCTTTACGAAAGCGTGCCCGGGGGTTTTGGCCCTCCCAATACCGGTGATGGGATCTATGGAGAGGATCTGCGCTTCCGTGGACTGCCAATAGCCGGGGTCGCCGTCATTGGACAGCAGCGGCATGGAGAAACACACTACGTCGCCTACGGTGATGGACGTCTTCGTCGGGAACAGGATATCTCCGATTCGCATGCTGACGTAATCGAACATCGTGTTCTGCAAGCGGTCGCTGTAGAACTTGACGATGACCTCACCGTTCTCCAGGAACTTCGAGGCAATGGTGTTCTCCTGGAAGTCGTTGCTGTTCGGCAAAGCGAAGGTGACCAGGTCGACGCGGTTCATGGAGATGTGCGCTTTCGCCTGAGCTCCGTGGAATTTCGTTCCCACGTTGTCGAAGTACTCCAAAACGTAGTGCAAATCCATGCCCTTGGGCAGCACGTTGAGTTCCTCGTTCTCCCTGATGCGTAGCTTGCTCTTTAGCGACAGCATCATGTAGTGTATCGGCTTTACCTCGACGATGACGGTCAAGGTTTGCTTCAGGCCGAAGTTCTCCACGTTCGTTATCAGGACGGTGGTTTTTCCGAAAGTGTCGCTGGATTTGATGATCCCGGATTTGTCGATGGTTATCACGTTGTTGTTGGTACTCACGGCGGTGATGTCGCTATAGGACGAGGAGGATTCGTTCCCATACCCGACCTGGAGAATCTTGTAAGTGGTTAAACCGTATTTATCCCGGTTGGTGGTGAGCCTGAGCAAGGAATTCGGTGCCATGTAAATGAGAGGCACGCTGGAGGTGAAGGCTGGATCCAAGTTCGTGATCCTCAGTTCCTCGAAAATCTCGACTTTCACGGACGTCGAGAGATAAGTCTCCTTGTAGCTGTTGCTAAGATTCGGCACCGTGACATTCAGATAAATCGTGACGGTCCCAGCTTTCAGGGCTTTCGCCCTCACCGAAACCTCGTTGTGGAACCTGATGTTGATACCAGTCCCTTCGTACATATTATGCAAACTCAGCAGATTCGAGTCGCTCGACGACCAGAGGAAGATTAACGGGGTGTCCAGTGACCCAATGATGAGAGGAGTCAGGTTTTCGGGAATCCCGAAGGCCCACAGTGGCAGAACGGCGCCCATCTTGATTCTGCTCGTAGGAGTGACGATTTTAATTCCATTCAAAACGGAGACGTTGATCTCGGAGTGGTCCTGCGAGTAGATGACCTTCTGACCCCTGGAGTCCAGTCCAACGGCTCTTGCCGAAAGTCTGGCGACTCCCACTGCCTTCCCCTGGAAAATTCCGCTGCGATAGTTGACGTTGGAGATGGATTCGTCGTCGCTCGTGAATTCGATCTCGCTGTTTAAGGGTCCCCCGGTGGTGGTGGCCTGATACACGGTTCCGACCAAAATAGTCAGGTTTTTCGGCGAAATCTTCAGTGGCAGGAACACTTGGACCACCAGAGGCTCGCTCCTGATCTCGCGATCCGAGTTTTTACAGCAGACAAACGTGAGCGGGACTTCGCCCTCCTCGTTGCCATGAATCGCGTAGAGGATCTCCTCGTACGGGGGACTGGAATTTTGCTCGTTAGCGGGGAGGCGTTTCACGTCGATCACGGAGCTCTCGAATTCGTACTTCAGCTCCAGGGTATCGAAATTCGGCAGTCTCATGATATGCCCACTCGTGTCGTAGAACTTCACAGCGGCTACCACGCATCTCCCCTTCTGTATCTTATTCACGGAGTCAACCTGGATGCTGCCGAGCTGCTGCACCTCGACAACGACCTCGGCGGGCTTCGAAGCGAAGCACAGATCCACCAAAGCGATGTGTAGCGTGCCGGATCTCTTCGGTACCACGCTGATGGTTTTTGACTGCTCCAGGTACTGGATCTCGGCGATGTCCTCGTTGCTGAGCACGAACTCGTAGAACCCGGAGCCCTGCGAGACCTGCAGGAAGTGGCGGCTGCTGGGATCGTTTAGAATCTTCAGTCGATTCGGTTGAATCGTAGTGTCGTTCACCAGCTGGATGTTCACCGAAGCTTCGATCAGAGGCGTTACGAAGATGCCTCTCTCGTTTTCGACGGGAAACGGAGGCCACTCCGTGGTGACCTCTAGGTACCTTTGGTATCCCACGACCTTGGCGTGGATATTCATGCTGCCGGAACTGCGTTTCGGAGTCACCAATTGATAGTGACTCTTCGGCAAAGCGACACGATAGTCGATCAGATGCTCCTCGATCACCCCAGAATGTGCTTCCATGAGAACGTTGGCGGAGGGAACGGAGTTCCAGTCGATGGCGAGACTAGAGATGTTGTCGAAAGTACGTCCGTCGTCGTCCTTCACGGTTACCAGGAGCTTTAACGGGCGACCCGTGTGCGCGGATATCGTCCTGTCGTAGTTCTCGTTGATGGGGCATCCGCTCTCTTCGTATTCCGGCTGCAGGTACATGTACCGAGGTTTCCCGCAAACAACTCGCACCTGGACGGTAGCTTCGCTTCTTCTGCAGTTGCTCAGGATCGGGTTGTTCACCACCGTCAGTCTCAAGGTACTTTCGCCGAGGGACTTGCAGAGGACTTGGAATATCCAGACGTTCAGTTCGGATTTCTCCTCCGTCACGTCGACGCTTTCCTTGTTGGACACCTCGAAGGTCTTGGAGTATCGGCCCTCGCGAGGATTTGGGCCGCCCTTGAAGATGAATTTCCTGGACGATCCAACCGCCAGCAGACTCTCGCCGCTCTCCGGGTGGATCGTGACTAAGGGTTCGTAGGCAGAAACTGTCACATTATCGGATAAAAATTGATTGTTGCTGTTATAGGCGACGGTGACGTCCGAAGTTCCCGGTTCCAAGCCAACGATTGCCACGACGGCGCAAGAAATGCCCACGGGGCGCTGATTCTCACTCGATGGTAGTTCGTTGCTTTGCACGAAGTTACCCTGCGGAATGTAAAGCTCGAACGGGATGTTCTTGCAGTCATTGAACGCTATTTCTTTATGTTCCTTGCCGTCGAAGTATTTCCCGAAGAGAGCGATGTGCAGATAAATCGGTTGGTTCACAGCAGCTTCCATGTTGTACTCGATCACCTCCAGTCTCGTCACCGTCAGAATGTGGATTTTAGCGACGTCGTGGTTGTACTGGTTCCTCGTCATCGCGACGGTCACTTCTGTCGAGCCTCTTTGCAGCAGTTGCAGGATCCCATTTTGAGTCACGGAAACGATTTCCGGGTTTTTGCTGGTCCACGTGAAAATCCCGTCACCTCCGTTAGCTTTAAGTGCGATGTCGAATCTGAGGAAAAAGAGAGTTTTGATCATTTCCGTAGGAATTGTTAGAATTCAAGGTTTTTTTTATTTTATGATACCTCGTTTTGATCTTGGGATCCCAAGGAATGGCTAGAGTCTTCGGAGTTACAGTTACCGCGAGATTAATGTCCAGTTCGACTTGGACTTTCAGTGGAGCCGGCAGGAAAATCTTTTTGCCTTTATTATTAATAACGCCGTGCAAAGTCGCCTCGGCGGTAGTCGTTCCGGATGCGATCGGAACACCGGTGATATAAGTGCCATTCTGCGAGACCGTCTGGAATTGGAAGTAATTCTCATCGATGTCTACGGTCACTTCTACACCCTCTCCGATGTGGAATTTGTGGTCTTTGCTGTAAAAAGAAATTCAGTGAATTTCGGATCATTTAAAAATACTCTCGGAATATCAGCATCCAAGAAAAATTGTCTCACTTGTCGAATAATTCCACGACGAGTTCGTGATTTTGGCCTAAAATCAGACCCCAATTTCTATGAGGCAACACTGTCAGCGTGATATAAGAAACCTCGTTAACGTTAACGTGTGCAGATGGTAAAATAACTCCGTACTCTTCGTGAACGTTCTTATCGTGTAACGAAACCTTCGTTTTCCCCTTGGAAAGAGCATAAGCCGTACCCTTGTCGTTATTTATCTCAACGACAGAAGGGTTTTCTGCTTTCAGGTAATAAGGACTCGAAGGGAGATTAATTTCTTCTAAACGTCCTTGATGCACCTAAAGATGTGGAAATTAGACATACAATTTTTGTTTTATAAAATTGCTGTGAAAACACACACATATCCATATGTATTCAAAGCGTGACACATCATTAAATAAATTAATAAATAAAAATTACATATATATATTTTTTGATGTTTTACCTGCATAATTTTATATCGAAAACTATCAAAAGCCATTATCGTGATATCCGTCGGCATTATTAATAAATTAGCGACCACTATTAGTTCCACTTCCACAGGTGGTACATGTTTATACTCGGAATATGGCAATTTTGCGGAAACCTAAAATAAATATTAAAAGTATCTGTAGTTATGCGATCAGCCTGATGGCTAAAATTGGTCTTCAATTGTTTGGGAATCCTTTTTTCTTACCTCTATGTTCATTAAAGGAAAATTTGTGAAACAGATTTTTTTACATAATATTTTTAATAGACTTTTAGGATATCTACCTTAGCGGAACCCGTTTGGATGCCCTCCAAAAGCACGATATGGCCCTTTCTTCCGAACGCGTCTAGCGTAGTGACCGTATGCGGAGTCTCATATGGAGACTCCTGAAAGGTCATAAAACGTAGAACGTTGTTCTGTTTAATCTCATTCTGCTGCTGGGATATTATTTTATCGGTGTTACCGATACTCCAGGTGAATTCGATACCCGCTAAAGTGGTGAACTCGTTTCCTAAAAACATTCATTGAAATTTAACTTACTACGGATAAATAATTATTACATACTAAAGTTTAATATCATTTGTTAATTAATATACATAGTTTTGTTTTGTTTTAAAACCTTGTTCGTCGTCGGCACGAATTTCAAAAGCTTCTGGTGCCTCTTCTATGAATAATTCTCGGGTAGTGGTCACAATATTTAGGGAGAAAATAGCGTCGACTATCACGTCGCATCTCAGTAATTGTCCAGTATTTAAATCTTCGGCTAAGACAATAGCTGTGTTCCTGATCGGTTCTTTCGTTACAGTCTGTACTATCACAGCCGATGAACCAGAAGAACATCTGACACCATATTCCTCCTGTATCGGTAACAAACGTACTACATCGGGTCTCGACGTGGACCTAGGGATTTCAATTAATAAGATAAATTATTCTTGTTATAAATATTATTATAACACGGACTGTCTTTTTGTTTATTCACACGATACCGAGTGACCATAAACATTTAAAAATAATTTATTATCCAAATAATAATTATTCAATACCTGTTATAAGAAGAGGTTTAAATAAATTAGATTATTATTAAGTTATAAGGGTAAAGAATATTTTTCTATTTTTGTAGACTTTGTGTGTAATTTATAACTTCTCTTTGCAAAAAGGAAGGTTTCCCGGCAATTCTCATTAAAAAAAAATGAAAAAACTTTGTTTATCAGAAATTTAGTTATTTTCGTTTTTTTGTAAAAATGCATGTTTCTACAGAACTCTAAATAATGTTCAAGGTCAAATTAATCCGATGCTTCTGGAAATCATTTTAAATTCTCCCGATTCATTGGGGGTTAAGAAAATCCGATTTTGAGGTTATGTCTAATACAAAATGTTTTTCTTACAAATTGATACTCGATCTTTATGAAAAAAATAAAATTAGAGGTCAAATGAAGGATGTTAGTGAGATTTTGTCTCTTTTTCTTTGAAATCTATCTAACTTTGACCAAAATTGATCGAAAATCAACTTTATAGGTTATGTCACCCGGTCGAGAATTTCCCGCAAGTAAAAATTTCTTTCGTTAGCAGAACCTGTCAAAAGGTTGAAATTTGGAAAGTCTTTCCGGGAAAATGAAAAAAAAAACGTATATTAACGAGTAAACGTGCGTAAACACTCGTCCCGGTGTTTCTTACCATTGATAACAACCGCTCTCGGTGACTTCGAGCGTGAAATTGACGGGGAAGTCATTGAAGACCGGCAACAAAACCCTCGGCACGTTTAAACGATGAGCTGTGATGAAATTAAACCCGACTGCGGCGAGAAAAACGATAGCGAAGGTGATATTTTGTAATATCATTTTCAATCCCGCCATAATTTACCCGTCGTTAATCCCAGCATGTGTTTCACGTTTCGGACTAGTTCTCTGTCTCTCTCTCTCTCTTTCTTTCTTACTCTCAATCCCGCGCGGGAGTTTTCGTTTCCTCTCCGGGTTCACCTCGGAACTGTAATTCACACTTTGCAATACAATGAATAGAAAATAGAAATGATTTTGAAATGAAATGTGAAATACTCGTGGAAATTATGAATCCAAGAAACGATTCTTGTCCCAACAAATGAATTTTCGTGAATAAATTGCATTTTCCGATTGAATTTCTGTCCAATGGAAATATAAGGAAGGGAGGGTTCCGATTGGTTGGAATTGATTGGACGAAATGATTTTGAAAAGTAGCGCGAATATTTGTAATGTATGTAATTTTTTAGATTTTCAGGCGGGAATTTTTACGGTTATTTTTTTTACTCAAATTATAGAAGTAACTTTTGGCACAATGTATTTTTTGAGAATTTGTTGATAATTTTGATTACGTGATATATTAAACAATAAGAATTAATGAAATTTAAATAGAAATTGGAAATAAACAATAAACTTTCGCGGATAATTTCCCCTTTTTTTAACCTTTTTTCTCTAATTTAGCTGTTGAATATTTAACAAAAATATCGCAATATTTTATTATAATTTTCAGAGATAAAATCCTAGAGATTTTCTTACAGTAAATGTTTCGAATATTTTGTGAATTAAAAATGTAGAAACGATATTTGAATTGTTGACGTTTTGAAACAAAAGTTTTCAAAAAGTTTTCAAAACAGAGAGGTAAGAATTTTGTATACTATGATGCGAAAAAAAAATTGATTTTATGGGAACCCGAATAAATATGAAGCTGAAATATTTCCGCAATGGAATTTGATACTATTTTTTAACGAATTTTTAGGTGTTTGGAGAAAGATAAGTGTCATTTTATTTATACAAAGTCGGATTTATTATAACGTTCAATTTTCGAAAAGGCGACAAAAAAATTTAATTTTCGAAAAAGAATTGATTTTCAGCTTCATAACTTAATGTGTGTATATATATATATATATACTTTACAATGTTACTTTGTACATGTTCCATCAATTTTTGAACTTAATCATCGTTTTTGAACTTGTGACTCTTTTTTGCATTTTTATCTACCATTGAAATTAATTGCATCGGTTATTGTAATAACGATATAAAACGTGTGATGTTTTATTCCGAGTTGCCGAGTGTATTTATAGTTACAATTTTTCTGTTTTTTTAAAGATCTTTTTTGTTTTCTGTAAAAAAATATATATGTTACTATTTTATATTCTTTATAATATACAACAGACGTATCTACGAAAAGAAGTTTTCATATCGAAGTTACGAGTCTCTTCGGTGCTTAAGTAAGTCATTTAAGTAATCGCTTTTGTAATCGGCGATTAGGTGTAAGCTGAATCTTGAAACAGTCAGAAATCTGTCTCTGAGAGAAATAATAAAAAATAGTGATGCAATTTTTAGTAAAGGGTTACTTCAAAAGTGATTAGATATTTTTTTTAAGTAACGAAGTATATTATCACTTTCCAAGTAATCGATTGCTTAAAAAATCCGTTTCACCCTGACGCTTAATATCGTGAATAATTTAATTGGTAAGGAATAGTGAGAATAAAGATCGAATCTCTTTAAATTGTTTATTCAAATCTTTGGTATTCGTTTCCAATACGGTACTTCCATTCGCCGACTTTAAAGAACAATTATTTTCGAAAACTGAACTTGGGAAACACCACTTAATAGTTACCATCAGAACTTTTGTTCGAACTGAAATACCAAAAATTTCAATAACACAGATCTCGCTTGTATCTAAGTTGACGCCAACGATCAAGCAAAGAAAAGAAATTAAATACCCTCACCAAACGCTAACTCACTTCTTCCCTCCTCTCTACGGTATTGGCTTTGTACAACGCAGTAAAAATTAAAAAGTAGTTTTGTCGTATCAAAAAGAACGAAGACGATTTTTACATACAACCACTACATTAAATTGATTCCTCGAAAATTCATCGGTCATTGTTAAAAAAAAAAAAGGAATCGTTTGTTCGGATTTGAGATATTTACAAAGAAATTATTCGTATCTACTTAAACCTACTTTCCTTTTTACACTTATTTCGAACGAATTCGTCTATAAATAAAAACAACGAAAATTGAAAAATGTTTAAAAAAATAATGATACTCCTTAAAGTTAGCAGTTCTTTTTCCTTCCGTCTAATGCATCATCTTGTGAAGTTTTAAAATCTTGCCTAAGCGCTGCTTCGCCGTTTTCATACCTTTCCTTTGTTTCCGTTCTGCAAAAATTCGAAATTTTAGAAATGCGACGAATCTTTCAAAATCAATTCCAATTCCAGTTGAATTTCCATTTCGACATCGACTCTAAATAAAATCACGGACATACCCACTGGTACTGGTGCTGCTAATTTCGCCTTTACATCCTGTAATCTGTTTGGACATGTTAGAATCGAACTGTAATTACCACTGACATCGTTGCTGATTACTGGTTTCTCGGTAACGCTTTCCAAAGTTACCGGAACATTTGGAGTCGTTGCATTCAACTCCGTCGTTTTCTGTTTCCGTTTATTATACGTTCGTTTCGTCGAGGTCTAATATCACAAACAAAGAATTTTATTACACTCTCGTAGCTTGATAAATAAAAACAATTCATGGTAATAACAACAACAACAACGTACAAAAAATTAGGTACTTGCACAATTTCTTTGGAATTTGTTATTAATATTTCTAATAGTTACTGAACTAATTCCAGGAGATTTTTTTTTTGGCATTCTTGAATAATTCTTGGGTTTCGATAGTTAATTAACTGTTTTTCCAAAATTCTGGTGGTTCAAATTTTACTCGGGAATCCGACAGAAATTGCGCAACGACCTAATACAATGTCAGATAACAATCGTATCTTAAATCCATTTCCTACCAATTTCTTCTTCAACTCTTTATCCGTAAAGTCTTCCTGCGGGTATCCGGATTTAGCAGCGTGAATAAATTAGTCGCATGAAATTTCAGAAATGGAAGCCGACAAATATCAGTAGACTGGGGAGAAATAAGCGAACTTACGGATTGTTTCGCTCTTTTCGCAGCAGCGGCTTCTAAACCTTTTTCCACGGACGTTTTTTTCGTACCCTCGCGAGCTGGTCTGTTCGTTTTAGGCAACAATGGACCGACTCGAGCACGTGGATTCCAAGCTTCGTCCACCTGACCCTTGCCCCGTGGCTTGAAGATGAATTCCTCGTCGTCCGAAGCGTCCAAAGCCGGATATACTGTCACAGAAGAATTTATTAGCATTGAAAATTCCCCATCCTTGAAATCGACGAAAGTCATTTCACGAGACTCACTGAAATCATCATCCTGATGGACCTTATCTATATTCTCGATTAACTGGTCGTCGTCTTCCTCCTCCGCCTCCAGCGACTTCCCCACCGGTTTTAGCGGTTTCGTGGATGAATTCGTTACGGATGAAGTCGACGAAGCAGCCGTCGTAGGGTAACATTGTTCGCTGATGGACAGCATTCCAGCGATGGCTTCCCGGGTCGACGGTGATGCCCTGCCAGAACTGGCCGTTTTCAATTTATAAAGACTAAGACACCAAGAAATTATACGTCGCGACTAATGTAAACCAGGGTACCAAAAAACCAAAGATTTTTTTCCCCGTCAAATCGTACATAAAAAACAATTTTGTTGGTTTTATTGGTACCTAATTTCAACAATGAAACCTTGATGTAAAATAAAAGCTAAATTTTAAGCCACGTGCTAGAAGAAATAGAAGAACAATACTTACCCGGTAGGAGGTGGTGGTGGCATAGGTTGACTGTACTGTGGTATTACCGTGGGAGGCCTGCAAAACAAATGCAAGGTAATTTATATATAATAAAAAAAAATTATTAAATTTTTATATCGTGTAAAGAAATGTAATAATTAAAAATTGTTATAATTATTAAATCTTTATATTATATTTAAAAATGTAATAATTTTTTAATTGTAAGAATAATTTAGAAGTTCCCTAAAATTCTACATACGGATCATCGACCCTTTGAGTGGATCCCAAGGCGTAAGCAGAAGCTTTCAGTAACTCTTCAATGCCATTTTTTGGAACATCGTCATTATTTACAACTTCGCCAACTTCCCCAACCGGTTGGCCTTCCTTCTTGAGTTTCTTCTGTCCAGATCTCTTCTTCCGTTTCGGCGACTCGTCAATGGTAAATCCGCTGTAATCGCTCTCGTTACTTCCGTCGTGGAAGTCGTAGACGGAAGTCTGTTTCTCGTTATTGTCGTTACTGACGTTATTATTCTTAATGTTGACCTTATTGATCTTATCGTTGGTGCTTCGAACCACTTCGTTATCACCCAATTTAAACCTAATGACGGTCGGACTTTGTTTCCCGGCCGCGAGTTTGATGTTTTTCTTACTGCTATGGTTGCTTATAATATCAGTATTGCCGGTTTTAACGTACGGATACGTTAAAGGTTTCGGTAAAGTCAATTTCAACGAAGGTCTGTTCAACGTCAACGTTTCGTTGATCAAAGCTGGCTCCGGTACTTTCGTGCCCACTTCTTTGCTTGTTTTCACCATGTCGACGTTCGTCAGTCGATCGTTCATATCGTAATTCACGAAATCTCGGTTTATCGGCTTCTTTTTTTTCCGTTTGCTCTCTCTTTCGGGTTTCGGTGGATTCAAAGATATCAAATACCTCTCGGCGTGTCTGATTTCTTTACTCAAATCTTTCAGCAACTTCTGGCTGTTGATATTCCTCGGAATCTGAGATCTACTCGTCATGCTGTACTGTAACATTGCAAAAATAAATAAATGAAATATATTCGGTTTATTCCTATCAATTTTTACTTACATCTTTGTCGGTGTTCCACTGTTTCAGAATACTGAGCAACGCTTTCGAGCCCTGCAAAAATGCAGGTACGCATTTCTTCCCCTCGGCATTCAACTCCTTCAGTTCTTTGATCAACTTTCTTGCGGCAAACCAATTGATCGTTTCGAATCCAGGGTACTGGAATTTCGCCGGGGTTTTCATTTTTCGTTCCAATTCGTATACCCTGAGGAAAGAAAATAAATAAATAGAAGAAAAAAATGAGACAAGCATACGAGGTAATTTTTTAAACTCACTGTATCTGCATGGGAATGTTGAGACTATGTACAAAATTGCCACCGAAAACCAAGGAATCGACGGGTGTTAAAACGGCATGGATCCAACCTGTTGGAATCATCATGGTTTGTCCCTGTTTCAGAATACACCTGTAACAAGCGTCAGCTTGGTCGCCAAAGAAGGTTTCGCTTTGTGTTGAACTGCACATCCACTGCTGGTACAATTGCAAATTGGCGTTCGATGGTTTTATGAGATAGAAAATTTTTTCCCCGCGTAAAACGTGGTACCAGACGGACGTGCCGCCGAAATCTATGTGGAAATCCGTAAAACTGTCTTTCACACCCATTAAACAGTATTTTTGCACTTCCGGACGTTTTATTTGAGTTTCGTCGTCATCCGATAAGTCGCGCGGCCACACCGAATTTACCCAATCGAGCTTTCGAGCGATGTATGGGGCTTCTACCATTGACGATAAACTATTAAAAAAATTAAGAAGTTTGTTGATTTTACTAAAGCTGGGCATTATTAATATTGGATATGTAAAATATAGCAAGAGAAAAACAATTGCAGTTGGAGATTTGGATTGATGAGAATAAAAAAAAAAGAAATACAAAAACTTATTTTTGAATAAATATACCCTGTATTTGTAAATTCCAGACTTATGACGTTCAGAACCTTTGACCTGCAAGGATCGTTGTAATATTCCACGAAATCTCGTAACTTCATACGAATGTTATTTTGTCTCGTTACGTCGATGACATCCATTTCTCGATCTCCACCTAAATTGAAAATTAGTAATTTATACATTTACCAATTGTATCAACGGGGTAAATATGTGTTATGGATTTATCAAAATTGGTATATCTTTGGGGAAAGCCAAAGATAGATAATTATTTCCTTTCTTTATTATACCATAAACAAAATAGTACCTATATAACTTTCAACATCGTAAACGCTGAAATTTGAAGGCGGCAGAGTCATATCCAGACC
The DNA here is from genome assembly GCA_949825005.1 of Gasteruption jaculator. Classification (NCBI taxonomy): domain Eukaryota; kingdom Metazoa; phylum Arthropoda; class Insecta; order Hymenoptera; family Gasteruptiidae; genus Gasteruption; species Gasteruption jaculator. The sequence continues at coordinate 6,336,095 of OX463773.1, read as the reverse complement.
ATCTTTGGTATCTACAATAATTGGCGTTTCGAAACCATTCGTTTGCAGATATTGTAATGTCAATTGCTGTCCTCTGATATGCTTGACGACATCGTCGGCTTTTAGAAAATGCCTGGATTTCAGTTCTTTGATAAAAACAGGTGTCCCAGTTTGAACTGGCTTGGTGTCCGCGTTCATTTCCGTGTAGTCGTGTCGATGCCAGTTCATACGAGGTTTCACTGTTTGTTTTATCGAACAAGAAGTTCATAGGTGAACCGATAATATATGGTGTTGTAAAAAAAATAATTAGAAATAATATTACCCTTAAGTGTTATTAACTTTTTATTAATATTATGTATATTTTGACGTTAACATTTGCTTCTTAGCACTTTACCGACCGCTAGCGATTCAATACCATTCGCACGCCCAAACGGCTGCTCAATGATATTAATGCTAAATTATATTTATCAACTGAGTCCCGAGCGGTGCGATCGTTCTGCAAATGGTTAAGCATTGGCGACAAAAAGCCCATTAATAGGTTATCGGTCGGTAGGCCTTGGTGACAAAAAGCAGATTAATAGGCTAGCGGTCAATAAAGTGTTAACAAGAGATCCAAAGAAAATGAAATCACTAATTAATGCTTTATTTATGCAAACTACACAAGAAAACCAAAAGGAAAATACATTATGTTGCAACTCTCTAGGTTCCGATTTCGAAATGGATTCAAAACTTACTTATAGAAGGGCCGCAGGTTTTCTCGCATCGAGGGCAATGATATTTGTCCAAATCTATTGACATGTACTCCTTGACGGCGACGCAACTGTGAATAAAACAAGCCAAAATTGTGATTTGGAAAATAAAAAATAGGAGCTGGACTAAAGGTTAGGTTATGTAAACGACAACAAAACGTTTTAGGTTACGAGTAAACAAAGATTGGAAAAAGCCTCGGGAAAATCGTTTGGCGTATCGTGAATGGACGAGAGGAGGGTCTTGGATTCCGGAAAATGGTACCGCAGGTGGCAAACGATTCGAAACGTTTGACTTTTCGCGAAGAATCGGGCAAATATAGAGCCCGAAAAAAAGGAGCAGCAGTGGTCTTACCCTCCGTGATACCATTCCTTGCAGACGTCGCACTGTATCATGAATTGCTCGACCGTATAGGGATGCCCGCAAAAGCAGTAAGTTGCCGACAATTCCATCCTCGTATCGGTGAATGCCCAATTTGTCACTTATAACCAACAAAATCACAAATAACAACGCCACTTGTTTGTAGGCTTTCGCTTCAGAAAGCCGCCATCTTATTATTTTTGGTCGCGTGGCTTTCCCGCTAGAGGGCGCATTACATTTCTGTCTCTTTTTCTTTGAATTTGACAGCCCGCTAAAAATTCAAAAAGCGGAACGTTGGATTCAACAAAAAGGAATTATGATTCTAGGACAAATTGCGGTGGTTTCAGTTTTCCAGTAGCCTTCGGGAACGAAATTATGAGAATTGCGATTTTACCACAAGTTTTCTTTCCATTTCAGGTAATTTTCAAGTCGGAGGATTTACGATGCATCTGCAGTGGGTTGTAGTTAAATTGCCTGAACAAAAAATTAAAAAAGACAATATTTCTATTCCATTACGAACGATGTTATTTCGAAGGATCTATGACGCATGCGCAGTAGTTTGCAATTTAAAGGTAATTTTAGACCAGTTTCTCCGAGTTTGAATTTCCCACCAACATATTAATGATTAAAAATGTTCTTAAGGACGCATGCGTCAGAGATCCGCGTCCGCATGTTCCGCGTTTTATCACGACCCGACTCGTGCTTTTGGAATTCATAGAACAACGAGATAAAAGCTTTCGAGGTTAGAACAAATTTCGTGTATTAGGTAATCGGCAAAATCCTGGAGTCCCGATTTCTGTAATTCCTGGAACAAACGGCAAACAGTCGGATCAGCTATGTTCGGGAAATTGATATCCACGGTTGCGTCGGTTGCGTTGCCGTAAGTATTCGAAATCCATTTTGGTTGAACGTCGAATTTGTTATTCGCAATGAAAACCTGCGTTGTTTCAGAAAAATGGGACCGGCTGTACCTGCAAGGGAGATTTCGAGTCTCGTAAATACAGTGAAAACGATAGAGAGCAACAAGGCAGGTGGAAGCTGGAGCCTGATGTTTGTTCGTAACAAAATCAGGTATTATTTCCCAAGACCCAGTGAGAACAAACGCATCAAGAAACACGGATTTTGGGCGAGAATGGCCACTCCTGGGGGACGCAAAGTCTTAATGAGACGTATCCTAAAAGGACGGCACGTTCTTTCTCATTAAATGTTGGGATATTTCGTTATTGTATATATGTTTATCAGGAAATAGAGATTTTGAAAAAATATTGTAATAATAATGCGTACTAACAAAAAATACTTTCTTCCTTTTCATCCGCAACAATATCAAAATTCCCATACCGTGGGATACAAATGTCATGGTCGTGTTTCAAATGTATTCCAGTTTCATGGGTTTGATATTAGTAGAAAATGAAAGAAACTTTTTGGGATATGAGATATTTGATGGGTTTGGTAATAACGTTTCATCCAGAGAATCTGAAAATGAAATTAAAGGAAAATATTATACTTCTACTCAATTTCCAAGAACTTGAATAAAGCAAAACCATAGAAACCAATTCCGTTGGTGTTCTTCTAAGAAAACTTATCCTAGGCTGAAATATTAAAAACAGGAAATCATTGCAGGTGTATTAGCATATTGTTTATTTCTTCATAGTTTGTTGAAATTATGATATAGAATTTATCATAGTTTTTTTACATAGTTGAAATCACCAAAATTTTGTCACATTAATAACATTCCACGTTCCTCTTTAAATCCTCATCATCCCTTTTTCTTTTTTTGCACATAACTTTTCTTCGATACTTTTGGTATCTTCGAAATGTTAAAAGTATGCTTTTTTAAAATTCTATTTTCGAAAATCATGTTACTCGTCGACTAAAAACAGAACACAGAAATCAGCACCACATTTATTTCGATGAATTTGGTTTCTTGCCTTTTTTTTTTCAACAATTTTTTAACTAAGCGTAAACGGATGTATCCATATCTTGGCACAAATTACGTTATTTGTTTATTTATTTTAGGTGTCATTCTTAAGATTTGTTTGTTCTTTTCAATTCCAAACTCTAAGTATTTTATTATTTTTCATCTTTCTCTCCTGAAGCAAGGTTCGATTAGATAGACGCAAGTCAACTGGGAATTTTCATAGTATTAATTACAAGCGATAGAAGTTTCAGATGGAAAAAAATTAGAATAGGTTTATTATGACTTTCTTGTGAAAAAAGAAAAAATTTTGCAAATATCGAGAAAGTTGAAGGACCGCTAACTCGGGTTTCCAATTTTCTACTTAATCGAATCTCACAACCACGAGGTCGTCGATATTTTGTTCTTAAAAATTGGTGTGTCGTATTTTGAAAATTTATATACACTCCGATTTTCATTATTTCCTTTTACTTTACATATATTTATAATTTGTGTTTCTTTTTCATTGGAAAATTATTTCATAAAGAGATTTTTTGCAGTAATTCACAAGAATCTTTGTACATTGCAAGAACGCAAGAAAGTTTAAAAGATGTTTTTTTTTTTTACAATTGGAGGCATCTAGGGAACAAGGATTTTATTTTTCTCATATGTCTAACTGGTGATTTTTCTGCTAACGTGCTTCTTTATCGTACAGAACAAATGTCAATTCAGAGAAAGAAGTTTTCAAAAAGTATAGGAAACATTTTTTTTTACAACCTTCGACTTCCTTGCGAAACTACTTTTTGCAAGGCGATTAATTTTTCTTGATTTCAATTGAGTCGCATAGAACTGTGAAATTCTTGTAGTTTCTTGTAATTCGAAATGTTTGAGTTTGCTAAAAATCACAGCAAGCTTAAATAACTATTTCTTTGTTTGCAATAACGCCTTTGTTTAACTTTAGTTGGAATAAAAATATTTGTTTAACCATTCTATATTTTTAAGAGAAGGAAAAGATTTTTTGTTTCTTCAATATATGCGGTTCGTTAACACTTTTTTTTGCAATATTTTATATATAGATATATGACACTTTTCACTTGTCGCTTAAACTTTACATCACATTTACAATGTTCACTGCCGATATGTGTGTTTTATTTTTCTTATTTCTTTTTCTGTGGCACGGTAGTATTTCGATAAAAGCTATGGCTTACTCATTTTTTACCATATATACTTTCCCTTAATTTATAAAAAAGGAAAGTAAAGCAACAACTTCTTTGTGGAATGAATACTAAACCTACCCGTTTCCTTATCTCACAGTTGTTTTTACTAAATATCTTTTTCATGAAACAGCTGAAGATTGAAATTTACTACAGAGAAAATTAGTTTCATGAAAATTTCACATATTTGATTAGTTACTCTATTATCTACGACTAAAGTTTATATTTAAAAAAAAACGTCCGTTTCGGACGGAATAGCAGAAAGGCAGAAAATACAAAAATTATTAGATCGATTTTCTGAGCTGGCAAGAAATAGCGGAAACCAATTACTTGCTTTAATAGATTGTTTTCGTTTTTGTTTAAACGACTTTATAAAAAATTAGTCCGATTTTTAATATCCAAAACTGATAGTATTTACCAAAATGTTGCACCGAATATGTACAAAGCGTAAAATATTAATTTCGGTTAACCGAATTTACTATTGACAATTGTAAGAAATCAGTCAAGGAACTTTCAATTTACAGCTTCACAAAATAGATACCGGTAAAAATTTCTGTTACTGGTTTTTTCTTCTATTTTTAACATAAATGTACCCTAAAAGTCAGATGACATGATGTTGCTTTCTTCACATACATAGGAATGCTTTTACAAGTTCTTGAGATAATTTAGATTGAAATTTAGAATAAATGTTTTTTTTTACAAATAACTTAGAAATTAATCACGATAACGGTAATAATTCCTATTTTAATTTTCTTTACTTAAAATGCAGAATATATATTATCAATTTTGTTATCTGCGAATTTCCATAAGTCTAAAAACTTTTTTCCTGACCTTATAATTCCATAAAGTTTTTATCGCTGCAGAGATTTTCACAATCGTACAAATTTCCGAATCGAAAAGTTATAAATATTCCACAGAATCTTTTCCGTACTTAAGATAAATTATTTAGGCATTCAAATTATCGTATAAATATATTTTTATAATCCTCAGCTTCCTACATCCCAGTTTGCCTTCCATTTAGTTCATCCATAGCAAGTTTTCATTGATCCACTTCATTTTTTTTATATGTATGTTTTTTCATATATATTTAGAGATTAAAGATTAAAGAGTCATGACATAGTTTTATATATAGACAGTAGGGGAAAGAGAGAAATGTGTATATATTAACATTATAAAATTGTACATATATATGTGCACTTTGTGTTTTGTATATTAGTTTCATTTAATTAAAGTTCATTAGCGAGAGATTATTACGTTGGTTAATTAACAAGTTCAGAAGAAGTCATTCAAGAGCGAGATGAGTAATTAGTTAATCAATTACTCCTATAAGTAATGAGTTAGTTAGTAGTAGTTCCCTTATCCTTTTTGAAATTGTGAGAAGTTTATTATTTTATTTGATCTTTTTATCCTTTTCCGTAAGTTTTGAGCATTTCTTTTTTTCAAAGAAGCAATTTTATTATTATTTATATGTATATACTGTTTTTACTCGAAATTTTGTGTAGAAAAACGAATTAATTTTTTTTGCACCATTTTTCAGTATTTTTTATCGAGACTGAAAAGTAATCAAACAGAATCTAATTTGAAAAAATGGAGAGCACAAAAATTAATAGTTTTTCTATTCAAAATTTTGTAATTCTCAAGTATTATCGTAATGAATTATTGTATTCTTAAGTACATGCAATAAGCAGGAACGATGTTTAAAAAGCTCTTATATTAGTTTCCTTTGTTTTGATCACTTTTTCTTTAATAATAATGTTAAAAAGTATATTGAAGTCGAAAAAATTGCAGTGTAAAAAATGTCTAATCGATTTATCAACATTCTAATAATGGGCGTCGGGGTGTCAGAGAAAGTTGAATTAGAATTACATTTAAAAGAGCAAATAAAAGTACGTAAAGAAGCGAATAAAAAAACGTAAGACGAAAATTTTAGTTTTAAAATTTTTTCCATTCCCAGTAATTTCAGTATCATATTTAAAAATTGTTCAGCAAATTTACTAATTCAAATTTCGTAAAATTTTTCAAATAATAATAATAATAAAAATAATAATAATAATCATCATTATTATTATTTTCATAAAACTGAACTTTTTATGAATTTCTAGAAGATTTCTCGAAGTTTCTTATCAGAAATACTTTTATCATAAAATATAAGTTGAATGAGTTATTGTATCGAAAAAAATATATGTATGCATATATTTTAAAGTAACGTGACACCGAATATCTTTCTAAAATTATTTCTATTCATCATCATCATCATCATCATGTCATCCGAAGGCACCCCAGTAATTAATTAGTTCATTCGTCTCGTTTATTCTTAGCTATTAAAAAAAATAAAGAAAAACGTATGAATGGAAAAAAGATTAAGATACATTGTCACACTTGTGTGATGATACTAATATTTAAGAAAAAACAATAGAAAATGAAAAGAATCTGTTATCTTATCAAAATTTCTTTCATCATTCCACATCTTCCCATCCATTTCATTCTACATTACGCATGAATGAGTTCTTCAGTTGTTCATTCACGTATGCGATTATTATTTGATTTTATCATAATAGTCTGTATATTACCTATTTTCATTGATAAAGAATAAATCTTATCGTTATCTATTTTTGTCTCTTTGTTGGCTTAAAATGTTTGCTTACAATTACAGCAAGAAGTATTCTTATAACGATTCCATTTTTGTCTTTTTTTTTTCTTGTCTCTTTGCTGATTTTTATTGTTATTAATGTTATTCGTATCTATATAATAACAACGTCCAGAAAAATAATTTTACAATAATTAGAAAATTATTTTTTTAACGTCACATTTGTTATCTCTCCCTCCTTCACAGCCTGCCCGTTTTTTGGACGGACCGGACGATCTCTTTTTTGGTAATTTTCTTTAATAATCAACTTTTGGAAAGAAATAGGGTGTTCCGCTCTTTCTAATTTTTTTCTCTGCTTGTTTCAATTACGTAGCATAAAAAAATACAACAATTGGACATTACTTTTTTCGTCTACCGAAATTAATTTGGTTTTTGAAGTTTTCACCCACCCTTGTATCTCTGATCTTTTCCGTTTGAAATAAAATTTCACATCACCATAAATTCCTGAAAATTGATTATCAAAAAGAATTTAATAATGAACATTTATGATCCCTGCTGCATATCATAATCTCAATTTCTATTACGATTACATTATCAATACCATAGAAAAATCGCGGTAGCTAACAAATTGTATTTTTCGGTATATCAAAGCGGACAAAATCCTATTGTTTCTAACGAGGCGGAACAATAAAAAATAACATATATTATTATGAAAAATTAACTTTTCATATTTTGGCAAATACAAAATGGCTAAGTTTCATCGGCTAGTATTTTCAATGATTCTCCAGTGTTTGGTATCTTCAACATGAAGATAAAAAAACACAAATCGTCAGCTACCGCGATTCTGAAATTCAAAATCCTCAAAATCACTTCCACTCTCGTCGTTATTTTGTTTGTCGGACATTAATCTTCGACGACTGAAAGTTATAGGGACGTAACTCTAGTGTATAAAAATAAAGAACACGTTTGTCCGGTTATGCACTATTTCTAACGATTGATAAGTACATAAAACGAACCGTCAATGTGTATCAAACAATCGAATTACGACATCCAGAGGAATCCTAATAAAGTCAGGAAAATAATTCAATTACTATTTGATTCGAGACACATAGTATCAAATATGCCCGCGCGATAAGTAGCAATTAGGTACAGTATTTTTTTCTTCTTCAAGTACGTAAGTTATGATTGTGAATAAATTTAAGACATTATGTAAAATGAGAATCATAATTTTCGAAACTAATTTCAAAGACTGATCGGTATTGTGCGTGAATCTACTGGTCCTGGATCGTTTCCTCATCCAAAAACAATCTTTTCGTTATTTAAACAAAGTTAGACAAAAAAGTGTCAAAGAAAAAAGTAAAAAAATAATCAGTTAGACGTAACTTAGTAAATTACTATAAAACAAAACCTTGTTGCTTCGTATTCATAAAACCTGTTTGTAAAATTGTCTATTCTTCAGCTCAGTATCTTTTGTGTTCTCCGCAATTCAGAATTGCCAGCGTATTAGAATTTTGCAAATAAACAAAAATAATTCGGTGAACGTCTTTTAATCGTTTTCCATAATATCACTTACTTAAAATTACATGTCTCTCTGAGAGCGATAAGAGTTGTAACGATAATAGAGGGATTTAAATCATAGCAACATAAACATTTTTCAAATACTATAAAATAAACTAAAAAATCGATCGATTCATTTCGATTCGATGAAAAAGATTATAGTAAATTATTACAAAAAATTGTCATATTTTCTATAGCAATTTGGGGATTCATACTTTTTTTTTAAATAAAAAGTTTGCGATGTCTCGACCAATTCTGGCATATTGATATTTTGTGTAACTCAAATATCCTTGCATCCCCAAAATTGCTACACTAGAGTACGATATTTACCATACCTAACAGTTATCTATTTAAGCTAAATATTTTTTCCCTGTCCAATACGAACTAATTAAAATATCGATAAAATTAAGATCACCTTTAGTTATCAGATCTGGGAGAATTTGTTATCTTCTTGCACCATTTTATCATTATTTAGCTAATCCGGTACCTTATTCCGAGAACAATGAGATATCTATATTAGCAATTGCCAAATATCGTGCGGGCTTGTATTTTTCCAGAGGTTCGGAAATCAAAATATTCCTTCTAAAATAAAAATATTCATGAAAAAAAAAAACAAACTTGAATAGCTAATTAAAAGTGAAGAGAGTATTTACTACGTTGTTGCAACGGTAACGACCGACGATTCCGTAAAATTATGAGAAAAAGGGGCAAACAAATGGGAGAATAAAATATCAAATATTCTTCAGAAGGCGTATCATTCGTGTCTCATAAAATACGATAATAATTCAAGGCAACCTTTTTTGGATGCCTTATTGTTGCTCATCTCGCACCAACGTCGCTTGAAAGTTATGATAAGCTTCCTTTAATATATTCAATACTTATTTTCTATGAAATTCCCGTGGGTGAAATTCGGAAATTTCATTGTTACGTACTCAAATCCATCCCGGAGTGGAACAGCTAAGTTTGCGGTTTCTTACTGAAACGTTAATGAGATTCAACTTTTTTTCTGTTTCTTCTGTTTTCTAAGATATGAGGCGTTCGCACGAAATAGGGTTGTTATAGCGGTACGTGTATTCCCCCATAGCCTAAAGCGTTTGTGATTACTGTGTAAATAAAAAGTTTGCGAATTTTTATGAAAAGATGAGGACAAACAAGAGGATGATGACGCCGACGACAAGGACAACCCATTAGCCACCACCTTATTGGTCTTAAATAACAATGGTGACTCGTAAGTTTCCTTCAATTGTAATTGTTCGATCGAGGAGGAGTTGTTGTTGGAACAGATCCTGTTGCTGTTGCTGTCCTGCTGTGATGATTGCTGTTGATTTGCGATTGCTCTTGAAACGCCGGGTTGTTGCCTGTGGAGGGGCCTGCCGATCCTTGTTGCTGCTGCTGCTGCAGCTGCTGCTGTTGTTGCAATTGCTGCTGCTGCTGCTGCTGCTGCTGCTGTCCGCTGTTGAGAGCCATGCGTTGCATTTGATGTATGACCGTGGCTGCGTGAAATGCTTGCTGCAACCATTAGACAACAGGGAGACTTTCCTACGGATCCTGCTAAGGAAACATATTTACCTATCAGATATTTTTTGCTAATTGTAGAATTTTACTAACCTTCCATTTGGCTTTGGCAAAATTCTTTTTAAGTTGTTCCGATACCGTACCGTGGATATTTTTATTGCTTGCTGCATTGCCAGATATCCTGGAAACAAAGTTACCAAAGTTAGGAAGCTTTTTCTTACCAGAAGAGAAAAGTTTGACATTTTCTTTTGGGATGCACTTTCTCGCTTATGTTTCCAACGTACCGGAAAATGGAATGAAGAACAGAACATTTTGAGCTTTTTGATTAAAACAATGCACATCAGACACGAAGAATTAGAATACAAAAAACATTCATCGAGAGGATAGGTCGATTTTTTCAATTTTCGAATATCATTAGTAGTTGAAATTTTGTAAAGTCGAATCCAAAATCTCGAAAAATATGGACTTACATAGTAAAGTTTTTTTTTTTTGGTAATACCAACAAAAAATATGTTTCAACCGAGGGTTATGTATTTTGTAAAAAGGAACCTTGTGTTCCAGGAATGATTGATGAATTTTCTTAGAAAAGAACGACATACGGTCTCCAATATCAAGGGTTAAATATTAAAGTAACGAAGAGATCTTTTCTATTGACGAGCTGAGAAGTATAATCTCCTCTTTGGAATATGTACATTGATGTCACATTTCGAAGCGAATAGAATTTCTTTGGAATGAACGTAAGGAACATAAGTTTTCCTCGGTGTAAATGTAATTTTCTTCAATACGGCATAAGTCTACGAAATTTCCTTTTGCCGCGTATTCGCAATGGACATACAAAGTTTCGATTGACAGCTCATTACTCGCATAAATAATTCTTCGACTGAACTTTTTTAACCCTTCATACTAAAAACGATAAAACAACGTAAAAAGAACAAAAGTTAACGTGCTGTTTGATGGACACATAAATTTGTACGTTACTTACGTTTAACCGATTGAATATGTACATTTATGCTATAGGAACATTTCTGCAACTGCATTTGTCCCTATTAGCTAAGACTCAATATTATGTATAATGTATAAAATAGGTATAAAAAGGTAGAAGAATAAAAATAAAGATAATAAGGAATAATAAAAACCCCCAAAAAAGGAACAAACGTCCTTTGATCCACAAATATTTCGTGCATTGCCCGTTGAGGGAAGGTTGAGAATAATTGGAATTTTTTGGGTTATCTTGAAAAATTGGTTACCGATCAATCGATAAGAAATTAATAAAATAAATTTCTCGCTGGGATTTTTGGCTAAAAGGGAAAAAGAAGGACCATCTTACCAAGGATGTGCTAATGCTTGCTTGCAGGTGTAACGTTCTTCCACGTTAACGCACATCAGCTTATGAATGAAGTCCTTCGCGGAGTCACTGATATCATCCCAATACGGTGAATCAAATTCAAATTCACCTACAAAATTCTCGTTAGCTTTTTGCTAGAAAAATTCAACTATTTCGTGTTAAAATCGAATTTCATAATTTTTCTTGAATTCACTTATTTCGGGATCGAATGAATTTTTGTTTGAAGGAAAAATAGCGCTAGTGAAAATTAGCAAGTGACATTTCTCTTATCTCTCTATCGATAAATTCAGATCAACAGGGGATCTCGTTGTTTTACCTTTCAAAATTTGTGCAAATAGATTCGCATCGTTTTCATCGTAGAACGGTGGGTAGCCGCACAAAAGGATGTAAGATATGACGCCTATACTCCAAACATCCACCGCTTTACCATATGGTTTTTGTGCCAATACTTCAGGTGCTGTGAACAGTCTGTGTAAGTCTATTTCCTGTCTCTTTTGCATACAAGCAGGTAACTTGAATAAATTTAATTGAAAGATATTTCAGTCGGCGGTACGATGATGCAAATGAACGCGCCGGAGAGGAGATTTATCAGGCCATTGGAATCTTTTTGAAAAATTTCATTTACGCGTTGTCCAACGAGCTGCTCCATGAAATTCTAATCGAACCAAAGTTCAACGAGCATCGGGGCAACCACAGATTGAAATTCAAATGATTCAGTTTTCCAATTTGTGTCTCCTCTCGCAGCGGATCGAAGTCCATAAGCAAATCGGTACTTTTCGAACTGTGGCGTTTAATAGAAATTCCTCGGGTGCGTTATTACAATTATTGTTGACGTTTTGAAGAAAATTATGATGAATGAAAACGCGATTTTCAATTCGAGTCGAATTTCATGGTTTCAATTTGCAAAATCTCGAGACACAAATTAAACTGTACTAAAATTTAAAGAAAAAGAGAAAAAAAGGAACATACCGACGTATCCTGGCGTGCCGCAAGCAGTAGCCATAATATCATCAGATTCTACCATTTTGGATAGGCCAAAATCACTAATCATTATTTTACTATCTTCATCAGCACTGTAGTATAAAAGATTCTCAGGTTTCAGATCTCTATGAACAACGCCTTGCTCGTGCATATAATCAACTGCTTCCAAGACTTGTCTTATCAAACCCGAAGCATCTTTTTCAGTGTAGGAACCTTTTACAACAATTCTATCGAAAAGTTCTCCACCGGTTACTCTGCAAATACAAAAAGTAGCTGACGTTTTCTCTTAAATATCGTTATTTCGTCACCGCAAAGACATCGAAACGGTTGAAAATATTTGGTGGATCTTTTAATACAAAATCAAAATTTCTATATCGAATGGCAAAAAATCGTAAATTATGAATTACATCGAAGCGTGGAAAATGCGATTTCGACGAGTTCGCGTTAAAAGAATATCAAGCATATATGCGCGTATAAAATATATACGAGCGTCTTAAAAGTTCCTTGATCAAACGCGAGACGTCTCTAAATAAAGGAAATAAATAGAAGATATTAAAAGCATCTTTAAATTCATTGTTTGTCGTATACACATGGCAAGTTGCTTTAAATGAAATTGAACTTTGTATTAACACGTGACGGTTTCAGAACTGAGCAGTTTTAAGAATGTAATGCTTCCTTTTTAAAATTCCACGGACGTTTCAAACGATTTCGGAATTTTCAATATGGTATATTTCTGTACTATTTCAACGAATTCCTTGAAATTTGCCTGGTTTTGTAGAAGGCGGATGGAAAAGACATTGAATTTATTCTATTTCTATTAAATTCGCTGCTTCCACTTATTTCTCGCTATCGTCTTTTTACCGGCAAAGGTATATTGAGCAATCTCCGAGGGAGTTTATCGGAAATTTCAATTTCAGCTTTCGTTACTTTCATTGCAAACTTTAATCACATTCCAGCCCGACTGATTTAACATTTTCCAGTCCATCAAATAAACCAACTAAATAATGCATTTAGGTGAAAGCTTCTAGGGCATGAAAAAAGCTGTAATCAACGGCAACTTACAATTCCATAACTAAATAGACCTTGTGCTTGTCCTCAAACGTTTCCAATAATTGTACGATGTTCGGATGTGTTAGCCTGAAACAATTACAGAATAACATGTTAAATATGACCTCCTAATGGCATTATACTACCATGTTCAAGTACCCCATTCTCTCTATGCAATCAGGGAAGTTTGTACTGCACCCAATACCACCAGAACATGCTATACCGGTATCCATGTGTGTAAAATGCATTAAGAAAAGAAAAGCGTAAACAAGAATGTATTTCATTCCAACGACATGTATTATATATATATATATATATATTGTATAAACTTGGAATTATTTATAACAGTGTCACGGTTGCACGGACACTCGCATATCTGCTTTTGTCTTTTCAGGAAAAAAAGGCAGAGACGTAGACGAGAAATAAAGGAAAATTGAGATATGCAAAAGGACGGAGCGAAACGAAACAAGGGAGGGAAGGAATTTTTAGGATAAAACTGGTATTTGATAATATTAAATGTAAATTTGTAGCTCCGGAGCACTGAAATTGGACGACGAGGAAAGAAGAGATCAAAATTGCTGCGGGAAAAAGAGGGAGGCAAGAAACCGAATAATTTCAGGGGACAATTTTCGGAAACGTGCGACTGTTCTCTTTATGAAGAAATTCCTGGAATCATTTCGTCGAGGATAACTACGGGAAGGATTTCGCAAGGGATTTTCCAGAGTACCGCGAAACAAATAATTTCGACACTCTCGTCGCTTTCTTCAAATCGCTTGTTTATAGAGAGCGACGTTGTAACGGAAATTATTGCATAAATCATAATAAAACGCAACGAACGTTTCGCCATGTATTTCCTGCAGTATACTAGGAAGAAGACCTGCCGTTTCCATTTTTCCTTGAGAATTTTTTCACAAGAACCTGACTTCGTTTCCTCGTTTTCATTAGGTTCTGAATATTTGTTTTCCTTCAACGGGAAGAGCGAGAATTCGATTTTATGAAAATTCGATGAAACACTGAAATTCACGGCTGATCGTTATCGATTCATTGAAGAAGTTTGGGATACTTGTTGTACCACCAAGCCAGATAGATGGGGATAGGGAAAGAGAGAGCCAATTACGAGAAGCTACGAAATTTATTCTTGTTGACCCAAGAGGGTCTGCTATTGCCATCGCTTCTTCTCGGGTGTTTGTGTTCCGTACAGTTGTAGAGATATAGTTAATGCCTTTAACTAAATAGAGATAAGAACTTGGGTTGAATCTTCTCATTTAACTCTGCTGGTAGTACCGGAGTCAACGAAACTTTTCACTTTACTTGTATGTTTTATTTAAGCCAGGTAAACGTTGCTTTTCAGCTGCTTCGTTTTGTGTTTCTTTTTCATCGACATTACAGTTTGGCGCATCCATTAAGCACCAAAGGTAGAAACATTTTCAACGAAAAACTTTACAGCTGTATTTTACGATTGTCTTCCTTTTTTTTCAATGCATCCGAAGTTTCTCACGAATTTTCAAAAGGGTTGGATATCAGTTTTTTTCCAACAGCAATCCGCTAGAAAGGATTTCGCATTTTTCCAAAACTTATCGCTGCGGAATGTCAAGGGTAGGGAAATATAGGTTGTTTAGGAGCGATCTCGCCTGTTCTCAATTGCACTCTTGAAAAATCTTCAATAGAACTCGTCAAATAAATATGGAAAGTGTATAAATGGAATTTCCATCAAGGAGTTCTAAAAAGGAAACACTCCGAGGACGAGAGAGAATGATTAAAATACAACGAAACTGCTGACAATAAAAAATCGTATCTTTTGTTTGAATCATCCGCGTTTCCTTTTATATCGCAATCTAAAATCTTCCATTCGCCACGTGTACGATTTAATGATTGATCGATTCGAAAGAGAAAAGAAGGGTGTGAAGGGTATTAAAAGAACGTAAAGGGATTTAAAAAAAAAAGAGAGAAGGCTGTGTAGAATTGAATCTCAATTTGAATCTCTCGCGTTCCGCAGTTGGTTCATTATTTATTATTTTATTTTGAAGCTCGCGTCAATGTAAAATGTGACGTTGGATGTGAATGATGCTGGTTGAATGAAAACCATGCGACTTAAAACATGCATACACGAAAATCCTGGTTATCGAAAGCAAAATCAATCGAAAAAGTTGAGGGAAGCACATGGGATTGATTATTATTGGTACCAAAAAAATAAAAAACAAATATTTCCTCGCTCTCTCGAAGAGTCTTTAGAAATCCGAAAATTATCCGATTAGAATTCCTCGATTACACCTTTTGCTCTTATCTAACCGGTTTCGGAATTTAATATATTTAATGAGGATTTTGGGAAATACCAAAATTAGCATTTCCTTCGACTTTTACATCACTCCGACATTTACGTTTCTTTCAACTTTCCTGATACGTGAAACTCCAGCCCATGAAATGGACTGGCCTGGACTAATTGCTTCCACGGAATGTGAAGTTCGGCGTTTCCAAGTTCAGGCGCGGGCTAAAAAAGAAATTTTGCACCTGGTTGAGAGACAAAAGCGAGGCTACTATTTAGGGAAAAAAAGGCTGATGATAGCCAGACCGTGACTTCTGGCGAATCGCATCATTCGTCGAGTGAAATCATCGCGAAGTCAAACGCCAGCCAACTTTTCTACGCCTGATATTATTATTTGCCAGTGGAATAGGAATCACGAAGGAAAGTCGTTTTGGGCGAGGCTCAAATTAGATGGTCAGACGAAAAAAATCGTGGGTTTTGTAATACGGCGGATAATTAAATGGAGTGGTTATATATGTAATTGAAATTTCAAAGGCAGCTAGGAGACCTTCTCTCGAATGCGACCCAGTGTTTTTCGGGAAAAAAAAAACATGGCACCGTTCATAGAAACAATGCTTCCAAGTGAACAAAAGCTACGACGAAAATGATACTCTGAACTTCCACCCTGCCGAGTGGTTGAAATTGTCAATTGCGGTATGACAACGATGAGGGACACTCTTTCATGAAGAAAATTCACAGTTCCTGATCCATGCGGGATTATTGCCTTCGTACGGGGAAACCTTTGAAAAGTCGTCTCCTCCGCGACCTGCTACTAGAGCTAGCGTTTCATCAAGAACAGTGCACTCACGAGCAGCTGTTTATACCTACGAATACCTACAAATTTGAATGACGAACAATAGACAGTATCTCGAGTTATATCATGTCGGGAAATGTCATAATAAGAAGCCAGCTGCAGATTATTCAAGCAGTTGCATCTGACAGAGGTATTCAAGAAACAGGAGGAAAAGAAGAAGGAGTCGCTAATGCTAATTCTAACAAGAACGCTAATAACGACTACAATGGCTTAGCTGTAACAGTAATAATGCATTACAATTACTTCACATCCAACTACGCATCGCAAAAGCTGCTACACCTACTTCAAAACCTGTCTATTTTGAACAATCATTCCTTTTTTCTTGTTCGGTTCGTTGTATATGGCTGGTTGTGTAAAATTTCGAATTAATGTACGTGTCGTTTTCTACACAAAATTTATATAAGTCGTGGTCGCATACTTTCTGTTCCGATTTCTAAGCGCGCGAGTAGAATGCTGATATATTTTTGGAGGCACTCGAAAATGGCGAAAGTGAAATTTGGACGCATTCGGGGCTTCAAGTTGGAGGTTCGAAGTTGTATTTTTCGGGAAAACTCGCATTTGTCCGCCTTCGGAAGGGAAATTCTATGCGATTGGAATTTGTCCATTCGAAATCGACACAAACTTCACTTTCATCCAGGAATCGATCGATCAAATCCAAGTCGAACGTTTGAAAGAAGATTTTCGAAAGTCTTCCTCCAACGGGGATTTTCGCTTTTTTTGTTGTTATCACCGTGAAAAATCGACGTCAAGTTCACGGTCAAGAATTGGAACAGTTTTCTAATTTACACCTCGCCACGCGACGTTTACCCTCGGCCTCGCTAAGTGTCTCCGTGGAGTGAGCAAAGAGTGTTCCTTACAAATTCAAAGTCGCGTCATTTACAAATACAAAGTAGTTTTTGAACATGTAAATGCAGTCTTGAGGAAAAAAAAGCTATTGAACGAAAAGAAAGGGAAGAGCAATCGCGTTGATTCTTTCCGATTTTTAAAAATCCATGTTTCCCAATTTTCCAATGAAATCTCGACAACTTCGAACGTTTTCCGTTGATTAATTTTGAAGCCCGAAATTTGGAAAAAATAAATCTTTTGGAAAAGTAGAATGTACCGAGAAAAAGTACAAATTTGTATTTTCGCCTCAGAAAATGAAAAACTCGGGAAAGATAAAGTTTTGTATAATTTGATTAAAGAGAAACCAACGTACCAACGTAATATTAAAAAAATATTTTTTGTTTGATTTGGAATGATTTTTTATATTATATTTGAAAAGTGACTTTTTTCAAAAATTTATCTCTAATTTTGTAGAAGTGGTTGATTGATAGTATGCATGTTTTTTTCCCCCTTATTGTATAACGTTTGTATGGAAAATAAAATATTGAGAAGGTAATGTACATAAAAACTAAGAGTGAAATTAAAGTAAAATGAAATGAAATGAAATAAAATGAAACAAAGTGGTTTAGGCAGTTTGGTGCCCAAATTGAGAAAGGGCCCAACCACTTACCATCTTTTTTCGCCACTACTATCCGATTTGTGCGGTCCGTCACCACTTTGTGGTGTCACAGATTCACTGAACCTACGAAAGTAATCATAAAACACCATAGAAAAATTACAAAGATCAATTATTCGTGAAAAGTAATCTTTAAACACAACTTTTTTTTTTCTGAATCCATTTAAATTTGCGTTCATTGCTTGGTGTTTCTTTTTGCTTTCTTTCTCATTTCATTTTTTTGCTTTGAGCTTTCTGAAATAGTGAAAAATCGTGAAACAAAGTGTTTCTAAGTGTGGCGAAAAATCGTGTGGAGATTGTGTGTTACTTTGGAAAATTTCTAAATACAACAAATGCTACTGTCTACGTCAAATAATTACAGGAGGGTTGCAGAGTTGATAAGGAACTTTTTTTACCCCGATTGCAGAATTATCGGAATATCAAGTTCCCAGATTTTCCATGTTTTTTGACAAAACAAGACAAGCGGAACAAGAAAGATAGAGCATTTCACTACCATGTGCTTCTGCTGGGGTGACTTTACGTTATCGTTTTTGAAACTCACAGTAAACACATTTTAGTCTTTTGGGGGTGAAGAAAATTCCTTAAGGCCACATTTATTCTATGAAGGCTTAAGGAGAAAACGTAAAATAAGAAAGTGTGTTAAAAATGTGTAAACAAGAAAAAAGCAGGTGCACGCAAATGTTCAAAAGTTCCTTTATACTTTTAAAGTCGATTCTGTTTTTCGTTTTCGACAGTTTAAAACTCGGTTTTGCCATTCTTTTCGCCCTACGAAGTACGTTTTTGTAGGAATAGCACTTGTGATGACACAGAAAATATGCCGGTGTGAAATTTTGCCAAATTATAACATATGAATAAAAAGAAAACTCAGGATTTGAAAAGAGCGTAAAAAGAAAAAGAAATTTAAATAACAAGGAAAAGTATAATAACTGTGAAACAAAAGAATGGTGTTGGATCGTTAAAGAGAGCTTCTCACAGTTCACAGTAATGACAAATCTTGTTAAAGCTATAATATATAAAGTACACAAATCATCGATAAATGTTGAACGTATTAGTTAAGTAAATACACATAGAAACAAAAAAGGAGCATTTCATCAGCATACGATTGAAAAGAGACACACTGTAAGGCCAAATGGTACCTTTGTTTGCAGCATAACCATTTTTTTCAACAGGAGGAACAATGTTTTCTTTTTTCTTAATAATAACGTCAATCTCAAAACAATAGCAAAAAACACAAAAACGAAAACTGGCGTTAGTATATTTTTTTGGAGAATGCTTGAAAATATGAAGAAAGTGGAGTTTCGATCGATCGTGAGGGAATATTAAAAAGCCAAATTTGCCTGGGTGGAATTTCTCTCGCGAATATCGGAGTCCCTCGAGTTTCAAAATAACAAATTTTCCGTCTGCATTTGAATCGTTGAAAATCGATAACATCCGGAAACTAAATTAATAAGGCAGCAACTGTTGGTATATTAACGTAGTTCTACGTTAATATATTGTTTTACCATTGTTATACGACGAATGTTCGATCGGTCTTTCCAACCAGTGACACAGAGCATGAAAAGCCGATAGCGGAAATTAACGAGGAAGTATGGTATTGAATGATTTTATTTATGAGAGAAAGTCAAATCTTCGACTATGTAACGTTTGTAATCGATGTATATCTATTTAATAACTTGCTTCTTTTCATTGATAGCGTATCGACACTGACAAGTACCTTTCTCTCGTTATTCAACAAAAAGATTATTGTTTCCTTTATAATAAGCGCGCAATGGATATTGTCTTTTTTATTGTTATCAAACTATTTTCAATAGCGGGTCATCCATTTTTTTTCTGTTTCCCCAGAAACCTATTCCTAAAACCTACGAATCGTTAAAAATATACGCGCTCGTTACATTCCTGCGAAAGTTAGTGAAAATCAAATGCCAGAGATCGGTTTCAAAAATCCAGCAATTTGTCGATTTTTGAGAACGAAAGTCCTAGTCGTGCTCGAAAAATGAGGACAAATTTCGACGAAAATTTAATTGATACTGCCGCTAAAATTAGAATTTTGAAAATTCAGTTACAACTAAATTTTTTTTTTGCTGCTAATTCTTCCGATTTTTTATAATTATACCGAAACAGCTGAAAATATGCGAAATCCATTCTTGCGATTTTTTTTTCTTTCAAGAATTACAGCAAGAAAAGTTAAAAGAAATAGAACCATGCAACGAAATTGCGATAATAAAAAAAGAAGAGAGAGCCTGTAGAAGCCAAGGTTCCGGATATAACTAAAGTAAGAAAGTAAAAAGTCGTTACAGTAGTGATAAGAAAAATAGCGTTACTGATAATAACACATTGAAAGTCGGATTCTACCATTACGAAATCTAGGTACTCCTTTTCTTTTATGTTAGTACGACGACGGATACGTTGGGATTTGAGAAATTGGTTTTTGAAAGCTGCAGTTGGGTTCCAACTCTGAGTAAAAGTTGATGTTCATTTAAGAAGGATTTAGGGAATTTCAATATCACCGTGAATTTCCCATCCAAGAAAAATGTTCCTCTGGTAGGAAATTGCTCCTAAAATTGCGAGTGGGAAAATTTGGGAATTTCAGTATCACCGTGAATTCCCCATCCAAGAAAAATGTTCCTCTGGTAGGAAATTGCTCCTAAAATTGCGAGTGGGAAAATTTGGGAATTTCAGGAGGCGAAATTCTCGAATAGTCAAAGAAAAATGAAGGAATTCTTTGCGAAAACTCGAGATCCAAGAATAATCCTGAAAAATTTCGACAAAGACCCGAAGAATCTTACCGACACCTATTACAGTAACAAGAGTATTTTCATAGCACGGTATAAAAGAGCTCATTCGATCAGAAAAGAATTGTTCATTGAACTTTTTTTCTAATGTAATATGTATCGTCAATACTGGCTGCGGAAATGTCGTTCGAACCGATTTCAGTAAAAAGAGGAGAGCGAATGCTGCTTTGCGTTGGTGCTTTGCTATTGCTTTTAAGAAAATCAAACTTGACAACAGTCTGGAAATAATGAGACAGCAGACTGGAAAAGAGCAAGAGAACTTACCTTCGTAGAACTTTGATTTCATTCTCCAGCGAATCCTCCTTTCCTTTTAATGCTTTCTTGTCAATGATTTTAATGGCGAACATCTGGCCGGGTTTCTCTTTGCTCTCTCCTAATCTCACTTCCGAAAAGGCACCGCTGTTTGGAAATACAAAAAGAAATATTTATTAGTCGACCATCCTTTATTTTACCATTTTTTGGTTTGAGATATTATTTTTATTTACATATATTATATTTTATGTACATTATTGATGCATGTATATGTAATTATATATAATATAATAATAAATATATTTTACTTATACATATTATTATTATTATTATTATTATTATTATTATATAGTGATAGGTATATTATTTTAATTTATAGATAGATTGAAATCTAGGGACAGAATCCGTAGCAGTCTGGGAAAAGTTTTTGTAGGAATTAAAAAAAAACGCGACAGGAAGAAAGTCTTGTAGTTCATCCATCGATTTTACGTAAATACTATGTTATACATAAGCGGATGTTATTTAATAAAATATGCAACGAAATCTTGTAATATCTGGTAACGTTGGAGTTCATAAAGTGGACATCTTATATCACAAAGAACTTTCTCTTTTCTTAATATGAATGTAGAGAAACGTAATATAGCTTCAGAAGTCTGGAAAGCAGTTACATGTTACATCATATCGTCTCACTCTACAACTGTGTTACAAGTATTACAAGATCCGACTTTTTCCCTTTTCTCTTTCCCTTCGATAATACGGAATAAGCGTGGCAATTCAGCTGGCTGAAGTATTGACTCCTGTATTTATCGCCGGACTCATTGTTCCCTATTTTATCGTGAAATTGAAGCTCGGATCGATGTTGGGCAATTTTCGGAAATTTCGATAACGACCACTCGGGATTTCGGCACGAATCCTAGCTTCTAACATTTTCAGAGAAATACAGTTTTCGCATAATTTGATTTCGGACTGAAATAAAATTGGACGGAATCTAAAAAAAAATCTAATATCGATCCAAATAGATGATCACATTCGAATTTATGTAAATTTTCCAAAAAGGCACCGCTGCTTGGAAATACAAAAAGAAATACTCATTGGTCGGCTATTTTTTGCTTTTTAACCTTTGGTTCGAGATATTATTCTTTTTATATATATTATGAATATACGTTGTTGTTATTATTATGTATAGTGATAAATATAATGTTTTTATTTATAGACATTTTGAAATCCAGGCCCAGAATCTGCAGCAGTCCGGGAAATCTTTTGGTAGGAATACAAAAAAATAAAAGAAAGAAAGAATTTTCCAAAAAAATTCACATAAATTGGAATGTTATTATCCTTCGACGGTTTTAAGTTCGCCCGCAGCTTAATTGCAGCTGTTATCAAATTTGAAGATCGTAGCTTGAGACGATTTCACTTTTTTCCCCTTAAAGTAGAAGGATTTTAAAGTACATGAAACTCGCTGGGAGCATTAAACACACCCCATAAAAGGTATTACATTCTCAAGAGCTTAGAGGAAAAAAAAATAGGGCAGAAGAAGGCGAAAAGGCATCTTGTCTGTTAAAACGTATGTCTTTCTAAGTATTTTAGCTTATATAGGGAAAAAAGACGTAAAAAAAATGAGGCACTTTTATTATCTCCCATTCAAAGGTATATATATTCCACAATAAGAAGACATTTGTGACGTAAAAAAAAAGAGAGGAAATATATATATATATATATTTATTTTTTTCCCCCATATAAAGTTGATTTATTTGCGCTTAAGGATTTATCTGGAAAAAACCTTCTTTAATACCGCCATTTCCATAAAAATATAGGAGAGAGGCCACAACTGGCTTCCATTTAATTCCGATAAGAGACTTTAGCGATGACAGTTCTTTAAAATCATTATCTTGATTAAAAATAAATATCTACCGAATTCAAACAAACGCCGAATCATCGTTAGACGACAGTTTTTGGTAGAATGAATGAAATAAAATCTATCGGGTCAAAGCGGATTTTGAAACTGGATTGGACAAAGGCTAAATCATCGAGGTTCTACATTGCTTTTATATTAATATTTTAGAGGCTCTACTTTCCTGCAATTGAGAGTATGACATTTTGTTTGCAATCCAGAATGAATGTAAACTTTACTCCCATAAATAATTGAACCACGTCATAACCGTTGAATGACGAAAGTTTAGATTTGTTCCAACTTGCAATTTGCTTTAACGAACTAAACTGCAATTTTAACAAAGGAAGGAATAATGTAATTTGAGTAAAATCGACAAGACACGATAGTAAATTTAATGCAACGACGGTCTTTTTCCTTTGCGAAAAGAAATTTTCCTCAATTCCAATTCCGTTTTTAAAGTTTCTTTATTTCCTTTTTTTCCTATTCTTTACAAGAGCACCAGAAGCCCCCTTATCAGTAATATGCAATCTATAATTGCATATATGCATAGTTTCCGCCTATCGAACAATGAAAAAAGCGAGAAAACTAGTCCCCAGATAGCAGTGGAGTAATTCATAATAATGCCTTTTTTTAGCTAAGCAATTATGTTAAAAAAAGGTTACGCAAATGTACATATTTATTATTTATGAGCCGTATAGAATATATTCTATCTTTAGAATATGAAAATTCGTGGTTCGCCGATTACTCCGACTCGGTCTTTTATGCGTGTATATAAATTTACTTCGATCTCCTTTTTTTTTATGCCTATTCTTTATTAATTGAACGTAAAAAATTAACCCAAAAGTAATAAACATAAATTTTAATAATTTACTCCCGAATAGGAAACTACGAGACACGATCGAGAAGTTTTGTTAATTGGTGATAAAAATAAGTGGGTAAATTCTGTAATAACCATGAACGGTTTGACTCTTGTCGTTATCAAAGCGATAATTTAACATTTAAGAGACACATATAGTTTCATGAATTAGGAACAACTTTATGGAAAATTCAGTAACTTTCTCTAGAGAAAATTGCCTGTAAAGTTTCCTCTTATTCTACCAAAGGTTCAGGCAATTTTCCTTCGAGTACATCACAGCGTATATTGTTGAAGTTTAATTAACATTATCTTAAAACGTGAACGTGATTTTATCAGAAATTAATGAGTTTTAGCATAGGTAAATTAAAAATTTTATTTTTGTTCAATATTTCAGAACTTTTTATATCAAATTTCACGAAATTCCAATTCTTCCCTTACTCTGTATTATGTAACCGAATAAATCATGTACAAAGTTTGTTTGAAAACTAATAACTTTCAACAAAACAGTTGAAAGTAATTTTACAAATTTCCTACGAAAAAAATATCACTAATATTTTCCAATTATTAAACACGATTTATTATATCATATTATAGTATTCGCATCATGATCTATTTTATCGAATCTATAAATATAACAAAAAAATTGTGGATATTGTGAATGACACCAAACTGGAAATCCCAAGCTCTGGGTTTTTGATATGTTTCCGATATGCGGAATTTCCACATCTAAAATTGATCGATTAACAAAACAACTTTTTCACAAAATTATCCCTGCATTTTATTTTCTCCAGTTTCTTATAATTTGTGGAACTTCGAATCGTTTAATTTCTACTATGTGTAAGAAAACATTTTCACTAATCATTTATACAAAGTCGGACCCAAACTTGATTCTGGATTCCGGTCTTATCTCAGATCAACTTTCTAACTTTAGCTGTTATTTTACTTCTTTTGTAATTTGTGAGAAAAGTAAAATAAATCCCAAATATAATAAATTCCAGGTTATATTCATTTTAATACCATCGTGTAGAACTTCAGAAGGCAAATATAGTAGATAAATAAATAAAAGAGTAAATAAAAAGTAGATAATAAACAGAGCAATGAATAAAAAATTTGCATTTTAAATGGTAAATTCCTCCTCCGTCCTTCCAAAAACCCACCCTTCTCTTCTTTATCATCTGCTGGCGTAAAAATGATCAGGGTCCACTTACCTGAATACGAATATTTATACAACAATGCGAATGATTGATACTCAAGTTCGACAAAAAAATAGGTAAGAAGAATGAATACATGTGCTGTTACATAAAAATTCTCATGAAGGGGGACGAGAGAAAAGAAGTCGTATAATAAATAAGGCGAACTTACGTCCCGAGTAATTCCTTCAGAATGTATTTATCGTCGACGGACGGCGATTTGTCGTCTTTCCCATCCTTCTTCAACTTCTTGTTGGAATCCTTTTTGCCGAAAAGCGGCATGTTGGCTATAACTTTTTTAAAAATCTTTTGCAGTTTGAAAACGACCCTTGGCGGATCGTACACAGTTTTCGACACGAAATAAAGAAGAGGAGTGGGGGTAGATGCGAAAACGAAACAGTTTTAATCGGAACTTGTTTGTTAACTCAAAAAAGGGTTCGATTTTTTACTATCTCTCTCTCTTTCTCTCTCTCCTCGTCCCTTTTTTTTATGAAAAAATGGCTTTCAAGGCACACATCTACATATACACGAATCACAATTTTTCCTACGGTGTATACGTGCGTGTATGTATGTATATACGTATATATATATGTATATATAAGCGCAAAAAATATCGACAGGAACAGGATTTGTTTGTATTCTTCTTATTTTGATAATCTCGTTGTTTTATTTATTCGGCATTGAAAATCCACCCTTTGGTTCCTCGGTTTCGGCAGATCCCGGATTTTACGCCTACGTGGGTTAGAGAAAACACCGTACGCTTCTGACTTTGGTTATAAACTGAAACCGAGCGGAATAAATTTTCTACAGATCGAGCTCAGGGTCGCGGCCTCGCGCCCTCGCCGGATTGATAACTACTCGAACTTCTTTCTTTCCCCGGCCCGTAATCCGAGCGAGTTTATCTTGTTTATCGCGATTCGATGGGTTTCGCGTGCAACGATAAACATTTGATCTCGTTCCACTGGGTCATTATTATTAGTTTTACTCTATCGCCGCGAATTGTTCATCGGCTGCACTTTTTACCATTTCGTACCGCGATTCGTCCGGTTTTTCTTTTTTGCTTCTTCTTCTCTTCTTTGCTTTGCCTCGTTTCGTTTAGATTCGCCACTTTCTCAAATCTCACGTTCCACCGTAGCCTGCAACAACGATTAATCCGCTGCCAAATAAGTATTTGTCCAGTGTCCACCGACACTTGCCATTTGGCGCTGTCAAGAGCACCGTATGCGTATCGTGTAATGTGCTACTGCCGCCACGGATTATCCCGTCTTACAAAATGATTGATTGAGAAACAACCGCACGTACATTTTCCTCCCTCTCCGTCTCGCGCTTTCTCGCTCTATTCTACTATTTTCAGTCTTATTATTTTCTTTGCCATTTTCTCGTATTTATTCACATTCGACATTTCGACACCAGGCGGCAGCACTTCGCGGTAATCGATAACCCTGCTCGATCTTTTTCTTTTCATTCCAAGTGTTTTTCAACAGGATTTAGCCATTCCAAGTTCCATTCGGCAGTAAATAGACCAATCAATAAAAATGTACTAACTTTTAATAAAGATTTCTTTGAAAAAAAACATCCTGTTTCTTCGGGCATCGAACTCACTGCCGTTTTGCGGCAAATATAGTTCGCGAGAATGCCCACAGATGGAATAACAGCTTAAAGGCTGATTTTCAAAACGTGATAGAAATCTGCTGAAGTCTTTTCGTAAAGTTTTTGAAATTTTGAGTAGAAATGTTCAATTTTTTTTCTTATTATTATTGTTAAATATGATTTAAGGAACTTTTTAAAATTGTCGCGAATCAGCAGAATTTTTTCCATAAAAAATACGAATTTGGTGACTTATAGAGTCCTGTAATTGAGTTATCAGGGAGAATCACCATTTTATTAATTTATTTGTTATACTCTACCATGAGAAATAATTAATTACCATTTTTCGATTTAAATCTTCTATCGTATTTGTTTATATATTTTGGGTTATTATTTTCCTAAATATAAATTGGTATAAGAGGAGGGCGCGCGAATTTGGTAACAACTACTAATTAAAGTAAAGAACAGAATTTTAAATCATCCTATCCAAACATCATTTAATTAAAAGTTTGGATTGTTAAATGTACATTTGCAAGAAATAACGATATTTACATTCAAAAAGTAATGAAAACGTTTTTGTTACTATATTAGGTTTTACTAACTTACCCCATCTATGGTAACTAACAGAATTTACGAATCACAGCACCATCTACAGGCAGTATTGTTAATTAAATCTTACCTATACTAATTTTACTCCCACCACCAATACTTGACTCTTTAATCTCTTGTTTACTGATAATTGCTATTTAACCGCATACCGATGATTGTTTAACGACACGTTGCTTTGATTATCTAATTACTTAGTCATACATTGCGTTCGCTGTATAATCTTGCTCTTTTGTTAAAAATCAACCAAAACCTGATTTCTCGGTACAATTACATTCCGGTTATCAAGTACCGTATACATATTTTATATTCAATCATGATTAGACACGTCCATGAGATAAATAAAATTGGATTCCCTACAAAGCAAATTGTCTTCAATCTTTTGCTGAAACACAATCTCCGAATTATTCGGAGTTTTGCTACTAAAATTGTTTGAACTTGTAGAATATGAAGAAATGATAACCATATATTATGACAAATCTATATTGGAGTTTTACCCTTTTTTGAACTTTGCCAATTGATGCACGCTAATATTAATATTAAAAACAATGATGATAATAATGATAACAGGAATTTCTAAGTTCAGATGCAGCTGAAAATAGAATCCTCTCCGCCTCTATAATTATTTTTATTTTTATGAGCCAATTGCAACGCTTTTATTAATAGCAGCTTCCACTTCTAAGAGTTCAAAAATTTAATTTAGTAAAATCCTACTGTTGGGTCAACTAATTGTATCGTTAGCAAAGCATCCTAATTGCTCGGTTTTTCATCTTTAGATTAGGTTTCTTTTAAAGACTGACTCGTTTACATTTTGAAAATGTACATTCTCGAAAATGTACATTCTTGAAAATTTTTTTCCACTTCAGAAGTTTTTTACTCTTAATCTCGAATCGCAATAATACTTTTGAAATGAAATTTTTAGGAAAATGATTTTTACATTGCAGAAAACGTACCAATGATTAATAATTGTATTACAAATTTTTATAATGGAAAGTAATTTGTTGTGACTGATGGAGTATTATCTTACATCCTTAATATTACATTTCCTTTTTGCCTATGTATATTATGTATATATATTTCCTAATCAAGAATTCTCCAGATACATAAGTTAATTAGAACCTTCAACACCACGGTCATGTTACAAAACATAAAACTACAAAAGATATGCCATTACATAAAACAAAGTTGATTGCAACGCTGATGAATTGAATTTAATGAAATGCAAAACGTGACGAGCAAAAAAATGTGGAATAGAAATTAGACATTAGTACACATAATCTTTAAATTTCTGAAAGTTAAACGAATAACTTTTTGCAGCGTTCATGTACACGATTTCTAATTTAATTATACTTTAATCTACTCTTGCGCAATTTAATTATGGTACATTCTTCGTCAGATGATAAAAATAATAGTGTCAATCATTGCATCAGTGGAGATTACAACCACACAAATTACACCTTAGATATGATAAATGTTGAAACGATGATTTTTTGCCTCATTCGTTTAAGAAATTGGAAAACTTTAATCATAAGGCAACTGTTAATTGGTTTTTGCAGTTTTCACTGACGCATTGTCACCTACTAATAAAAAGATTTAAAACACAATATTAAACCGACCTGATCGTTTAATTTTTATTATTTTACAGTTTGTATGTAAATGGCGATGTATATTTTTTGTGAAGGGTATTTAGGGTACCAAGACTGCTTATCAATCGAGAAATTGTTGGGTTTCAATTTCGTTACCTTGAAAACAAATCTAAAGGCAAGGATAAATAGCAAAATGCATTAAAAATTAACTACAACTAAAAGGAATGGAAATAAATTATTTGTCGTGTGATCATCGATGTTAATATCTACTCGTTGATTCACCGTTTAATGATTCGATGATGTTACGACTTTACAAATGATTTCGTAATAACATTATCAATATTAAGTACAAGAAATAGTTGATCCAAAATTTGGAACGTTCTAAATAATTCAAATCTTTCGCCTTAAATCTAAGAATTCGTGTTTTTGAAGAATTGATGGTTTGGCTGAAAGTAATTGTTGTATGAAAGGTCAATTCTTTTATTTGTCAACTGATCTTATTTAGAACATAGGTTGATCTTGAAAAATCGTTCCAAATTTTAGAAACATAGGAAAAGATTCTCATAATATTTACATATTGTCTTTCTCACGCTGATGAATTTTTATGGCCTTTTTTGTTCTATTTTTGTAATCTCAAAAAATATCAGGGTTAAGTTTGGAATATTCTACCTCAACATTTATGAAATATTGAAAGCTATTTTCAAGACTGGTCTTCACATTTCAACGGTTTCAGACTCGAAACTATGAGAATACATTATAATTCAGTAAATTTAGTATTTTTATTATATACAGAACTTTTCATTGTTTATCAAATTTTTCGGTGCATGGTTGGTTTTTTTCAAAATAAGTTTCCAGTTCAGAAATATTCCAAACTCTGCTTACAAAAGAAAATTATTCTAAATTCATTCCAACAATATCTTTCGTTAATACACACATATACATGTTTAGAAAATTGTATGATCATCTTCATTTCCGATGAGATTTCGACCTTAATAAATACAATCAAGTGCATCAAATGCACGTAATGCAAAAAATTAAAATAAGAATATTGCCGTAAAATTTTAATTATTACAGTGAGAAAATGGTGCCAAGGCCGATAATATATCGTTAAAAGGCAATCATTTCTTCGTTCTTTTTTTTTTTCAACAACAATCACCTTCGAACTATCTTTCCATCTCTCTGTTCGTCATTTCTTTCTTCCTTGAGGCCTTTTCACATTAATCGAAGATACTTTAAACTTCACCAAAGTATATATGTCAATTTCATTTTTATACTTCGTCCAAAATGTCAATTGCTCCCATATGTGCCGTTCTCTCTTTTGCAACGAAGATTAATCAGACGTAAAATTATCATTTATCTGAGATTCACGATAAATTCCTCAATTTTTAAATAAGTATAGACGATTTATTTCAATTTATATAAGAAAAATTAGCAAACATCGCACAAGATTTCATGATTTCGGTGCACAGAATTTTTCGCAGAATTTGTTAGGTTTCCTCGATCAAAGCTTAAATTTATGTTTTGAATGGTAGGAGAACCTTTTTTTTCAATCAACTAGCAGTTGCTTCAAAAGGAATACATGTCGATATGTATAGGAACACTTTACGTATATTAAAATAGTATATGAATGATTCATTCCTATGGCACTGTAATGAAGAAATATGACTGCTTAGTTTTGTAATATACAATTAACCACTTGAAAGAGAAAGTAAATACGGTTAAAAATTGTTTTTAAATCAGTACAAAAACGTACATTTATCTAATCATTGACTAGATAAAGAAAAATTTGAAGTTGTTACATTTCCGAAATCTGGATCATTCCTTTTTTAAACTGCAGACCCACGCTTACAAAATTTATTATCCTTTGAGTTCGCCAACATCAATGATAAGCAAGCTTATAAACCGGAAAATTAAAAATTAATTATTAATTTCATTGGTTTCCCTGTAAATACCTATTTTTAGGATAGTACGAAACCAGTTAAAATATAAATATAAAATCCTAAATTTTTAGAAAAGCTCCTAGTTTTCAGTTTCACGAAAAACTAGAACAGTTTTCATCGGATGAAAAGTTGTTTTTTTTTCTCCTTTTCTCAGGAAAACGATAAAAATGTTTTTTTCAAAAAAATATATAACTATACATAGATTCAATATAATGAGAAGTGTAAAAATATACATTCAGTAAATATTTATAATAGAGACTTGTGCCTTATAAGATGGAGACCTTTTGCTTGACCGAATATTTGTTTTTCTAAAATTTAGGCCTTTTATCATTTTTAAAAATCTTTTTATCACCGTTTTATTTGAGCTACGTCAATTTTTGGAGATTCTTCAATAGTGTTTTGAGTATTTATAATGGTAGGAAACGAAAATATTTTGATAACTAGTCTAAAAATCATCTTAAGTATGTATACGTCATATTTTGAGCAGAATTATTATAATATAACTTAACGTTAAAAGCATATTCGAGTACGTATTGTAATTGGTTAAAAAAATACTACTGCGAAGTACACTTTGAAAATCGTTAAAATTCTCTTTTCACGATGATGAAATTTGGAACGTTCTTAGAAATTTGTCTAGTTAAAAAATTGTCATGTATATAACAAAAACCCTATTCTTCATTTCCTCATTTTTCGAACTAAATTACACCTCAGTTTCTTCCATCTGTTTTTTTACTTAATTCTCAATTAATTAATAACTAAACGTCCCAATCTCAATCACCATTTCGTTCTTTGAGTATTTAAAATAAAGCGAAAAAAAACAAACTCCTCATTATTTACATTTAGTTTTACCGTCTAACAGTTTTTTCCACAGATCGAATTGTTCGCTATATTTAACCATATGTATACTAATTCCTCGTTGAATATTACATGGGTTATACAAAATTTTTTTGTTCAAGAATTCATTAGCGTGAGAGCGTTTAATGCCTAATTTATGTGCAACGATACCGGTCATAAAAACGTCCTCTAACTTTAAATAGGTTTGGTCCAAACCAGCGTTATACAGTTTATTGATAACATCCCTAGACAATAAATAAGCCGGTCCAGTAGTAAAATCTGGAAATGCAGCTTGTTTGTATTGCGCTTGTGAAACGTAATATTTACTCTTTTTATTTCTAATAGGTTTCCATTTTTTCGCCAATCTACCGAAAATAACATTCTTGTCTCTCGAGTGTTTGTTAATAAATGATAGCAAACGAGGTACGTTTATGAACATATCGTCGTCAGTCTTCAAAACGAATTTCACGTGCGAGCAATAAGTGTCTACCCATTCCAAAGTCGAGATGGTCTTCAGAGTCAAATTCGAGTAGGAATCTATGAACTTTCCACGAATCATGTCACCGTAAATCTTTTGCTCTCTTTCCAGGATCTTCTCGACTTTGCTATCTACGCTTCTGCCCAACATAAAGAGCACGCTGATGTCACGCCTCTGACCAAAATGGCCCCAAGTTTGTCTAATAGCTGTTCTCGCTTCTATATGCATCAGGGCTGACATTACAATTATCACCAATTCCATGTCTTTACCATTGTTAGGACACTTGTCGGGAATGGCTACGGAGTGGCCGAATTCATATATGGCACGAGCCGAGTCATTTTTCACGGATATCGGCGAAATCGAAACTGTCCCATTCCCTCCAGTCTTTATGAATTGTTTGAGATTCTCATTATTCTGTTTGAAATTAATTGAAATACTTGCGGAAGACGACGTTTGCGAGCTGGATGATAGTAACGATGATGAAGAGGATGACGTCGAGAACGTTGTTATAATCGTCGATAAGTTTGCGTTATGCGAAACGTTGTTACTGAAATTATTGGAAGCTTCGATGCTTAAATTTTTCATTAATGCACTTGATTGAGTCTCGGTGGTAACATTATTGTTATTATTGTTACTGTTGTTACTCGAACTAGAGTCCAGTCCTTCTTGAAACATCCGTCGACCTGGAAAATTAATATCCATATATAATATTTCAAGTTAAATTACACAAAATACAGATTTTCAGTAATTCCAGGATAAAATATTCATTATTTTCTATAATACATATTCGGAAACCCAACTATTGTCTCGAAAATGAAGTTAGAAGCCCCATAAAGGGCTTCTAACTTCAACTTTTGATTCTTCACCTTCTTCCAAAATCTTAACTAATCGATTGGAAAATCATTGGAACAAATACTTACTAGGGTTTGAAATCACAGCGAATTGATGGACTTCGTTAGTTGTAGTACGGTAATAGGCGTAAAACGAAAGAGCCAATAGTCCAAGTAAGAGACTCTGAAGAAGGCGACTGCGAAGATGTAGAAACTGGTACATGACGGAGATGAGAGAAGACTGTGACGAAGGTGGTAATCGCGGGCTGGGAACAATAGGTAACGATACCTATTACGGCAAGGAAAAACTAGCGACCGCCTTTAGGTGATGTCGACGATTGTTTACAACAGCGAGGATGCCGTCCACCCTGGTTCTTGAAAAAGGTCCGCAGCCAATTATGCTTCTTGTGAGACGGTCGGTTGAATAATTCGACTCGTAAGGCTATTTCCATACCGTCAAATTTATTAGTATCTTCCACGTCGTTTCTTTAATTTTCTTCTTTAAATTCAACTGGTTTTGCTTTCCCACTATTTCAAATCCGTGCATTTTTCGAATATTGTGAGTATCCTGATAAGTTCAGTACCTCCCCTTTAGCAACAAGTAATTGTGTATTTAAATGCCTCTTGATAGCATTGTTAATTCAAAAGTTAACGTCGACATGATAAAAAAATGTTTTATCCGTCACGTTGCTGCTTTTTTGACTGAGTGCCTGAGAATTCACCGTGCGACTGACTGCGTGACTAACTGACTGTTAAACTGACTTTTAAATGATGATGATCACAGTGACTCCTATTTCTAAACATTCCAGGCAAGGTACTTTTAGATTTCTCGTAGTAGGAGATTTTAAGTAATGTCAGGTACGTGTGGGGAAATTAATTGAATAGTCGAGATAGTGGAAGAGGAGGAGGAGGAGCAGAAGAAGATCCAGTTTTATTGCAACAGCTAATCTAAAAGTCGAATGGCTCTTTTTTCCTCTCTCTCTCTTTCTTAGTACCCTTAATATGTAGTTAATCCTTGCTAGGTAATGCTTGTGTACTACTGTGCAGCTACATACTTTTTAATTCAACTTAATATCGATGTATACAAACACACTGAAACTTTACATTTCACACACCGTTACTGTGTGGTAGAATATACGGATTTTGGTCGTCCGTTGCTTCTCGGTTTGTTGAAAGGTGGCACTAAGCGTTGCGCTTCGAGGTGTTAAACCCCAGATGGTGTTCATTTATTGAACCCACGAACGGATCCCAGCGTTGCATTTGTCGCTAGCAGATAAATTATCGCTGAAAACCAGCGAATGTCATGATTTTCTCTCGGTTTTCAAGTGTTTCATCGATTCCGTTTAATTTTTGTAACACCGTAGAGGGGAAACAATGCAAAAGGGTTTCCGAGCGGTGGAATAAAAATTTATGCACTTTTCCTCGCGCGCCTTGGAACTCCCTAGGAAGGTTAAGGCTCCGTTTTCATTGAACCTCAACCGGAAGGAACTCGTGCTCCCGTGTTTCCTGCTGCGATATTCTTGATTCACGCGAGAAGTTTCCGGATTCAAGAATTAACAGCTGGTTTAAGAAACTACAGTTTATTTGTAATTTCACTTAATTTTAACTCTTGATGATCGGAATGTCACTTTTTACCAGAATGCACTTTGACGTTGCATGAAAACGCAGTTTTAGATTCACTTTTCACCACGTTTCAAATTGTCGAATCGATTTTCTGATATTATTATCCACTTTGCGACTGATTGAAAATTCTGGCGACAAAAATTTAATTCACTTTGGAAGAAAAATATTATACGCGATTTCAGTTACTCTCTTTGTTTAAAATTTACGTAACGCATATATTAATAAATTGATGACGCTTTTCTTCATTGTTATTAAATACTAACCAAAGAGGACTCCCTCCTGATTTTGTAATAATGCGATGCGCAGCACTCTTCATCCGCCGTTCCCTCGCTTTCACACAAAATGAAGAGGGAGCCGTTTTCATCTACCTCAGATTATTACAAATACGTATTTTATCGGACACAAAGGACTCATCTAAAAAAGGGGAAGTAATTGAGTAACATCATGCAAGAAGGAAAACTCTAACAAAGGAATATAGGAAGAAATGAAGAAATAAAGCGAATATTCCTTTCCGCTTTACTTCTTTGTTTTTGTTCCCAGATCGTTGCTGAGTTTTTTATTCCCTTGCATGAGACTGTTCAGTTCTACCTCTCTTTTTTCTTATGTGCAATAAAACCGACTGAAATTAAAGCTAGAAAATTATTGTAAGCGTCCTACTTTTTCCCCTTCTTTTATCTTTCGGTGAACGTACAACGATAAAAAGATTTCCTATTCCACGTGTTCCTTTTCGGCTCTCGACTGGCAATGTTAAAAAGAGGACAGAAATTGAACGTGGGAGGATGGAGGAGCCGGACGAAATTCGTTATCGTCCTCAGATACGACATTTTTCTTTCCGGAGGCCCCGCAACTGATCGTGAAATTGCAACTTCCTGATTCAAAAAACATCCCTGATTTCTCTCTCTGGAATCCCAGAGCGACAATTTGCATTAGCTCGAAATTTGCAATCTTAGAAATCACAAATTAGAGAGGCAAGCCAGGAACAAATGGAAAAACACGCTCCGCTCGGTTTTGCGGGGGATTTTAAAACGGCACCCCCAAAACAATGACATTATACAACTGTTACTAACAATAAGTCTAAGGAGATGATCGATAACCTATTTTTCCTCTGTACTTGGTTTTGGCACACTGCCAAGAAATCTTGACAAATGCTGCTGACTGTTTTTCAGCCTCAAGAGGGGTCGAAAACAGTTTTGACCGTGTCTTGGAGGTCACAAATGTTTTTTCAACTTGTTTACCTTTGTTTCAATCCGAACGAAGTCGGGGTTATTGTTGCCAATAAAAAAATTGTATTTGCACGAAACGCAGAAATATCTTTCGGCGGTCACCTTGCGTAAAAGCAGCCGCCCCTTAGAGATTCGTATCGAGATAATTAGGAAAAAAAACCCTAGTTTTTTATTCGCGTCGTGTCGGAATTCGGTCAATTGGTAACTGCGTATCAACTTCTCGACGTAGCAGAAGCGACGCGAAGAGAAATTCTAAGGAAAATAACACACCGCGGTGATAATAGCGATAAAAGTAACCGCCGAGGGACGTACGTGACATATAAAACCGCATTTCACAGCTGTACAAATTCTTTGTTCCTCCATGTTCGTTACTTTCTCCCTCGACTTGTGAAATGGGAAAGGAACTCGGAAGGGGACTACCGCGAAGCGGGTAATTCTCGTCCCATTTCCAGGTTCGCGGAACCAAGCGCCTCTTAGAGATAAGGCGCGTCTTGCCGTTATTTCCATTAGGGCCCGTCAGAGGGCGCTGTCAGTGACGGGGAGCAATTTCAAAAGTCACCCTAATTGATAGCCAGCTTTCGGGTTCCACATCGTCGGAGGCCATTACCGTTTGCTCGACGTTGCCTTCCAATTATTCGAAAACCGTTCGGCTCGTGTAATTTCCGTGTTTCGCATGTACAAGGGTGGCGCACATACATCGAACGGACTCGTGCCATACATCAAATACTTAGTCGATTCAGCAAAAAGTGACGTTTCAAGACTATGTGAGAAATCACACGAATTTCTGCGTTTAGCGTGAAAACGGTCAGCTGCCAGAACAGCAGCCGCGCAGCCGATCGATGGCCCAGTAGCACTTTATACAAGGGTACACGCGTACATACATAAGCATTTCACCCTCTCTCTCCTTCTTTTTCCACTAAACTCTCTATTTGTCCTTGTTACAGCAACCACTGATACTTCCAGCTCTTTCTTACCACGAGCAAAGAGGGAAAGAAAGTCGAATTCGAACGGTCGGAATTCGACTTCGGCCCCGCAACGGTGCGCTTCTAATTTTTTCTTTTTTTCGTGTTATTTCGCTATTGCGTCGTGGAGGCAAAAATGTCGGGAAGCTGGATTTCGCAGTGTTAATAATGGGAAATGCTATCACGGAAGCTAAGATTGTACGAAACACTCCCACCCTCTGTTCGCGTCTCTCTCTTTCTCTCTCTCTCTCTCACTCTCTCTCACTCTCTCACTCTCTATATCAGAAATTCCCTGCCCCTTCTATGCGAAGCCTGCAGCTTTCTCTCTTGCGCTATCATTTTCTTCCCTTCCTGCACCGACTTTCTGTCTCGCTCACACTTACTCCACTATCAGTCGAGCGATAGTTGAGTCAGTTGAAACACGTTACCTTTGCGGATCGGTAAAAGGATCCGTCCGTCCGTTTTTCCTATCTTTTTAGCCGATACATTTCCTCTCTTTTTTTCACGTTACTTGGCAAGTTTTCGGATCCGGGCAAAAACTTCAAAAATATACTCTTCCCTCGCGTTTCCTTCTCCTTCATTAGTCCATTCTATTTTCTTCCCATTATTGATCCTAAAAATCGTTCAAGAAAGAAGCGAAGCAGTAAAACAGTAGCCGTCGTCCCGTTTCGTCAAATCGTTCTTTTCAAACGACTCCCGTGTAATTTCCATTTCGTTTCCTCCTTCCGATTCTTACAAACGAAAAAAAATATATATATATATATATATATATTGCGGTTCGCAGGAACTTGTGTTTCAAGAACTACACGAATGGTTACGATTGTACTGTGCTACTTGTGGTATTTCCAAACGTCGATATCAGGTTTGTTCCTAGCTCATAGCTTTTCTTATCAATGTCGTGGTTCCGCAGGATTCTCTCGTTTTAGTCGTTTTTTGGGGTTAACGTTGAAAACGATTAAACTTTCACGAATTGCCGATTTTTCATTCGAAAGCTCCCTTCAAAAGTATTTCACGTAGACGTTACAGATTTCTGTAATTCCTTGGAAACGATCGACACGAAGTTTTATTATTAAAGGACGTGTTTTGGTAGAAATAAAATCTCCCTTTTTTTGGATCTTTCGATCAAAAATTATTTTTTTATGAAGCTTTTTCACGGGTTAAAGTCGCGTAACGGAGTATTAATTAGAGCAAGCATGAAATAATGTATTAAATAATTTTAGTGTTTTATATGAATCAATTGATTCGCTGCAGTAAGCGGGACCGCGGAATCAGAAAGAATTTGCATAAGAATGAAATTTTTTGATGCATCGATGCAGTCTCCGTTGCTGCAACGAAATTATCCTTGTGTGCAATGAAGTATTTAGGTTGACTCTGGAAATCGTGTTTTTTTTCTTCTTAGCGTAGAATCGGTGTTATTTTCGGTACCAGAAAGTGTCGAATGCGTCATTGGTTTCAGGAATCGATACTAATGTGTTACAGTAGACGTTTTAACGTCAGATTAGTGTTATCTCGACTGCAATTTGGTGCAAGTGTAGCAGAATTATTAATTGCAGCGTAGCCGCAGTGAGATTACGGTAATGAATAATTGCTTAGCGGTAATTACGTCAAAATAGGACATTTAATATTCATTTTTGTTTCGGTAAAGATTCGATCTGTCTTTTTCTTTCGGTGTTAGAAGGAACATCATATTGGGTTGGTGCATAATTTTGGGAATTTTTTTTTCAAAGTAATTGTCAGTAATTATGTGTCAACCTCGTAATTCGAAAATTAGAAAATTCATTTTCGTTTTTTTTTGTATGGTCGATAAAAGTAGCTTTTGGACATTTTTATGATTTTTACACTGACTCGTGAATATTTAAAACCCGATAATTTTTTCAAACTCCAAAATCATTTCTTCGAAACCGAAACTTTTTGACACGAAAATTTTAGTTGTCTTTTTTTTGAATTTCAAAGAAAAAAATTAGTTATTGGAAAAGTTTCAACATACAAAATTTATTTGTATGAAAAATGTATTTTCAATAGAAGACCGTCCGAATTAGTACTAATTTTTCCACATTGAAAATTGAACAATTTTAACGGCTACTAATTAATACATATCGTCTTGTTATTAAAATTATTATTATTATTATTATTATTATTATTATTATTATTATTATTATTAGAGATCCAAAACTATTTCACTCTGTGGAAACTAGAAAACAGGTGATCTATTATTTTTATCAATCAGCATTTACAACACGTTTGAATGTTTTTCAGAAAGGGTGTAATTCATTTTCTTCCCGTACAAAATTTTAAAATTATACCACACCCTAGTAAAAATTGAACATGTGTATGATGATGGTAGTGGAGGGCAATGGCGAAGCTTCAAACTCGTGTGGCTCTGGCTAAAGAT
The DNA here is from genome assembly GCA_949825005.1 of Gasteruption jaculator. Classification (NCBI taxonomy): domain Eukaryota; kingdom Metazoa; phylum Arthropoda; class Insecta; order Hymenoptera; family Gasteruptiidae; genus Gasteruption; species Gasteruption jaculator. Next base: position 6,297,210 of record OX463773.1, on the reverse strand, counting down.
CAATAACGTTACCCGCGAAGACAATTTTTCACCACTTATTTTCTTTGCTACATGAAAAACGGTGAAAACGCGGAACAGTCGATTCCAGTAAGAAAGGAATTTTCATTTGTATCAGAAATGTTTTTTTTTTTCAAAGGTGTGAAAAGAGTTAACGCCACGTAAGTGTCGATTGATACTAATTCTAATTGATTGCACGCAAACGGGAGCAATTATGACGTATATTGAATTATTAGCGGCGTATTCCTGATACGTGTAGCAAAAAGTACACGCGTGATAAATAATAACAATAGTGACCGATATCGTTTTTTGAAAAATGGATTCAAACGCAAATTCATTATTTTTATAAATTCGCCTTTTTCTCCTTAGGAGAGACTTTTATTCAAGCGCTACCTGTTCTTTTTTAAGGGTAACGAATACATGCCTGCGATACGTTAGGTCAGGGCTATTTGCTCGCGGGCTTTAAGTCAAGTGTCTTGTATATAAAGCCTGGAACTTTTGATTACTCGCAATTAGTATTATAACAACTAGAAATGTAGTTGCATTAATTATTTTCAGGAAGTTTTGTTTCGTCAAAACTGAAAATGATACGAAGGGGTTCCAGTTCGGGAGTCATTAATTATTATCACCTGGCACCGAAAATCGTCGAGTCTCTAAGATCATCGAAAATTAGCATTTTTTGGTGAAAACAAAAATGGAACAGTTTCAAAGATACTCGAATTACGTTCAATCCAGGTGAAATTCGATAATAATTTTCTCGTAATCTCATTATGAAAATTTATTCTATAGAAAACGTTCGGTGCTTCAATTTTCAATGGAATCGAATATTAATATAATTCAGGACGGAGGGAATTGAATTTTCATCGTTTTCTCTCTTTTCATTTTCATCAATTCAATGCTATCATTTTTCTTACGCTTCATCACTTTTCGTGCCTTTTATTCATTTTTCTATATGTATTTTCATTTATATTTCTATGTATATTTTTTTTAATTTTAATGTGCAGCTACCGCGAATCGAAAAAACGAATAGCAAGATGTTCGATAAATATATGTTTAATAAAAAAATTATATTCATGGCAAAAATATGTGTTGACAAGAGAAAAACATATACCTACGCTAGGATTTTTTTTACAATAACAATGAAAGACATGTATGTTACTTTTTAAAATAAATTATACGAATTATTTAATATTTGCTAATTGGAAGGCTTTCAATTATTGAAGCTTTAAATCTTAGGTTGGAGGTAGAAGTTATTAAAAAGGTCTTTTTTCGATCAACGAATGAAAAATATGAAAAACTTACCCCCTCGTTTTTTTCCCATCGTACCATCCATTCCGAAAAACGGCTTTTTTACTCTTTGACGTGATTCTTCGTACCGGCAGTGTATCGCCTATTCGGAGCTCGCTATAAAAAGAATTTCGATTATCAATAATTGCATGGTGGCTTTTACTGCAATAGTTCATTCAACTTGTTGCTTTTTATATCGCTATAATTTTGATAGCTCCTATTTCTTATTTCATTTCATGTCACATTAAACGATTTGAAACTTTCTTTTCTATTAAACATTCAATTGCCTGAACTGAACGCGGTTTCGGGTGGTTGTGAAACTGGTGGAATAACTTTAGTTTGAAATAGATTTTAATAGATTATGCATACGGTAATTGAAATGGTATTCAATAAACTGCAATTATTATTTAAAAAATAAATCGATTTTGACGTTTTGCTATTTACAGAAATAGCAACTGTACCGATATTCTTGCTTTTTTTGCAAAAGTGAAAAGAAATGCACCACTTTTCTGTTATTAAAAAAATATTGATATAAGGGTCCATTTGATAATAGTTGGCCGTTTGTATACACATTTATGCAAACGAATAGGTAAGAATTATTATGTCACGAAGAGTGAAGGGTTGCGTAATCTTTTATAAAGTGAAAATCCTGTGTTCAACGCGATCAAGCCCGTCATACGGGCTTGAATGTTGTAACCTAGATAAATGTAAATAATATGTATCTTTCTGTCTCGTATACTTATGTGTGGGAAATAGTGATAAAATCCTAATTGTCAGGTGGTACAAAAGAACGTGTACGTGAGTGACATAGAAAACATATTCATTTGATAGTAAAGCAAAAATAGATACCGATACACCTATTTTAATCCCCTCAAAGAACAAAAAAAAAACCAATCGTAGAGGTAAATCTGCATAATCCTTATGCAAGTTTAATCTTTTTGGTCACCATGTCCTCCAGAGAGGACCTTTAATTAATTCAAGAACCTATCAAAATTTTGATACGAATGGATTTCACCTCAAGATTTAATATATTAGTTAAATAGTCGTTTCTCCAAGTATTCATCGATTAAAAATTGTTAACTTAATTACGCGATTTTGTAATTAAATAAGAGGATCAGAAAACGCACCAGAGTTCGATCAAACTACTTCAAACCTTTCCCAAGACAAAAATAGTGGGTCAAATGTCTTTGTTCCATTTCGCCATTTTCTTTAAATTGTGCCAAAGGCTTAAAAAAAGAGAATTCTGCGGATGGGGTATAATTATATGACTTTTATCAACTGTCCTAGATAAAAATTGACCAAGACTGATCTATGAAACCTGTGTATTATTAGCTTTCCAGAAACAAGAGAAATAATCGAGTGATGTAAAGAGGAATCCGTAATCACGGCGTCTAATCTGTGACTACGCTTTCGGGGAGAGGACTAGAAGCGGTTTCAGCCCTCGAAGTCTTCCCCTAAGTTCTCGTCTCGAGGAACAAGAGATCCCAGAATCATGATTGACCCAAGCTCTTCGGAAGAAGAGAGCGAAGAGGACCAGAGTCCCCGCCATGCTGGTAGTGGTAGCCGTGGAAGCTCCCACGGTGCCCACCACCACGGTGGTGGAGGCGGTGGTTCTGGCGCTGGTCCTGCCGGAAGTGCTGGTTCGGCTGGCTCCGGGCTCACCGCATCTTCGAGCCCGTCGAGCCAAAGTGGAGTTGGTGGGAGTACTGTGGGTGCACATAGTGGCAGCATTCATGGTCGAAGTTCTGGACAAATAGCTCAGCAGGATGTTGGTAATGCTGGTTTGGATGTACCAAATTTATCAAGTGCTAGAAGTTCACTTTCACCGTCTATGAGTGCTGCGCAAGATGCTGTTAATTACGCTAAGTCCGCTCAAAGACCTACCAGTCCATCGCCATCGGTCGCTTCTGAGAAGACGGAGGTTGATTTGCAGGTAATCATCATTCGTCAAACGATTTCACGCATTCCAGGAGATGCGTTATTACCAATGATTATTGTTACCCATGATGATTATTACCAATTTCTCACTTATCTCGAAGCTCCTAATTAACTGGAAAATTAATTCCAATTTTATATTAAGCATTTGCGTCCATGATTTTCAATATTTTAGAAATTTGCTGGCATCTACCAATCGTTCATTTGCGATCTTACATTTTTTGGCCACAAAAATCTTCTTCTCAAAGAATTTTACAAATGATTTGTCTTGGTGCAGGATAAACAAGAACGCGAAGAGGAGGAAAGGAAGACGCGTATACAGCTTTACGTTTTTATATCGAGATGCATTGCTTATCCGTTCAACGCCAAGCAACCAACGGATATGATTCGGAGGCAGATTAAGATTACCAAGCAACAACTGGAAACATTATGCTCCCGCTTTCAGGTAATCCTGTGCTCATTGTCAATCAGACGTGGCGGATCCACTTATAGATTTGCTAAAACACTGGTTTTCGATACAGAGTCCCCTTGTCCCAAAGCAGAATTAGGGAAAGTGCTTAAAAATGAACGCTTGACGTCAAATGCCGTATGTGCAGAATCGGTATTGCAAGAAACCTTTCAAGAAGGACTTGCGATTGCGAGAAACCTTACGTCCAATCTTACGGTACAAAGTCCGATGCATAACCTTTGCCTTCACCCACACCCAATCGAGCTTTGTTGCAGCTGCGTGTCGGTGGACTTAAATGTAACGATTTATATAATAATCGTGCTGAAATGACCCACCCCGAAAATTTCCACGTCGTAGTTGACAGTCCTTTTGGTAGCGTGACTCGGTCAGAAGTAACGGATACATTTTTCTTCTCTTTGTCCTCAGAGTTTCTTGAAAGGGGAGACGCAGATAATGGCTGACGAGGCATTTCATAATGCAATACAAAATTATTACGATGTATTTCTAAAATCCGATCGCGTGATACGCATGGTGCAAAGTGGATCTTGCTCTCAATACGACTTCCGTGAGGTTTTCAGGAATAACATTGGGAAACGTGTTCGTAGCCTCCCGGAAATCGATGGTTTGAGCAAAGAGACTGTTGTTACGTCTTGGTTGGCTAAATTTGATTGTATATTCAAAGGTACCGGCGATGAGGATACTAAAAGGCCTTCTAGGATGCAACCGCAGTCTCTCAATTCGGAACAAATACTGTCGAAAGAGCAGTTGTACGATATGTTCCAACAAATACTTGGAATTAAGAAATTTGAACACCAGCTTCTGTTCAACGCCCTCTTGTTGGATTCAGCCGATGAACAGGCAGCAGCCATCAGGAGGGAGCTGGATGGTCGCGTACAAAAAGTCAACGAAATGGAAAAGGTACCTCTCCTTTCAGCTCCATTTACGTGGAAATGCGTGAGTTTCGACACTACCCCTAACGCGACGCTTTTTTTTTTGCAGAACCGAAAGCTCATGCCGAGGTTCCTCCTGAAAGAAATGGAGTCGCTCTACATAGAGGAGCTCAGGTCGTCCATCAACCTACTAATGACAAACTTAGAGTCCTTACCAGTCTCTAAAGGTTCGATAGACAGCAAATACGGGCTGCAGAGGCTGAAGCGCTACAACCATCGTGGTGAGCGCTCCCGCTGCCGCAGTCAGGGTTCTCTCGCTAAATTGGAGGGCGACTCCGCTGATTCTGATCCACAATTAACGAAAATGGACGTTGGCTTGACATTCCAATTGGAAGTTATTGTTATGGAAGTCAAAGGCCTTAAAAGTTTAGCACCTAATCGTATAGTGTATTGTACTATGGAAGTCGAGGGGGGTGAGAAGTTACAGACCGATCAAGCCGAAGCCTCGAAACCCATGTAAGTCCAAAATTTGGTTTCACGATTTTTCACGGTTACTCATTTTTCAAATGTTCTCCATTCACGAAAATTTGACGTTTCGTTCTACGACGAAAGGTGGGACACACAGGGGGATTTCTCGACAATGCATCCATTGCCAGTTGTGAAAGTAAGGCTGTACACGGAAAACCCTGCAATGCTAGCACTCGAGGACAAAGAATTGGGCAAAGTGATAATCAGACCGACACCTCTGTCTGCCAAAGCACCGGAATGGCATCGTATGACGGTGCCGAAGAGCAATCCCGATCAAGACTTACGCATCAAGATCGCCTGTCGCATGGACAAACCGCTGAACATGAAACACTGTGGTTACTTGTACGCAACCGGCAAGTCCGTATGGAAAAAGTGGAAGAAACGGTATTATGTGCTTGTCCAGGTCTCGCAGTACACATTTGCGATGTGCTCCTATAAAGAAAAAAAAAGTGAGCCGTCGGAAATGATGCAGCTCGATGGCTTTACAGTGGACTATATCGAAGCCGTTTCCGCTAATCTCATGATGGGCACGGACTTAGAGGGTGGAAGGTAATCCATTCGCTTTCTTCCCACTCGGAATCCGAGAAACGCCATTTGTTTCACGCTTCTTCTCTCGAAACAGGTACTTCTTCAACGCCGTCCGTGAAGGAGACAATATTGTCTTCGCCTCGGACGATGAGAACGAGTGCCATTTGTGGGTGATGGCAATGTATCGGGCAACAGGCCAATCCCACAAACCAACCCCGCCAGTATCCGTTGCCGATAAGAACTCGACGATCAGTAAGATCCAAGGCGATGCCGACAGAGCAAGGAAGCACGGAATGGAGGATTTCATCAGCGCTGATCCGTGCAAATTCGATCACGCTGCCTTTTTCAAGTTCTTGCAAAATCTCACTCTGGATTATAGACTCAACGATCCGTACTGTTCGCTCGGATGGTTTTCACCGGGACAAGTTTTCGTCTTGGACGAGTATTGCGCCAGGTGCATACAGATGCGGCTCGATAGTCTTGCGATTGACACTCGCGATTTTACTAATCCAATTTTTCCATTCGATTTCAAGATACGGCGTGCGCGGCTGTTTCCGTCATCTGTGTTACCTAAGTGACTTGTTGGACAGAGCGGAGCGCGGAATCATGATCGACCCCACGCTGATTCATTATGGTTTTGCATTTTGCGCGAGTCACGTGTATGGTAACAGACCCGATGGCGTGGGGTCGGTGACGCATGAGGAAAAAGACAAATTCCAGGAAGTCAAAGAACGTTTGAGGCAATTACTCGAGAAGCAGATCACTAATTTCAGGTAAATGCATTTCTCTGTACCGATGCACCCTCGGGAAATGGTAATCAAGCTGCTTTTCCAGATGAGACGGTGCTTCGAAGGCAAACATACATACATTTTAAGGCGTCTTTTGGAAAGCAAGGAGCGCGCAAAAAATTCGTTATTTTCCTTGGGGGGGGAAAATAACGAATTTTTGGAATTCTCTTAATTCGTTTTTTTTTTTTTCGAAAATCAGAAATCACGGCGAATTTGAACATTTACAGGTACAGTTTCCCATTCGGACGCCCAGAAGGGGCTTTAAAAGCGGCTTTGTCGCTATTGGAACGCGTGCTCATGAAAGATACCGGGACAACGGTATCCCAGGAGGAAGTAAAGAGCGTAATAAAGTCATGCCTAGAAACGGCGGCTCTAGTAAACTATTCGAAATTGTCAGCGGAAGCTAAAATCGAGGAAGATTTTAGCGTCGAAGCTGGCACGATTCCGCCTTCGAAAAAATTAGAAGATTTAATAACTTTAGCGGAACTATGCGTCGATTTGTTGCAACAGAACGAAGAACATTATTCGGAGGTATTAGTTAGGTTTTTAGAACTGAGTGTTCACTGTCCGGAGCTCTCGAGAGAGAGGGAAAGCATGCCGTTATCGATGAACTTAGGTAAGGGTTCGAATCTGCCTCCTCAGAAGACAAAAGTTGATAGCTTCTCAGCGCCATTCTTCAAAGTAAAATTGCTCGTATGGAAATGAGATCGAGAATGCCGCTGGTCGCGCTTCCATAGGAGCGATCTTGCATTTCACGATCATTAGAAACGTTAGAAGGTCACGTTGGAAAAGTCGCCGACGGCTTGTTTAAAGGTAACCTCAGTCGAGAGACATTAGATTCATTAGAGTGTCATTACGATGATTAGAAGTAGTGTCTTCTGGGTACTCGAGGGCTCCATGCCCAGGGTTGAAGCCCCTATAACCCTGGGAGACGTTAACTTCTCCTACCGTATATGTTTGTCGTCCAATATTTTCACGTTTCGCTCCTACTACACCGCACCGCAGGCTTTCGCCTGGTTTAGCGACCTCCTGGTGGAGCACGCTGAGATCTTCTGGTCGCTATTCGCCGTCGACATGGACAAAGTTCTCGCTGATCAGCTACCCGACACGTGGGACAGTTTCCCACTCTTTCAAATATTAAATGATTATCTCAGCACCGACGGTAAGTCAATTCCTGGTTACAAAATGAGAGAAAGCAGGATTCGCGTTCCCATGCCACGTTCCTACGCGTTCCTCGTTCATGGAAGATGCAAGAAAGTTGGCATAGGAACCGGGAATTCGTTGACCAGGAGACAAACTACATAATTCGTTCAGCAAAAGGAGGAGTGTTCATAAAGGTTCTTTTTGGCCTCGTGTCTCTGTAGTCTTGTCGATTCCATTCAATTGTCTCACCGCCGTGGCTACAAACTGCCCTTATAGATCCTCATCCTTTCGAACTCTTAACGATCTTCAACCGGTGTTTCTGTCCTCGACTGATAGATAATTTAAAGAACGGAAGATTTCACCAACATCTGCGGGACACCTTTGCACCGCTGGTGGTGCGATATGTGGATTTGATGGAAACCTCGATAGCCCAGTCGATACACAAAGGATTTGAGAAAGAAAGATGGGAGATCAAAGGAAACGGCTGCGCCACTTCGGAAGATCTCTTCTGGAAATTGGATGCGTTGCAATCGTTTATCGGTGGCTTGCATTGGCCCGATCAGGAGTTCAGATCCCACTTGGAGCAGCGTTTGAAGTTAATGGCCTGCGATATGATCGAATCTTGCATACAAAGAACGGACACTGCTTTTCAGCAGTGGTTAAAGAAAGGTGTTACGTTTATTTCCACCGATTATATTATCCCATCGGAAATGTGTGCTATGGTTAACGTTATCTTGGACGCCAAGAACCAAAGTTTCAAACTTTGTACTGTCGATAATGTCGATGTGGTAAGTCAACGGGAACTGTGACAATTCCGAGGGTAACGTAGAAATCAATTGTACATATAATTGTTTATTTAATTGGACGTAGAGATTAGAATAGACCTTTTTTGTATGTAGAACTTAGGGACTTTGCATTTATCATACGAAACGACGACTACGACTAGGATTTCAATTTATGTAAGGAACCAGACCCGAGCTTAACGATTGCAATTGGACCTTTCATTACAGCATCAGTATCACGCTAAAATCGACGATCTCATTGAAAAAACAACGGCTGCAATGACTCAGGGAATGATCAACAAACTAGTCACAGTTTTGGAAACGACTCTATCCAAATTATCGCGTTACGACGAGGGGTCGCTTATTGGTTCTATTCTTAGTTTTACCGTAAGTCGAATCTCTCATATTTTTGGCCACTTCAAAAACGGTGTCTCTGTTTATGCATCCGCTCTTCCTTTCTTTTTACGCAGAAGGTATCTGGGAGCGGGAAGGAAATGGGACAAGCCTATGTCAATTTCACCAGGAATTGCATGGATCAAATCAGGAGCAAAGTCATCGACGAGTTGTGGATTCTGACTTTCTTCGAGGTAAGACCTATTGACAAATCTCCTGAATAATTACTGCATATTAAAGAAAAAAAAAGCAGCGTACGTGGAATACTTTTCGTGATTTGAAATATCCCAAAACTAAAAAAAGTCATTAACGTAAATTATAGTACGAAAGTTTGAGCTATAATTCCCGAAAATTTCAAACGTAAAAGTTTTGCAATTTCCATACGATATTATGCAGTTTCAGTTCTCCCAATCCTGGAGAACAAACTGCCACTCAAAATACGTTACGTTTCCTCCATTTTCACTATTCGATACCAACTGATCTCGAAATTATTTCTCCAGCAATGGTACATGGCACAAATCCAAATGTTATGCAATTGGCTATCCGAAAGATTGGACCACAGCTTGCACTTGTATCAATGCACCTGTCTCGCCCACGTCGTGAAAAAGATCTATTCGGACTTCGAGCTTCAGGGAGTCATGGAAGACAAACTCAACTCGAAGACGTATCAGACTATATCCCAGAGGATGCAAACGGAAGAAGCAACTTGTGCCTTAACCATGAGCGCTCAGAATGAAGAGTAAGAATTTTACTAACTATCCAATTTGCGAAATTAGAATGGAATTATTTAAGTCCAAAAAAACAATAACGATTTTCTATTTTTTGTTGGCATCGGGGAGTCTTTGTTAGGGTATTTAACGCTACTAAAATTGTTGCAGGGGACTTTCTGAAAATGGAAATGACGATGAGGTGGAAAGACCGAAAACGAAGGTAACAATCGTGGAGACGATGACTGGAGAGGATGCTAATTACGTCGCTAACATTAGTAACGTAACTTCAAACGTTGTTGGTAAAGTAGGAAGTATGTTTGGTAAAGGTATCGGTGGCCTTTCTACGAAATTTGGTGGTGCAAGTTGGTTTTAGTTATTCTAACGAAAAACAAAGAAGCAAACAAAACAAGGATACTTAATTATTACCGTACTTGTACTGTCTAAATAGTACCCTGCCAGAGATATATCTATATATATTTGCCTAAGATGTTCCTTCACCAAAAATTTCATCTTATAAAAAAAGAAAAACAAACTTAATACACTAATTCAACCAAGTTCGAGTACGAAGATTGAAACAAAAAAAAAAAGACCCAAATGAAACCAAACCAAAAAAAAATACAAAAACTTAAAAAAAATATATTACAAAAAAAGTAACAAGGCATAGCGGATATTTTTAGGGGCGTTACACGAGGTCTTAGAGTTAATTATGTTTAGACTGCGGAAAATGAGACGTACTCGTACGGCAAAGGAACACAAAGTCCAAATTGAAGAGAACTTTTCATTTCGTTCTCTTTCCCTCTGTTTTTCCGAACCGTTAGTTTTCGCCGGTTCGTTGTTCATCCGAGAGAGCTTAAAAGTTAATCTTATTTGTACCGACACGATTGTCTTATCGGAGAAAAGCAGAATTTTGAGAAAAGTAGACCGTAGGTGTGATTTCGAAGAGGAACGCTGTATGTTACGCTAAATTGCAAGCAAACCAACGTATGGGTGTATTGTATATATACCTATTATATACCGAACATACATTGTACAAGTATGGGATATTCGTACCACTGATTGACTCGTCTGTACATCAGATACATACATCGTTAATAATAGCAAGAATATTTAAACGAAAAAAAAAAAGAAAACAATACCAGCTATTCTTTCTCTTTGTTTCGATCGATGCAAAACTACGCTTTGCTTCACTTTGCTTTACTTTTCTTTACTCTACTTCACTTTACTTTATGTATGCGCACGATCTTGATTTTCTACAATGTGAATTGCACTAAATCCGACACTTGGTATGAGACTATCCGGTGCAATTTCTGTTTACAGAGCACGATAACAAGCCACAAAGAAATTTCGAGATACAAATCAATCGCGAGGATGAAATTTGGAACGGTCTCGTAACGAATTTGAGAAAAAAAAAAGTTTCGTGTACCACTTTGCCGTGACGTGAATTTCTCCACCGGGTCATTACGGAACCATTCCAAATTGCGTCCGAAGCACGCAGAAAGAAATGTACAGTCCCTATTTTCTAACCAACGAATTTTCTCACTGAGCAATTGTGCATAAATTTCATTGTTCTTTGTAACGTACATATTATGCGTTTCTTTCCGTGCATTCATTCTCGTTAGCGAAATTCACAAGGATCGCGAGAAAGACTTCTATCGGTATCTTAAATATTTGAAATAATTTAGAGACACTTAAACAAATAATAAACGTAGAAGTTACCACTGCTTGCAACTATTACTATTAATATTACATACTGTTACTACTATTACTACTATTACTATTACTACTAGCTTACTATACTATCAAATATCGATATCATACTTGATTTGAGGATGCAAAGAAAAAGGTTAAAGTATTTCCATGTGCAAAAGAGAACAAAAGTGATACGACAAATACATTATTAATATATATAAAGTATTTATAGATACGTATTACGTTTTAAGAATAATAACAAATCACATCGCTATGACTATTCACCTTCGTGAAGCTGGCAACCCGTTTTTTTTAAGAATTTCAAAATGACTCCCATCTTTTTTCTTTAAATTTCAATGGATCTACGACAGTTTTGAAATTTATGTATGAAATTCGAAATTCGAGGGATGCAAGAAAATTTATACTTTTTTAGTGACACTGATTTTACTTTCTGAGTAGAATTACAAAAATTATGGAGTTTTACAAAGAAAATTCGAATTCAAAGATTTTGTAATAAGGGAATGAAAATCGACCATGAATATTTTACTCTTTAATGATTCCTTCAAAAATTTGAAGCTTGAACTCTCGGAAAAATTTCTAAACTTCAACAGAAAGAAATTTCCTAAAAAGACAGTGAACTTATTCCGAACTAAAAAAAAAGTCTTTACGTATTTTTGAAACAACGGGATGGCAATTTCAGAAGGTTAACTATTTCACATATCATGAACAAATAGTACAAAAAACAATCATAACTGATTAACAATGATTATACACTTGCAAAGAAAAAAATTGTATTCTTTTATGAACAATAGAAATAAGAATGTTCGGGTACTTTTTTTCCATTCATGATTTTCTACAAATGGGCATAAACATATAGCCTCTTTGTAGAAACTTTTGACTATCAGAAATGTTAGAACGGATACGGAAGTTTAGAGGTTTGAGAAAAAGTTCAGTTTTGACTTCTGCCAAAATTCTGCGATTTTTTGACGTTTCCGTTCGAAGACTGTTTAAAGTTTCAAAACTGAAGAGTATTGTTATTATAGAAACAAACGGACGTTTGTCGCGCTCTGTAAACTTTTATTCGATATCAGACAAGTTGTATTTTTCCACTATCAACGACAATTTCGAGACCTACGATTATTTTTCTGTTCTTTTCTACACGGCTAACGCGAAAATAACCCTAAACAGGTATTCTAACTTTAAGAATGTACTAAAATGAAAGTAGCAAAATTGTGAAGAAAGCCAAGAAATAACAAAATAACAAAAATGAAATACGTAAGCAAATTTAATAAGAAGAAAGTAATTTCGCTTTTTATTGTACGGAATCCAGCAGTTTGTAGAATCACCAAAAAACAAAAAAAAACCAGGAGTTTCAGCTGAAACTCGTAACTTCAATAATTTTTGTTTTCTACTGTATTTTCTCTGGTATTTCAATTGGAGTGAAAAATATTTTAACGATAATAACGATGTTTCATTATTGGTCTAGCGATTCGCAAATTTTTCATTGCAATGCCTTGAAAACAGAAAGTTTGAAATACTAACAAACGTATAAATAAATAAAGTTCTTACATGAGAACATGTAAGGATGTACCTGTTGTTGCGGTAAGAAAAATTTATCATAGCAAATAATTATAAGAGAAAGGGAGACGCGTATTGAGAAAGAATGGGAACAAATGGAGAACTTCTTCCACCTGAGTTATGTTCAATTTGATTGCAAGAAAATTTAATTACAATTTGTATTTAACTGGATTAATTCGAGCAGCTGAACTGGAAATTCGATTGTTTGATCAATTATCAAGAGGAAAATTTGCAGAAATTTGGAAAATGAAATCAAGGACGAAAGTTAGCTTTAGAGCGAATTCAATTGGTCGCTGGAATCTAAATTGCTGGAAAAAGAAAATTTGAAGAATACACTTCGCTGTGTCTTTAAATGGATACTATAAGGGTCGTCAAATTCCATTATGGTTCTTGTTATTATTCTTATCACAACCGGCTGAAAAGGATTTCTCGATCTACAAATTGATAGCTATTGGTAGAATTCTAATAGAGCGCCGTTGTAGTTGAGAAAGTTTCAACCATTTGCGTACGTTCTACAACTTCGATATGAAACTGCGGTTCTTAAAGCTATTTCAAACGATGCGAAAAAAATCAGAAAGCCAAATAGGTACTTGGATCTACTTCTACTTCTTCTTCACTTCTACTATTACTAGGACTATTATATTACTATAACTATTCTTGTATCTCTTCACCATGCGTTCTAATAACGATCGAATCTACTTTCAAAACCAAAGACAAACAATTATACCAACTAACGATACGAATTATTCTACTTTGCTTGATTAATTCATCGATTGAAAATTGGGAACTATTTTTACTCTAGACACGACACCAAATGAAAGAGCAGTGTTTCAATAGTCCTCCCATACATTTAAATTTAAAACAATTATTCTATTTAATTGTTGTTCTCTCGTTAATAAACATTCGTGAAATGGGATAAACCTTGAAAATAGGAAATGATGAATAGCATTCCCACTCTTTTCTTCCTTACACTCATACTTCAATTACTCTTATTAATCAGAATCAGCGTTAAACGACCGTATCGACGTTTACATAACTTTCTCGGATCCAAGAAAATGGAGCAATTTCGGAAAAATCGAAAATTTATCTTGGAGACTTTTATTTACGTAAAATTGCAGGGGTAGACAATTCTTTTTCTGTTATTTATAAATTGAATACAAAACCACGATTTGCATTGGCATCGAAGCTCGAATCAATTAATATCAGAATTTCAAGAATTTTCACTTCTCTTGCATGAATACTAATTCCTTCTTAACGTAAATTTTGCAATTTCTACCGATCGAACTTCCCAAAATTTTGTCCACATTTTCATTTTCCTTTCGTCTTTTCGTATTATCGGTTCTAAAATGGCTACGTGCCGGTCGATCCGTCGTTTAACCGACCAACATGACATAAGCATGACGACCTGAGCATTAACGAAGAACCTATAATTAACGGTTGTATACTAACGATGTCCTCGCAAAAACTCGAACGATTTTCATAAACACATGCCTACATACATAATATGTTATCACGCGTCCATGCGCAAAAAGAAATGCATAGAAAAAAGTACGGGGGGGAAGACGCGAGGATAGAAGATACTTATCGTCTCTGTCACGATGAATAATCGCAGATGTAAAATGAGTATAGAGAAATAATACAAAAAAAAAGCAAAATAAAATTAAACAAAAAAAGATACCGCCGCCGCATTATCATACTTGCATCGCATACGCAGCATACGACATACTTATACATATTGCATACCTCGTACGTACGACGTTTACATACATACATAGCATTTGTAGTGATATCGAATCATTAGAGAAGAACAAAAAGAAAAAAAGAAAGAATGAAAAACCAAAGAAAGCATAAAAAAGAGAGAGAGAGAGAGAGAGAGAGAGAGAAAGACAGTCGGATGTTATGTGTTTACCTCATTGCTGTATGAATGTATGTATGTACCAAAGACTGCATTCTTCGAGAGAGAAATGCAACGTGTCCCTTATTATCGCAACCCGACTCGGCATAACGATACATTTTCACATTTTCATTGTGAGAGAGGGCGATTGATTCAATTTTTGTGTAAATAAACGATGTGAAAACGTTGCGATTACTTCATGAGCCTACTTCACGATGGCCGTTTAAAACTGTCGCTTCATTTCTAAGGTTATCACGTTCCCACAATTTTTTTCTTATCCGTTATCGATGCGATTTCGTTGCACGTGATTGATCTTACGTTTATTTGCAAGTTAAAGGGTGGAAATGCATTTTTATTCACCCCCAGGTGTGCCGGTGGAAGAGGATTAAAAATTTTGCCAATTAAGGGTCTCCCTTTTTTTCAGGATCCACCTAATCGAATTCCGAATGAATCCAATTCGATTCATGCTTGATCGATCGATTTTAAGCTTTTTTTATAAATTATGCGTCCGATTTGAACTGTAGAGCGATTTCGAATTTTTTTATCGTATTTGAAATTTTATTTATCAGAGGGGTTGGAAAAAAATATAAGGGAGGTATCGTCGGATGGTAAAAATTACCGGCCGGGGTGGTTTTTGCCGAGCACGGATCAGGGTGAAGACAAAGTACGCATTTACTTACAGAAAGGGAGAGTGCATCGATAAGGGACTGCAATTGCTATCGCTAGAGGACGGTAAGTTATCTATCGAAATTTTATGTAATTTGAATTTTCATTTTTCGAGTTTTGCAATAAATCCAAGCTGCAAGATAAAAAGATGCCACGCAGGAAAGTCGATGCCAACCAATCAGATTTTAACTTCGCAAATTCATCCACCTAAAGCTGTCTTGTGATTGGTTAATCCATGCCGAGGAGCAGAAATTTAAGAGTCTGAATTTTTTCGAATCATTCGATTGTGAAAATAAAAAAGAAAAGAAGCGAATGTAAAAAAAAATGATTTTTCAAATACATATGACATTTCTCGAATACCTGGAAATTGGGTTAGAAGTTTCGGAATAGAAATAAGATTCCAAGAGTAGAATAGGATGGAACAGAATTGATAATTTTGAAATTGGTAACTAAGTAAGACTTTGACAGTCCTTCCTATTTTGCGAGCCCATCCAATTTTGGGAGTCCCGATCCACTTCTCGATTTTGAAAAAGGAAAACTTTTTGAAATTAAATTGTCATGGAAGTGACGAACGCAAGTACTGAAATCGTCGATGCAAGGATCAAGAAGCCCTATTTGGGTGGCTGGAGGAATAGGGAGACGAATTTGGAGTATTTCAATGCAGATTCCCAAACTGGACCTATTTATAAAAACCCAAATTTGCAAAATGCATGCAGCGAAGGAACGCAGACTGTCGAAGTTAAGGAAGAAGGTTTTCAACCACCTCGCGATAAATGCACGCAAATGTGGAGGTAAAGGAAAATCGTAAATTAGAATTTTCGATATTCCAAAGTTCGAATATTTTTACTTGTATTTATATATTTTTATATAATTACATATTTTTCCTTTTATTTTTACTTGTACAGGAAGGATTGTTATATTCCGAATATAACGGACAAATATTTGTCTGCGTGTGAATACGAAACCGACGAAATGATGCAGAAACGTTTGAATAAGGATTATCATGCAAGAGTTATTCAAAGAAACTATCGAATTTATAGATTAATGAAGTTCATTAAAGAAAGCGCCGCAAAGTTTAGGGAAATTGTAGAAAATTGCAAAAAATGCGGGGAAGAAGAGAATTCCATTCAAAGGTAACAATTTCAAGAATATTGGGTCTTCCTTTTTTTCATATTTACTCGGAAATTCTTGAATAAATAATAATTAATTTATTTCTCTGCTAATCCTTTGTAATTTTTTCAATACCCAGAAACAGATACAGGGATGAAATTTTGCGACTAACGTATCCGCGGAAAAGATCAGATTTCGAATTGCTGCATAACTTAGTCGATAAATGGAAGAACAAGGAGCTTGAAAAATCCAGAAAAATGTACTTCCGGGCAGGCAATCGAGCTGCAAATTTTTATATCACGGAAAAGTCCGTGGAAATGTTAAAAGAAATATCAAATCACAGAAACATGCTAACGAAGGATTTTCAACGAAGGAAATACGCTGAATTTTTAACTTTCCATTCTAAAGCTATAAAATGGATTGGTTATAAGGGAATTGTGATAAAAATGATCACACTGAAAACACAAAAAGCCAGGCAATATAAACATATGTATGATATTCTCTGCAACGATAGTTTGAATACGGAACAGCGTATTGAAATTTTAGTAATGCTGAAAATGCATTTAAATTCGCACAATTGTTTACTTGCATTTGAATTAATTTATTTGATAGACCAGGAAATTGTTTTTCTGAGTCGTAAAATCCATACTTTCGGATCCGAGATTCAGTTTCTTCGGGAGAGAATTAAATGTAAGTTTAACGGATAAAACACTAATTTGTTTTCTTTATATTTTTTAATTCGTTAATGATATTGTTCTTATATAATCCCGAAAGACCTTCTTTTTGATCAGATAATTTCTCAGTATTGTAATATTCAAAATCTCAGGTACATACTTGAACTTTCTGAAAGACTTTGATGCTTGTGGTTGTAAATCTAAATACGGCGAGCCTTTGAGAAATCCCGATAACGAATCTTTCCAGAACTTGAAATTGGATGACAAAATGAATTGGTGCAAGAGTTGTAAGAAACTTCTACCGTTTAATAAATTCGAAGGAACCTGGAGGATGAAGAAATTGTCTTCCTGTAAAAGTAAGTAGAAGTAATATTTCGAATTACTTTCGCAATTCGAAAAATCGTTTTGGAATTTGTCGCTATCCCGATTCTCAATTTCGTGATTTGTTTCGTCCCAAAAATTGGTACCTCGATTTCAAGAAAGTGAGAATAAACAAATTTTCCAAAAATTTCTCTCGTTAACAGGCTGCGCTTGGATGACGTCGAAGAAATTGGGTCAAGTCAATTATGAACCCTACGAGTTTATGTTAACGAAAATTCGTTCGTTCGAGCGTCAAAGAAATTGCCACTCAAATTTAGCATTTACTTTAACGACTCCCGATATCTATCACTTGGTTAACAACATCTGGCATGGCCGTTCCATAATCAGCGAACTCCGTGATATTTACGAATTGAGATTAATCCGTTTTGATATCGACCTCGAGTGGTCCCCATGGAATTGTATTTTATTAACAGAAGAAGAATCGCAAATTCATTATCAGATTCAGGACGTGAATTCGGTTTACTCCAAACATTTGTTGCAACGTATTTCTTTGGCCCACGAATCCGCCAAATCGGCATTCAGGTAATTAATAAGGAAATCCCGAATTTCAAAAACTACCCGAGGACACTGGGAGCAGGAACTTTTTCCACCTCGTAACTGGCCCAGATACGAATTGCGTTTTCGGAATATAATCAATTATGTGTTAAATAAAAATAAATAAAATCGGTAAACTAACGAATTTATTCGAAATTTTGAGTTCCCATTTTTAAACAATTCGAGGGGGAGAAGGTGGGAAAAGTTTGCACGTCTCCTCGTCATCTTACGGTGAGCAAAAAAGTTTAGTGCAACTGCACCAGCATTATCTTTCTGTCATTGCAGCCGCTAACTGGCAGGTTTAGCGAAATTGCAATTTTGACGCGCCAGAAATGTACTTATTTATTTTTCTCAGTGCGGATTCTCTTCTTTTTTTTTTGTTTTTGCTTTGCCAAGTACATTAAACTTCTCGCTTCTGACTTTTAATAGCTTGAGTTTCACCCGTCTACCAGGCAAAAAAGTTTCTAACGGTGTTTGAGAATCCTCATGATTTCTTGCGTTTCCGTTTAAAACGCATTTTCTTACGCTGTAATGAAATTTGTCATGTCGCATAAAATATGACAGTTGACGTTAACTTTTATTATGCGGGAAGTTGAAAATCTTGCGGATACAAGTTCCCTGCATTTGTTCGTCGTGGTTGCGACAACGACGCAAGTAGGATCCAAATTAATTTTCAAGCAACATAAGTTCGCAAATCTTGACACATCGTTTTTTGAGGATACTATCAAGAAAAATAAGAACTTTGTTCGTTTCTTTTTTTTTCTTAGTCAAGGAAATTTGGTTGCAGGCATCTCATGGAATCGGAAAGAAAATCGCGAAAATCCGAAAGACGACTTGATAAAATACAAGATCGGCTGGAAGAGGAAAGACAGAAGGAGTCGAATCACGAGTAGAAGAACTTCGCATCAACTCGAAATTATTTAGAAATTTCGATTATTTCGCAGAAAGCTAAAATACTTTCCAGCGATTTCCCCAAAATAATTGGCTTTCCAATACCGTACTTCGATAAATACCTAAGCTGGAAAAATATTTATAGACTCCACGGAAAGGAAATTGCCTTCGGTCGGATAAATATTTACCGCAGTAGCCACCAGTAAACATTTTATTAATTCAACGAATATCGATTTGTCCGAAAACAACTAATACCTCAACTGATTACTTTGGGTAATTGCATCGGTCCGAATCAATATCAATCGCGTAAAGATTCTTTAAACATTTACAAAATAGCATCGACGTGCATACGAGCTTATTTGAAACAAGCGAATTTTCTCACGATGCAAACTGATGTTTCGGCATTTCCTTCGCGATTGATCAAACAAAGTTGCTAATGGCAACCTTTTCCTGAAATATGCTTGCTCCTCGGAAGTAGAATTCCTTTAGTTCCTTCGACAAGCCCGTAGCTACGCCAAAATAATCGTCATTTTGTTTAATTAAAGAAGGGAGGTTTAAATTGAAATCAACGACGCAGGGAAACGAGGAAAAACTGTGTGGAATAAAAACGTGGCGGGTAAATAAGAAAAAAGCAACTGCTGCATAAGTTGAAGATGATTTAAGGACGAAAAATTCTTTTTTATCAGCACTGACGCACCGGAGGGAGCAACGAATGCAGTGAAAGCTTCGTTCCATCCAAAAACTGTCGTTTCGCGCGTACAAAAATGTAATTACTTTCATAACTCATTCTTAAAAATCACTTTAGCGCCGCGAGAATGTGTGTGATCTTTGTTTTCGTCAGCTTTTAGGTTTTAATGTTTCCAGGAAAGTAAAAAGTAGGAAACATTAGTCTGACAGGTGTTGTATTAAAGTTAGCTGTATGTGAGCTACTCGGGCTACAGAGAGAAAATTCTCCTTTACCCAAACATAACGTTCATAATATATACGCTACACATATTATAGCGAGGTGGTGAGTATTCTCATGAGTACTCTTTGTCACCCAAGTTTTATTACGCCGTCAGCTACCGAAACGATGAAATTGCGAAATTTCCTAGGAGTTCGGAAATTAACATCTTTCATAATTAATTACGCTCGAGTTTCCGAGTCTCTTTGATCTTTTGCCGTTTCATTTTCCGAAATCGAAACATTCCCGGCTCCGGACTTTCCAACCCTTCGAATTCAAGATCAAGAATTATTATTTTTCATTAATTTGGGCATCACTTTGTTGCGTTTTGGATTTGCTTCAGCCAATTTTGTCGTTCTTAATTTTGCAGAAACGGATAATGGGTAGCACTGATACAGAAAAGAGGAAGGACGGTATACTTGGATGGAGAAATTTAATAACGAAAATCGAGTATTACAATGTTTCGACGCAAACTTTGGTGAAAAAAATGGATCTCCAGAATTTCGACAGTTCTCGATTTTCTGATACGAGTACTCAAATTATCGGTATTGACAAAATGGACAAATGCACTAACACAGTTCGTGAGAAATTCAGTCAAACGTCAGACTTTAATGTACCAGATCTAAGTGATAAGATTATAAAAGCTGCTGTTTTGTCGTCTGCGGTATCACCAGTTGTGTCTCAGCATCAAGAATTAGCGGATACTTTGGAAAATAATAACGATAATCAAAAATATAAAAATCTGGAAGAAGTTGCCCTCAAAATTCAAAGTTTTTATAGGTAAAAGTGAAATGTTTTGTCTTTTTTTATAATTATGTGCTCATTTTATATCTGTATCTATCATTTTAATTAATTTTACATTAAGATATGATATAAGATAAAAATAAAAATAATTATTAATATATATATATTAATAATATATTTTTACTATTTTCATTTTGAGAAAATACAAAGCTTTGAGAGAAATCAATGCTCCAGTTTTTGAAACTAAATGAAATTGAGTGTATCAGAAAATCAACGAAAAATAGGATAAAAATTAATTTACGTATGTTTTTCCATTCCAGAGCTTACAGTATGAGAAAAGCTGTAAAATCATTTTACAAAATCTTACGAGACGGTTCGAAGGAGACAAACGAAAAGGAGAATCAGCATCTAGAAAAATTTACTTCGCGCTTTGTAATAGTCGAGAAAAAGGAGGTGAAAACAAAGGAGGACTTCGACATGCTGTACAAAATGTTGGATCATTGGAGATCTTTGGAGACTCAAGTTCTACAAAGAAATTTATTCGACGCTTCGAGAATTTCCGCCAACAATATTGTCCTATTGAAAGAAGTACAGCTTCTACGGGGAATAGAGGAGATCAAAATCAAACTGAAGCACAAACGACAAGAAAAGGGATGCTCGAGATTTTTGGAAAAGCTGAAGGAAGGTCTTTTGTGGAAAACTTCGAAAAATCAGGTGGTGTCCGTCGAAACAAAAATAACGAGAGACGCTGGATTGTTCTACCAACTTTATCAAAATTTGTCGAAAGAAGAAACTTCAGTTTTCGCGCGAATGAATTTACTACAAAAGGTTCGGGATGTCACCGAACCGCACGAATGTAATTGTTCCCAAGAAATCGACTATTTGATCGACCAAGAGATGTACCTGATTTCGAGAAACGTCGGGCCCAAATTTTTGAGGAATTTGAGGAATCGTTTGAAACTACTCCTTTTATACTTGGCTCGAAGTTCGTTGAAGTTATCGAATCCCGAGGGATCAACGGAAGACTTCAAAATCTGCAAGAGTTGTCGAAAAATGTTGCCATTGAGTCACTTTGGCTTGAATTTTTCCTACAAAATTAGCGAATGCAAAAGTTGCCAGGAACTGAAAGCGTCCGGGAAGGAAATTTGGGCGTTTTACGAAGACATGATTCGAAACGTACAGAAATTTGAGCTGAAGCGAAAATGTTATCGGAGCGTGGCTTTCGTCGTAGACAAAAAGCTCGTTCACCACTTGGTGAATAACATTTGGCACAAGAAATCCGGTATTTCCGAGTCGAGTGATTTGAGCGAACTGACTCTCGTCAGATTTCATACGGATTCGGAATGGTCGCCTTGGAACTCTCTGGTTCTCACGAAAAAGGAGGCGATTTTGCATTACAGTATTAAAAATATCCATCAAGTTTACGGCGAAGCTCTGATTCGACAGTTTCATGATAAAAACATGCAAGCTCTGGTGTCGTATCGGCCGCTGCTCCACCTGCATAGAAAAATAAGTTTATCGGGGGATCGGGAAATCCGGAGAAATGGTATTAGGGATTCTCGGAAAATGTAAAAAGTTCTGCGAGTGACAGTTGGTTGAAAAAAAAAATGGGGAATTGGTTATTTGCAACATTCGATGCTTTCGGCTTGAAAAGCAGAATAGGATTTGGTCTGCAGGTGAATTGTAGGGTCGTAAAAAAGCTTCATTGACAGTCGCGCTCTCCATATACAGGCGGTCGAAAATGGGAATTGAATAACACCAGGAGTGAATGATAGTTGCATCAAAATTTGAAACTGACATTAACTAAACCGCAATGATATTATGTGCTGAAATACAATTTTTCGCGGGAACCTCCTATTAAATTACATACATTCATATGTCAGGGGAGGACAGTATTTTTCATTATTCCAGGTTTGCATATACACCATCCATAAAACAGTATGGAAAGAGACGTGACATATCCAGTTAACAGCATGTACATACATACATATATAATACACACGCTGCGGCTCATGTATTATTTGAATGTTACACTCCGCCACCGTCACGAAATGTTATACTGCCGCTCTGCAAATGATGAGGTGTAAATGATGCCGTGAGTTATCGCCGGATATTTTAATTTTAAATCCTCACTTTCCTCACTTTTTCCCGAAAGCGATCGCTTTTCGTCCCGCTGGGGGTCGAACCCCACGAAGAATCTCCTCGTAAGACGTCTTACGGGACGAAAAAAGACAGATCCGACCACGGTTAGCCTCTCAAACAAAGTACGAGTTGACACTGATATTGATATTGCCAGACTCCCTTTACTTTTTCCCTCACTGTCAACCCTCATCTTCTTATACTATTATATATTATTATATTCTTCATTTAACTTGAACTTTCCTTTGCTTTGCTTTCGAAGCGGCAGAAAAATAGTAAATATCAATAACGTTGTCTGGGAAAGTGTATGAATTTGAAATTGCCCTGGCTATTTGTTATTGAGAAAAATCGAGAGAAATATCGTTGCTTCGCAGCTACGACGGTTCGGTGTGATAAAAAAAGATAAATTAAGAAGGAAGAATTGTAACGGAAGAGAGGTATTCTGGATACGTCACGTTATGGGGGTTAACTTCCCTTCCGTTATAATAGATACAACCTGATGCTGTATCGGTTACCTGATAGTTATTCTTGTTACTGTTGGATACTTGCAAACGCGCGTATAGAAGTTGGCTGCGCAGGTATCCGTGGAGGAGTATCGCGTATCTGCATTTTCAAATGTTCAACAGTCTTGCAGAATAACTTTGCAATGCTCCTCTTCTCCATTATGAAGGAAAGGAGTTTTATTCATAGCTGGATAATAGCATCTCAGGTACATACAATGCGAGTTCCTTTCACTGAGAGGAAAGACAAGTTGGAACCGAGTAAAAAGGAGAAACGATCTCCTCCGTCTCCGGTAGAGGAAAATTGCTCGGACACTGGTGTTCGATACAAGCTTCGGATGACACGGGAATGAAGTTTCGATCGATTTTGCTGCGTTTGCAAAAATGGCTCCGGCCAGTTTTACGAGACCTTAAAGTTACAAGCAGCACTTTTTTGAAAAGTTTCCCCCAAACTTCAGGGAAACGACGATAGGAATCCTTTTAGCGTCGGAAAATCCCTTTGCAGTTTCTCGAAAGAGAATATCCTTTCTCGTCCATACCTCAAAAAAAAAAAGAAGAAGACTAGTGTGTTAAATTTCATTCGCGAGATTTCTTTTTGATTCCCGCTCTGTCCGCGCAGAGTTGAAAAATGAAACAAACGTGGTTTTCATTTTTATCTAAAACTCATCGTAATACACTTTTTCTCGTCAGACGGTGGGAATCGTAGGTAGCTATACAGTAGGTTTGTTTGAAAATCGTGCGAATCTTGAGTTGTGTTGCTCCGCCGAGAACGTAAAGAGCAGATCGAAGGATTCTGGCGAATCCTTAGATCCGTTTCCTCTCAATCAGCCACTTTGTGAGCTACCAGCTTCCTTTGGTATAGCAGGTAGTATCTTACTCAATTCTCCATCCCTCTTGGGTGGTACACCACCTTTTATATATATTTCCTCTCATTTTATCCGTAGATATATCCCACCGTTCTATATCTAGCACGAAATTCTTCCCTTTTCCTCTACTTCTGCCCTTCTGCTTTATACTTACGACGTCTACTGCCACCACTACTCCTACACTTTCACTACTGCTCTAGTAATACCGTTACTACCACTACCGTTGCTCCTAATCCTGCAGCTATTTCTCTCTTTGATCATTTCTCGTGTAAACCTTCGGTATTCCGATCACATCTCGACCATGCCATCTTGCATTTTATGGAGATTGTGAACACTTCTGTATCTTTACATCGAAAATGTATACGTGAATCTACCTACACCGTTACGAAGAAATATGATAGAAAGAATGGCTTTTTTTATACCCCGGGGATAATAGTTTAATGAACGAACTACTTTGTTGGACAATTTTGTTGCCTTTATAACAATTGTCGATATTGTAATCAATGTTATGTATTAAATTAGCCTTTGAATTTAATGTAACGATAAAGGTCGTAAAAATGTAATTAGAAATATATGAAGTTTGGAAAATTACTCTTTTTGGAAATTCAACCTTTGCTATTTTTCCAGTGACCAACTTCATAATTCCCAAATTTTTTCAGGATTTGAATTTAGTGTATCAATAAAAGTGGTAAAAATGTAATGAAAGAAATATAACATTTGGAAAAAATACTGTATTTCGAGACAGAAGCTTCGCTATTTTTTCAGTGACCAACTTTATAACCCCTAATTATTTTCAGCAATTGAATTTCATGTGACAATAAAAGTGATAAAACTGTAATTTAAAAAAATATAAGTTTCGAGAAAAATACTGTATTTTGAAATAGAAGCTTCGTTATTTTTCCAGTGACCAACTTTGTAAGTCCTCATTTTTTTAGCAATTGAGTTTGATGTGACAAAAAAAGTGGTAAAAATGTAATTAAAAAAGGACGAAATTTGGAAAAAATACTGAATTTCTAAACCGAAGCTTCGCTATTTTTCCTGTAGCCAACTTTTTAACCCGTATCTTTTTTTCAACGATAACATTAGCGTTTGTTATTCTCAACAATACCTACGATTCTCCGCAACTGAAGTTGAGAGAATCGTTGATTTTCCTAGACCGGGGAAATTCCAGAGATGATTGCTGGGGAGGCAGTTGCGGGAAATAGTTTTCACAAACTTTCAGGGCACAGAAATATCAGGTGTTTGAATATTACACAGTAATTACGCTCGGAGTGTTTTGATTTTTCGTGTAAATATGGAATATATGAAAGATCACTCTGAAAGGAGTTTATTTAAAGCCAGAGAATGAAAGCGTGAAGGATGTACATAGTAACCATGTGGAAAATGGAATATATTAATTTTCTCTCAACATTTGCCTCAAGCCCAAATGCGTGAATAAATTTGGAAACTAGCCGTCCTGTGTCTGAAAGTTTTCGGCTGGCTGGGGGTCTCCTACCAGTTTGTTGAAACTCCGAACTTTTAGCTCCGGAGTAGTGGGAGTTTCACTATAAAACCTATTTTACCCTATATCTATATACCATAACTATATCCGTATCTACTTGATATTCCGTATTTTGAGGATGAAGAAGTAGAAGTGGCTCAAGTAAAGTAGAAGTAGAAGTAGAAGTGGAAGTAACAGCGGCGGTGGCGGCGGTGGCGGTGGCGGTGCCGATGCCGATGCCGGTGGTAGCAGCAGTAGCGGCATAGGAAGAAGAGGAGTTACTGGAAGATAACATTTCTAAAGAGAGAAAATGTGGTTTGTGATTTCCACTAGAGGGTGGAGGTAGAGGCAGAGCGGTACTACTGGTGGTAGTATAGGAGCGGAGTTTCCCTCGAAATCTAAAAGCAGGTGTTACGAGATATATTAATGATCGACCATTCTACCCACGTCACCAGCTGAAACTCATGAGGGTTGTGGGGTATTATCAAGAGAACGATCATCTAAGAAAGCGTTTTCCCCCTTTCCAAAAAGTAACTGCTACTGCCTCCACCGCTGGAAGTGTATCAACGCTCCGGTAACGTTAATGCAATCAGATCAACTGCCTTAATGTTCGGGAAATGTACTATCATCCTAAGCACCGCATTATACGCTCCCAAAGTGTCCCTATTTTTCGAGCAATCCGTGACACAGATGTTTCAAATGACCACCCAATTTATAGCGAGGGCGTCAGGAATTCTTATCGGAGCAAATTTTTGGCAGACCCCTCATCTCCTGAAAAAAGTCACATTTCGCGATTTTCTAATCGCAACTTTTCTAATTGATTTGATCCGGAGAAATTCTACCGACTAGCGTTGCGATTGATTCGAGGCTATCTCCTCGATTTGACATCGATTCTTCCGCGAAATTCCGGAGAAAGTGTTTCGGGATGAATTCCCCCGAGGAGATATGGAGATTTAAAAGGATAACGTTCGAACAAAGCGTTGGTTTAACGAAGGGGAACCCTTGTCATTAAAATATAAATATTAAAAGCCTGATAAAGTTTAATAGATATATAACACACTGGCTCCATCTGCATTATAGCGTAAAGCGGCATGAGATTAATATTAGTTTCAGAGGAGGCAATACTAAAAGTTGGAAGCGGTAATGGGAGCATAGTAAAACTATACTAGTGGCTGGAACTTTTCATTGTTTAAATAATAAAAACGACGATGCCGCGTCACGCCGGTATCGGAGCTTACCAATATACCGGGACGCGTTTATGGGCTCTGGTCTCGATATTAAACCGGTAGATTGAACGTTTTAATAAGCCGCGATTTTATCCCTTACCGAGACGCAATTAAATCTCAATTTAATATTAAATTCCATTTCGTACGATTGCTAAAGACGAGAGAGCGGATGCGTCTCGCGAGTGTCCTTTGCAATTGAAATTTCCATTCGATCGCTTCCGTCTGTGGCAAAATCGACGATCGTTCGAAAATACCCGATTCCAGGACGAACGATTGATCCCTTTATTTTGCTCAATATTTGGCACGAAAATTCACGCTCGCGTCCCTCGAGCGGCTTCAAAAGCAGCTCCCGTGACAATTTACTACAACTTCGCGCCATAAATTCCGTGAATAATTGCCCCGAAAGATCGTGCCCGCCGAACTATTCGCTCCATGAAAGCAAATGGTGAAAGCAAAAAGTGCAAAACTGTAAATCATCATAAAGTGAAATAAAGCAAGTGCAGAAAGTCTATAAATACCCTAATCAATTTAAATAAACCGTGCATGCATGTAGTTGAAGAGAGCCATCGAATGTTGTTTTCCTTTCTCTTTCCCTTTTTTTTCCCTACCGTCCTTTTCGGCTGAACAGCCGTAAATTTACTACTGTCATTTGCAGTGGGAAGAGTTCGCGTGGTCCTACAGAATAATATAGCAGCTTAGCACCGACCTGCAGCGTGGAATGCAACCAACCAGATTTAATTTTCATTTTTATATCCGACAGAGTCGCGTTGAATTTAAATGAAGTCGAAATACTATTACGCATTTTCTCCTCTCTCTTTACGCCTATCCGTGTCTCCGCCAACCGTCTTTTTTCTCACTTTTGTGCGCTCTTTGATATTCCCTGATTTTCTTGAACTTCGGGAGCTATTGAAATATGCCATAAGCATGCCTCCTTTCTTTCTTCCTCCTTTTCTATAATTCAAAGCTTTTGTCCGAGCATCAAACCGATTTATTCTCCATTCTCCCTGCCATTTCAGCCACGTATCTTTAGCGGAAGAAAAAAAAATCCATGGAACAGGTCGTGTGTTTTGCTTCCGCTTAGAACAATATCCTTCCTTCGCCTTAGCCTCGAACAGTGTTATCGAACCCTCTCGAAGAAAATCGAAAGTGTTTGCGACAATAACGATCGGGGAAGAACAAAAATCTAATGAAATTTTTTTCCCAGCGACAGAGTAGCCCCTATCGGTGGGTTTTCTCTTTGAAATGAATGGAAAAAAAAGGTTTGTTACGGTCTTCTGCGATCGATATGAATAACCCTTAAGACGCAATACCTGCGCACGTATCTTTTTTTCTTCGCCTAAGTATAGAAAAAAACATCTTGGTTGGATGCATGAAAAACGTGGAAAGATTTGATCGAGTCTTTCTATTCCAAAATCACCGCTTTGGGATGTGTTTTAAAGTTCCGAGGGATCCCTGAATCTCAATTGGAACGTTTCTCCGAATTTATCGGGTTAGAATCGGAAAATTCACATTTGCCGGGAGGGTAACTAAATGCGAAAATGTTTCTACGTTGTAAGAACCCTCGTACATCCCGGCACCCATTAATTATTCATAATATTTGTCGGCTAGTTCGGTTGCAACGGATTGCCTTATTTGAATGGAAGTTCCATTCCAAAAAGTTCAGTAACAAATTCAGACAAGAGTCGCGATAGAAAAGTTTACGTATTAATTTGCATGTAAAACTAATACACGCTTTCTGCTTCCTTTTTTTTTTCTTCGAACGGCAACGAAAAATTTTCTGAGCTAAAAGTTTACAAGACAGTCATTTTATAAATATCGTTACAAACAGCGCTGTCGTTCTGTTTACCCTATTAAAATTTCACGACTGCTGTTCGTGGCTTCGAGTCAACGTCCAACTTCCGAAAGTGTGCCGGATTCAAAAAGGATTATAGGTGGATAGCGTTCCCCTGGAGATAGAATTCAGCTCCTTCCCTTCTATTTCATGTATTTACTCCCTCCTTTTTTCTCCTCGAAATATCCAATTAATTACAACTTGCGGTTATCCTTTACTTCTCTTCTCCCCTTTTTTTCTTTTTTACTTGTTCCATTCTTTCTAATGAACTCTACGACCATTTCCACTTTGGCGACCGTAAAAACAACGACGACGACTTTTTTCCTGGGTGGAAATAGAACGGTCCTGGAGATACAGGCTACCTCGGTGAGCGAAGCTCCAAACATTCGGTGGGAGGAATGATATTAGGAGGGTGGGAAACGAATGGTCCAATTTTTAATTACTAATTGAACCGAGACTCGAGGAAAGATAAGATCCTCTACCTTCTATCGGACAATTTCAGGCGATCTGACCTTTCGAATTTTTACGTCCCGAATCGACTCGAATTAGTCGACAAATTGCAGATTTATAATTCAAGAAACCTGATAAATTTGTCCCTTTTGCTCAAAGGTTATCTCGAGATTGCATACTTGAGAGGAAGGAAAAGGAAGAAAATGAAAGAATTTGAAAATTTCTGACCGTTACAGGATGTCGAAGGATACGGGTAAGCTCGCTCGTCCTCGTGCTCATCCTCTGCTTCTGTCTCTGCCTCTGCTTCGGCTTCAATCTCAATTTCACCTGAAATACAAAAATGCAATCAGTGTTAGAAAAAGGAACGAAGCAAGGACACTGAAAGGTGGAAAAGAAACGAAGGAATTTGGAAAGCTCGAATATTTCCCTATTCATTGGTACATATTTCCGTGATTGAAGTAGAACATCAGCAGCAGCAGTATACTTTGGTATTTAGTGTCAGCGGGGTTCAATGTTATCCGTTTGAACCGCGAAGAATGCGCATGGTACCAATTTGTGGAAGCTCAAAGAGAGAATCTCTCATAAGAATGGCAGAGGACGACGCAGATAGCTCCGACTAGAACCAATATTGGGTGGTATCGATGGAATCGAAGCTTCCCTTCGATTCCATCCCGGCATCCCTCTTCTCTCTGCCTCTTTCTGTCGCACCCATTTCGAATAATATAGGTATGAAAGGAGGTATGATAGTGCAGACGTCGGTAAACCCCGCAATGTGCATCGCAATCGAATATTTCGACACGACGTATAAAACCAACGTTAACTGGACTTTCCAAACTGATCATAAATTACCGGCGGCAAAAAAACAGTGGAAATTCCTTTACGTTAGCAACTATTCTTTCATCCCTTAACTCCCCTCTTTTCGGTCTTTTATATGTATTCGATTTTTACTTACAGCCGGGAATTTAGATTTATGTCTTTTTCGCGTACGTTGAAAAGAATGCGCTGGATATTATTGCAGCTTGCGGTGCATTTTACGGTGGTTGCAGCTTCACAAGACCGAATGCAAAAAAGAAAGTCCAGTTTCGAGTGATTATCGCGAAATTGATTTCCATTCTTGTGCCAAGCTCGCGGTGAATTTTTCGCAGTATCTTCATTTGCAACAGCTACCGGGAGATGTTTCTTCTAAAATGAGAAAAAAAGGAGCCGTGGGATGATAATAATGGGAAATGACGAGAGGTTTCGGTGTCATTTGAAATCACATGACACAACATCGAATCGAATGATTAATTTCCGAATTTCAGGGGGTTGTTTATTTCCACGCGATATTACATTAAGGTACATATGTATATCGGATTAACATGGGAGTTACTATAATAATAACTGATGCTACTAACGAACAATCGATGTAATTATGATGCTGCAGTGTCTCCAAAATTTGCATATATCTTAGGCACGATTTGCAGCGATGACAGCGAAAATCACTCAAGTTACTTTTTTTCTCAAAGTTACAGCCTATAATAATAATAACAATAATCAATAACTCACAACAAATAACGCCAATTGCACTTGTCTAGAAAAAACCTAGTACCCTTTGGCAATTAAATTACGAACAAAAAATATAGTTTGCGAAATGAATAAAAAAGAGCGATCGCTGCAAAAATGGACCAAAGAAAAAATGTTTATGGAAAAAGTTTACAGGAAGAAGATTGATACGAATGGGAAAAATTGCATGGAGGAAATTGATACTAAATATGGAAAAGTTTTGAATGGCTTCTAGCAACAAAAATATTGTCGAAAAATTGATATAAATGGATAAAACGGAATGGAAAAATAAAGGCATTGAAAAGTTGTAAAATGCAGGAACGCTGCGATTCGGTTTCCCATGAAAATGCAATTTCGAATTTTAGGGGCTGATGATAAAAGTGTTCGGCAAAATAATATGAGGTTGAATAAATTGAAAGAATGACGTTTCGTGTTCTTTTCCACTGCTTCCCGTATCAATCTGTAATCAGAATTTTGGAAATTCTAATGGATTTCTTGACACTTTTTATCAAATACTCCAAACTCGTGCCTAAAGTATATATAAGTATATATATATATATATATATGATTTTATAATTAACATACAGCAGGTTTGGTAAAATTCCTTATCGTCTTTTTACACAATTGTTTTGTTTTTCCTGTACAAATTCCAGTGTTAAGTAGAAAAGTTGTTAACATCTTTTCTTACGAAGAAGAGCTTTTTTGTTGGTATTTCCGTCGAAGACTTTATACATACTTGTAAGTTACCTTTTCATAATAATTTAACAATAAGAAGGAATGAGATATTTACATATAAAAATATACCTTACTGTATTATAAGTTGATGAAATGATTTCTTACTTAGATTGAATTTGTTCTTAATATATACAATCCTCTTTTGTTTGATACGTTTCCTCACATCACAAGTTTCATACTTCCTTCTCCATTGTGTCCATCTTGGCAATATGAAAGTAACAATTTCGGAAATTGCAAAATCTACCATCCTTTTTCATGCAAATTACGTACCTTTGGAAATAAAAAAAAAAGTCATATTTAATATACAATTCGAGATAATTACAACGCATTTCTCTCCAAAGAGATATCAAACAAATCCCGTTTCTTTTCCATTAAAGAAATTGTTTGCCTTCAACGTGTCGTAAAAAATCTTGTAATCATACGAAACGTTATATATATGTAACATGTATGCTCATAATTTCAAACTCCCCATCATCACTTTAATACGAAATATTTGTTTTAAAAAAATTCTATACTTCTACGGCAGTTTTGACGTACAATGGAAGCAAGAAGTTCTGAATTCGAACCGAATAACTTCTTGGCATAGGAAAATTTACAGAACAGTCTTATTCTTGTCAATTAACGAAAAATAAGGAACAGTATTTCTAATGATACTTCAAAACTGCTATACAAATATCAATATGAAGTTTCGCTAGAAATTCGTCTCAAACCGTGAGTTTCCCCAATATTATGTACGTCTTTCCTTTTCCTACATCATCCTCCTTCAACCTTTGCCTTTACAATGTTACATTAATTTATTAAATGTATATTTATATTATTTGTTTTTCAAAGTATAAATTCACATTGCTCATAACTTTTGGTTCTGTTATTGTGGGTATTCTCGAAACTTACCGCAGAATCTCGCTGCTCTATGTATATGTACGCATGGCTCTACCGTATTTCGCATCGTGGTAAACGATAATACACGCAAACGTTCTAACGACATTTCACCAAAAAATAATGAATATTGCAATTAAAAACAAAGTTAACATTTTAAAGGTGTCTCACAAACACACTCACGGCTTTCCGCCGTGATTTTCACCCTTTCGTTCGCACCTCTCTTTTGCAAATTTCATAACTCAATGAATTACTCTTAGGTCCTGGAAATGTACTTCTAATTACAATAGTTTGCGTAACTTTTCTCCGGATAGAGTTGAAATATTTGTTGCTTTTAGAAAATCGTCCACGACATAATTGTGCAGTACACTGATCCTGGATGTGTGTGTTTTTTTTTAAATCAATTTTATGGAACCTGAAACATAGAGAAAGTCGTCTAAAGTAGAGTGAATTTTTTCAAGATTTCGCGCAAATCTTTTCTCTTAAACCTAGTTTTTGATGCGAGGAGAGGAGTTTATGTGGGTCCAACAGTTGAAACTTTATTTCATTCTTCAAGTAAATTCTGAAAGTGAAGGAGCTTAGACTTTCGAGATAAAAATTTCGGTTATTGCACCGAACGGACGCAAAAGTTGATTGCCTGGGAGAAGATTTATCTCCAAACCGCATCTTTATGGGAAAAGCCAAAAGGGCACGAGTCATACGTGTATGTGGTTCTGCCAATATAGTAACTACGTCCAAACACTGAATGTATAGTCACATATAAATTCGAATAACTATCCCATATCCCGAATCAGGAAATAAAATAATATCGAAACTCGATGACATCGTATAGGCGGGCGTTCTACGTTTTATCTACCACAAAATTTAAATATCCATTATATACATGTTCCCAATAGAACTTCCGCCATTTTTACGCGCTGTTTTTGTCTTTTTAAATTCCAACAAAAAGCAATGAATATTTATTTTCGTTCCATTTGGAAATTTTCAAGCAAATATACAAACAATAGAAAGTTTTCTCGCTTTACTTTTTATAATCTCACGTCGGATACGCGTTTTGATTTGATATCATTCGATATGGATAGGCGTCTGTGTATTGGATTCTACTGATATATAGGTATAGGTCCCGTGTTTGACATCTAAATGGAATTGATGTAGAATGGATCAGCTTTTTCGTCGTATTTCTCCAACTTTAATTTAGATTTTTCGGGTTCACGAATTTCCACTCTGTTTCAAAAATCTATGACTTCAAAGAGGAGGAAAAAATCAAAGAAATTTCAACAAAACCTTAGTTCCAATCTGGAAAGGTCGTAAATTTTTATCGGGTTATTAGAATTCTTTGGGTCCAATGCTCTTTCGCGGTTTGGGATATCTAATTCAATTCCTGTACAAATTTTAAGTACTCGGCCAGCTACACTTTGCGAGTTATAAGTGTTCGGGATAGTGCAAAATTTTAAAATCAAATATTCCTCTGTCGAACCAAACTTTGAAAAGTCAAAACCCGGAAAAAAAAGTCCTATCGATTTTCGCAAGAGCTCATTTTGCAATGCATGAATAATTCAAGCTGTTCCGTCTGTATGGTAGTTCAGGAAACGTTACATATTTACTTTTTACTGCAATAATATATTTTGAGATACATCGAGAATGCGTTTATAATATTGATAGATTTCATTAATTTGTTGCTGCATTGGATCACGGTTTAGTGGCGAACCAACGGTAATGTTATTTGGATCATTTCCAAGTTTTTCTATATATATATATATGAAGATACATTGATTAACGTTAGCTATTTTAACGCTAGCCAGGGAATTACGGTACTTTTGAAAAATTGCTGGACCTTTCTGTAGAAGAAAAAAGAAAAGAATGGCGGTGAGATATCGAGGGTTTAGCGGAGAATGGAAGAATATGAAAACGTATGATACGAGAACTCAACGTCTAGGGTCGAATACCCATTGGGATGTTTTTCTTGAGGGTCGCACAATTTTTTCCGAGATTATTGTTTGAACAAGGAAAAACACTAAAAGAGATTCGCGATCATGTACAAAATTCCGAAGCATCCCGAACGGAATCTCTTTCGAAACGACGGAATTTCGGATTTTCTGTCCATTCGTCGAAAATCAATGGATGAGCGCAAGTGGTTTGAATTTCGGCAATTTCTGAAATTTTTACGAATTATTTTAAATTCCATTCGAGGGGCGCCTTAGCTTTGCGATAATTTGCACGCGAAATACGCTAATATTATGTACCAACGACTTGTAACAATACTAATTAATATTTAATTAGCCACCGATAATACTTGCAGCAATGTATACGGTATGGAAATTCCTATAAAACTGGGTTGCTGTTGGAAGATAATATGATATTCGGGACAAAAAAAAGAAATAATAGATAATGTAGAGGGAGAGAGGCAAGCACGGACAGAAAGAGAGAGGGAGAGAGAGAGAGAGAATATTTGAAACTATACCGGAACTACATAAATTAACGATATTCATAATTCAAGCTTTTATCTTGTGAAAGGCTAATCCTCTCTTCCCTGTTGGGAAGATAATTTCCATGACCATTGCATGCAATGCGTATGATGGACCTTGCGGAAACTATAGTTTATACGGTATAGTTGTATTCTGCAGTAACATATCTCGCATATGCTTTCATTATCAGCTATCATACATCACAACAATGAAACCTCTCTCCCTTTGTCTATCTCTGTCTTTCCATGACATCACACATGCATCCGCACGTCTATCATATTCTTTTAACTAAAACCATCCCCTTGTTTCTATGTTTTTTAAACTTCTCATTGTTATCATCATTAACGGAGCTGAAATTTGAAACATTTTGGTGTCGAATTTCCAAAACAACACGTTTCAAAACTTAGCGAGATTGAATTTGAATTCCTTCGATATCTCCAATATTTATTGAATTTCGTTAGATAAAATTGCGATTCCAAATCCCATCGTTACAGTTTATTTCAAAATCTACTATACCGATTTCCGTTAATTAATTTTTCCGCGCAAAACATACCTACCATATAGTTCAAAATGATTCCAACTAAATATTCAATTAAATTTTCGTGTACTTGCAATTCAACATTAGTTGCGTAAAACGTTCGTTCGGTATTTGATGAGCGATAAAAAAAATATGAATGCGGAAAGGGAAGGAAGGCGTACTGATATGCAATTAAAATAACATAAATATTCAATTAACAATTTGGAGAAATCAAAGCCAAAGTATAAGCGTCAGTCAAAGTGTACAGTCAGGTGCATTTACATTTATTTTCATTTCACATGATTTCTGCTAAATTGAAAATTTTATTAATATCGTTTTTAGAAAGAAAAGCCGTCTATTCATATTTTTATGTCGATGATAGAACGTTTCGAAAAGAGGATAAGCATACAGCGAAATTTCAAATTAATTTAAATTACAAGTACATATTTCCATGTTCCCGATTGCAATGCTTCTGTTTAATTATTGAATGTAAATTGAATGTTCGCTAAAATGTTCGCCGTGAAAAAATAAATGAACTAAATGTAAATACACTTTATATTTTTTCTATATTTTTAAATTGCAATTACTGTTTTTACTTTTACCATTAGGGCATACAAATTAGGCTGTGAATTGATTTATCCTCGAGACTTATTGCGTTTTCTTTCGAATCAGCGAACGATCGTAAATGCATAAAGTTCGTAAGGAAATTTATTGGACGCTCTGCAAACGTTTAGAGGGCTAAAAAAAGTTGGATTGATACGATAGCAATTTCGAAACATTTTATTGGATTATGATGATATCCTATCGCACGAAGAGATTCACCGAAAGAAAGAAGTTTAGTGTGTAGCAGTTATAAGTAAGCAAGTAACTTCTTTCCTCCTTTTTTTTAATACACGCGTCGTCCTAATCCGAGTTTCAGATGAGTTTTCAGACAGGCTCTCGAAAACTCATCGACTTATAAGAAGCTTCTTCCAAGTTTCTGGGTTAACGTGAAATCTACGTCCGTAAAAAAAAAAAAAGAAAAGAAAAGAGGACGAGGAGGAAGAAGGAAATGACGAATATTTTCCCTGGACGCTTTACGAAACCGAATGGGAAATTAACGTGAAACGTTTCTTTCAGGATTGGCTCATTTCTCTTCCTTACTGCATTAACGCACGAGGTTGTACTTTTATACCGGAAATTTTAGATGGAATTGGGATACGATTTTGTTTTGACAAAATTGTCTTGGGAGCACAATAAAAAAATACGAGCGACTGTAACATGATTCCCGCGATTACGGAAGGGACCCCTTTGTCTTTAAATGAGAACCGGAGATACCTTTGATCGTCCAATAATTCGTAAAAGTGGATTGCCTAGAAATTCGGAATTTCGTAATGGCTTTGGTGACACACTAAGTATCGAGCGGAGCAAAGTTTATCGCAAAAAGTGTCCTAGTAACTCGAGAGATCCTTGAGAAAGCATTGGAAGGATCTCTGGTATCGTTTTACGCTTCTTGAGATTAATGCACTAGCCCGAGGATAACTCGAGAACGCGAGAATATCACTTTCATTTCCCTTGTGATCATCGACGTGGGTATTAAAAAATTCAATTCCGAAAACACCCTCGAATGGAATTTGTTGTTTTTCATTTTAAAGTCCAGGATTCCGCCAATCAACCTACCTTAATATTGTCATCTGGAAAAAACGTAGCTCACTGTGAGATGAATCAACCACAGGTTTAAGACCGCCTGCGAGACTCCATTTCCGTCATGAACGGCCGCCGGAAGTTCACCTGGAATTTAAAAATGACTTTAGCGAGCCTTCGAGTTACACCTCCGCAGTTTACTTTCGAACTCTCTCTCTGGTCATGTGTCTCAAATAATTCCACGGCTTAGTCCTATTCCCAATCCTTTATCCCCTATATTTGTTCCTGGGCGGAAAGATCGCAGGATAAACCTTTGAAAAATGCCCAACTTTTGTATTTTGACGTTCAAAGATTTCTCCCGTCTCTAAACACCTTCCTGTTTGGCAAGAATTCAAAATCAATATGGGAAATATGTCAATTTATCCCGGTCGTTTCCTCTTTTTTTTTTTAAGATACTTTCTAACTTATAGCGAAACGCAATTCTTTACCCTTAAGGGGTAAAAAATCTCGGTATGGCGAAACCCCCGTTACGGTTTCTTCTTTTACAACTTCTGCTGGTTCTTCCTTCTTTCTTTCTTCCTTCCTTAATCCGAACATTCGTTCCAGCAGCTTGGTTTTCCCACGCACGCAATGAGTTAGGTAACGACATTTTTCAAAGTTTCGCAGTCTTATGATTTTTTTAAGACGAGGCTGGGAAATTTATATAATTTTTGTGGAGTGCTTTTATTGAGACGAAGAAAATAGTTTGCAAACTTTGGAAAAAAGGGAGAACGTGAAAATGAAACCGAGATGTTTATACATAGTTGTTTTATAGTAGGTATATATATATGTGTAGGTATAAAGCTGTCCGGAGAGCTCAAGAGGTTAATTTTTAATGGCATTTGTGAAACGTGCTAAGGTACTTTAAAAGTAAATTCAAAGTACATTTCTAAAATCATTTGCAATGCAAATATCGTTTACAATCGTCGGCTTTTCAAACAAACGCATTGAGAGAAGAGACGGCGGCATCAAAGGGAAATTTCATTAATCCTTAAAGGAAAAGACCATAACGTAAAACCCGCTCTTCATTTCATTAGAGACGGAAATCAAATTTTATTAGCTGGAAAAAAGTGTTGTAATGAAAACATTCGGGTACGTGCTTCTTCCTAAATTTTTCCGAGAAGAAATGCAGATTTTGTTTTTATATTTATTGCATAACACAATTCGAGCCAAGAGAAGCACTTTACCATAACTTTTGACCAATTTTTTCCACCGAAATGCCTTTTTGCAGCTTTCAATCTTAAAACCACGGGATAGAAAACGCCAAAAAAGTGGTACTAAACTCACATATCTCGAAGTTTTTACGTTTATAACTTCAAATGTATCAATCCCGAGGTAAAAATCGAAAAACTCCTATACGTAAACATTTCCCGATGCATCAACTTTTTACGATACTTTACTGCAAGATACTTTTCAGTTTCCAATCCGTACTTTTTTCTCGCCTAAAGCAAACTCCTCGATTCTTTTCACCTATTTTTTTTTTTCTTATAGCGACACTCAGTTTCATTTGGGTCATTTTCCAGCCACGGTATCTTCGAAGAGAAATAACGTTCCCTTTTTTCCATGTCTCCTACATACTTTTTTACGGCAAATGTCCAAGTTTTTCCGAAAGGGACAAAAAAAAAACGGGGACATGTTAGGAAAGTTACGTAATCCATGTGATTTCTCTTTCTTGGTTGGTGGTTGCATGTCGTGTGGCTTTAATCCATGGGTAAAAGGATCGAGAATAAAGGTTACACCAAAGACCAATTAAAATACCAGCATAAAGCTCAGCTTTGCCTTAACTTTTACCGCTAATCAAGACTGAAACCACGCAATGCTTGGGGTCTTATAAACTATATAAGATACTTTGCGAGTTCATGAATTCCAGTTTAATCATTCCTTGGTAATGCCCGTGAAATTTCGAAACGACAAAAA
The DNA here is from genome assembly GCA_949825005.1 of Gasteruption jaculator. Lineage (NCBI taxonomy): Eukaryota > Metazoa > Arthropoda > Insecta > Hymenoptera > Gasteruptiidae > Gasteruption > Gasteruption jaculator. The sequence continues at coordinate 6,258,471 of OX463773.1, read as the reverse complement.
TTTCATTTTATGGCTCTCGAATTAAATTGCCCCGAGATGTGCTCCGCGCGATTCTCCTTAAGCAGTTGCGAAAGTTGAATTATTATGATTATTATAGTTAGGAAATTCCTTTTTTTTATAGGGAGCGAAGTTATGAAAAAAATTACTCTCGCTAGTTTACGGACACTTTCCATTCGAGCTGGAAAAAGTAATAAAATGAAACGTATGGGAAATTTAGAAGAAAAAAAGAAGCAATTTCGAGACTGAAGGAAATTCCTTGCACGCATTTTCTGCGAAATTCGCAAAAACAGAACGTTCTAGACCTTTTTTTTCTCTCCTGGTACGCAAAAAGCCTTATGAACCAACGTTATTCCAACAGTTTCCCTAAACACAGAATTTAAGGATCGGGTTATGATGAAATTTCTCTCCCGAGGCTACAAAAGTTTCCTTATGCAGGACGGACGGTCATTTTTGCTCTGTACAGAAAAGGGTCCAAAACACGTCTAAATATTCCGCAGCATGCATTCTTTAGCATCTCAACGAAACCATTAACGTTTTACATAACGCGTTGCCTTGATGGTAATGAGAATAAACGTGAGAAATGACCCGAAAAAGGGACAAAAAATTCAAGGACGTAGGGAAAAGAAAAAGAAAGATGCAGGAAGATGAGACTTTCCTCGTGCTTTACCGCACATTCAAACTCTCTAATGTCGGGTTCGCCGTCCAGGATGATATTAGACGCTAACAAAAGAACCTACATTGGATGTTTAAAAAAAAAAAGTATGTTGATAGGTGTTGTTAAAAGTCCAGCAAAGTTACTATAAACACTAATAAAAGGAGCGAAAAAAGGATGGTTTGCAGTAACTGTGCCGCTGGTACCTCTAATCTAACGTCCCCTCGCCCTCTTTTTCTCCTTTTAGAAAGGAACGTGAGAAGCTAAAAAAGACAAAATTGCTCAGCTTTTCTTCTTCAGCTTTACTATCCTTCTCTTTTATTTTCCCCGTTCTTTTCCTTTTATACCCTCCTTAATGACAACCAAGCTTTCGGCGAAGAAAAGCTTTTGATTAACAAACCTTAAATAAGATTCCTGGCGAAAGGACGACTGCCGATAAGTCCTCTAATTAGCTCGGGACATCCAAGATCCAATGGGATATGAGTAACACTTGGAAATATTTCCATCTCGCGAAGATTCGAATTTCATTCGGGAGAAACTAGAGCCAGGGTGGATTCGGAGAAATTCGTGCGGAAAAATCATGTGACGAAAAACATAGCGGAACAAATCTCATCGGATTTTCTCGAGGTTGACGTTTCTTCGGGTGTGAAATGTTTCATACACCCGAGAAAACCACTGGCCTCCGAGGTAAAGATAAAGTTTCACGCAATACAAGAAAATACTAGAATTCTTCGCGAAATAATTAACCGTTTTTATGATAGCGAAGCGCAAATTTACGGAACCTTCATTTCTCCCTGGAAAAATTTCTAGCCACGGCAGGAAAAGTTGAGGTCTGTTTATTCAACTCCGTCGATTTCAAATCTCACGGAAGGCAGCGAATTCCTCTATTTCCTCAATCCTCGAAACCTCCTACTTGACCATTCGTGTTTACCTGTACTTTTCGAAATGACACTTGGACGTCTAAACGTACCGCTGACTTTCAACCTTTTTCTTAGGTCTCCATCTTGAACGTAACTTCTCCGCATATTGCAGACATTTTCCGAGAAATGCTGGATTAATGAAAAACAAATAAATTTCTCTTCGGTGGTAAAAAAAGATCCCTTTCGCCCTGAACCTCCAACGTTTGAGATTTCAAACGTTTATATTCCATTCGGAGCCCTCGGAAAGATTCCCGCGAAAGTATGTACGTAATAAATAAGACATTCGCACTGAATGTGAGAGTGGGAAAAATACGTGTTGTGGTAAAAATATAACCAACTTCTAATGTTCTCTCCGGTTTTTTTTAAAGCCGCAGTAAAAGCCTCTAGTAGATTTTATCCCTCTAAGAGTATTACCGGATAAACCGGAATCAAATGTACCTAGTTGTCTGCGCATCTTGTATATTTCCTGCGATGGAGGATTTACTGCTATTGCAATTGCATCCTCCCCCTGCACCAAGAAAGAAATTTCCTCTCCAACAAAGAAATTTATTTGCAATTTTTATTTTTTTTTTAATCAATTTTCTTCCCAGTTTCATTTCTTGATGCAAGTTCAATCGCTCACTTTACTGTAAATTGGGTAAAACCGAGTTTCTACTCCACTCGGACGGCAAACAATATTGTCTCGAAAACGAGACGATAAAGTGTAAGTGTATTTTAACACTTCCAAATTGCAGTCCTGAAAATGGAGCCTTTTTTGTAACAAGGTTATCAAAATAACGTTCGAAATACGTCGGGTATGTGAAAATCCAATTCGAAGAAGTTAGGAAGACTTCATAAATGCATTTTTGAACATCTTTCGGATACAAAATTGAATCTAATTTATCATCGCTACTGGAAACGTTTCGGACTTCGGTAGTAAAAAAAAGTTAAACATCGGGAAAATAGTTGCACAATAGTCGGACGAAAATATTGAGCAAATTACCTGGTATATAATTAGTAAAAGAATAAAACGGAAGAAAGGGAAATTAATTAGAGTTAAGTAAGGTGTAGAATAAATTAGTACCCTATGCTGCTGACGAGGGAAAGAAATTTATAAGAGATAGAAAATGAGATAGAGGATTCGCTCTATACTTGTGTTCACGATTGTAATTTACGAAGTAAAAGCTTTGACTATAAAACAAGAGAAATATATAGAAATGTTCTTTCTCATTCACCTCGTTGCTCTTGGTTTTCAGGGGTAGCATTATTGAAAGCTGTGAGATGTATTTAATTAGAAACGTAATACCGTTCGGTAAAAAATGAGCTACGTATGGATAACTCGTTAAAAAAAAATCTCATCAAGATGCCGGTTAATTAAATTGTTCATTACTTCGCCTTTTCATTGTCGAAAGGAACACGGACTAGTGCAACGTCTAATTATTTTCGAAACATCATCGCCGTAGGGGTTTTACGCCGATGTGAATTCTTCAGGTACCATCGACAGCTATGAATTCAAGTTTTAACACTGTTTTAATATTCCTCTTGGTATAATTAAAATATATTAATTTATTATTCAACGATGCTGAAACTAGCAGCTATGATTAAAAGAGCGCTTTAATTTCGCATTTTCGACTCCCGCAATTTTCATGCATTGCCTCATTACGTTTACCGATATTCTTTTTTTTTTTCTCGACTGCTAAGTTCAGCTTTTTGTAATTCTAGCGATAGAAAGATGAAGTTACCATTCAGAACATGAACGGCTACAGTGATCTTGGCTTTCCCAGGTACCATGCAACTATAATTCCCAGCGTGCCTTGGCGTAGCTTTTTCTACAATTAACGTGCTAACGATCACAACCGTCTCGGTGTTTCCCGTGATTTGGACCGTCTTGTTCTCGCTAGAAAGTTGGAAAAACAATGGCAATTAAACAGCGTTAGTTTCTGGAACAGGGGTAAGAACCACAAAGTGGAGCTTTTCTCAAGAGCTTTAGTTAATTTCCGATCTCTTCAGACCATTTCCCACCGACAGTTTCGACGACAACAACCTGGAGGGAAATTATGTAACAATTTTTCGTGTACAAGCCTCAAATCTTAGCTTTCATTTCTAAATTCGAATTAAGATATAAGAAAATGCGAGTGCCTCCGTATCATTCTCCGTCTAATTGGAGTATTCGTTAGAGATGCTAGTATTACCTACAGGTACGTTTAAGAATCACTGCTACTTCGCTCTTTTACTGTCGGTATAATTTTTCCATTAAGCAGAGGTGAAACGTACCAACAAAGGCTGCAGCCACGAAACTTGAAGGTAAAGTGAAACCATCAGAAAACTAATGTATCACGTACGCGACGTATAACAATAGTTTAGCCAACGTATACGTCTACATACCTAACATCTTCCGTAAGAGTTTCGTCTCCTCTTGTCCAGATGACGGACTCATTTTGCCTTTCGAGCACATCTCTAGCTTCACATCTCAGTTTTAAAGCACTTCCAGCTTTCAGGTGTCTTTCCCCAGACACTGTTCTGCCCAAGTCATCCATTACAGTTAAGATTGGAGCTGAAACATTCAAATCAAGGATCTTTACTCCTCTCCTGATAAAACAAAACTTGTTGCGGATAAGGTATACCGATAAGAAAGTGCGAAAAGAACTCCTATCGATAAACTTTGACATCCAAACGGTCTGACTTTATTTTTTGCTGACCGTACCAATTGTCACGAATTTTAGATTGGATGTCATTGGGTTGTCAGGACGAGAAATACCATATAGTTGGAAGGACCAATTTTCATACGAGTGTGAAATACGACGAAGCATTTAATTTTTTACCGTTCGAAGGAAAACAGATCAAAAATGTATTTTTGACCTCCAGCGATATTTGAAAATCTATTCGGGTCAAATTTCCGAATTTCAGCTTGAGGTTTCGATTCATATGCATGTATTCCGCTTCGAATTCAAAAGCTACGCTCTGAATGGCTAGATTTAGAAGAGGGGGTGGTTTTATCTTTGCTCCAATATTTCTTTTTTATTTTTAACTCATTTTTTTGTGCAAAGAATAGGTAATTCTTTTCATTGAGATAAAAGTCATTAGAATTCAGTGCGACTTTTCCAGCTGCAATTCTCAAGTCGACTCCTATGCAAATTTGATGGTACTACTATTCCTACTCATCCGTACTTTGGACGAAGTATAACCAACGAAATTCAACCTTATAGAAGCTTTACATTATGTTCGCTTGTCGAAAAAAGAACCCCCAAAAACGCTCCATGGCGTATAACGGTAGTTTTGACTTGAACGATAACCATTCTACGGATACCTTTGGAAAAAGGAAGAAGACGCAGTTCCTTTTTCGTATAATTCTGTGGTTACGTTGGCAATTGTTACTTCTAAAGTTTACTTGGATTTCATACATAAACTATCTCGTAAACATAAAACATTTTATATTTTCCCGTGATTCCCTTTTATCTCGTATGAACAAATAAAACAGTACCAAACCGAGAGCAAAATGTTGATGCAACGATAAAATCTTTCGCATAAACGTCGTTCCCCTAATGTTGCGAAATTAATGTGAACTTTGTCCTCCGGCAAACACAAAATATATCGGTCCTTTTGCGATCCGATGCGATATGTTTCAATTTCAGCTTTTCTTATCTACAGAAAAACAGTGGTTTCCGTAAATTATAGAGAAATTTGCTAAACATGACAGTTTCTCGCAATTTTACTTATTTCGAAAACTTCTCTTATTTTTCCATTTTACAGTATGAATACGATCGAGAAGTAAGTTGAACTTAATTATAATCAAGGCATTCGATTAAAGCGTGAATATAGAGGACCTCTATACGATTCTTTGGAGAATCGTAATCCTGATTGAAGTCTTTTCGGCTTCGGAACGGTGAACAAGATTGAAGAAACTTTCAATTCTAGTATCGGATTACACGAAATTGGAACTCCACCAAAATTCGATCCATTTCTATTGAATGTTTCCTTTTGTATACAATAACACTTAGGAAGAAAGGAATATTTTGTAGTAACACGTATCATATCTAATAGATCCACATATACTCGGGGTATAATAAAGAAAGATCTTGCCCCCAAGATGCCAGTAATGTAGTATGATAGGGAAACATAAAAGTCCGTAACTCGCTAGATTCTGCTTCTTCATCTTAAATCCCAAGAGTACTCGAGGCACTTTTGGTTCGGCGTTCTCCGGGTGATAGCTTATCAAAGTAAGCTTTTATTAGATTTATTCTTCTATTTCGTACTTCCGTAGATCATACAATATTTATTTCCCGGCCCGGATGTTTAGACTTTTTTTTTCTCCTTTACAGTCGAAGAAAAAGATCGGAAGGGAAACGTCTTTCAACTCCAATCACTCTAGTCACATTACGTACAATTAACTTGCCCACTTACGAAGAAATCTTGGCTAATTTTCTGCCAGATATCGAGGTAGCGTGCTAAAAAAATAATTAAGGAAGTCACCCCGCAAGAACGTTTCAAGCTGCCGTACATATTTTTTCCCAAACGAGTAAACAAATGTTCCAAAGGAAAATGTCCCCGTTGGTTAAGCGAAAGCCTATTAGGGGCTACGGAAATAAAGAACAGTAATATAGTTGGGACGCCTACTCCCTAATAAGCACTCTGCTTGAAATCGAATCGATTAAGGGGAAAGGAAAAAAAGGGTAACCCAACAAAGATTCGACTATTGGAAACGTTCGAGAGAGAGAGAGAAAGAGAGAGAGAGAACTGTTACTGATGTTTTTATTAGAGTGCGAGGCGAAGGAAGAACAGGATTCCAACTAAAGCTTTTTGATTACAAGGAAGAAAATTGAACGCCCAACCTTCTTTTTTTTTTAATGAAGTTTGGGTGTTTCTGTATCTAAACCTGACACGAGCTTGATGTCTGAGAGTTTAATTAAAAACGAGTTGGATTGGAGAATAATAAGTATATTTCGTCTTTTTTTTTTAAAGGAAATTAATCGCCGAATAATTAATTTGCAGAAACACGTTGGAACCCTTGCTGGAGAATAATATGATATAGAGAAGAAAAAAAAGCTATTTGTCTTATTTGAACAGAAGATAAATGAATTCTTTTTGCGGTAATGTAAAAAACAGTGAGGAAAAATTGACTTGGTATCCTTCGGAGACAAGTTTCTCGGCGCGAGGAATGACATGTGTGTGTAATCTTCGCATCGTCTTTTCTCAAACAAATAACTCGTGGAAGAAAGTGACCTAAAAATCTAAATCGAAAAGACGATGATACCGATTTTTCTGAATGCAACTTTCCACTGGAATCCCATATAACAGGATTTACGACTTCCGCGCTATTCTTTTATACACTCTCGGAAGAGAAATTTTTTGGCATTACAAAGAAATTTCCCTTTTTACCCCTTTTCCAATCACCTAAGCTCTCTAAATGTTTGCGATAAATTATGGATATTTTTTTAAAGTAGTCGCTTTTTCTTTACATCACTTACGAGATAAACACGCGAAATCCGACAGCACTAATTCAATTCCCGTTAATTCGCACATATTTACACTCGTTAGTTCAGTGAAATCATGCGAAATTTGAAGCTTTTCAATCCCCAACATTTTTACGTTTCTATTTCACGGAATTTTCTTGCGTTACGTCACTCTTAATTATCTATTTATTCAATACTACACTTTTACAGCTTATTTTATACGAATCTTTGAATTTCGCGAAGCTTCATTCAACTCATGTTTTTTTTTTTCCAATCGTAAGTGTAAAAGGATGACACGGCGCTCTGCATTTTGAAAATCTCCCATTTGCTTCGGAGATTTGCAACTATGAGAAATATCCAATTACTTCTTTTCCTTGCACCTCATAAGCTGTAAATTGCCATTGAACTTTTTCTCAGCGTTCCTCTTTCTACTTATTTTTGTCGCTGCTAACAAGCAACACTGATTAATCGAGGTACCTATTGAACATTTATTCCATCTGAGCGCGGCCATTGTAACATGAGCGTTTCGATTTCTTTCCACATTGTTAAAATATTTGCAATTGCAGGCTGGCGAGTGGGTGGTAAATCAATCCCTCTGATTATATTTATTTCAATATTTTAGCGCTATTATCGGAAACCGCTGTTACTTTATAAAAAATAAAACGCGTCCGAGAAAATTCGCGATTATTCCCAAGGGATGGGAATAACAAAAGTTAATAAAAAATACTTTCTGTGAAATAAAGTTTGTACATCCTATTATTTCATTTGGGGTCGCAATATTTTCTCCAATTGTTTGGGTAACAATTTTTGCTGATCTAATTTACCGATATCGTCGCTCCGCCGTAACTCTCCTATCGCGGCGGCTAATTTGCGTGACGAATTCACAGTAAACGATATTTTTAATTATATTTATTAGGAAATGTATCCCGTCCATTTCTTTTAAACTATTCTTTTTTCATCACAAACTGCAAACTGCATCCTCCTAACGTGCCCTGCGAGAATCGTTCCAAACCCACCAACAAAAAAAGGTTTTGTTGATGTAAAAAATTTATGGAGAACTAATAATTAATCGATATTCAATTCTCCGAATTTTCTCCTTTCCCCAAGTTTACTATTAATTTCCACAACTTTCAAGTCCAGAAAATTCGTGCGTTTCTAAAAGTTCTTTGCAGCTTGTGAAAAGCTTAAAATAAGCTTCCTTAAACTCTAAAATTACACGAAAATGACCCGTTTCCAAAATTTCCAGTAGTCAGTGACTTCTCTCGAGAAACAAATCTCGTAATGTTTCCACAGGCAAAGCATTTTCTACCGTGTACAGAAAAAACGAACGTCGAAGGTAAAAACAATGTAAAACATTAAACGTGGATTCTTTTCCCCTTTACACCTAAGCTCCTTAATTTAAAGGGAATGAAATTTTTCTTTCCCAACTGTGTACTTTGAACCCGGTACGTACATCCTGGGAAAACACGCGGCTGCATCTACTGTGTACTTCTCATTCTTTAACGATTCATCGTACAGTAACTGTCTGTCCCAAAGTAGCTTAAATACGAACTACTGAAAGAGATTACGTACGAAATCCTTTATTTATGACCTTTTTTTGGATCCTCGTCATTTCTTCCGCTACCTTATTCAATATTTTAGTCAACTGTCGTTTTTAGGGAAGAAACGTTACCCCTAAATTGCGACAGATACTTGATTGTCTTGAAATTTAAAGTCAGTCGAGATTTCGGAAAGGGACATTTTTTGTTACGAAATATATTGTCCGTCGGAATTGAAATTTTTCGGATCCTTAGCGTATTCGGTGAGAAAGAATCTTGCCTCCATTCCATTTTCTGCGTTATTCGTCAAAAGAGACATTGCTCCAATTTCTTATTGAATCCAGAGGGTCCTCGGCTGATGTTTATTTTTCCTTAAGTGACGTACCATTTCCCATTACCCTTATCTTTATTTGTGTCGCTCTTTGTATAAATATGTTTCCCGGCGCAATCTCGCGTGTACGTTTGGTGCTGTTATATATGTCGTGTAGTCATCGTGAGAAAGCAGGAGGAACATAACGACTGGCAATTTTGGGCAAATGGCTTGAGCCTCAGACTTCTTCGATATCTCACACGTTTGTTTATAAGACACTGCATTAAGGATTACGCGTTCTCGAGGCGATAGGTGACGAGAAATTGCGGAAATTTATTCAACAACGCGACGCAGATAAATAAAGATTTAATGGAAGAAACTTTTAATCGCATTCCGAATATTGCCAGGCCTCAAAATGTCACGAGAAGTAACGTTAATATCTCCCTCTATTTATCTACATTCCTTTAATATCCTGGTAAAAAAGTTTTCTTCATTCAACACTCCTCTCTTTCTGCCCGAACTTTTAATTAGCTCTATGTTATTACTGTTAACTTTATATTTAATAATACAAGTTTCGCAAACATTTTCCCTTGCAATAATACAAATCCGCTCGCAAATAAAATTGCTCCGCTACGAGGTCCAATTCGATATAACTATCGGTTAAGTTCCGATACAATGGACAATCGGTTATTAGAATATCGGAAAATTCTATTTGCAAAGCTTATGGCCATGGTTCCCCGCGAGGGAAACTTTGTATTAACTACCACCCTTTTAGAAATATCAAAAACTCTAGCGTATCGTGGTTGTCCTCTCAGCGTGAGAAACGGAAGTCTTGTTTTACCTCAGCTCGTAAATATGCTGAAAGCTATTATGAGATTCATCTCGGATTGTTTGCAAATAAATAAAAAGCTCCCTCGGCAAATCTGCAAATTCTTTCCCCTTTTCATTAAAACTCCGGAAATTGTTTCTCCCTCTTAGGGATAATTGGAATAGGCACATATTTGTGAAAGCATCAGTTTCTGTCTTCTCCAGCCGTATCACTTTTCCCGCCTTTGGAGCGAAAATAATCGGAAGCGTTGCGTGATCCAAGAAATGGATACACAGAAGGAGTCTGTGCAAACGGCATTTCAATTGCTCTACATATAAATATACACGTCGCCGAAGAGTGGACGACTTACGATTATTGTCAATAGGACAAAGCAAATAGCGGGTATTCCTCTGTGGCTCGACTTTCGCGATGTTTGTACTTCGGCATCTCTATGCAAGCACATACATACACCCTGAGAGGAAGGGGATCACGTGCATTCAAAAGGAATATGCTCGTTTTTTTGTTTTTTTTTTCTTGATACTTTTTTTTTTACCTTCGCGTGTACGTATACGTGTCTTCCCGCACGTATGAAGATCCATTTTGAAACATTTACGATTCCAGCAAGTACAACAATTTCCAAACAGTTTCTAGAAATATCTCCGCGATTCTGGTGTTTGAAGAAAAATAGTGTCTTTCTCTTGAAATGCTTTCGACTGAAAGTTCCCTTTACAAGAGTTTCATAAGCCGAAGAGAGAAAAACCTCAATCATGAAAAATGATCCTGTAAAAAGTATCCCACTCGGAAGAACCAAGCGTAATTGGAAAAGGGGGAGAAGAAAACGAGTGGCAATTATTCTCATTTCGAACGTTTACCCAGAATTGAGGGACGTTGCAATCACACGACAGCTAATATCTTGCTCCGAAATCCCTCCGAGCCTTAAATAACTTCATAATAAAACCGTTAATCGTTCCACCTCTTATGGTCCGAATTACTCTTGAGTGAATGAAACCAACATGAATACGTAACGCGTGACCCGAGTGTTCAATCAATGGAAGAGAAACATTAACCTATAAAATGTTTTAAAAATAGGAGTGAAGTCATTCCTAATCGTTATACAATTTATTGGTGACACGGAAGACTTTGGACGAGTAGAGGGAGTATGCGTTAAAATAAATAAATCATTGAATGGAAGTAAATACAATTTCAGTATAGAAGTTGATGAACGATGTGAAAATACTTTGGGTAATTAATAATCAATTTACACTTCGTACGTCGCCATTCCGTCCCGTGGGGGCATAAGAAGTTTTAATTGGATTATCTCGACTCGCTTTCAATTACTAAAAATTTCCATTAAGCCTGGGACACTGGTGTAAAAAGCATAAATAAGTCATATCGTCACTGCGCACTACTCGGGCTTCGAATAATTTCTCGACGATGCAAGGAAAGCAAATTCCACGCTACTTCACGAACGGAAACTAGTATAACGGTAAAGGGTAGAATGAGCGAAAGGAGAAATGTAACAATGATGCTGCAGGATATCTAAAGGTTTGTTCTGCCCTACTTCATCCTTATATGGCCCAAAGCTTTTGTTCGATTCCAACCCTCTTTGGATCAGATCAGATTACTGACCATGAGCGCTTTAACTGAGGAAATGCGGGTTTGGTTTCTATTGCACTAAGAATTGCCAACGTAGGGGGTTGGGGGAAATGCAAGAAGGAGGTAAAGAAGGCAATACCTTTTTACTCCTCTCGATGTTGTTCCAAGTAAAAGCAAGACCCGACCTTACTCCTCTCTTTTAATGCTTTTCGTTAGAATTTGATTTCTTTCGTAGACAAGATTCCTCTCTTCTTATTTAGTTTTCCCGTAAGCAACCGCTTTTTTTTTTCCTACCAAGGCAATTTGTAGCTTCTACTTAACTTCATGGGATGCCATGTTCTTTAAATATAGCGGCATTTCAATATTTTCGCTGCATTTACCGGATGAAATTAAACGTGAAAACGTAAAAGTACGACTTACCGGTAACAACGACGTTAATTTTCTTAACTAAAGGTGGATGAGTGGCCACTTGACATTTGTACAACCCCGAATCGCGCAGTGTGGCATACATGATTTTAAGTCTCCAATTACTCGGATATCTGAAATCGAACAAAAATTTCGTTACTTTCGTTGCTTCGCGTGCATGTGTTGACGGTAAAAGGAAAAGAGCACGTGAATATTTATACAATGACGTGGGTACAAGGGTATTTTCAATTCCATAAAGCACTTATGAGTGTGATTATATGTCTACTAGGGTACAGGGATAGGCGCGTGGGTGTGCGTGCATGCATTATTATGCGACCGTTCGTTTTTATGACACGTAAAACCACTCATTTGATTCGCTGTAAAAAAAAGAGAGATGCCATTTTTATATCAACTCTTTCCGAGCTTTTACATAAAGTTTCGAAACATGTCGTTTGGGGGACGTTGATCTGGGGTATTATATTACCCTCTTTTTTCGCAATCCGGAGTGTCAGGCAAACGTATACTTTGATGAAATAATACTTTACTACGCACTCGAAGGTTGATTGGCAAAAAAAAAGCCCTTCCCTCTTTCAAATCAACAGTTTTCCGCATTATATGGAAATTGAAATTGATTCGATCACAAGCAGGGGACAATTTTATTACTTAAAACCAGAATATTCGTACAGCAACGAGGGGTGAAATACAATCGCGATAATTACCCATTTAGTTTTACATTGCCTCAAATTTATTATTTTATCGTTTTTGCCCTCGAGTCGATAACAACTGCGAATTTCTTGGGGCAACTAAAACAAGGATGTGGTGTTGGTAAAGTTCGCGATGGTGTTGGAACGGATATGACGTCATACTGACGTTGGGTTAACAAGAAAGTTTCGTTATTGCATTCTGTTTTCCAATGGATATTGAATTTTGCAAAATTCCCCAGATTTAATAACGTCTGTTAATGAAATGTTGAAACTGCGGTGGACAGCTTCGGATTTATCGAATGTGCATTTTTTCTCATTTTTCAAAACCACAGGAACAGCGTAATTCAAAATTTACGCAGCTTTCCATCAACATGTCAAGCTCTAAAGTTGTTCCTCAATCTGTAGAACGTTATAAAAAAAAAGTCCTACCTGAAATTCAGACTGATCCTTTGATCGACGCTGTACGGGATTCTCCCCACCGTTAGAAGGCGAAAAGAATCCTTATTATGTTGCAGCCAAGTTACCTGCAATGAAAGAAAATTAATTTTAGTGTAATTTATTGTTTTATTTTTTTTTTCGGGACGCTCTTGGAAAACGTGAGTTTCAGAGAAACTGTAAGATTTGAAAGAAATCCAATTACGATGTACGTACAACAAAAAATAACGTACATTTATTTCGTCAACATTCTCGTTCATTCTGTCACACATTCGGTAAGAAATTAAAAAGCGAAAAACAGGGTAGAAAAAGTGGTGGTTCAGTTAGGTAGTTTTATTTTGAGAGGTGTAGTATATATAACCAGTATTAACACCCCGTTGAGTGCCAAGTCGGTGGAAATATTTCAAAGGTATTGGAAGTTTTCCGCAGAACTGGATTTGTAAGGAAGCAAACAGTAGAAGTCTCTTCCATTTCCTTTGAAATAAGTGCACTAGCCGGAGAAAGAGAGAAAGACAGCCGCAGGGAATGATACTTCTTACCTAGCTTCTGGTAGTACCAACTACCACTTTTTTTTATTTTTATACTTCTAACTCTTACACTCATATACTTCTTATAGAAATTTTCCCGAACATCTCGTTTTCTTTCCTCGTTTCACCAAATTTTATATAGGGGAATTCAACTTTATTACTGATATTGACGCTGGTAATAACATTTTTCGAAAACTCCACTACTGGGAATTCGGTGTTTTCGGAATCGCGCTTTTTTCCGAAGTCACATTACCAAATGGAATTTTCCTGCCATGCGATCACTTCAGAATATACGACTCTAAAAAGTTGGGCCACAAAACAATATCGGATTTGACATACTATTTTACGAGCGATTTTACCTAAAATATAACAAAAAATCAATGAAAATCTTCTTGGAATTAAACGGTAAAAATAAATCCTCTACCAAAAACGGTAACAAATAAAACGTTCAGTATAAAATTTATTTACCGAATAGTAAATTCGTGTTGTTTATAATTGAAAATGAATTTTAACATTTACAAAGCGTCGCGCTTTTATCAAAAACGTGGCTTATAAATAAATAAAATGGATTTAATCGTTAATGATTTTTCCCTTGAACAACAAGTGTATCCCAAGTATTTAAAGTTGCAATTGCGCGTATGTTTACCCATGTATTCATGGCAGTAATTAAAATAAAGCGAGTATTCCTTTCCATGCTTGATTAAATTTCGTGCTGTGGTTATGCCTTATGGTCTGCATTGTGGAGTGTGCAATAATTATGTTGAAAATACACCGTAGAATAATGTTGGTATACACCGCTTGTATGGTATACATATGCTATGCATATTGTATAAGGAGGATAATTAATATTAATCGCCGTTAGTTGCGGCGATTATTAGTTTTAAATTAGCGAATTTTCATTGCATTTAAATAACAGTGCAACAAAACAATGCCGTATATTTCGAGAGATTTTAAACATTTTGAATAGTTGATATAAAAATATTTTAGACAAAGGTTCCCAAAACTCGTCGTTCGAATCAAATTACTCCCACGCCTTGCCTTCTTCCCCTACAACGACAAACACTCAGAATTTTAACGTGAAGTGTCTGGAAAAATATAAGTTTCGAAGAAAGGACCTTTTCCCCTTGGCTTTCAATGCAAAATAATCGCCTGCTCTGCAATTTTTGTTTCGAAACAAGTTGCATCTGAAGGTTGCAGATAAATATATTAATGCAATATTGTTAGGACTTTCGGCAAAGCTGCGACTCGATCCTTTGTTTCGTGCGTCAAGGAGCGAGCAGAAAAATCTAGGATATTCAGGATATCAGCAGAATTCTCGTAGAAAATGACAAATGAGAGTCAGTCTGCTGTATTTCAAAATACCGTGGATAACCGAGACCATTTTTAACAGTCAAGAATTAATCCTTTCTCGTGCTTCGGAGTATTTTCTCCCTATTCCGACTTTATAAAAGTATCCAGAGATAGCAGGAAGGTCGCAGATGTGTGAAGAATTACCCGGATATAAATCTCTCAATACCATGTAAATCAGAAGATATCCGTATCAAAATAGAGAAAAAGCTTTGCCTCACTTTCCATACATTCTTTTTCCATCAGTATCGTATTGTGTATTCTAAAGAAATCGAATTCTCTTGGAATTCTCTCAAACGTCTGTGTACACGAATTTGTGGTTGAAGAAGAAACACCATTTTTATCGCTTGCTAGTTTCAACTAAATTTCTGTCTTCGTGTCAACAGATCTATTTATTGCAAGCATAATACGGTTTGCTTCGATAAATCTTCGTTGAATTTACTGCAAGAGGAATTTCCAAACATACACTATATTTTAGCCTTCGAATTATTTGGAAGTTTTTGAAATTAAACTAACTCCTTCAAAAACAAAACTAGGATCTCTGCTGACATTCGTACAAATGGCTTTTAAGTCCTACTAGGTAACTCTTAGAAAGGTAGGAAACTAAAGGTATAACTTATGGGTTCCTTTGTTGATCTATAGGTTACCGGAGATTAAAGGAGAATGGAGAAAGAAGGGAGTTACGAAGAGAGAAAGACACAATTGAAAGAACGAGGAAGGAAAGGAAAGTTGCGGAAACTTTTTCAAAGATGTTCGAAAGTAATGTAGGATGTAATTGGTACTTCGAAACTTCATTAATAACAATCAGGGGAAGCGTCTTATTTTGACTTATGTTAGTGACACTTTTTAATAACCCGTTTTCGATTATGATTAACGTTCGAAAAGAAAAATATGAAAATTTTGGAAAATTATTCGTTCGCTTGCGAGCTCAAAGAGAACGGAATTTACCTTAGGAGATATTGTTGTAATACATTCCGGGAATCCTCGTTAAATTGTATTAACGTCGCTATTTACTACCCACATAGCAAAATTTAATAAGTCAGCTGTAAGGCTCTAAGGGTGTACGAATTATCTCGCTCTGACATAATTCCAGCATAACTTAGCGGGATTTGATTAAAATTATTGGTGTGTATATTTGAAATATTATACGGCACTCGAGTCGACCTCATTTTAATCAAATTAGGCCGAGGTTTACGAGAGAATTTCGGGCTGTAAAAATGACACTGTCAAATGTCGTTACCCAGGCGGATTTCTTTCGGGTGTAAAATCAACGTAATTCGAATTGGTAGGATTCGAGCGATCAATCTAAAATCGTCGGTACGAGTTACGACGTTAAGTCAAATCAAACTGAATGTACTCGAGAGAAAAAACTTACTTTTTTATCTCCCAGCATTCCAATTTTACAATCCAACTGCACGGTGCTTCCGACTCGAGCGGTGATATTTTGCTCGTCTTCGCCGTCAACAAAGTAAGGTCCGAATTTACCGAAAGCACTGTCGACACTTGGTAGAATAAAAATTCTATGCGTCGTTATTTGTAAGTCTATTCTTTCCATTTCTGTATTGATCGAAGGTTTAATTTCATAAAAAGCTTTTGTTGATTTACTATTAAGAAGATTATTTAATGGTTTGGAAGAATCTTTTTTTGTTTCATGCGCGGCCTTCTTCATGCCATCTGGTTTATTTCTGGCTCCCTCTATGCTATCGGCCCCATTTTCTTCGATAATCGGAGAAGGTACTTGAAGAGAAAGACGTGAATTATCATCGACAATTCGATACTCGTTAGTTAACGTAATATTGTTCGCATTTGCATCGATATTTGATGAATTCAGAGGTATTTCAGTTTGATAGTGAAACTTATCGATATCCGCGGTCCCGTTATCGCTCATCTCTTCGTCATTCACATCTTGATTTACGTGCATGGTATTATTAATCTTTACTCTCTGATTTTCCCTGTCACTCTTCGTCCCGGAATTATTATTATTCTTGTGGTTATCGAGATTATCATTTGCGGGAATATCTACATTACTGAATTTCGCCGAAGTGTTTTGACCGGATTCATGATTTTCCAAATTATTCGAACTTCTTTCTTTCGTTAAATTGAAACCCAACTGTTTATCCAAATTCTCGAATTTGTCATCATTTCTTAGAGTTGCGGAATCCATTGTTGTTGAATTTTCAGTCTTTTTTGCTATACTGCTTGCATAAATAGGGAGATGGTATTCTTTTTGTTTCTCTTGCTCTTCCTCTTTACTACCATTTTTAGATGGAAGATGATTAATGCTCCCTTCCATTGTAATGCTTTCCGTTTCTGAAAAAGAAATGAAGAAAGTTGGAAACACTTAATATTACTTACTATAAATTATAGACATAAAAATATTTTTCCATCTTAGACTAAAATTGGCTTCATAATAGGATACTGGGGAGTTAAGAGATGTTTATTGTCTTCCGGACTGAATGAAGATTTAAGAAAATGTACCATTAAACCCGAAAGTGGTGAAAATTACAACTACAAAAACAGTGAGCTAATGAAGGAACGTAGAAGAAGATCCGAAGGAACGGAAATTTTCCGTATAAACGTTCAATTCGGAAATCCTATGATAAATTAATTGTTATCAAAGGATGACGATCGAAACATCGATCGAACGGAAATCTCGATATAAATTTATGATGGCTTACATTTTAATTGCATGAAAAATGTGAATTATGGAAGTTATTTGTATGCAAATTGGTTTCTTAAGGTCTTGTCGCCGTCTCCGAGGAATTCTCGCGGAAAGCCGAAAACGATTCGAGGGAGAAAGTCGGTATTTCTTTTTGTCTTACAACGTCCCCCTGGGATGTGTGAGGAGATGTCGGGATTTCTACCTTGCAGAAGAAAATTTAACTTCGTTGATTACTCGGGATGACTGTGACTACATTGCAAAGTTCCGTTTCGCATATATTCCGCTCCATAAATCGTCGTAAAGTTGACCGTTTCCCGTTTTGCCCTACTTTTGGTCCGATTGTGGACATAAACATATCTTTCACGACAGGTAAATAAGAAAAGGCGAAGAGTAAAAAAAAAACACGGGAGCGTCGAGATAAAGAAATAGAGCCTTTAAAACTTCACTTCCAGCTTTCTGTATTAGCGATTGAACGAGTGTCAAGTTGCGAACACATACCTATATCGGAAATGTGTTCTTCCGCTAGCTTTATACCGGTGAGTGACAGAAATAAAATACAAATTTTCTCCAAGCAATCTTTCTCGAGGAGACATTTACATGGTAGTTTCCCGTTTTACGAATGGGTGGAGGGTATCAAAGCTTTAGCATCGCTACCGTCAACAAACTAGCTACGTACGTACACCGGTGTTATAGGTGACTTCTACCGCTACTGTGCCATCAAATATACAATCCGTTCGATGTAAAAAAGTAATGTAAATGTTTGATATTTTTGCAATGACTTTCCGCTACAACTGCTCTTATATTTATCCGAGCAGATATTGGCTCCTTAAACATACATACAAAGTCGAAGGTACGGGCGTGACACGCTGATATTACTGATTTCGACCTTCTACGGGACCAGGAAAACACTTATTTCCGCTGTAAAAAGGCAAAGCTCTCGAAGGTGCGAGCCAATTCAAAAGTCAAGAGGTTTGGGAATCATAAAAAAGAAGAAAAAGAAAATTATCACAACATCCAGATAAAAATTTATGAAAATTGACACATATATGTATATATATTTGTACCTGTTCCAACTGCCATTATGACAGACATAATGGCGATGACGCCTATGATTGCGGTTCCTGACTGCATTTCCGCTTTCCTAAAGAAGTCTCACGCCTAACCTTCAGGAACCTGCTCCATTTCTTCCATTTTCATTCTGAAATCAAACAATTTTCCCTTTGAACTCAAATTCTTCGATTTCCGAAAGACGAACGGCATCGGTCAACGCGCAAGATATGGATTTCGCGGTACCGAGTCCAATTTGGCCGCGATAATTTTTCCATCACCAGGTTTTTCGGCTTCAACGGCCAAAAATGCTCGGGAAATGACTCGAGAAATCCAATCTGTGCGTTGCATGTCGACCGGTGCTCGTTGAGCTTCGCATTTCTGTTTTCCAATATACGTTTTTTGTAAACAATTGACCCAATCGACGGGATTTGCGCGATGGCGTTGGAAAATGCCGTCATTCATGATCTTCTTATCCGCGTGCATAATGCATCGCGCTCTGACTTTCAATTGGCCTATAGAGCGTGAATTCCTCGCTCGTCAATGAGATACGGAAACAATAACGCGATAGTAATAGAAGGCTAATGAACTAATTGAATGAATGTCAAGGGACTAATGCCATGGATGATTACTACGTTTAGTTATGGTAGTTCGAGATATACCAGTGGCATAAATTCAGCCTGCGCTCGTGTACGTGGGAAACCGGCTTGAACCGACCTGCACATACGTATAGAAATCGTAGACCACGTACACATAGGTATTAGTGATTCAGTTTTGGGTGCATTTATATATATGTGTGTAAGTACAATTGAAACACTATGTACACATTTAACACAGTAAGCTTTGTTGAGAATATATCAGGCCATCAGTAGCGCTGCGAATGGAGAGAGGGAGAAACATTTGTACATACAATTCGGTGCATTTAGTTAATGAGTACTTCCTGCTATACATGATACACCAATCGATCAGACGGTAAAACACGCCGAGTAAAACGCAACAAAAGGGTTCATTATATTTGGCATAATGCCTGGAATTAATTATTCCTTATTCTCCCATCTTACGACATTATCGGGAATTTACTGTTCCTTGGTTTCTTACAACGATTCGTTCGTTAGCGATTCTGGCGACACTCCATTTCGGTATATACCGCCTAAATTCGGGAGCACGCAATTACCCTCTTATATAACCGCAACTTTTTCGGGGTCAACCTCTGGTGCAATAATTAGTGTGTAAAAGAATTAACCTCTCACCGGTACCGGTATGTTTGAGCATAGAGTTGGAAAATTTGGTTCCCAATTGTAATTACGCAAACACCGTGAGCAGCATATACAGAAAGCACTCGGTCTAAATTGGGTACATCGATGTTTAGTGTTAAAGTAAAGTTGCAAATAGCGCGAGTACGGTATTTCAGTGTAATTGGATGACAGAACTGAGAATCTCGGTTGTTGTGACATTTTTTAATATCGCCATAAGAGAAAAAGCTCTGTCTTATTTAAACCGGGAGGGCGAAGCTTTTTCAAGATATCGCATTACGTTGTTTGCTCGCTAAGCCCTGCTTTCCTTGCTAAGGATAAAGATACAAGTGTGTAAATTCTACGAGACTATAGTCGTGAGCTTCTCGTCTTATTTCAAGGAAACACCTGATGTAAAGCTCCGGGTTTTAAAATTCCACAACATCACTTCTCTTTGAATTGTACTCCGACGGTGTCCCGTAAAGTTCATTGTGAGAAAATGATATTGCAGTTGGAAGAAAGTAAATCGTAATTTACATAATAACGTTCTTCCCAACGAAAATTGAGGTACATAATTAAAGTAAATTTGCGCGACATTGTTCAAGGTTTTACATCGATATCTCGATAGAGGGGCGAAAATATACGGCTTCGATCGTTTGGTGAAAATTCGTTGCGGGAGTTACCGAAGTATTCTTTTTGAAAGCACCGCCTATATGCGAAGTCAGTGATGGAAAAGTAACTCTTTCGCTGGAAAAGATGGAAAAGAAATTGGAGTGTCAAAAATTTCAGTATTATGGGTAGATAGACGACGTATTTTTCATCACGAGCCAAAATTTTTGTCGATTTTCGAGAGTACAAAGAGCAATTGTTGCCTAAAATACAATTACGTCGTGAAAATAGTGCTCTCTGTTGGCATTTCACGGGAAATTCTGTAAAAGCGTAAGGCGAAATCAATTTGACGTGTCGAATTACCGTCAGGAAGCAGCTTTTTAATCCTTGAGATTTTATCTGTATTTTCCCGACAGGTCACACGGTGGCCGGGAAAAATATTTGCTGACCCAATAAAGATGCCGAGCTCAGGAAGCTTAATTGATTCGGGGCTTTGAAAAGGATTTTTGGTGTCTTATATTTTGCTAATGACACGTCAACCTTTGGGAAGCAAATTGAACAAACGACATTTAATCTCAATCGAGTTCCCGTTTTTTAAATAGGACGCTCGATGTTCGATACCATTGACGGTAGCATCTGACTTTTCTCCATTTGCTACACGTATTTCTTTGTGCGACATAAGGACACTGCAGGAGTACGTCTTCTTTACGTACGGAGTCGAACGTTGTGGATTTTATTCCTTCAAGGCAATAGAACATGCCGGAAATATCCAGGGAAATTTTATGTCGGCGGCATACTGCGAAGCCGACATATTTCGTTATTCGATATATTGGATGTTACAAATAAAATTTCGTCTATGAAAATACATATACGTACTCTGAATTACAACGATGAGAAATATAAAATGTAACCACTTTCTTTTCTCGCCATCGGCTTCGACAGACTCTGAACAGCCTGGTGAAGTGAATTTGACTTGCTTCGAGACAAAAATGGAATATATCCGCCACTTCGCGAATTTGACGAGAATTAAGATCAAAAGAAACCCGAACGGAAGGATTCTAATGGAATTCTGCGGGTACTTTTCTTTAGCTTTTTTGTGTGAGGAAATGATAGAAGTAAAAGCGTCGAGTTTAACGTGTAAACAGATAGAAAAGAAACGGAAGGTGGTATAAAAAAACGGTTGTATAAATGTTGCTCGAAAAAAAAGGCAGGGCGAGTAAGTTTCTCTCGTTGTAAATGGAGAGATCCCAGCCGACAACTAACAGACTATTGTTGTTAAGAAAGGAAACCTTAGTCTTACTCCAAACTTTCCTCTTCTTTTTCCGTTTTCCCAATGGCCATACAAAACTTTAAGATCTTCACATTTTTTTCCTCCTTCCTCCCCACACATAGCAGCAAAATTAAACCGCAAGCAGCAGGAATCCATAAACCAAAAGCACGAGCTTTTTCTGCGCAATATCACTCTCGTGTGGGAAAACGTAATATGACATACCAGTCGAGTTGCCAGTAGGAGGAGGCTTTTTATTAAAAATGAACATATAAGAATGTTATTAGACTCCGATTTTTTCTCATATTAATTGGAGGAAACGGGGAAATGTGAAAAAGAAAAGATGTGGAAAATTACGTAAGTGCAATTTTCCCTACAATTACTTTTTCGGATAGAAACTTGATCGTTTGGGGTTTCAAGCTACATTGAAATTTCCCATAAAAATTATTGTCAAATCAAAGAAAAGCCCATCAGGCTACGATTTTAATCTATACGTTTTCCAGCAACTGGAAAACTTTCTAGAAAATGAGCATTAGTAATGTAATTTTCGTTCGATCTCTCAAGAGCGCAAAATACTTCTGTAAGACTGGAATAAATATATTTAAGACCATTTGCGCGTCCTCGACCGTTTTGGAAAATCTGCAGCCTATGTTTTATGGAACATCTGAAGGAGCGATAGAAAGCAATTTAAATCCTTTCATTACCTGGCTGTAGGACATCCTTTGTGAATCCCGGCTGACTTTACTTCAAAACTTATTATGTTCCAAGCTTCAAAGTTAGAACCAGGCGAATGCTATATGTATAAAATACGCTATGACTCTTATTTTTGTAGAAGAATAAAAAATGAAAATGAGGAAAAGGAGAAGAATGCTTTCACCATTTCAACGTTTTCATTTTTACCGTCCATTAATACACATTTTCATTATAATCTTCCTTCCCAACAACTGTGTACAATATAAAGGATTCATATTATTAAAAAGTGTTGTGAAATGAAATGTTGTTATCTTTTTTAATCACGGCAGAGGTGTAAATACGTTTATCATACTTATCACGCGGAAATTTATAAAGGGGCAATAATTTCTGGAGACTCACTTTTTCTTGCCAAAGTACACAAAAATTTCCTTTACGTAAGAACATTTCCAAAAGCAAGGAAATTCATCCGAAATTTAGGCAAATTCAAGTACACTGCAAATTTAGGGCTCTTGGCGAGAGATTAACGTGCAATTCGAGTCGAAGCCGGTGACGTGCGTAATGCGTGTCCCGAATGACGCAAATATTTACTTGTCCAGGTTCAACAATACTCCGAAATAATTAATTTCTCGTACGGAATGTGTATCGCCTATTGATTTCTCGTAAATATCACAAGTTTGTAACAGTTTCCACCTTGGAAATGTTTGCTGAAATTCACTTGGTTAACCGGCAGAAGATGAAGTTAGAAAGCTTCGCATAGCTTCGAGCTTTTGTTTTCTACGATGGCATTCTGCCAACAATAGTCTTTACATACAAGCTTATTCTCCCATTCAATGATTTCTCCAGCTTACTTGGAATGTCTGCCTTTTTTCCTCCTTCCTTTGCGGTGTATGACAAAGGGACAGAATTTGAAAAAACCTGCCTAGAATTGTCCGGTCTTGACAATAAGTAAATGCACATTGAGAAAAAAGAAATCGCTAAAATAACACTGGTCGGCAAAAAAAAAAATTGTCTGCCCCTTACACCATTCCTGTTGATTCTTATGTAAAATGACCTCTTGAATCCGAATATGACCTCAGTTTTTTAATTTCGTTTCATAAATTTGCTTGTACTTTTCTCATTGTTGTGCGCAATTTTACTATTTCTCCTCGAAAAAGTGTGTCCATTTTTTTTTCTTAGCGAATTTGATAAAACGTTTTTTCCTACACTTATTCTACTAATAGGGAGTACGATTTCGCTGTTCCTTTCGACGTTTTTCAGAAATATACCGAGTAAATGAATTCTTGGCAAACTGTAACAGTATAATTAAAAAGAAAAGCACGACACAGTTGAATTAGAGACTGTCGTTGATTTGGTTTCAAAAGTAGGTATCGGAAGTTATGTACATAAACTTGTGCACGGGACTACGAGCAAACTTACTGGAGTCTCCAGTACAATACCTTGAATAACTTTTAATTGGCTCTTTCAATTTGCTGCCACTACCGTACATCGCAAGAGAATGTTCGCCTGTTCGCTAGCGAGAGCTCTTTGTTACTTACTATTAAATTTGTTTTAGCAATTTTCGCAGTAACAAATAGAAAATCGTTCAACTTCAGTTTCACTGGGAAAATATAGTTACGCGACTGCGATTCTTAATCTTTATGTTAACGACTTAATCAGACTCCCATCTCGTTAAGACCGGATGGCACTGATGTTTAACAAAACTTCAGCCATGAAGTTTTTGCGCAAAAGTACTCCGACTTTACCGAATGGTTGTTTCCCGTTGGCGAAAATCGCTAAATCAGTGGTGAATCCCGGGGTATTTAAGAGCATACATTTCCGGGAGTAATCGTTAAATTTTGCCGTCATCTTTTCATTGGAAGTTTGGGAAAGACCTTCGTAGGGCATGACTGTGAGAAATCGCGCTATTTCGGGATTCCTTTTAGTGTGTTTTTCGACTGTGGAATTTCCATAATTGATATAAGCACTTGTTATTTTTTACTTAGGTGGGTGGAACTTTTCCCGGGAATTTTCGTTTGTTAAATTATTTCCTCCGTTTTTCTTTTCCCACTTCGTATTCCATATATCTGCGTTAATGGAAGCTTTCGTTTCTATATTGTCCCAGTATTCTTTTTCCATTAGCGATGCATTTTATACG
This sequence comes from Gasteruption jaculator, assembly GCA_949825005.1. Taxonomy (NCBI): domain Eukaryota; kingdom Metazoa; phylum Arthropoda; class Insecta; order Hymenoptera; family Gasteruptiidae; genus Gasteruption; species Gasteruption jaculator. The sequence continues at coordinate 6,234,156 of OX463773.1, read as the reverse complement.
ACACACATGCGTGGGTGCATTACGTGCTTGCAAAAATTTTGTCCGTCCTGCGCGTACCTCGTGCACCGTCCACGCCTCGTCAAGAAAATACAATATTTAAACTACGAGGTAACTCCGATAATGACATTTGTCCTCATATTGTCGTCGCCACTTAACAAACTTTACGAAGACATTTACTTTATATTCTTTGTTTTTTTTTCCACGGCTTTCATGATAATATAGTTCAACTCTCGCAGAAAATGGAAAAACAGGTAAATTATATATCGTGGAAATTATCCTTTTCTTACTTTTACCGCGGTCTCGGAGTTCGCAAAGCCGGGTCCAAAATTCAGGCACGAAGGAGGAGTCGCAGCGGAAACGTTCGTTCGGTGCAAGTACTCATATGATGGAGATAAGACGAAAATAGTTACAACAGGGCCCTCGAAAATTATGGCTGCTAATATGACAGTAAATCCCGTTGGTCAAGCTTGACCTAACTAACAAGTTGCACATTATCTACCAGCGAGGAAGCAAAGGGTCTCACGAGATTAACAAGTTTGTCACTTTCCGTTGTACCAGCATAGGCAGTAAATGACTGAAGTAAGCTACTATACATATACTAATCCTCCAGGAAACTTTCAGCAACTCGAATGAGAATGTTATACACACACGTACACACACATTATATTCTCTCCTCGGCTCTCTCTTTCTCTCTCTCTGTTGCTCTCCAACATTCTCCTTGCTTCTCTCTCGTCTGTGTACACACCCCCCCAACTCTGAAATATGAACGTAGCAAAGATTTGCATGTTAAACAGTTTCTAAATGAACAATGAATGAACAGGCAAACCAAATACTACCCCGTATACGTGCTTCGTGAAAGGCGTAAGGAGCCACTGAGAAAGCAATTCGCCGATAAAAGCCAGTACGAGCCAAAATTCCCAAGCGGAGTAGTTTCGAAAGAAAATGCGATTCTCTCGAATTTTGTGAAAATTTCCAAGCTCGTTTCGATTCAAAAGGACGAAATCCCTGAACCGCGGGCTCCCTTCAATTTTGAGATTTGTGGCGAATCGTGGAAAGTTCCGCCGCAGCTTTTTCAGCCACTTACGGACATGGTAACGACACTTTGAAAGTTTACGAATAATAAATGGCGTTCGAATGAATTCGTGCCAAGAATTTCCCCGAATAAAGAGTATACACAGTATTTTCTTCGGCCCCCGTAGCGAGAATAAGTATTTTATGTAAAACGTACTCTACGAAAATAATTCGTAAAACAAATATCCTTAACGAAGAGGAGGGAAAAAAGCGGGAGATAATTCACTTTCGATAAGTAGAAAATCATGATATATTTTTTCCGCGGGAATGTCTTATTTTTAATCTCACTTCTCTCTATTTTTATTCGAGGAAAAGTAAACCTCCGCGAAGTTTTCCCGAAGTCGTAGGAAATAAATGGCTATACTTTGTCCTAGTTCTTAATACCGCCGAGATTCAACGCTTTTCAACGCTATTTCAAATAGCGGGTAAAGTTATATGGGGGAAAAAATAAGAGGCAAGAGTTGAGTTTTATTGAATAATAAACCCTATCAATGTACTATAGGTACTTTTTTCCTACCCCGATGCTTTTTTTTTCGATGGACGAATGTGTGTGTGTGGGAAATCATGGATCGCGAGAGGCAGGTAAAATAACGACTTCGTTAATCCATGAAATAGGAGATCGAATAAAATTGAATTTTTCCTATCCGCTAGTTCTTTCCTCCTCCTATATATTAACACTTCGTTTTACGACGGCTCTCGTAAAATGTTATTTGATTTTAGATAATCGAGTAAATTTTTATGGACACTAATTCGAATTATACGCTTGCTACTTCCATAACAATTTGGGGTTTGGCGAAGCTGAAAAATTTCAGTGCGGTATCACTTCCGTTATAATCACATACTGGGGCACTCCAAAGTTTCGGAGAGTCTTCGAACCGTTAACCTTCCCCACTATATGATAGCTTCACAGAATTATGTAAAATCGATGCTTGGGGCTTTACTTATTAGGGCATAAAGCTAACGTGCGGTTGCATTATTCCGTAATAGCATTATCATTGTATGTTATTAAAACAATTAATTACATCCACCCTGAAACGCACAAGTAGGATGGCCAGAGGTCTAATGAGACGTGCGGAATAAAGCGACGCGTAGAAGTTCGCCGCTAGAAATTAAATTCGTTTCAATATTTCAAGACTGCGATTTGCAAAATTATCTCGGAAGTTCTTCGAGCCATTCGAGAACCCATGTCACATCTCGTCTGTTAACGTGTCGCATTCCCGACAACTTACAGCTGCTTTTGACTTTAATCGGCACTTCCAACGCTGATGGACGTGAAACGGCTAATTTGAGGGGACGAACAATTTTTCCGCACCGGCAAAATCTACCCCCGTCCGCTATAAATGGTAGTTCCATGGTATACTTTACAATATCGTCTTGCTTCAGCGTGTTGAGCTCGGGGGAATTATAAGGAATGCGACAAATTCAGGAGAGTGCCTATTTCAGTGATTTACCGTACACCTAAATTACAGCCTCTGTGTAATTAGCCGCGTAGTCTTTCCTGTAATCTCTTGTAATCTGTAATTTGGCGTTTGCTTTTCAAACCTGAGGTAATTGCTAAACGCTAATAGAAAAATTATCTCCCGTCATACGACCCTCCTCCAGTTCGGAATACAGCGATTATCGGGTATCGACATTTCGGGAGGGGTCCCCATTTCTGAGCACGGGTGTTACCATCCCAATCCGAGAAATTTCCGTGAGCTGCGCTTTTTCGAAGTTTCGTAACAGTTGCGTGTCAATTACAAGCCGGCTGTAACTCGCAACTTCGCTAATAGATTTGGATTATCAGTCTTCAGACAAGAACACCGGGTGAATCTCAAGTCTCTCTTGAAGGTCTGTTAATGATGAGAGTTTCTGGACCTTCGTAGCATGTAATTATAGGTAAATTGCTACCGCATTGTGGGTTTCGGCATGGTATGTAAGTGAAGTACACTGTGCAAACTGAATTAGGGTGGGACCAATAACGGTACACGAGCGGGCGATCTTCGATCGCGTGCACCGTACGTGCATATGCCCTTTATACAGGTACGAAGAGAGAGAGAGAGAGAGAGAGGGTTCAGTTTGCCCGGCTAAAATTTGCCCCCTTCCTTGGACATCCTCGACATATGCTCGCCGAGTATTGGAGCATCGTTATTGTAACTACCGAAGCATTAGTCTATATCCAATTAATTTGGGTTAATCCTAATCACTAATTGCATGCATGGTCCAAACGGCACCTGCTAAAATACTTATGCCGTCTCTCTCATTCTTATACGCGGGTCGTTCTGGCCTGGGGTACATGCATATGTTGCACTCTCTCACACGCTTTTCGCTCAACTAAACCACAACGAGCCATGCAGATTCGTTTCTACCTCTAAATACATTTCGATTGGTTTAGTGGGCTCACGGTATAGCGCCGAATAATTAGAAATAGGAAATAAAGCTAATAAACGTTATGCTCGAATTAATTGCGTTTCATTATGACGGCAATTAATTGCCGTGAGATCCGTTATTCGGAATAATGAATTCGTCACTTAGCCCTTGATCTTGTAGCTGTAAATGGAGACGGTAATCGAATTGTAATACAGTGTTTGAAAACGGGAAAATTAGATCCTCGTGACGTTATATGTATATTAAATGCAAATCTGTGCAAACAAAGCGAGATGGCGAAGTTTGCTGTTTCGAGCGAAGGGTCCTCCACTTGCGTAATGTCGTGTACACACACCGCTGCCAATCATGGCGAACTTTTGAGTTACCCCTTTGTAGGAATACGCAATTTTGGGAAATATCTCATTTTCAAACTTCAAAATTCCCATCCACTTTTGAAAACTTAAAATGTAGAATATTTTTATCGGCACTCGTGAATCTTCTGCACTAAAACGCAATGGAATGGTTCTTCCGTAATTCCGCTCAAAATAGTGGTGGAATGATAAGGTTGCTCTCTGAAAATGTAAAAATAACGCAATCCGAGTTTAGCTACAAAAATAGGTCTCGGAAAAGTTCAACATCTTTTTTTTTTGTTTCGTCACGGCAAACAACTCCACGGTCCCTCTAATAGACAGTCTTAAAATGCTGTAAAAAATACAAAAAAAAGAAGACCCATGTGGACTATTCTAGCAGTTTTATGGGAAAAATTTACTACCTCGATTTCAACATGCACTTTTCATTTGGCGTAAAACGTCGTTGAAATCTCAAGTTTTATTAGGAAAAGCGGAAAAAAGGAGCTCATAATTTTCGCTGATAACATGTAAATTTAACGCGATAGTAAATTTATTAGAGCAACGGTGGAAGTAGTTAGTAACGGTACTACTATTTATTGCTTCTAAAGATTACAATGATCTTAGAGGCGTAATAGCAGCCGGAAAAGAATTTGTCATGATCGAAAATGCAGTTACAGTTGATGCAATTATGTCGTAACGATAGCGAATGTATTCTCAGTGCTGAAAGAGATACAGTCTTTTCCTCTTATTACATTTTAATGCAGTTTGTTTTTTCTCCAATTAATATTTGAACTTTCGGACATTAGTTACCTAATACTTAATTAGCGGTGATACTGCAGTTGAAAGTATGACGTACTATGTTTGAAGGCACGTAAACTAGTTTCCCATTAAAGGGGAAAAAAGAAGACGGAAAAAGAACTGAAACTAATTGTATTACCGGTATAAAGTCTCGCGGTAACTTCAATAATTTCTTGGGTCTCGTGTAAAAGGACAAAACTAAAAGTTGCCGGTGTAAAGACACTTAAGATCTACTTCCTCGACGAACATTATGTCGTAAAACTTTTTCCTCTCCTCTTTTTTAATTAATGAAAACATGCAGTCGGACAATATTGCTGCCCGAAGTATATTCCTTGAAAATTTCTTACGAAATATTTCACGTTCGAGGAAGAGAATTTCGGATCCCATGAGTACAATTGACTGCTCCACATTTTTGTGTCCCCAAAAGCACTTCCGGGCTGAAATTATTCTGAACACGATGTAATTAAGGCTTGGGCAGAAAATGAAGGTCTTTCTGAATTCTACTCGTAGCTTTTCTTTCGTCCAGTGATTAAAAATTCTGCGCATTGTGGGAGAACCGCCGTCACAAAGACGTTTAATGGCAAAACGGGAGCTTTTCGTTCATTTCTTAGATTTGCATACCGAAAAACGAAAGAAAGGAAAGGATCGGATGAAAATCTGAGTAGGTGTAATAAAGTAGGTTGATTTCCCAGGGTGAGCTTTTACAATCTTATGATTAACCGTTGCGCTGAACATATTACGGGTACATTTTGGCGTCTCGTTCTTTCTCCTCGTAGAGGTACTCTTGGAAAAGAGCGTAGTTTCAACGACATTCTTAGTATAGACATACCCTGGAAACTTTTCTAGCGAATGTCACCAGTCGGAAATTAGGTAGTATTACTATGTTGGAAAGAAACTTCATCAAAACTGTACATACAAAAACTTTCGTCATCACTGTCGAATGTTCTTCTTGCGAAATTTCTCTCCTTTCTTTTACAACTGTATATGTATATTTACTCTTAAGAGACATATCTTCCATGGAATATTGAAAAGCCCGAGATAACAAAAAGCTCAGCGGAGTTAAAAAATCCTGTTTTCACCGAGTCGGTAGTATCATACAAACAACGAATTGCATGCAACAAAATACATTTTTCGAGTAGCAAAATTATATCGGGTTGTTCGCTTTTGTCTTGCAACATGATTTTCGCCCCAAGCTACGACGCTTTTTTGTTTTTGTTTCACATTTGTTTATTTTTACGAAATAATACAAGATTACTTGTTCTCGTATGTCTAAATCCAAACGAGCTATACCTTAATGATGCCCTTGTTCCGATGTGTGCGTATCTTGGACATTCATTGCATTGTTCAAATGCCGAATACGCACACATTCGAATCAAAATGTTGTTAACCATCTGCTTTACTGCAACTCAACCCTACTTCCAAGGATAACTTCGCCCTTAATTAATCATCATTTTCTTCATTTAATGTGCGTTACGTGTTAATTGATAATGTCTCATATTTTTTTTTCGCGGAATTGTAAAAAAACATTCACGATACTTCATCCTCAATGTGCCTTGAGTCATATTAATAGCAGCCCTTTCATAACAATGGGATTACACTTCGCCATTTAATAAGCGTCAGCAGGTAAAATTCATGCCTCTATATCCTTGTAGTTCCACTACCTTTCTTCGTCTTCCTCCTTTCCTTGGTACACACACACACACACACACGCGCGCGCAATTATTCATTAAAATCTTTCCAATTTTTTTGGTTGCTTTTACGCCGTAAATTCTGCAAATTTATCTGCAGCAATTGCGTAATTTCGCAGATTTGAAGAAGAAGTCACAAAAAACCGGCTATTTCTCTCACAAATATACAAAAATGTTTACTTTTTCCACGTTTTTCCGATTCGTTACAGTGGCAGTGATAAAACCTACTGACATTTATGTCCTTTTACCGTGCAATGGAACTATAAAGTTTTCCCCTTTTACTAAAAAATGGAAAAACTGAAGAGGAACATGTTTCAGAAAAATCTATAATTATGATATCCCGGTGAATTTGGCTGCAACTGCATATAGATAAATAGCAAAGTTCAGGTATGCGAAATATGGAGAGAAACAAATTACGGAGAAAAAGTATGGTACGTATAGAAAAAAAAATGGAGAGACTGTATACCTGCAGGTAAATAAACAAATACTCCGGTAATAGCAACTATATTTCCACAGTTAGCGATGATGAATATGAAACGGGGATACGTATATGCGCTTATATCCAAGATTTGGCGGCGCGTTATCGCATAAATCACTACCTTTGGCTACGTGTGCATTATCGTATAATGCATTTTTGATAAATACAAATAGCCGTGTTCGGGGAAGAAAAATTCGCTCTTTTTATCCCTATATTTCGGAATTGCCTTTTCTCTATTCCGAGAGTTCATTCGTCTCCTTTTCAATAAACCGTGTCCTTGCAGCCTTGAGTAATTTAAAATTCGGAATTGCTTCAGACGGGCAGGCAGCGGCAAAATTATGTAGAGGGTTTTTGTTTATGCAACACATGGGTGGGTCATATGCATTGCAAATATCTCTTTAGGTGCGTTTTATCCTTTGTTTTTTCAGCTAGATCCGTTTCGTGTACTTCTTCAAATCCAAAGAAAATAAACACCGAGGGAGGAGTACAGTTGGTAGTCCGCTTTTTGCATTAAACGCATTTGCATTTTACGGAGCTTTTTCTATCTTCTTTACAAAAAAAAAAACAGGTAACTTATATCCAGAAGTGCAACGCTAACTTGTTGCCCATTACATCGACTTTTTTCCCCTTGCTCCCGGCGTCCCTGCTTCAGCGAAGAGTATTAAACGTTTAATTTACCGTGATGTACCATTTTTCTACCCTTAATTGCTCTGTCTAATAGCCATCCCCATTGTGACTTCGTCACTTTCTTCAGCGGAACCATGAAGAATCCTTAAAAGTTCTTTGCTTGCCTTCAACTTAAAATTCAGGCGGAAGTTTCCCGAGCTATCTCTGTAAGAATCACACCCACATACTGAGTTTATATAATAAAAGGGTTGAAAATCTTTGATAAGAACAATAACGACCCTCGCAAATTTCTTCACGTAGAATATTCGAACTTTCGCATGACATTAAAAAAAAACGAAAACTTTTCGTCTTCGCTTTTCCGTCGATATCCCGAACGTCGGAGGAAAGGATACCTACTGGGTATTGCCGCTGTAAAAAAATTGTATAGGAAAATTCCACTTCAGAATTAAAAAGTAATAAAAAGAAGTGTATAAAAATTGTATCGAGCTACAAGAGTTTTTAATTAAAAATTGTCTATTCTCTTTACAGAGTAATTTTTGATAGAGAACAGTTTAATGAAAAAATGTTTTGATATCAGCCTAAAGAAATTAATAAAGACGGCAGTGATTATACCGTGGAAAGTTACTTTGGTTGTAGCGACTCTGTAAAAAGAAATTAAAGGACATTTCCTAGTTTCTTTTTCATGGGTCTCTTAATTAGGCAAAATTGAATCGAAACCAGAGAGAGAGAAGCGAAAAGAACGGAAACGAACCTTAAAATGAACGAGTGTTTTTGTTTTCGTTGCTCTTCCTACGAGCAGTACATGTTTTTTTCCACAATTCTACATGTTCCTCTATTTCTGTAACGATGCAAACGGAAATGAATGGTCTCATAACGATCTTATCATTTTTTGCTGGGCAAAATATGTAGAAGGTGCATTTTCTACTTGCTCCTAACAGAATAATCAGTTTTTAACAGAAATGAGTTTTCTAAAAAAATCTACCCTATTGTACAAAAGACATGTCAAATCCTATCGGAAATTGGTGAAAACAAGGTTTTTTGTGGAAAATTGATGTTTCTCAATCGGGAATTTTAATAACAGAAACGGATTCTTCAGAAAAAAATACATCGGATCACGTTCTTGCGAGGGTTCTCAAAAGTGGATTTCAAAATTCGTATTTTTGGGTATACCTTGGCCTTCCTCCAAAAAAGGGGTAAAAATTAAAGTTTGAAAAATGGCGTTGGACAATTCATTTCTAGGGGTAATTTGACGCCTAGAATCGATTCCAAAGGTCAAATTTGCTGAAATTCTATCGCAAATTGGTGAAAACTAGGTTTTTTGCGGAAAAATCGTGTTTCTGATGAGACATTGGAAATTTTAATAACAAAATTGGATTCCTCGGAAAAAAATACTTCGAATAAGGTTCTCCCGAAATTCCGCAAAAATTGATGTGAAAAGTCGAATTCTTTTAATAAATTTCCATGACCGCCAATAAGACGTAAAAAGGGTGCGTGAAGCGCGCGCGTTGTTGCTACTTTGGTCGAAAGTACCATAGCTTTTAGGGTAACCAACGCTTCAGTTGAAGGTTCTACTCGTTTCTTTGCTTTTTACGACTGAAAAAAATTAGCGCCTGAAAAGTGGTTGGAGAGTCTCCGGGGATAGAAGTGGTCTTATGAACAAAAGTCCTTTTCGTCAAGAAGAGGATAGATGTCAGCAGTCCGTGTCTTGGGGAGCATTTGCAGCACTTTAGGAAGACCTCAAATACTTTTTTTCTACCCCGACACCTTTTACATTCTGCAAAGAATTATTCGACTTGCTCAACTACGAATAAATCAAGAAACTCGGAACAAAATACTGCAGAAGGCAAATTCCTTCCTCGTCGATAATTCTTCGGAGCATTTTCATTAAAGAAAAAGGTGTCTGGCGAAAGAATGAAGATGGTAGATCGACTCTTACTCGTCGATATAAACTTAACAGTTTTTCATGTAGAAAGTTAATTTTGCAGTAGAGTGGAAATTGCTGATTGATCAATTACTGAATTAAGTACGATATAAAATGTTATCTTTATAAGAGAGACTCCTTGCTCAAAGACTATGGCCCTCGCCAACTTTTCTACTCAACTCTCATCTGGCAATTTAATCTTCGTTAATTTACTCGACGTACGAGCTAGGATTTTCATGGCTCGATATTTAGATGCGTTAATGCTTTCATATAGTTTCATAAATGAGTCGTTTTCGAGGTACTAAAATTTATGGCGGTTGCTGAAAGGGCGTCAACGGGTTCCAGGCATTCATAAAAAAACTGTTATCCAACTTATATTAACTGTGGTGATATTTCTCAAATTTAGACATCCTTCCACCGAAAAATACACACAAGATAATCGCCCAATCGTATTTTTATTAATAAAATACATATATAGGGCACGGCTTTCAAAGCTTTTTTCAAAAATCGAATTTTTTTTTAGAATACTTTGATCTTCTCCCTTAAAAAATAGGTACTAATTGGGACTGCGTCTATAGACCCTAAAGAATATCATGACATTTAATCACATTAGCCGGCATAAGGTACATTATCCTTTATTTTTTCCCACTTTTTGAAAAAAATAGTAGATAAAAGGGAAAATAAAAGTTGGGAGAATACGAAGTAAGGTACAATCCATTAAGACTTTTTCTCTTGCCCAAGGGCAAAATTTCAACCCTTAAGCACAAGAGAGTCCAAGTTTTCGTCGTGTCTCTCTTCTCATACCGAAGTAGCGAAAACTGAGATATCTCCGCGATACGATAGTATTCGAGCTTTTAGAAGAAAAATCTTGCCAAACAACCGCACGCTTTTGGGTATATATTTAATTTCGCCCCTTTGCCTTCTTCCCTTTGTGTCGACGAGAAAAGCTCAGAAGCTTTCTGCGAAAGCATTTTTGGACACTTTATTACTCGCATTATTGTTACTACTCCCAAAATTGTTACATATTGTTGTAAGACCGACCCTCCTTTGCGTGTACGTTCCTCTTAATTTTCACAATAAGATTGGAGACGGAATGGTAGTTTGAGGTCACGTGGTACTTCAACAAAGTGGAATAAGAGGACAACGACGACAACGGCAACGATGATGCCACGGGAGGAAAAGAAGAATCGTCCTTCATCACTAATCTTGTCACTCTGTCGTGACAAAATGTGACACGAAGAAGAGATGATCAATGATCGGTGTCTCGAGTGACATCATGATGCTGAAACCGAAGGGATGAGCTGATAGGAACATAAGTAAGTGAGTGAACAGTGGTAACCGGGATCGGAGAAGATTGAAGTAAGAGGAGAAAGGTGTGTGCACTTGTGTGTTAACTAGAATGAAGTTGTCGACAGTTGTTAAACTTGTACAACGTAAAGACAGAGAGAGGGAGACGGGAGCTAAAGACAGTCTGACGTTTTCGAGCTTGCGTTTAAGCAGGTTGTTCGTAAGGAAATTCAGCCGCTGATGTAAAATCTGATGTTTCGAAAACTCGCTTCGTTCAGTTAATTGGAATTTGTACTTCGTCGTACCGAAAATTAACATCCTTTGGATTTCAATGAAACAGGTACGAGTTCTATACCACTTCCCTTTTGATAAGATTCAAAAAGAAATTTACGGGAACAAACTGCAACTTTTCATTTTTTTTTTTCGACTGTTACGAAAATTGAACAATTCCCGTAAAGCCATTGCGCTAACGGTAATATTACTGTGATACGGCTTGGGAGTCGATACCGCGAGGAAAATATATAAATGTGTAAGAGACCCGACGTGTATGTTAACACAATAGAAAGACAATAAATTGAAAGAAGCAGTAAATTATTTTATCGGTCCCATAAAATCCCGAAGATATAAAGTCGAGCCGTTAGCTTCGAAAAACAACTCACGTTCGGCAGTCAATTAAATAGGACTTTTTCACACGGATCTATGCAAATATATCCCAGTTTCTCGTGTTCTCGAAGACAAATTTTAACGCAGTTGGATACGCTCGCTTCGAAGGGTCGACGCCTATCGAAATTACAACTATAAAATTTATCGAGACGAACTTCCGCGTTGCATGCGTGTAACGAGCTGGGAGAATCATTAAGTGACGTTGGAATGAAATTTCCGCAGAAGTGTAGTTAGAAATCGGTAAATCACATTTTGCCAAGATACGAGATCATAAATCATAAATAAAATGTACACATTACGTATATAGATATACGTGATATATCCGTAAGCAATAACTGCAATGCTAACAACAACGCCTTCATAATGCTCATAAATCTTATCCCGCTTCGAGCCTCTACAAATCTGATGTCGGATCCGTATATGGGGCATGTACATACATGAACGCCGTGCAATATACACTCGTAGAAGTGGCTGATAGATTTCTGCAAACACGTTGATATTACAACACATTGATGATATATCCACGTTCGAGTGCAGTTATACGTTTAAAAAAAAGGGAGTCAGGTATACCTCGACGATGGTACTCCAGATAATGGAGAGCATTTTTTTTTTCTAAAAAAATCTGCATTCCTGATACGGGGATACTGATTACAAATTTACAAACGAAGGCGTTTCCAATAAGAAATTCCTCCGCAGTGATAATAACAAACGTTTTTTGTCCCAAAAAGCGAGCGTTTTCCAGTGTTTTTTTTTCTGGCTGTTGAATTACGCAGATGGAGAACTCGTGATGGCTTCTTCTGCGCTCGTCACAGCTTCACTAATGACATCGTCTTCCCTATCCCTGAGACCCAATCTTGGTTACTCATGGTAACAACGTGACTAGAAATTCAATTATGCCGAAAAAGGAAAATAATAATAAAAGCGGAAAACTTGGGAATATAATTTCCGCGCAAATCGAATCTCGCAACCCTTTCTTTCATTACAGCCGCAATAAACATTCCAATGTAATTCTCTCGGAAAATGACAATTCTTGGAGAAAGGGGTTTACATTTTAAAGCTTTGGGGAATCAAAGGAAGACCACCTGAAACTTCTGGAATTGAATGAAGAACTAACGAGTTTTTTTAATGTCATTCAAGGAGTATCTAAATTTACAAATGTTGTTTCTAGGGATGAAAATATTACTTTGATACGGCAAATTTGACTGTCTCGAATATTTCGGGACATAAATATTCAAAATTACAATCCAATTTTCTTTGTTCTCTCAACCGAGCCTAATGAAATTAATTCGATAGAAAATTAGAATCCCTAATTTCGGAGCTATTAATTCGCGCATCACCCTCCATTTTTCCCCTTTGAGCTTCCGTTCATAAAATATTCCGCTTTAACGTCTCGGCACTTAAACTATCCGATACCTTTTCCTCGTTACTAAATCATTTACCTCCCCTCTGGATTGCACAAAAATATGCTATGTTTGATATAAATCGAAGCTGGAAAGTCCCTTAATATTGAAACACTTGATTGAACTTCGAATCACGTCAATATTTCGTACTTTTTGCACGTAACCTTTTTATCGCTCGCTAAGGAGGAATAATGTTTCATATAATTTCTTCTATACAAGTCAACGTTCCGTAATGTCATCGATCTATCGGAGATCTCTCTGGAATCAGTGAGCTGTAACATTCATGCCATTGCGCTAGGTCTTACATTTTAATGGTTTTTCTATGTGAACTGTGACCAATCGTTGCATCGTTATGGATAGAAAAACATATATATATATATATTTCCTCATCTTTTCACGAGTCCGCTAATAAAAGGAATTTTCTACTTAGATGGACATCGAGCTACGTACTTCGAAGTGTGATTTTCATTCGCAAATCGTGCAGAGTTTTGCTCTCCTTTTACGATTACTTTACCCTTTGTTCACTGTCCGGACTACAAAGAACACGGTTTTCAAATTTGCTGGACATTCGGTTAGCGGATGATGGATTTTCCTGCAATAATCGTCTTTCCAACCGATTTCGGTTTGGTCAATCGCAAAGTTTCATCGACTATCAATGCGAGGTACTAGTGTTAACTGCGGAACGTAATCCATTGAATGTCCGATTCGCTCTTTAATGACTTTTACGAATGATCGAGAGTAACAGCGGTACCGGTATTGCGGTATTTCGATCTGAAGGTAATGTAGAAGTTTCGAGGATCCGACGAATGACACGAATCTTCATTCACGGGAGGCGAAAAGCAACGGCTTAAAATCACGCGTTATTAGCAGCAACATTATTTATCCATGGAATGTCTACCTTAGGAGGCTCGTAACTATTCTCTCATGTTAATTGCAAACACCTATATGTATATGTATCTTCCGCTGGAATTCCCGCAGATACAGCTCTTTGATTTTACCTCAAACGTGTAATTTGGAGCTGGCGAGGCAGCACACAGCCGCGCGTATGTAATACCTACATGCTTGTATGGAGCCCTATTTACGTGTGCATACATACCGTGCGTGCTGCGCTGCACACCCTTTAATATTGCATTTTATCCGATACCCATAGCTACTTCTCAGTCGAGTGTTAGTAATATCCTTTTTACTTGATTATTCGCTATTTCTCTGTTTCTAATGCATATTTGAAATACTTTGTTTCCTATCTGCACCGGAAAGGGGGCTTTTATTGAACAAGTTTGTTTGACTGAAGCGAGATTAGATTGCCAATGCACATGGACTTTAGAAAACAATGTTTACGACTGTATTTCCAGAGAGCAAAAGAATCGATAATACGTATATTTCTACCCCAATAAGTCGACAAGGTTCGTTAAATGGAACAGTGGAGATACAAAGTGCGATACAGTTCCACTTGGTGGTCGTGCCAATTGATCATAGTTTTGGTGGCTGATGCCGAGAAATACTGTGACCCCGGCACCTATAAAATGACTACAGTGCTAAAAATCGCCAAGTAGAAGCTCCAATGTCGCAGGAATTGGAGGAAAGTGTCGAGGGTGTAGTCGAATGATATTTCTTTTGGTCGAAAGACCTTTTTCGAGGGTCAATTATGAAATGGTCGAAATTCTTCACATTAGCCTACGGTTAACGAACTAAAATCCCGCCCCGCGTTACGGTTAACCAAAAGTTAAATAATTTTATTATTGCCGCTGGGCGTAAAATAGGTTCCACCTATACTCCGCCGCAACGAATGGGCATGGATTCAAAATCTCCGCACGCACATGTACACACGTTCGTTGTGCATCCCGACGTAACTACTTTGATACAAACACAAATCAGTAAAGTTTGCCGCTTTCTGGTATGCCAAAACCAGCCAGCAGTTAGAATATACGTCTCTCTATACGTATGCAGTTCAAATAGACATTCTGCTTGATGTTATTCCACGATGGAATGGTGATGCGAGTCGAAAACAGTCGAATGGAGCGGAGCCGCAATAGAGAGCGGGTCCGTTGTTTTCTCTCATCTCTCGTCGCTCGCCACAGACCTGTGGACGAAACTCGAAATCGCTTTTGGTTTTGGTACATCTATCCGCTAAATCTGCAGGCCAAACTACGCGTGCATATGCTCGCAGGCCTTCGCACTCTCTGGTTTGCGCTTTGGAAATAACACCCGGCTTTGATCAAGGCTCATGAGTGTCACAGGGTACTCTCAAGTGCCGGTTATCTATCCAACACGTTTTTCGCTCAGGACGGCACGAACTGGTTGTAAAATTGGGGACATCGATTCATCGCCAATTTCGGGATTCCACGACACGGCCTTTGCTCCGCTCGTATCGGGCTTTAAAGGATTCGGTGTGGGAACATAAAGAGCCATTCTCCAACACACGTCTTGTTTCGTCCTTCAACGCGAAGCGAAATTGTCCAAGTTAGAAGTGAAAGATAGAAATCTCGGAGAAAAGCGTCAAAAAGAAGAGGAAGAAATGGAAAGTAAGAGGAAAAGAGACCAGAGAATTTTATGACATCATTTCTTAACAGCTTTTCGATACCATCGACGGTTCGAACATCGACGTAAAATCCCCTAATCGGAGGGACTACTTTCAACATAGGATTTGTGTTACTATTTGGCTCCTTTCGGCACATACTATGACATATATCCTACAAAATGTCCGCCTTTTTTGCCTCTCTTTTTATTGGCGTGATTCCCTTGACAGAATGCTCGAGAGGAAATGAAAATACCCGCAGGAGAAAAAATGTTACATTATCTTTTTCTTCCTTTTCTTATTTTTTTTACTTTGACGGTTTCCAAAGGAGAGAAAAGAGAGCACACTTTGGCTTAAACCTCTTTCGCATGGCATAGCAAGCTTACATTAGATGGCTTCTGCTGAATCTTCCTCCCCTTCATTTTTACCGTATTTCTTTTTTTAGTGCATAAACTTTAAGTCCGATCTTACGCTAACTTTAACTTTCACTTCAGCGGGTATTTACCAATCGCGACTGCCTTTATGACAAGGGCTAAGTTTATTTAAAAAGAAATGGAAAAAGGGAAGAATTGTATCGTTTCGTCAAATAATGAAAGTCTCCTTCCTTTGACGATTCCTAACTCAAAGGAGAAAAGTCTACCGGGGGAATTTAATTCGAGGAGATGGACTTTCTCTCAAACCATATTTTTCGCTCAGCAAGGCCAGTTTCAAGCCACGCCAGAATTACGAGCGAGTATTTCAAAATATCTCCAGGCTGCCGATACAAAGGCATTGACAAAGTGCACTTCTTTGAGCTTGCAATTTTCCGGAAATTCTTATTACGAGTGATATTACCAAAATTTCGAGCGTCAAAAGCCTTTCCGCGAATTTAAACTACATGGAAACATAATTTTAACCAATTTGGAACAGCGCTCCTGTATAACCCGTAACTTTTGTCGTTTCCAAAATGTACACATACACACACACACACATGTAAACGCGTAATTAGAAAATTAGGAGCTTAAATTTAATTGAAAATGACCTCATTCCGTATTTCAATTATAGCGCCGTATACGCTGAACGAAATATATGAGACAGAATCGCACCTTCGTAAATTGCAGTGGCTGGAAGATAATGCTGATGTAACGAATTCCGCTCTATTATCCTTACTTTAGGTTGAAATCTGGCTGTAAGTGTGAGAAAATTTCCTCGGTGTATCACGGTAACATCCATGTCCTCGAGCTTTCATATTTGTATCTGCCTCGTATATCACGGTTTCGCTCATCCCGCAAACTACAGAAACAGAAGACTTATTTAGCTGAAAACGAGCACGTCTTTTAGAAGGTCTCAAAGTGTTTCAGCGAATTTCGGGAAAGTTCCTACAACTTTCGGCTTCCCGAGAAAGGGTCAAAATGTAAGAAGAAGTCTGATAAAATGGCAGCCACGTTCAAAGATTATATGACGAAAATTAGATTTTGCGAAAAGCTCATCAAGGGAAATGCCTTTGATGGTAATTACTAAAGGCGTGACGGTCTAAATGGGGAGAAACCTATTCTTCCATACGTGGATAGAGGATTAAGTATGCCCGATTCCACGTGAACGCGAAAAAGGCGGGTCATTGCAGAATGCAAAATGAATGGAAGTGAGATTGCTTAATTTTAAGATAGAACTTCGGTCTTACTTGCCAATTCTCTCTACTATTTTAAAAGGTACTCTTTCGCATTCATACGCTAAAATTATTTCATATTTCCTCAAAATGGTTCGTTAATCCGCAGGCCCCTTTCCCCGTGACCTCTCTCTTCTCTCATTCAAGTACACAGCTGTTTAAAGAATTGCCTACCCGAATTTAAAGTTAAATAAAAACCCCAAAACCTTGCGATATTGCCTTGCTATCGGAGCTGCCGATGCACTCTCTTTAAATCCTTCACGCTACGAAAATACTGCAGACTTAATCCTTGTGCAAGTTTAAAAGAAGAATTTCGTAGACGGGCTATATTCATGCTACTCCTGTATTGGCTTCTATTGCATTCCATACAGTTGCGTTCCGTTACTTCCCCAAATTTCAGAACTTTTCCTCGACATTTCTGTTTTCTAAGGTAGCGTCTTTATTATACATACTTTACCAGCGAAGAATCTTAGGAACTACATGCAAGAAACCCGATTTAGTTTTACTTCAGGAAATAGAACAATACTTTAAGTACGGCAGTGGCACTTTGGGCTATCCAGGAATAAAAATCTTGGGTTTGCTAAAATCCTTTTAGGAATTTTTACAAAAAATGTGCTTCTCGCCAGCTTGTGTTGGGATTCCGCCATAAATGACCGGTGCGATCGATTCTACGCGTGAAATTATCCAAAAGGTAAGTTTGTCCTAGCAATTTTCAATCAATTAGTCATTTTTATTTGACATTTATTGAATTGAAATTAAAGGTACACCCAAAAAATTGGGATTTTAGAATAAACTCTTCGACAATTTCGGGAGACGTGTTATTCTATATATTTTTTTTGCGAGGAATCTGCACATCCATTATTAAAATTCCAGATATCTAATGAGAAATATGATATTTCTGCAAAAAATCCGTTTTTACCAATTTCCGTTAAGATTTGGTTACATTATTAATTTCGTCTTTATTTCCGTTACATTCTCTAAAATTCAAAGTGTAAACTTTAAAATTAACACGAATTTGATTGGCTTCACTATTTCGAAACATCTTGACATGTCTTTTTACAACAGGAGATTACTTTCTTTCGTTTTCAGGGCGTGCCGGTGGCGTGGCAATGTCAATTCTGATTCTCTTTGTATCGCTTCCATTTGCTAAAAGGTTTATGCATTCTTTCTCAAAGTATAACTTGGATGTATGCTCGAATTATCGTCGCTTCTTTTATTTTTCCTTATAAGTATCTAGATAGAGTGGCACAAGAATTTGTATGCACTTTCTAGACACGTAGAGAAAGAAGAGAAGGAGGAGGAGGAGGGGCTTTTGCTCCAAGTCACTTTGTCGTATAAATAATACTACAGTGGCACTGGTAGAAGTAGAAGTAGAAGCAGAAGCAAAAGTAGCCCGTAGTGGCATCAACAGCAGCAGCAACAGTAGTAGAAGTGCACGAAGACGATGTTGCTCTTTCGTTTACTTATTCCCATGCGCTTGTGCAGTTATGTCCTCAGTCATGAATGCTACCACCCATACTTGTATTTGTACGAAAACCTGAGCTTGCCATTGTACGGCACTAACTACCAGCATCATACTAACTAACTTAAGAGATACTTATACTTTAAATAACGTCACTAAAGCATTCATTATGCATGGCCCTTGTTTCATTCCCATGACGCTGAAAACGTGCTACAGTTAAAAATTCTCTGGAATTGAATTGATTCGCGATAGACTTTTATCCGCTTATTTCGAAATATCGCAATGGAAAAATTGTCAAAGGTGCAGATATTTTCCGGGCCGTGCCGGTTTACGGTTTTTATTATTTTTCCACGTGAAAGCGTTTTTCTTTCAAAGTGCCAAAACGTCCTATATTTATATCACCATCTCTGCACTCCACTGTATTCGTGCTACAATCGAATAAAGGTCATTGAGAATATCAACAGTCGATTGACATAAAGAATTAACCACAGCGAAATCGATGAGTCTGCTCCAATTCACGAGAGAAAATATTGTCCCTATCGGACGGTTTTTTATAACTAAATTGAAATCGCCGGGTATCCTTATATTTGCCTAAATTTGCAATGCTTCTTTTTCTGTGCAATAGCTTTCTCATATAAAGAATTTGTTTTTGAAAATCCGCCGATTCGCCACCGCCGTAATTTAAAGCATGTTCCCACCAAATTAGGACGTACATCTTTTCCTCTTTGGTTGAAATTGCATTGTGGCATTCATTGTAGCACTTTTCAGGAATCTTTGTAAAGTTGGAGCTCGTTAAGAGAATTGCCAAGTAGGTATCTTGTTATATTCTTCATGTGCATTATTTGGAAAATATATAAACAAACTCACTTCGGTACAAGAAAAGCGATCGTAACTAGAGCTGCGAATGCGATGCATCCGAAAAGATCATTCGTTAAAAGTTCAAGTTGAAGTTTTTCTTTACTCGAAAATAGTGAAAGAAATATAACATCGTAAGGAACCTATAAGCTTTCTTTTCCTTACGTAACAGTTGTAAAAGGAAATGGGCTGAATAAATGGAAGTTGAGAGCTTTAGTGTAATGTGAAATTCCTCTATGCGCGATAGAAAAATACAATATTTCTTTTCTTTTGGCATATCATCAATACCTACTCTTTTCACTCTATTTCGCACCCCCCCCCCCCCCAAAAAAAAAACAAGTAAATCCATGATAAGCAAGAAAATTCGAGCAGCATCGCAAAAGCGTAAGTAATCATCGGCAAATATGTAACAGCCGTCCCCATTAATTTAGTAATTGCCCTGAAATTCCCGGATGCGTCGCCAACTTGTTATCTTTAGTACCGGCAGGAACGCTGGGATTGCTAATCCGGTATCTCCGTGAAAAGTTGGGCGCCGACTTTGCAGAGGTACTATTTACTTTCATTATTCAGCGGATCAGAAGTACCGCGTGGAAGTCGACAAATACATAAATTTTTCAACTTTCTTATCATCCCCTTCGGTATCGCGAAGGTCTCGAAAGGAAAGAAAGCTCGGGAATTCTTTCAAAGGCTACGACCCCTTTAACTCCAGGCCCTCGATAGCTGCTTAATAGTACCTTATGCATAATAATTGCCAGCCATCTGCAGCTCGGGAATGTTTCGAGTCACCGTAGAAACCCGCTGAGACTTCGTACCGTTTGTGTACAAAGAGAGAGAGCGAGAGAGAGAAGCAGCTACCGCTTATGGAACCTCGGAAGCTGAAGGGACGGATAATCAACCCCATACTTCACTAATTTCACGGCAGGCTGCACCAAAATAAGGTGGTGTATCAAAGGCACGAACGTTTAGCGAACGGCGAAAATGGAATATTTCTACAACCACAGAATCCATTTTCCTTTTATACGTTTACACTTGTTGCGTTCGTAATTAGTTTACTCATAGCTTTTCGAGTTTCCGGTATGAAATTTGCGGTCCATCACTGAATAGGTTGGATCGACGTCCGTGTATTTGTTAAACCGTGAAGTCATGGACAAAATGTTACGGAGGAAATTAGGATCTATTTGCCGAGAGACAAAGGAGGAAGAGAATATATGACATAAGTTTAGAGTTACTTAACATACCACAGAACAGAGGAAGGAAGTTGCAGCGGGTAGGGTATGTGTTGGAACTAAAGTCAAAAGGTATTGGTTAATACTTTGACAATATACACACCACTGGGGTTCTCTGTGTAACTAACCTTTGGATATTGTACGGTCCTTTGAGGTTGAAAATCCTTTTATCGTCTCTATATACGTCTATACGTGCACGTAAAACACGTATTGGTGTTGTACGATCCGTGGAATGTCCTATGTAAATCCTAGTGTTCGGGAAATATCCTCGGGGGATGCTTTGGGAGATGCACTTGCTTCGTCTCTCTTCGTTAATTTCAATTTTCTTTCTTAAGAGGATCTCGGATCTCCATTCACGGGATCAAGGTTTTCTTCCTCGATTCGGTGAAAAGCAGCGGTACGAAAAGTCGTTCAAAATAAACGAACGACTTTTCATCGAACGTCCGAAATTGATCTCAAGGTGGCTAGGGTTTTCTTGTTTACGAAATTTCTCAAAATCCCTCGAAACGACACTGTACGACTGAACACTGTTTTTACAGTCGAATCTTCCGTACCGAGGGACATAAATAAGTTGAGATGAAATTGAAATAATGCCGGATTCTTTTACTTCCTCGTTTTCTTTCCTTCCCTTTCATTCGTTGTCGTAAGTTGACATTTTTTACGTCGACTGTATGAAAAGACTACTATTTACTTTCAGCGTCTCGTGTGTATTCTGTACACGAAGGAGTACTTTATGCGTAAGAAGTCAGAAGTCAGAAGTCTCCGGATACCCGGAAGGATGACTTCCACGAATGCAATAAAAAGCGCAGACATCCCCAGGGATCCATTGTAAGCACTATTTTTCCGTTTCACGGTCTTCTGTTTTTCCAGTCAAAGTTTCAGCGAATTACAACATTCCCAAAGTCCTATTCGCCAACGGAATCGCAATTTAATGAGACGGGTTATTATGCTACACAGTAAAGTTTGCTTTCGCGAATGAATGGTGGCGTTGAAAACCCGGCAAGCTCAAAAACAGCCTTTACAATAAAATCACGATATCGAACATTCATCCCCTTCCAACTTTCCTTTGCGACGAAACAAAGGCAAAACGTAAAGGAATATTGTAGATTTTACAATTGGTTCGTTTCAATAAAATCTTGTTTCGAACTTTATTGCAACAAATCGACTGCAATACGAAGAACCTATGTATCTTCAAATTGGTTTTTTCCTCTCTCTTTATTTTACAACCAATAAAACGGTAACATGTTTTTCTGTTTTCCGTTCCAAAAAGAAACCGGATGTTCATTTAGGTGAAGAAATTTGGATCGAAGGTAGCAATGTGTTTTTAACTTCACACTCTATACAAATATCATTCGTTGGTTGGAAAAACATACACGAATTGGTCAGGCGTGGCAAATATTTAACACTTTGTCCTATAACAAAAGTTGTTTATATACTAGTTACGATTTCAATGAATATTAATGGAAGAGCGAAAAAATATTGTTTCGAAACAAGTCCATTTTTTTTAACAACGTCTCTATGAATTCTATTATTAATAATCTTCAAATAGTGATTCTCAACGCGGATTTCCACTGTTTTCGATAGGCTTATTCAAGTTTTCGCCAAAGCAAAAACATTTGAAGAAACTTAAAGTCGCGAAAAAAATGTCTCCCTGATTCGTCTTTTTACAGGATAAATCAGACGGAAAAGTTATGAAAATGTCTGCTCGGATAGAATCGAGGAAATCTCTCGTCGAGTCATTGGGAGAAGATGAAAAATAGGTAAGTTTCTTTCCAGACGAGGTGTCGGATAAGACAAAGACTTTCGCAGACTTTCGAAAATCGTTGAAAGGGGGAACGGTGAAGTAGAATAAAAGAAAGAACGTCTCGACGGAAGAAGATCTTAAAGTTTGCGCCGGTGAATAGTTATATACGGTTCTATCGGTATATAGTTAAATATCGTATAAGATATTTTCTCATCTTGCTTTAATGCGATTCTTTAATAACTATTGCAGTTTTTACCTGCGATGTTTCTTATATTCATAAGACGAGGATCCTTTTAAAAGGAGCGTTTTAAAAGGAATGTAAGAAAAATGCATATTTTAAAACCTGAAGAAGCTTTTGTTATATAATATTTAAAAAAATGCAAGTAGCGAAACGGCTCTTCTTTTTCTTGAAAGCATGGCGAAGATTAAGCTTCCCTTTACGATCAGTAAAATAAGTTCAGTCGAAAGCGGAGTATCCTATCTATTGTGTAAAGAGGGAGGGAACCCTTCCGATTCGCGCCATTCTTTGCTTTACATTTCACCAGCTCTGATCGTATGGAAAACTGTGGAACTGATTTTCACCCGCGATTGTACAAAAATCGAGTTCGAATAAATCATAAACGACTCGACTCCTCTATCGATTGTTCTCGTTATTCCATTAACTCATACGGAAGTGGAAGGTGTTAATTTGACGATGGTGGTATTACGGCAATAAACGGAATTGAAGCTACAAGAAACTTGGGAAATAGCACCTATAGGCTGCGCTGTCCTAAACTCAATGCAATCAGCTCAAAGTGAGGAATGACTAATACCCCCTTAGACTATCGTAAGCGTTTATTCAAGTATCGAAATTCAGCCGCGCGAATCTAATTAAGCTTTTGTCTTCAACTTGCCTTTGCCGTTGCCGCCGCTGCTGCTGCGAAATCGTTAATTAAGTTTCGCCGACTGCAATACAGCAACAATACGTAATTGATATTACCATCGTGCAATGGTAATTGCAAAGTTAATATTTCTATCCCCTTGCGATTCCTACCTTTGGCGAATGTGTGTTGGGAAAACACATTCAGGCGCGATACAAAATAAAATGAGTCGGTACCAGAGCAAAAGAAACACAAACCGTTACGAAATTTCCCATAATTACCTCTTCGATATTTCCAGCTGGAATCTACAGACCGTCGCCAATCGGTTTTCCCAAAGGACGTCTCGAAAAGTACTCGTTAATTACAAAATGGCATTTCCTTTTTACAAAGTCGTCCGTTGGTCGTTCGATTTTTGTTTCACCGAGGTCCTGATTCTTCATAAACCGAATGCTTCTTCGGGAAGCAGCGGTCATTCTTTTTTACAAGGCGTTTCTAGGGGTAATTTTGCGCGTAAAATCGATTGCGCGGGTGTGCGGGACCGAAATCTCACTAGGAACAAAGTTAGAACGATTTTTGTTCGAAATGCGTCTTGTAAAAATAACACAATTTTCCTTTGCCGTTCATTGTCCGTCACGAGGAATTTGCTCGGTCGGATGCTTATGAGATAAAGGTAACAACATCGCGTTTTAATATATATTAATATGACGGGAAACTGCGAAAAAAGAAAAATGTGTGATTTATTCGGCTCTGAAAGGAAACGTTCCACGTACTTTAATAAAGTTTCTCTCACCCCATTCTCGCTTCTACCTGTTTCCTGAAATTACCGTGACAGTTAAGAAAATCACACTTATATGAGACTATTTTAGAACGAATTTTAGCCTTCAATGTCATGTGAACTTCCAAGTCTAAAGTAATATCAAGCGAACCGTATTTAGAATTCTCAAATACGTCGGGAACTTTATACTTTAGCTCAGGGAAAACTCTGAATTTCAAATAACTCTATTGCCAAGTTTGTTTTAACTGATGGAACCAGCTAGTTGAAAATATTACTTCAGCATTATAATATTTCCAGGTCGCCCGCTAAACTGTTTGGATTACGTTTGACTATTCAAAACGGAGCGATAACTCCATACGCTCGCGGAACACTCGATGGAAATATCTGCAGTCGAAGGCTTCTTTCTCCAATCGCTTTGAAGCAACCCATTTCATCATCCCGGCATTGCCAATTACCGCACCGACGAAACGTTTTGTGTATACGGGGAAGCGTTTCAAGTGCCAATGATATACTTAAATTCGATAACTATCCGATACGTATCGCCACACACGCCCATCGAATCCTTGGCGGTAAGAAAGAGGGAGTAGGATATGGACAACGGAAGTAATAGCGGAGGAAAGCGAGGCTGGAACTAGATATAATACAATATAACAATAGTAGGGATATAAGTTGTACAGTTATAGCGCTGGCACTATCAGTACCAGTACCAGTACCGTCCGTTTCGATGTCATACGATGCAGTCTCGTATCATCGAGTTCCGGCAGTTAAAGGAAATTACATCGTAAATGTTGATTACTCTCACGGGGCATCCTATGCTACTAACCTAAGCAGCAAGAGGGTACCCATACTAAAACAATACAACACATGTGACTATGGCCCAGCTCTCGTTTTCTGATTGCGGCATCCGTTCCGGAGTTGGCGTTATTACCGTACGCAAAATCTACTTCGAGAAAATCTTTCACCCGAAAATACATCAATTCCTGCGAAGCACGTCCGCGCAAATGGATGTTACCTATTCCCGAATCGTAATTGATAAGGCACAGGCTCGGAGTCGCGCGTTCCCGGTATCAAATTCCTAGCGTCGTGAAACAAAATAAAAACCAAAACGCAGCTGCACGGTAATTTTCGCCCGAATTCGAGAACTTTGGTCACTCGCAGACCTCGATAACCGTATTTCAGTATCAATTAGAGCGTAGTCACTTTTTTGGTGACTTAATTAACGAGGAACATGTTACCCGAGAAAAGGGTTAAGAGGGTATTGATCGGAAAACTGGCTGGAAGTTTCTTCAGTAACGATTCCCGTGCTTGCATACATATTACCCAGTTTAGGAGTAAATTCGAAGCTCGGTATCTTTTTTTTATGCAAATGATGACAAATTTGGTGCTGATGCTACGTCAAAGTCTACCGCGCGAGATTTTTATAGTTGGCACGTAGGTGCTCCGATAACGAAGGAAATTCTCTTTTTCGGGTAAGTCGTTGAGGGGGACGATCGAGACCAGATTAATGAAAGTTTGTTGGAAATTTTTGAAACCTTCGACTATTTTTGGGGGGCTTTTTTCCATTTTACAATTTAGCGTCTCCTGAAATGGGTGTAGCGTTGAATACCGTCTAGGGTTTATATTCACCGCGTAGTTATTATGAAAATCTTTATTATAACAATTCTGTGGGATTTTATGCGACGATGTGGATATCGGAAAGTTGTGTCACGAAACACGCGGTGTTCGTCACCGCAGCTGAACTGTTAATACGCGCTTGTAACACGTGTAGGAAATACAAATTTGTCGATATTACAAAGGAAATCCCATTATATCGTATACGCGGTTCAAAACGTCGATTAGATGATCATTTTCGTTATTGTCAAAAGCAACCGACTACAATTTTCGCAGGGGCAACATTCTAACGCGATTATTATTAATTATTATTTTTTTTTAAATTCTGATCAATGTCAATTCTATAATGAAAAAGCAACTTTGTACATACGAGCTTGGGTCGGACGGAACGCCATGTAAATTGCTCAGTGCTCGACGAAAGTATGATTGACTTCTATTCAGATTAATACCGAAAATTGCAAACTCTTCAAATGAAATGCACGTTGATTATAATATTACAGGTGCGCTTTATTATTCGCAAACTTCACCTGCACGGAAAGTTTCTCGGCGCGGTAATACAATACAAATACGAAGCTCTCGGCAGAAGTTTTGATGAAATTTTTGTATACACCTCTTACAGGTGCTGCAATACGCTTCGCCGCGTGAAATAATCATCTATTAAGGAGAGCGTGTAGAAATGTATATTAATACAATAATAACCTCATAGAAATTCGTGAATACCAAAGTTTCCCGCTTTCCAGGAGCTTTAGCAGCTTGCTTACGAGCAGACTGTATGTAGCGTCCTGAATGTACGCACATACGTATACACGCTTGGTATTTAGTAGAGACACGACCATATTGTCATAGGAGCGAAACTTTCCGCAAACTTGTGTGTAAGATAGATGCCTTTTGAAGTCGTAAACAAGTTATCAACATGTAAGTGTAGGGGTTTATGTACGTATAGGGTGATCCAAGCATGTACATACATAGGCAAGCGAACTAATCAGATTACGTCTAATAAGATTTGATAAGTTGGATCGACATTTTTGTTAGCGTAAGTAGTTATCATTCTGAAAAGTACTTGATATCATTAAGCTGGAATTTAGGCGAGCGGAATTACATAAATGAAGTTTCCAAAAGATATTATATAGGTAATGCTCCGTTTCAGGCTTTCTGATAACTATTAAGTTAAGGTATATATATGAAAAAGAAAAAAAAAAACGGCGGTTGGGGAATTGTAAAATAAAACCACTTCCTCTCTTCTGCCTTTTTGTTTCACTCTGATGCTATATAAACCCTTTGGAAGACTTAAATAGAGAAAAGAATGAAGAAAATAAATCCGATTACTACGTCTACGTCTCTGTAGGGCAGAAAATCGTTGATTGGCGGTTCCGGCATGCATAAGTTATGCTTCTCCGTGGAAGAAGTTCATTTCATCTGTTAGAATTATACGTAAATATTACAAGGTTTCGCTTTTTCTTTAGAAAAGTCCATAAACTCTGGTTATGTATATTTTCTTCGTTTACTGCCTTTCCTCCCTCTTTTTCATGGCTCTCTCCTCAATTCCTTGCTATTTGTCATATTCCTTTTTGGACGAACTTTACAGTTGATACTTTTAACAACTTTCCGGGAAACGTCTCGTTATGTTTTACTGGAGCAGCGACGGATTACTTATTCAACCAAATTTCAGTCCAAATTGACGGCCAATTCTTTCCAGTTATTTTTAACGCGAAAAAATAAGGCGTCCGACGGAATATCGGAGCTATGTGACATTTCGTGATAAATCTTTCTGGTTTCATTACCTTTGGGTAAATTAGTAAAGAGTTTCCATCCAACGCAATTAACCTTCGTGGTACTTGAAACAAATACCCTACGGAGACATCCTTTACGGAATGGTAGACGCTCACGTTTTAGATGCCCATATCAACCTTTTCAATTAAATATTTCCTCCTACGAGGACACTTCGGAGCATCCTACTACATTAATTACATAATTGCTTTTATTGTTTCTTCTTTTACTATATTAAATCGTATTAAATTTCTTTTGCTGCACTTGCTCGAGACTCAAATAATTTCCTCTTCGACGGAATTGTTTCCAGACTCGTAAAGGAGCAATCGTAGAAAGTTACGTGCAATTCCTCATATTTGCTGAATCACGTCACGGATTAATTGCGCGATTATTAAAAGAAAGATACGAAAGATTGCAATTCGATAATTGCTCTCGAAGTGTTCGAAAGGAAATTTGACGAGTGATGTGCTTCCAAAGTGTTTACCGTTATAGCCCCTTTTACAGTTCCACTTTAAACTTTAACCTGAATATTTAAGAAACTTTGGAGAACAACATTTTTCGTCCTTCTCTCGTCTAACTTGTCGTGCAACTTACTTTCTTTTACAGCTTCTCATTTTTTGCCCGTTCTTTTCTTGTAAACTATTTTTTTTTTCGTCTTCTGTTTGGTGTAAAACTCGAGACTTCTTCTTCTTCTTCTTCTTCTTCTTCATTTATCACCTTGGCACTTTTCACGGAAGCCAAATGTCTGTAGTGTATCACTTGCCTCCTCTCTTTTCTTTCCTTACATTACATTTCGGACGAAGATGGAAGAAAAACCATTTCTGAAATTCTTTATGTTGATGAAAAACCTTTTTCTCCCTTTTTTTCGCTCGTGAATATGCTCATGCTTGTTCTTATGATAATAGTCCTTGTGGGACACTACACAAGATAATATACTCTTGATAAAAAAAAAAGTACTATAAAAGTATTCGTCTTCTTTCGTGAAAAATCCTTACAGTTTCATTTGTTTTTGTACTACCTTCTCCTCCTTTTTTTTAGCGTTTTAGGTATACCTTACCTTTTTTTTTACCAAGAGTCGGTTGTTGCATTACCGTTGACTAATGCATAAGAGGGTCAAAAGGTAAGTGAAAATGGGGAAAAGTTAGAAGAAAAGGTTCCCCTCTCTGCTCTCTTATATAGCTTTTTCCAAGTGGATTTTCTTGTTCAGCCCCGGATTGTGCAAATATAACAATACGTTATCACGTGTACCTGGGTGATGTGGATTTCGAGTACAAAAATTCGTTGACGTTCATACGCGTTGCCTTGAGTCGTCCCAAACCACGCTTTCCTCTAATTATTAGCATTTCATTAGCATTTTCTGTCGAACACAATTCTTTCGATCAAAAGGATGTCGATACCGCTCTCGAGTGAGGTTTCCGTAACAGTACCGGAATCGATGTGGAATATGCGATGCCCTTAACTCCTGCGGTGAGGTGTTATTAGCTTAAATGATTAACCTCTTTTCAGGGAGATATTAAATCAAACCACGAATGAGCGATCGAGAACCGCTTAAGTGGCTCTTCATTCCGCGCTGTATTAGCTTATACTCCACCTGAATGTTTCATACCGATTGAGCTGAGCTAATAAAAGCTTGGCGGTATTGCGCAGTACAAATCTTTGGATTTTACGTTCAAGAGAAAAAACGTTTCATCGAGAGAAAGTCCCAAGTCTTCGGTGAAAAAAAAAACAAATCCTCGGAATAATGAGAATTGCTACAAGAAATAAAAGAACACGCGCTTGTGATGCGAAGTAATGAAATTGACTAACAATGTATCAGCTATTCGTGGAAAGTCGGTAATTAATTATAATTCTATAGCAAGCGTTTGTGATTGTTATTATTATTATTTTATGTTACCTTTACCATTTAATTTTTAAGTATTTTGTTGCAACTTGTAATATTTTTCTGTGTAATTTCACTTTTTTTTTTCATCAATGGCGCATTTTTATGAGAATCCCTACTCTTCGTTTATCGTCATGCAAAAACTGAATAATCTCGAAGAGCCGGTATCGACTGATTCGATATTGACGAGAAAGGGAAAGAGAAATTTGGGAGAAACGGTATTTAATCGACACGAGCAGGTGGATTAATCGAGTTGAGTTTGAATTACGGAATACCTACGTAGAGAGTAAAACAAGGTCTAGTCGAGGATAATCTCTCTAGTATAATGCATAGTACAAGTTCTAATTTGATCGCATAATGTTTAGCGTCGACATATAGCGATTTAACGTGCATTGTTGTATTAAAGCAATTATTCGACGGTGCTGGGAAAAGTTTCCGCTTTGATACCTTAAGAGTAATCGGTACTTTTATGCCGCGCCACTAACCGTTCCAGTCTGTCTTCAAATTGGGCAAATTGCAAACCGCGACGTTGGAGATAAGCTGGAAAACTCCACGACCACCTAATCTCAAACACAGTCGTGTGCACGTAGACGCAAACGGTTTTGAGATTTCCCACATGCAGTATCGAGCTTTTCTTTTTCCCGCGTCTAAACCCGTACCCACGGTCGTAACGCGATATATACTTTCAACTCAATTGGTTCTTTCGGTTTCAAGTTTCTACGAGCGCTCGAGCTTTCGAATAACTTGAAATTTCCAACACACGTCTGTCATATGTACGTTAAAGGAAAATAATATACGGACAAACTTCGCCGTATTATTGCTCCGGCGGAAGCTGCTACAAACTTCCGCCGATCATGGACAGAAGTTCAGTTTTAGATTTAACTTCTCGAGTTCAGTATCCACGCGGAATGTTTTTTAAAACACCTGTTTACCGAGAACCAATGAAGAAAATCTGTGGCTGTCGTGAAAAAGATCCGTTTTCTTCTGCGGAAAAATGAAAATCAATCGTGGTTTTCTTTCTTATGCTGGAAATAAGCTTGTCTCCCGTTTTATGTTTTCTTCTGTATAATTCTTTTTAATTAACATCGCAGTTAAGCCGGCGATAAAGTAAATTTCACGAAGAAACTAAACGATACATGAGCCCCAAATCAAAGTTTATGAGGTCTGTGGATAGTAAAAGCGGTCGTTTTTTTCAAGTAAACGCGCTGGTAATGAAACATTCTTCGAAAAGAATGCCGAAGAAAGTTTGAAATTTTATGTAAAATTGGTATTTCCCAAGTTTACGAGTATAAGGGGGAAAGCCGGCAAAAGCTAACTCGGTGTTTAATTAATGAAAACACTCACCTATTGCTTCTTCAAAGCTCCTCTACTCTTCGTACACATTAGACGGCGGCAGCTGTAACGGACCTTTAAAGCACCATCTGGAAAGAGAATTAATACGTTTCACACAAAATTACACTCTTAAGTTAATCAATTATTATTTTATTTTACACGCCTCTTGAGTTTACGAGATTTCTTTTTTGTATGAACGCGAAGACTCATTTGTAAATAAATGAACATCGAAGAACCTCGAAATTTTCCCAAAAAATGGGGTAAAAATTAAAATTTCAAAAATGTGATTGGACACTTCAACATTACAGGTAAATTGACGCGTAGAATCAATTGCCAAGGTCAGATTTAATGAAACCCTAGCGGAAGTCGGTAAAAAGTAGGTTTTGTGAGGAAAAATCGTGTTTCCGATGAGATATCGGGAATTTTAAAAACAGAATGGAATTCCTTAAAATAAAAATACATCGGACAAGGGTATCCGGGAAGATTATTCTAAAAGTCAAATTTTTTGGGCACATCTTCAATTTCAATCGAATAAATTCCAAATCTTAATCACTCAAGTTTTTACATGATCGCCAAAGAGACGTAAAAAGCATGCGCGCAGCGCCTACTTTGTTGCTAGTGTTTGCTAAATTTGAAAAGAGAAAAAAATCATACTTTTCATTGATGTATATCTTTCGCTAATTATTTGCTTACATTCGATAATTGATTTTCGATGGTTTACACGCAAACAGTTATTTATGGGCATCGTTGACTTGAAAATTCATGGTAATAATGCAGTTCCAATCGCTAACACAGATTGGTTCCAAGCAATAACTTTATCGTTGATTGTTATAGGGGCAATAAAATAAAAAGTTGTTAAAGTTAACGTAACAGTGTGACATTTAATAGGCGAAATTTATGCGTGACGTGAGAAAGATCGTATCTTTAAAACACGGGTGAAGTTGAAGCGCACATACAGAGCGAGAATACACGGGGTTGTTGGTGAAATATTAAACGACAGATAAACTTTGGCAAAGATATCTTTGTAGGCAAAAGACCTTTAAATTAAATCTCAGCGCGAGATATACTACACATAACCCATACACATGCATTATACTCTACTTCCATCCTGCACTATCCTTTATCCATTGTTCTGTATGTCCAGTATGCAAAATTATAATGGCTACCATTACCCAATGCTCTTGCTGCACTGTAATAGCATATTCTCTGTTTTATGTAAGCTATTTACTATTGCGATTACGTCACCTTTATTATGCTACATTCAGTAATGATAATTTATTGAAGACTGTTTAAACGTATACACTTTTAACCTAGTTCTGTTAAGACTCGGTACAATTTTTTAATTTCCGAAAATGCACTTACGAAATTCATTCGACGATTTTCTCTGTTTTCTGGAAACTCGCACTTTGCCGATGGAAAAACGTTTCGCCGAAAAAATTCATCAAGAATTTTCTTTTTCGGCAACACATTTCCAACCACGAGTATCCCTGCAAGAGGTTCGCTGGGATTTCATTCGCACGCTTTGTTTCCTGCCATTTCCTCCACGTCGCTATTCGAGATAGATCCAATCGCATTGACAAATTACTTGCAATTTTTAATTTCAAAAATCCATTAGCATGGTTTAGATACGACTACCTATAAGCTTACATTTCAATTAGATCGATGGCTTAAAGTGGAGCAAGGCACGTAGATTTATTGCTCCTGTGCTTTGTGGTTATGACTTTACTACAAATCAAAGCCGTTAAATGTCACGTGTATGTATATAGCTGTGGCGTTACTTTACTTTGATCAGATGAACAAACCCCTAAGCCTCGTGTTTGATGCGATTCATTCATTCCTCTGCCCTCCGCTAATCCTTGTGATGGGTTACAAAGTGACATAAGAACGGATAGACATGCTACAATTGAGGATCCGCAAACCCGCTAACCCTTTTTTTTTTGTTAGCTTTTCGCTTCTCCAGCTGCCGTACGGTGCTCGTGTCTCAAAAGGTCATCATTTTCAAAATGCAGAAACGTCAGAACAAAAAATCAGAACATTCTTATTGCTTCGAAATAGACGGTAAGAAAATTTGAAGAATTTTTTAAATCGTAACTTCTACATACTTCCGTGGCACAGATAAATTTGGCATGCTATCGAACGGAATAAAGGGGGATCATGACCTTATGCTATTCCCATTCGGATGTCCAATGTCGGATAAAAATTATAACGTATAAGAGCACATGACCCTATGCTCGTCTTCTATACATATAACACTACCGCAAATGTAAAACCATCTGCAGTTCCCTGTACTGACCTACATAAGGGTTCACCGGATATTCGATTTTCCTGTCCAGTGACACACTCACCCATCGATTTAGTATAGTTTTCCTGAATTCTCTTACCTCGTCAATCCCAAACCGATTTTGTGGCTTATCATATCCGGATTTGAAATTCTACATTGCAATTCACCCTTCTCGTCGACGAGAACTTCGCAAGAACGTTCAGCGTTGGGTTGCGTTTTAGCAATGAACTTCTTTTTATACGATTTCGTCGTTCCTGTATTCTCTATTAGATACATTTGTAGAAATCTTGTACGAAAGGGTACTTCGATGCTTCGGTGCGTTGGACAGGAAAATATTCGACATACTTAAAAAAAGGAAAAGAAGAGAAATATTGGATTTTCTCCAAACGCTTCTACACTTTTAGTATTCCAAATAGAGCGCGATAAAATAAAGGTGAAAACTCTACAAAAGGTTGTAACTTAGAAATATCTTCGCATTTTGATGTGTTTCCAAAAGCAATGATATTATCCAAAAATGTTTTCACAATTTCCCTACAGAATACGAATTTATCGGGTTGTTAAATTTCTTTACTACCGTCCCTTTTTTCCTCGCAATATCATACCTTTTCTGTAGAAGAGAAAGGTGAACACACTCTTGTGAAATTGAAAGAAAAATTATATTAACGTTACCGTGAAATTTTCTAATAGTAAAAAAGGAAATAAGACGAGGAGGGAGCAGTGCTTCAAAATTAAAGTGTCTCTAATTAAATGTTGAAGTACTTTACGAGCGTGAGCTCGGGCTTTATTTTTGCTTACTTCTATTTCCCTTCCTCTACGTGTATTTTTTTCAATAGTATTACATCTCCTATTTTTTTAGAGTAGTTGCGGAGGTACCGACGTCATTAACTTTTTTTTCCCCAAATACTGGGTGTGGCGAAAATGATCGTGAACGCTCTTTTACGATTTACGTCTACGCGATTATCTAAATTCGAGGAATATTCGGTAATGCCGAATCATTGTTCTCTAAAAGCATCGTTGCGTCACTTCCTTTAGATGCAACTTTACTTCTGCCATTATAACGGTTACGTCTACATATCTGTCCGGTGATGGTGGAATGCCTCGCGATAAAACTAAAAGCTTCGTATGGAATAATAACATTTAAGGGTTATCTTTTACCGCCTTGATAATGAAAATGGGAACGAACTGTAAAGCATTTTTAATAAGCTCACGTTCTTTATTTCTCCCATTTCGCTTTTTTTTTAGAGGCTCTTAGTTTCTCCCAATATATATATATATTCATATATAAATACACGCACTCACACACATACACATTGCCTTTTCTCTATATATATTTCTTTTGGTTTGCCTTTTGTCTCCCTTTCATACACACAGCTGTCAAGTCGGGCTGTTTTCCCATTACCGATAGGATTTTGTCGGACGTCGTTTTTGTTCTACACTTAAGTTTTTTCACAGTTCCTTTGAACGTTGAGGGCTTTTTTTTTTGAAGGTATAAAAATATTCAGCTCCGCTGGAACTTGAATGGCATGGAAATTGCAATGGTCGTGACGTACTTTTTACCCACTGCAGGGAATTTAGTAAGCAGTAAAAAATAACAAAGGTACAAACGTACCGGTGGGTTAATATTATTTGTCAAAGAGCTGGAACGACGTGCAACTTATAGATTACAAAATGTCGAGTTGTAAATGGAAATTGTGTACGGTAACACGATCCACCAAATAAAATATGTAATTCCATGCACAATTAGTTGCATTGTGTTTGCGTAAATACGTTATCGAGAGACGACGCCAATTATCTTGCCGCTTAAAATACGCTTTAAATACATTAGGATCTACAATTACACATTGGCTTCGCGTTATTCCTCCGGTTCATTTCAATTTACCCGTTCCCTCTTTTTTAAATGTTAACAAATCCCTCCAGTCTACACTGGCTTCTGCAAAACTGCAGCTACCATAAATTATCTTATTAGCGTTCGGCTATGTTTGGATTTACTTCGTTAATAATCACAGATTTCGCTGCAAAAATTTTGCGGATATTTGCACGCGTCCTCATCGTCGAGTTCGTCCAGTCTCAGATTAAAACCTTATCGGCATACTCAGGACCAAAGCTTGGCCTCGGTAGAACCGAGGACGTCGTGTGTAACTTTCTACAAGGGTTGGGATAGCTACACTCCGATTCCCTCAGTGAGCTTGCAGGTTTGGAACATTCGCAGTTTGCGAATGAGTGCAAAAATCGATGGGGATCCTCTACGAAAAGAAAAGAAAAAATGCGATCCAATCCCGAACCCTTACGCGAAAGTGTTCACTTACATGGACCTTCAGGCCGACGTCAGCACTGGATGTTACTCCAGCTGTTTTCAGAATACGGGCGAGTGCAGTCATACTGATTCAGCAGACTGGCTCTATTTCCCATACGCAGTAAACACTGGTTTACCCATGACTACTGAATTAGTGCGGTTACCAGATTCTCCTGGAATGTCTACATACCACCAACTGTGCGTCGCATGTATTTACTACTGTGTTAATCCACCTACATCAAACAATTGCACTGTGTCTCTCGGCTAAATTCTAACCGTACTTCAGCATGGGAATATATGTACGTGGGTATTCTATATATGTGCTAATCGAGTTAATCGAGCGACATTTTTCCGGTTTTTGTGGGGATTAACATCACCCATCCATCAAAAAAACGAATTACTTTATGCAATCGATTTCATAAAATATTACTCGACGACCGTTCAACCCCTTCTGATCCAACATCCAAGATAGATGGGAAAAAAGATTTTTATAGAAATCCGAAAGGATGAAAGTTGGAGAAAAAACATTTCGAATTACCAACTTATTTCCATTACATTTACCGGCTCATCCCAGCGGAATTTAAGTGGAATGTTTCGTTTTAACAATCTGCGAAAACGAAAAAGCGTTTTTAATTAATTCTTGGATAGCGTTATTAAGCGAATGAATTTTTAATTGCTAATTTGAAATTTGATGTTGCCCGTAGTAATGAAAAATTCCGCAAAAATGATAGCTCTGCATTTCACAACCCCATAATGGAGCGAACGCTTCAACGTATCATTAATAAGTTCGTTGATGTATGACGTTAAAACTGAAATCAGGCTTAGGATAGAATGTGTACTTATATAGAGTATGACGTGAACAACGTGTAATTAACATGTAATATAGAAAATTAATATTGATCACAAGCGTCATCATCCCTCTGCCATCCCTCTTCGCCATTTGTGACTTCGCAAGTAGAATATACTATTTGCGACCGCATATAAATGTAATATCTGCCTCGGGTTCATATTTATCCATTTTCAAGTAGAACAAAGTTGACACGTGTATGTACCTCTGTTTTAATTAAATACAACCTTATTTACCGTAGGTAAACTTGGTTGAGAATTTTCTACGAGAAACGCGCAATTTGCCCATTTCCACCTGCGTTCGATGGAATATATCGTTTTGATCAATTCTACGCCGAAAGGGTAACTTTTTCTCTCGTACGTTTGAGAAAAACCAATTGGCTTAAGCTGAAAGACTGCAAAAACAGGAGGTAAAACTCACAGTCGAGACAAATCCGAAGCTCCGGGGTTAAAGCTTCCACGGTAGATTAGACGTGGCAAATCGAGACACTCCCAACATTAAGACACGCTATACTGCGATTTTACAGATTCTCGTTAAATGCTACTACTCATCGTTAGCTGTAATAAAAAAAATGCACCGTGTAACAAGAAATTGCGCAAATAAATTCAACTAAAACAACGAACATAGGAAATTCAATAAAGCCTTCTCTGCCTATCCGACTCTTTCTATTTCCTCGGAGTGAGGAAGAGACATAACATATATATGTATTTAACGATAGGTGACCTATCCAATGTTTAGGTTCAACGGTAGCCTCAAAACTATAAATCAAAGCGGGTACATATAATACAAGAGAGAGTGAGAGAGAGAGGGAGAGGAAGAGAGAAGGTTTTGGTAGAGAGTCAAACGAACCTGCGGGAGTTATGTTCCGAAACTGCAGATGACATTTGAGAAGTACTCTTTAACTTCAAAGTACTGCTGGTTTATATCTGCAGAAAGGTATACGCTTGAATATATTATTAATTTTCATGCTAATAACAACAACAATAAATATAATATGACAGTCATGATATTCACTGTATTGTTTCAGCGATGAGCATCGAAATTACAACAAGTGAACGGTTAATACGGCAAACTGGCATTCTGCATCAGAGACAAAATTATAATTTCCCTTCTGTAATACCCGTGCACGACCTTTCCACTCTCCCACGGCCACGATTCTATTCTTCATGTTTGTACAACTAATAGTGTTACATTAGCCTACCCTTGTTCCAGCGATTTTATCATCAACGTGAAAAGCACACAATAATCGAATCTCGGTAATCAATGTTGTTTCATTCAAAATGCATCTTTGCACAGTGAACTTCCAACGTACCCAGAATCAGAGTTTTCGGTCTCCGTGCTATATTCAATATCATTAAAAATGAAATTCCTAGTGCACGTGAACGTTTCGATGGGGAGGCTTTCATCTCCCCAGGTGAAAAAATTTAATAAAACCTTTATAAAAATTTTATAATGATCATATAAAATTTTTATAAAAAATGGTTTTATAAAAACTGTATAAATGCTTTATACACTTATTATACAATCTTACTTAATAAACAATACTTTAAGAATTACTTCTGTATAACTGAAATGATACATTTTAATAAGAAATTATGTACTTATTGTAACAATTTTAATATATATTTATTTCTTTTCTTTGTTGTAACGATTTTTTTCGAAAAAATCGCGATTTTTGGGGCAAAAGGGCAACTTCCTTTAGGAAATCGTGGATTCCGACAGTGCCATTGCATTCTACGCGAAAAAATACGTCGAATGAGCACCCGCGGGAAACCCTATCTCGATTAGCCATCGCAGGAGAGTCGATCTTAGGCGGCCCAAAATAGTGCAAAAAGGTAAATTTTTAGACCTACTTTGGCCCACCCCGAAAATGGGTCAAAATTAAATGTTCCAAATCGATCTCGACAGGGTCGTTCCTAGGGGTAATTTTTCGCGTAGAATCGATTTAGCGGGTGTGCGGGGCCAAAATCTCAATAGGAACAAAGTTATCACGGTTTTTTCCACAAAAATTGGGGTTTTTGGGGCAAAAGGGCCACTTCCTTTGGAAAATCGGGGATTCCGATTGTTCTATTGCATTCTACGCGAAAAAATACATCGAATGAGCACCCGCGGGAAACCCTATCTCGATTAGCCATCGCAGGAGAGTCGATCTTAGGCGGCCCAAAGTAGTGCAAAAAGGTAAATTTTTAGACCTACTTTGGCCCACCCCGAAAATGGGTCAAAATTAAATGTTCCAAATCGATCTCGACAGGGTCGTTCCTAGGGGTAATTTTTCGCGTAGAATCTATTTAGCGGGTGTGCGGGGCCGAAATCTCAATTGGAACAAAGTTATCACGGTTTTTTCGACAAAAATTGGGTTTTTTGGGGCAAAAGGGCAACTTCCCTTGGGAAATCGCAGGTAATGGTTCTATAATGGTTTTTATAAAACCATTTTTTCATACAAATTTTATGTGATCATTATAAAATTTTCATAGAAGATTTATTGAATTTTGTAACTTGGGTCGGCGTATTTTACATTCATATTTATATCATTAGAAGAGACGCAAGCGGAATACATTTCTAGTATCCCGGAACTAATGCTTTAGAACCTCATTGAATTATATATCTTTGCAGTGGAACCTTGAATTCTACGATTATAGCGTTAGAAGTACGCACAGCGTATTAATTAGAGTACACGGGATCATTTCATTGTAAATAGAACTTCTCATAGCCATTTGCCCAATAATGGCGATAATTGAAAGCAATTTTGCGTTATCGAGT
This sequence comes from Gasteruption jaculator, assembly GCA_949825005.1. Taxonomy (NCBI): domain Eukaryota; kingdom Metazoa; phylum Arthropoda; class Insecta; order Hymenoptera; family Gasteruptiidae; genus Gasteruption; species Gasteruption jaculator. The sequence goes on along the minus strand of OX463773.1, from coordinate 6,195,675 downwards.
GCAAACTAATTAATACATTATCATAGAAACTAAACGGGAAACTAAACTTTCGATCTAAAATTCAATGGAAATTCCGATACACCCGTATTCGACACTCAAACGAGTGGTATCGGCAAGGCCAGCCACATTACGGTCTCGAAAGAAGAGCCTTCTTGCAGCTAACCATTTGCATTGTTAGCCTGCAAACTGCTAGCGTACGACCAATTTATCAAGTGTTATTTGGGAAGCCAATAAACTGCATTAAACGACAGATGGGATGCATTTTGCTAAATGCCCGTATGGTATAGCTAACAATAGGAACGATAATAGGTAACGCGTAACATGTATCTCCGAATGCTGTACGTAACGTATAACGCAAGTTATTAAGAGCCTTGCCAACAATTTCACGGACCATTGTATCGGGACAGTTTGAGAAAATACTTGGAAAGCACCGGCTATCGTAAATCTTGCTGAAAATCAGCTAGCAAATAATGTATTACATTATTGCCGTTGTTCTTTCGTGGAATGAAATAAAGAAAAGCTCTAACCGCTCTCCGAGGAAACGCAACTTCACCAGCGGGAGCACCAACGAATTCTATTCAATCGCCACGAAAGATCCGTTCCTTCAAAGGTGAACCTTTTTCCTGCCACTTTCTATCGCCTGGACGGAAATCATTAGACGTCAACTTTCCAGGAGTAGATCGAAGCGTAATTGATTGCATCAGTAGCAGCGCTGGTGAGGACTTCTTTGTCGAGATGTTTACCCGTGCAGCAACAACCATTTTGTCATCTCACGGATAGAACTCCGGTTTGGTTATGCAGGAAAACGGGTTTTTCCACACAGAAGCGGAGTGTTGTACAAGAGAGAAGTGGAAACATTGTGTTTTATCGCTTTGCCTTTCGGTCCCGCGGACCGTTAAATACAAAATACGTTGTTGCTGTTGTCATTGTTGTTGTTACTGCTGTTGTTGCATAAGTGTGGATCTTTGTACGGGATCTTCCGAAGAGTAAGCCGATGTATAAACGTTCGCACAGTGTGATATCGACATTCGGTCAAAGATAACGCGGAAATGGTTCTGGTATCTGTACTGTAAAATTTCGCAGCGAAATAGTTTCCATCGATTGAATGACAGGAACGTGGGGTAGGAAGCCTACTAAACCAATCGCAATAGCAATCATCGATTCTATATTGCTAACAAGCTTTTCAGAAGTGGGAATTCTTGTCTAGTGGGAAACCTTGAAGAATTTATAGTGGTATAAGTAAAATTCTTCCCGCAGAAATTTCTTCTCCACTGACCCTATTATTCCGCTATACAATAGGTCAGGCGGACTGGCATTTATCACCGCGAGATGTGACGTTAAATTCAATATCGATTAGCAAATTAAGGGAACCCAGTCACTGTGCGAAATTCACTTAAATCCAGACCTTTTTGACAACATCCACAGGAATTATCCGGTCACCCTTTCATATTCCCCTCGCATACCTTCGCTCGGTTCAAAGGTAGCGTCTAGTTCGAAGTGGGAAGACATCGTCGAGATACGTGTTCGGGACACAAAGTACAATCGAAAATGCGGGCTACCAGGCTTTTAATTGCGTTACCGTCATTTGTGACACACGATAGTGTATCCAATTGAAGCATCGACAACATTAGGAACGAAACACGAATGTTGGGAGCATGATCCTTGATAGACGTGATATTTCAAATCCATTTCATAAACGAATGCGATAGAATATATATATATATGTATGTGTATATACATATTTTACATACAGTAGATTCTTGTATATCCACCTCAACCCTCGTATTTTCCGACAGTTTCGTGGCGGAATTTCCTTGTAATTTTCGGAGCGATTTAACTGAAATTTTGCGAGGGTGAACTTCACCTACAATGGACCATTTCATCTCTTCTCTTTCTCCTTCTCTTTATGTTTCAACCCTTTGCTAGATCTGTGGAATTTGAGAATGAAAATGCGGCAAACAATGCGTCGGAGCGAACTACCAACCTAATTTTATATATCTTCGGTTTTTGTATTGCTGGGAAAGCTTGCAAGGGAGGAATTTGCAAATTCATGGACTACTCGTTCAAATGCGAGTTCCTTCCAAGGAAATTTACTCCCAAACTTCGATTCAAGTTTATCGCATTACTTCGCACAATAGCGACAGCAGATTTGACAGACGAACGAGTACCGGCGTGATATCAGGGGGAGAAATATGTATCTTTGAAATTTTTTGCTAATTTACACACTTTTTCCCTGCAAACATAAAGTAAATGAAAGCTGGGGATCGAAAAAGATAAATGTCTGAAATTTCCAAGTAGGTGTTACCTCTTAATGTAGAATAAAACGTTTGCTACTCGTTCCAGGGCGAGAGAGAAGCCTCGAGAGGTTGGAGGAGTGTAATTTCGGGTATTCTACAATACGAGAGGATATTCCGTAAATTAACACAATATAGTTTTAGCTTGCTAACAGAGAAGGAAGAAGATAAGATTGCTTAGTTAAACAGTGAGAAGTAGTAGTTGCTTAACCCAGCTTAAACTCTGACCAGCATCATTCGATCCTGAGGTTCACCGCATCATTTGACTTGAGAGGAACCTTCTTAGGTGTTCTACAGACCTCGGAATATTTGCAATCTGTTCTACATACATACATATATACATACCTACATACACATCTTGCATAAGTTTCCACTTAACTTTGCCCGATACCCTAGCTAGAGCTTTGCTAGCACAAAAGCTGATGCATAGATAAAAGGTGGGATCTTTAATTACACGAAATTCGCATGCATTTAAATCACGTATAAATAAATTAGACACGTAGGTAAAATTGTATGTAAATAGGTGTTACCGAGGCGATTGGCCGTAAGTGAATTACCGGGAAAAGAAAATTCGCCCCAATTTTCTGCGGAGCAGCTACACAAAGGACTCGCAGGCAAGCGTTGTAAACTAAAGGAGGTAAGTCTTTATGAGATTATCCGTGGAATTGTATCTAAACAGTGGCATAAAAATGGCCTTATCTTAATTAAATGCAGTTCAACTGGGAAAGATATCGCGTTTAATAGATATATATGTATAGGAATCGAAACATCTGCAAGCTGCAGAAACTGCGATACGTCAGACGGCGTCGTCTCTGTAAAGTAGTTTTAAGCCCTTGAGTCTACCGTTAGAGCCGTTGTCGTGGCAACTTAGCGTTAAATCGCTCAACACTAGCGGGTTAAAGAGCGAGGGAGAGAGAGCGAGAGAAAGGCACAGGAAGAGGGAAAGAGAAGAGGCGAGGGATAGGGAGAAAATCTGCCACGATGAGACATACTCAACGGGTTTAGGAGCGTGTAGACTGGTGGAGTAAGTCTCGGTGGCTGGTCGATGTCGAGGATGGATCCTCTATAGGAGAGGTCATCCGGAGGAAAACGTTAGGCGGATAAGCGTAAGACGAAACTCCTATTATTGTTACAACTAGTTACTTCGATACCGGTTACTACTTCTGCTTCTGCTTTTGCTTCCGCTTCGGGAAACGTATAACACATAATTCTCGATCCTGAAGTAACTTTCCAACCATTAGACGGAGCAGCGTTATACAAGACGTTGTACCTGACGTCTTTAATGCTGTCTATCAGGGATATATCACGTAACTCGGTTAGGGTCACCAGTGAGTGCCACGTATACGAGTGCAAAGATACCTTTTAATATTACGATTTCCGGTTATGGAAGTTAACTCAACTTTTGACGGCTTTGGAACGGATCCTGACTCTCTCTCTCTCTCTCTCTCTCTCTCTCTATATATCTATATATATATATGCCCGCGGTATTTCGTGCCACTTCTACCATTAGTATACGAAATCTGCGTTTACGCTCGATTTAATGTGAAATATGAATGGAGACGGCGAAGACCTCTCAACTTTCGTATCTGTACACGTTGCAGAACTTATTCATTAGGAAGTGGGTGCAGTCCATTTTTCACTCCACGGAAATCCTTTTCCTTAATTCCTAAGTTCTGTGTGAAAATCCCCAAGAAGAAAAGTGCTCCGTTTTTAAATCGCAGACACGACTGTTATCGTTGTATGCGAGAGAGCAAGCACATAGACTTATTTTTTCCTTCGGGAGTAAAACGATATTCCCACCTCTCGACTGTCTTCCGAGAAAGAGAAATCGTAACAGAAGTTCTCTTCGGAAAGCAACTGGCCGCACCCCTAAATTTATCAACAAACTTCCCCATTTCACTCGACGCTTCCATTCTTCACTTCAGATTCAATTGTACCGATACGTCGAAAATTTCGATATCGCGCAATGAAAAACAACAATTGCAGGGAATGAAAGAACTGTTCGGCAGTTGCATACATAAATTATACACGGTGCAGAGAAAGAATGTAAATATAAGTATATATTCTCTACGGGTGCCATGAAATTCATGTGCTTACAGTGGCATAAGTTTCTTAGACCCGTGGCTCTCTCTCTCTCTCTCTCTCTCCCTCCCCGTTTTCCTACTTTATGCGAAAGAAGTGTACCTACAAAACCTGATACCTTTCTTGTTACTCAAACCATAAGCATCCCCAAGCGTAGTGGAATCTGAATTTATTCTTATTTAAAATGGAAAAGTTTTCTTCTTTCCTTCTTTACTTTACTAGGCGCGCTGCTACCAACATAGCAAGAAGATGGGTATAAGCGTGCACTCGAAAACACGTAATTTAGTTTCGTTGGCGCGCTTCCTACGAGATAGATGTACCCTATGGGAAAAAAGAGGAGACATGGAAGACTTTTCCTTCGTTTCACTCTTTTTTCTTCCCATCCCGGTTTTTCTAAGTTTTATATTCGAATCTCGGAGTAAGCCAGTATAAGAATCCTATTTTCACGAAATCGCGATACCACTAAGTAGTTTCATTCCCTCAAACACTATTTTAATTTCTTCTCCCTTACTCTTAGTAACGCAACCGAATGCTCGAGAAGTTTTCAATTAAATGTATTCGATGGAATTTTTTTCTTATCAGCTCTTTGTCTTCGAATTCTCACGGTGTAGGTGTTCACGAAAATGTCGAATCGGAGAAGAGATTGTTTCATAAAACTTTTTGCAATTGTACGGTATAAAAAATGCTTTTTATGTTAATACAAATGTTAGCATTGGGCAAATTAGGCGTGAGAAAGTGGATGGCGAGTTTAACGAAAGGAAGATGTGATACCTTGATTGGGCGATAAAGTTTATGTTATTTCTTGGAAAGGAAACATCATTTCTTTATTTTCTGCAAGTGTACTCTGTATTTTCAAGCATAATACACTTTCCACCACCGCCATTACAAACTTTACTAGCAATAAAGTCTACTCTGGGAGAAAATTTCTCGGTACCGAAAATGCCGAGACGATCATTTTATGCGATATTATCATAAAAAGCAATACCTTGTAGGATAAACGCAAAGAGCTTTTTTTTGCTTATATAAATAAATAAACATTTTTTCATGATGTTATTCGAATTTTTAAGAAAAATGCTCAACATCCTCTGAAACTCGAGTGCGCAGAGTGATAAAAAGAGGTACGCGTATTAAAATTCTGTTCGGCTTTATGATCAAGTAGGGTAATAATTTCATTCATTTACTCTTCGAATATCGTATCGCGAAGCTGAACATTGTTATTCCGTTTTCTCCTTGACAATGTATTGCGCGAAAATTATCGTATCTCCTAATTGCAAGGGACGAGCCATTAACTTGAGATTAATAAAAAGATATAAGAATGAATCGCAATCTTTAGCCATTTCGTGTAAAACAAATGGTTCGTCGACTCTTAGCCCTGCGAGGAAGTAAATCTAACTTCCAATTGGCTCTTGTTCTTGGGGAAACGTCTTTTGGGAATTGGCTCTTGACACTTTTAAAAGCTCCTACCATTTCAATTTACCATTTCCTTGTTTTATGAGCCACAAGAGGCGATTCGAATCTCCAGTCGTACAGAAAAAGAAATACAGGATGAAAGTAAAAAAAAAAAGAAGAATGTTTGATTATTGTCCACTGTCCGAGACGACGTATGAGCGATAAAGATAAGAGTTAAGCTTATATACTTGAAAGGCACGTGGTCGTTGGGTATGTGTAAGTTACAAAACCGCACGACATCATCAACCAGTGTAGTGAAAGTATGTATGATTAATTTGACTACATTTTCTTCTCAGCGAACGATTGCGAGATTAATCAATGCTTTTTCTCCCCATCCGATCAACTTTCGGACTGATTGAAGTATAAAGTCAACAATGGCTACAACACTCTCGAGTACAGTTCAGTCGCCGAGAAAGAAAGCCGTGTTGATATATGTTTGTCTTGTCGTGCGGTACGAAACATTGATTCGCAAGGGTCCTGTGCCAGTTTTTTTCTAGCTCCCCTTCAGAAAGTTTCGCGTAAACTCCAACGTACTTAAATTTACTTTTGCCTTCGCGCAAAGGGCAACCGGTGCATAAAATATGGCTCTCCCCGTCCACCGTTTGCTTGACCAAGCGCTTCTTTCACCTCCACAAATTAGCGTCACGCCCCATGTCACAAGTAATTCTCCATCCTTATAAATATGAATCTCCAAAGAGAAGAGAAAAGGTGATACTGCCATAAAAGACTCGAGCAAAAAAAAGGCAGGGATGTAGAATTGCATGGAAATATTTCTCCCTTATCCTTTTCCATTTCCCCCTTTTTATCTACGCTCTTTCTACTTTTCTCTTTGTCCTAGATTCCTTTTTCAACATACTCGATTATAGACAGCGTCGTGTTGAATCTCAATCGCGGAAGATTTTAGGGTGGCATAGAAGTATCTTCCTCTTACGATGGGCGTTCGTCGAACGTGTTACTTGGTGAACGTGTTTCGTTGAAACTTTACCACGAGAAGAATACAAAAGTACACGTTTCATCAAATTCACGAGGATACTACTACTATACCGCTAGTAAAAGACAGCGGTGGGGGTGCTTCGAGCAACAACAACAAAAAAATACGTCGTAGCATGAAAAACTGCAATTTGCGAAGGACGTTTGCAATTCAGTACGACGATTCCTATTGTTCAGTTAGAATACCAAGAAGTCCTCTCCTCGTACACTCCCTTCTATACTTTTTTTCTACGTTGAGAAATGAACTTGCGCTGCTTTTATACAAAACTTGTTGCTGCTCGCTCACTTGCCCATCCATATGTGTGTATGCTCTGCCATTCGTACCTCATGAAAAGAATTTCGAAAGCAATAACAAACGACGCGGTTCCGGCAAACAATGCCCCACGACAAAGAATACATCAAGATGACAAATTCCGATGTATCTCTGCAGGGGTAAACTGGCGGGGGATGATATCGACCCGGTGATTAATCAACCCAAAATGACCTTTTTGCAGCGAATCTCTAAGGTCGAATCTCGGGCAAGAAACCAATCGCTCGGGGAATTTTCAAGAAATACTTATCTGTGCCCGAAAGTTCGAAACAAATGAGTCTCACTCAAAAAGCACGATTCATTTGGAGAAACACATCTAGTTTTAACCCCGAATTCGCATGTCCAGGAGCAAAATTCTACTGTAGAATTAAATTCGGAAATACCATTCATGCTGGTTTTAGCGATTGACATTGAAGATTGCGAATAATAGAAGAATGAAACAAGAGACTTTTACAAATACCGCATACAACGTTGGCGGGCACGGAGGAATAATATCAGGATCCAGAGAGGTTGCGACGAGAAAGCATTCAATTATCGTTCGGAATGGTGTTCCATGATGCTGAAAATAAAGTTGAACAATGCAGAATTTCAACTGCTGTGAACACAGAAGACATAGTCACCCAAAGGTACATGAGATATGCGACCCGTGGGAAATCTTACAACACATTGCACACATTGAACACAACTAGACTCGCGACTTAAACTTTAGTTACTTCGAGATAATGTTACACTGCTTCCTAGCGTATTCCACCTTCGCACTCCTTTCTCTTCCAATAAGACAAAAGCTTTCTGTTAATCACCGATGAAATATTATTCGAGCACGTCACGTGAACGAGTTCAACTAATTTTTCTTTTGACGATCAGTCCGAGGTTGGAATTGCAGGAGAGCGAGACGGAATATCCAGCTTCGTATAATTATAATTATGAAATCTAGCGGTGAAGAAGAATTTTAGCTTGGCAGGGAGCGCCGCGGCCTTATAATTCGGGTGCACGCAACGCTTGAAATTCTGGACGGAGTTAACTTAATTGAAATGCTCGCATTTGCAGAAAAACTGAGAAACGTATAAAAAATAAGAATAGAAAAAAATGCCGCGAAACTGGAATTTCCCGGTCTGTTGAAACCTAAAATTGAGGAAAGTCTTTTCTCTTACAGGGTATCTAAAAAAAACGAGGAAGGAGCTGAAATGGATGGTACGTTATTTACTACCACATGCCCAACGGTTTCTTCTACCAACAACTTTTCGATACTGCTGTTTATACCTTGTAAACGAGGAACAAATGGCAAGGAAGAAGGAAGGTTGATTACTGCAGCCTTCTTCTAACATTTTTCATCAGGTTTAACTGCGCCACTTTTTCATTTAATTTCAATTATTCGACTGCCAGGGACACAATTCTGATAATTTATGTGTGGAGAAGCTCTAATTGGATTTTATAGCATTCGCAACAGCCGGCATTTCCAAGTTCGGAAAGCACGGTGCGTCAAAAGGCAGCCGTTGCTCAGGATTTTACAACAATAGCTATTTTTCTCGTTTCCGAGAATTTAAAGGGCTATAAAATGTAAGTGACGTCCATTTGAATTTTAGCCGATTGATAAAAGCGTTCCGTGACAATTTATTCAGGAGTAACGAAATCGAATTATAAATAACTTTTAACAGGCGCTACAGTGAAACGGCGGAAAGTACTTCTTTCCTCGATGGTGAAGGTAGTTGGCAATTATATACGCTGGACTGCGTGGAAATTGCAATATAAAAGACGGGCGAAACGTACGCGAGGAATGGGTACTGATGTAAAAAAACTCGGAAAAATTTAGAAATTATAGTAATTGTATTTCAAAATCTCATACCACACACAGTCTAGGAATAAATTTTTGCTGAGCCATCGTAAAATTAAATAGCAAAATGGAGTAACTTCCTGGGCGGCCTTTCGCTCAAAAAGATCATTGAAATACTGGAATAGGAAGCGAGAGCTACTGTGGAAGTAGGAATAGCAGTGGTGCCAAGAGGTTGGAAATTATGCAAAGGAATAATGTGAAAAGGGTGGAATGGAAAGGGAAGGCAAAACTTTTGCAATAACGTCTCCGGTGATCATTATGCTCCACTAATTAAAGTAATTTCATTACAGATTTCAAGCTACAGTAAACCTCCCCCTCTCCTTCGACTTTTCTTACATATATCTCGCATTTCGAAACGAATACTTCGCAATTAATAAGCGTGAGACCTATAAACATCTGCGATTTTCTTTTTCTGTGCCAATATAGAAAATGAAATACTTTGAAAGACCGAAGAAACATTCTAAGCTTACTGGCAATTAAGAAAAGAACATTAGAAGACAGTAGCTCAAAGGCTAAAAGAAAAGGGCAAAAGAAGGGAAGCGATGGGGAAGAAAAGTAGCATTTTTCTGGAGGAATAGGTTAGAAAGAAGCTTCGGCTCACGCTAAGAAGATATTTTCTAGCTAATTAAGTCATTATGTAAGAAGAATACTAGGAAATAAGGGAACAGTAAACACTCGTACGTATGAACAGTAAGAAATGGGGCAAGTGAAATAAACAACCCCCCTTTTTTTCTTTTTTTTACAACGCAGACATAAGCGTTGAATACGTTTGATTACGACACAGTACGTCGCTTTTTGAATTTTTAAAAGAACCAAGGGGAATCGCCCATCACAGAAGTACGTAATTTCGCTGGAAATTATAATATACCAAATGTACATAAAGTTAAATTACAATTAAGCACGGTTTTTTTTTGTAGCCTGCCGTACATATACTTTATGCGCTCTCTTTGTCTTTGTGTTATTTCTAATTCAGTAATTTATAAACGAGATAGCGGAAAAAGGTTAATTGAAATGAGCCCGTTTATCTGAACGTTGCCCACATACATTTTACTCGAGAAGGAAAGAGCAACTGCTATCTATTATAAAAACGAAACGCATCATTTTCTTGCGGAAGTTTCAAGACGTCCCTCTAATTCCTTGGAAGGCGAAAATTTATTTGCTAGCGAATGGAAAATAACAAAAATATAATGTTTCTCATTTTCAGCGAGTCCCTCCATCAGAGTCCTTGGTAAAAAATGCCCAGATCAGAAGTGGCGAGACTTGTAATGCGAAACCAAGAATGTATTTAAGTTATTATAATATATAACGAGAAATTATAATGCTTCTAATAGAAACCGCTTCCAATACAATCCTGTCGGAGATACTTGGCTGTTCGTTGTACAGTGCAAGAGTAAATACAACAAGATTGTAATATAATTAAATCCTAGCCTTTAAGGAAGAGAAACGGCAGAGAACTCCATAGAAGCCTTTATAATCCTTGGAATACTGCATTTGTAAGATAGAAGACTTTCCTCGCGCCTGATCCGAGTGCCTACAAGTACGTCTTCATCGAAACTATATAGTAACTCGGTATCGGAGAGCATGAATAAACAAAAGTTTGAATTGCTCGATCAATTAAAATGCAAAGACAACGCGTAATTGCCCACGGACTCGTGAATACTTTCAATGGAAATTTAAAACTCTGCCTTTACATGGCATCGCCCCAATATAAAATGTTAATACTGCTAACAAGAGCCCTTTATTTGGAACCACAGTGTGAAGTATTTAACTCGTTGCAAACACCGATAATTGTTCGCGTCATTATCCAGGGATAAGACTAAGAAGATTAAATTAATCTCCTTTTGCTACACTGATACCCTTGTACGTGTATTGCTCGGTGAAAGCACCCAATACTTGTACAATAATAACGTTTGAAAACGAAAACTCGGCACGTACACACCTACCCATACCGGAATTTTTCACCATAAAAGGCCTTTGATCAATTTAATTAATATAAGCGCTCTCGATGAAAGGATCAATCGTAAACTTCATAAAAATAATTGACTTTTAACAAATTCTCAAATTCCTTTATACCGGCGGATACCAATTATCCGCTACAGCGTATAGCGCTGGACAAAGTATTTCGAAAATTCAAGCTTTAGCGAAATCATTATATTTTTAGAGTACTCTTGGGAACTAATTCCAAAGAGTAAAGGACGACCATTAAAATAATCGTTTACTGCTCAACTTTTAATATATCAAAATTGGAATGGAGAAATAACGAATTGTTCTTTTTCTTGCCCAGAAATTTCTCAGTAATAACAGTCTCAATGCTTTATTCCGCAAACAATCTGTGTGCGATATGACTGAAGCCACTATCGATTTATGTATTTTACAGTTAGGATCTGTACCAATGCACGTATGTGTATATATATCGGAGTCCCATAAATGCGATACTGTAACCTTCCGATATCAGCTATAAATATGCATTTTATCTGTCGTGGGATTTCAAATGAAAAACAGTCGTCAAGAGCTCACAGGATTACCAGTAAAAGGCTTTTTATCACACATGCATACACTAGCACTAAAATCTGTTCATTTTTTTTTTTTTGTAATAGCAGACGTCCCTCAGGCAGATGTTCTAATTCTGTTGAATGTCTAAACGATACAGCAATATCGTTTAGATGCACGGCAAGGCTGTGCAAGTATTGCCCGTAACCTCGTCGATATAAATGCAGGGATGAGCTACAATTCATATATGAAAATGGAAATGAAAATCTACTTGACCACTTTTTCGTTTCTTTTTTTCATTTCATTTTGCTTTATTTTATTTTATATCGAGTTGGTTGGTTGGTTGGTTGGTTGCAACTGATTTATGGTTGTTATGAATTTATCTAAAAAAGATAAAAGGGGGACATAAAAGGCCGAAGGAAAAAAGAGATGCAAATATGTATCCGTGTAACGCTATATGGAAAGCTAAAGGCAAAGCTAATGCTGGTGGTGCTATACTATATTATTGCTGGTGTCTGCCGTGGGCAAAGTGCCTGTATGGGTATGAATGAATGCTTTGCTACACATACCCTACATCGATATTGCATTATTCCAGTTCAACACGAATTCATCAGAAAACCTACACTGATAAATCATATATATATACAGACGAATATAATGCGAATTGCACAAAAAACGCGTGATTCAGTGGAGCGATAAGGACTTTTGGTAGGATTTTTATATTTATATCGGTTATCGCATCATTTTCAACATTGTTCGCGTGGGATTGAAACTCACTCGCGGACAATGTTCTGGAATTGCTGGAATTGGTTAACTACCCTCAACACGAGGGGAACAAATTACAGCGTAATTATGACACGATTTTCCAATTGGGACAACGAATCAACCAAACACCCCCGACTTTGGGGTGAGGCTTACTGCTGTCACGCCGATGTCTTGACGTAAAGTGTATACACGTTTTACGGAAAATCAATGCAGGAAGCCGTGTGGACATGATTATTCATCAAGCGAACACACTTGCTCTCGGAAACGAAAGTACGGGTACAATTCGGCACGGAGTTCATTCTGGAGTCTGTCCAAAACTTTAGCTACACTATCAATCTTCCGTGAGAATTTTCAGAATAATATATTAGCCTTGTGTTACAATTTTCCGGAAAATACGGAGGATATTTTCCCAAAATATCCGAATTTTGCATGAAATGAAAAATTATCAAACAGAATGTAGAGCTTCTAATTCTTTGCTCCGTTTTTCTACGTTCAGCTTGATGTTGCTCAACAAACATCGCAAAAGACGCGATTCTCGAGCCGGCGGACATAGAAAAAGGGTAAACATTTTGTTCAAACTTGAGCACATTGTTAGTACTGACATGCAATATTTGAAACCTCTCCAACTTTTTTCTCCTCCACGTTTTCATTTCCTCGCGCATTTCGTTAAGAATTCGCCAAAAGGAAACGAGAATATCAATATCGTCCCGATTCCGAGCTAAGACGGAGACCAAATAAAACACGCGAATAGGTGGTTGAGTAAATCTTCTTACCGATTCGTCCGAGAAAGATTCCAAGGCATTTTTGGCGGTAAGCCTCGTCAGCATTGTCTTCAACGACTTCGGGATTATGCAACTTTCTTGAATAGCCCGAAAGTAGGGCCCGAAGCTGATATGCGTGCCTGTGCATTCGCATTTCGAAAAATTACAGCATATAGACTCGTGCTATTGGATGAGCTTAGAGAGGCAAGTCGCAGCTTTTAAAACACCTCTTGCTCATACCCACGAACGTTCTTTAAGCTACTTACGGGTTTCAATGCAAGAGGTTTAAAAATTGCATGTGCCCGCTATGCACAAGTATTACGCTCTATGCCTTTAGTCGATTTATGATGCACTACGGGAGCATGGAATAAGGCTCTCATCTTTGGCTATAGAAAAATAAAATCGGAGTAAAAAAAGCTCCTTTTATCCTCGCCGGTGTATGTATGTGCGTGTGAACCGACGTGTAAAATCAATACAAAATATTTCCTAGCGGTGTAAATCTTTAAGTTTTTTTTCAATCCAAATCCCTCCCGATCCTAAACCACGGGATCTTTAAGCCCGTCTTTATGTGTAAACAAACAAAATGTATCTCGTCGAAAGTTACGAAGGGATTCTTATGTAAATTCGATATAGACAACACGTTCCAAATGGAAATCCGAGCCTCTGAACGTGGATTACCGATTGCGAGCTTAAATATTACAGCAGCATTGGAGGGAATTCACGTTTTACGCGTTCAGCGCTATTGTACATGTGCAGCAGATAGGAACAATAATAATCAGTTAAACAAATTTCTGCCAGATGTGTACAATACATATAATTGAATGATTAACGCCCGGAGGCAGTGCGAGGAGTTGAGTTCCAACGTTTGCCCTGGATACGTCCGTCCAGCATTCGAAAATCATTTTTTCCACGCAACGTTGATTGTCAACGAGAAATTGTAGAAACGGAGTTGCGGAATTCGCATAACAACGTCTCTAACCCAACGTAGAAAAAGGAACGTAAACCAAACGTAATTGACGGGTAACTGAAGAGCAAAGGATCGCGGGGTATCGATAAAGTGATTATTTTCGTGTTTTTTATAAACATACAAATCAAAAGCACCGACGCACACGGTTGTCACAAGATAAATGTTCATGTAGTAGGATTAAATTTGTAGCCGACTTCATCCCGAAGGTACGATACATTTTATGAAATCCACCCCCACGCCCAACTCCTACCACGCTACAGCGGCAGGTAATGGCAATATCCTACAAAAGCTGGAATATAATAAAATGTAACACGCACACACACACACACACACATATGTATACACTTTTTGAAATTGCTCGTAATGAGTTTCATAAAATGATTATCGAAAAAAAATGTGGCCTTCATCGAAAAGCGTCAGCGTATCCTGTTACGGCGAATTAAATATTCTATAGAGAATTACTTTTCAATTTTTCTTTTGAAGCAAAATGAGTTATGATGAAATCTCTTGATTGATTGTCAAGGGTCATGTGACACCTGGTAGGTATGAAATTTCACAAAATTTACACTGGGGGAAGTATAGTTCACATATGGAACGACACGATCCACGCATTGAAAAAAAATATGTGTGTACAAGGAAATGTTGCTTGCTCTCGCTGGGCAATTCTTCACGATTTTCAAGGGGTAAAAAATCGCGTTCCTCAAAAGTTTCGCTGATGTTATTTTTTCCCGTCAAGCTCTAAGCCAACTTTCTCAGTATTTCTTTAATCGGTACGATATTAGGTGAATATAGAACTGCAATGTAACGACGACAAGTAAGAATAATAAAGATATAGTGCATTGGTAAGAAAGCTACAAGATCTCGTTCCAATCGTAACGATAACAGTAACGTACCATAGGAATGTATGTCACTGCTGGTAATGGAATAGAGAAGAATCGGTCGTATTCTCCAACGAATCAGTTCAATCTAAGAGAACTTTTCGATCTCGATCGCATTAAACTCCACGTATTGTGTCCCGTTTTCCTTCTTTTCTCGCTTTATGTTCATGCTATATAGTATTTTACGCTGGCCTGGGTCGTTAGGTTTC
This sequence comes from Gasteruption jaculator, assembly GCA_949825005.1. NCBI lineage: Eukaryota > Metazoa > Arthropoda > Insecta > Hymenoptera > Gasteruptiidae > Gasteruption > Gasteruption jaculator. The sequence goes on along the minus strand of OX463773.1, from coordinate 6,180,649 downwards.
CTATTTGAAAAAACACATAGGTCAATTTGCAAAGAAAAAGGAGGCAAAAAACGTTTCAGTGTTATCTTAAAGCACGAGTTCACAAAATTTTACCAGAGAGCGAATGTTCCTGTTATCTGACAAATGGAGGACGTACTTCCTTCTGGTAACTTGATTCTGTCTGATTCTAGTCCTTTACAGAAAGACACAATTGCCGTATTTCGAGAAAACGGTAGGAGCTAAAAAGACCTAATTACCCAATCGTAGGAAAGTGGACGATTTCAGGTGCAGTTCAACGAGATCAATGGTATGATTCGATTACCGTGGTATAGATTCGGTATCGAGAACTAAGTAACGAGTACAATTTCGTTGCTTATTTTTACTATGCACTCGACTATTGCACGAACCATTATTTTTTTTTTACGTCTTATGACGTAAGTGGTGGCGGTGAGAGCCCTCAGGGTAATTAATGGTAATCGAACCTTCGATGCCCGGGCAAAATTTATTATACTCCTATGGCAGTTGCGAAACGTGACAAAAGTATAGTATTAGAAAACGTACGGTTCTGGAATTTTTGCACTGTAACTCAAATACCTACACATGGGACACTATTTATAAAAGCGTGGCTCCGCTGAAAAATTTCACGGAATTTTATTTCCCATGCAGTGAAATTCGATAAGACTGAAATGTTGCTTTCAGAATTTGTACACATACGTACGCGTGAGTGAAAGTTCGGTTTGATCAAGCTTTTAGAGAAATGTGATGTTACGAGGAGAAAGGATCTGATAGAAAAATATGATGGCGCAAAGTGAACTTTATGTACCCTTGTCGAAGTAGTAGTGAAATTTTATCCCTCTGCAGATCTACCAGGAGTTAAAGCTCAACGTTACACATGCACACATGCCATTGTGTAAAAACCTCGAAAAGGATTCTCTTCCCTCCTTATCAACTCAACTCCAAGAAACGTAAATACCCTCTTGCTTAGTATAAACAAAGATCTTACCGGCAAAGAATGTTAAACATTAAATATTTATCATTCCCACGGACACATGTTACAGCTCGCAAATTGGTGCGACCTAGTTTCCCGTTCAACTTCAGGCTTTTTTTTTAGCAGTAACTCGAATTATCTCCAAAACTGAAAATATGAAATCGATTGTCCAGGCGTCCGATCCTCAAAAAATGCGATCCTCCACCGAAGAGGCTTAGGGTATTGCATTTCTATCGTATAAGCTGGTAAAGAGCACCGCGAAATTTTCTATGGCTTATTTGTCAATGGGAAATCGGGCGAAATGCTGGATCGACGTTGCTTTGGCGTAATACATATATCCGCATGAAATAAATTATCCTCGTTGGGGGCGGAAACGGGAACGCGTAGTTGGTTTAAAAAATCGATAACGGCAAAACTATATAATTATGCAAATAGTAAATTGAAAACGCAACAGGATACAGGGAGAATGTGTGTACGTTCGGATTTACGAGTTCGGCTTGACGATCTGATGCGAAATAGTATGAAAGCTTTGAAGAGCTTTCTAGATATACGAGAGTAACCATGCACGCAAAATGATATCAGGTTTCGTTTTCGCAACATATTCATCGACAGTTCAAAACACATTTTCCATTCCTATCAAAGCCGCTATTACCACTGTCCTGTTCCTTTTTCCACCGCACCGGCGAAATCTCTTCGTTCGCCATTCTCCTTTCGTCACATTTTTCTCTATTCTGCGCATTATTTGAAACAAAAGAAATTCCTAAAACAAAGTCAAATGACAAAGACAGAAACCTTATCTTTTCTTGATGCTTCCTATACAAACCATCTATTATATTATATTCGCCTTTTATATAGGTATGAATATCATGTTGAAATTCACGTTTGGGAATATCATTCCGGAGATCAAATCTTCTCTCTTCTATATACATTTTTCTGGATTCGAACCAACTTTCCGATAGACACGTTACTCCTTTCAGACACGACTCTATCAAAATAGAAGAAAGCTTCGATTTTCATATATATTTGCAATTATTTTTTTTTTACTCCGAAACGAGTACCTGTGGAAATTGGTCACGTCCTTTGACACTAATAATAATAAAGCCGAAAGTGTTAAAAGAAACCTTGACAATCGGAACTAAAAAAAGATCCGAATAAATTTTGGCGAATATCCAATAAAGAAAAGCCGAAGGTCGTAAATTGCCCATTTCAAATATGTTTTAAAGTAAGTCACGTTTTTTCAACCAAAAAAAAGGAAGGACAAAAAGGGGAGGAATGAGTGGAAAGGATGGAATGAAGGATTACGAAAACGAAGATGAGTTATGAGTTCCAAGGTAGAGAGTTAAATGAAAACGGCAATACTTGGAAGGGCTTAAAGCGCGCCAGAATTTCACTTTAGGTTACAAGTTTCATAGATTTTCATTAGGAGATCGAATCGTTTGGAAAAAAAGTCGACTTTACATATGTGCGAGCGGAACTTTCCTTTTATATTAAATTTTTTCATTGAATCCCACGCCACATAAACATCTCCCGAATTTTAAATTTTATTAAAAACTCTATGAGATATTTACCGTAAAAAAATAGTACTTTAGAATTTTGCTCATAAATTTTAATTATCACATTTCAAATTGTGGGACAACACATTCCGCTGCAAGAATGCTTGCAATCTTTTAAAATTAACAGATTACGTTTATTTTTTATCATAAAACAACGCTTTTGTTGGCATGCGTTAATTTATTCTGCCAAAGAAATATTTGAAATTCCGATATGAGATTTCCAACCGGGAAAAAGCCATAGTGCTATTGATCAAAATCGGTGCATCGGATAATAACCAAATAAAACCTATTATAAAACCACATGGCCGACGTTCGCGTCTGCGGGAAACAGCTGTGTTGGAATGCATATACGCAATTTGCCATTCCCTGTAAGGGGTTAATCGAGTCATCGATATATTTATATTGCGATTATAACGACTCTCGCCTTCAGAACTGCTGTAGCAGGCTGACAATGAGTTTGTGGCCACAACGATCAAGATAGTAAGCAAAATTAATTACGTTATTTGAAAATCAATTAATATATAAAAATTTTGTTATCGAATATCGTGGGAATCAGTGACTTTGTAAATTTTAGCTGGGGTTCTTAAAAACACACATTCGTTTGAAACGATGGAAACTGGATGCATTTAACTACATGTTGACCTAATTTTGAATTGCGCTAATATATTATTGTGTACGTACGTGTCTCGACATGAATGTATGCGAGTCTGAACTAAATCTTCATGCATCGGAATTACGTCCTGTTGATTCTCAATTCCCAATATGCACGCGTAACGGCTGCACTGGCAAAAGCATCGTATTTACCTATTATACTTGATATGGACCGATGCAGGTGCATGCCACTATTCGCATTACATTTTGCAATCACCTAAGCGATATGCCACGGTACTTATGACTGTATTCTTTGAAGTGGAATCATCAAACGCGAAAATACATTCCACATATCGCGAGAAAACGCATTTTTAAATATCTCATTTTAAAGGAAAAACAACGATAAAGTCGCTATTAATTAATTTCGATTCCCGCAACCCCAGCTTTTACCGGATTAAAGTATTGAATTCGAGTAATCTGTGCCATATTTTTGTTTATTACTTTTCGAAGCAAGTTTTAAAGCAATGCAGGCTATAAAGTATCTTTTCTATTTAAAAAAATCAAAAAAATCCTATTAACACGTGGAAAAGGTAGGAGCTTTTTTAGTTTCTTTCCTCCTTTTTCCTTTATTTTTTGAAACGGAAGGGCATTGGGAATTCATGTCGACAGCATAGAAGCAGCGAGTACCGTGCAAAGTTTAATCATTCGAAAGCGTGAAATTGAGGGTTGGTGGGAAAAAGAAAAATATATGAATGTTCGATGCTACTTTCTCTCGTATGACAATCACTCCATTCGACATGTCCACGTCCGTCTTTCTGATTTTTTACGATCTCTCATGCCCACAAATGGATCAACCAATAACATTCATGTCCAATCGATGTATCTGCGTGAGGGTTCATTAATGATGAAGTACATAACTGCTCTCTTGCTTACGATTTTCATATATTATATTGATTCCACCGCTGAATAATTGATGTATCGTAAAATTTCTGAATTTTGTAAAATCCCATATGAGGAAATTCGCTGATTTGGTGGTCTGAAGTTTATTAAAAAATAAAAATAAAAGGGAAGCGGTAATGCTCCTTAAGCCACCGGATAAAACGTATAAAAAATACCCCAAAGTTGTCTACCTTTGCGGACTATCTTTCGAGTCGAAGTTAATCCGGGCCTCCCTTGCGGTGACTTTCCGTAAGGAGCCATAAAAGACGCGTTACTGTTATTTTATGGCTTTAAAAAACATAAACACCCAAGTTTCCACCATGAAACGATTACTTAAAGAAAAGATTAAACCTTTCGAAGGAAGGTACTTTATTACTGGAGATAAGCACATAAATTCCGAATCATTGAACATCAATCATTCAACGTTTCGCAAACTCCCTTTTTTCACATATTTCAAACAGCGTGTGCCTATTGGAGTAAAACTTTGCGTGAACGCAAAAGGAGTTAGATTTCCTAGGGGAACTTGAGTTAAGCTAATCCAAAAGGCAAACACTACAGGCTCTCCTCCGCCTTCTCGCCCTCGTCCTCCTCCTTCTTATCCACTTTTTCATTTGTTCCGTTTGGTAGAAATGAAAAAAAAAAAGTAGTACAATAACTCGAGCGAATTGTGCCTCGATTATTGTCGTATGACCTTTCACCCTAATTTATGTACCTTCCCGTCGTAATTCGACAATGGTGGTCTGACGTAACGAGAGAAACCGCCGACTTTAAGGAAACACCTTGCGAAGAAGCTCAATAGAGAAGATATGATACAGGGGACGGTAATAAGTACATATTGTACGTTTAAGCTGATTAGAATCGAAGCTCACGAGTTTTGTCATGCATATTCACAGGTGCTATTAAATATACGAATGTTCCGGTCTGGCACGAATTCCCGCAATATTTGTCACGGGATTCGCCAACGTAATTTCCAGCAAATGTTACTTATTAAAGAGTTCAAATGGAGTCGTCGGAAGTGTAATAACGATAGTTAAGGCGCACACGTATCTACTAATAGAACCCGCGGTGGCCGTCCTATGCAGAATGTTGAGAATATCATTTGCGGAAGGATTTAGACTAGCGAGGGCAGGCAAGGAGATAGTTCTGTCATAAAATTATTTGGGGATATCCTTCTTCGGTAGAAACACGGTAATATTTCGCAGCGGTGGAAGTTAGCTCTGTAGCTCAACGTAAGCAGACCAAAACGCCGCAGGGAAGCCAGAATACTCGTTGGGGTCACGCGGAATTTATCACTCCGTACTTTCTTGCTATACCGTATATAAGCTATACTGAATGCTTTTGAACAAGTCCCACGTCTCTGGCAGCGGTATCATTTTTGACTCTTTCCTCATTTCTATGGAACCCACTGGAGACCGGGGGCTTTTTGTATGTATAAAACCCACATTTCCACTCCCCCGTAACATGTGTATCTCGGGTTTTATAGCGTACATCCACTACCTCACCTTCGCTTTCGCCATCTTCTCTTTAGTATTATCCGCATTCTCTTTACTGTCCTTTTGTATCCCCTAAGCATACATCAGAAGTGCAAGTTTTGTCCCTTAAATTTTCCATGGAGCGTCCTTTCCGCAGCATCATATTCTCCAAACATTTTACAAGTTTAGTTCTGGTCTGGAAGAATCTCCAACAGGCATGTTTCGCTCTAAGGACCGTTCAAGACCGCGCGGCAGTAAAGTCGCTAACGATTTCAAGTCCTGAATATTGACGAAGGCAGATTGCAGCTATTTCGACTCAACGAATTCAACGAGTTCTTCAAAAGCTCATTTTTCTCTATGTAGGAAAGATCACTGACGTATTCTTCCAATAGCCTCCTTTTTTTTGGTTGAAGACGAAGAACAACAGCCTAAAACGTTTCGACTTTTTGCTTCGCCGTCGGACAAATTTGATAAGAAATTTTTCTTGAAAACTCGCAAGAGCACTTTAGCAAAGCCTCTTGCTGCTCCTTCCAGCTAAACGGCGATGGAATTTTCTCATAAAACTGCATGCAACTTTCTTTTATTTCACTCCGCGCTATAAGGTGTCCCCTTTTTACGTCAACGATCTCTCCGAATCTTGTATCTGTATTTGCTTTTTTTTTGTCATTTGGTTAATAAGAACTTTTGAAGAATCTCGAAACAAATAAACAAGGGGGTTGGAAAACACTCGAAAGTTTTATAGAGAGCACTAGGTACTTATTTTATAGTTCCGATATTCTTCTTTTCAGGGTAGACAGATAGCTTCTATATTTTATTCCATTGAGAACTTTTGGAATCCATAGCTAGCTTGTGGGCTGCTGCTCCTTCTCCCTTTATATCTCGGGCTCCTAAGCGCATTGCTCCTTCCTTTCGTATATACTCTCGATTTTCTTTGGTATATTCTGCTTCTCGTGTCTTCAACAAAGTCACACAGAGTCGAGGAGCTTTCCAAACGAAAGCTCGAGTAGTTGAAGAGTTATAGCTTTTCGCAGAAGCACACAAAAAATTCAATAGTAATAACAATGCTACTGGCAATAACGACGATAAGCGGAAGAAGGAGAATACCATCAAAATTCAAACTGTTATCAAGTTCTTTCATATTTCATCATAACAGCAAACTTCAGAGTTTGCGCCGGAAACAAAGGAATGTAAAAGTAAGGAAACCTGATTTTATCAACTAATTGAAACAGCTCCGATAGCAGGAAAATCGAGAGGGCTTACTTATTTACGATACGGATACTTTGAAACTCGTTGATTATTATCGATTGAAAAAAAAAAAATTTATATATCACGATGTTTCTCGACTTTCCATAATAATCCGTAATAATCTGTGATATAATACAAGGAAATATCGTAATTCGAGATTTTCGGTGACTGCGTATTCCAATACTTAAATTCAATGTTGTTTATTTTCACGCTGACATTTATAACCACATTATTTGGGTAATCCGTAGGTATACCGTGTATACTGATTACCTCATTTTATAAATATCATTTAAATTATAATTTTCGACTGCAGGTTTTCTACATAAAGCGAATGAATATCTGAAAATAATTATTCTCCAGCGCTGGAAATTGCTTCGTTTCCAAATACCTGTACGAATGTTCGGTATAAAATACAAATGGATAGTTATATTTAAAAGGCAAAGCATTGTCCAAATTATCCGGTAACTTCGATGGAACGCTCTCCATTTTTCGATTTGCGGGAATTATTGATACGAATTGTACGATCGATTAATTATTTACGAGGTTGTCGGGAGTACAATGGTCTGATACACATATTGATGAAAACTAAAAGATAAGTCGACGATGTCAAAGCTTTCGTGTATTCACACGATAGTAAACCAACATTTGACACAGTTGGCTGGGCATAGACCTAGATAGGGCGGGTTGCAACACAGTGTTCACATAAATCCCTCTATATCTAGGAAATTGCCGTTTTTCTTATCCCTACTCCGACTTCTTACCCTTCATCTTCCTGACGTTCTTCCAACTCAAATATGCTAATAGTCTACTACCCCTTTTCATCGTTGCGGGAAATAAATCTTCCATTACCTTTATCGTTTCTATTAAAATTTATAGAACTTATCACATTATTGATTGCGTCAAGCTGCTACAACTAAAGTTCCCCTTTTTCCCACGGATAACCAAAAATTTCTTGCCCTCATAAATTTCCGAAACTTCCTTGTTCGCCATGGAAACAAGTCGGGAACTAAAGCCAAGTTCCTTGCGGATTGGAAATAAAATATTAAATGCCACCTGTACTGGAAACATTGGAGAATAGAAATGCCATAAATATCCAATGATTGCCGCGAAAATGGAAAATGCGGACCTTTTACGCAAAAGTAAGGCGACTGAAGTTTTTCAATTGTACGATTCTGCAAATATACCTGCTTGGTCCATTTCTATCGAATGCGACTTTTTTAGTTGTTGTTTTATAGAACTACCCCATCTCTCACATATTCCCCAAGAGAGTTTTTTTCTCAATGGGGAACACGTTTGCCTATTCCAGAAGTAACCCACGCCTTTGCCACATTTTGCAACACCAAGGGGAGCGAACGGAGAAGAAAGAAGGGAATAAAATTCGCAAGATCGCAAAAGATAAAAGTAAATAAAAGCTACAACTGAAACGTGCGCACATACGGTTCTGAATCATCCTCAAGAAGCCAAAGATTAAAAGCTCCCTCATGTTAGAACCTTCTGACTTTTCCTCTGCTTTAACGGTACAAGTTTCCGGTTGGGATATAATACAAGGAAACCTGAACATGGTGTACCAGTACATATTATAGGATTGCTTCGTATCTCTCTTAACTTTAAATCCTTCTCTTTCTACGGTGACCTCTTTGGCAAACTCGTAAACATGGTACTTGCTATCGTAAAGCTTGGGATACCAAAACCATACTGACCAGTGTATCCTATTTCCATTTGGAATGAATTCAGAACTCCGGGAGTTTGAGGAGTAACGAGATTTTCGAAAGTACTCACCCGTGCCACCTCTGGAGTAAACATACGAGGAAAGGTACTATTACGTTTCAAGAGGGCAGGCAAGAGGCCTTAGAATAATATGTACGCGATTCAGCGGGAATTGTAATGCACCGTTGAATTTAACCAAACTTTATGGGAATCGAGAACCGCAATTTCAAATTTATGGATTTGTACTTGCGCTAAAACCGCGAAAGGGTGCTCTCCGTCCACTCGGTTCAAAAATTTCATTTAACGCCGAGTTTAATGAACGAGAATAATTCATCGTCAAAGAAGCGAAACCGTTTAAACGATTCAGGGAGAACGGGGGATAAAAATATTTTGCGTTCCTTTTTTTTTAACAATATACGAAACGACCGAAAGAGTCAATACATAATTATACGAAATCCTGCTCTCACTCTCTCCCTCTCTTTCTCTCTCTACAGTACAATTAAAAGTTTTCCCTTAATCGAGAATGTTTCCGACGCGGTGACCAATGACTTCCTGCATGTGTTACAGTAAATTGAATTTCTGTTACTAATTCAAAACTTTGCTTCCATTTAACAAACATGTAATATTACTGTATGCGACCGGTAGTGTGAAAGGGGACCTTGGGTCGGCAATGCAAATTTTAGAGTACAACATAATAACCGAAAGTAATTAAAATTATAACAGTAACTTTAGTCGAAATTCACTTCTTCTTCATTCTCAGTTATTCAAATACAGTTAATTTTAACTTTATCAGTCAAAGTGTTACCAAACTTCAACGGAGTATTGTACTTTTGTTCTTAAAATGGGAAATAGAACCACCGATGAGGCCTTCTTGGTGCGGAAAAAATGTCTCTTTTTTTTGCAACTTCCAGAAATACTATTATAACGACAATCTTTGCTGAAACTTGGAAGGTGTATTGTTAATTCTGAAGCTTCGTTTTCAATTTCAAAGTTTACGAACGTTATCGAATGGCATACTTTGATATTTTTCAACGAAAGGATAGGCGAACGGGAAACGTCAATGCGTTGTTACGGTAATTGCGAGAGCTTATCAAACATGTTTGCTGAACGTGAGGAAATATAAGCGAAAAAAATTGTGTACATTTTGTAACTCACTTCATCGATAAATTATTAACTTTTTGTAGACTCATGCAAAATCAATTGTTATCCGGTACATTAGTTATCGCGATTTTTTTTTTCACCCCAGAGATCATTCATTTATGGCAGTTTTATGGCAGAGCAATTTGTTACTGGATCTTTCTTTATGCCCAACCGTAAAAATCTAGATCAATTAAATTGTCAAAAATAGGATTGGTCGAATTATCTCTTCAACTCCAGCTAAAAGACCATACAGATCTGTCTTGTTTCCAATACACCCATTCCCGGGTAACGTCGGGTGAAGATTGTTGGTTATAAAATATCGCAGATAGTAAATTTCAACAGCCATTAATCAGTCTGAGGTCCTTTTCCCGATAGTATCTCGCCACAAAGCCTCCCATACTTTTGGAATTCAGTGCTCGCGCAATTAAGTCTAAACGTTTAGCCCCGAACAATAAACGTTTTTGCGAATCTATACGATCGGCACCTCGGTGACTGCACGTTACATACAAACTGGTAACTTATCCGTATAATCTATAACGTGTGTATACCAGTTACTTGGATTCGTTCCAACTCAGCCAGATCATAACAGTTCGATACTTAGCTACAATTTCCTTCCTATCTTTCTCTTCTCCTCTTGATACCCTTGATACCCTTCTTATCTTATAACAACCACAAGTGTTTCTCACCCACTTCCAACCTTTTACGGGTTACCTTGCAAACTTCCTCGAGTGAAGCCACTATACTTGTGTTAAAACGAAAAGAATCCGAAAGCAAGTTTCCAGTAATCGAAGGGGATGACTGGTACTACAATAACCGTAACAATTTTTCTCTAGTTGCAAACAGCCACGACTTATCTTGAATTCTCCGAAACGTTGTACCAAATCGTCTTTTCATCTTTGCTCTCTTTTCCTATTAGTACTACGGTTTATTAACGGAACAAGAAAAGATATAATCGCATTTATTTCCAATTACGTCGAATATGCCAACTAGACGGGAAACGAAATTTCCCAAAAAATTCCACTTGTAGAAACAACTTTTGTGGATTTTAGGGAGATCCTTATCCGATGTATTTTTTCCGAGGAATCCATTTCTATTATTAAAATTCCCGATATCTCACCAGAAATATGATATTTCCTCAAAAAACTCGCTTTTGACGAACTTTCGTTAAGATTTTGTCAAAATGGACCTTTGGAATCGATTCTACGCGTTAAATTATCCCTGAAAATGAGTCGTTCAACCATATTTCTGAAGCTTTAATTTTTGCCCCATTTTTGGGGGAAAGCAAGGTATACCCAAAAATTAGACTTTTGGAAACTGTTTTTGAAGATTTTCGGGAGATCTTAATCCAATGTATTTTTTCTTGAGGAATCCATATCGATTATTAAAATTCCCGAGATCTCAGCAGAACTACGAGTTTTCCACACAAAACATATTTTTTACTAATCTCCGATGGAATTTCGTTAAAAAATGTATCCTGACATTGATAGTCCTAATCATTTGATCACGATAAGCGACCAATTGATTTTTAGAGATGTCTGTTGAAAGGTCACTTGTATGTACGTGAACAATTCCAGCAGTCAATGGCTTTGTCCGCACTACATTGCACTAGATTGAACCACCCTGTCTGGTAGCAGCCCATTGTTAATGACAATACACGGCGTGGCGATATATGTAGGTACGCACGTGTATCTGGATACATGCTTCGAGAAAAGTCTGAAACCCTACTATTGTTATTCTCAATTACCTACCTGTTTATGATACTATTAACGAATCGCAGTAAATATCCATTCGAAGCTACATATAATCATCAATCATCCTTTGTCCCGCGTAAATGATATTCCTGGTTATGAATAAAACATTATGTATATACCTACTGTAATGTTCAACCCGGTATCGAAGATATTCCAGTCGAAGACTCTTACATTTTTTGCGTAAACACGAAGTAGGCAGCGAAGAGAAAGATTAAATGCCGCCGCATTACGTCAGCGATAACGACTCTTTAATTTGCTACCCTATAAATCGACTCGCTAAATTTTCCTTCGAGGGGCAAAGTCGAAACATCCCTTTTCACGTTGAAATGTCGTTTCTGATATTACATATTTTAACGGTAATTACGATATACCTTCATTATTAGCCACGACCCGGCGCGATTCCTGCCAATTTATACAATACCTCCTTCCACCCGCGGTCGAAAGAAATTGTCGATATTTCATTCAAGTCCGACCTCTCTTATGTAGACTACATTGTTCGAAAATTTTATTCAATCTCTATAATCGACATCGATTCCAATTGAATGCATGTATAACGGTATTTTATTTGGTAAAGGGTTTAAATGGACGATGAGGGGGAGATCGTTTCAACAGAATTACATAGCTCTTTTATATGACACTCCAGCATACAAAGATAGACCTAATTGATCGAAACACCAGTGCATACAAACGACAGTAAAAAAATTCATTTGACGATCCTTTATATTCCCACAAAATTCCTGTATCCTCACGTGAAACGTAATTACACTTTCGATAGCTACGTAGGTACTTGAATGGATGATTAATTAACAACTGTTTCAATTTAAAACTACAGACAACTACTGCAAAATCATATACACCAGAAGTGATGTTTTCAAGCGGAGTAACAATTAGAGTGTTCTCGCCGTTAGCGAAAGAGTCATGTTTAATTGAGTTATTTCCGCGTTTAGCGTAGCAGCGCAGCACACCATTTTTTCACCAAAAAAATGTAGGAAATCTAAATATGGCCGACTGCTAAATGTTTTTCCATTCTGTTAATCGGAGCACGAAATTTCCCGCACTTCACCTGCTTTCTGGGGAAACAAAAAAAAATAATAATGATATACGTTTTCAGGTGATTTTGCAATGTCCCTCGGGAGAGTCGGAGCTCAGAAGACTATTAATTATCCACGTGAAATATTACGGCCTGGTTTTACTGGATTTGACAATTGCGGGTGCCCCATACAAAAGCGAACATCACCCCGAGACATTATGGTTTGCACAGATATAAACAAACACCAATTAGAGTAGTATTATTATACAATAGAATAATGTAATATTGTAATCCTCACAAGTCTGCACCACGTAATACCTTTGTCACTACAACGTGAGTTTCAGTGTTTGCGTTATCTACCATATATGCAGCCTGTTTCTACACTCTCGATGCGTTGTACATACATACTACATACGGATGTGGGTACCGCAGGAAAAAATGCCCGAGGCTTTGTGTTCTGCATTAACATAGAATTTTAGCGCAACCGAGACTCGGTATCTAGATTGAAGTTACAGGGAGAGCAATTCTTTAGACATCGCGCTCTGACTCCGAAGGCTGGGATTGGATAATTGGACCTTCCAAAAGTAACTTCCAACGGCATCAAAGATCGATCCGAACCTCCCCTCGCTTCTAATTCAACGTTGGTGTTTTTCGATTTCAGTCTAGTCACCACCATTTAACCAACGTTGCTAATACGTAAACCGCGGGTGAACCCACGATGCCTTGTTTCAGAATTTATAGCGAAAAATGAAACGCCTGGGTTACATTATGAACAAAGTCTACACAAGCCATCTTACCCTTTTAAAATATGGACCAAATTTACGCGGCGCAAGGTTGGAGAAAAGGTGTTAATCAATTATGTATAAGTTTCAGAAAAAAGATTGGTTAACTTTTTCCCAACCTCGCCGGATGTAAACTTAGTTATAAATGAATAAATTAGGCTGCAGAATGAATCTTGTCGGGTCTTTCGGACTCTCTTGGGTCGCTCGGTGGTTAGAAACGATACGAGTGAGGAAACAAAAGGATTTCTTTCGAAAACAATGATCGTGTTACATTTCAAACAGGGACCGATGGAAAGCGACATTGCACGAAATTGCTGCATGACGTAAGAAAATGTCGAGACGAAAAAAGAGGATGGAGGAAAGAATATAAATAAATGGGGGAAGCAATACTTTCAATTTCAGATAAGGGAATGCGCGGCGATGAAAGAAAGGTGGAAGGTAAGTACAGAGCTTTCGAAAAAAAAAACGCCCCCGACAAACGAAAGTATGGGAGAACATAAAGCTTTTTCAATTTTCCGTACCTTTTGGAGTACAATATAATACTTAGGTGATACCAAGGGTATAACGCCGAAATAACAGGGTTCATGTGGTAGCAACTTTGGTGTAACATAGCCCTGGCTATGTGTCTAGTGCAAATATTGAATTTTTCAACATACATTCATACACCTAATAAAAACCACGTACTCCCCTCATCTAGGTATTTGCACAAGACATTTTCTGTTTATACATATATACGCTTAGAAATTTCTCTCCTTTTTATACACAAATATACGGTTCTAACTGTACCACATTAGAAATAAATATATACAATTTCCCAACAACTGACATCTTTAACACTTCGGCTTATCTCCTCTTCCCCCTGATTTTTCCTTCTTCAACCCCAAAAACAAATAAACATTCCACGCTGCGGGTCTAATTTTATTGTGCTTCAAATATATATACTATATATATTTTCCTGCGAAAGAAATATACGATATTGAAAGACCAATGTTTGGTTTAGGTTGAAGAAAATGCTCGTGTGTGTCTTTATGTATGAACTTCATATCTTTAGCAAATAGCACACGTAGTTCTCATTATTGGCAGCATGTTTTATTGAGTTCCTGCGTAGAAATAGAAAATACAATTATCGGCGAATGTATATATTGGGATACTTCAACGCCAGAAATATCGCAAATGGTGCATTTCGGAAAAAGTTTAATTATATGGATTAAGGGTCATTTCCTATCGCCGGACCTAAATTGCAATTTGGCTATCAGCAATTTGTATATGTACAATTCACATTGATCCGCGGGAGGGCAACCCAAAGAGAAAAAAAAAGGATTTGGCACTTTACCGATGATTCGCCACAGAAGCCTAATTGCTTTAAGATTTGCAGAATGTACCGCTGCAATCGATTTTATGTGTTTATAAGTGTCCCATGTTACACGAAATCCGCAGAATTAAGAGAACGATTAATAAGATTTATAGTAATTGCTGTTATTCCCAGTTTCTTTCCAAGTATTTAAATGAAAGACAGTGTTGTCCAAACGATTTAAGGAGCAAATAAATCTTCGGTCCTTATTTAACTTAATGAGAACTGTATGGAAAGTTTAATTCTTAATTAACCTTCTTGATGTTGCATTCGAAAACTTTACCATAGAGTTTTAAATGCACAAGTTCTTTATGCTTATCTTATTTATGCCTTCCCTATGGGATCTACAACAAAACAGGAATAGCGGGCATAACTTTCGTCTTTCCAATTAAATTTATCAGTTCTTTCTATTCTCAGGTTTGCGCGTCATATGGAGAAGGAAATCAGCGAGATAACTCGTTTTTAGTTTCAAGCTCGATGATTTTTGCTCCTTTTTCAAGTGTTCCCCTTGAATCCGTAAATTTGAATTTTTGCCGAGTTTTCAAAAGATTTGTTTCGCATAATTCGACGGTGGTAATGTACCTTCACAAATTTTTTACAAATCCTCGCGGAAAATGTAATTAAAAAATTCTAATTACATTTACACGGATTGGTGTCAAAGGGTTTTCAAGATTACAGTTGCAAAAAATAAGCCAACGCGGTATCACAATTTTAATTTGAGTAGAGAGAACTTGGAAAAATATTATTATTATTATTATTTGTTAATTTGCATTTTTTACATAAGTGCGATCGCATGTTTTTGTAGAAGGGAAAGTGTTACAACAATTTTAACCTAAAATTTTCTGCTTAGAAAATTACTATTTTGAAAAATATCAGAAATGTTTCGTTAAAAAAAATTATTTTTTATATGCGCTACTTCTATAAGGCATAAAATAATTTAAAAAAAAAAACTCAACGCAAGTTGCCGCTTGATATTTTTTTCTACATAAGCACTTGCAGCCTTCCTCAAGAATTCCAATAATAATTTAACATAAAAGCCATTACCATTTCTTTCTGCAAACTATGTAAAATTTGACACTGCATCTATCTTTGATCGCTTAACAATAATTTATCATCCTTTGTTAGCTTTAATATCGCAAGGATAGCTTTTTAATGAAAGAGCTGGGCGATGACTTGACTCATTTTCTCTTTGCACTAGGTAGAATGAAAGAATGTAATTATGAAGAAAGCAACGACGCCGTTGTACGTTTAATTCATGATTTTAAAAACGCCAAGACCATCGTCTAAATAGAAAACTATTTGACGTTTTATCAGTAATCTGCTTATTAAAATAATCTATCACTTTTTCATCGTTCCTCGATTACAAAAAAAGGCAAACAACAAAAATTCAACATTCAAATTCTATTTCGAGAATCCTCCAATTAATCTCTTCCGTGATTTTTGTTTTTCATATATTTCGAAATTGCTTTCCACGGGATTTCAAAACAATTAAGGGAATTAATTGCCATAATCGAACGGAAAGTTCGTTTTCCATCCGATTATAAAAGCTACGTTGACGATTTGGCATGGAAAGCTCACTGTTGAAATAACAGAACTAACTTTGCAACAGACCGGATTGAATTGCGAAAATTTCGTATGGTAAACGACAAAGAGAAAATATTGTAAAAAGATTAGTTAGTTGTTTGTTGTTAAAACGTATCTACTAAATCCTGCCAGATTTATGTTTTCCCGGTCACCTCATATTTTCATATTATTATTTATCACCCAGACTTTACGTGCGTGCAGCAAATAAATTTCGAAGGAAAAATATCTATATTTGCGCACG
This sequence comes from Gasteruption jaculator, assembly GCA_949825005.1. NCBI lineage: Eukaryota > Metazoa > Arthropoda > Insecta > Hymenoptera > Gasteruptiidae > Gasteruption > Gasteruption jaculator. The sequence goes on along the minus strand of OX463773.1, from coordinate 6,164,296 downwards.
ATTACAAAAAAAATTTTTTTTTCATTGTCGCCCGGATCACATTTTGTCGTAAGTTTCGGAAAAACTCAGCGACCTACTGGAATTCCATCACATGCCTCTACATTCTTTTAACACCATGTGTACCAAACAGTTCAGTGTTATATCGGGGCTGGATTAGCGTTGTCACGTACTTCTGCCCACGTCTCTCCCTCTTTGTACATACATGCAGAGCTCATAAATATCTTATTTCAATGGTGGCTGGGTTATACACACTGTGCGAGTGAATCAACATCCCGATTGTACTAAATATTTACATCCTAATTAGATTAACATCCGTGTAATTACAAAAGGCACAAAGGGAGAATGGAAAAAGCGAATAAAAGTCGAAAATAATCAGGAGAAAAGGAATAATCACTAACCAATGAAGAACCAAGGAAATCAATAACGAGCTCATCGGAGTCTTATCTTCGCGGTTCTTTATTATTTATTCCGTGAGCCATTAATTAACAAGCTCAGAGTGCATTTCAAATTTAATGATCGAACTATTATCGGGTTTGTACTGTAAGCAAATTACAGATTGAAAAGGCGGATATGATTGCGAACATTGAAGCTCCCCTTTGCAAAAATAAACTCACGCATTATTGGATAATCCGGAAAAAAGAATATGCATTCGATAACAGTACATACAAAGGGATTTTACAACAGTGTTTAACAGCTTTTAGCCGATCTCATGTAAATTTCCATTAATCGCGCTTTTATGTTAAACGTATTATCCTATTTTTTTTATCTCTACTTTGCCCTTTACAAACTTCATAATTTCATCGACTTCATTATGAAAATCTCAATTAACGATATTAAAACGCAAACGATTGTTTTATTATTGCATCTTCCATTGTGATCCTTTTTTTTGCAGATAACCAGGGTATTGTAATCAAAATAACTGCACATACAGATTTTTATGTCCGATCGTATAAATCCACAAGAGGAAATAACCGCTTCGATTAAATGTTGTTATTCGATTTGCAAAAAAAAAGAAAGGTATGTTTATACACCCTATTTTAATTAAGTATACGTAGTATGTACGATGATCAATTTACTTTCTTTTTTAATCTGGATATTGGCGGAATTTATTTTATATCGTAACGATAAATTGCGTAAAATAATATCGCCATTTTTATGCTTTTTCAAATCATGATATTGTTTTTTTCCCATGGAACTTCAATAGCTATGCAATTTTATAGAAGTGATCGATAACCATGTAATCCTATTGTATAAAGGACATGTCACGATGTAGCTCGAAATAGTGAAACCGCTATAAAGACCAATCCACTCTGATCGTTTCAATGCCAACTTCATGTTAATTTTAAATTTCAAACATTCGATTATAGAGAAAACAATGAAAATAAATACGACCCAGAATAATACGCATCTAAATTTAGATAATTCATATAATTATAATGTAACGAAATTCTAGCGGAAGTTCGACGAAAGCAGGTTTATTTTTAGGAAAAATCGTATTTCCCATTAGATATCTGTAATTTTGACCATAAAAACCTTAGCAGAAGTTGGTGAAAAGTAGGTCTTTTGCAGAAAAATCGTATTTCTGATGAGATATCGGAAATTTTAATAACAAAATTCGATTCCTCGGGGGGAAAAATACATCAAACAAGGGTCTCCCAAAAGTGTCCAAAACTGATTCTAAAAGTAAAAGTTTTTGGACATAGCTTTAATATCGATTCGATAAATTCCAAATTATACGCCAATAAGATGTAAAAAGCGCGCATGCAGCGCGCACGCTGTTGCTAGTTCTTATAAAAAAAAAAGTTATTACCATTACTGTTAATTAAAATTTCAATATCGCTCATTTCAAACCATTGCATTACAACTTTCAGTCATTCAACCCGAAATACATTTTTTTATTTCAGTGTTTGTACAGAGATGGTAGTGGTTAGAATCATGATGAAACCTCATTATTTATGCATCTTCGCATGAAAAGATGCAAAAACAAGGAGGGGAGTAAAATTTAACGACACAACATTGTTTCGCTCAATGTATCTTCCAATGCCACTGCATGAAACATTATGTGTACGTATACATAATACGAGCACCTTTATGTATTGTACATACATACACCCGTGGATCTGGCTTGCATGCTTTTACAACATTCCTAAATTATAATGGTGTCGATATTATACGATATTATGCTGCTGACAAAGCTTGTGTACAACGATATACCCTTTCCACAGAACTTCGAGGAATGCCAATTAACACATAATGGTATTCGAAAAATGAAATTTCTTTCCCTCTAGTTCCACTTATTGTCCCCGAACTTTTGCACCTCCATACATTACACAAAATGTTACCAAACTGAATTTTATTTTTTTTTTTCTATTAAATTTAATTACACTGAAACGAATGCTTTGAATTTCAACTACAATAGCAACAGCGATGCGTCGAATATTTGGTAGATTTGTTTAAGAAATTTTTTTATGGATTTAGTAACAAATTAAATAGAATAACTATCATATGTTCGTGTCAGCTCTTTGACAATTTTGTTCTTGAATCAAATATTTTTTTTTCTGGGTACGTATTGAAAAACTCACTTCCGTTTTCCGTGACAAAAGTTTCTTGCAAAAACGCACTCTTCATGCACGTGCAGAAGGTACACGGATGAAAGTGAATTACTGTTACAAGGGAAAGAAGAAAATTAGAGGAGGAAAACTTTTGTTTCTACTTATACCGAGCAGTTTTTACGAATGTCAAAGAAAATAACCTGCTTTTTTTTCCAACATAAGTCCCTCGCGAAAGGATTATCCTTTTCGTTTGAACCCAACGGGAAGAGGCATTCTGCGTTTGTTATACGAGAACCATTTTAATTTCTCCTGCCTTCGACTTCCCTTCGGATCCCTCAGCGCAAAAAAAGGAAATTTTCGTTCTTTACAGGACGTAACTTTATATTTCGTAACGTTCTCCCGACAGCGGCGGTACATTATTTTCTATCAGAAAGAATTTTATTTTTTGGTTTCATCCCCGGGTTTCTTAAGAAAAATGAGCTATTTACTTTCTACACGAAGCATATTACCGTCTCATTTTTTTGTCCTCGGTAAATTATCTTAAGGAACAAAAAATCTCGGGTTGATAAACAAAATGAAATCAGCTTATGTATGAAATATTTTTTTCTTGTTTCCTTTTTTTTTTTTAAACAAGCACAGAGGGAGTTTTCAGATTACGTTACAAAATACTAGGGCAATTTCGATTCCAAAAATTGATCTTCCAGTTGTTGGAACTTTTATGTAATAACGCTAACAACGGGGACAAAAAATGATATCGGGAAAGGCCAGGATAAGAAAAAAGTGCTAGCGGGAAAAGGCAGTGTCTCTTAAATTAACAACAGCAGCAACAACAAAAAAGAACAGCGTAGGAAAAAAGGATGTACTAATAGCAAGAAAAGCTAATATCTCTTGAATTAAGGAGAAGCCATATCCTTCTTCATTTTCTCTTCCTTTTTGTTACATTTCAAGTGACACAATAGTTGGTGTTTATCTTTGTCCTGGAAGTCAAGTATAAGTTAAACTTTATGCAGAAAGAGCACGGAAGGGGTAAAAGGAGTAAAAACTAAGAGGATTTGCAAATATCATGATAAACTCGCTCATACGTACAATTGCTGTATGCTTTAAAATATAAACATGCTCGGACGCAACTTCACCGTACGTTTCCCTAACAATAAGATGTGTCAACAGTCATTATGTATTCGTATTCGTAACCAGTAATCAAGGAAAAGCATTCCCGACTACGTGGAAACGTAAATTTTCGTTGATCCAAGGGTACGTCGAGACTACTCTGCATTTAGCAACTGCTTTGAACTTTTTTTATTTCACCATTTTTTTTTTTTTTCATCATTTTCATACTTATTTAAATTACATGCGTCGGTATCTTTCGATGTTCCGCGACTACGAGTGCGGGCTTTACCCCTCTGCGTGAATTCCGTGTAAGTGAATTCGCAAAATTAATTTTATTTTCTGCATAAATTGGGTATACATGATATTATATCACCCGAAAACCATATTTCCAACGGCGCGTTGGCATATTTCAGAGTATGGTAACCCAATTCCGCTGTTTTCAAACAGAATATCTCTAGCATGGAAATTTTTTGGATATAGCTGCTAAACACCGACGTTAAGGCAGCTTTCACTGTAATAATTTTTTTTAATGAATTCTATTTTACATCTCAACCTCTATATTTTTCTCCTACACAACGATAAATATTCATCAGCAGTTATGCCTCATGTAAATGAGTTGTCAACTACTCCATTTCTTTATTTTAATTCCTCCCCTTATATTCTTTCTCTTCTTGACATCCCGCTCCCAACCTTCTTCTCCACTTCCATTTGACACGGGTCACAAGTATTAAAGTTGCTGAATTTGTTCTATATCGTAACTATTTATTTACACCGCAAGGGACGTCGTATTTTCGAATTAACACGTCTCTCCGTACATCGGGGTCCAAATCAATTCGTGTTAATTTGAATTCTACACGTGTTTTGTCCTAAATAACGACATGGCATTGTTGCTTCCCAACGTGTACTACGAATTCTAATCGATATTAAAGAATTCGATAAAGCTGATTGGACCGTAATTGGATGAGTCCTATCGAAAATTTTTTTTTCGAGTATAGTTACGTCATGGGGTCCCTTCCTCTCTTTCAAAAATATGGCGTGGAATTGATACTTTTAGCAGCAAACACTCACACGCAATTGGATTCTACATACGTTTCTGAACGTAAAACGGTAAATAGAATTTATGTGTATCTGCAACCATTCCGCAATAATTTATAGCAATTTCGCCACACGAATTTTCCTCGCGCGTATAAATGACAGCGACCGGGTTGGGAATTTCGTGCAGAAGTTAGTACACCCCCGTTGTCATACGTGCGTTAAACTTTTACTGGAGTAATATTTACTACGAAAACAGAGTACACCCGTGGTCCATATCCGAACTTGTTCATTGCAAGAAGGTTGACGTATAGTATTATATTTATCGCCGCTGCCACTCAAAAAATGAAAGAGCGTCTCCCAGGCTCCAGCTATGCAGACGCTGCAGTGGAACTTATCCCGGAGATTTATATTATTCCCGTAAATATTGCAATACTGCACTTATGTTTGTACAGTGATGAAATAGGTTGAGACACACGCAGTAAACTTTATATCTTCTTGCATAATAAAACTCAGCCTTCCTTCGGAAAGCAAAATATTGGGTATACGCGCGGATAATGCTGCAATATTGCAACGTTTACTTTCCACTTTTCGCAAGTAGAAAACAGCCAGGATCGCGTCGTGATCTGTAGCGGAAGGAAACGAATTTACGCTTAATTTTTTGAAGGACTCTACAAAACTCTACCATGCTCGACATTGCTGGAACCTTACTTTCGCCCCTTGTCAACTACATTACTTCTTGGTGCGAACGCGAAAATTAGAGAAAAAGCTTAATTTCCACAAAATTAAAAACTGGATGCCTTAAAATCTCAAAATTTTCAAATCCTCACAATTTTCAGCGTTCAAATCGTAATTTGGGACGTCAGACAAATTTTGAAAATGCAAATTTTATATCCATGTCAAAAACAAATCAATTTTACATATTTTCTGCACTTACTGGTAAAGCTCTTAGGTGAAAATCTGAATACCTCTCGAATAAAATCTTAGATCTCCATTTCGTTTTATTTCCAGATTTCAAGTATGTACCAAAGACAATTCCGATAAAAATTCGAAAAATAAACTTACCGAATCAACTCACTCTTTCGTTGATATGAAAAGAAATCTTCTTTTACTCTTTCTCCCTCTTTCATACATGCAAAGTCTGAAAAAGCTTTTATCTACATGACCGCTTCGTAGAATTGTGTTCAAGGTAGAATAACCCCTTCTCGTCTTCTCTTTTCCAAAAGCAGTCGCTTTATAATGGAATTCTAATCTCCTTTTCCTGTTACACTTTTTTTCATTTACGGAAGAGCAAAAAAATTCATAAGAGGAACCAGTTTCACTCACTTACACAAAAAAGCACTCAACAAAAATTGAGACCAAAGTCGGAAAGTCCGTTCTACCACTCAAAGAATATTAGTATTTCTCAAATTTTACATCTGCTGCACTGAAAAGCATTTTTAAACCATAAAACACATCGTGGCTCATTTTATTTCTTAAATCTCTTCACGATTTTATAATCAACTAAAAATACCAAGAAATGAAACTCAGATTCTATTCAAACAAATTATTGCCGTTAATCAAAAGAATTCATATTTACCTGCGGCTCTTATTCTTTGCAAATAAATTACCATTTTTATGCTTTCCCAGATTCCTATAATAAATATTTTACTTTAAATTTTAATACCGCAGTTGCTTCGAGTGCCTCACTCTTCTCTGAAGGTACCAATTATTTAACCAAGTATTTACCATATATTTTTATCCTTCATACATTTTACTATATATCATATTTTTCCTTCATGAATTAAATGTCGAAAAAAAGAAAAAAATTATTTATAAGCTCACGAATGAACTCGGAGGAAAATTTTAAAAAATAGGTCATTGGTGTATTCGATAAATCGCACTTTCTTTCTGTTTTAGGTGCAGTTTTTTTACGATGATCCTTTTTACAAAAAGAAAAAGGAAGAAGAACAACCCTTAAAATCCGTGCGCGCCAAAGATCGGGCGGAGACTGAATATCATCCCGTTTTCATCCCTACAGAACCCCCACTACTTGGAGCTTGCAAAGCTCTAAACTTTTCCCACTCGCATTCTCTCTCTCCCTCGCTCTCTCACGCTTTCTCTCTCTTCATCATACCCTTACCACGTATTCTCTCCTCTCTCCTTTTATAAGATACTGCTCCTTTCTTGAATTGTCTTTCTCTCTTATATATATTGTACAATTTTACTCGTTTTCTATCATTATTTTTACATTTTTTGTACTTCTTTTTCAGGGCACAACTATCATAATTTTTTTATTTTGAAATTTCGTCTTTTTTCCAGTCATTATTTTTATTATCGTCGCGGCAAATGTCATTTTTCCTTTCTTAAGAAGAAATTTCAAAGTGGGATTTTATTTCCTTCTCGATTTTAAGCGAATTTCGATCTTCCTATTGTTGAAATTAGCTTTCGCTGAGAAGATAATTTCTCTTCCAAATTATAAAGAACTTCCAATCGTTTAGTGCACGGGGACAATTTTACTGTAATAATGTGTCTCGTCCCACACCCCAGCTGTAACTACCCGGGACGTTGATATTTGAAGCTTTTACACCCAAATTACACGTTGTCTAACGAAAAACCAGGAAACGCCGAGAATGAGGAAACTTTTTATTCATATTTTTTTTTTGCAACTCCAACCTTAAAGACTTCAAGTATTTAGCAGCTCCACTGGGAAAAGTATTTTCCCCGTTTTTGAGGCAACTATTCAAATATTCATGCAGCAACAAAGGGTTTCTACAACAACGCAAATTTATAGCTGCTTCTCCGCAACAAAACCGAGTGGAAATTATAATAGATTTAACGCGGTAATTATTTACTCTGTATCTATACGCCATTATAATTGGTATACATTAATAGAGTGAAATCTGCTAATTGGCTACGTCTATCAAATCAAACTCGTCTTGCATTATTATATGGATATCGAATTGTTAATGATATTTAATACCTTATCGATGCATTCAAATAAAATGACAGAAACGTGAAAGGCAAAGGCTACATTTCAAAATTTACCTTTGTCGAATGGCAAAACATCAACACGTGCAATTAGCAGGTGACCTGATGCCGTTTCAATATTCGGCTGATATTGCCATCCTTTTTATGCAAAATTAATCGGAACAAGAAAAAATGGAATTTCTTCGTCGGCCAAAAAAAGGTGAAAACAGTTCTTTTCTTATAAATGATTTTCGCTGAGAAATGGGGGAAAAAATGTCTCTAATATTTCAAGTTTCCCCAACTCTCTGATCACTTCCTTCCTTCCTTCTCTTCTCTCTCTTTTTTTTTAATTCCTCCACAACCCTTTCTTTCCCACTGTTGGCTTCTCTCCTTTCTTTCCATACTTCTACCCTGTGCTTTTAGTATGCTGTGCACGCGCAAGCATCGAATGAGCAAGCATAGTGCCACGCCTACTTCTGTATATATTCCTAGGACGAGTACTAGGCCAGAACGTTATCCGGCTATCGGATACCAACCACGTCGATGTGGGATGAAGCTCTTTTTTTCCAATCTGCTTCTCCTGATTTTTTATTCCACATCTTACCCCGCTGGTCACTTTGCATCTGTTACTCAAACCGCAATATCTCGAGGTTGGAATTGACGTTAAGTCGTATACGTAAGCTTTTATGCGTTATTATACAAGTAATAGGATTTATGAAGCAAATTTCAGTAAGAAGACAAAATGAAAGTGAGTAACGTTTGTTGGGGTAGGATAGGATAAGGCAGAGTAGGGTGGGGTAGGGTAGAAGAGATACCACAGGACACAGATACGAAGGGGATGAAATATTTCAAGAGCAGCCTATACATCTTCAAAAATTACGGGATTAAACCGAGTATAATACATTTCTCATTTTTTTTATACTGCTTTACGACCTTCAACCTATTCCCTTTTTTATGAAATTTTTTTCATGCGAAAATATTTTAACTCTTCTCTGATTGCTTCGCCCGATTTCAATTTCAGGACGACCGACAGAGCAAACAGCTCGATTCCAAATATCATAATTTTCAAAATATTCCTATTCCAATTCCAATTTCAATTTCATTTTTATATTTTATTTTTATCGTCTAATTGATACACGAGTCAAAATCATTCCGAGCTTCTCTTGCGTATAGAGCGGAGATGTTTCGAGAGATAACTACTGGTTTAAAAGAAACGGTTAATTTTGATTCGCCGGGTCTGTGCTGTGCTTTTAAAAAGAGTGCCTTGAGAGAAGTTTAAGTGGGAAAAACGGCAGAGAAAATCGGGTCACATCGGCGGAGACAATTACATCCTAAAGGAACAGTTATGGAAGAAGTTATGGAATTTCGCTAAACTTCAAGTCCCTTCGTTTCGCGTTTAATAAGAAAAAGTAACTCCAATTATTCCGAAGAGGGAAATATTGTCGTTTTCGTGAAACTTTATTCCCTCGGTCCCTTTCCAAGTCATAAAAATTACAAAACCGTGGTTATCCGCGAAACGACGTCTATTTTATATCGGTCACCTCGTATAATACAAAGAAAGCGCATCGTCATTTTTTACAGTTGAACCAACGTGAAAAATAAGAATATATTTTTTTTTTCCCGTGACGATATATAATGCAAATTTATGGCAAAGGCAAGCAAGGAGTATTCTCCTACCGAGTTCAGAGAACGTGCACTCCATCGTTTAAGTAAATAAGGATTTTCCTTTTTCTCCAGGAACGTTTCTAACGGCGTCCAGAAGAATACGTAGGTATTCTCTGTTTCAATAAAAGATATGTATTTGTAACTTTCTTTCCATATCACTTGTTGCGATTAATTTCAATCGCTTGTATGCACAAGAATAAAAGTCTGGAAAAAAAGGAAAAGGAGTTCGTAAAATTGTGACGGATGAAACGATGCACGAAACGTTACTCTTCGGTTAATGTTACGAGTATGAGAAAAGTTCGAGTTAAATTCCCCTATCGGGGATACGAGGATGTTTATCGAGCTACGATATAATACTCTCGCATATATGCCTATACCTATACATATATACCGCCGTGGTGTGTACTATACATACACTGGGAAAGCTATAAATTTCTATTATAAACAATACTAAAATTCTTTTCAATGCGATGCCGTTCGACGTTGGGACAAAATGATGTGAAAAAAATCGCGTGAGGAAATACCCCAAATTTTCAGGTGGATCTTCCCCTTTTTTCATAAAATTTTATGTGAAAATTCAACGATGGATGTATCTTTTTTTTATTACCGCGGGGAAAAGCAAAACTGTAACCGGATACTGTACGTTCGAAAAACGTGCCCATTTTGCCCACCTTTTTTTTTTTAGGCGACTAATTTCCACGCAGTGACGTACGGTGCTTTGAAAAATGAAACAACGAAATAAACACAGCAGAGGCAGGTACGTGAATCGCGCGGATACATATATCGGATATAAAGAATCTCACATGCGAACCCCATCTCCCTAATCCCTTCTAGTTTAAAGCACGTAAGGTCGAAATCATAGCTTGCAATTCTTCACACATATGAGCATACAAAGCATTTTCAATTTCCGTGCATTCGCAAAACGCGTCTACTGGGTGACGCAATTTCACCTCGCGCAAGAATTCTAACGTTTCAACTTGTTAGTCGATTCCGGATTATCGTTATGCACTGGAACATTTCCCCTTGGCATTACCACGTTTTATTGTCACATCAAAGTGTACGATAAAATTATGGTTGAAGGTTTCAATAAGACGGAAGGAAATTATTCAAATATATTGCAAATAACCAGGTTATTATTCCGACGTTTTTTTTTTCTTGTTGTTGCTCCGTTTCACCGTTCGCATATTGCGACGCAACCGATTTCAACTGTTTTACGATTAGGTTGTGCGAATTAGAGTAGAAAATAAAAGGAGAAGCAATGAATATCGTAAGTACCTTATGTTCCATGGTAGAAGGGTGTGCGGAATAACGCCAAGTATTCTGGAATGTCGTGAAAACAATGGACAATTAATGCACGCTATTCGCTGCGCCATTCCTTCGTCTTAGAATTCGCAGACTTTGAAGTTTCACAAAGGGGTGCTCTCTACCCTCTCTCTCTCTCTCTCTCTTTCTCTCTCTTTGAGAAAGGCACCTCGACAACTATCGTTTAAATCGTGTCAACAAGGTGCAAAAGGTGCATATACTAATTATTATAATACCACCCCAAGTTTGTAGTCGAACAACCTGAAATACTGTGATATCTCGTTAAGAAATTAATACATTTCGAATACGCAAGCAACCCTTCAGAATCTCTCGTTAATTAACTTCGCTTGCAGCATTTTGGGAGGGCTAATTGTTCTCAATTTAAGAAAAAAAATTCTCCGTATTCGCCTCGAATTTCCGGAGTTTTGCTGCAAGAGGCGTTTCTCGACGTTTTGAATTAATTACAACGCCAGTACAATTATTGGGATCGAATGCCCGATTGCAGATACATCGAAACGTGCAAATTACAGATATTGCATCGTCATTAATTCTTCGTAATAGTGAAACGTTTCATAACATTTCCCAGATTTCCGATGGTGCACTGACCATCGACGAGCGTGAATTTTGAAAGTTAACAAACACCGCTCGTTACTGACAAAGGTTTAATGTCCCAGTAATATTCGTAATTGAGGGCTCTAATAAATTCCCCACTGGCTTCGAGTCGCCCTCGATTAATCATTAGCTATGAATTCCCTCCTTAAACGCTTCTCCATCGTACTTCAGGAATTCATAAGATTGGATGCCAGTAATAAGATGCTGCTATCCTAGCTGTTATCGTATACACTCACGACTCTCTCGTGATCGCACCCTCGAAGCGTTAACCCGTAAACGTTTGGTTGAAGTTTCGTCATTGATGAAGTTGTCGCGGAATGGGATTCACTCGCTCGGTATGGAAACTCAAAATCTATAATACCCAAATAATAATGATATACAATCTAATAATAACAAATAAAATTCAAACGCGGAAACAATTCCTAGTTTGCAAAAGAAGAAAGCATGAATAATTTGCGTTACAGAAAAAAAAGGTTTTTTTTCAGAACCGGAGGGAGAGAAAGAAAATATTTCACCCTTACAAACGACAACTTCGGTTACCACCCAAAGTACGGGTCAAAAGGCTTCAGAATGCGCAAATGGAATACCTAAGGGCCGAGTCGAGGTTCTGCGACACAACAGGTAAACTTCAGATCTCCCCTACAATATTAATGCGTAATTGTAGAAAGAATATGTGGCGTATATAGCAACGCACCAAAGTACGAAGATGGAGTTAATCTTACTTTGTGATTATTCAAGCACAGGTTTGAATGGTATCGTTCGTGACATAATGTGGTAGAACAGTACCCGATTACCCGAGTCTCGCTTTTCTTGCTAATGGGCAAAGTTTCTAGTACGCAAGTACGTTCGCCATACTATGGATTATGTATATATATATATATATATGTATTTCATGGTATATAAAAGCAAAAGATAATGTCGAAAACGCGTAGCCGATTGGAGAACGCGATTTGTGACTACCGTGTAATACTTTATGTAGTACCTACTCCTAATCTGATACCCTATATTCCCGACAGCGCTCGACTTTATTTTAGAAATCATCTGTATAGTAAAAAAAGAAAAGATTCGAAAAGATTTCGTATTCCATCGCTTATTGCGAGGCTTGGCGCGCGAGTAAAAAAAAAACAATCTCTTAAAAACACGCGAATCGCTAAAGTGTTAGATAATAAATTTCCGGCGTTTCAAAGAACTTTGTATAATACAGTGAGAAGAATGGCGTGTTTACTTCTATCCTTAGCTAAAAATCCGAAACTTCTCAAACATTTTCTATCTTTCTACACATTTCTGTTTTGTATAGGAGACAGCTCCGGGTTCATGGTAAATACAACAATACAGTTTATTAGCGAAGAAATACATTTCGCATGGATATGTGTATATATACGCCTACCCCATTAAAATTATTCATAGAGTATGTCAAAGTTTTCCTACAGGAGCAATAGTATAAGTATCCTGCTATACCGAGTTCCTCTTCTTATGCAGATGAATAGTGAGAATGAAGTTATACCCAAGTATCAACTTCACCAGGGGAGAGAAAATTACTGTGCGAAAGATTTTTCCACGTTAGAAAACTTACTTTTACCATAGGTTCATATTTTTATATGTATCCTCCGAATGAATCGAGCATTTCTTTTTTTTTTTTGAAGGGGCTGTCTAGCCTGTTCGTTAAAAGTTGCGAAATTAGATTGAAATAGGTGTATATTTATCTTTATCACATTTCCCATCTTACAATATTCTACTTCCAAATGAAGTTCTTGAACCCTCTTGCTTGTACTGCTGGAATGTCTGATTTTGCTCAATGTAAAATAAATAATAATTGAATAGAGCAAATCTTTTTGTGGAATGTCTATTTTTCGCCCATTGAAGTCATTCGAGAAGAAAATTAAGTTACACGAATTAATTGGCATCCGTGCCATTTTGATAAGTACAAATACTTATCACAATTTCTTCCGTCCTTTTGCTTATGATTAATATACGGTAGCGTGACTCCACGTAGGTATATGGAGAATGGAGAAGCAATTGTGTACGTCGTAAGTCGGCAAGATGCCGTGAGATGCAATATTCAGGAAGTCGTAATACCTATATCCTTGATACATTTACATCAATCATGAATATGCAATGCATCTACCGAATGCGTAATCTTCGCAGGACATATATAGTAATTTGAAATTTCAAATGTCATCTACCTGTTCTATCACTGATATTTTGTCACACATATCCAATTTCAAATTTTGCGAATAATACAGTCGTGCGTGGGGCGCTGTGACCGCAGTTGCAACCAAAGGACAATTTAAATTTCAAATAGCTACGCAATCTTTGATATATAGCAAGGAACAGTTTCCTTTTCTCCAAGTGCAAAGAAAGAAGAAAACTATACGTATCAGCTACTTCAATAAGCAAAACACGTACTTGTCTAGGATTCTGGTGCGCTATACATACACCTACCATACATACAGTGCGCTATACGTACAGATAAAAGAAAATTGTAAAATGTAAAAGCATGAAGCTTATTCAACAAACAAGCTACCTCAGGGTGTATATATGTAGTACCCTTCTAGATGCATATGAAAAAGCACTGATTTTTTAAAAAAGAAATATTGCATGTACAGAAATTCTTGGAATATATTTACATCACCATGCAAATATGATAAGGTAGGAACAAGTTTTTAAGAAATAGGGACGTGGGTCTTCAAGAAGGGTAAGGCACGTGTAAAAGTATAATTCCCACGGTTGCTCAAGAAAAGAAAAAACTAATCGGTCCATAGGCTCGTCTTTTATTTTGAAAACAAAATTGCAGTTTTGACGTCATGTAATATTCAAATTGATACACTCGAGTCACATACATTTTTAATGAAAGAAGAGGAAGACTCGAAAGAACCCCAAGGGAAAGAGACACCAGCTTTCTAAAAAATGCACACTTTCTCAAATTATTGCTGAATTTTTTAAAAACGTTTCATTGTCAAAGCGGAAACTTTCAGGTTTGCATTTTGTTCATGTCAATGAATGGCACTGAAATATGTACCTCCTGAGAATTCTAACGAAAATGCGGATCGCATTTGTTCGAAGGAAACGTTCGGTAAAATTGCTAAAAGAAATAGCTTATTACAGGTAAGTGTCGTATGTCCCGAATGTTAAAAATAACGCGATTGTAGCTTCGAACAATATACAGAATTTGCGTTTGAAAGTTTAAATCTGCTGTCTGCCATTGTTGCATTTGAATAGGACAGGAAACTTAAAAAGAGGTACATACAAGTAGGGAAAGAAGAATTGAATTCGTATGGCGACAAAGAAGTTGATTTTAAGCGAAGACGCGAGAACGAACGTGCAATTTTTCCATTTTCACGGATTCCCCATTGGGGAAAAAGGACAACCTTATCGTTGGAGTACGAGTACTCTCGAACCGTCATCACGGCTCTGGTGTCCCAGGATATTCTCTATGATAAATAAGAGTGACCCCATTTATATACAGAAAGGAACGACAGAGAAACGACAGAAAGGGACGAAGACACCTACGTACCTACATACATGAATACATACATATACATAGGTCGTTACACACGATGGCTGGGTCAAAGTGCATTGTGTATTCTGACGTTGTGGTAACGTAGCTTACCGGTCCTAGGGTTGCAGTTACAACATACCAATTAGTTTGTTTTACATGTCGACTTCCAGCACACCTCATACCTATACTCACCCTAAATATATTTCCTATACGCGGTATTATTATAATACCTAGCGATATCAAGTTGGGACAGACTAAACTGATGCAGCGGCAGCCATGGACCTGATGCGAGGCAAAAGCGCCAAACACAGAGAAGAGCATATTTGGACAGGAATAGTTATTGCAAATTGTAATTACGGCCAAGATAAAACCGAACAAGTTCTTGCTTCACTCCGCATACACAGTATTTGTTGTGTAACTATACAATTTTTATCAGTGGTAGTGATCTGCTGTTAAAATGAATAGCATGTGGACGAAAGTTGTGTAGCAAATACAACAATTTAATTGTACCAGTAACTGAAACACAGACAACGCAAGGGTGCTGTGTAGCCAAAGCGCCAATTCTTTTTGCGAAACACGTGTTTTTTTTTTATGCACGCGACCCAATTAGTGAGTGAATTGAAAGCGTATTAATTTAGCAACTGAGTCCTCTACGGGGAATTTGGTTTATGGACACTTTGATTGGCTTCTGTTACAAAAATTCAATAAATTTCAGACAACCGACGGCAAATAATGTTGGTTTCTCTGACGATAATTAGCTGCGTAACTTTCTCAAATATTTCCCTCAAATTGAAAACCGTAATGAAATTTCGCTTGCGCGCTTTTTTCGCATTATACGCGAGAGAGCACTCTGGAATTATCAATCGCGATATTCCAATAACAATCGGATCCACCGATTAGAAAGCTTTAACAAAATTTTCTGTTTGTATATTGCTAAAATTTCAATTTTTGAGTGCCTGGAGAATATCAATTATAGCGCGTACAAAGCATATTTTCTTTGAAAGAACGTTCTCGGAATTTATACAGTGAATGGAATTTTAATTTTATAAATGCAAACGAGCTTTAACTATTTCACAAGCGTTTCATTTCGATAAAACATTTTAATAAGAATTTTCCCGCAATTTGCGTGAATTCCTTTGACCAACGAAAAATATTAATTTTATTATTTGTGTTAATTTTTCAAATACATGTAAAACATACGTATCGCAATCTCTATTTGCATTAATTTTATTCTTGTCCAATTAGGAGTTTCGTTAACGTCAAAGAAACTATTTATTTTTCATCACCGTTCAGGAACATTTGCATGAAGGGAATTTAGTGCGTCTGGGAGAAACTACAGATCCAAGTTTCGGGTATAAAAATATACTACCATATTAATGAACAACGTATCCGTGTTAATCAAATGAAAATCGCAAGACAAAGTTTGACAAAGTTTTGTATCTATATCTTCGGGGAGGTTTAACACTCGCTTGTAAAGACCAAAGTTCGAAAGTTAGATTCAAGAACTACGAAACCCTCAACTGGATGTGTTGTACCATATTCGTCCCTATATATTCCCTTTCGGACTTTAAAACCACACGAGAGCTAACAAAACAACACACCAACGTAACTTGTTATCTTGTCTCACCCATTTTCCTATAAAAATACGAAGTAACATCTTCTCAAGTTTGTTCCTTCCGTCAGTACACAAGGACACTTCCGACAGGATGAAATGAAACTTCACATGGTAGTTTCTTAATCTTCGGGGACAAATTTTTAATGGCAGTAATTCAACGTTTTTCCAAGTCCTTTCTTAAATATCAGAACAAATTTCATCGTCGGTTGAAGTACCTTCACGAACAGCAGCAAATTAGTAGGCGGGCCATCAATGACACTAATGACGCGGCCAAGTATTGGAGACAAGGAAATAACGTATACGAAAAGGAAAGATACAAGGTTCCGATATTCAGAGATGTAAGGAAAGAAAATTGGAAAAAGCTTATCTCCAAAATCGCATAGTACCTAGTGAAAATTGCATTTTTACATATACATGCTTTCATTATAAATGCATATTTCGACTAGGGGATATTGTTGCGTTCTGCTTATCATACATATTTATCTACACAACGAAGGAAGAATACGTAAGAATCGTATATAGAACAACACTGGATTGAGTTTTCCCAATGCGAACTTTTCCCTTGGTACTTCAAGACGATGTAGTTTACCAACCCCTCTTCCATCTGAAGACAATTTACACTCTCGCAAGAGAGTCGTCATGATATAGTGGCCACCTATCGCGGATATTGATCATAAATAGCGTCTCTCTATTACTGTATCATATACACATTGTATATCTGTATAGAGAAAAACGATAATGAAATTATCTTCGGCAATTTCAAAGTCCCGTAAAGAACGGACGAAGCGCACAACAGAATTTATTTGCATTTGTTTTTTGTTCACCTCAGAAATCGCCACGTTGCAACATCAGGAAGCGAATAACGAATTAAAATTGAGTGTAAAAATAACATTGTTAGGACGATTATATTTTTTTTTTTCGTATTCGATGAAAATTTTGCGGGACTTAAAGTCGAAATTGCTCATTATTTCTATTTCCTTCCATAAAATACCAATAAATGATAACGCTTATTCCCACTTTGTTGCAGGACGTAATAATCAAGCAAATTTGATTATTGGATGAAATTCATTGCATCAGTTTCATTACCGGCAGTTTAGTGAATTATTTTCGCCAAAGAATTGGATTTTTTTCAGTTACATGTACATAAAAGTTATTAGTTGAATAAAAGCTTCTTTCTGAAGAAAAAAAAAATCTAGATTGCTTTAACGATTCCCCTTCCGCGTTGAGCCCCAGTTCAATGAAACCAATTTTATCTCACTTTGATGTCCATTAATGCATAAAAAGGTGTGCTTCATGCGTAACTTAATTTACAAAAGGATGCTTGTCCCCTCTGCGATAAAATAAAAGTCCATCTCACTGATGAGGATAATGAGAATAGTCATTTTTCTGTATATTTACGCACTGCTTTTTTATATAACATCGGTTTCACTTTCGGTCAAATATTATTAAGCGTTTCTGACATTCGCCGCTAAAACCCACTTGGTGGAAAGCTCAATTAATCAATCCTAGAATTTCAAAGATATTTACCCTTGACAACGTCACGTGACTTCACTTCTTGTTTGCTAAAGAAAGTGCAATCTCTCTTTCGCTGTTTCATGATCTGCACTTAATTATATTGAAATAATACTAACAGTAATAATACCTCCAACTTAGCAGTTTTTGATGTAGTTACTTCTACACCGGCTTGGATTACGCATATAAATATTTCAATGTATTTAACTGCTACAAATAGTAACTTAATTAGAATGGAATACGAGAATACGTCGAATTACGAATTACCCACCCTGCCGTTAAACTAACTTCACTGAACTTTATGCCGGTCTGAAGTAATCACTTTTTTTACACACCATTTATTCTCTTTTTAATTTCAATTCCATTGAATTCGGTCAAAGCTACCGGAATTTATCATTTATGCTCTTTTTTATCGATTCACTAAAAAGAGAGAACAACAATTTCTTCTGGTCTTTAATTATTCTTAACTTGTTACACATTCTCCATATGCTTCACAGACGGTATTATCAATTTAAGAGAATCTGAATTTGTTATTCAATCCGAGGTAAAAGCAGGATTATTATGAGAATGAATGCGTATGTGTATGTATTCAGAATAATTATATCAAAAAACAACCCCTGCAAAATTCTGTTTGAAAATTTTTTTTTCTCATCTAATGAAGCTGATATTTGAAACATTAATAATTCAAATTGCGAAAAAATTTATTTCAAGAATCGGGTGGCCCTATAAGTCATTACACTCTTATCAATATTTCCTGCCCTTGATTTTCGCCTAAAAGTGTAAGAAGGTATTTTATAAACCCTCGATGCTTCATTGATATTCATTTTTTTAGCATATTATTCCTGCAATTTCGTAAACATTTATAACAATCGTTTCTGAAATTAAATAAATTGTGAAGTAACGATATAGTATCAAGGGAGCGAAGAGATTTACCTTACCGACGCACGTTACTATCGGTCATTCCCTTTATTAAATATATAATATATATGTATATATTTACAAAGGAGTGAATTGGAATTTCATCAATGGAATCCACAGGTTTTGAAGTAAATATTTAAATTATTGCAAATCAAATTCAATCATAAGGTCGTTTCTCTAATTGATGTTTTATCTTGTAGAATGAAAAGTGTTTTGCCAAAATCTAGTTAATTTTCAATTACATATATTTAAAAAAAGAAGAATATAAATGTATGTATTACAAAAAAAATAAATAAATAAAATTCTTTAGTGCGATTGGATGTAACTCTATGTGAAAATGTACATCGTAAATTACTACGAATACTACTGTCCTCCCTTTCATTCAACATCTGCCAACTCAAGAGAACCAAAGAATCTATGATTCACAGAAGTGCTCATTATACCTTTTTCAACTTTTTTAAATCAAAGAAATTGAAATATTCGGAAAAGACTATGTTAATAGCAAATAAAAATGATTGTTAAATTTAATATTTAAAGCGTTAACTGTCTCACACAAAATAAAAATTCTGTTATCGATAATGTAAGCAAAAAAATTAATAATTCAATTTCTAGTTTTTAAAAAAATGTTGATATTTGAGAAAGGCTACAATTAATTAGGCAGCAATGGAAATTTCTACTTTCCAAGATCTTGAATTTTCAAGTATATATTACAGGGCAGTATAACAAAATTGATTTTGATTGGCTATTTCTAGTTTATCGTAAATTTCAATTGGCCTTCGCGATTCTTTTTCTCTATATTAACAAATGCTAACAATAAAGTTTTAGGTTGGTAACACTTGGATTAGTCAATGGTAACATAGTTACCACACGGATACAGCCAGCTGTGAGCTGCCTGCATTGAAACAGATACATACTGAGTTCATTGCCTTATATAGAAGTTGAATATTTTAAGATTACAAAAGAGTGTAGTAATTAACAATTGGATAAATAAAATGGTACGTGTAATTAATCAAGACACCTACAACGATGTTGTTAAGGAGAACATGGAAGAATTTTCCATGTCTCCAGAAGAAGCTATCGAAGAAGCTGTTAAACAATTTGAAGCTCAGGTAAAGACAAATAATCGTAGCTTTCTACTTTGTCCTTTATGGTTATCATTATTATTATTATTTGCAACAAAGGATCGCCTTTCTGTCATCTTCAAATTAGTCAACAATTAATGTAATATTCTTCGAGCATGTTTTTAAAAAATGTAATTTTACATTAAATTTCTGAAGTTTGGATTTTTATCTAAAATCGACGAGAAAATAGTTTCTCAATTTTTAATTTTTTAAATTTTAAATGCAGTTAAAATAACTTTGAAGCAATAAAAAAAATATTAACCTGAAAAAAAATATATAAACTTGTTTTATATATAGTTTGTAAAGCTCAAGCTCAAATTTTTAATAGTTGATGGTTTTGCGGTAAATATGTTATGAGGAAATTTTATAATTTATGAATTTAAGAATGTATTAAAGAATAACAATTTGATATACAAAGCTTAAAAATATCAACTCAGAAAATCTTAGAGGTTATATCTTGAATTTTTGCTTTTTGTGGGACTTCATTGAGGAAATTTGAATTTTATACGAAATTACAAATTTTAAAATTCATTGGATTAAATAAATAAAAATTTCTGCTATTACTTTAAGATTTCTAGTTGAAAAATATTATTAAATAAAAACTATTTTTTTCAGGGAGTAGATCTGAGTAATATTATTAAAGATTTAATTTTAACTGAAGAATCTGACGAAATACTCACTCATTTAGATAAACTAACATTATCTGTAAAAAATAAAAATTATGAGGGAGTTCCTCATACATTAGACAAACTTAAGACAGAATTGGACAAAGATATCGCTCGAAGAGTATACGCTGGTAAAAATGGAGCGTATAATACTCTGATTGATTTAATCAAAGCATGCGACAACGATGTTGCGATCATTAAACCTGCATTAAAAACTATTACATCTTTAATGAATGGTCATCCAGATTTATTGGACCAACAAGGAATTGATTTACAAATGAAGCAAGTATTCGATACTTCGATCAAGTTACTCCTTTCTTATCTTTATCAAATTGAAAGTTCTTCAAACATGTGTAACAACAATCAATTTAAGTAATTCTTTGACTTTAATAACAATTGACTATTTTACAAACAGTATTTTAGATGAACAGAAGGACGTACAAACTTTACAATACCTATTACGATGGATAAGAGAATGTTGTATTAAGCACGAAATGAATAGACAAAATATTTTTGCTGCCGACATTTTTCGAAGACTTAAAAGAATTTTGATACGCGAGGATGCGACAGGTTCCGAATTAAGAGATGCTTGTGCAGTACTTAGAGCTTTGGTATTGGATGACGATATAAGACACGAATTTGGAAAAGCGCATGAACACGCTACTGTTATTGCTAAGGGGGCACTGGATGTACTTACTGAACATTTGTCGAGTAAGTAAATTGTCATATTGAAGAAAGAACCTTCTGAAATGATATTTTTTTGAAGAATATAAAAGCGAAGTTTATGTTTGTTCTCCAAATTAATAATGTTTGCTTTTCTGCTAGCATTTAGAATGGAAAAATCAACAGTAGGAGACCTGATGCTGACTTTGGCTACATTGGTGGTGAGGAACGAATTTTGCCAAGACGTGGAGGACGCCGGTGGTTTAAAGTTTATTTTGGACGTAATGATCGAATATCCCGATTCGGAGAAATTAAATTGGCAAGCATTAAAATTGCTAAAAGCACTTGCTGGAAATGATAATGTGAAAGCTCACATTGTTACTAGTGGAAGCGCACCTCTCATTGTTTCAGCTATCAGTCGATTTAAAGCAAGTATTTTTTATTTAAAAATCGTACCAACTATCTAAAATTTAATGAAATAGTCATTTAATGAGTCTGAGTTTTTAATTGTTTTTAATATCTTGGGAAGCTAGTTTAAAATATTTTATGGTAAAATTCTTGTTCTCGCAATGACTTTGAATTTTAAATTTTGTTTTCAAAATTTGTTAATTTGTTTTTAGGGATGCGAATCGGTAGTAACGGCTGGCCTTGCATGTATCTCTGCCCTAACGTTACGTAGTTCATCCAACACTGGTGTATTTTATGACTGTGGAGCACCGACGACTATAATAGAAGCTGTGAAAATTCATCCAAAAAATTTGAACGTTCAAAAACAGGCATCATGGGCAATTCGTAACATGACCGTGAGAAATGCTATGGAAGCTAGAGAATTTTTGGCCTTAGGAGTGGAGGAGATATTGAACAAAGCTCTGGAAACTCATGGAAGTGCAATAGAAAACGATGCAAAAGCTGCATTAAGAGATTTGGGTTTGAAAGTGGATTTGAAAGAACGATGGAAAGGAAAAGGAGTGGCTTTAAGAAACTAATCGATCGACTCGAGTTTCCGAAGATGTTTGGTGAATCTAAATTAGTTCTTAACCGTATTATTATCAAAATGAAACATGAGTTAAACCCATTCCTCGAATTAAAAGACATTTTCAATTAAAACATAGTTGTAGGCACTTGAATTAATTGCTCATGTAGATTTTGATATTTCAAGACTTACATTAAGACTAAACTGGAGTACTTTTCTATTTATTTTAATATTTTCCTATTTTCTATTTTAATAAAGCTTTATAAACATTATTCATCTTAAAAAAACAGTTGTTTTGATATAATTCCAAATAGTATGTAATGATTGTGACAAAAGGGGAAAGTTATATATTTTTAACTTTTTTTTTATTTTTTAATTTATTTAAAGTATAAGAATCTTGTTTTTCCTATGTTAGCTAACCTTCTGTACTTTGAAACCAGTACAATTTTCGTTAAAGTTTCTAAAAAAATACATATATGTATGAAATACATATAAAAAAGTAATAACAATGACTTACATTACGAAGACGAAAGCCCGCCATTTTAGCAGCTACAGGTTGATTGGAAGTGGAAACCGGAGACGGCAACAAAAGGTACACTAATTACAACACTACACTCACAATTATAGACCCTTGCAGATTGCGCAAAAGTGAAATTTAGAATATTCGGAAAATATAGTTATTGAATTTCATGTTGAAAATTTCAAATTGAAATGATTCGTTCATACACTTCCAATTTCATTTCCGCAAGTATCGGCCATCCCGATCTCTGTATACTTTTTCGTTTCATTTTAATTTCTAATTTTCCCTTACTGCACTTAACACTGCACTTCTTTGACACCTCTCATTTAATGATTATATAACACGAATGACATAATAACACTACGCTTCGTTTCGCTATTATTCATAAGTATCCGAAATTGTTAACGCGAATGAAAAAGATTTCCGTTTCCCGCGACAAGCAATTTTCAACTGACGGTTCCGGAAGCGGAAGTTGCCATATGGAGGTCTGTGACGTAATAGTTAGTTTGTTTCCGCCAAAACTTTAGGGGGGCGGTAAAGACGAGCAACTGTCGCCATATTTATAAATTAAAATGCCGTAACGGATAGTTTCCCGCAAAAATTATCGGGCAACTGCCGGTAACACCATGTTGGTGTCGTGCGCAAAGTTCTACTGGGGCCAAACAAAGGAGTCGCGATTAAACGTGCGGAAACCATATTGTTAATTAGATTGTATTATTGTAGCAATCAGCCATAACCGATAGTTTCCCGCAAAAATTATCGGGCAAGTGCCGGTAGCACCCTGTTGGTGTCGTGCGCAAAGTTCTACTGGCGGCAAACAAAAAAATCGCGTTTAAACGTGCGGACGACATAGTGTTAATTAGATCGTAGTACTGTTATTAACAATTGATAATTATAGATTTCGTTGTTTTGAAAAGAATTGTTACTGTTTCAATAGTTTTGTTGTATAAATGTGAAAGAAATTTGTTGCTATTGAGTAAAAATATAACACAAATCCAGTTTTCAAGAGAAGGCGCAGAAGCTTCTACAGTAAAATCGAAAAACAAATTTTCTCTCCAAGATTTTCTTTTATTTGTAATATAACAAGCATTGAGGCGATTTACGAATTGTAAAAGTGAAGTGTTTTATTTGGACGAGTGATAAACCTAGTGATTTTGTGCACGCTGCCGTTGGTTGGCTATGCTGTTCTTCGAAACGGTAAGTTACAAATATATAAACTACCTGCCGCCATGACAGTGTATAATATTTTGTTGCACAATACAATTTTTTTTCATTCGAAAGCAATAGCAATACAAGTAAAATAATATTGAAATATTACTGTTAATAATGGGGTATATATTTTTATTTCTTTATACATTTGGATTTCTAAGGTATTTCTACCAATTCCAAATTTATTATTATTGTTATTATTATTATCATTATTATTCTATACACATACATAGCATTTCTCCTATACGTGTTTATTACTTTTTATTTCGCTTGAATACGAGGAAGAAATTACGAAAGATTGATAAATAATATTGACATGATAACTTATAATCTAAAAAAATAATGCTTCTAGAGTGGGAGTTGAAATAAAACACAAAATTTTTGTTTTTATCACTTTTATAGTTTGGAGATTTCTTGTTACACATGATATTGGTTGTTTCAAAAAAAAATCCTACATTTGTAGTGAAGCTTTTTTCAACTACTAATTTAACTCGATATTAACAACTATCGTATGGCACGAATAAATTATTGATTAAAGCGTTATAAAAAAGTTGACTTAATTCTAATTCTACCTTGTTTGAATACTTAATCTATTATAATAAATAGCGTACACTTTATTTTCATACTGCTAAGGTATATTTTATCATAGATCGATAAATCATTTCTTTTTCTTTTTTAAATGACACTAAGAATACTCAGAAAAAAACTGTAGTTGAATCAATGCATTTTTTCATCGTCATTCAAATACAATAATTTGATACACCAAGAAATTTTAATTGAAATCACTACATCTTTCTCCAAAGGCAACATCAATTAAATCTAATATCATACATTCAATAAAGTCTTCACTCGTTTCGTTATCAATTTGTAAGTTGATGTAGTCGAAGCATGAATACTCAAATTTTTGTTTGTAATAGCAAATTACGTCTAAAATTCAACTAATTCATTTAGGAAATTCAATTCTATTTTTTACTTGATATTTTTTCTATCAGATATGTTTGAATTTATAAGTTACGACATCCACAACAGGAATGTTTATAATATTTAATACGGCAAAGTCCTGCTTTCATTACAAGACCACATTTTGGATACTTGTCTATGCATTCAGTCGTTTCGTTTGTTTCTGAAACAAAGCAAAAATTGTATTAAGTTAACACAAGGTGCAAAATTAAAGATAAAAGAGAACAAATTGTAAAAAAAAATTAGATACAGAATTCATCTTACTTTTTGGTAACCTAAGAGGAACACCAGGTTGCCCTTTTTTACATGGTTCGGTATTGCACTTTTGGTGTACATGTGGTTTTCTTTCTTCCGAACAGTCAAAAGATTCCAAACCTTCTTGAATACATTTTACAAGCCGAGTTTGGACTCCTGTTCCGCAAGTTGTTGAACACTAAAAAGCAGAAAAAATGTAAAACAAGTCTTTAAATATTAAAATTTTATTGAAAACTAGCAACAATGAGCGCGAAATCGATTCTACGCTTCAAATTGCCCCTAAAATGAGTTATTCAACCACAATTTTGAAAGTTTAATTTTTACCCTATTTTTGGGGGAAGGTCAAGGTATACCAAAAAATTCGACTTTTGTGAATCAATTTTTGCGGACTTTCCAGACACTCTTATCCGATGTATTTTTTCCCGAGGAATCTTTTTTCATTAATAAAGTTCCAGATATCTAGTAAGAAATATAATTTTTCCGCAAGAAACATTTTTTTCACCAATTTCATATAGGATTTCGGTACATTATGATTATAGGAATTGTTTACTTTAGATGTTTATGTATTCCAATTTGTATTTGTTTCTTTAAACGATTTTCATTCATAGCGCTCCAAGATGTCAAATTATAGACATATGTAGATATGTACATGCACAAATTCTCCAGAAGATAATTAAAATATTTATTTGCTTACAAACATTATCTTTTAGAAATCGAAATTACAAATATTTTATCATATTTAGTGACTAAACCATAAACGTTTAATTAAAAGTTTAATCAATGCCCAACGCATGTATGCGTTCTTCAGCCAAATTCATGGTTTCCGCCGTACGCATTTGTATGTGTGGCGCTAGTCCGCAAAGGGTTAATAACTCCTTATCACGAAATCCTTACCATAAATAGACTTTCCTTAAAAAGAATGATCTTTTCGCGAAAAGGAAATAGTTAATAGGAGACATTTAAGTTTGTAGATTAATTATTTGGAAAAGAAAAAGAGGATGCAATTACCTCTGACCAATTGGAAATGTACCAATCGGCTGAACATGGTGGCATCCGACAAACTTGTTCGACATCTGGTTTGATTGACATGCAATGGTTGGTTGAGAGGATGCTAAACTCATCGTTTATCTTTGTAATGCAAATTACATCGCGTCGTTGAATACCTGAACCACAGGAAACCGAACACTGCAAACGTCAATATAGAAACGTTTCAATGAAATTATTTCGAACGGTTTTTTTTTCTCAGGCTTTTCAGCAATTCATAAGTTTCAATAAACCGACGCACTCACGTCGTTCCAAAAAAAGGGTAATAATTGGATGATTGAAGGGTTTTGTCATTTTTTAATGTAAATATGACAATGTTACTCACATCTGACCATGATCCTACGAACCAGCTTGGTTTGTTACAGTTCGTTTGTTGCCCAAAACATTCTCTCTCTATCGTTGGTTTATCTTTTGGGTTACAAAATAATTCACTTCCATCCGAGCACGCTATTTGTCTCGTTTCTATTCCACGTCCACATTTTGCGGAACACTAAAAAAATATTCACGGAGTTGAAAATTGAATTCTTCAAAATAAACAATTTTTCAAATTACAAAAAGGAATAGTATGATTTTTCCGAAAAATTCAACAATCAAAACACAAATATTGGTCCAGCAAAATCAATTTGATGAAAAATTTTCTCTTTTCGATTAAATAAAATTTATTTTAATAAAACGATAGAAAACTTATTGGTATTTCTACCGACTTACTTTATCTGACCATTCCGTGTATAGCCAAGGAGCGTGATGATCGATCTTCGGAGTGCAAGATGGAAATTCACAAACTTTTTCTGCATCCGGCTTATCTGATATCGAACAAGGTGGGCCCGTTGTAATACACGTTACAGCTCGACTCTGAACACCTTTCCCACACGTCACAGAACACTGAAAATTGCAAATGCAACTTGGGTCATACAGAGCATTATGTATTTCTCTTTGATTTGCATACGAATCTTAATTTGCGTTACCTTCCCCCATGACCCTGCGTCCCATCTTGGTACACTCAATTGAGATTCAATGCTTCTTAAATCAGGACTAGAATTATTATAACACGGAGAGAGCCTGCAACTTTCCATCGTTCGTAAATCAGGTGGTTGCATGC
Organism: Gasteruption jaculator; assembly: GCA_949825005.1. NCBI lineage: Eukaryota > Metazoa > Arthropoda > Insecta > Hymenoptera > Gasteruptiidae > Gasteruption > Gasteruption jaculator. The sequence continues at coordinate 6,137,024 of OX463773.1, read as the reverse complement.
AAGCTCCAGCAGCCACCCTCATTGTCGTTTTCGAATTCAATTCTTGGACGCATTCTATTTTACGCGTTCGTATGCCTTCGCCACATGTTACCGAACAATCGCTCCATTCCTCTGGCCTCCATCTAAAAATTCACAAAAAAATATCGATGTAGTTCGAATTCGATGAATTTGCGATTGTTCTTTTGACTTTCGTGTGCCCCCAAAAAAAACCTGTATTACCTCGCAGGGCAGGGATGGTCGTTACATCGTAACGGTGGTGGCGTTGGTGGTTTTTCAAACCTTCGACATCGCCTTTCGTTCACAACAGCTTGGTTACTTTCACGGATGCATTTTATAGTAACGTTTTGCAATCCTGAAACGCAAGAAACAGTAATTAAGCGTTAGTGTACAAATGCCTTTGCTGATATGAAACTAAACGACTATTAGCTTATCGACAATTAGTAGGTATATTTCAAAATTAAGTGCATGACTCATTGCGCTTTTTCAAGCTAGACTCATAAAAGGAAAACGCTAAAACCTTAACGAATAGGGGGAACAACAGTTCCTCTCAACAAAGGAGAGCAAGAAGGGGAATGTTATCCTTTGTTTCAATTTTTTTTTTCACAATTATTTGCGGTTGCTGCAATTACTTTTCTTTGAAAGAATTATATCGCTTCGTCAAACTAGGAAATTGCGTAATTCTGAAACTATTTTTCTTCTTTTATAGTTTTCCGTAACTACTCGAGTCAATACTTGTTCTTCGACTTAGTTTCTAGGTATAAGAGATTTTTCTAGTTCCGGAATTTCTCGCTGCTAATTTTTGAGTGCCTATTGCATTTTCTTTAGACCTAGTGAAACTTGGATAGAAATATTTGAGAATGTTACCGAGCAAGAATGAAAATCATACAGTGGATGATCTACTGAAATTTCAAAACGATTTGAATAAATTTGTTTACCATGTTTCGTTTATTAAACGAAAGGGATATTGATCGCCGACGAAAGTATAGTTATTTTCATCTATGTTTAACATTTCACGGTCAAGTACGTGATTTCACGAGCAATATTATGCAACCAATAAAGTAGTAACAAACCTCCTCCGCAGTCTTTGGAGCAAGATGAAAGACCAACAGGTTTCCATGCAAATTTCCTTCGTTTCTTCTTCACGTCGCTTTGAATTTGATCATTGACTGTGACGGTAGTCGATGAATGTTTCATTTCTTCTTTACGCCTTTCGATGATACTCTTGTGCATTCGATGGTGATTAGTGTTGTTAGTGTGATGCTTATGGTGGAACCTTGTGCAAAAAAAGAAATATTTTCATGGTAAACTGTTGGAATCCATACTGATAACAATCACACCCAATTACAGCAACATCGAAAGATGTCAGCAAATATTAACAACAAAAGTTACAAAGTTTCAGCTCTTTCATGTAAATTCTGTGTACATTGGGTGTGGATTTGTCAAGCTTCGTTTGCTTTTCAAAAGTTGCAGCGAACGAATGCTAAATTTTCATTTCCCTGCTTGTTCGTAATTCCATAGCGGATAGAGACAAAAATGGATATTCTATGGGGCACAAATCATATTTACATTCTTGACATAGGTAGCGTCATCACCTGTGTACTCGAATCAGGAATTTCGTTACCTCGATCGCTCGATCCTAGAAAAAAATTCATTTTTCGTTACAATTACTAATTCCTATCTTATTTTGAGATTTAGAGGAAAATGGATTGTTGTACCTGCGGCAAGAAGCGGAGGAGCTATCGCCGCACTTCCTTCGGTTACCTTCAATGGCAGCATGTATTTGTATAACACTCCAGGATTCAACTCCACACTCAGGATCTACAATTTCAGTCGCGTATAGGGAAAACGAAATTTCATGTGATCATCCGGGGACAAAATATAAGCCACTCTTTATACTAATGACTGTGTCCACTTTCTGCATAAGGAGACTAAATGCATCGAAACTGCAATTAACGTTTTCTGTATACACTACCTCCAAATGTAAGGACTCATTCAATGGACCAGTTGCAATGATACTCTCCAAGCGGGATTTGTCACCCCGTTGATACGTTATTACAGTTCCAGCGGCTTTGTAAGTTCCACTTGGACTATGGGACGGTGGACCATTCAATATGTAACTCCCGTTGCTGTCCCTCAAAGCTGTTGTAATAATAAGGGTTACATTTTGCACGAATTTACTGAGAAACTAGGTTGCGGGCAAACGCCCTTTGGCGTTATTACCAAGCTGACACTTACCCAAGAAATTAGCGCTGTATCGCAACTCGGAAATATTGAGAGCCATAGCACCTTTGGGAAATGTCGTTACCGGTTGATGACCTTTCGGTAAAATAGGTTCCATGAAGATGCCTTCGAAAAGTCGACACCCTTTTCCTTGCCCTCCGCACACACCACAAGCGTCCACCGTCACTCCGGAACCTACAACCCCGTTACATCCCACTCTCTGTAAAAAGGTGCAGAAGATTGTCCATTTATAGAGATTTTTCAGCCGGTTGAAGTCAATGACGCGAGACGTGAGATAGACTTTACTTTGCACTGTCCAGCGACGCATAGATAACTCATGGTATCTGTAGAAATTCCTGCGCTATGTCCTCCTCCTCCTCCTGCTCCTCGTAGTTTTGAACCATCGCAAGGAGTGCCATCCATTATTACCGGCTCAAGCGTTGCATAAAAACGCTCGCCAACGGCACGACAGTTTAGAGCGCACGAGTTTGGTGCTGCGTCGTAAATGGATGGAAAGTTATTTCAAAGTAATTGCAGTTTCGAGGATCACACTGGCAATAATTATTTTCTTGATTTTTCCAAAATTTTCAATGCCACTGCTTTGAGTTTATTTCCTTGGGAAATTTCTTACCATCGAGAAACGGCACCCACGTGTATCTTCGACCTTTGTACAGTCTCCCGTTGTATTTGGCGCATTGCTCGGTTCGATAGTCTTCCGAAAAATTCGGGCAATCCTGAAAAATCGATTGCAATATTTATATTTTTCAACGTAGAAAAATCCAAAATTTATTTATTATAGTCCGGGGTAAAAACGGAAGGAACAGGGCGAAGCATGTGTCGCAATTATCCTTTGTCCCATCTTTATCCGATTTTATCCTTGATTGCGACAGTAGCAAAGGCGTTACTCGATTTGTTCCTTTGTGCGAGCTAGATTTCATTGACACCAATGACGTCAATATCAATGACCATCGGAGAATAATTCGAAGAGATATAATGACACTTAATTAAAATCTTACCTGTGTATTACAAATATGATATCTTCTATAAGTCCCAATACAAATGGGCTTGGCGTTTGTCGCATTATTCTCTGTTATAATAATACTTCTCTTCCTCAGGAGTCTTCTATAAAAAGAAACACGCATGCACATTGCTATCACTATATACACATATATAATAATATCAAACTGTTTTGAAATGCTACATTGATTTTCTTTTACGTTTATGTTTTAAATGCAGTTACATATGGCTTGAATTCAACGAGAAGAAATTTATGTATTAATGCGTACAACGTAACTCTACATGATACGATGCAATAAGGAAGGCGTTAGCATTATTAACTACCTTCGTTGAAGAAGAAGAAGAAGAAAAAAAAGGGAACGAGTGTCTTATAAACCGATTGGTTGTTGCGGCATTTATTATTGCAAGTTTCATTTCACTTTCATATTATTAGGCGCATTCGCGTTCAAAGATTTCTCAGTCTTGGGATCAATTCATTGCCATGCATCCATATAAAACTCATTCTCTTTAATATCGTCCAAGAAATCTCGTAAAAAGAAACGATTGTTTTATATACTTTCTTTCAGTAAATCAGCTTTACCAGCTTTTATTACCCCTTACTTCGTCGGAGTCTTGGGTCGCTGTCAAGACAATAGCAAAATTTATTACTAATCTTTTGCTCCGTTCCGATAAAAAAGGGTGAAAGCTTCTTACGATTCTTTTTTATGGATTTTAAGGAAAGTCAGATTTACGGTTTCGAAAACTGAAGGGGCTTGAAATATTACATTTATTTTTTGCATCATAAGATTTTGCGACGTCTCGAAATCGAGATGTATGGTTATCGATAAAAAAGGCGAAACGTATATTCTTTTGTCTTCTCATACGAAGAACCGTCTTAGAAATTATAGAAAATTGGGGATGAGGATGTGTATAATTTGATGCTACCGAACCATAATTTTACAAGCCATGATGTGCTTTAGCAGGTGTTATGATTGTACACAACAATGAAGAGAAAATTATCTTAATTGTGCAAAAGATGGTTTTTTAACCGGTTTAAAGTACGGGTAATTTGATACGCTCGCGTCTGATAACAACTTTTGGAGATTTAGATATAGAGATAAACCGCAAGCTTACAAATTTATCCGACTTTCGATCGTTTTTTTTTGTTTTGGGATAAACGAGTTCATTATCCCCTGTACGTATATAATAAGATGAAAAGAAGCGAACCTAAATGGAAGACATTCTCTAGCTTGAGATTGTATTCCTGTGCCGCAAGATCTGGAACACTCGCTCCATGGACTCCATGGACCCCAGGTCCCTGCGACACGATTGTCACGGCCTAATGCAATTTGCGTCCTTTCTTGCAACATATGATACACCTACGAAAAGAAATATAATAATTATCCGTATGAAGACTTCAAAAATTCTAGTATTTGCTATTTGCTAAAAAATTTCTGAAATTTAATTTTGAAAAATCATGCCGCGCGTTCACAAATTTTTTTAATTCCGTATTTACGCCATCTGCCGTACAAAAAAAAATACGAGTTCCATTTGTTTTCAATTAAAATAAGAGAATTCATCGATTAATCAATTCTCATCCCACTCTTGTGGGAGACGATGCAGGAAAGAATGGCTTTCACCATAAACTAGTTAACTTTGTAAACTTAATGGATGTTTGTCTGTCCTTCAATTAATTACAACGAGAACTGATACCTCGAGATATCCAATTGCACGGAAACTAATTAGAGACTTTACTCGCACGCGTTTATTCCTAGAGCGAACCAGCCATATAGCAAAGAATGACTCAAATGTCGGTTCGGATAAACAGTTCGTGTCTAACGATATCTTTTCATTAAAATAAAAAAAAGAGGAGGAGAGTGAAGTGACTGAGTGAGTTGAGTGAGTCCGTGGCAATTAATGAGTACTGATACCATTAATACCCATGACTATGATATCAACTTCGCTCGCTTTACTCGATGTATTTACTTCCTCGAGTGTATACACGCGGACACCGAAAGACGAAAAAAGAAATCGCACGCGCCAATGAATTTTTTCATCTACTTTTTCGAATTCTTTGTTTCTCGGCAAATTCTTGGAACGAAAGGAAAAAAAGCATAAAATATTCGCGTACCTAGTCGCTCGCTCGTAGATAGTTGATATTTTTATCAAGAAATGTTTATAGTTCCTTATCTGAGGAATGTTGGTTTAAGCGTTTGGTAATTAAGTAGGTACAATTATAACCCGTTAAAAAGAGCTCCTCTTTCATTCTAATCGCTGCAAATAATCGCAGTAACATTCTCAGCTTTGATATAAATTTCATTTGACTCGCGACTAAACTCACTAATTGAAAGTATAGTATTTTCAATCTGATTAAATGTTCCGCAGGTTAGCCATAATATTACATTAGAGCAGATAAACACCGATTTAGATAATACCTCTTTGCCCCAGCTAGACTTTAAGCTCGGTGCTTTTAGTGAAGATACATCTAATCTTATTAATTTAATTAATAATTTGTAATTTAAGAATAGCTTTTCTCTCTTACCTCCACTGGATATTTCTCAGGTATGAAGGAAGAACGTGCAACATTTCCCATTAAACTAATTGTTAACAGCACAATTGACCTGTAACACAGATATAGGGTTTATCAATTTAATTACAAGGCGTGTACTCTGGTATCGCTGGAAAAAATGTCCCGTGTATTAGCCGTAAATTAAACACTCTTCCGAGTTTACGCTGGAATGCACATGATATATCTGGACACTGTTTAATGGGATATAATTCAAGCTAGGGTCAACATGAAATCCTCCAGCTAGCGCGCAATGAAATATTGGAAACCTTTTTTGATATCAATTTTTTTGTAGTCTTTATCGATTTCGGATCTATTCAATCTTCGTCGTTGCATGTGAGAGTAATTGCAATCGTGCTTCACTTCTTTCACATTTCCCTAATCTTCGTTTTTTTTTATTTTGCAAACATTCCACTCTCGAAGATAATGGTTTTTACACTTATCTCAACTAAGTAGGGTAGATACATTTCTATGCGGTAATATATCCACGTTTTTTTTTTTAATTAATGTTTACTCTAGACACGTGCTACTTTTTGAAGTATATATTGCACGCTTGTAATTCCTTCCCCATCTCTTCGTTCTCCTCCTACTTCATCTTCTTCTTCTTCTTCAGCTTCTTCCTTTCCTCAACTTTAACACTACTTTGTGCAGCATAACGACCGTGAAGAATTGTTGGTTTTACCACTTAAACGTGTACCCAACATATGTCTACAGATAGAATAACACCGAGAATGATAGCAGTGATGACAAGCGTGTTAATGTGGATCAAGAAAAGATCAAATGTTCCTCTCCATGTCAAAGTTTTTCTTCTTTCGTGCATGCGTGTTCTTCCGAATGAAGTGCATTGCATTTCTTGCCTGCATATTTCCTTCTATATGTATCTACTTATTTTTTTACATATCCGCATATTAAATGTTTACGTCAAGCTTTTTCTTTCGACCCAAGAAGAAAATTAACCTTTCAAGCTCTCTCGTAAGAAGGTAGTGTAGGTATTTGATTAAGCACTTTCTCTCTTCTCACGTTTTTCTATTTATTTTTGCTTCGAGTTCAATTTAAGGTTGCGCAATTAAACGGCAATTACCTCGCGAGGTTAAACAAAATTCAAAGTGGCGCGGCTTTGAAATATTGCGCCCCTGAAATTCGAAAAGCTCAAAGTTTTTCTCCCTCGTTTTTCAAGCCGGATACGCAGGAATTGCTTCGCAATGTTGATTCCACTCGAAGATCCGATCAATACTTTTGTTTCGAAAGAGGAAGAAAAATAAAATACAGAATTGCTCGACTACTCGTCACAATACGCGATATTATTCGCGTCAAGTAGTCAACTTTCCTTTCTTACTTGCTTTATCTGCCATAAAGACACTCTCAGTGCTCATTTATTCATCTCTTAACAAATTTATTTTATGCAGCTATAAAAAAGTTGGCACTCTAACATTTTAACACGTTCTTTGTTTCGTATCGTATGTATATTATGTGATGTACTTAAACAGGAAGAAGTCACTCTTAAGTTTACGGTCGCAGGAATTATCTTACGTAGCTGAATACACAATATTTACAACAAAAAAAACAGAGGGTGCGAGGAAAGGAGAAGAATAAGTCTTTTTTTATAGATAAAACCCGTAGGAATATGTTGAACTTTATGCATAGTGGGGAGAAAAAAGGCGAATGACATTACAAAATTGATACTGGAGGAGTGATAGTATTAACTAAAGAGCGTTAGCTGGAATTTTTTTTGCAACTGATCTTTGCAACTCTGTACAGAAATTATTTAAATTCGTATGTTACAAACTACGTACAAATGTATAACAAAACATGTGTGTAATTGCAATGATTAATTAAGTCTTTCCGAGAATCCACAACAAGTGAAACGTTATTGGTGCAGTTGTACATACCGTGGCATAGTTTACTTAAACGTAGACGTACCATTTCACTCGGATTATCCTTGCTTAACTTTTACAAATTTTTTTTGTTTACTCGTAGGTTCTTTTACTACAGAATGAAAATAAATATTTGTTTTTTTTCTCGAGTCTTTCGATCTTATAATTATTTATTTTAATATTTCGGTTGACGTTTTAACAACTTATACGTTCTCATCTTCTTCAGAACTTATTTTGATTGTGACTGTATCCTTTTTCTTCCATATTTTCCTCCTTTCTTTTTTCAGACTATCAAATGGTAAATTTAAAAAATTTTAATATTTAAATATCGAAATAAATAATTCTAAGATCGAGAGACTGAAGAAAAAAAGAGATATCTATTTACAACCTACTGTCAAATAATGAATTTAAAAAGCAGAATAATTGGAAAATTAAATTTTGATTATCCGTTGATTCTGATGCAAAATTATTATTTTTAGTGGCAACGGCTTCAAAATAACAACAAATATAAATTAAAAAATGACACTAGATTCAAGATAAATCCACGCGAGAGTGCGAAGCTCTCCTTTTAAAGATCTTAATAGGTTGCTATTTAATTTTTCTATCGACGGTTTTTGTTTCCCTTGGTAATAACATTACTTCCAGTACAGTTACAATTTTTTTTTAACATTCCACCAAGAGAGAAAATCCAACACAAGACTATCATTGTGTAAAGCGTAGTGTAATATATACACACCACTGACGCCACTTGCTATGATAAAGAGAAGTCATAAAAGGGTTCGGAAATAGTTCATGCAAACACAAGAGCAAGTGTTGTTAAGTGTTGTCATAGAACACACTGTCTAGAAACAGTTATAACGGCGGTGGTAGTGGTAGTAGCTAATATATTTATTACCAATATGTAGAGATAAAAAGGAAAAGGCAAGCCGACAAGCGTGCGAAAGTCTTCCTCTATTAGCTTTAATCTGATTTAATGAGTCACTTTATGCAATATTTGTTATATAGTACTTGCAGATGTTTATGTATCATGTATACATAAAATCTCTTTAACTCGGACATATTACTATTGACGGTTTTATGCAGTTACAATAAATAACATTGATTCCGCTCAATTTCAATTCTAATTAGAATATGAGTCTTCCCATTATAAAGACTTTTAATAATGTTAATGACAAGAACGAGAATGCGATTTATGTATATTGCAAGAATGCATTTATCCAACGAAAGCTTTCATGCCGTTCCTCGAGTTCCCCGAAGTAGAATAGACCGTTCTAATAGCAATGATCTAAATAGTTTTTATCGAAAATTACTCGGTGCGAAGTCGTATGTTGAATTGAAATTGAACAAAATAATTCTGTAATATATCAGTAGAGTCACGATGCCTCTTTTTTGTGAACAAAAATGTTCTTAAGTTCTTAAAGTGGATGAATGGTGAAATCTCGTAATATCTGCAAACTCAAAACAATTTATTTGAGTTTGCAATGGGAACGCAAACGTTATTGCGCAAAATTAATCGATATTAACATTACGAGGTTTTAAAAAGAACAGAAAAGAAAAAGAATAGAAATTTGTTGTCACCAAAAGATCGTACCGATCGCCTTCATGTGCAAAAGTGAAAACATCAAGAATTTTTTCAAAACTTCATATCTTTTATTGAAATATGCAACTCACGAGCTTTCACTTGAAACCACAACCGCGAAGTATCTATTGAAGCGTACTGTGCCAGTGAACATTTTTTGAATAGGCATCAAACTCTTACTAATACATGCAAAAAAAATTTTCCATGAAAAAGAAAATTGCAAATACATGCATAACTTATTTGCGGTCACATAATAACTTAAGTGATTGCATTTAAAAATTTATTGAATTGAAATTGGGCAAAGTATCCCTAGAAATGATTTGTCCAACCCCATTTTTGAAACTTTGGTGAATCTGATAGGTTTTTAGAGCGGCTTCACTATTTTGAGATATATTTAAAATAGGAGATTCTAAACACTCTCAAGCTTTTACGGAATGCGTGAGGAAGGAAATCATTAACCAGGTCAATGTCGTTAAATTTTTATCTTCTTTTTCTCCTCATAGAAATCCTATTTATCACTAAATTTAATGACCCTCTAATTGAGTTCTTCTTCATCTTCTCTATTTTCTCTTTTTCGATGATGAACGTTCTGACGAACTTATTCGTTGTGTTTGTTCACATGCACAGGATTCGCCAAAAAAAAGAAACGAAAAGAATTTCTTCAGTTTTTTGGGATTCATATGTGAAAAATAAAAAATCATATGTATATGTGGGAATCAGCAATTGGAATAATTTATTGCTTTAACCGGAAATTGCAGCGTTACCGCAGGCTTGTATTGAAAATTAAATTGCAATATAAACAGTTACATCGAAGGTGCATCAGGCACGTTTCACCACGAAGGTATATACCAAATTCCGAAACTTGAACCTTAAATTTGGGAACAGCTGGCAGCTGTAGCTATCTTACGGAAACTTTCGTGGAAAAAAAAAACAGTACACGTACAATTTTATAGTTGCGAAAAAACTTCTTTTTATTTATTATTCATAAATAGTGGAATTGAGAATTCATCGGGTAAATTCTGATAGGCGTGAACACCAAGTGCCGAATTTTCCTGAACGAACAAAAATTTATTAAGAAATTCTTCGGGTATCAAATGATGGTCATAAAGAAGACATTAAAAGTCAAATGATATAATAAGAAGACGTTATGTTTTTTTTTTCTTTGCTGGGTAATCGGTGGTGGGTCTGAAAAATCGGGTACGTAAATTTTGGTGGATACGATGTGGAAATATATCCTTAAACGATATACTTAAAACCAGACACAAAAAGGAATGCCCGTGAAATATGATGATGCAAGTATAAACCGTGCATTGTCTTCCTTCCTCTTCTTCTTCTTTCTTCGATGCAGGTTATACAACACTGATTGTGCCTTGAAAAAAATACGCATATCTTTACCCTTACTACTCCTCTATAGTCTACACTATCCTCTTTACCCTTTTAATACTTGTTTAAAAGTCGCCCTCGGACAATAGGGGCGTCAGTCTCAAATAGCTCTCTAATGATATTGGAGCACCTCATAACGTATATTTACGTACATGTACACCTATGTACTTTTGTATATACTTTTTATACTCGGTCACATAATATATAACTTATATTACGGGTATGCGTAGCAAAAGATATAATAAGGAAAGGAAGAAAGAGGTGAGAAAGAACACGAGTCATATGGGTTTCCTCCGATAACCCATAGATCCGATATCGTTCACGCACTCACTCCCGCATGAAAAACACCTTTCGCTTTTTTCCTTTTTCTCATTCTTATATTTTTTATTATCGTTATTGTTATTCTTCTAACTAAACCCAAAGTAACTCGCGTTACCACTACTATCGTTACACAATGCATCAAGGATGCCTTCCGAAACATGCCCAATTCAATTGTATGATACCATAATGCTATCTGCGAAATATCTTTTTTCGTTTGTTGCCTTTTTGGGGTCGGGTGACGAAAAAAGGCAAAATGCAACGTTCGAGGAAAACTTAACCATCACAATCACCGTTAAAAAAGATCCAAAGATACGAAATTTGTCTAATTTCTAGACGATTCAATAACAAAAATAATTGAGATAACAATCAATGTAATCGGAATTATTATAAAAATACGATTGATACCGTATTCAATTATAGTCAGAATTGGTATATTTATACTTTTGATATATTTATACTTTTGTTCAGTGTCGGGAGAAATTTTTCAGCAATTGTAGATCTAAAGATTTCTCCGTATGGGTCTTTTTTTATCAACATTAGCCACAATAGCAAATACCTATCGCGGATAAGTAATGCAAAATATACGCCAGGACTCTATTTATACTCCATTTAATCTCGGAGCCGAAAATAGAGGTTAAACATACTGACACCCATTCGTGTTATTTCGTATGGAAATAAGTAGGCTAAAAGCCCCTATTATCTCTCCCACATTTAATAGCCGAAATGAATGACGTTCTTTCACATAGTAGCTTATCGATAAATGAGATAATATTTTACGTTATTTTACCAAACTTCCGAATGAAAAGCTTCAAGAGACGCTGCGATTCGTCCCAAAGGGGCTGCAAATCGGGGGTATTTCGAAGTAACGCGTTTTGTTTCCGACGGTGGCCATACTCGAAATAAAAAAAAATGAATAAATAAATTACGGACACGTAAAAATATTATAAATGGAAAAAGTCTGATAAAGTTCGATGCCGCTATATGGTGAAATTTATGACACTCGTGGGATGATGATTGTATGAACTTGCGCCGCGTACACACATGCACACTGGTTAGTAATATTTTCAAGCAATCAGTCAGGGTCACTGAGCAGTATGACTACTTCCCTACGGGCTAAATTTACAAAGTTCGAAAAAATCTGTGAATTACGATTCTCGTCATCGTCAAATTGACGAACACCCTGTAAACATGGAAAAGGGAATAGAAGTCCTGTTTATCGTGTGTACGTAAGAGAAAAAAGCATTACTGCATTTTACGGTGAGGTAAAATGCAGCGAAGAAAATTGAATGTGATTGCAGCAATTGAATTTCAAGTACTTTTGTTCTTTTCTCCCTACGTAAGACAGTTGAAATTCGCAAATTTTCCGGAATTATGCGAAAATTGAGTTTTCACGGCTCGCAATCACGGTATGATCGATTCGAGCTTCATTCCCATGCGAAATTCCACGTCGCTTCCACCCAACTCTGGAACTAATGACAACCGAATGAACAGACGAAACGTTAGGATGCAAAGCGTGGTAAATAAATACGTCAATCATCATCCCTCTCTCGATAATAAAACGCAGTGATGAAAAAAAAAAAGGAAAAAAATAAGGTTACGTACAGTACATATATTATCAGTGCATACACACGGCAGTTATATCCTGAACTGCAGTAGCACAGAAAAATAAAGGTACAAAAAAAGGGGAGAAGAATTGGTCGTCGTTCAAACACGGCACGTTCTCTCGTGCACGTTTCGTTCGTCTCTTCGTTCATGGCTCCAGCACGGAGTGACGTGAAATTATAATTCCGTAAAATTAACGTTGCATATGTTAATTATTAAAGAGAAACCGGTCTTATCCCTCGTACGAACAACAACTTGTTTCCAAGGTTCATCCTTTACTCTCTTCTTTAATTTTCTTTACTGGATCAAAATTGATCATAAGTTATAAGGAGACGCGAAAGAAATCTTGTCGAACTTGACAAGATCATTATATTAGACTCCTTTAAGATCAAGTGGTCTTTTTGAAACAAATTAATACGGAGTTTTATTTTACTCAGATAAGATTAATAGCTCTTTCAATTCAATCTTTTGATAAACATTTATTGAATGAAATTATCCTTGATACTTGCATACTAGCACGATGAGACACATATGTAGGTTTATCCGCAAGCTTCTTCCCTGAATGATCCAATTATTCTAAGATCAATGACGAATCGATAAATTATTATTAATTTGTCACCGATCCTAAGAATTTTTCGTATCAATTTTTCTTTCAATTTCATTTCTTCCATATACAGGGTGCGGCATTTAAATGCGAGCAACTGAATATCTCTTCCCCTCAAAAATGGATGAAAATTAAAAATTCAAAAATGAGCTAGTGAAATTCATTTCTAGCATTAATTTGACGCGTGGAATCGATTGCAAAAAAGTGCAACTTTGCCCTAAGGGTTTTTTTCCCTTTCCAGAGAACCATAAACAACTGGGATATTTGGGCGTTCCCATTTAAATGGTATCCCCTAAAAGAATGCATTTTTGTTTTCAAGTAAAATGAATTAAGTTAACACTGTACATCTCTTTCTCAGTGGCACCTGCTCCTGTCAGAGGCAATCCGCAGAACACACAAGAATCAATCTTCAAGGTAAGTACACATAGATTTTTATAATGATTTACATACATAATAGCCACATTTTACACGATACATAAGAGCATGTAAGAGTATGTATAAGTATATATAAGGACGTTGCATGAGTGATTGGCATACGGAATTTTAAGAAACCTTAAGGGAAAAAGAGAAGAGCCATTCCCTGATTGAATATATCATCATTTTCGTAAATAATACCGGCTTTAACATTTTTTTGCTCGCTAACTACATTCCCTCGGCTAATTTCCAATTGCATATTAGAAGAACCCTAGAAATAAATTTGCCAACACTGTTTTGGGTAGGGTAGTGATATTTTTTCTATCACCATTTGATTGAAATGTGGTTGAAATTCACGGGATCAGGATATGCATATGAAAGAAGCGTGATATTACAGTTGCATGTTTTTCATTTGACGTTGCGTCCAGATCTGAAAAAAATGATCGGGTAAAAAATGTTAAGGAATTATATTGCCAAGGTGGGGTTAAACGAACAGTCTTAGTACATATGTCTTTTGAAATACCACAAACCATGACTGGTACAAAGGCTCTGTTGTTCACGGTGTCAACATATATATCTATATATATAAATTCTCTCATGAAAATGTGCATACAGTCAACAAAATAAACGAGAGTATGCGTTTGTGTAGTTTCCCTTAGCATAAAACGTAATATATATTTAGGACAGTGAGCAAATATTTGCTTAACAATCCATAAGGATAAAGATTTACTTTGAGAAAGAACGTATGCATACACCCATACACATGTGCATATGTGTAAAAGTACCGAAAACTAAATCAATCGCGTTAGTCGAGAATTTGGTTGAACCTTTCTGCATTGCATTCGAAAAATTGATAATTCGCAGAGAAGTATTTTTACACTAGACAGCAATTTTACAAAATACAGCACACCGGGTGAATTTCAGGTCTGGAGAAATCGGAAGACGGTAGATGTTATCCAGTGTTTTTTAAATCAATTTCAGAAAAGGTACTATCACGCAATTTGGAAAGTTCTGAATCGTTGCGTGTCTCTTGCTACAGTGTGAACTAGAGGTCGAGCTAACTTTATTGTCTTAATTGAGCATCTTTCCAAAGACCTCCATGAAATTGATCCCCTCACTCGATTATTTATTGCATTATAATTTGATAAATTAACGCCCCAGTACTAAAAATAGATTATAGTTCGTTGTCCCGTTGCAAAGTGTTTTCTTTTAGATAAGATAATAGGAGCTTCTTCCTTATTGGATAGTAAAAAAATCCGCAGTGCATTCCATGCAAATCTGTTCATTTACATAAGCCTTCATGAGCGAAACTTCAGGAAATCGGTCTCCTCTTGCTCCCATTGTAATCAATTTCTAGGAAGAAGATGAAAAATTTTAGCTTGGAAAAGCTCATTCTTTCTTTTCGGAGTTCCAAAGGTTCGATGTTGCATCGCAAAATGTAAACTGGAGTTCCTTTTTTTTTCTCGGATATTGTAAACTCCAACGCCAACGTTGGTAAAAATTGAATACAAGTATCGGGAATCCTACGGATTTCGTGGTACCCGTGCAATTATGCGTACTTAAAATTTCGGTTACGTTGTAATTAAGGTACAGAGGATTCCAAACATCGGAAGTATGTCATGCAGAGAATACCCGTGTCAGTTAAACACAGACGAATAATTAAGTTTCAAGTAAAGATGAACTCCCCTGTATTTACGATGAAAATTATAGACGTTATTCACTGGCAATCGTGTACAGTCATTGTAAATCTATAGTTTCAAATTACTACGACTACTACAACCACTACCATTACTACTAATACTACTGCTACTACTACTACTAGAACTACTGTAACTCTAGTGTACATGGGATTTGTGGTTTGAACTGTAACTACAACTAGTTGGAGCAGATAACAGAATAGCCAAAGAAAAGCCGCCGACGATAGAGAAAGAGAAAATGAATACGTTAGTTCGTTATCGTCATCTTCCGTATAATTTATGATAGATCATACACGGGGTTGTAGAAAAATCGTGATTAGTCATTTATAAATCCTTCGAACTATCATCAATAAAGTCGGCATAAAAAGTTGGAGCCATTTTAATCGGTCGAATTGCCAGATGACCGTCTTATCACACCCATCAGGAAATAAGCGCACAGTAGTGATACATATTTTCCTCGCGAGTAATCAGATATGAAGATTCATTTTTTTTTTTCCGATAATCGGCACGCATATGCGTCCGAGCAACCTTGCAAGAAATGTGCAACGGGATGTAACTAATTCTAACCGAAGGTTCCTCAAGTGGGAATTCGTGTCGGTTTGCATCGAATTGGGTCCAAGGTAATAAACTTTGGGCCTGCCGCAAATACCTGCCGGGCTCTCCGAGAGCTGTAATTGTTACATCGTTTAACAGGAAACAATTAGTCGCTTCAAGTAACGAAACGGAAGTGATTATTTTATTGGAAGGCACATCGATTTATAAACGCACTGAATAACTAATAAGAGAAAATTTATCGTACGCGTTTACCTCCACACCTATTGATACGAAACGTCATTGCTGAACGGTGAGATGTGCGGATAGAGAAGGTGTAGGTGTAGGTGGAGGAGGTGGAGAAGGAGGAAGAAGATGAGGTGGTGGCCCTTTTGACGAACTTTTTTTTTTGTACGCGTGAAACACATGTACGCTAGTTGAATACAGCCATTGTTTTGGAACAGAAGAGGAGAGAACAAATGTAATGAAATGAAATGCTCAGCCGATACTTTCATCGCTTCATCAAGCATCACGTACCAAGTTTATCCTGACAAGTGAAAAACGGAAGTGTTGACGATCTTATCGTACACATTTAATTTTGATGCACCTCTTTCTCCATTCTCGTCATATGCCGTACACGCAATTTATTTATAAAGCCTTTTTAACAATAACAGCGACAAAAAGGGAGATAAAAGTCAATTACGTATGTGAAAAAGAGAGAAAAAAAAAATGCCAGGAATAGCATTTTAATCAAATTCACACCTTGAAATTCTTTTGTGCAGTTGCAAACGTCAAATATAAATCAGTACCCAGAAAATTGCTTTGCACTCATGTCAGCGCAGCGGGGCACCTTTTTTTCTCTGTAGGACAGTCAACTTTCGTTACGAGGCCGGAAATTGCATGTAGCGTAGCAAGGGCATTTTGGTTTCTTCGAATTTCGCTTTGCTGCAGCCGCACGACCGACCTTGTAACGGAACTTGGCGTCGATATCGAGATCGAGCTTGTGACACTCCGATACTCGGTTGCTCAAATGAGACGTTTATCGGTGCCACGTTGAATGAAGTAACCCGACCACGCCGCGTTCGCGGCAATACGACGGGAGAAATAAATTAGCCATTGGGGAAATGACACTCATTTTCGAAATTATTGCGGATGTATAGGAGCGAGCTTCGAAAGAGAGAAATTCCCTCTATGCTCTTTCTTCTTCCCCGTGTTAAACATGTATTCTTAAACGCACTTATCTCAGTACTTGTACTCTCTATGCATGTACTTTAAAGTACTTGCAGTATAATTCTGTATCGCAATCTTTAACTGAACATATACTTCGGATAAATTCGAGTACCATAGTCTGGTATTTTAAATGCGTTGCTTTCACGTACCTACCACATCGTAGTTATATGTGTATATATGTATATGTATTTACACACCGCAAGAAGTTAAATAGAACTTGTTCAATTCAACACCCCATGAAGTGAAGTTACATTTCTCGGTCTCTCTCTCTCTTTTTTCCCTCCGCCGCGCTAGTTTTCTTTCAAACTAATACGATACATTATTGTATCATGAGCGTTGTAATAAATATCACGGGGTAAAAGGTAGAAAAAGGGCTTTAGGAACTGCACTCGTGGCGATACAGCTTTAAACGCAATTTTATACCTCTTATTTACCCCAAGATAACAGGGGGATGGAGGCAGGCGGGTGTTCGATACTAAAGGGTTAAAGTATAAGTCTTCTCGCGCGAAACCTTGTAAATTTCAGTTGTATTATAAAGTTAAGCGTTACCAGATGTTATATATGAAATTAGAAGTAAATAGTGCAAAAAAAAAGCAAGGAGTGAATTTAATATTCGCAAACGTGCAGACGCGCATTCGCTGTAATAATTTCTCAGGATCTGCGGGATTTACGTACCGAACGGTCGTGGATGAAACAGCTGGTGGTCGTGTACGCGTTTACTTTAATCTCATACTCGGTTGAGATTTATCTACTTAAACGATACTATTATGAATCCAAGTAGCAATTATGAATTTGTCAGCGGACGGATGTTGAAACGAAGCTTTCGTTTTCCTTCCTTTTTGCCGTGCATAGCTTTGACTATGAAATTTTAATTGATACACGTGTCGCGTCGGCCTTGGTTGATAAATTACGAAGTTCCGTGGACGGTCACTTTGCCGCTGGGGACGAATTTAACGAAATCGTTAATTCGATTTGGCGAACGAAAATCCCTTTTGTCAAAATTTTCGGCATCGAAGTGACTAAGAATTCCGGCGTTTTGGCAAATTGACGTCATTGAACGGTACAAAAGTAGCCCCATTGAGACGCTTTTGAAAAGGAGCTCGAAGCAAAGGTTCTTACAAATAATGGCGATTAAGGGGAAAAAGAAGGTACTTAATTATAATGTTGATTGATCACCGGAGGGCTTCGTGCATACGCTCGTTGTCGTATTGTCCTGTTTATTTTTCAGTGAGTCGAAGATAGCATAGTTTGACGTATACCAGGGCTACCGCCAGCGGTATACGTATAAATGCATATCCATCCCATACGTATGTGGTACACTCATCTTTTCTCCTCCTACTATTGAGAACCCTATAATTATATTCATTCCTGTGAATTCCACGTATCATTTGGGGGCGGTTTATCGGGGAAAAGGGGATATTCATCCGAGACACATACGTACGAGAGTATTTCGTTTTATCAAAGTGATCTTGTTGTTTCCTTAAATAAAAAAGGAACCAACGAATACGTGAACGTGATTAATTCAATCCGATCAGTCCGTCATCGAAAGCTTTCTCATGTTGGGGAACAGTTTCCTTGATGAAAAGATTTAAAGCAACTATAAATCGTCGGAAACGAGAGTTATGTGGAGGCATCAGTTTTTATGTGGGTTTTCTCCTAAAATAGATTTAGGTACGCATTATACGAGTTACGACTTACGGGCTTTTTATAATAAGAATGTTATACAATTTCCTTTCTTTTATCACACGGAGGAAGTTGGATAGCACGTTTTGCTGAAAAAATGATAATTCATCCGCTTTTTTCGTCAATCTATGAAGAGTTGGACGGTCTCGTTATTTGGGAATAGCCAAATTGTCGATTTGGCACAACAAAACAATGCGAATTCGGTGCTAATTTTGTACAGGAAGAGATCACTTCCATTCGTATATATGCGGAAAGCGATTTATTGTAACAACCATTGGAATTTATTGTACCAGCAAATATTCCACGGCTACATACAATGTGTATACATACGCCTATAGGCGCGTACTTGTAGGATATAAGTACGCGTATGCTTTTTAAATCATTGAGTGTATATTGAATCTACAAGAGTGCTATTATAAATACACAGATAGTATTTCAAGCATTTTCCATCCTGTAAAGTCGAAATTACTGTAAAGTTTCATTCGAATTCACTATTTGTCTCGCTTTACTTTGAATCGAATGAACGGAAAATGAAATTTTATCGTGGCTTGATGTCAATTCTCGCAGTTTCGCGATTCGGACGAAAAAAATAAATTCGCTATCAAAAATCTCTCGGCGGTCGGAATTACTCGTAAATCAAGTGAAATTCTTGCTACCAATTTAAAATGAATCTATACAGTGTTCCATGAGAACACATGAATTGAATTGATCCGCACAGCAGCATTCAATGTTCACTTGACTCTCTTTGCAATGAAATTCTATGTATAACGACGAAACAAGTCGGCGTGTATGAAAACTTCTCGGAAGAACAATTACACTTTGCTTTTCATCTCTATACGGTTGTAACGAAGCTAATGACTTTTTTATAAGTTAAACAAATTAATGGAACTTCTTTTGCAAAATTTATTACGCCGGAAATCCATCGGCTTTCATTTCCAGGCTTTTCTCACAGTCAAATGGAACATTTGTGAAGATTTTACCGATACACAGAAATTCATGAGACAAAAATCACCCGCAAATTGTGCATTTTTGAGCAATTGGCCAATTTCTATTCCTCGTCTAAAGAATAATTCTCGATTCAGCGTAGACGTCATTCTTCTGCATGAATTCACGACTCGATAGATTTTGTGGTAAGAACCTGTTAAAAACCACCATCCTGATGACAGTTTCCTTTTTTCTACACGAGATACCTATCTTGTAGGAAGAAGAAAAGGAAATAAAATGGAGGAAGGGGATTGTTTGCATTCTTCTCAAAACAGAATTATCAGATGTAAAGTGGAAAGCAAATATCCTCCATTTCTTCGATTCTCTTTTTCTGCAACCGCACACGGGGAAAAGAGGGACACGTACGTTCATCTTTATTCGAAATAATTGATGATACCAGCGAGCAGTAAGTGCGAAAAATAAAGCTACAAGAGGATGCAGCGTACACGTATCTCGTTTCTAGGGGGAGAAAGATTGATCTTGAACTTTAAATCTTACTTACACGAGATTTATCTAATTTGATATATTCCACGCTTATTTATTTTTTTAAGGGCGGAACGAATGACGGATTTCGAAATGCCGATCCGACGACGAGTCCTCGATGCCAAATTTCGCGTTTCTTCCTCCTTTTCCTCCAGCGCTCGTCCTTAATTATACTCGAGAGTGGTGATAAAACGTCATTGGCCATTTATACATCTCGAAAGATCATTTACGCGATATCGATATCGTTCGGTAATTCTTGCCATCGGTTGACTCAATACGTGAGCTTATTAAAGTTCTTTACAAGCTCTTTGGAGTGCAACATGACAAAGCACAAGCTTAAACCCGGTCTTGGACTCGTCTTCGTTCTTCTCTAACTGGGTGTATCGTTCGAAAAAAACAAAAGCAACAAAAGAAATATCGTGCAAACAGTGTCATCGTACCCCCATAGTGTATTACGATACCGTCGGTCGTTTCGCCTGAGGTCTCTCGATAATCAGCATAGTTAAGGACGCGTATATATTTCCCTAAGGTAGATCATCTTCTATACCACTGCTATAAAACACCTATATTGTCGTATGGAAAAATGTCCTATCGTTCCGGTATGACTTTTACGGGAGTTTCCATTTCCCGTCACATTCGAAATTGAAAAGTCCCAGAAGGAAAAACTATCCTGTGAAAGATCTCGCAGTTTTTGACTATTACAAAAAATTAAAGTCCCACCGAGTTGACGCGAAAAGTCTAATAAACCGATTGAGAGAATTAAGAATGAAAATAATACTATGAAAAGTCACGTTGGATGGTTGGTTTCTATTGAGAAGAAAAAAGCAAGAAGAGGGAACTTGTCAGTTTGTGAAGACCCGTTGGCATATAACGTTAGCTTTCTGCCTTCTTTGATGTTCACCGCTGCTGGTGGTTCAAATAACCAGTAAAAATAAGACAAATAATTTATACTTTCTTTCAAATGCGTCCACAGAAAATTGCATTTGTCATTATTCCCCCGTAATGTTCGTTTATCCAAGAAACCTCGTGCGAATTTGAAACTAGTCACTTTGCGATGACGAGATGATAATGATTAATAGCAAACAGTTTCCCTACAATCGCCATTCAATGATGAAACTCTGGAGATGGCCGAGTAGCCAGATATGTGGAGCGATTGACGCCAGTCTGTTGCAACGAAATTCCATTCCGTCATTACGATTTTGTGTCAAGAAAATGTAGCAGAGGGTAAAGCCACTTAATGTGGGCAACAAGGAGCATTCGATGTAATTTTAAGTTTGGTTTCTTGAAAATAGCAGTATCCTCTACATTTAAATTTTAAAATATATGCTGTGCGCGAAGACACATCGTTTCGTCAACTTATCGAAGTTGATTTGCTGATATTCTCGGCAATGCCGACTGCATTCGCCAGTCTGCCGAAAGGAAATGACTGGAGGTCTCAATTTTACTATCAACATCCTCCATCTCGTGCCTTTCTTCGTATATTTGAAGCTTTGCTTAATCATCTCGAGATCCTCGGCTCTCGATATCCATCCACGCCAATTCCGTGGGTGGAAATGATCAAGACTCTAAGCCAAATTCGAATGGTTCTTGTAAACTGCAAAGCGATGTGTAATTTGAACATCGAAGGCTGGATAGGCATCCTTCGGTTGCCGTTCAAAGTATAACAAACTTTTTTTTTCTAATGAGATAAACGCTCTGGAAACGAGATTATCAGCAGTGTAAAAGCACTTGTTCGGCATGGCTTTTATGGATAAGGTCGTATAGTAGTAGGTGGTGTGTAACTCCAACTTACACACCGTGTGTAATGTATACCGCGTGTTGGGGTACACGACGTATATATTTTATCTTTATTTTTCTTCCTTTCTGTCTTTCTCCTTCTCTTCCCTATCCTGGCTTCGAAAGAAAGATGTAAAAGTAACATTTCACGGCATAATATACGCGTCTTATAAGCATACGTCTAGACTCGGAAAACATAATTACCCCGCACGCCAACTACTAATTGTTTATTATTTCTTGCTTTTTTAACGACTCCCTAACTTTTCAACTCCCCGTGTTCTTCAACCGAGGTTTCAATGTCAATGGGAAATCCGCAGGAACCGTCTAAAGGAACGCGCCTTTTTGCAACTAGATGCTTCTCCTTCAATAGTATCGAATTACGGGTTCTATGCATTCGAAAAATTTGATAATAAAAAAAAAAGTCACGACAAAGTACGATTTTCAATGCTCTCGAATTTCCCGTCACGCGTCATCGGATTTCCTCATTTTCCAACAAAATGAAAATCTTTCGAAATTTCTCTTCGCGTGGAATTTCACACTTTTATGCTCGGCTCCGTTTTTTTCTACCGCTATAGTTTTTTAAACGTTCAGTTTCTGTCATACTCCGCAATCAAGTCGCGCAACATTTTTGTAGTTTATTTTAATTTCAATGGAATACAGATGATATTACAGACTGTAATGATCGGAATAAAATGATGTTTGATTTTAATTACCAGGGGGTATCGCGATAACGTGAATTCGCGTACATGCCATGAAAGCAACTTGTGAAAAGGTGGGCTGAAGAAACGTTAATTAAAAATCAAACTGCAATACTCAACGCGACAAGATTTATGAATAAATCTATTGTTATCCCGATTGATAAACGGAACGAATCGAAACTTCTTAATTTTTTTTTCCTTCTTAATTTTCACTTCATTATAGTTACTTATATATATATACATATACGTATAAAAGCACGTTATATTCTTTGGGGATAAAGCGAAAGGGGGTTTGGCATGAGTCTTTTATTCATTCGTACGCGTATACTCCCCGTAGAGCATAACGAAAGCGATAAAAGTATTGGAAACAATAAAATGATTGTGAGATATACAAGAAACGTTTATATATATATATGTATATATATGCACCGAATCAATTTGTTAACGAGTGTTATATTGTATTGATCTTCGCACAGCAACAACCGGGGAAAGAAGTAACAAAATAATCGCATACATATATGTACATAAAATATACAAATAAGAAGTTTCGAGTTGAACGTACCCTCCGCGATGCTATAAAAATGGAAAAGTTATGTACTCTTAAACTCCTCTAATCACAATCTTAGGCTCTTGTACGTCTTTGACTCCGCTGTGCGTGTATAATAGGTATATACAGTGGGGACTGGGAAGCAAAGAGGCGTAATTCTAGTGTAAAAGGATGCGCAAATTCGCTATTTCATAGTATCCTTTGTACCCCATCTCACGTGTGTACGTTTAGCTAACAATAACGAGTATGAGTTGGACAACGGCTTATAAATTCATCAACGCCATAATATTGCACCTGAGATTACATAGAAGAGTATAGTATCTCGATGATTCCTATCATTTCGCCGTTTATCGTTCGCATTCCTCTCCGTGATACATTGTTCAATTATTTGCGCACGTACTTAAATGTTTCGGCATTGTCTGATAAAGGCAAGTGTACTCGCAATGGAGCTTTTGCAGAAAACTTCCAAATTTTTTTTTTTTTTTCGTTGATAGAAAAATTAATGCTTTAATAATATGAAAATTTCTCGAAGGAAGGAAGACGCGATTCCTTCTTGCATTTAACGCGGACGATAAGATTCTGTGCGCATAAAAATTTAATTGCCGAACAGTACATAAGCGGCAAAGAAAACTTACGAAGCGTGAATGGTTGCTATACAGTGCGTGATAGCAGATACATATCACATAATGTATCGAAGGAATAATTAGAGATAGATAACGTTATGTGGCACGAACGTAGAAAAAAATATATTTTTTGTAATGTCGCTCAATTGTCAGTTGGATATCGACATGCGGGCGTAATGCAATCTGTGCAATTTCCTATCGATCATCCGTTTTAAGTGACCGATTTTCCGTGGTAAAAGGAAAGAGAGGAGAAATGCTTGTTACATAAACGCAGCTACACTTACCCAAAATTCATCCTGATCACATTGCACGGACGATTAAAGCGCTGCCTCTTCCGGTACGTTTGTAATCTCGACAAGGGAGATCCCGGAAGGACTTCCGAAGGTGAACCATGGTATACTTTTCTTAACAAATCCATGGAAGTTGATCCTTACGGATTTAATGCATTCTGAAATGTTAGGAGAAAATTGTAAAAAAAACTTTCTCACCAAAAGTAAGAAAAGTTGAATGAATGAGAAATGTTACGTTCGTTTATACTTTTTTTTATCCCCAAAATTGGTGAAATAAAAATACGAGAATGACTGGAAGAAATTGTTCCACCGGAAAACTGCCTTCAAAAATTGATCATATAACATTTTTGAAGAAGTAATTTGACTGAAGTTAAGTTTTCTTTCAATCGAGCAAAGGATTTAAATTTCTATGCCACAAAAGTTTGGGAACTGGCACGACAAATTTTCGTTTGAAATTCCATTAAAAATTGTCGATTCCAAAAGAATGCAGTTCCAGTATTTCAAATGCAAGAGAACTTCAGGGAAACTCTATATGCTTTCCATGAAAACTGATCTCCGCTCAACTTAAATATTCAGTTTCATTCAAAACTCCAAACAGCCTCCCGCTCTCTTTCTCTATTCTGCTCTACTCTTTTTTACGTAAATCCGACATAAAGGAAGAAAAAGGTGTTTGGATATATTTTCAAACGAACACCTACGTGAAAACTAATACTTTTGAAATCCATACAATGAACCAAATCCAAATCTTCTAATACGTTATTCGATAATTAATCAAATATATAGAAACGTCTCAGATTCTTTCTTTTCATTGTCGGATTCCAAAGTAGATTCAGAGATTATTTTTAGGTTCAAATAATGCGTATTATTTCATTTTTTTTTATTATTGAACGGAAACAGATACTTATTAACTTCAAAATATTTTTCAATTCCCAAACTTTTTCATCGCAGTACTAATTTTTTGGAGCTGAATTAGTGTTTAGACAAAAAAATTGTGTCATAGAAATTATCACTCTATTTTTTCTCGAAAGAAAATTATTTCGACCAACAACCGGTTCGAATATTTTTTAATCAATTAAATTCAAGTATGAAATTTCATGCAAAATTCTCGGCGCAAAAACTTTGGCAAGGTGAAATAAAAATGAAGGATGATGCAAGAAAATTAACATACCCTTTTACATGCTTGACTATCAGATTTCCAACTTAATAGTTCTCGGTAATAATTGCAATCACACATGACACGCACATCCACGCTTTTATTAAAGCAAAACTACAATGCTGCTTTAATGGAGCTGAACTCTACCACGAGTGAATTCTACAGAGAAATTGTTGTTGACTCTTACGCAGAAAACACGTGTACAGAAAATTTCAGGTGAACCTTTTTCTTCAGACTTTTTTTTTCCATCACTTGCACCGATTGTCGCAACTTACGATTGTTATTAACATTGATGTTGTTGTTATAACTCTCAAGAAATTACTCTCGTACTCGGGGAAAATTCTGAAACTCTGTCATTGTAAAATAATGAAATTCGAGTAACGAATCAAATTGAAAAATTGAAAGCGGAAAACAATGCGAAACTTGACTGTAGAGCAACGATGAAAATGTTTCTAAAAATGTTATTCTGTTGTGTTAAAATGCAGAAACGAAATTCTGAACATCAGAAACCCGGAGAAGTCGAGTATGTGTGAACTCGAAGGCTGCCGCAACAGGAATGATAGTGGCAAGAGTACAAGTAAAGCAGAGTGGGAAAATATATAGCAAGTTGTATCACAAAAGAGGTGGAGAAGAAAATAGATATTGAATTTTATAAGAACCAACCCCTCTTCCGTTTTACGCTTTTTCGACACGCGTGTCTGTCGAGCGTGCTAATTTTCCACATAGATTTTCAATAACTTTTCGTATCGAAAATTTTCAAAATCGCATATTCTCCTTCTTTTTTTTCGAATCGTCGGTATAAAAATAATTCATTGTCGTTATTTACACCAAATTATTATTTTTTAGTTTAAAAAAAGGTGGGCAGTGAAAAATGGCTGATGCTGAAAATATTCTGCGATATACTTATGGTTTATAGGTATTTGGGTGGTCCAATAAAATGTCCATCCTAATATCTTCCCATGCGTGAGCGACGGTAATAAATACTACAATTATTTCGTAGGACATAGAAACTGTCAGAGTAATTATTATTATTACCCTCCCAAACGAGCGTTTCATCTTATACAAATGGTATTACGTTCAATTGAATTGAGAAAATGAAAACTATCTCCGTGATTCTAAACGCGACGTAGGACAAAAGCCTGGTCGAATCCTATGCGAACCCCATAAATATCTCTTTTGATCTCCTCCCATAAATTTGATCGATGGATGTGGAAAAGATCTTTTTTTGGATTACGTTTTTCGTGATCCACCTCTTTCGTCGTTTTGTGCACATATATAACGGTCCCTCAGTTGTGTCTACAGAAAATCATAACATGATTAACTTATTATGTTTTAAAAGAAACACATGCACCCGAATACATGGAGAAAGAGAGAGAGAGAGAGAGAAAAAAAATATGTGACAGCATAGAATGGCGCCGCCAGTACAGACTAACGTGTCATGCATAACCATACCCATAACCGAAAAGATTTAGTTAGAGCCAAAATCCCATGGAACAAAGCTCCGAGAGATGGAAATTAGGTCGTTCCTTCTTGCATTAGTCTTCCATACAAAGTTATAGAAATTATAAACCTTCGGATTAGATCCACAAGTACTTCCGTATGGCCATAAAATTTGTTTTCGTTTACATAGGAGAAGCTTAAAAGAATGAATTATATGGAGAAGAAAAAAAGTAGGAACTAATTTTAAGTGGAGCCAATGTAATATATGTCCCCTTGCGAGAGATAGATGGGTGATGAATGTTTTTCTTTTTTAATTTTTGAGTTTTTAGTTCTGATGTACATACAACGCGTATTGCCGAAAAGATATAATTCAACTCATTTAAACTTGACGTGTTACAATTAAAGTTTTGACTCCTATCATTCTTTTAATGGTGTGCCAAGGGAAAAAAGACGATTGCTCATGTTCCAAGAATGTTAGAACCAAACGTCAAATTCACATGGATTGTAAATACTTGGCTTCCCAATTTTTCCTCAGACGATCGTGACAATTTTGATCGTGGCAGGTGACAATTGGGACTGCAACGGATCACCAAAAAGCAAAATCACTTTTTTCAGTGACAAAAGAACGCGTTCTTGAAATGTCAGCCAATATTTTTCATTATACGACACTATTTGAAGAGCGTTGTCACTCATTATCCTTTCCAACTTCACATAATAATCGATATATCGCGTACATACTTAAACGCCATGGGTAAGGCTTCGGCCAGATTGGAGAAAGAGGAGTAGCTCGAAAGGAGATTAATGCCATTAGTCTCTATGATATGACTAACAAGCATTAGTTTAAAAGGGCCAACCGGGCATCAACACTTAGCTCACAATCTGATTTCACCAATACATGGGGTAGACGTACCGATGCAAGAGACACGCATATACGAACGAATATACGTACACGTTTGGTTACGGTGTCCCATAGCCTGAAACCATATACCCCTCGATCTCTCGTCTTTCTCCTTTTCTTTCTATTTACCTCTTCTCTTGGGCGGTCTTTAACACTTCCTTTTATACCTTTTTGATATTTGTATTCTTTTAGCATCTAATGATGACACGTCAGTTATACAAAACAATAACGAGGATGCCTTTTGCTTTTCTTTCTCTTTTAATGTCGTGTTAAACTACTGTTTCCTCGCAACATCATCCTTTAAATTGAAAAATGTTCTCGTATCTAAGCAGATTAGGCAGATTTTTTGATTCCTTTTAAATTCCAGTAGTTACAAGGCTCCGAAGATTTGCGACACGAAATTAGCAATTTTTTAAATGTAAAATAGGGAATTTTCAATTTTTTTAATGAAATTCATATATTTCACACGTTCAGCACCTAGGTGTATATGAAAATATTTCGGATCTTTTTCCTGATTATTTGAACACCTTGAAACTGATAAATGAGATACCAGTTTGATCGTGATTATGTCCGAACGTGGGCGTTATAAGAAGAAAAGCTAAAGAAGGTGTTAACGGAAAGTGGAAAAAAAGGTACTTATGATGTCGAGCTCCATCCAAAGGCTCTCCGGACCCCGAAATCGGAGAAGACTGTATAAAAGATAACGTCAGTCCTTACTACTACTTAGTCTTGTGCTTAAGGATTTATTTAATTCCAAAAAAGAAAGGAGCGACAAGTTGCAGCGGCAGTGAATGCGTATATCGCTCTTGTAATTCCTATAAATATCAAAACATCATTTTTCAACTTACCGATTCCATCGTTACCGAAGAAAAAAAAATGTAACACATACTTTCAAATGTTTGATTAATTCAGGAGAGACTTTTCCATCGAATTCATTAATATTTTTCTTATACATAGAAAGTAAGAATGTTTTATTAAACCTACAGAATTATGGTGGAATCGAGCAATAGATTACTTCCAATCAGGTTTGTCGGAATGGCGAGATTATGTGGTTTTTTCCGTTCTTCGAATTTCACCACAGTTTCCTTCGCCGTTCGTGTACGAAAGGTACCGAGTCAGAAGGGCGTGTTTGTGAACTTTCGGTATTCGAATTATTTGGAATCGTGAGAAAATTTTACAAAAGGTCCCTAACGAAAGGAAAAAATTTGATATAGTGCCGTTTCGAATAATGCAATGGACCAATTCATAGAAATTTGGAGAGATAAGGCTTTTGTGATAATTGTCTATAGATTTTGTAATAATTATGATTTTGTGATACTTTGTTGAAAATAATCTCAGTTTTGAAAATCTGTGAAATTGCAGCGTCTTAGCAACGCGTGAAATCGTAAATCGGTAGGAAAAAAAGGGGTGCTGAAAAAAGGTGTCTTCGCCTAAATATAATGTAGATATCGTACGAAAAATCTACAACAGAGAGTGAGAAAGGAAGATATATATGGAAGGAAGTGAACATCATTTTTTCTCCACATGATTGCATGCTTATGGGATATGAAATAGTGTTCAATAAATTATAGGTCACGGGTGTATAATTCGTTGCAGCAGTTATAACGGAGGGATCAAAAACCGTCTTTTGACTTTTTAACAAAAGAAACAAAAATGCAAAACAATTAAACTTGCTCGAACACCGTAGTACTCGTGTTTTTAGACTCGAAAGTGGTTAAATGCGCTTCAACACCTCCACCTCCAGTTATACTGTCATCTTTTTTGGCATTTTCATGAGTATACAATCTCTGCGTCATTATTTGTTTTGAAAAATTTTTAACACACTTACAAATTGATGTAATTATTTTGTATTATTTTATTTTATGGCTAATCTATTTTTAACTTATTTTTAGAAACAGAGAGACCTGTCCCAGTGGTAAACAAATATACATTTCCTACTCTGACTCTGACTCTCTCTAATTCTAAAAAAAATGAAAATCGCTTTCTGTTGTCGAATAAAAAATCGTATCGAATTAGATAAAAATGAAAAACAATCATATTGGATGGTATCAACTGTTTCCAATTGACCTGGATACGGGTTTATTCACAATTACCATAGGTTTCACCTTCATGCACAGCTGCTGGTTTGTGCTCATTTTTCCTTTGATTCTAAATAAAAAGAACAGGCTTCTCGTAGAAATGAATTGAAATAAGTAAAAATGTACACCTGTGCTTATATAATCAACACGATAATGTTTAGAATAAACATATAGTTTATTTCAGCTCGTTTATAATGATATTGCTTTACGAAGCGTTCCAATCGGGATACGAAGTCAAATTTTCCAAGTTATCGGTTCCACCATTTTTTTTCAATCAATTCCGACATGAAATTCGATTTGGGATATTTTTTCATCCAAAAGATGCTCCCGCTTGGAGTTGCTCTACCTCTATACGCCATTAACATCAATAATGATATTTTTGGCAATGATGTTTACCTTTCCTTCTCCTTTTTGGAGCCTTATCACTTAAAGTTTCATACAATGATTCATTTGAAAAGTTGTCTGGTGAGATGATGATGATGATGATGCCGATGATGATGATGAAGACACTTGAAAACTTTTACAACATCCAAAATCCCATCTTGCTATTGGTATAATCCAGCAGTTATAGCTCACGTTCGTACCAATACAGCCGCGCATGAAATACCTACGTTTGAATTCAAGATCCAGTATTACGAGTTACAACACATAGCTAAAGCCAACAACTTTGCTCATCTCAATTGGCGATTATGGCCTCATAAATTCATTTTCTCAGACTCGCGAACATACATACATGCGCAACTTTTAAATGAAACACTAGAGTTTCGTTTAGACAGTGCGCTTTCGTACTCCATATTCAACAAGCTTTTACACGTATATGCGCTCGTGTGTGCGCGTACCTATATATTCGCTTTTTCCAATCTCTCCCTGTAACGCAACTCATAATTTATTTTGAAAATTCTTTCACGCTGAAACCAACATTTGCCTTATCTACAACAAACTGCGAGTAGATATATATATATATATACCTGTTAATTATACGTACCGAGGAGGTCTTTGAAGATCCGTGTTTGAAAAAAATCTCGAAAAATAGAAACTGCGAATAATCATAATAATAATAATGAGGTGGAAAAATAGGTATAGGACATAAAGTTACCCCTCTATAGCATTGGCCTATGAGGCATGGTTCTAATTGATTCGTACTGACGCCGAACAACATCGCAATGGACCATTTCCATATCGACAGCTTCTTTCATCATAAATCCCATCGGGAGTCGCGTAAATTGATGCATCTGGCTGCAATTGAAAGCACTTTGATTATATTCCGTATAGGTTTGCAATGAGATAATTTATGATAAAAAGCTTACGTATCGAAGCAATGGTATAAAAAAGTAAAACGGATTTTCCAATAAATCTTGACATAAGTGTAGGACAATTTAAGCCAGCACATTTCATTTGCCAAAGCAATTTCATAATGACGCTTGAAAATGATTGCCCAAAGGACGAAGGACTCGGTACTTTTACCAAAGATAATGCTTCGGTATATAAGTAGAGCGGACTTTTAAAGTAAGAGAGCATTACCGTTTCAAGATAAAATAACAGTGATTATAGTATATGTACTTGTATACCTCTTCTTCTTCTTCTTCTTCGTCTTCTTTCTTCTCCCGATCCTCTCCCTATTCTCGTCCTTTCTGTGCTCTAAAGCATTTCTATCATGCAACGGCATACCAAAAGCATCGGTAAGAAGACATTGTTGATTTGGTGCAAGGAAAAAATGGTGAACTACACGTTATTAATAATCCGTTGCTTCTTTTACGTCTTTTCTTTAATGTATGTTGGAATTACAAATCGAAGCAGAGCTACTTATAACACAGCGAGAAGGATCCGCGTGGTACTGTAATTTTAGCCTATAATGTCTTTAATAATAACAGCTCTTGCAAGTTCATAGTATCTACTATCGTGCCCGAGCATTTGTTTCACGCAATTTGCCATTCAATCGTGTATTCGAGAAACCAAGGTGTTAATAGCTCGACTAGGAACATTTTTGTGTCTCAACCAAGCGTCATTTTTAACCATTTGAGTGCCAAGCGGCGCGATCTGGCTTTTTCCGTTCCATGTCCGAAAATACCAGGATTTTTCAAACACGGAATGAAAAGAGCGTTACTGCACCGCTTGGCAATTTTGTAAATTGGAAACAACAAAGACCGGTGGCGTCCAAGCCGTTAATTCGTTTTGTATATTCTTCTTCGAGATTACCGCGTGATCGAAAAGTGGAGAAGTAAGAAAAGTAGAAGAAGAAGAATCCGTATTTCTCGTGGTAGATGATGGGTGTCTTTTTTCCCCTAGAACTTTTCACGGCAATGTTAGACGATGAATAGCTGTAAAATTACAGATTCCTCCGTAATTACCGTGGTGAATATGTACATGAGTGCCGTAAGAAAAAAAAATATTTCCCGGTGCAATAGACGTTAAATTACCTCAAGCGAGTTCCACGTTCAGTTTTAGGAAACGTGAAAATTAAAATGTAATAAAAGGTTAAAGACAAGTCGCTGCATGTCAGAAATTCGGGGAAAGAGCCGAAAGGATGACACAGATCTTTTTATTGTACCCTTATCAAAGAGTGTCCCAATCTTGTAATTTATAATCGTTCACAGCCAATCCGTCGATTGGCTTTGGACCTTTTTTTTTTCTCTAATTGATGGATGGAATTGTCGGTTTAGGTTCTTTTTTTATCCCTACTCTGATTGACCCATTCAATAGAGCTTAGAATTTATTCTGTCGATAGCTCCATCTCTAGATGTTTGAGTATCATGTGTGTATGTAAAAACATGCATGCACAGTTCAGAGTCGAAAGGAAGCGTTTTCCTCGTCGTACATGATGCAGTTGCGCCTTTCCAAGATTTAGCCCTTCACATGTGAACATTAGAAAAGATCTCAAAGGATTAGGACCATATTAACGGACTTCACGACCGTGTCATGTCGCGACGAACCCAACAAGTACATTGAACGTATCAGTTTCTTTGTACCGAAGAGAATGACATGACGTGACATGACATGACACGACTCGACATTCGTCTTAGCTGTCGGATTTTCCGTCTTTCACGTGCTCTCCATCAATATTGATATGTAGTGTGACTTGAGATTTCGCTACTAAGATATGCATGAGACAGCGATTTTTTTGTCAATTCCGGGTGCTATAATTTTTCTAATCGGTTCTGCACCACTTTGGAAGTCATAAGTGTCTCCAGATTGAGAGATTTCGGAAAAATTTGAAATCTAGTAACAATGATGTTTTTTGTAGAATATTTTTAGCCTCTCCTTTTCTTTGTATAAAACCACAACACTTAGGAAAGTTTTCCAAAACTATCGCATTGAGAGAAGAATCGTAAAGGGAAAAAGTAGGTGTGGCGAATTCAAATTATCCTCTCTAAGTATATTGTCAAAAGTAACATTTGACAAGGCACAGGATGCGCCTTGTTCCGTTGCAAAAGCTTCTTCTGTGTATACCTATGGTGTATGTAGAATGTATAAGACACACCTACACCACAGGAATTGAATAGATCATCAATCGGACCACAATCGATTTAGGACGTTTGACGCACGTATACATAAATACATACAATTCCATTTATTCATTTCAAAGTATCAAATGCTTTGCGGGAAGAGCAACTTTTTTTTTCCACTTATAAGAGCCCAATTGTTTAATTCTGCAAATCATTTTTGCATCGACGTCTAAGTCCGCAGTTTTACAATTCAACATTTGTCCGAGTCAATTTCAGTTCTGAACAGCTTGGATTATTTTTATTTTCAAAATCTTGCCTTTTAAAATGTAGAGATCCGGTTTTCGACACAAAAAGGATCATCCTTTCTCAGGGGAAAATTTACATAGTAGATTTAAAAACCCATTTTTTGCTCCTAAATGTGAATTCCATTGTGTCTGGAATCTTACACTCTAAAGTAAGCTCGCAGAGAAAGGAAAGGGGATGAAAAGTAAATGTTAATACTGTGAACTTTATGATACATAATTTCCGTCTTCCACTGGATTCCAAAGTGTTCCTTTACGGTAAAGAAAAGGAAGGTTATTCTTATTTACTTTTATGGCTTCTTTCTCACATGGAGAAACTTTCTCGTTTGAATTTTCCACCATTTTCTAAGCAGCTAAATCTTTGCACGCTTTTTTAACAGATTATCCTCGGCATACACGAATGTAGGTATTTGCTTTCCCTTTTTCCATTCTTTGACGCCTAGAAAAAAACATACTGTGTAAACGCATTTATTATAGACACGAATGAATACCATAGAAAGACTTCCGACTGTTGTCAACCTTAAAAGGAACGATTTTATGGTTTGTGACAAAGCAAGCCTCTCTCAGATTTTACAAACAAACGAGAAAACAGAATTCGAAATGCAGAAAAAAACAGGAAGGTTTCTCTTGAATTAAATAACTTCATTTCCCGATCCCCGACAAAATTCTGGAATTTTGAAAAAAATTGTAAATCTAAACGTAATTTATTCCCCGTGAAATTATGCGAATAAATACACCTTGAATTGAGCAAGAGAAGCGCATCAAGAAACTAATGTAACGAGAAATCAGTGCATGAGCATTTGTAGATAAGCTGTTGTGTCAAATTATATCTGCTTCACAGCACGTAAAGTAGACGAGACTATCGAGAAGTAATTCATTTCAATCATGTCACGCGCATTGTGCATTTATGTCTGTAACAGATTTTATGTACCATGAAAAAAACCACTCCTCCCTATAGAATGTTGTGTGTAAAAAAATTCTTCAAACCTTTACCCTTTTACTATGTCTCTCTCATTTTCATTTTTATTTCCCTTCTCTTCTTTTTCTTCTTAAACGCACCCCGCAGGACACCATTGACTTTTGAAAACACCTCCATACCCCATGCGTGGACCTATCTTTCATCTATCTTTCATTTCCTCCTCGACATTTTTTTCTATCGTACGATATTTGTTTAACATCGCGTCAACTGCATTAGTTATCAGCAATGGAGCGGTAGTTTACATTTTTGAATTATTCTTTTCTATTCGCAAATTTCACTTTTTGAAAATAGTAGTCGAATGTTTCTCGTTCCCATAGAAACCGAGTTTTTACCATTACGAGAGATACACATACAGTTTCAATATATTTTAAAAAAATTAATAACTCTCTTTTTTTTTCATTCCAATTAACCAAACTTTGATGTTCTCAAAAATGTCCCTTGAAAAGAGGGACGTTAGAATATTTTGGAAAACCTGAACGAACGTTATCTTGGTTGTAAACTTCAACGATGTCTGCTTCTTTCTTTAAGAGTTAGTTTATTAAATTGTTTTGCAGTATTTCGATTTTTATCAAAATTTACCTTTAGCGAAAGCAGTCATTTTCTAATGTTTTTCTTTTCATTTCCTATTCTTTTAATACTGTGTTATTTAGAATATCGAGTAATTCAACAAATTGGAGAGGGTTCTTTTTCAGAAGTATTAAAATGCCAAAACAAGGAAACAAATCAATATTTCGCAGCTAAACGACTTAAAAAAATCTATCAAAAGTAAGATTTTTTGAATTTGTATTTTTTCAATAATGTTTATTAAGGTTTGTTTCATTATTATCAACCTGTGCTTCGTAATATTTTCGAAGAGAGTATACTAAAATTTGGAATTCTCACTTTTAGCACCAACGAAGTATTTGAGACTCCAGAAGTAATCGCAATGCGAAAAATAAGTCGTCACCCTAATATACTTTACATGATAGAGACTCATTAGTGAGTTATTGTTTCACATTTTTAAGAATTCGTACTAAAAAAGCGTCGTCTGGCGCATTAGAATTTAGTCTGTTTCATATAACAACTTTAGCTGTTATTTTCGACTTATTGCATGGTCCTTAAAAAGTCTTAACGTTTTAGTGACCCTCTATCTGGAAAAGTGATACTAATATTCGAATTGATGGATATGAGCCTTTACGAATTGATAAAAGGAAGAAAAGGGTATTCTTTAATCTCACTTTTAAATATAATTTAAGACAAAAAAGTAGACATTTTGATACAAATATTTTTTATAATTAAGACACGCATTAATTCGATATTTAACAGACGATTATTGAGTGAAGAAAAAGTTAAAGTTTATTTGTACCAATTGCTCAGTGGATTAGAGCATTTGCACAAGCATGGAGTTTTTCATAGGGACATCAAACCAGAAAATGTTTTATTAAAGGTAAGTGGCAGCTCATGTTTTCTAAATACTTTTTCACAAATTTCGATCTCTGAATTTTGTGTTATAAATGTAAATCCTAGTTTCAGTTTTTGAAATTAGAAAAATGTTAATCTTCCCATACATTTTTATTGCCTTTTGTCTTTGATTTTAATTGATTTTCTTCTGTGGAACATGTTGGTGCCTCGAACATTTTCCAGATACTTATTAAAATAATTCTTGTTACGATAATAATAAAAAACATGTGAATATTTCGCAACTGATAAAAAGGGAGACATAGTAAAATTAGCAGACCTTGGATCCATCAGAGGAATTTATAGTAGGCCACCTTATACAGAGTATATTTCTACCAGATGGTACAGATCACCGGAATGTCTTCTTACAACTGGTTTTTATGGACCTAAAATGGATGTTTGGGCAACTGGTTGCGTTTTTTATGAACTTTTAACGTTAGTTGTAATATTTACCATTATTTCTATATTATATGTCAATTTACCATTGGATTGAATTTATATTAAGTACAAATTTTCACCATCGCAGAAACTTTGAAAGTCTATCAATTTTATTAAAACTTGTTCTAATTTTCCTCACTCTAGTTTGAAACCATTATTCCCTGGATCCAATGAAGTTGATCAAATTGCAAAAATTCACAGCATTTTAGGAACCCCGCATGCAAGATTAATGGCCAAGTTTCGAAGGCAGTGAGTATTTTACATACTGTCATTTTTTGGTCCAACAAAATTTTCGCGTCTCCCTTTTTTCTCATAAATTTTTGAACCACAGTAACAAAATCCGAAACTGCGAGTATTTCTTTCCTACGAAAATTGGTTCGGGAATCGGTAATTTGTTGCCGCAAGTGACAGAAAGTGGAAAGGATATTTTAAGATTAATGTTGGTTTATGATCCTGAAAATAGAAGTAACGCTAAACGATTATTGGAACACCGATATTTTGACGATTTAAGGTACGATCGAAATTAAATGATCGTAAGATCGAAAAAATTTAAGATTTTAGATTTTAATCACATTTTTGCTATTTTCTTGCAGAGAAATCGACACCCCGAAAAGATTAAATAACGTGACATTTTCAAACTCTTTACACGATTCGTGCAACTGGAGAAATCCAGTTCTCTTGAGTTACGTGACATCGGAAAAGCGACGCAAAAGCAAAGTAATGATTTATTTATCCCAATAACTTCGCCGATTTCGTTATTGATTTTACAAAAAGAAGCAATTAACAAAATAAATAATCTTGAAATTTAGTTACCGATTCATCACAACAAAGCAGCTGACGAAAAATCTTTGAAAATACCTCGAATAGTGTCGTCCAGTCCAAAACCACACCCAAGCACAACCAATCGGAACAACAGAGTATCCAAATTGATGAAATTTCATAAAAACAGTGATTCGCCTGCTTTTATCGATGACACATCAGAAAAATCAGAAAAACCGTCCATCGAAGGTTATAGTAATTACAAGATTATGAAGAAAGATACGAACGGAAATAATCACATGCCAGAAATATCAGTTCCATCTAACACAAAATTGAATAGAGAGAAACGTAACAATGAAATTTACGCACCTAAAGAAATCTCATTCCCAAGCCTGTTGCCAAATAAATCAATTGGCATAAAATCTAGACCTCAATATTCTTTTGAACGCACCTATTGTCTGAAAAACGATCTAAAACCGAAAAATGAGTCGAATTACTTGCCTAACAAACAATTTAGCAGGTATATCAATTTTTATAAACTCCCCTAACATTTAAAAATTTCAGAGAATAATTTGCTCAGTATTTAGATTTTCTTATCGATTTTAATATCCATGCTAATTTCGTGTTAAATTACAAAAAGTTTGTCGTTTAATTTTTTCTAACCAACTATATAAAATATTTCATGTAGTTCTTTACCGCAAATAATACCACCAAAATCACAAATTGGATTATCATCAACTAAATTATTTCCTACGACGTCCAAAAGAAGTTTCAATGAAATTAACATAACACGCATAAAAAAATGCGAGAAGGAAAAATTAACGACGATATTTGAGCAACCAAATGTACGATGTGGTAGAAAGTTACGGTCAAGCATAAAATTGAAATCACCTATTACAATGAGTCCTGCTAAAAAAATACCTAAACGTGAGAACACATTTTGTCGCTCGACAAATGCTTTTTCAACGTTATGTGGATATTTTGAAGATAAAGACAAAACTCGCAAGCAAGCTCGAAAAATACCGGGCAAACAGATTTTTAAAAACGTATAAACGCACAAAGACTTTAAGAAGAACAGGAAAATATTATCCTATGTACCTGAAACATCGAATAAGGGGTAAAATTAAATAAGTTGTAACTTTTCATATTATACTATTGTACTAAATCCATTTCTTCATTAAAACTTTTGATTTATAACCAAAGATGTTAAAATTTTTATTTTTTTATAAGCTCAAAGAAAGATACATTTTTTCCTCCAGATATAATATGATAAAAAATGTTTGCAATAACAATTAAATTTATATTCATACGAAAAGTGAATGGTTAGTTATTGATTTTGTATATAAACAAAATAATACTTAAAATGTAAAGAATACGAGAAACACGAAGGTAATCACAAAAATGTTTAACCTATTAGAACGTAATGGAAATATCAATTATATCCTTGTCCAATATAAAAAAATGCCACTTGATCGAGCACATTTGATGACTTGGAAATAAACTTGGAAAACTTATTAACTTACACATGAATTTCAATATCAGAAGAAACACTGCAGACAAAGTTTTTTGAGAATTTATGGTGATATAAATTCTTTCTGTTAAAAAATTACTTCTCTCTCGAACGTTTACATATTGCTTTCGTTATAACACTGAATTTTTTTAACCATAAAATATTCGATTAAAAAAATACAAGCAGACATTTTTATCATTCTTCTTTAAAATATTCATTTAAGTTTTCGACTATTTCGATAAAATCGTCGAAATTCTCTAAAATTAAGTGGCTTTTCCACTTGCCCAATATTATACCAAACATAGCGATTATAAAAAAAAATAATAAGCATGCGAACATTTTATGGTTAATGAATAATTCATTAAACATTTGCCAGAATGTTGATTACAAAATATAAGAAACTCTTTAAAGAACTCTTGATTATTTTTCACACTTTTATGTAAAAAAAGCAAATTATTAGATTAAAAAGTAACTTAAGTAATAGTCTTAAGAGGTACAAAGAAGTGTAAAATTCTTCGAAAATATTAACTTAATTATTACTTTTTTTAATTAAAAGCTTACGAATCGTCGAATTGAGCTCCTTTTCTTCTTTTTAATTGTCGCCAGACTTCCTGGTAGTTCGAAAAACTTTGAAGGGGTCTCTTATGCATATCTCCTTACACAACGGAGGCATTTCTTCGATAAAGCGTTATTTTCAAGCAACCTGCGTTTTCGTCGGAGAATCTAAAATCGAAGACATAAAAAAAGTTAAAAAGTTTCGGAAACTTATCATTCATCAAGTACCTTTCCCAGTACCTTCATCAGTATCAATGTCGATAAAGAAATTCGCAAAACTTACTTGATATTTTTGCCAGCAAGTTTTCTCATAACAGCTGGCTTCAATTTACTTTGCCCATTATTACTACGGGCACCCCTTCCAGTTATGATAAAAAGATTGGCATATCTTTTGTTGCTATTCATAAGTTTATTCATTTGGAAATCCAAAAAAACGTCTAGGGCCTGTAAAGCTTCTGATACGAACAGATTATGTAAATCCAAAGTATCCTCCTTATCAGTCGCATACGTTTGAGCGGCTAAAAAGGCACTCGCTGCTGCTGAATTCGCTATTTCCATTTTCTTCAGATGTAATTTTGCCTATTGATAAATAAACACATTTTTTTTAGGTCAATTTCGCTCATATCCGAAAACCTTTCCGAAATTATCCAAAAGAAAAAAAACTTACTATTTGGGAATAATAAGAAGCTACTTGTGGGTTTCCCTTCCTATAAGCTTCAGTAGCTTTCTGAAAATTCTCATTCCTCAATCGAAATTGCCTCTGAGCTTCTTCCCTTGAGGATTCTGCAACTTGTAGTGAAGATTCATAAGTTAATTCTTCTTCTTCTTCTCCTTCTTCTTCTTCTATTTCTTTCTCCTCCGCATCCCTTTCATCCTCGTCGCCTACTGCTACTTCCATCTGGAATTCATTGTTTTGATTTGTATTTTTCGAAGGTTGTCTCAATACATTGGTAATCTGCAAAGATGAAGATATCAAAGACTCGATATTTTTAAATGCTGAGACTTATACTCAAAAGTAACTTGTTTACCTGGTCCAACAAAACTTGTTGCTTCTGTAAAGAATTCGTAGTACGATTAGCTGACTGGCCAGTACTCGCTTCCAACACTTCGATAGTTTCCTTGAAGTTTCCATCGTGTGCTTTTAATATTTCACTCAACAATTCTGGATCGAAATGAGGAAACATTTCGTGTAATCGTTGTCGTGTCAAACGAGATGCCATGTCATTTGGGGTCTCCCTTTCGACTTTCTTCTTCTGCAATTGAAAGAAATTGCGAGTAAAGGGTAATCCTGACGGATGGCAACTTTCAGGTATTTAGAGAAAATTAGGTACCATATCGTTATTGTAAATAGCCAAAGCCAATTCCATGTCCATGATCTCGTTAAGATTCTGCTCCTTTGGCTTTGTCAAATTTCGGGCTTCTTCTTGTTCCAAAGATTTCGCAAGTTCAGCGTCTAGAAAAATGATAAACAATATTTCCAGATGCTTCTTTATATAATTGAAAAATTGTGACCAGTCGAATTCTCTTGACTTACCTTTCTTTATCATTTCATCCAGTTGTTCTTGTCGCGCATTCAGTTGACGGCACATGCTTTCAATCCATAAACCGTGCAATTGTTGAGCCATCGACTTCTTAATATTGATCACAGGGAATAGATCTTCCGAGCAAGCGAATTCCGGATTACCAAATTCAGCCTCTAATATTTGAATGAATTCGTGACCCAGTTTGAGTTCGATTACTTCGTCACCGTCATTCGTATCATTCGCCTGAAACGCGTTTGTAGCCGTTTCCTCAAATTCCTCTTTCGTCTCGGCGAAGTCTTCGGGGAAATCGAAAAATTTCTGTAAATTATTACCATCACCCTCGACTTCGTCCTCCAAGGGATCAGCAAATTGTAGAACTTCATGGTTCTGCTGTTGACTTTCAATGATTTCCTCGATGGTAGCATCGGGTTCCCTATTTTTCCATTTTTTAACTCTCAAAATATGCGGATGATAAAAGACATCGCTAATTTTAATTTTCTCTTCCAATTCTTTTTCCAAGAGTAGAACGTCCTCGGATTTTCCCTTCTGTTTATTCCTCTTTTGTTTCATTCGCCTTTGATTCTGTGGACTGGCTTCGCTGTCGTTGGATTCCGAGCTACTCGAGTGACTCTTTTTGATCAGCTCCGGTTTTTTCAACTCCTCGTTTGAATTTTCATTTCTCTCCGAGTCTTTCGAGAACTTGGGCAAATCTTCTGGCACTCCTTCCAATAGTACATCCACAGCCCAATCGAAGTTGAAGTTGCAAAGCTTCTCGTAAATCTCTTCCAATAGTTCCTTTGGTATTTTTGGGAACATTTCCATCAGTTCTGTTATTCGGTTTTCTTCATTACTTTCCGCCGAATCTGCGAGTGTTTTCGTTAGAATCACAGCCTCTTCATTTGTCATCGAGCTCTTATCCAGCATCAATTTTTTTGGTGGTTGCTCCGAGGCTACCGGTTGAAATCCTTCGTTGATGTTTCGACTACTCGTCGATAATATTTTATACTCTTCCTCTTTTGTTCCTCCGATATAGAGAACATTGAAATCATAGTAAGTGGTGTTGGTCGATGAGTCTGATGAAACTTTTCCTTTTTCTTCGGATGCGAATTCAACTGAAGCTTCAGTTTTTATATCGTCCATAGGAAAAGGTGGTTCCTTCCAAGTGACTTCGTTGAAATTATCAACCATTTCCGGTTTCTTTATTTCAGCTTCTTCCACCGCAAATTTCTCTATAGAAATTTCTGGCTTTTCATCTTCTATTTCGAGCTGGCATGGAAGCAAATTCAATTTCTTGTATGAATTCTCTTCGACTTCCTCGCTCTGGACGTCCAAAAAAATCTCACTGTACTCTAATAACTTTTCAGAATATTTATCTTCCATTTTTATCGGAACAGCAACTGACTCTGCCAAGGAGGCGCTTTCTTTGACAATTTCTGAACTAGATTCATCCGAAGTATCTGAATCTTCATTGAAAGTTGGTTTTTCAAATTCGCTTTTTTTAGAGAGATTTTTTTTGCTGTCCAGAGGTAAAGTTGATTCTTTCTCGTTGAGGAAAGAATCAACAGGATTGTTATCGTCTCCTGTTTGATTTAGGGTTTTCAAAATATTATCCACAATAACCATATCCATGTTCATTTCCTCCCTGATTTCTTGCACTTTTTGATCCACTTCCTCAAGTACACCCTCCACATTTCCTTCATTTGTTTGTGAATTTACTGCAATTTCCTTGTCTTCTACTTCCTTATCTGTATCAGTTTCTACCGAATCATCTTTCAAATCTTCCTTCTGTGGAATATCATTTCTCGATGGTTCTGCATTCAAACGGAGATCATCATTTGCTCCCTTTGTTTTTGCACCTAACATTTGAACCCAATCGGAATTCATCGCTATTTCCTCGAGACCTTTCAAAACTTTCTTTTCCAATTCGACCTTTTCAATATCTTCCATGTTAATGTCTGTTATTATTTTTTCAGTCTTCGTTTTATCGTCCGTGGAAGTTTCTGAATCTTCCAAAAAACTCTGGTTCGAGTCATTGGATGCGGAACCTTGATACGAAGACTCATCGTTTGTTTTTTCAAGTATTTCTTCAGATTTGATTTCCATTTTGGAATTTTTCGCTTCCTCCGCTTCTTTTGAAATTAAATCGAATGGATCTAATTCGGAGTCAGCAGGTGAAGAACTGCCTTTGACAATTCCTTGCAATTCGCTAGAATCGCTATGTTCACCTTCCATTTTTTCATTAACTAATAGATCCGACGAATCATTCGTTTCCAGGTCGTCAATCAGCGCACTGTTGTGCAGCTTGTTGGATAAGGTGTCCTCGGAGAGCTTACTAGTTTCATTCAACTCCAAACTGTCCCAAACGATGGGCATCGAAATTTCACAAAAAGTGTCTGGATACTGAGGCTCGTCGTTTTCAAGACATAATTTTTTTGTTAACGTGTCTTTTACGAAATAATTTTCACTCTTACTCAAATTCACTTCGGTTTTTACGTTTTCTATTTTCTGCTTTTTCTCAGGTGCTGTCGCTTTGGCACCCGTACTCGAAAATTCATCTTCGCTTCCTAAGATCGATTTCTTCAATAACGTAAACAATGAACCAAACGTTCCTTGGGTCATACTTGCGATTTCATTTTGCGCAACTTCCGCACTGCATTCTCCGCTAACTGCCTTTTCATTTTCAGAATCTTCGAAATCATCTTTCATAATTTCATCAAAACTTAATTTTTTTGCCTCCTTTTTATTTTTTAATGACTCGCTGCTATCGCTTCTTTTTACAGTGTCGCCGAAAGCTTCGCAATAAGAGAGGGAAGTGTCCACTTGAGATAAATATTCACTATCGTCTTTTCGAATTACTGGCGATGGCTCGACGCTGTGAATTTGTTGACCATCAAGAAGTAACGTGAAATCCCAACACTGCGACATGACGTTATCTTGGCCGTCATAATTATTATCAGCTTTATTGGAAAAGCTTCCTTTTCGCTCTGAGCCAATCGCTCCTAAATTCTGAGCCATCAAATTATTCGAA
This sequence comes from Gasteruption jaculator, assembly GCA_949825005.1. NCBI lineage: Eukaryota > Metazoa > Arthropoda > Insecta > Hymenoptera > Gasteruptiidae > Gasteruption > Gasteruption jaculator. The sequence continues at coordinate 6,093,380 of OX463773.1, read as the reverse complement.
CTCGAATCATTCATCTCGTCTACACACATGGACGTATTGTTCATAGAGTTACTCGTGCCATCGAAATTCGCACCCTCATTCGTTCTCTCCATTTTCTCAGTCGCATCCAAATTTTTCGATCGAGTTCTTATCCTTTGTGGTAAACTCACAGAATTGTAAGTGTCCAATTTCGACTGGTTCTCGACACTGGAAGCATCAATATTTTGCAAGACTTCCATATCATGTGCGTTTAAAATAGTGTTTTTCTTATTCTTCCTCGCGCGTTTTCGTTTTGGTTTTTCTTCGACTTCAGGTGTAACGTTAATTTCGCTTTTATTCAACGGCGGATATTGTCGATATTGCGGTGGCATGTTCGATGGGGAATATTTCAGTGAAAACTGTTGCAGTAATTTGGCACCGCTGATACCCCTCTCGTATCTTTCCAACATCTGCTTGATCTTCAATTTGGGCACACCGTGCGCGTTCTTCTTAGCTAACTCGTTAGCGTTCTGAGCCCAGGGTGTGTCCGGCTCGAGAATTTCAATGATGTAGCCGTACATTACAGCCATGGTTGCATACGGCTGCATCTCCCAAGCTTGCACGTGTGTGTTATCGACGATCAATGGGCTCTTGCCCTGCTTGCAACTGTTCAGAACCAACTGTTTGTTATAATTATGCGCGTCGGAGAGTTTATTGGGGTCGTACTTGTAAACACCACGATTCCCCAGAGTAAAGTAGTTATCGGAGCTGAAGATGAATGGTTTCGCATCGCAACCATAAGTCGTCGCTATCAAGTTTTTAGCTAAATAGGATTTCCCACTTCCCGGCATACCGCGCAGTAGAATTAAGATTTTGTATCCGCTCTCGATGGACGCTATGATACGATTCAATACAATTTCTCGTCTACTTCGCTGCGGGGTTCTCGGTGGGGACGGCGTGCTTATCATTCTCAATTCGGGACAGGTGTTTCGCGGGGGGCTTTGAGTCGGCGACGATAAAAATTGACAAACGTTGGTCGTATTCGAGAACGACGGTAGTTGGATATCGTAGTCGTTGGTTTCTTCTTCCACGACGACGTCCGCGTCATCGTCCGAGCTATTCTCTAATCCTGCCACTCGGTATTGTACTTTCAAACCGCACAAGGATTCCGTTTCCATCTTCGTCTTATTATCGAATGTTCCCACTTCTTGTGTCTGGCTCGTCAATAACATAAAAAATGGATCTTTCGAAGCATCCGTGAAACCTGTATTTGGGTTTTTAAGGAGCGACGGACTTGTCCCTTTCGCAGTCTTGATATCTTTGTTATTTGAATCTTGTCCATCGGAACGCCACCACCCATCTGTAGCCACTTTTTTTCCTTTCTTCAATTGCTGTTTCTGTTGCTGTTGCTGTTGTTGCTGCTGCTGCTGCTGTTGCTGCTGCTGCTGCTGCTGCTGTTGTTGTTGTTGTTGTTGTTGTTGCTGCTGCTGTTGTTGTTGCAATAGTTGCTCTTGCTGTCGTTGCTTAGAATAGAATTCAATTTTTGAAGCCATTTTTTTCCAATCGGATCCACTTATGAGCGAAGAAGGCGAGTTGGATTTTCTGCCGCTCTTGCTATCAGTGGGAAGTACAGGCCATGACTTGCTGTTCAAATCTCTTTGCATTTTCTCAAATTTTCGTAATTCTTCTTGTTGGTTTTGTATTTCAGCTTGGTTCATGTTTAAAAATACAGGATCGTGAAAGTGATTAAAGTTTGAATACTTTTTCTGTACATTACGTGTGTCTTTGTAAGAAACTGCATTTCGATTGGACAAACTTTGTTCGTTCTTACGAGTAGATTCATTGCTAATGCTTGAGCTTAATGTTATGAGACTTTCAATTGTCGGTTGTACTGAAAACCAATGAATACCATATTTCTTAATTGTTAAGAAACTAAAACCAGTCGTATGAATTATTGTAATGCAATATTTTAATGACTTTACAACGTAAAAGCGATACATTGAAAATTGATATCGAGTAATATTGTAGTTTGAAAAACAAGGTTGAAGTAAATACAATAATCGGATACTTACATTCCCAATCACAGTTCAGCAGTACCGAAGATATAACATCTTGAGTTAAAACGGCACCAAACATTTCACTGACTTGATTAAATACCATTTCCTGGTATTCCTTGGTACTTTTTTTCTCTCCATTGGTCCCTTGTGAGAGTAAAAGTGGCGACCACTGATTGCTCGATGCCATTATCAATGCAATGAATATCTAGCATTGACAACGGCTATATCCCTGCAAAAAATATATCAATTAATTTCTTATTCCGTTTGAATTTACACAACGGCGCTTTGAAATCAGATTTTTCAAAGATTTTTTCTAATATATTTGGAAGAATATAAACACAAATTTTATCATTCGTTATCCCGAATAAAAGAATCACAGATTATTCATTAATTTATTCCTGCGACAAGCACAAAAAGTCCAAAGGTGTAACTTTCTAAAAGAAGAGAAAAAAAAGAATCCAGACAAAACAAAGAAATACAGCAATTCACCGCAAAAAAATCTTTGTAAGTGAACCTGCAAGGATATTAATTACACCAATAATTGCATCAGCTTTAATGTTGCAGAAATGGAAGAATGTAAAAGGCGAAACTGCATTAGACGTTGTACAGTCTTTCAAATATATACGCAGTATTCGCTGATATGCAAAAAAGAAAGAAAAAATTATCAGGGACCTGGAAAAGAGAAAAATGCATTGTTGACAGGAGGAACCTTTCGAAAATACAAATCTTATTTTCGAGTACTTGAGATCCATTTTTCTTATCACGTGACTGTAAAAACATCCACATATTTTCAATGTGATAAAGCCCACACGGATAATTTGTAGTGTGTGAAAAAAAGAATAACGTACTCTGGAACTACTTTCAAATAATGCTTATATATGGCAGCTCTCGTTGCCTTCGTCGAAACAAAGAGGAGTTTGCACCTACAGCATCGACGGTGGTGATTCAATTGTAGACGATATTTTTCGAAACAGGATTCCTAAGTTTTCTTTCTCGCAAAGATAAGGGGATTCTGACTTATTACTCACCGAGAATGGTTTTATAACCAGCGAAGAAATTCTCGTCTGGCAAAGATTAAAAAACACGCAGGACGTCCAAGATCCTACGACCTCGCTTCGCCTTATCAGAGATTTCTCGGATTTAATTAACGTGCTACCGAAATTCTTAAAACCCAGGACACCCTTGTTGTGTTATTCCTTTTATCACCCGAGAACTGATAACTGCTGTTAACGCACACATTGCATTGGCTTATTTTTTTAATTGCATTTTTCAACCAATCGCATTTGAGGTTAGGATAGAAATGGAAAAGGTTAACTTTTATCGCAAACGCACAGCAAAATAGTAGGGGGAGGAGTGTTATATATTTTCTTGCGCGTCATTGTACTCCTGAAGGAGAAAAGCCAAAAATTGCATCGGAGACGATTCATACATTAAATTCATTTGTTTTTAGTAAAAAAGCTTCCATAAGCATTTTGGAAAATAATTATTATCGCATTGGACAAGTAAATCATTCATTTGGAATTGAGTTCCAAGGGAATATCGAATAGCATTGATCTATTCCATTGTAGCTTTATTGTGAAGGGTGATTTCCCCTAGAACTGATTCGCAAAGTCGAAATGGAAGGGGATTCGTTTGTAATTCGTCCTATTTTGGACTTTTGAGATCCAGGGGTCATGCAATTGGTTCGGTTTGTATTATTGTTATTATTCGTTATTATTCCCACGAATTTTCTGTTACGCGCTGGGAAGATCGTGAAAGTAACGTTAGATGCCGTTGAACGTTTGAAACGATCGGCATGGGAAATCTGCCTGATCTGTGCATCCCACACGAAAGAGGCAGGAAGTGCCTCGTGGTGGTACTATCGCGAAACAAAACAGGGTCGCGATGACAAATATTTCGTTTGGTGGTGCAGCAGCAGCAGCAGCGGCAGCAGGACTTTTTTAGAGAGTGACACTAACGTTCAGTTAGGAATTTGATTGAAGCATTTCCTCGCAAACGCGTATATTCATTCCATTGGTACACTTCGGCTTTTTTTCTTCCCTCTTCAAGGAAAATCAACTTTCCGCCGAACTCATTATTTACTGAAACGTCCCATTATCCCAGCGATTTACGCGTTACGCATATTCGAAAGGTCCCAAAAGAACAGAGATAAAAGTTACTCCAATTTACTCGCTCTCGAAAGGTAGGGAGGGTCCTTTTTCCAACGACAATTCTTAATATTCATCTTTTTTTCCCCATTCAATTGCCGCATATCGATATACGTAGAAAAACAAACAAATGGTCGTTTGGAAAATCAACGATACGTCGATGAATCCATTTTCATCTGCCGATTTATTTATATCATCCGTATTTTCTTGTTTTCTTGGCACTTTCTTTCCTCTCGTTCATGCAAATTCAATAACCGACATACATACATACACCAGCTACGAGCACCAGCTCTACTCCTTCCCTCCCTTCTCCCTCTTTAGGTTTCCGAAAGGCACGCAATACATGTTTAACGTAGAATAGATATATATGAGTTAGGAAATTAATGTTAAGCAAATTTTTCGTAAAAATACCAATTTTCCTTCAGGTTTCTTTTGACTTAGTGATGCGACTGATTTCGCGATAAAAGTGCCGCGGACGTCGAAAAGTAGGGGAACAGGTGCAAAAGGAATAGGTACGCGAAGTTCTCTTGAAAGCAGCGTTGTGATGCATCGATGAACCTAACCTCACTCTTTACGAACGGAGTAAAAACGGTCGAAAGAAGTCAACCTAACCGTCACGGAACAACTTTCATTACAGATCAATTGAGTTCCTTTAATCTTTCCGGTGGCAGTGAATTTCGCTATTCGGTAACGTATCATTTCCGTTCATCCCGATTTCACCCTGGCTTAGAATTTTATTTTTTCAGATAAATGCGAAATCACCTCTAATGAATATCAAAAGTTTATTTACAATTTTAAGATTCGCTAGGGTCATGGCTCTGTACCAGCGAATGACAAGACACTATCGTTTACTTTTCTTGATTCGATAACTTGAGTTTTCAAGATTTTGCAGTATATCAAGTTCATCCTGCAATCATAGATTCTGGGTCGCTCATTCACTGGTGCAGCGACTTTGTTCCACTCTGGACTAGATCTTGTGGAGTTTCAAGGCCAAGCAGGAGAATTGAATTTATACTAATTTTGCAAATTTGTGGTCTACCATGTTCCGATTTTCTGTCCAATGGATTGTAACTTGTTCATTTCTTTTCTTATTCGAAAGTACAAAAGGGGGCAAAATGCAAACAAAAAGTAATGTTACATTACCCTAAATTGCAAAGCTGGAAAACGCGTAGTGTCCTGCCTTAAAGTTGGAATTTAAGTAAAAATCCTTTGGGAATTCCAAACTATAGAATTTCAATTTTTGCGATAGGTTAATTATCTAGAGTTTACCTATCGTAGCTCTAATAGAGTTAAATGTTAACAAAGGGATATCTAAGCATATTAAGTTTCTCTTACTTTAAAGATTAATATCTCTGATAATTTAGCCGAACGATTTAGTTTCTTGTCGTTAAACAAAAATCAAAAAAGTATACATTTTATCCTTTAAAATATATATAGCCTTTTTTAGAGCTCCGAGGTATGGAATTAATATGCACCACTCCTAATCGGGTTTTTCTGAATTAATAAATAAAAATAATGATCTGAAAACGTTAACCCCTTTTATTATAAAAAAGTTTTGTAAGATATCCAAAAAGTTAGAAAATTATAAGTTTTCATTTCGATCGTTGGGAACTGAGAAATAGTTTTTTCAATCGACTGAGGAATTTCTTATAGCTATAGTATTTGCAGATTGGTCAAATCTTTCCCTTTGCCGAATAACAATTCCGAGGGTAGGAAATTCATTGCTACGTATTATAAGCGGTGTTGTATATTTGACTTTTTAGTGGGGAGAAGAGTCGCAGCATAGAGAGGCATTAATTGAACAATCTCAAAGAGTAGATAATAGAATTCAAAGTACTCTTCAACAACAAAGAATCCAAGAGGTACTGGTTCCTGGAGGAGGAGGGATGCCTCGGAGTAAGCGGAGAGCGCCCTCCAGCACAAATAACCATTCTGTAGAAATGTCACCGAGTGCCCACGAAGAAGGCATGCCAAGGCATCCCTCGAAACGCCTGAGACATACATCTAAGTAAGCAAATGACGTTTCAGTTCCTTTTTTAATCGCAGCAAAATATCTCAGCAATGCTTTTGTCGTGAAACAATTTTGATTAAACTGGACAAATAAGAAAAATTGGAAGACAAAACCTTCATAATCTATATTCCATTTATTTCCCCATAATATTAATCGTCATGCAGATACATACGAGAACTTTGCCTGCTAGACGATTTGTAGGCAAAAAAATATGTCTTTTATAGTTTTAGTCAGAATGATCAGTTTGGGACACTTTTTGTTCGCGAATCATTTTAACGCTACCCGTGTAATAATTATAAATAATATTATTGCATCACTTATAAAATTCATTTTAATTACCATATTTTCTTTTTATAGTAATTTTGTAAAATATACAGGTATATGGAATTTTACCTTGTTTCCAGAGCAACCATAGAAACAAATTCTTACATGGTCGATTCTGATTTGTTAAAAACTATTTTAGAAATTAGGTATAATACAGTCAAATATTCCCTTGAAGTTCTTGTAGAAATGTAATAGAAACACTCGTAAATATTAGTATGGTTATAATATCACATGTTATTCGTGTCTATAGAGAAAAGATTATGTAAGGAACAAGTGAAAGTGTCATAAGGTTTCCATTCAGTGAAGCAAATCAAGTATTCTTTTACAACTGTTAGTTCAAAGTGATTTTCAAAAAGAATAAGACGTACTTCCAATTCTGAAGATTTGTTGTTCCATCTAAAAAAATAGTTGACTGCCACATTATAACATTTTTTGCACAAATAAGTTAAAAGCATGTGATATAATCTTCGTCTTTTTAAAATGAAAGCTTTCATGTAATTAGTTATATATGTATTTATATTATGAACGCAAAATTTGAAGCATTCTCCGACACATAGCTTTGAAGAAATATTATTAGTTGTTCGACAAATAAGTATATTTCTTTATTACACAATCAGATAATTTTCAGTAATAAAAGTTACAAATTGAGATAATATACTCGATGATTCTATTAAAATCATATAAAAAAATAGAATCTCTTTGAACATGTTAATAGATACATTAATTAAAATGTCTAAATACGAAAATTGAAAGGCTGGATGAACGCAGTAAAGACATTAGTTGGATATCAAAACCCCATTCTCTGTTTCTTCTTAGATGCACCCACACACAGCAGTGTTACTATACAAGCTTGTCTCCAAAATAGACTGTCCACAGTTTTAAGTTAGTCTACCCTTCTCTGCAGCTTAAACTGGTTCAATTTTCCTGTGCGGATGTGTCAAGAATTTCATTTGTAACAGAAAGCGATAACAAGAATCTTTCAGTTACACTTAAAAATTATTACAATTCAGCTTTTTCGTCCATTATTTTTTCAATAATAAATCAATTATCTAATATTACATACTTTTCACAAGTCTCTCTAGAAACGTTCTGTTTCTTCATTATAAAAAAACTTATATAGCTCGAATAAACTTTTTGTACACATAGAAATCTATTTTTAGATGCTTTGGAGAACCAAGATATTTTTAATTCTTCAGAATTGAATTACCTTGTATTCCTTGATCGAAAGACTTCTTTTTACGTAGATAATTCGAAATATTACATACAAAAAGTTTCTCTTGAAGGTCTAAATTATTTGGCACTACGTTTCTTTGTTAAAAATAAATGTCTGTATTACCGTTGTACACGAAAACTCATTGCCTGTTTATATTTAGCTACGTTTTACTAGAGTAAAATCGAAGAAGGCATTATTTTTCCTGTGGTGTTTCGATATTGGGTCCATATTCTGTGATAACTTTGCACTTTCATATTCAGACGTTTTTCATTTGACATACTGTTCTGTTACTATTTCTTTTGTAACTTTTATTATCAAAACACATTCCTACGGTGTATGGATGAAGAGAGGTTTGTAAATGTGACATGTTGAAAAATTAATTTCAGTCGTTAGTCAGAAATTCCATAGAAAAAAGAATTCGCGCTAAAAACATATTTTTAATCCTGAGAATCCAAAAAAACTGGAATAGAAGTGTCTAAAGAATGTCTCCTTGCAGTGCAAGACGGTATTCAAAAACAGAGGATGTCTCGAGCACAACCTCATTTTCACAAAAAAAGTGTCTCGCATGGTTTCGAGAATACACAACTCCAGATGATCAAGATACGCTCGGTCCAGAAGGAATGGAAAAATTTTGTGAGGATATTGGAGTGGAACCAGAAAATGTAGTGATGCTCGTTCTCGCCTACAAAATGAATGCTCGTCAAATGGGTTTCTTTACACAAAATGAATGGCTAAAAGGTTTATCAGAACTTCAGTGTGATTCCATTAACAAAGTACAACTAAAGCTCGAATACCTAAGAAATCTTTTAAATGACCCCCACACGTTCAAGGGGATCTACAGATACGCTTATGACTTTGCTAGAGTACGTAATATAACCATATTCTTTTTTTTTTTATTTAACTCGAACATTCTAAGGCAATATTCGGTGCAATAATGCCTATGCATGTCATATATAATTGGTATTTGACGCTGTTAATTGAAATAATGTCACCATTTTTCACTTTTTTTTTGGATTCACCAATTACCAAAGTGCTTTTCGGAAATTAAAATCTCCCAGAATTAAAAAGAATCGAGAGGAAATATTACAGGAGGAATTAATTTATGTTGTTGCAGTTTATCAGCTCAAATACCAATAACTGTTACTCATACTTTTAAATAGATTAAATTAATATGAAAAAACTAACAAATTAGTAAATAATGTAACTCTTTCAGGATAAAGATCAACGTAGTATGGATATGGAAACTGCACGAGTAATGTTACAGCTTCTGTTAGGTAAACATTGGCCATTATTTACGCAGTTTGCGCAGTTCCTAGATCAGTCGAAGTACAAAGTGATCAATAAAGATCAGTGGTGCAACATTTTGGAATTTTCTCGTACAATCAATCATGACTTATCAAACTATGATTTAGATGGAGCTTGTAAGTATTCATTTTCAACTGTGAACTTTGAGAATCTCAGGTTTGCGTAATAACTTTAAATGGCATTTATATAAATTTTCAGGGCCAGTAATGCTCGATGAATTTGTAGAATGGTTGAAAGTTCAACGGGGAGAAGGTTCATCGACAAAAGGTACAGGCAGCTGAAATAATAATAATTTTGTGAAATCATTATTATTATTATTATTATCACCATCGACAGCGTTTTATTGAAAAACAAATATTCACGTAATTAATTGAACCAAATCCTCCCTTCTAATTGCATTGAATTGTTATAAATTAAAGGAACAACAGAAATCAAGCAATTAATTGAATTAATTTAAAACCGATCATTAACTTTCTTTTTTTCTCATAGTATCTTTGCCATTAGTTAATTACTAGTTAATTCTCCTTATTCATCTAAGACAAATTTTACAAAGGCTTTTTTTTTTTCAAAAGCTATTGTAAATTTGGATATCAGACTGCATTTTAAATTGGTTTTTTTCCCCTTTTGTAATTCATTAAGTTTTGTTTATTCTTTTTAATGACCGAACAAGAAACTCACCAATACAACAGAAAAGTTCGAAAAGTTTGTCGCTAAAAATGTTATTGAAAAATGAACGTTAGGGAAATATAGGAATTAAAGGAATTACAGTGTCAGAAGAAACGTTTCCAAGAGCTTTAATATGAAAAAGGAAAATAAGTGATTTGTGCAATCTGTAAAATAGGAACTCTTAGAAATAATAACCTCCTTTTCTAATCGTTGTGTTTAATTACTTTAAGAATTCGTGTCTTCGTCGTAATTTTTCTATTTCAAATTTGTTTCACATTTCTTGATTTTCATTTTTAACTAAATGGTAAAGGAAAAAATTAACATTTTTTGCGACATGTCGATTATATAGATCTAGCAAAATATAATAAATCGGTGATTTGGAAGAAGAAACTCGAAGGGAGTCGATCGACGTATAGAGAACTGAATCTGAAATATTGTCCTAATATAAAATCAATGGACCTTTTGTGAGCTTAGTAAAAAGAAACGAAATACAGCTCATTTTTAATTTGAGAATGAGGTAAAAAAAATAATTTAATTGTAATATTTATCCAATTCATACAAAAACTGTCCATAATTATTTTCTTGCACTATGTTCTGTCGTTCAGTTGAAAAAAAAAAACAAAAATTATGAAACAAATAAAAAAATTGATTCAATACTTTTTCCACATTTATCTAATTTTTCATTCTTTTATTTTCAAACGTTGTAAGACAAATGAATGGACAGTTTGCCTCTTATTACATTTTATAAAATTGAAAATCGAAACAACTTTTTCCACAATTTCACATTATCTTCCAAATTTATTGGTCCTTCAAACGCATTTACTTTCGAAATGCAAAGACCTTATGTAAAGATATTATAAATCGAAACTTTCAGCCTTCAGTTTGTTATTTTCTAACCTTTCCTTTTTTTGTCTCTGTTACAAATATTGTCGATTCCAATAAAGGAAAGGAAAGGAAATTCATGACCATTGTTCAAAATTTTTTCACTATCGAGAAATAATAAAACGAAATAAAAAAATGTTGAAAAACTTGTTTAGATTAAGAAAATCGTAATAATGAGAGATTGCGGAGAACGAATTATCCATTTTCCTTTCGAAAATAATTTAACCGCTATTTTCTTTGAAATAAACGCGATAGAAGACAATAATACAATTCTGAACCACAAAGCGTATGTAAATGAATTTGTGAAATAGATTTCCCTGGAATTTCAGTTTATTTTTCTTCTTTCGCACAATCAAACAAAGAAAAGGAAAACATTTCGATAATTTCTAAACTCTGTATTATCGCTCACATAATTTATTAATCAAAGTTACAAATACACAATATGATTTTTCTCAAAACCAATCAAAATGTCTTCTTTCTATTGGTCTCTTCTTCGCATAGAATATTTGTACAAAATTAGATCCATGTCTTAATTATACCTTATTTACAGTAACGATCCGCTTTCATTTTACTTCGCCTATCGAGTAAAGCTTCGTGAAGACTTCCCTCTTGCTTGGCTTTTTCCAACTCGGAATGGCCGTCTTTATTTATTCTTAACTTTTTATCCTGGAATTTCTGGAATTTTCGACTGAAATAAAATTCCCCAAAAATGGGATTTGCTTTTAGTCTGAATTTTTCCTTTTAATCAAATTCCCGTCAATATTTTTTTCATTGATACTAACAAACGATAGTTATTAATACTTTCTTTACTTACACATAATTAACTTCGATATCCGCTATAGATCCCTGTTCTTCTTTTGGTACTTCCTTATTAGGATCATCAACATGTTGGGTCATTGTTCTTATACACACATATTCCGAAGATCCCGCCGTTTTACTCTGGCAAACCATATCATCTTCGTCTGTTACCGACATGAACAAACCATTGCTACCCAAAATAGCGAGTTTCCCATCCTGAAAAGTAGTTAGACAACAGGCTTGCAAATATCCAGAAATTTCATGCGGATATGGTTTTCACCCTTATCATAGAAATTAATAGAACCTGGAAAATTGGTTCCCATTGTTCCATGAGGCCGACGGCATCGCTTCTTCCTACGACAACTCCTTTCTTATCGATACCTAAATATTTCCCATATCCAGACTTCAAAGCAATTTTTGTTTCATTGACTGGAAAAGCAGTTAAAATTTCCTCGGGTAATGGCCCTTCTCCTTCTTGATGTGGGGCTCCCAGGGTGAAGAGGCCATTATCCAGAGCCTTCATGTAAGTGTGTTTTCCAAACTCGATAGCTACCGTGCCAGTTATTTCAGCTACACTGGGTGTTTTCCACCATCCACCTAAAATATGGATAGAAATAACCAGGATTTCTTTGAATGGAAAACTTAAATAGAGGGTGAGGTATATAAATTAGAACACCTAAATTTCTTTGTTGTTTATGGCCCTGTGAAAAAAAACCTTCGAGGCAAAGTTGTGCTGTTTTAAGCGACATATGCAATATTAAAACTATTGATTTTTCATTTAATTTTTTTCATGATATTTTAAGAGAATACTTTGATCTTCCAAAAAAATTTTTGAAATTCTGATTTTTTCTGGAAAAATCGTATTTCTACTTGGATTTTATGAATTTTAATAAAGAAAATTTATTCCTCGCAAAAAATGTACGAGATAAGAGTCTCCTGAAAATCCTCAAATGTTGTTTCCAAAAATCAAATAGTTTGGGAATATTTTAGATACATTTTCTTTTCTTGTACTCTTATTTTGTTTTGTTGATATTTATAAACCCCAGCACCCCCAGGCGGGTAATTTTCGTAACTATTGCACATGGATGAACAAGCAAGTGTGCATTATCTGCCATAAATGATGTTACATTCAAAACTGTAGAAATGAAGAAACGATTGTAAAGATAAATATGTTATAGGTTATGTTCGATATTTACCATGCGCCACTGTATCTTCATCCGTAACGTTCGACTTTTTTTCGTCCCTTCCTTGCTTCTTGTGTTTTCTCTTTTTGGATCTAAAAGAACGATGATAAATTATTCACCACCAAGATTTCTACTTGAAGATGCATGTAAACAAACATTTCACGATGGACTCACTTTGGTTTCTCCCCCTTCAAAACGAGTTTCCCGGTTTTGACTTTATCGTATTCTGACATGTTTATCTTGAACTGTTAAATTCTCGATCGTCAAAAATGTGTACAAATTTCTTTCTTCACAAATTCTTCACTTGCAGCAACAAAATATATCAGTTTTGGTAGATTATTCTTTCAGCTTTACTTGCTTCATATTTTTACCATAGAGGTCTCTTATATAGTTTTCACCGCGGTATTAAAAATCTCTTGATGTTTTTAAAATTCTCGAATCTCCGATTTATAACGTTTTTGGGAATTTAAGTTGGGAAGATAAGAAAAGTACTCGGATGGCTCTTACTATTATTTTCCATTTTACCTGTTAGAAAAATACTGCAAAAAAAAAATAAAAAGGTGTGTCATAAAAATTCTGATAAATGAGATTCTTTTTTTTTTCCTTTCACTTTCACCCGTTTCCGGAAAAATGTGAGGGAATCGATTACAACGCCACCAACGGCAGAAACTTGTGAATTCGAATTTCAAGTTTCAACGGTTCCTGTGTTTTCTGCGTGCTGCGTCCCTAACGGCAGGGGAAACGCGTTTGGTTGTGTGTCGCGAATGAAGACTCTAAAAAATATACAATTTCTTAAATGAACGGTTAAAAAGACGAAGAAGAAGTTTAATATAGACATAAACGAGGCAATTCACAAGCTGGAGACATGTCCGATCTGATAGACCTCGACTGCTCACAAGTAACCCCGAGCCTGGACTTGGTGCAGCCGTTGATCCCGCCACCGAAGAATGAAGTCCCGCTGGTCGGCCTCAGGAGCGACGAAAACCGTCGCAGCGTCGGGAGCAACCCCTTCGACCGCGTCCTGGAGGAAATCATGGAATACACCCAGAAGAAGGAAGACCCCTTCGAACAGGTGCTGGAAAAGGCTTTGAGATGCAACAGCGAGAGCAAAACACCCAAGAAGCAAAAGAAGCCATCGGATGTGCTGAAGGTGAACAAAAGCCTGGATGAATCTGTGTTTGATTGTAATAACGAATCTAGTGACTGCCTGGTACAAAGGATGGACAGAAGGGAGGGAAATAGTCTGCAGGGCACGGATTTGCGGATCGATGGTCAAATGGACAGTCAGATTCCAGCACTCCAAGTTTATTCTCCGAGTCCCCATAACTCGTCTATCCTAAACTATTCGGTAATGAACGACAGTCTTTTCGAAGATACGGAGAATCCCGAAGAGAAGCTGATTAAATCCATTATCGCTCAGAGGGTCTCCAAGTGTGTCGAGAAAGCGACTCTCGAAGCGGGAAATATGTTAAGAGGCACCCTCGGCAAGGAACAGACTCATGCGAGATCTTTGTCCGAGAGGAGTCCATTGTCGATGAAGAGAACGAGAGCGTTCAGACAGAGGTCACGTTCCACTTTGGAGACCTTCAAAGATTTGCATAACAATGACAGTAGTATGATCAGCTTGAAGTCCACCAATACCCTGGACGGTGAAATGAACAAAGCATTCCTGAAATCACGCAGTCAAATCTCCATAGCCTCCACGTTCTCGAACATTTCTCCCATAAGAAGGCTGAATTCCATATCTATGTTCAGTTCTTTGTCTTCCGCGTCTTCCATTTGTCCTATGAACCGTGCGTATCTGGAATTGGGTTCCAAGGAGGACGAGTCGAATGTTTCCCTGAACGTCTTCTCGCAAACAATCGGTGATGTTCTGGGGAAAAGAGCATTAAATAGCGGTACTAAATGCAAAATGGAAGATAAGAAAGCTCTTAGCGATGGAAAAAACGAAGGCAAATTGATCGACGTTGAAGATTTTGTTCGCGGTAAAGACGAAACAAATGGGAATAAAAGTTCCAGTACGGACAGCTCTTCGGACTCCGTTTTTACCGTATGCTCTTTTTTTTATATAAATAGTTAATACTTTCGAGATGCAAGAAAATTTAAGAGTATTATGATATAAAGTTGTACAATATTTAATCAAAGTACCAACAATTTTTCAGAATGCCAGCATGAAAGTGGATAAATCGATCTTAAAAGCAGCCAAAAAATTAGCAAAGACTTTCGAAGAATTAGCAAATAGTACCGCAGCATGTAAGTGTCCTATAAAAAATTGATTCTATTTCTGTTTTGAATCTCATTCAAACGAATAAGAAATAGCGAAATGTAATTGATTTTTTTTTATTGCAGCAAATAGCGACGAATTGATATCCAGTGTTGCTGAGTGGAATTTTGAAGATTTACCAGAATCTGGGGATGAAGCATCAACACAAAATTTAATAGAGTTGCCAGTCACTCCAAGAAAATTCAAGCCCGAAACTTCTCCAGCTTTGGAAGAAAAAAGCATTGAAAAAATTAACATTGAGAGTGAAGATAGTTCGAGTAAATCCAAAGACAGCCTGAAATCCTTGGAAACGGAATTTCTCGAACCACAAGACAGCGAAAAGAAAGTTTTAACGACACTTTTTCTGGATTTGGAAAAGGTCATTGGATCAAAGAATAATCCAGAAGCTGTGAATCTTCTTAGTAATTTGGAGAAAATTCTTGGAGTGGAGTGTAAAAATAATGCGGAACTTTTAACGCTTTGCCTGGACAATACGAATGATTTATCCAAGTGCTCCAGAAAATCTGAAACTAAATTGAACTGTTCGGAAAATATTATGGAAAATCAAATTGACAAAAGTAATGAAGATAATTTAAACCAAGAAACTCCCCCTGTGGATGTGAATGTCAATAAAGAAATTAATTTAGATGAAAAATCGAAATCAATATCTAAATTTGAAGTTGATGAAACTCCTTCGGCGGAGCAAGAGAAAGAAAATCTGAATTCTAGTGATAATGCTGCATCGTGTTTACTCAAAGACTTGGGAAAAGTTTTGCAAGAACAAGTGCAGGACCCAAAAGTCTTATCTTTGTTCCAAAGCCTGGGAAAAATTTTGAGCGATGTTTCTAAGGGAAATAATCTGGATAACTATCAAATGAATAATTCAGAAACTCCTGAAAGTTCGAAAAAAGATTATTCGAGGAAACGACTATCTGTGGAAGACGCGAAAAAGAAGCCGAGGAGGAAAAGTTTCAGCAATATTGGATATCGACATAGTTTAGATTCCCCTAATGTAAGTTGAAATATATTATTAACTTTTTCTATTATACACAAATTTGAACGAATTTTTGTTTCAGGTTCCCAAAATGTCAGAAAAGCTTTTACGCAAAAGTATATCTGCTTCAAAGAATAATTCGTTTAATTCTTCTTTCTCCAACGATAAGAGCAAGTCGCGATTAATCGATATGAAAAAACGGTATCCGAGTGATCCGAGTGGACTTTATATTTTGGAGTTGAACAAAAAAAAGACTGATTCGTCTTCTCTCAAAGACAATGCCGCAAAAGTTGCAACGAATAGAGAAGCAAAAACGAGAATGCCGGTAGAATCCATTTTACCGAATAATCAAAAAGTGAGAACCATTACCTCCGCCATTGATTCCGTGAAAAATCAAATAAAGCTGAAGAAGAAAGTTGACGTTAAAGCTGGAAATAAGAAAGGACCTTTGAAGGCTATTATTCCTCTGGGAAATATGCAACGGCACGGTAAGAATCGAGTGCCCGAAATGGAATAATTTTTCGGCATACAACATTTTACGGCTGCGATTGATTATTGAGCGAGCAACCAGTTATTAAAACACTTCTTTCAGGCTCGTCCGAGAAAACTATGACATCTAGGATTGGAGGTGTAACTCCACCAAAATCTGGTGGTAGCAGAGCGAATCTTACAATACCGAGCAGTACACCGAACTCCGTTACTGGATCTACCGCTAAAAAAGCTAAACCAGTAGCATCGTCCACTCCAGAAGGAACCGCGGAAAAATTTCATCGGAATGGGCAATCACCTCCCAAACGATACTCTAACTTTAGTCGCCGATCTCCTTGCAATATCTCGCCAATCACAACTTACAATGATAATAAAAATAGCAGTCCTCGAAAAACACCCAAAAGGTAAATTTCTAGCGTCAACTGGATCGACTCGATACTTAAAAAATATAATTTTCCCTGTATTTAATTAATGAGATTGGGATAATTTTTTAGGAACAATTCTATGTCCTCGCCAAGAGCAAAAACGCCAAGTTTCAATCGTTCCTGCTCCGACACAGAGAAAAAGTCACCGGTTTCTCATATTCCTCAACGACAGTCGATCTCTAATCTGAAACCTCAGGCTGGAAACTTTGTTCCTTCGCACAAAAAAGTAGGGTCGCAGCCGAGTCCATTAAAAAATAGCAATTCTATCAACTCGAAAGTGAAATCGGATCATTTGGTGAGTTAATTACAAAGAGGATGGGAACTACATTGATCCTCTTTTTCTTCATGGGTTTTCAAGAGAAGTATAAAATGGAAATTTTTCTGAACTATTTTCCAGATTTCAAAGATAAAACGTCGAGGTGGGGAAGAAATAGCCGAGAAAGAAAATACTTTTGCTTAAATCCTCATTTCAGAAACTCGTGGTAAAGGTTTGATATTTTTGGAATTCAAATACATGTATACGTCCATCCTTCGTTTCAAGTGATTTCGGCTGTGTTTTTTTTAATACTTAATGACGTTGATTTTGTACTTAATAAGTTATTCAAGCATGCAAGTCAACCTCTTGACATTCCTATCTACAATTACATTTATAATCCATTTCTATTTTTTAACTTTTACATTTGTATTTTGTTTTGTCAATAAACTATGCCAGTGGTATTTTCATGCTCAGGATTTTTCATTATTTTTTCAAAAAGTTTACCTAGCTGAAAAATTCTTATACGACAATAAACTGTTTTTGCAATTCCTGAAAATCCGTTTCCTTACATTTTCTAACTTGAAATGATTTTTTACAGCAAAATTCCGTGATTTTCGATTGGTTCGTCTACAATTTTGAAAAAATCAACAACGTCCAATCCTTTCAAATGAAAGCAAAACATCTATTGTTTTTGACATATATCTAGATAATAAACGTTAGCATCTTTTGGCCTGCGACTTATTTTGAGAAAAGGCCGACTTCTCTATATTTGTAGAAAATATCTGCTAAAAAAAAACCTTTTTTCCTTTAACCTCCTTTCGCAACGATGTATCGGGGGAGAGGAAGGGCGGTAAATTCAAAAACCTTGAATTTCAAATCCAGCTACCGAAGCGCCACAAGCGCGCCGCGGAGGTTCTTGCAACCCGTAGCTGGTCTCATGCCAGTGTATCCTTCAGGGAGGAAATCGGGGTCCTTTTCACCCACCGTTAGGAGTTTTCCTTCCCACTGCCTTTAATTTCGCTACCAGTGTCTGCATTTCGCACAAACCATCTATGAATAGCAAATTCGACAATAATTTGCAGTAAAAATAAAGTGATCCTATGAGGGGTAGAAAAAGATAAGATGAACTCGTGGGGCGCCTTAGTTACGCTCCTGGGCCGAAGTCTGCGTAAAAATTGCGCTCCAAGCGTGCTGAACGGCCCGTTGCTGCTACTGCTACGGTGCTACTACTACTGCTGCTGCTGCTGTTGTTGGTGGCTCTCCAGCAGTAAAGCGATCCGTCCATATTACCAGCCGCAGCCGCGCCCGGGTACCGGTGAGATTTCGCATCAATGCGGGTAAGAAGATCGTGTTTTTCGGGGAAATCTACGCAACGCGTGAATTTACTGTCGCGTGAAAACACTGGAGTAGCGTATCCTAAGTAAGTCGGCGTTAACGTAAAGCAAGTGCGTGCGGGTTTTCGGGGGTTTAATCGCAACTCAAAAAGTATCCGCGATATCGGCAGGAAGAGCGCGTCTGGTACTTCCAACTAAGTGCCGCATCGGCAAAAAGGTGAGATCGCGCGTTTGATTTTTCATCGTGTTCCCGGTGTTTCCGTGAAACGTAATTTTCGGGGACGGAAAAGTGACAGTAGCGATCGTGCTTCGGACGAAACGGGGAAACGCATCGGGAGAAATACGCGCGCTTGTGTATGCATGTATGTGTATCTGTGTTTATGCACGTACGTATGTATGCCTCTGTGGTCCTTCGTAGGCGGACAATCAGACGCGTGGAAAACGCGCGTCGATAAAATAACATTTAAAAGGAAAATGGAGTAACGGATCTTCCGCGGTTGCTGATTTCGACGATGATCGCTTCTATTGCCAACGCAACGTAGTTCGATAGAGCGAAGGAAGAAAAAAGACGAGAAGCGAATCACCACGCGTACATATACTTACGTATCTAAACGTACGTGCGTGCGTGCGGATATATACATATATATATATAGATATACATATATAGGAATGTATGTATGTGCGCTCCGTGTCCGCTCACTTTTTATTTACATCAGTCGGATCTTTTTTTTGGAGATAAATTTCGCTGCGCTTTGACTGCGAGAATCCGGAAAATCCCGGGTCAGCGAGATTCGAGAGGGGGAAAATATCCTTAACGCATCGGACTTGGGATATCAAATGCACGGACGCACGTAGAGGTGGAGGAGGAGAAAGAAGAAGAAGAAGAAGCGGAATTGGAATTCTTTTTTCTTCTTCATTTAAAATGCTGCTTTTCGATGCACCGAAGGCAGAATGAGTGGTCCCTTGGTTCGCGCTTCGTATATATACGCGTTTATTGGGGTTTGTGTGTGTGGACAATACTGACGCACTTTCCCGCGGTTAGTATAGACGCTTTGAATTTAGCGGAGCGATGAGTGTCTCGATTATGCATTTTTCCAAGTGATAGCGATAGACGTGCAGTGAGGAAGTAAACTCTGAGGGATCGGAATAGATAAGAAGACAAGAAGAAGAAGAGAAGGAGAAGGATTGTTTAATTAATGCGACGAATTAGTTACAGTGCAATTGTTTCAAAAAAATTACAGTGTATGATTGATTATGCATTTTGTACATTTTCCAAATAATGTTAAAAGTGCAGGGAGAAAAGAGTGAAAGAAATTACTGTAGCCGAAGAATTAGGTTTAATTAATTAAATTATTGCAGAGAGAGATTAGTATTAGCAGAAATTGGTTTGGAAAAATTTATACATAACTGGTGACTCATTTTTCCAATTGATGATACTATTAAATATGCGGTAAAGCAATATCGACAGAAATTAAGGCAGCT
This sequence comes from Gasteruption jaculator, assembly GCA_949825005.1. Taxonomy (NCBI): domain Eukaryota; kingdom Metazoa; phylum Arthropoda; class Insecta; order Hymenoptera; family Gasteruptiidae; genus Gasteruption; species Gasteruption jaculator. The sequence continues at coordinate 6,073,592 of OX463773.1, read as the reverse complement.
ATTGAAATACAAAGACGATCGACGAGGAGAATTGCATTTGAATCGAGTAAATCGATGCGTAACTTTGACATTGGGAAAAGTGATTTCGCTAACTGTATGTAACCAAAAGAAATTTTATCAGAGATTTGGAAATTATGAAGGACAGTAGTGTAATATAATACATGGTGCGACAGTCGAGGCATTCGAACTAATAAAGCGATTGGTTCGTGTAATTTTAGAAAAAGGTGTCGATTCACGAAGGAGCAATATATTGCAATCTGACATCAATGAAATAAGTATATATTAAAATAGGATATATAGGAAAAACAGCAAGAATCGCACAAACCCACTGCAGACTCTAGAAAAAGCATTCCAAGAAAGAAAACTACAGCTCCAAATATAAATTCCCCACGTGCTGGTGACTGGCTGAAAGCGTAAAACAATGCAAGAGCACGCAGTGCACGAGGAACAAATCTTGGAAGCCATCGACCAACTGCGACGACGAAAAGCGCGTCCGGATGCTGACCGGATCTGCAATTACCTCCTGCGGAAGTTTTCTGTGGACGCGAGGGACACCATCTCCGACCTGCATAAACTGATAGAGACCGAGAAGGTCATTCAGGTGGACTACAAGGGCAACACGAGCTACAGGAACGCGTCGAAATGGTCACGGTTGCAGCTGTATAAGAACCGTCCGGAGGGTTTCGTGAAGGAGAAGCTGAACTCGTCGATGATAGCTGGCGCGGTCGCCGAGCTGGTCGTGGAAGAGCCGGATTATCTCGACACGGGCGTGCCGGCGTATAGGTTAGTGGAGCAGCTCTTAGATGGCCTGTCGAATCCGACATCCCGAAGAATGGTAGAAGACTTTCTCGGCAAAGAAGTGGCGAGTGGCAACTTGACGCGTTTGTCTAACGGCAATTACTCATTGGTGGCGACGTCCGACATGGCTGCCGACCAGCAACCAACACCGGAAACATACAACAATGTCAACGGTAAAACGGAGAATGGTGGTGGTGGTGGTGTGCTTTCGCAGAGGAGCCAGACGACGAAGGACAAACAGGAGTTGGCGACCTTGTACGATTTCGAGGAAACCAACGAAGACCTCGTCACCGACTCTCGCTCCAACACCCCGAGGTTATCGAGACAAGCCAGTCCCAAGGGGGAGACGACAACGACGACCGTCACAGCAGCATCCACGAGCAATGGCAACAATAATAACAACAATAACAATAACAATGGAAATGGCAATCTGAACACAACGTCGATCAAAAAAGAAGACTGTTACGAAATCATCCTCGGGAACGTCAACGGCAACAGCGAAAACGAAGTCAACGGGAAGATTCGGAGTAGCAATATCGATAAGAAGAGGGACAGAGACAGAGACAGAGATAGAGGCAGAGATCATCCTGCTGATAATGATAATGATAATGAGAACGAGGAAGACGACGAGGAGACGGAGTCTTCTTCCTTGCAACAAGAGGATTCGAGGTCCTACGAGAAGGAGAGGGATAATAATGTTCGACACAAGGAGAAGGAGCCAAAGAAAAACGACGAAGTCGCACCTAACCACAAAAGAAGTTCCAAGGCCGAGAGGAAACAGCGGCTGCTAGTCAGGATGGAAGACCCCATGGACATAGAGATCAAGTTCGAAGATTACAGAAGGGAGAAGGACAAAAGGGACGAGTCGGAGCATCTGAGCGAGGAGCGGGATGACGACGATGCCGGCAGGAGTTCCGCCAATGCCTCTCCGACTCTCTGCAATGCCAATGCCAACACTGGCTTCCGGAGCGCGAGACGAAAGGTTACTGTTGTTTATGGATCTTAAAGTTTTTCTCAGTTGGATTACGTGTTTGTTGTTTTAATGGGTCACGGTTGTCAAGATGAACACCAATTTTTATAACAATTGGTGTTCGTCTAAATGTAATGTTGGCAATCGGAGATTTTTCTGTGAAACATCGACCAGCAAAAAACAACAAACACCGATTTCTTTCGTATTATTATTGGAGGGATGTTCATTGGGAAGATCGGTACAGTATTTCACCGGCGCTGATCTTTCCATGACTCTTCGCTTACTTTAATAGTTTAGCATCGCTCCAAATTTGCATCCAATTTCCACATTCGAGTTTTGCTTTCGTTCAAGAGGAAAGGGATTTTCATTTCTCCTGCAAATCCAGTGTTCCATTTTGATAACGTTAATCCTACGATCAGTGATCGGTGTGTCAAAAATTTTCCTAAACCTCCGCTTCTTTCTTGAATTCAAGATCCAAGGATTTCCTATTCCTCTCTTACAAAATTAAAGCTTCAAAGTCAGCTTTCGCTTTACTGTTTTAGCGGGCAAAGAAGGTATTCGATCCTTCCGACAATAACGTGGTGAAACGCAAACGTGGAAAACCAAGTTCTACGCACAACAAAGTTTGTACCAGTTCTCAGGAATCTCAAGAATCTACCAAATCTTCCATTAAGGAAACTCCCTACAGGAAATGTAGTCTCTGTTCTAAGGACAAACAGGAAAGCCTAGTTGCTTGCAGGGATTGCACCAATCGTGGTGAGTATCAATTTTTCAAAATTATAACGAACAAACAAGAGTCAAATTTTTATTTAAATTGTTTTTACTTTATAGCACATCCTTCCTGTATTTATCCACTGGATGAGATCGCTCAGAAGGCGGGGAGCAGCTGGCAGTGCGAACGATGCAAAAGCTGTGCGGTTTGTTGCGAAACTGCGGAGGCTGTAAGTAATTCTTTTTTTTCCTGGAAGAAAAATATATATCTAATGGAATATCTACTAAAGTTGCAATTTTCTTCTCCAGGGGCCGTTGGTAACTTGTATAAATTGCGACGAAGCTTATCACCATCTGTGTCACTCTCCGAAGATTTCCATGTCGAGAGCAGCTACTGCGAAATGGCAGTGCAGCGATTGCAATCAGAAACAATATAAAACAACCACTGTGTCTCAGAATAATAATAATAATAGTAATAATAATAATAATATTAATAATAACCATAGCAGTAGCAATAACAATAGCAGTACAGCGGTTCGACCGGAAACTCCAATGAACACGTCGGTTTTACCTCCAGTATTAAGTCCTCAAGTGTCTCCGACGAGAACGTCTTTGGATCCTTCGGAAGACGAACCTATAAGGGATGGAATCGATCCCAATATCCCGGATGCCTCGGATTGGACGTCGGAACAGGTGTATCAATACTTCGCGAGGCTCTTTCCCAAAGAAGCCGAAGTTTTCAGACAACAGGTAAAATTGAATACGATTGATTAATTTTTACCGGTTATTTTCGGTCTTCTGGTACCGAATCGAATATTTTAGGATTCCGTAAAGTTGGAATTTGTTTCTCTCTTTTTTCAGGATATAGATGGGCATTCGCTATTGCTCATGAAGAGATCGGACGTCTTGAGCGGCATGGATTTGCTCTTAGGACCAGCTTTGAAAATCTATAGACACGTTCTGAAACTCCAAGTGAGAAGGGACGATCCTCGACTATATTGGTTGTAAAAACAAAAAAAAAAGCGTTATTGATTTTCGTCGATTGTTTTTTAGTTTACGCTTTATTAAACAGGAAGTGCCGTTGATTAAGTTCGAATTTCCATAGTGGTCTTTGATTTTTCGTTACACTATAAATTTTGAGAAGTAGCACAGGGAAGAAGAGACAAATGAAATTATCGTAAATATACCTTTCCGTTCTTCTTTGTAGACCTGAATTTTTTGTACAGAAACGAAATTTCTATTTTGAAATACATATATTTATGTACAATTTTATTATAAGCTGCAGTGAAATTGAAGGTGTTAATGTATTAAAAATGTCGAGTGATTCGAAGGAGAGTGTAAATGGAGGATCTTTTGCATTCGTATTGTCTCAAACCTGAAATTATTCGATTAATGCACTTTCAAGTAATGATTACTAGGTTTACCTGAAAATAATGAAATAATAGTAAAACAGTTACTTGTTCTCTATATTTTTCACAGAATGAATTCTCATAAATGTGTGAATAAACCGGGAGCTTAAATAATTCCGATTTTCGTCTTTGCAATTTTAATTGGATGTGAAGTTCATTAGGTTGCATCTATTAATCACGTACGTGTTGACTAATTCGTATGAAATCCTTCAATAATACGGAAAAGAGACTGCTTAATTATAATCGTTAAAGTTTAATGCGAGACATTTAAAACGACTAATTGTATTTAGGATAGTATAGACTTTTAAGTTCATAATTATTTTGCAAGGTGTTTGCACTCTTTCGTCAGCAGAAAATAAATTGATATATTAATGATTATAATATATTTTGTACATGAACTCCAATGTATTTGTATTTCTTATCATCACATATTAAACAAAGTATATACATATATATGTTTATATATGTTATAATAATAATTATAATCATTATTATAATTACGCTAATAATTATAACGTAGTAAGTCTCAACAGTCTTACGGTTTGAAAACGCGTCTTTCGTTGCTTTATCTTCTTTCGCAACTACAATAATCTTCATAATTTCGGTGATCATTAAAAATAACGTAAGTATCAGTAGAGAATAGAATCTTGCATTTTTTCGTATCACACAGCGGAGATCAAACAAGCCCACTTTTTTTTATTTTCTATAAATCATATTACTTTTAAATGACTTTTATTCGTCATCTATCACATTGAAGGTGCGAACGAGAATGTTGCACGAAATATTTGCGACGGAAAATCATTCATTTTCCTTCTCGATAACTTTCCCAATTTTGTTAATACGATTTTCAACATTCTTAAAGTAGGTGTAAAAGCCTGGAAGGTGCGAATAGAGGGGAAGTGAAATTTGTATAGAGAAATCCAGGCGTTTTTAAAACTTTTCATTTTCTCAAAATGTTAACCATAAAGTTTTTGAATTTCTACGGTTTCGTGAAACAAAAACCACACGAACGCTTTTAAATTTCAATCAAAATATATTGACCGAAGCAAATTCGGCTGTTAGAAAGAAAAAAAATATTCACAAGCGAAATCAGTTGGATAAATTAATTTGTAAAACTAAACTACTGTGATATTTCTCCAAAGTTCCAATTCTCAAAGTTCTTTGGCTATTAACATATTTCTTCTTGGGTGGCATGGTCTTCTAATTACGTTGCACATAAATGTTAGGTGCAATACTGCTTGATATAAAAGAGGAAAAAATAATAAACTTCGGAGATCTTACTTATGAGTAATAGTTCGAAACCGTACAATAACAAATTAATCAGGTTCATAAATTCTAGAAGAATCCTGCCGATCTCGAAATCCTCCCTTATCACCTTACAAATTGCTCGATTATTTTGATTTAGTTTTTGTTTCAATGTTTTTTTCGATGACTTCTTTTGCGGCATCTATCTGAATAACGAGTCGTCGCTTGGCTTCGTTACCCGTTTCATAGTCTTTTGCTAACATCAAGGATAGAAACGATTGATCCAAAGGAAAAGTACAGTGGTTTGTAACGTTAATGAACACATCTCATCAATTGCTTGGTTTAATGGTGAGACTGTGAACGTTAAATTCAAAATATCCTTTCTCGATTTCATCTCATTTATGTATTTAGCTTTTTTGGTACTTCAAAAATTGTAATTAAACAGCGGAAGTTGCTTTTAAGCTTTGTAATCGCTCGATTCGCTCGTATCGACGACTTCGTTATACTTGGGCGGTGCTTTTTTGTATAGCGGTGCCTCCTCTTCTGGTAGAAATACCGTTATTTGATGTGTAACATTTCCTTTCTCCGTTATCAACTCCTGCTTAGGATCGTTAAATTTTTCAGGTGACAAGCAAAGCCATAAGGCCGACAAAGCAGCTACTGCTATCGCCGATGCTAACAACCAACGCGGAATTCCAGTGTGCCGGGATGCGCATTGCAACCAATCGGATCCTGGTAGCCAATCGGATCTCGATACCGATACGGTTTGTTCGGATTCTCCAGAGTAATCGGATGGCAAACCGTAATCCACAGTCTGAGGAAAACATTTTCCATGTAAGTATAATTAATCTACTTCACTTTGATATATCAGCACATTTGCAGCTAATAATTTTGTTTACTTCCATAAATGAAAATCAATCGAGGCAAAGAAATTCTAAAACTGTACAAATTTCGGAATTTTATTTTATATTATTACGTTTTCAAAAAAAAATTAAATGAAGCGAATATTTTCCTTACAAATTTAGAGAAACAGATGCCAAATGACGTAGATTTACGTCAGCGGCTGCGAATGTGTTAATATTGATTTTGGACTTTTGCAGGCCTCGGAACTTACCCCGGAATCTACAGGAACGGTTCTGATGTAAGTTTGGGGTAACTTGAAACCATTAGAATCCCACCATCCTGGTAACAATTCTTTCTTAAGACCAGGGTCTGTTAAAATATCGTTTTCAGGTATATCCGGTGACATTAGCAAGACTGTGGAATCGTCCGCCTCATCCATGTAAACCGCAATTGAAAAAAGCAGCATTAAATCTGCTACGCGTTGTCTCGCCATGAAGTCGCAACCGGTGCTACAAGCGAACCGATCCCCCTGTGTGGAATATGCTTCCGAGCATGCTGAGGAAACGAAAAAAAAAAAGGTAGGACTAAAAATATTAAAATTATTACAAAAGAGTTTAAACATTTTTGGAAAGTTATGGAAATATCTCTCAAGATCAATTGTTTCTATGGAATCTATGTAACTTTGGGGTTTGTGTAAGTACTTGTTATTTATGATTGCTCTGAATATCGAACTTACAAGCTTCGCAAGCATCCCTGGTACTATTCAAATTGCCATCGGTATCAAATCCATTTCTTAGATCCACCAGATTGAAAAATCTGCATCCCCTTTGACAACAGGATTTCACATATTTGCTCTGAAATATTACAAATATTTTTAGTTCTTCATTATAATTTGGGAGCAATTATAAAAAATACCAGTGTCAAATATCCATGACATATATTTTTATTTTCCTGAGTAACATCAAATATTTATATAAAACAGAAGCTTGGGGGTTTACAGGAAAATGGAAAATTGAGAGGAAAATAGAATGAGCCAAACAATACATTCCTAATGATAATAATAATAGTAATAATAATAATAATAAATAACCCATTTTTTAAACTTATTACATTCAAAAATCTATCTGCATTTTAAGGTTTTACATAAATTTGGTTTGATGTAGATTCTAGCCTACTTATAAAAATAAAATAGGTTCTAAATATTCATTGCATATATTTTAATATAAATTCCTGGCAACAAAAAAGATGGAGTGGGGGAGGGGGTAAAAATGCCTATACATAAGAAACTACGAAATCTACATGAAAAGTAGGAATACTTCGAACCCTCCGGTATTTTTACTTGATAATACGAGAGGGCAGTAATTCTAGAAGTTGCGAGAATTGATTAAAGGGAACGTTGTGGTGGTAATAATAGCATGCCGATAACACGACGATAAGAAAGATACAAACATTCGTCAGAGACAATGGTGCTTTATCGCACAAAGCAATGCAGGGATCCTCGCGGCTGATTAGATTGTAATACGTGTAAGAAATGTCACCCTGGACAAATTCAGCCAACGCCGAGATAAATAAAAAGCAAAACAGCCTGGTCTCCTTCGTATCCATCGCTTATCTCTCCACTGCCTTTATTATCGCGCTTTCGTGGAAAATCGGTCAATTTTCATCGAGTGATATCGAACGCCGATGTTTTTTTTCCTTTCTTTGCCCTGGGTTCTATCCTACCCCTCTTCGCTTCTCCTTTTTTTATAGCCAGCGGACGGTAATATTTCTCCTCGGCTGCACTTCTTTCCGCTCGAATTCGACCACCGTAATTTAATTATCGCGTGACTTCCGGCTTTTGTCGCGTAATTACGTAAATTCGGGTTAGATTTGTCCGTTTCATTCCATGTTTACTTCATCAACGGCATTCCTCCCCCATCGACACTACGTACTACCGCGTATATTAATAATCTATTAACTGAAGAACTTAAGATCAGCGATCAGCCTTGCAGCCTTGCCAGAACCTAGAAACCACACCGAGGGAATTCCGAGGCATGCGCGTCAACCAAAATCAAATGCGCATGCGCGGAGTAGATTTTCGAATATTCGAATTTCCCACCGAAACGATAACGCAATTTTTCACGAAAATTGTTGATAGAAATGATATTATCCAGTAAAATTTTGGGTATTATATTCTTCATTTTAATCGCATCTCCATAATATAATATATTGCAACACGTTAACCGATTAATTAGAAACCAAGATAACGAAATGGATATCGCACCGCCATCATTCTTGCCTCGTACATTTTCGGACGGATTTCCAGAAAGACATTATGCGAATAAGTATCGATTTAATTAGGGTGGAAATGGGAGAATCCTATTGGTGGTAGTGATTCGGTCTACCAGTTTCAGCGTCCAATCAGATTTTGTATTTTTCATTTACTTCGGGGAAATCGCTTATTTGAAACTCGCAAATCTTAGCTTAGCGAGTTTAGTTTCATAATTAAAATAGCCGTTACTCAAGTATAAGTTTGAAATTGCTACAGTTATAAGCTTGTCAATCCTATTGTTTGTAGTACTTAACTTCCCCCTGCTCCAAAATTGGAAGAAAACCCAAAAATCAGGAACACTTCAAATTTCCATGGATTTCCGGAAGTCGGAAGTATGAAAAGTGAAGTTCTTCAGCTCATGAAAAAAATGTATGTAATCCAATACGTTTATTGATACAAATATTTATAATAATTTTCTTTGCCTTTTGTTGCATTTCACGAGAGAAAAGAAGAGGGGATTTCTCTCTTATAAGAAGGAATGTTTGTTTCTCTTTTATCCCGGATGTAAATGTACACTGATAGAAAAATTATTTACAAATGTAATTGGTAACAAATTCGCAATTATCCCGTAAGGTTATTGCAGATTAACTTTCGACGAATACTTCATTTTTGCTTTTTGTATCGAATCGTACTCTTGTGCTCGATTGTACAACAATACTCCAGCTATTACCAAAGACGTTCCCAGAGCGGATAAACGCGTTACCGGGTTACTGAACAACAACACCGAAAGCCAGATTAAAAAAGCTCTCTTCGCTGTATTGGCAACGCTGAAAACAAATTATTCAATATTATTATCCCCAAGTAAATACATTTCTTTATTGTAAAAATAGTCCCTATTAAAAATAGTAGATGAGATGGACACGTACCTGTGAGTAACGGGACTGATATAATCCATAAGTACATAGGCGGTTATGCTTTGGAAATGGAAAAATATTCCGTTAAGAAGGAATGCCGCGAATAATCGAAAATTGAATGAATGTTCCAGTCTCGGTAAATCTACCAACAAAATAGACACCGGGATTTGAACCACTATGGATGCCAGACTCGTGTAAAATTGCAGCTCCGCCGGCCTGTTTACATTAAAAGCTACCATTGGAACCCCATTAACGGTTAATTTATTAAAAAAGTTTCATGAAATTACTTACGTGTATTTAAAATTATCCCCGCTTATCAACATCTTGGAATAGACGTTTTGTAGACATTCCGTTACATTTGTAGCCATCGCGGCTACAAATCCCCTGAAATCAAAACTTATTTCTGTCGCCGAACAGAGCGCCAAACCTGCCATCACAGGTATCAATGATAAATTAACATATAAACCCGTATATTCACCTAAAAGCAGAAAGTAATAAGATTTTATTAGGGAGCCATTGCCATCTTGATAACGATAATAATATTAAAAGTTTTTCCAAATTTACCCAATAAATATCTACTGATGAGGACGGTAAAAAGAGGAGCGCTACTTTTGATCGTCTCTGTGAAGCTCACCGCTACGTAATTCAAGGACATGAGACCTAAAACGACGGTTGTAAACCTGGTGCAACCGACTAGGGTCATGTGTTTGTAAAATCCTGGAGGCCTCATTAAACGAGGCGAGGCTTGGTACATTCCACAAGGAAAGTACATTTGTGTGAACCCACAAATGGCTGTCATGAACATTTGACAGGCACCTGGAATGGGTAACGAGTTGAATTAATTGACGATCCAAGAATAATGTAATTATCTTGAGATTGGTTAAAAATTTGTAAAGTTACCAAATTAAATTGGAAACATTATTGATATTTTTTATAACAAGAATTTCTATGGAATTTTTATAATTGTCTAGGTTTCAAATTTGTTTGAAATAGAATTTTATCTGTAATTTTTTGGATCACAGAAATCTATGAGATTTAAAATAATATATTAAACAGTTTACCTAAGATTGTAGGATCTCCTTCCATGTAGGACAATATATACTTATTCAAAAACAAAGTGCAACCGCTAAAAATGTACCAAAGTGTGAGAAACAAGAGAGCTCTGGGATTGAGTAAACCACCTTTGGAGTCGGTGGTTAAAACCATGGCTTCCTCTCTCTTCTTCGCATGGTCCGAAAGGCCGCAGTGTTTTCCGACATGATTTTCATGTACCAATGCAGAAAGTTCGTCGGGTGCTGGATTCTCCCATGAACTTTGAGTATAATTTATTCGAACTGCATGATTATCCATAATGTTTTACACGGGAATGAAATAATTCTCTCTTTGAGATGAATAAATGATGAATTAGAAAATCCTAGAGGATATACAGAAGACGGAGTTGACACAGTCTGATCTTTGAATTACATGCATAATAATGTAATGCAAACGAAAAACCACTGTTGCACATGGGAGGTGTATTAAGATAATTTATACCCAAGGGATGATAAGCAATACATATATAAAATGGGTACGATTTTGAAGAACTTTAACGTAATCTCGCGAGCGCTTGAATTTCGTAAACCAAGTTTTCCGATTCGAAGCAAGAATAATTATCGGTAGCAGAATTGAAACAACCGAACGATCGTTGCTCACAATAACACGAAGTAGTTCTGCCGGCTCTTATGTCCACGTAATTGTTGCTAACCGTGACCTTAACGAGGAAACAAGCGTTGATACTCTGGTTAATTACACTCGGGCACTTCGCAGTACATCGCATTTTTGCGCGTAGAATGTGTCAACGCATAGAAAAGGAAAAAAAAATGGTACCGATAGACTCAAAACAGCCAATGTTCATAACCTACTTCCCAGTAGGATTGTTTAAAAACCGAGCAGCGGTGCGTTCCTTTACTGCAGCTCTTATCTGTTCCATTGCACACAGCGAGAAGAAACGATTGTTGGATAAAAGATAGCGGGAGGGAAATTCAAATGTTATTTTTGTGTGATATTGAGACAGATCCCAAGTTGGTCCTTTTTATGAATGTATTGTCAAAAATCTTCAACTTTTGAATTTATACGTTTTTCGATATTTTCAATTTACTTTCTAGGCTATCTTTCAGGTGGTTCACTTGAAAAAAAGTGCATTTTGTTGATTATTTCTTAGTGTCCTATTAATAGTAACGTTATTTCATTTTTGTCATGAAGAAAAAATTCAGAATTCTATTAATCAATTGGTTATTAATATACGAGTAAAATTTGTTGTCACTTTTTAATTACAGAATATAGTGTGTTTTTTAGCATTTGGTTACAATTAACGTTTTTCAATACGTATATGTTATTTGGAAAGTTATAAAAAATATCTGAAACAATAATGTTTTTCATCAACATCGTTTGGCTTTATTATTTCCTTGTGAAACAGGTTTCTTTGTGCACAGGTTTCTTATGATTAATAATTATAAAAAAAAGTATAAGCGAAATAATATTAAAAAATATGCTTTGACTTAGAACTGTATCTATTATCACTAATTTTCGATCCTGAACTTTTCGGAATTGCATTTGGATGTTTTACATTTACAGTGCATGGATAACTCAGGGACGAAAATTGTAGCATTGTTTTAACAGCCACTCGATCACCAATATTTAAGAAATTTCGGAAATCATAGCTCCGATGAATCTGACTTTTTGGTTGAAGATAAATTCTCCACCTTTTCTGGAGAAATTTTTGAACCATATTTTTTTACATAATCCTTATGTGCCAAAATAGCAACGTTTCTTCCTGCAATCGCGCTCATTTCCATGGCACTAGCTGCCCATTCGATGGCGTTGACATAATAAAGTGAATCGTGTAGCTTAAAATTATCATGTCGGATTTCACTGGAATAATGCGGATAAGCTTTCCAGACAATTTGTTTCACATCCTTGATCTGCAAAGCAGGAAAAGGAAATATAAATTATAAGGAATGCGTGTTATAAATAATTAGGTTTTTTTTTTCTAACTACCTTTGAGAACATTTGATTCAGTATCGGTCGTTCCAAAAGCTCTCGAGCAAATATTTTCCACACATTCGTGTGAGTATCGGAACCATCGGCTGGTCGAAGTTTTCCGACTGAACTGATAATTGTGGATTTTGGATCGCAACTCAAAACAGCATCCAAACTTTCATCTTCCAAACCGAAATAAGTGTAATTCAGGTCCCCTTCGACGAACGCGGCGACCGTCGTTTGATAACTTCCAGGAACCTGGAGATTGGCAGAGTTGGGAAAATTTTCAAACTCCAGCAGATGTTCATAGTCTTTCGTCAGAGGAGCCGCTACGATGACGATATCGTACACTTTTTTCTCATTCCGTTCATTATCTGGATAAGAAAATACTTTGATGATAAAAATAATTTTTGCAATAAAAAGTTTCAATTCAGAAACATACGTTTACTTTTGTACGTTAGAACATAGAGTTCCTCCTGTGGAATGTAACGTATTTTTGTAACGCATCCTGGTACCAACATCACTCTATCATTTTGGGAAATGAGATTTTCCGGTACCTGAAATTAATTTATTATCACCTAAGATTAGCATATTTTATACAAAAATTGTTATACGTCCATACTTTGGTGGATAAATGAATTATTACCTTTTTATTTCCACCTTTGACAGCCCAAAGATTGGCGCCTGCACCAGCTAACGCCACGGATCCGACAAAAGTGTGAATGTTCGTGTCTTGTCCATAATCAACAACGATCGTTGCTTCTATTAATTCGTTTATCAATGTTTCCGAGTAATCCAATTTAGAGAAATGTTCCTTTATAGATGTATGCAATAGATCCACAAAATTGGGATTCATTGCATTCAACATTCCAGTAACATTTGCAAAAGATACCCCCTCGTCTTGTAAATCGTAAATCTTAGAGAAGTCGTTTAATATGGAGTCTATGTATCTGTTCGAAACGATAAAAAAGGATTATGAGAGCTTGTCCCTTAGAATACTGCAAAAGGAATTTAAAGAAACGAGTCAATGGTCACCTATTTAGTTGGAAGAACTGAAGTCCATATCTGGAGAGAAGTCGCTGAAGAGTTATCAGCTTCCAGCTGCTTTCTTGGAAGATAAAAGACGAACCGTTCCAGACTCCAAATAAACCATCGTCGGTGCCTTCCCTTTTTTTCAGTCCTAAATTATAATAGCTATTTTTTATAATAATCTACTATTCCTCGGTATTTTCCTCATTTTGTGCAAACAAGGAAACAAATTTATTGAACTAAATATATGTACCCTCATAAACAGGCTTCATTATTTTCAATTAAAGTCAATTGGAACCGATAGTAGAAACAAATAGAAACAATTGGAAGACAGGATATTTCATTGACAGACTGTCAATGAATGAATGGGAGTTAACGCTTTTGAATTAGTTTCTGATATTACCAAGATTTTGCCATATATTGTTTTCATTAGGCTAGTGTGGAAGTAACAAATTGAATAATTAAAGGAAATCCATTTTATCTTGTCTATTTATAGAACTTTTATAAATTTAGACGAATTTATACATTTTTTAAATATATATATATATATAGGACATTTTTCAATTTATTGATCTTTTCTTAGAATTCAACCTTTTATTTAAAACCTTGTAGATTCATAGGTTATAAAATTGTTGGACTAATTTTATAATTTGTTAATAAGTTTTCTTTTCCCTTACATCAGTTCTGTTTAAAACTGGTGCAACGTCTTTAAATCTGTAGGAATATTGATAAGCAGAGTCCTAGTGTGAATATTAACTTCCAAAAAAATCTACTGAAGTGTACTTGCCTAAGAATCTAACGAAATCTTCCATATATCGATTTTTAGGATGAATAACGGAACCTCCAGCTTCAAACTCAACATCGTGAACATTGATAGTCGCTAATCTGCCACCGACTTGATTCGTCTCGAAGATATCTATATCTAAATCGCGATTGAACAACCCCGTGAGGAAATGTGACGTCGACGCTCCGCCGATACCTCCGCCGATAATCGCTGAAAACAGACGACGAAAAGGTAAGAAAAAAAAAACAAACAAACATACAAATAAGTAGATAAACACACCAATGAATGCATGCATGCACTTTTTTCCATCTCTCGCCATGAGACGAAATTATTTATTGATATATCCGTTAACGTGTATTTGCATATTGGAACGTACCAACTTTGGGTCGAAACCTTTCCGGGGATGCTGCTTTCGCGACGCCGAACGTCAATATCGCGAGTAATAATAACTTAAGGTCCATTTTTTTCCTTTTTTTCGCGACGACACTGTTATTATCACAAACCCCCTGATTTCGGGAGTCTCGGGAGGTGCTTATAATTTTCCTTTTTTACCAACCCGACATCTTTAGCGCCGAGATAAATATATGGAAATTTCTTTCTCAACTTTCCACTGCTGACAAACTCTTCTGTTGGATCCGTTTCTCTCAAGCTCATGCGTGGAACCATGACGCATTGCCCGCGGCGCCATTTTTGAATCGGTTAAAGTATTTCCAAATCTTGTTTTCTTTCTTCTTAGGTTTCCCATAATTAATTGAAGGTAGTTAAGGGAAAGGAAATTATTGGTTGTTACCCATCGGAAAGAAAAGATTTCGTTACCGGTCGTAGAAAAATACTTGGACAGTTAAAATAATTAAACGATCATCCTCCATTATCGGGAAGTAGAAAGGGACATTGGCTTTTAGTGCCAAGAGTGGCAAGACTTTTACACGACCTTATCTACTAATAGCTTCCTATCTGAGAACCTAAATATTCGTAAATTCGGTGTTCCCTATTTCAAACGCCATGGCCTGTACGCATAGTTGAGATAACGATCTTGCGCAATGTCGCGACAACTTTACACGTGTCTTTTTCAGAGGCATGTACTTGTGATGATGAAAATTATGTGTATTTAGCCGTACTTTACGAAACTTGAGATACCTTGAGGTTCGGTAACGTTTGGTAATTTGTGCTGTTGGTTAATTGAATGGAAGGAATTTTGCAATTTTTTTGAATATTACAATACTCATTGCTGCTCATCTTTTTTAAAATAGAAATATATAGACAAAAATTGTTCAGCAAGTAAAAAAATTTAGAAATAAAATGATTGCGTTATTGCAAATTTCTCTGAAATCTATTCAAAATTAAATACCGAATTATCTGAAGATAATTTCAAATCACTCTGCAGTATTTTTAAATATATTGATTCGTTTTGAAATTTATTCAAGTAAGCGTAAATGTTACATACGGAGAGTTTTAGAATAGTTTATCGATTTGTTTAGAAGGAACGGAATTTGGTTTCTGTAAACTAAATTTTCTTATTTTAATTCAATTTAACTGGACCTTCTATTTTCTTCCAAGTATCAGGTCCATGCACAATTTCGTGCTGTATTTTCGGGTAAAATGAACCCCAGAATTTTCGAAAGGCGTTTATTTAATGCATGACGCGTCGAGTTTTGTTTCCAATTAGTTTATCGCGAAATGTGCAAATATTAATAACAGATACGATAGAAACGATGCAATGACCTGGTATTTACCGCAGTACCGGAATTTTCATTCCCAGGAAGGGTGAAAAAAAAACAGAGAACTCTGTTGTTTCGCGATATAATGCTTCTGAGTATTTTGGAAGCTGCATTTGTACTATTAGAATCCAAAACGATGAAAGGTAAGCCACGAGATCGAGATGAAGAAGAAGAAGAAGAAACGGAAGAGGTAGAAGGGGTAAATGAGGAAATCAGGGGAAGGAGAGTCAAAGCGCGCTGTAACTCAGAGAGAGGGTGGTAGGGAGAGAGAGAGAAAGGAGTCGGAGCGAGATGGGAGTACATTCGGAGGGATCGTGTGTGACAGAGAAATGACTAATAGACGGTACCGCGAAGAGAAAGAAGAGAGAGAGAGAGAGAGAGAGAAAGAGAGGGAAGCAAAACCATGGGGGCTTTTGAAAAAGTTTTATCTTGCCGGCGCGCTCAGGCCTCTCAGACGCTACCGAACGCCGGTACAGTGTATATGGGTTCGATCACGTGAGACGCATATTCGAGTTCGCCAAAAGTCACTCTTCGCTTTTTCGTTTCCCCCTTTCCCTTTCTCTTAATTACCGCGTTAATGACAATCGCTGATAAATCGCACTACTCGAAAATTACCGTCGACGGCTGCGTTTCTTCCCTCGGTACCGGTGACAGTTTTCAAATGATGTTCGCCCGCTAATGTTCCACCGTTGGAAGAAAGTCAGTGAATCCTACTCGCGAGATCACCTCCACTTTCGGCCCTCACGATGGCCAGTGTGTTGATAAGGAGTGCATTGTTCCTGCTTCTCCTCCTCTCCGTCAACCGCGTGCTTTCTTTTGAGGTGAGCCGACGTCTTTTTCAAGTCATAACTCTTTTTTTTTCCGTATTCCCGTTTTATCTTATGTACACATCATTACGCAAATGGGGACTTCTTACTTGATTTGCTTTCGATAAACGTGACAATAGCGAGCCGACGAATTAGCGGATGATGTTTAATTGTAGTCGAAGCTTTTTTTTTTAAATCTTTTTTTGGTTGGTTCTCAAAAATGAAGGAATTTTTTTTCTCCTCCGCGTCGAAGTCTTCGAAGAATTTTACTCATTTTGGAAATTGAAAGGAAAATAGATTTTCGGGGTTTCTCTCGTATTTTTCTTCTTCTTCTTCTTCTTTCCAAGAGTATCAGTTTTCCATAACTCGATTAATTTAATTGGAACGGGTTTCATTCGACGTTGAGAATAAATAAGATTGTGGAAGGAGCTTTTTGATGGAATATAGAAATAGGATTTGATTTTCGATTTCATTAACTTTTAAGTAGGTATTCACTTTATAATTGCTTTGAAAAATGAACAAGATGGATTTTTTTTTAGGTTAAGAGTATAATCTTCTGATTCACTAACACGTGCATATGTATATACACGTTACACATATATACGTATAAATGTGTATTTTTACCGTGAAGTACCCAATTCTACAAAATTGTTAATTTATTTAGCGGTAACGTCTCCTTGTGCTTCTTTATAATTTCATGCAAACGTTTATTAAAAAGAATCCCACCGTAGAATGAACTCTTCTTTTTTTTTCTTACCGCGTTCGAAGGATAAATGTCAAATTTTACTGCCGCGTTTTCAATTATCTCTCACTCATAAAAAATATCGATTTTTGCAAAATTATTTTATCAGAAGGTGCCTGAAAATTTGTTCGTATTTTCGAGAGGACATTGCTGCAGAATGTATGTAGCTTTTTCTTACAAAAATGTTTTCCCATTAACGCGTACGTTACCGTTCAAAAGTTTGAAGGCAGCAAGAAATTTCAACGAAAAATATAAAAATTCGCGTATGAAATTTATTTGTTATTCAAAATATGAGTTGATTACAATTCCAATAAATGTGACGGAAGTAAAGCAGGTTTTCAAGTACTTCAAGTAAATAATGGCAAGTATTTCTTAGGCACTGGGACAGAGTACTTAGTTAAAATAGTCATTAATGTCGATAAAAATTTATTATTATCGATTGCTTTCATGATATTAAAAAAAGATTTTTTTATTTCCTAGAAAAATATGACTGCTTCCAAAATTTCGGACGGTAGTGTATTAAATATTTTTGGCATTTTTACTCGATATTTTATTTCGGCATTGGTTAGCTTCCGTGAAAGAAGGAATAAAGGTTGAGTCGTTAAAACACCTACAGACCAAGAGAAGGAAAAAAAATATTGAAACTTGCGTGACACAGATTAAATTTTTCACAACATTAGAATCTTATCGCGATGATTTCCGAGAAACGTAGTACCATCTTCCTCTAGAGTATGTAGTTGTATACACGGTACCTCTATTCAATTTCTATTTCGCTACAAACGATAAACATGAATGAAATTGGGATCAGTTTTATCGAGATTGCGTTTTTTCAAAATTTCAAAAAGAGAAAAATAAGAAAGTAGGATACTGGAAGAAAATTCGAAATACCGAAACCCACAGGTATTGGAAAATTGATGAGTTCAAAATTTAAATGCAGTTGAGAACAATTTTATCGCGAAATTTAGCAAATTCTTAAAATTTCAAGTATCTAAAAATTCCAAAAATCTCAAAAAAGTTTTTTGTCTGACAGTGTTTCGCATTTTATTCGACTGTCGGAAGACTTGTTTGAAAGTTAGGTGATTCTATAATTTTCCATGAATTTTTCGAAGCCAAGAAAAAGTGCAATTTCGTATTCATAAACGTCATTTTTCCGACTTCAACAGATGTAATTAGTTTTTCATAACTTTAATTATTAATTTCGGCTGAGGGTAAGCACGGTCTGCAAGTAGGTTTCTCAACTGTACGGAAGGTGTAAATAATTACAACAATTATTTATTTTCCACGAATGTTTCACAAAATCTAGCGTACCTAAAATAGAAATAATAAGAGAAATGGGTTATACCGCGAGTCCGCTATTCTTTCAATTAGTATGTACATGAATGTGCAATTTTCCCTTAATTATCGAATTTTTATTATTCGATGCTTTATTTCGGTATTTTCATAAAGTATCGAAATAAAGCTACAGTTGGAATCGATTTTTATTTGAGAAAATACAGAAGAAATGTCTTTTAAGATCATTTTCGTGAAAGAAAAATTCTGAACTCAGGAGAAAAATCTGGCAATAATTCATAGAATAATAAAAAAGAATTTGAGTCCAAGTAGATGCTGTTGAACGAATGGGTTTCACTTTTTATTGTTTAATTGAATGTCGAGACGTAACATGCTTTTACAATATGGTTATAAATATCCAGTAGCTCGCCAACTAAATTGCGTTCTCTGATTTTTAATAGTATTTGGATCGACTTTATATCCCAAAACGACTTATTTTTACCTGGGGTATTTACAATTGATTTGCTGAAATGGGATCGGATGTCCGACTTTTTCAGTTGCATTCGTATACTTCTTTTATGATCTTTCGAAAACACATGTATACATACACATAGTGGTTTCAGGGAATGCCTTAATTATGCTCATTAACTGTTAATTTACCGATCGTGCACTTGTTACTCGATTATTCTTATTGAATTGACGCGTTTGGAGAGAAAACTAATGTGACGACTGTTATTGAATATAAGAGCAAGAGAAAATATTTAATAAATTCGTGTTATTCAAACCGATAAGAATTTCATTAAAAGGATCCTTCAAATTTGCTCATTCATTAATTAACTTTTGATAGTGAATGATTCTGTATTGAAAAAAATGTTTTCCGAATTGCAGAATTTTCGTAATAGATAAAGTAAACTAAAAAGTTTTTAGTAATAGAAAAAGGAACGTTTACTGGTACCGCTTTAAGATTCACAATTTCGCGAGTAACGGATATCATTTACCCGATTCCTCCTTTAACCTCGGTATCGGGATACATTCAACGTATCGTATATTTGTTACGCATGCTTTGATTATAACAACGTGAAAACATTCTCAACTTTATGACTCCAGACGATACAGTAGCCGGTAGATTAACCCTTTTGTATTCAGCAGCATACCGAGAAGTAATGCAGAATTTGCATATTTTTTTAGATTTCCAGTTTTGGAAGCGGAGAAGCACCGGAAATATTGCAAATTCTGTCGGTACAAGCGAGTAACTAAGAATTCTTACAATCAGCGGTATCATTACCGGGTATTTTTAATATGTATAACATTCGATAGAAAGAAGAAAGAAAAGACTGAGTGGTCAGTTTTGAATATACAACGGATAGTAAATCTGCCGTAGGAATTATTTTATTCGTAGAAACGAGGTCCCTGTATGAGACACTTATCGAACAGATAAATCTACGTTATCACGATATACGTTTTTTTATATCAGCAACCGTACGAGGGCATGTATAATAGCGATTACATACGCGACTATAACGTACATACGTAAGTCCCAGAGCCATTAAACCAGAAATATTCTGTTTCTTTCTTTTCCAAGGAATTGAATTGTCCTCTCTGTCTTTGACTTCGCGATGACTCAAGTCCTGGTTTGACCCTTTTCTTTTTTTCTTTCTACCTTTTAATCTTCAATATATAAAATTTCCTTCCGGGTAAAGGCGCAGTTGGTCGGTACCGGTAAGGAAAAAAAAAATCGTGACCAATCTCAGCCGATCGGTCGGCCCATGATTCCGGGTCTAACCCGTCTAATAACACGCGATGTCGATGCAGAAAGTAGAAGTGTCTTGTTCCCATGCTCGTCGTTTGACACAGGGGTCAATTTCTTTAATTAAGAAAAATTGCAGGACTCGAAGTTGTTCCAATGGAAAGCAAATGCTTCTCGGTATGTGTGGCGACCAGAGGGAATTTTAGGCTGACGAATTGCTCATTCGGGGAATTCATAAAAATTCGGAGAATATGTTTAACCCTTTGCACTAGAAATACTCGCCGCAGACACTCCCAAAATTTGGCGTTTACAAATAACGATAATAACATCTTGCTTTGTTAAATTTTATATGCAAATTTTACCTTCAAATAAATCAGACATTAAACAGGCAAAAAAAAATTCCGAAAAAATTTCAAATATTCGTATCCTTACGTTAACCAGAAATTCTAAATTTGTACCAATTTTCTTTTTGTCCGGTTTTTGTATAGTCAATTGTCTAATTAATTTTTGGCAATTATTGGTAATTTATCTAAACCAATAGAATTGTTACAAAAAAAAATTCCGAAAGAGTATTTATTTTGCGAAAGCTTCAAGAGAAATTAAATTTAAGACTGAATAACCATACGCATCGTACTGAATTTGTTTGTTCAACGAAGTTTCGGTAACACGGGTGTATTATAATAATTAACTGGGGTATTATGCGAATGCAAACAAAAGTTTACATGTTGCATTTGCTCCGTTGTACAACAGACGAACTGCAGCAAAAAATAAAAGCTTCCAACGTTATCGAAATGAGAACAAGTGGTAAACACAACTTCCAATTAAGTAATAATCAATACAACCAGCCGTTGCTGTATAATTAAAATAATAAACTCCTCTGTTTTTCTTAAACGATTGTTGGAGTTATCGATACCGATTCGTTAAAACAAATACAATTGTGTAGAAAGAGTTGCACTTACTTATGGGAATCTTAGAACGGGGAAATGTCGGTACTGACACGAGATAAGAAGAAAAAGATTTTTAAGCGAACTTTTATTTTGATTTGGGGATTTGTTGTAATTAACGTCGCAGAAAATTTGATTATATGTCTACTGTATTTATGAAAATTGCTAAAAAAAACAACTCGGCTACACTTTATATCAATTGCATACAATTATATTTCAAAAGGTAAATTTATTTGAATTTTTCGATGGAGTAAACGAGTTATTCAATATATTTGAAAATAGCTGTTGAATTTATATGAGACTGAATATCTAGGACGATTCTAAATATATAAGAAACTTCTATTAACGTGATCGAAAATTGCCGAGTTTGAAATATTCCTTCATTTTTTATATCCCACAAATTTGCAGTCGCACAGGTAATGTCGATTTATATCTAAACGTTTATCTCGTTGCCGAGATTCAATTTTACACACAGAACATTTTTTTGGGCCAAAACAAATTTGGCGGTTTCGAGATTTTTCAAGTTTTTCCGATCTTCCGGTTTCTCTGACGATTGAGATTTTCTGGAAATCTTGCTGCATTTCTCTTCCTCGCATTTTCTTCGATTTGAAACAAAGAAAGTCTATTTTACATGTCACAATTTCGATTGAAAATAGACACAGGTGGTAGCAGGCGGTGTCGAAGGAAGTAAGGAAGAAAAAAAGTATTGTACATCTGAGGCTGTGCAAGCAAACGCACGTAGACACATGTATGTACAATTAGATAATAACGCATGCATACATAACAAATTTACAACATTCGGAGGAAAATAATAAAGAAGAAGGAGCCAGTGGAAGAGTATCGGCATGGAAAAACTCAATTCGTTCTTTAGTTTTATTTTCATGCTTTTTTCTTTGCATTTCTCCTCTCGCGCGGTCTTTATGCAAATCAATGTCCCATTTGTGCCATTGTTTATGACAATAACTGACATTCCGTTTCAGTTATTATCGGGAAACAGCAGCGAGCAATTCCCGTTGCCTTTTTCTGGTTGCAGATGCGACAAATCTCTCGGCTCGCGAAATAAATCATCCTTCGGTTCGATTGCATTTTTGATTTCCTCGGTATCGAAATTTCATTTCTCCAGATGACTAACGTCACTCCGCTCGAGGTTTTCAGCGTCTTATACCCCCGTTTTCTTAGTTAACCAATTTTCCACGATACACAACATCTTTATCAGTACGTTTAAAACTTTTTACGGCTTCTCTCTCTCTCTTTCTTTCTTGTTGGTATGAAGCAACAATCGAGTACAAGTAAGTTGGAACCCAGTTGTAGGGGAATAATTAAAAAGCTTTCGAAGTCGTCGAAAAACTTTGCCGCGCGTACGCGTATCGTGGAAACATGAGTAGAAAACCTTATTTTCCTCTCCTTACTTTGGATTTTTCATATTTTCTTTCTCTCTCTTTCCTTCCCCTTTTTTTTTCTCAACAACAATAATTGAAGAACTCCTTACTTTTATCGTAAAATTGCTCTATTTTATTATTACTACTACCGTTATCATTGTTGTTGTTGTTACTTCTATTCCTGGCGTGGTAAACAAAAAAAAAGTACAAGATTGTTGCAATTTTGGGTAAAATTAAACTTAGCAGAATATCGAAGAAATATTTATTTCATTAACGATTTATCAATCATCGATACTCGATGTTAAAAAAAGAATCCAACGAAAGTTCTGCTGGAATTAGTTGTGCAACTATTGGGATATATTGAAAATATTTTTATCCGTTTGATTTCATATGAATTAGGAATTAATTTAGCATACAATTCCGTTGCAATGGAATCAAGGGTGTCGTTGAATGAATAAAAGTGTGAAAAATTGGGGAAATTCCATAACGGGTATTAATGACAGAATATTTTTGACGAAAAGTGGCAAAAGAGCGTATACGTGTAAATGTAAATATGTACGCCGACATCAAGGCATTTCATTATTCCACCCCGTATGTGAATCGCAAACTCAGAGTATCGAGTGGTTCCGGACAAACTTTCTATCATAATTAATGAAGTATTTAATGAAACGTCCAATTTGCGGGATAAAACACACTTTTGGACCGCAAATTCCGGCATCATTCTTTTCCTCTCGACTACTTCCGAACTATTTCTATATCGCATCCATTGCCGCGGTAATTGATTGTTTCCTGCACCCTGCGTACGTACCTTGGCGTTATTTTGTTATGATGAAATACTCGAAAATGTTGTAATTAAATCAGCGGGACCTTTCCATTGGTCGTAATTTAATTACTATTTTTTAAGTGCTGCGACTGTGTAACATTAATAAATAACGGCAGATATCTAAAGTTAGATGACGTTTAATATAAATGTGACGTTTCATTATCTCTTTCCGCTTTGAACAAGGCCGCGTAAAAGTCTGTAAAAAATTTAAAATAAAATGTGACAATTCATTGTAACTGAATTTTTTCCGACAGTTGTTGTCGAGACCGATGCAGTCCGTTATGAAAATAGAACGGATTTTAATTAATAGGATGATATATTCATAATTTGCAATTATTATAATTATTTTAATCTATTAGCTAAAATTAATCCCGTTTTCTGGTTTTAGGAAATAAGATCGTTCGTTTTATAATTGCACTCAATTAAATCAATTAATTGGAAGGTACGATTACCGCGAAATTATTTCTTACCTTCGAATGATCGAATTTCACGATGGAAAGTAGGTATGTCCGATAATTTCTGATTTTTTCTGAATTTGCGATATTTATTTTTACCTGAGAGTAAATGAAATGCGACTTTCGAGTCGACTCCCTTGTGTACCGCAGGTATGGGATAACGTGATTCTTTATCCCAAAGAAAGAGGGTCGCAGAGGGTTATTTAATAACGGTAATATAATTGTACTAAATAAGTACTTGGAAGGTTCAGCAGAGAGACTGATGTAGACTTGTTATAAGCATATTGAACCGGATATTGACTGGAACGGTTATTCTTGGAACTTATTTCTTATGGCTCGAATGTGTGCTTTGATTCACTTGCAAATTATATTTTAGAATGGCAATTGATTTTCAAGCATCAGAGGGCAAGTTTCCCGATCGACGAACCGATATCTTATTTCACACCGAGAGCGCTGTGGTAAATTAACAAATACTCGGCACTCTTTTTTTTAATCCTTTATTTTTTTTCCTCGAACGGTACAGTTTTTTTGTAATAATGAAAATAATTCATTTTTAGCAATTCTTCCCCAAAAAAGCTAAATTATTGATTTCAAGAGAATATGAACCGTTCATTTTGAAAGTGTTCTAAGTCCATTCGTAAGTTTTTGTTGTTAACTGTAGTAACATATGCGGTCTTAAAAAAACATTTTGCGAAATTTAAAAAACACTGGACTTAGGCCACTTTGAAAATAAGCGGCTCATGTAATAGAATTTGGTGTAGGAATTGGAAACGGCAAATTGAAATTGGAAATTAAATTTATTGTGGGTAGAAATTTTCGAAGTTTCGAAAATCAACCGAGAAAGAAGGAGGAAAGATGGGAGAGGATGTACACGCGCGTAGAATTTGAGATAAAGAGTTTTGAGTCAAAGGAATCGGGTAAAATTAACCGGAAGAAAATGTATTAGTTTGCAATCAAGCGCAGGAGACGTATCGTGCAGCGACGCGGAGGAATCGCATGTAAGAGAATTTCAAAAAGGCGGTAAAAGGTAGAAAAAAGGAATTTCCCACATAAGAATTCTATGGCTTGCCGATAAAATATCGATTTCGGGTGATTATATTTATTTAAACAAGCGTCAATGCGATAAAGAAAATTGCTCCTGACTCGCAGTTGCGATAAATCCTATTCCAATAAGCGGGTATTACATTTTGCAATTTGCAACGGTACTTTTTGTACTCGTAAAACGCGGCGCGACGTTGCGCAATTTGAATTTACCACGGCCCCCCGGGAATCGGGTCAAGTTAATAAGCGGTGGGCCGCAGGAACACTTTCTTGCGGGCGATTACCTGAAATGTCGAACAAATAAACGTAATTTAACGATGTCAGCGAAGTACTCCTTAACGATATCGGCGCGCATAAGCATATTTCTGAATTCGCGTGTACGTTCACTTCAGGGAACTCAAAAAACATTGTACGAACAATAAAATCGTCAGCCGTAAACCTCTTAGACTTGCTCTGCCTAAAGTCAGTTGAATCAATTTTCAATTAAAAGCTACACACGACGGACAAAATGTTATATCCAAAGAATCAATGAAAAAAATTGCCTTTCGGTATCAAATCCTTTTTTGGAGAATTTCGAGAAGAAGGAAAAATTCTATTTGTCGGTTTTCAGGTCAAAGTACCCGATATCCCTGTATTTTTGTAAAAAAAAACACATGCTTTTTTTTATTAACATAATGCAGGATTTTGGGAAAAGGTTGAACGTGGCAATTTTTCTTATGCTTCAAAATTGTTTGCGTAAAGAAATTTATTTAATCTTATTTTTGTAATAATAATTAATTTTTTGCGGAGAATTCGAAAGGAAGGAAAAATTCTGTATTGGATTATTAGGTCAAAGCATCTGATATTTTTGTACTTTTGTAAAAAACATATTTTTTATTACCACAATGTAGAATTTTGGAAAATGATTGGACGTTGGAATTTTTTAAAATTATTTCCGTAAATAAGTTTGTTTAACCTCATTTTGCAAACATCATATTTTTTAGGATAAGCCAAAGGTCCATGATGTTAATTCGGCCAATGTATCCGTTTTCATCACAATATTCTTCTCTACTGCAAAAAAAAACAAGAGAATTTCTGATATTTTATTTCCGTGTGGATTTTCTCGGGAGGCTTGAAAGGACACAGAAAAAGCTTTCGAACGCATTTTCATTTTTTTTTTCTTCCGCCCATTGTTCGAATATCGGTTCGTATTGGAGAGTATAAAAAAACATACGATTGCAAGGGACGGGCGGTCGGTGCCTTAGCTTTTCGATACATACGTGTGTGTATACTTTATGAAAAATATGGAAATTTTCTTTGACTCTCGTTTCGACACTCGTAGATTCATGTTATATATCTTCTACCTGAGGAGAATCCCGTTTCTAAAAGCTTGTTGATACGGAGAAAATGTAGACGCGTTTTGATCAGTTGAGTTTTACAAGGGCGACTTTGGCGAAATGTTGAATTTTGCTGCAACAAAAAATTGTTGGTCCAATCACTGGAGGCTTGACGCACTCGAGAATGGGAAATTTCGAAATTTGATCGAGTTTCTCAATTTATTAACACGTTGAACCTCCACGTCCAATTTACGTGACTCCCTATTCACGCTGTGTGGGTCGCAAGGGCATACACCATTGCGTTTGTGATCACCGGCGCGGCCTGAACGAAAAGTTAATTTAAGGAATTAACTAATTTTTGGAATCCATTCCGTAAATTACTAAAATGACTTTTCTTGTACAAAAAAAGAAGAGACGCGTCATAAACTGTAAATGCATCGGCAAAAAAATTGATGAAATTGATTTTTTCGTACGATTTTCTTTCCTTAAATGTGACCTCCCGCGTGAAACACTTTTACCCATGGTATAAATAACGGTGTGAATTTATTTTTAAGTAAAAACTGCTACGTGAGAAGCTTTCCTTGAATTGTACGGCTACAAAAAATTGGAAGAAAAAATTGCGATAAATCCATACACATATACGTCGGTAAGATTACAGTTAATGTATATTAACGTCAATTATTAACATGTCCATCTGACTTACGTAAACTCTCCGTTGCGGTTGTCAGGGTCGTCGAAAAAAAATTGTAAGATCCGTATAATCAGGATATTTAAACTACACTTATATGCATGTGTATATTTAAGCGTTTGCGCAAAAATAACTCTAGAATCGAAACGAAGCAAGAAATGGAGTCGGAAAAAATGTATAAACATGATTTACAAGTCGTTTTTTCCTTCCCATGTAGCAGCACACATAAATATAGCCGATATATGTGCTTACCCGTGAAGTGACTGCTCATTATAGTTCTTCTTATTCATAGAATAAAAAGCGCTTTCCGCGGTTTGAATTCAGTTAACCTGCAGTTTGACCTACCTGATACGTTATTTTTTTATTTGCACATTTTTATCGAAATTGAAGATATTTAAAG
This sequence comes from Gasteruption jaculator, assembly GCA_949825005.1. Lineage (NCBI taxonomy): Eukaryota > Metazoa > Arthropoda > Insecta > Hymenoptera > Gasteruptiidae > Gasteruption > Gasteruption jaculator. The sequence continues at coordinate 6,046,292 of OX463773.1, read as the reverse complement.
GAAATTGTAAACTCTGGACCCGAAGGGGTGCGAAAATTAACGGGAGCAAAATTCAAAGTATGTTATTTTAAATAAAACCATTTCGAAGATGGTAATTTTTGAGAATTTTGAAAAGTTTTAGCAAAACATTGCCAGGAATTTTCACAGACCAGTTATTATATTTTTTTTTTTAAATATTTCTAGAATATAAAAGTATTTGAAAGGAAAGTTCTTTATATTAAAAAAAAAATGAAATTGTCTGTATATAATTTAATATCAATTTATTTTTTAATTAAAGTCGCAGAAGTAACAGAATTATTCCTAAAAAATTAGCAAAAATCTGGAAAAGGATTTATTTATTGGTTCAAAAAATTATGTTCAAAGAGCTTTTCTCTCGTGCAAAATCTTCAACTTTTCGCGTTCTTGAGGGACGAATTAAATTCTTATTAAATTTTTTGACGCAAATTTTATATAAAATAAAAAAGACATTAAATTTTTGAAATAAAGGTTCGCGGCTAAATTTCAAGAGCAACAAAATTGGAAAAAATTGTTGGTCGCCCGTAATCTGTTCACACACATAAAAATATAGGAAAAGTGAAAGAAGGAGAGACAAAGAGGAGTGGAAAAAGTAAGAACATTGCGTAGAGTCAATTACCGAAGAGAGTGATGATTGTAGCCAACCCCCTTGTATGTGCATGCGTACAAAGAGGAGATGGTAGTAACGGCAGCAGCTTTACTTCAAAGAGTCCTACCTGTCCAGGCATCGAAATTCCTTGAAGAAGTGTCACTGTTGCGGCTCTATCTCTCTCGAGGTATCGATATCTATTATTTCCATGCCCTATATATGGCAAATTTGCAGTCAGACCGATTGTTTTCGGGTTTTTCGGTGGAAAAAGGTTTTACGGAAGACGACACCGGAATTACAAGATTTTATTCGTCCTTTTGCTTTCGATACAATATCTTGCATTTTTCCTGAAAAGTTAAAATTAAAATTTTGCTTTTTGCAGCGAAAAAATTTCAGTAGAGTAATTTCAGTGAAATCCCAGCTCTAAGAATTTTGAAGTTGAAATTAGCAAATTTTTTTGAAATACCAAAGATTTTTCTGTCGAATTGGAAAAAGTATTCATTTTTTTAAGTACCTAAACTGAAGGCGTTCTTCCATAGGCCGCTTTGAATCATTCATTTTTTTGCATGTAAATCCTAAATAATCCGTGGCCTTCCCTCGTAAGTTCAATTATTCGTCAATTACGGACCGAAGTGAATATAAAATATTCTAGGTTTTAGTGGAGAAGAGAGTGTAATGAAGTATCCGCATGGGCGGCTGGTCGATCGGTCGGTCGGTCGGTCGAGTTTCTTGCGTACTAGGAATTTTCGTTGATACCTTTATTAGGGATTATAGCGGAACAGGAAAAATCGATTAGACTAAAAGTAGCACAATCTCCGGCTATCTATCTCAAATATTTCATCTATAGTTGCTCCGAATAGGATTTTCCTTCCTCTTATTTCCCGGAGCTTACCGGCGGCTACTATCCATTCTGCACCTCATTACTTCATTTCAATCACTCCGAAAAATAGTGTAAATGAAGTAAAAATAAAAATTCGATCCAGTACTTCTACCGAATACGTAGGAGATCTTTCATAGTTTCGAAAAAAATTCTTAGCGACACATTTTAAGACTGAAATCGACGATTTTCTTGAGAAGACAATCTCTTGCAATTTACGAATAAAAGCAATATATTTCTTTGATGCAGCCAATCTGCAAATTGGCAGTCTCTGTTGTATTTTATAAAGATGTAACCGATTTCCTCTCCAATTCTAATCGTGATACAGTAAAATTAATTTGAATTATGAACATTCACCATTATTCCAATTACGTTAAAAAACCAATTTAAAAACGCGTACTACAAACTTGGGGCTAATTGTTGCCTTTTTATAAATATCTGCCGCTAATTTCTATGCAAAATTTAATTAATTTCGTTACTGCGAGCCGCGAGTGCACGTTTATAACTTTTGATATTAATTTTCCTTATATTTGTTCATTATTTTGATTGAAAAATGTTTGTTTTTTCTTCGACGTAAGTACTTTCCTGAGAAATGCGATAATTCGAGCCTCTATTTTTTTCGGTGCATATGGAATAGATGCACGGAAGCCTCCTCGCGGGGGAAATGGGCGAATGCGACGGTTATCAATTAACATCCGTCAGTGAAAAGTAGAGCATATTTCCGCAGGAAAAGCTCCGATATTTTCGACTTACTTTTATCCTTATAAAGAATTCAAACGTAATGTGCAAAAATCGGTGGACCTGGAATTGTAACATCATGGGAATGACCGGAGCTAAATGCCTGGATACTCGGAAGAGTTTCGATGGTAATCGGAACCGTTGAGGCATGAAGGATCTTTTTTTTTTTACATACGCGTATCGACCATCCGGTGAGATACGCAATAATAATCGCGAGAAATGTCGTAACCGGCAGAATTTCGAGTTAACTATTTATTTTTTCTACACTCGTCTACGCGAAAATTAGAGCCGCGTTGCAGACGGGACTCCCTTCGCTCTTTTAATTGCACTCGACTCGCTCCTTTTTTTTTGTATATTTTCTTTTTCGCATTTTTTTAATCACACGCACGCACAGTTTGCAATTACGAAAGGAGCGACCCGCGATGACACGTTTCGACTACATAGAGCAGGAGGATGTAACGGAGAGCCGCGAAAAATATTTGCAGTTCTTTTCGCCTGCGTTGAGATAAATGCTAAATATAGATACGAAAGGTCAACGTCCCATAATGTATCTTCAAAGTTCATCTGGAACGGTTCCGAAATGATTTTGTAATTCGCGTAACGCGTACAGATACGGCGAGAGGTAGGTACGCGGCAGGGGCTGGTTTTTTATTCTCTCCTCTCGCGTGAAAAATGTTATCGGTTACATCTTTCTCTTTCGCGAAAAACGGGAGGAAAAATGTAAATCGATATAAAACCACGAGCCCACCGCGTGGTCCCTTTAAACGAAAGGGTGTCAAGTAGGATAAAAAAAAGGAAGAAATCCGTTTTGAATAAGTGTACGTGTAGATAATTCTCTGAAGTAGGATTTGCGGGTTTGAAAGGAATAGTTTCCCACCGTGCTCGTTCCTCCGCGTTCTTCTTTCTTTTTTCTGCATCTCGAATTTAATTAAAACTAACATTTTGTTTAAAAGGAGTATCGGAGTGATTGATTGATCGATTAATTAATTTGCGGATGTTATGTTTCTTGTGTTTTTGCGGAGCTTCTCGCGGAAGGAGTATAAAAGTCTATATTTGTGAATGAAGAGTTGCAGGGATTGCGTTAAAACCGTGTAGATTTTATTTGTAGAGAAACGCGATAAAAAGGCGAATTCGCGGAGCTTCTCGTAAACAGCGAGGATAGCAGAAAGGAAAAAAAGGAATTTCTCGTTACTCTAGATTTCTGCTATATTATTCCCAAGAAATTCGACTTTTAGCAATAACTTTTGCGAACTTTTGGAAAACCCTTATCCGATGTACTTTTTTCGAGGAACCAAGCGTTGTTATTAAAATTCTCGAACCTTCATCGGAAATACGATTTTTCCACGAGGAACCTACTTTTCACCAACTTCCGCTAGGATTTCGTCAAAATATACCCTTGGAATCAATTCCACGCGTCAAATTACCCCTAAAAATGAGTTGTCCAACCCCGTTTTTGAAACTTTTCTTTTTATCCCACTTTTGGGGAAAGGCCAATGTATATCCAAAAAATTCGATTTTTGGATTCAACATTTGGGGAATTTCGTGACACTCTTTTCTGATGTATTTTTTTCCGAAGAATCCAATTCAATTTTTGAAATTTTCCATATCCTATCAGAAATGCGATTTTTTTTGCAGAAAACCTCTTTTTTGCCAATTATATCGATAGGATTTTATTAAAATAGACCATCTTTTGATACACTTTTTTTTAGGAAGATCAAGGTTGTTGCCCTGAAGATATTTTTTTTTTCATAAGATCACGAACAACGGAGAACCTTAGGTGTTCCCATTTAAACGCCGCACCCTGCATAGTGATCCTAACTATATTTAATATCGCTCCAATCACTTTCATGATTGAGTTAACAAAAAATTCAATAACTCGTCTCTATATTTTACTCCGTGTGAAAATCTTCGTTTTTCGTAACCAAATTTGTGATTTCGCGTGTTCTTTGCCTCTTTCTCTCTACATGCGAGCAATGAGATATGAGTTGTCCGCTTTACGGTCACAATAAGAGAATTTTTTAGGGAAAAAAGGAAAAGAGAGAAAGTCGTATAGATGAACAAAGAGCGTCTTGTAAATGAAAGAGCGAGAGTCAAAGACGTTTTTATAGCAACGTGTACGTACGTATGAATAATGATATTGTGTACGTGCGTGTGTAGGAGCGTGTGGGCGTGAGTCAAACTGGTTTTATACCATAAGCAGAAGGAATAAAACGAAAAAGAGGAGTTGGACAGAAAACGCATGGTTGTGTTACTAACATGCCCATGCCTTCCTTTTTTTCCTCTCGTTTCTGTCCCCATGTGTTCCTTAAGAGAGTAAGTATTCGCTCGCTTCATTTGCAGTTTTGTGATCTTCAATCTCCATGGCAACAACCGGAACAAAAAATTCATGTTTAAGGTACTCTCACAGCTTCCATCTCTTTCCTCCTTTCTTCGCCTCCTCTTTTTCGAGAGAGACGCGAATTTAGAGTTCGAGTACTTGCTAAAAAAAATCGCAGGATCGGATATGCCAGCGAGAATCCCCAGTTTTTACATAGTTCCAGTTTCTTCGCGAGCAAATTACTTCTTCTTTCTTGCCCCGTTACGCTGCGATTTGGCTGACGATTCGAAATTTCAGATTCTTGCGGCATCGAAAAAAAAAAAAAAAAAAAAATGAGGGCAAGAATTATTTTATTTTTAGTTGAATCATCACGAAAGTAACTGGAGGAACTATAAATTGTAACTAAAATTAGTAGAAAATCGAAGTAAAAATATTTTAGGAGATGTAAATATTTAGGATTGTTATATATTTTTAACAGTGCGATGGAATTTCAATTTCTAGGTGCTGGTAATTGTTGATTTTTGTTACTACACCTCTTCTTCCTACATGCAACTCGCGTGGGAGGTTGTGGAATGTAGTGAGACATATATATACTTTTTTCCCGGGTATCAAAAGCTAAAGGACTTTAAAAAAGAAAGAGAGGTCTCGCATAAGAAGAGTAATACGACCGGGTTTGAAAATATGAACTTTCGCAGCGTGAAATTGTCTACTCGCATAAATTATTCAGATCCTATGAATCTAAATTCCCTCAATTTTTTGACACGAAATGTCAGTTGTCACGTATCGGGACGTGGATTTACATACGTTTTTCTCGAAATTGGATTAGCTGGAAAGAATGGCATTTTAGATTACGCCACGTGCAATATTTTCGTAATAACGACGCACCGTTTCGATGGAATTAAATGAGATATTAAAATAAAAATGTTTAGTTCCACATCGGAAACGAACTGATGATACAATAGAATGCACGTGCGATACGACGAAGGTGAATCGTCGATTTCTGCAAATACTCCAAAGATCCTGTTTCAAGTCTGCCGAGCTTGCACTGCAATTTTTATGCTTCTAAACAGTCTTAACTGCAGGAAGCATCGGTCAAGTGGAAATATTTTGTATAACGTTACACGTAGATCGCCGCTGCGAATTATTTTGCCGTCTGCGGGCATTTTTTTTCAGGTCGGGAATTTAGATTTGCCAAACACCCACATCATCCCGACAAACAGAATGCAGATTATCCTCGCTAACTATACACGTGTACTTTCCGTCACTCGAGACTACCACTTTCGTGTACCTTAATCACAAGGTATTCATATACGTCCCTATGCCTATACTTGCATCCCGATTCTAAACATATTCGAAATGTTAAATAGCATATATGTATCCGAGATCGCTACATTTCGTCACACCCGACCGTTTATCGTCGATGCGTCAAAAGATCTTTCAATTTCATATTGTCGTTTGATCCAACCGAAGATTCAATCGGATAGTTTTCAATAAAAAGGGATGCATTTAAATAAATTCTCCCTTATCTATTCGCCGTAAATCTTTTCGTCCAGCTTTGGAAGACCAACCAAGCATGTGAAATTTCTGGTAGCCGTCTCCGGCAAGGATTTCCTATGTTACGTATCGATCCTCGAAGAAGCTCCTGAATCCTGTTTCCAAAAATTCGACTTTTGGTCGATGGAATTTTTTTTCACTGGAAATAGGCGCTTTCGTATCAAAATTCTCAAAAGAGTGCATTTGTTAGTTTGAGTTTTGGAGCAACGCGCGAATTAATAAAATACAGAAGATTAATTAAATTAATGGAAAATAAGTCGGGTTGCCATGGAGTTTGGAAAACTATAAATTGGACAAGTGTAAAAAGTAAAAAATAATTTATGGAAAACTTGCAAAAAAATGTACTGAAAACTAACAATCTGTGTATGAAAGTAAAAAAAAGACATTTGCGATAATTATGTTAAATCACTTTGCACCTTCTTGTGCGAATTGATGTGCGGGGTCCCATATAATTATATACTTGAGTAAAGAAATACTTATAATAAAATCTCAAAATAATCGAATTCCAAGCAACGGTAGGAATGGTTTAAGAAAGACGAGAGGCTGGGATTGAATGAGTTTCAATTGACAATGCGGAAACAGGAAGCAGGAAATATCTTTGAGAACGAACGAACTCCATAGATCGGACGTGAAAGCGTCAATTAATGTTAATTACAAGCGGAGGACTCAGCTCAGATCCAACCCCATGAGAAATGAAAAACGACATAAAACGTGCACTGCTGACAAGTACCATCCGCGTGTTGTTAACGAGGAACGTTTGTCAAATGTTGTGACCTTTCTTTTTACAACTGTGTACAACAATGTGTTAGTTTCGGATATCGGGTGAATCCTCCAATCTCCATTGCATTGGGGGGAAACGAATGTTTCCTCGAGCATTTTGGTGACGAGAAGAAAATCCTCGCCATCGAAATCCCGGATCCGCTCTTCCCGTGGTCTTGACATGTCCTCTTTGAATGCCAGTGGTACGCGGAACTTTAAAAATAATCCCCACGAATGCTGCAAACGAAAAAGCTCCCTTTGGGTCGGCTGAAAAGCCCTTTGCTTTCTTCTCCTTCCTTTTTTTTTTAGGTCGACATGTGCTTCGGTTTACTACCGCTCATTCATGAGAAAAACGCGAAAAATGTATAAACTCGCGACACTAACACGTGACACAGATTGGGATCAGAAAAGAATCGCGAAGTAAAAGTAGGAAGGGAATTAAGCTCGCCGTCGAAAGTTGGGGATCTCTTTGATTTTCATGCATTCCATGCATACATATATATATTTTCTGGATTCGACTCTTTCAGTTAAACGATAAATTGAAATTGTATTGAAGTGAAAAAAAGGAGGCGATAATGTGTGAAAGAAGGAAGGAAAGAAAATAAAAAAAAAATGGCGTGGTATTTCGCAGTAATATGAAAGCTTAGCAATTAACTCGCGAGCGTGTAGGTGTGGAGGATGTAGGACATGTGACCTAAATGTAGAAACGATGTTGGAAGAAAAATGAGAGGAGAAAATCGCGCTAAACGTTAGTGTCTCGGGTTACCTCTAGATGATTTCTTAACACCCCCGCGAATCCGAGCGGAGCCCGATGGTGAATTTTATAGCAACACCTTGAACGACGTTTATTTATTGTTGCTAGAGCAGTTCTCGCAGCAGCTCTGTCCGCTGGTACAAATAGTGTTTATGTTCGGATGCGAGGCAGATTTTCGATTTCCATTAGCCACAGTAGCGATGCGAGGATCTAAAAGAAGGTGGGAAGGTTCGATTATTTTGCATTTCCACCGAAATTCTTCGGCTCAACGCTGGGCGCCTTTTATAATAATAGAATACGGCAAGATCTTGGAAATGAGAAGTTGGGAAACGCAAAAATTCCAACAATATTTTCGCCCCGTTTGAAAACAACTTTAATTCCTGATTATTCATTATGGCGATTCTCGTTAATTTTAACTCGAATTCACCACACATTCGGCTATCCGGTGGTTAAATTTTGGCGACCAGGAAAGTGACGATTAGGCCAAAGGATTTCCGGATGCTTCATTTCCGAACTTTTGGCAGTTTCGCAACGGGAGGATTTCCTCTCGATGTTTCATTTCCCACGTCGGGAGCGAATCTTCGCTTCTCCATGTTTTTGTCAACAGAGTCGGCGGTTTCTCGTCGTTGATAAATAATCAGCATGCGAGAATAATTGGGCGATTACGCGATTTTTTTTAGCTCTTAATTGCCTAGCGATACCGAACGATGTCGTTGTCGCAAATGGCAGATGTGGAGTGAGTCAATTACAACGGCTGATAAAAATTCCGAGATGATCTGGCAAATGCGTTAAGTAATTCGAAACACGATTTATCGGAAGTTCAGAAACGTGCGTTGAATCATCGTGCGTTAGGAGGAGAACGATTTCGCTGCAACTTATGTTAGCGGGAAGAGCCAGCCAGCTCTGTAAATAGTTGGTGACATCAACTTACATACGATTATTATTTGTAATGTAAACCTTATCTATCCGCGAAACCCCACACACGAAGAGCCAGCTAGTTTATGTTATCGTTACTCATTGTTATGTTTATTTATACATTTAATCGCCGTGATTTACATGTTTGAAGGAAGCTGCCATGGGCACTCTCTTGCACGAGACGTTTCAATTATTTATAAATAGGATTCGATCTAATAGTTTCTTCGTATCATCGTCAACTACACGAAGGAAAAAAGTCTTGCGAAATTCGCTGAGAAAATAAGAAATATTCGTTCGTGTTGAAAAATAGTACAATTATATTCAAAAATAATACAATTTTCATTCACAAACGCTTCTTCGCAAAAAACAATATAATCGCGCACCGATAAAATTAAAGTAGGAATTATTTATAATTGCAATAACTATAAAAATAGTTGGAATTGCTGGAAATGTATGATTATAACGTCGTGTTTGAATTCAGAGATAATCAGAATCATCATATTTTTTTGCAGTGCATGCACTTACCATAGAATTAAAATGAATTATACTAGTTTTCCATGAATACCTATAATACTGCTCGTAAATTTTATCACATCACGTCACGAGCGCATCTTCATTATTTTTCGTAGCAAATTACATTGTTTTGAATTGCAGTGATTTTTTCTCACTATAAATTTCCCGATGTAACGCTGTGGAGTAAAATTACCCATTTCAAAATCCTTCTTTTTTTTATCATCGCCCTTGGGGTCAATCCCAATATTTTTCTCACGAGTCCTTGGAGTGGTGCCGAATTCGGAAACCGCCGAATCCACGCAGAAGCTCTTTATCCTCGAGATAACACGCGAACGCATCGTTAATATTTATTCCACAGATCGATTTTCGATGCAGCAACGCGTGTCCAAATTTAGTGTCTGATCTCCTCCTTCATTCCTGATGCGGTGTCACTCGCGAACATGATTCTAATACAAATTTATGGATGTTGAGTGGATGCCAGTGTGTTTCGTATTATGGCATCATCGTCGAGTCCGATCGCTCTGAAAATATATGAATTATAATCAATTCTCAGCCAACGCTGACGAAGAATGACACGTTTTATTGAATCATACGGGAATTGGGCCGCGTCTCTCTCTCTCTCTCTTTCTCGTCCCATCTCGAGCATTTTGTTTCCGGTACTTTCGTTGCAGCGTGAGAATTTCTCGACGACGTTTCTTCTTATCTGCGTTTATCATCGCTATTTACGAGTAAAAAAGTTCGTCGGACTAATAACGCTCGATGTTAGACAAGTAGTTCCGCGTGGAACGCATTGCAGCAGCCGCGCTGCGACGTCATTAACGATTCGTTTAAGATCGTCAAGCTGATTAGAGTGTGGTGAACCTGGTGTTTGTTGTTACAAAGCCTCGTCAGCATCTTCTTCATCTCGCTTGATAAGCCGAGACAGTCGGTCTCTCGTATCCAAACGCACCTCCGACTCACTTCTTCTTTCGAGTCAAATCGATGAATGGGGCTGACGATCCCGCGTCACGAGAAAAATCGATCTCGGGTTCATCGAAATCGAGCATTGGTGTTCAATATCCGCGGGAAATCAGAGATACGATTTTTCTCGATTTTCCAAACAGCTGGAATTGGGTAGATTTTACCAAACCATTTTCTACAAAACCATGGATCGATCTTCTTGAAGCTGATTCGCCGAATACGTTGAAAAGATCGCTTTTGTTTGTTTCTCGCAGATCTTGTGATTTATTAGCGACATCCTGAAAACTCGCTCCGCAGAGACTTGCGTGTATGCACGATTCATTTGAACGATTCTGCGAAGGAAAAGGCGCAGGAAGCATAGGACAGACGTTTGGCCGTACATGGTAATGAGTTTATATCGACTCGGTGATTATGAAATTTATATATGTACCCATATCTTACGCGCAAACCATATTCACGTGCTACTTTCTCCGTGTGACCGTATGGTAAATAATATCATGTCACGATGCGATGCTACATTCGAGAAACCTTTCGCAAGGTGAAACGTTGACATTTACACGAGATGGAGGTGTAGGTTTTTTTCTCTCGTTTTTCGAAGCCTAAAAATAGGGATAAAAATGATGTATTCGAATCTCGCTGAAATATATATATTGCCATTGGATTTTGTTTCCTACAGAATTCTTAAAACGATGGTTCATAAAAAGTTGTCCGTACGGTTCCTAACGAATGGTTTTTAAATCATCGTATAAATCTCCCCGGTATTTATAGCAATAGGTTACAAAGCTATCTTGAAAATTTATTTCCTCCCTTCTATCTTTTCTTCTCGTCGCGAATGACGAAATTGCTGGAAATAGTGACATTGGGGGAGGATGATGGAGTTTCTTTGTAGGAGGGTATAGGAAAAAAAAAGTATGCGTATCCTCTGTTAATCTTTTTTTTTTGGTTGAACACATATATATATATATATATCTATACACACATACGCATTTTTTTAGAAGTTAACATAAAACTTTAGGACGTTTTGAGCACTACGAGCATACGCTTGCATGTAACTTTGAGTAGATATAGTTTGCAGACACATTGGCCTATATTTATCTTTGTAAAACAACCTACTCGATCTTCCTCCGGGATGTCTTCTTCCTCTCCTTGCCCCTATGTTGTTTCTTTTTGTCCGAAGTACCACCATGAAGCGTCAATGATATTCATTCCACCTTCGACAATTTCTATTGCAATGTAAATCTCCAGAATCGGAGAAAATATTGCTAAAAATGTAGATATAGTTATAATTAATTTACGTTTATTCCAGATTCGTAATATGAAAAAATGATAAATAATAGTATTAAAAAAACACACCCAGTCTCTAAAAAATTAAAAAGAAAAAATAATTTAAATATAGATAAATTGATGCTATATTTAACTACAGTCACAGTGAAAACCACTATATTTTTTGTTTTCTGTGGTGTTTAAATCCTCTAGACACTAAATGAGGATCGAAAAGTCTTTGCTTTTTCTTGTCATCATCCTTGATGATCAAAACACAATTTGTGTCATCTTCAAAGCCGGTTGATTATCCCCGAGGAGATTTAGTCGCATCTTCTGGCTTTTTATCAAACGGTGGTCGAAGAAAGAGAAGAATCCATTAGACTGAAGTTTTTTTTTTGGGGGGGGGGGATCCATTTGATTGTCAAATAAGAAATAAATTTTTGCATCTAAATTCATTCTTCGTCCTTATCAGCTTGCATACATATAGTATTTCAATTTTGTACAGTTTCACTTATCCTTCAGAATTTCGCATCTTGGTCCCCTTAATTAGCAGAAACTCGTATTTCTCGAATTTCGGAATCGGTTTCCGTGAATGTTCATTCGAAATCCAACATATGAAGGCACTGAAGCACTTCTTCAATGTCTCCTAAATTTCCGAATGAGTCACCAATTGACTCGATCCTCTAGGAATTCGGTACTGTCGAAATGGAGTCCGATGACGGCGATGACATTTGCCGGTGGCTCGATTACGACCGTTTAACTGGACCGTAAGATGCAATAAATCACCATAACCGGCGGAAATTTTGAGGCTTCGAATTTCGAGGCGCGCGTATGCAATTCAAATGAGAGAACTGTCATTTGCGAGTGTAGTCCAAATAATAAAAAAAAGAGCGAAATTAGGAGCTAATCTAAGTTCGTCTCAAAAGGTTATCGCTATCACTCGCAGGATATGCTTGCAAACGCATACACTCTCCATCGTTTTCTTTCCTTTTTTCTCGACACATTGGCATTGTGTGTACAGGCCACGTTTGCAGCTTACATCATTTTGTCGAATGACATCACTGGCTTTAGTGAGAAAAGACAAGTCCAATGACATAACGCATATATATATGAATATTATCTTCTGCTGGCTGCGGTCTTGACCCAATCAAGAAAGAAAGCATAATACAAAACGCACATGCTTGATTAAATAGTGTCCCGGAATCGTCGTCTTCGTCGGTTTGAATCATAGAAATTCAGATTAGTAGTTTAAGAGCGACACTTAACATCCATTCTATTTATCATTGCGTCTAAACTCAAACCTCGGTAGCTGTCATTGAATCATTGCACGGACAAAAACAAATTGTGAAATTCGCTACGAGAATAATAAAGATGCGCTCATGACAAACAATAGTTAAATCATGTGCGAAATTAATCAAAGTTACGCAAACATTTTTCAAATACAAATATTATTTTACAAAAATAATAAACGCAAACGTTCAGCATAAAATTTGAGAATAATTAGAAATAGTTATTATTACAGTAGATAATAAATAGAAATAATTATTACTGCATTAGAAAATAAGTGGAATCAATTATTTTTTGTAGAAATTTTCCTCATTTTGATGATTGTTTCTTTTTCGGCGTAATTCATTTTTAAAATTATAATACATTTATTACAAGTAGGTTCCAATTTGCGATTTTGATGGTTTTTCTATTTTTTTTCAAATTTTCATTTTGCCATGGAAAATGGCGATAGTAGGTGTTAACGTCGTAAAAAAAGATTTCGAATTACAAAATAGGGATGCCTAGAAAAATAATTGAAAATTGCGTTTCGTCATCAAAGAAGTTTTTCAAAGCTGAGAAACAAATTTGCGAAATTTGCGGAATGGCTTTGATGTAGGAATGACACTCGATAAATAATCAAAGACACGCACGCGGTCCAAATTGCGGATATTTTTAGCCAGCGATCCTTTTGCGGAGTAACAATCGTAAAACATCACTTCACGCGAGATCGCGAAAGGTCATTTTTTTATGGGACTCTGTTTATTAGTGGAAATGTTGCGTACGATTCCCATATGCTTCTTGAAGTGCCGGATCGTACATGCGAGTGCAAGGGTTTCATTGTAACCCAGAATTCGGACAGGAGTTTATGTTCTCTCATACGTGCGAGAAGTTTATTCATGGCTGGTGAGTCATAATCGGCTTTCCATACGCTTAACTCGCCATTGAGTCATGAAGATGTAATATAATTGCATATTTAAAATATCGGTGGCACCTCCGAGAGACCCTATCGCCGCGGCTCCCACGTTGAACCTTCGCTTCGAATTTTTTTCTTTTCTTCTCTTTTCGAACAGGTCGGTTTAGCAACGAGTCTTCTTCTTCTAGCTTGGTTAGCCTCGCATTGGTGACCTATCTCGAGAAATGTGGAGATGGCTCTGACGCTGAAATTTCGATCGACCTCGAAAGAGTCGACAGGGAAGGGCCGAGCATTCGAAGAGATCGAAAATCGAAATATTTTGCTATTGAAGTTCCCAATTTTCAATCAGAAACTCAAATTTGAAGTTTTTACAATGAAGTCGCGCGATCTCTCATGCCTGCGCCGTGGAGTAATTTCGAGCAACTTAAGGACAAAGAATGGGATCCACCCTCAATTGCTTCATTTATTCCCGTGCTACGCGTATTTTTAATTTTCTGCAACAACCTAACGGCTTTGCATTGGAATTTTGTGCATCGAGTGAATTTACAGTTACACCTTTTGACGACTGCACTTTTGTATAAAAAAAAAGAAAGACGTCTCTCTTCAAAAGGGGAACATGCGTTAATCATTTCGATATATCGTTTAATGCAGAAAGTTCGTCTGTGCGAGCACATGCACACGCAGCCAGCATTTATTTACACGTCACTATTTAGCGCAGAGTCGAGAAGAAAGATGCTCATAATCGCTTCGGTAGTGTCGAACCTCGGAGCAGTCTGGAGACTGTTACATTCACGAACACATGCACATACCCACTTTTCACGTAATTCATATGGATCGTAACTGTTAAAGGGACTCGTAAGAGACGAGGGATAGACTTGTATGGGTGGTGAAAACACATGGATGTGCGTTTAAATACTGCCGAGGAGCGGATCCTATGGCATTTGACATCAATTGTGAGCTTCAGCAGCGACATCGCGTCACACGCATACACGCTGTTATGCGTGCGATGCAAAAACCTCGTCTAGACAAGTCATTTTCAAACTCCCCCTTTTCTCCGCCATACACGCCGTATGGTAGTAAGCCATAGAATCCCATGCTCGCACACTAAGAAAAAAGGAATCGTCAAAATAATGACAAATTTTTTTCAATCGCTCGTAGCTTTCTCGTACTTCTTTTCTATTTTTTCTCTGTAGTTACACTTTGCAGTTACTGATTTTAATATTGTTGATATAAAATTACTACAAAAATTGCTATTGTATTTTATAATATCGGTTACACGTTAATCTCATTTGTATTATTTCTGTTGATATCGTTTTTTTTTCTTTTTACTTCTTCAAATATAGTAGGTGCATATAATCATGATATGGTGGAATTAAATATAATTTCTCGCTTTCCTCCATTCATACTATATAATTACTATCAACAATGCGCGCGCTCCGCACACGCTTTTTACGTCTTATTCTCGGTCGTGTACAAACTTTTAGAATCAAAAAACTTTTGCGGACTTTTGGAAGATCCTTATCCGACGTATTTTTCCCCGTGGAATCCAATCTTGTTATTAAAATTCCCGATATCTTATCAGAAATACGCTTTTTCTGCAAATAACCTACTTTTCACTAACTTCCGCTAGGATTTCGTCAAAATAGACCTTTGGAATCGATTCTACGCGTCAAATTACTCCTAAAAATGAGTTGTGCGACCACATTTTTCGTTACCGATGCGGCCTCTTTTTCTTACCGAATTTTGAAAAAAATTTTCTTTTTTTTTCTACGCGCGGTCCCTCGCTGCCTTTTGCGCTCCCTGAAGCGACGCTATTTACGTTTCTCTGACCCATTGTCGAGAATCTGCCGCGGGAAGGCTCCGACGCGATGTCGGGACGCGATACACAAATCGGTTGCCGCACAATTAAACCTTTTGTTCACCTTTTGCCTCCTTTTTTGATCCCTGCAACTATCGCCATTCGACTGGTCGCTATTCTAAAGATAATTTAAACAAACCCCGCTTGATGTATGTATATAGGTGTAATACAGAGCTGGAATCAAAGAGAAGTTGAGCTGGCGTTAAGCAGATGCTATTTAAACGTCTGCTTTATTTCGTGTTCGCATCACCTGAGAGGTTGACAACGAATCCCCGGAAGGAGCATTTCGATATCATGATGTCATGCGGTCATCAAGAGCAGAATGCTCGGCTCTCGTTAAAATTAGACGATATCGAGAGCCG
The DNA here is from genome assembly GCA_949825005.1 of Gasteruption jaculator. NCBI lineage: Eukaryota > Metazoa > Arthropoda > Insecta > Hymenoptera > Gasteruptiidae > Gasteruption > Gasteruption jaculator. Next base: position 6,030,639 of record OX463773.1, on the reverse strand, counting down.
TTGGTATTAGAGATACACCATCATATCGCTTGGCCCAGAATTGTAATCCAAGACAAAGTATTTTCTCAAATGCTTCCATAATTCGGGCAATTCGAGGTTTCAGGTTTGGACTGAAAATCGCAGGAAAATCGTAGGACACTTCATCCAGTCTCACGAAATTCATTTTTTTTGGAAACCTGTATTTTTTCAGTGATGACAATTTACACTGAATTGAAAAAAAGGATCGTAGCAATAATTAAAATTGTTACATCAAAATTAATTCCGCTTATTTTTTAATATAATAGTAATTATTTTTTTTAAATTCTCTACCATGATAATAATTGTTACTAATTACTCTCAAATTTTATGGTATACTTTCCGGTTTATTATTTGCTAGGAGAAAGGGGGCAGCCACGGCCAGCGAGTAGCCTCCGTCGTTGCAATAATTTAAATTGTTTTGTTAAAATTACAATTTCTATAGAATGTGTAAAATTAAAATGTCTACCATGGGCAATGGTTACAGGCATAGCAAAATAGTGAGAACTTCAAATTATTTCAACCTCCTTTCCCTTGTATTGTTTTTTTAAGAAATCTTCGAATTTTCAAAATTTTCCATTAACCTTCGCTAATTGCGTTCAGCATCAATTGTTGTGATCGCATCTCTATTAGTTTCAGAGCAAATTTCATAAATAGTTTTTCTCCATGGTTACTCTCATTGTGGGTGGGCTGTAAAAGTTCAATAACAACGGCAGCAATTAAGGCAAGATCCAGGAGAAACTCAATGAGATGCATCATTAATGTATCGCGGCTACGTACCATCTTATTGTTTAATAAATACCATGAATCAAGCGTTGTTGTGCATAAACTAAGCGTGCATCAACTACACTCGTACCGCAGCATCGTTTCGCTCTCCAGCAGCCGGTTAGAGCTGCTGTGAACACGTAGTACATACATACATACATATTATATGGATACGGAACATCCTACCGAAAACTTTAGCATAATTGGTTCATAATTGGTAACACGAGTCCGGTATTATTAGGTTCGTTTGCTCGCGGATATGAAAACCAAAGCTGCAAAAATGTATTCCTGCTCCCGTCGTATTCGAAACGCAAGCGAGCGATGCTGTGTGGTCCAAAACCCAGAAAAGGAAGAAAAAAGGAGAAAAAATAGAAAATTAAAAAAAGTGGAGTGCATGAAACTTTTTTTTTTACACGAGTTGATTATAATAGGGTAATTAATTATAGTGTAGTTTGCGATGGAAAAAGAGTATTGACAAGTGGGAAATTCGAATCCTCGTAATTAACCAATAATATGAATAAATTTAATACCGATGAACAATTTTTGTATCTCCGTAGTGGTTTTCTCGATAAATTGCGGGAATATTTATTTCAGTGAAAAATTTTGGAGAATAATTATTCGCAAAATTCGCAATAAAAAGAATAAAAATACGCTGATAACGAATACTTGTTAAAAATGTGTTAAAAAAAATCAGTGGATTGAACTAATAATTTCTTATGAACTAAAATTTCCAATTTATTCAAACGAAAATGTTATAAATGTCCACAGTTGCTATAAAAATTGAGCACATTTTTCAGTTTTTTGAAATACCAACTTTTTTTTTATTGAGTTGGCAACTAAGTAATTGCCGATTTTCCAAAGCAAACAAATGACAAAATCGGCAATTACTTAGTTGCCAACCCAATAGAAATTCAGACTTTTATCTGCGAAAAATAGAACCACAACAAATTGCAACGTTATCATCAGGGATGCAACTCATTGATAATCTGAAAGTAGGAGCAAAAATAATAAAAATCCAGTCCCAGGGACACTAAATAAGTGACGTGTTGGACGAAGTGAGAAGGATCGTAATAAGGAACAAGGATTTGACGTTTTTGCGGTTAGACAATGGCCTAATAGGGCAGTTTTGTGATAAGCGGCTTCCCTTAAGCGGTACAGTGGTAGACGTAAAAGAGGGTGTAGTTGAAGAGAGTATGAGTACGTACTTCTATTCTTCTCTCCTCCCTTACACCCCTAAAGATTCTTTTCGCTTTTCTCTCTTTCTTCTGCCACCTGAATACTGTTTATTTCAACCCCTGGTTCCCAAAAAATGCCGCTCTTTTTTTTAATTCCTCGCTATTTTCGATCGCGAGTAAGGAGATCATCCCCTTCAAGGGGATTGTTAATAACTTTGATATTGATTTCGCGACCGGAACTTGGAAAAAATATGATAGTAAAATTATATATGAGTGGTATTATATATAAAGTAATAATTGAAAACGTTTACAATAAAATTAGAGTTAATCAAGATTTTGGAAAAAGTTTGGAAATTCGTACTTGAAATTCAAATTTCTTTTTACAATTAAGTGTTGCAAAAACATTTATTAGAAGTAATCGTTATATTTTTATAAATACCCATTATTCTTCAGGGTTATTTTATTTTTTTGTAGCAATTTTCATTTTTTCTACAATTCTCAGTTTCCAACTGATGACTTCGAATATCCAGCGGCACAGAATTTAAGCGAATAAGTAGGTACTATTTTTGGAGATGCTGGAAAGCCTAGGTACAGATAACAAATTACGTAATTTATTGATATACGTTTCCGCTGTCAATTTTAATATGTAATTATTTCTTTTCCAATACGATTATGTTTTAAAAAAAGAAATAGAAAATACGCTAATTTTGGAATTTACGAGGATTTTGATTTCTATCGCGAATGTTTCGTTCAAAATTGATGAAAATATATAGAAAGAGTAAAGGAAAGTGACTTTAGGAGAAATACCATGGTAGGATCCACCGATGAAAGGGGTAAAGAAAAAAAGATCGAATTGAACACTTCTGGAAAGTGATAAAATATTTAAATTAACGCGTCCAGGAGTGATAGAGAGGTTGAAAGAAAGAGAACAGTCGTGAAGCAGTTCCTCGAAATCTCAACGAGTTGAATTTATATACCTATGTACGAGTGAAAATCGAAGAAGGAGCTTTATGCGATAGCATTTTTCGATATTTTCAGAGGAAACTTCGAACAAGCAATGATTTCGCCTCTAGGGCCTTGCAAATATTCACACTAACCGAGAGTATATTTGTAGGGAAGCAGAAAGACCTTTCCAAACATTCGGGAATGGTCTTTTTATCTGGTCACTTGTGTTTCTTATATATACGTAAGCCCTTCCATTTATATACATATATATATATAAAGCAATAAATCGATTAGGTGTTTAATAGTCCAATTAATATATAAAATGCTGTCCTGAGAAAAATAAGAAATTATAACACCAACAATCAATGTTTTCATAATATAATATAATTTTGCATGAAAAAATATCGAGTTTAATAGTGTTAATAATTCAAATGGTGTTATTACACAATTGGTTTAATAATAGACCGAATAAACTGGTAAATACATTTCGTACATTTTTTTGTACAAAATAATATAAAGTCCAATTTGTCCTGAAAAAGTGTTTCAAGGCGAATGATATATTATATACACATTATATATAGCATGTGTGTTTCGAAAGGAAAACACTATCAATGATGTCTGACAACTTGGGAGATAACTAATTTCGGCGAGTTGTAAAGTCAGTTTATGAATGCATCGATAGGTAATCGGTATCACGACTCGTTCATTAGACTCCTTTTTCATGCGTTTTATTTTAAAGAAATATGTTTTTGCTCGTCAGTGAATCGATTAAAAGCTGCTTTTTGGTGGCATTCCGATACCGATAATCACTTCGTTAATTTGGTTCAATAGGTTATAATTACAGTTTTATGAAGATATTGCGAAATTGCTGAATTGATAATACTTCTCGGAATTTACATTTAAAATCCAACCGTCGACTATTGCATTATTCAAGCTGGTGAATAAGTAACATATGTTTTGTTCTCCAATTCTCAGGGAATTCATTAAGTTTCATTAAACATATGGAAGATATCAAGTCAATTATGAATTTTCTTTAACGTGATTAAACTCTGATGGTTTGATAGATTTTAATTTCAACCAATAGATCTGTTTTTAAAAAATTGTTCGGTTGATAAAAATCTTCCTTGAGTCAATGAACAACTAAATATTTTAACAGCGTTAAATTTATGATACAAATGTATCGGTTAACCTGATCCGTTTTTGATTAGACGTGATTGAACTTCACTTACGCCAATTATGTGAGTTCGACTCGAGAAATAAATCAATGAAGTTTTCGGCGATTATTTATTATCCGAGGAATTGATTATTGTCAGTCGATCTCAAATGTTTTCTAAATTGCTAACTTCTAGTCTGTAAAATTTACAGGTATCCTTGGGGACAATCAGAAAAAAATACTTCAATGAAATTTAAAAAAAAAACACGATATAAGGGAAAATCGCTTTGCTCGCTATTGTAACATTCTCGACCAACCGAATATTGACTAATATTGTAATGGTATTTCAAAACATCCTCTGCATTCTCCTGAATATAGAGGATATTATAATAATAATGTCAGTAATACCGCTAATTGACTGTGTTTTAGGCATTTATGCATTTATGATCATTCCATAAGGGTAATTACATATTGCTGCAAAAGGGAAAAGTTATTGGGAGGTTATTGGATTTCCATAAAAGCCAAACGTTGATGCACCAAAAATTCGGCAATTTCTCCTCCTCGGCGGGATTTCGAAAACTAAACTCTGCACATTATCAATAGGAACATCCATCGTGAAATAATATATACGGCAAAGTATCCTCTATAGCCGTCACTTGTGATTTTTAAATTGATCAAATCCTATCGCAATAATAAAAATGCTGTTTTAATATTTACAAGAATTTTGCCACTTGACAAGTGAAATTCAAAAGCGTTTTTACATTTTCCCCAGTATACTCATATTACTTTCATTTCCATTATTGAAAAATCGATACTAATTGTCGCTTTTTACTTCATAATTCGGTCAAACTGAAAATGAAGCAGGCAAAGTTATTGGAAATCAATGGAAAGGTGATAATAGAAAAGAGTCAATGGGGCAAGCCTGTTTATTTGGTTAACATATGACACCGTGGCAAGTCTACCCGCTCGACCATAGAAAATCAGAAATAGAAGAGGATATCTGGCTTTACTGAGTTTATTTGAACCATGCAAATTTCGTATATCCCAAAACCGTGCAGGTTCATCATTAGATCGATTACTGGTGGAATTATCGGTATTGTGAATGACAGACAAAGCGCCAATTAACGCTCTCGTAGCGATTCTAACCCGAATTAGGTAAAAGCGGCTTTTTCGTTTGGTAAAAAAGCAGATAGGAGCTCCTTTGATAAAATTCGGCATGAAATTTAATGAATGATTCCCGAAGAGTATCGCATTTGGGCAATTTGATTGATGGCAAAATCTGACGAGATAAGGGTCGACTCTGTGTCAAGTATCACGGGGTGTTTGTGTATATATATATACTTAGAGATGACACGTAGCTGCAGTGTTTCTCTTCTCGTCATTCATTAACTCCCTCCATTCCACTTGAGAGCAATTTCCACACTTACTTTGAACCCGAGAAAGACGAATGAGAAACGGAATCGACGGGGCTTTGACTGATTCTGACCAACTTTTTCTTGGTATTCGGACAATTTTTAAGAAATTAGGCCGAAAAGCGTGGAAATGAAAATAGCAACAGTGCACCGCGAAATGGAAATAAATGTCACCGAAAGAAGGGAAGGGGTGTATTATTAAACTTTTTTCGAAAAATAGAATTTCGGGAGCGATATTCAAATCGCATGACTATTTACGGTCGAATTATTCCATCCTCAATTTGAATAAATCCTAATATGTGTCGTTTAACTTTAGAAATCATCAAAAATAATTTCATTGGAATAAAAAATTCTTCGTATTTCGTTTCCAAAGATATGGAATTTCTTTCAGGTCATGAATATCCACTGAATATTTCACGAATTGAAGCTTTGTCTCCATTTTTCTCTCCATTTCCCCCAAAAATGCAGGAAATGAATGATTGTTTAGCGGGAAAGCGAAACAATAAATATCGATACTGGCAGTTCCGTGCAATTTGGATTAAAACAGTTTTAACGGCCCTCAAGAAAACGTTTAACGTTCATTATGAGTGTCTTTCAAGTGCGTGGAGGGTTTAGTCGTAGCAGTATGAGCGCCTCTGAAGGGTTTATAAGTGGTAAGAGTGGTTTCGCAATTTGTTGAGTTCTCCACTCATCACCGAGCTTCAGGTTTCAGTCTACCAAGAAGAAGCTTTTCCATCTTCCTCTTTCCTTCTCTTTTTTCACACCCGCTCACTTGTTACATTAGGAAAGCTGATGAAGTCATGCTCTTCGTCTCTCTTTTTTTTTACGGGTTTCCTTGACCGCGTTAACAAAAGATCGCGTGCCTTAAATTTTACACACCTTTTTTTCTCTCAGGTATTTCGGGAACTTATGGAAACTCCAAAAATAGGTCGCTGTAGCTCGGGATCCGAACTGGTCTAATTTTAGGTTCCCCAAATCTGTCGAAAATTCCCAGAAGAAGACCTAGAGATGAATCTCGGGGAAAAAGTTGGCAGAGATTTTTAGTCCTTTGATCCACGCACGTTTCGTGGACTTTTTTTCGTTCCTAGATAGGATTTTTGTTATTTCTTTATCTTTTTTTTTCCTTAAGGATTCTTTTCGCGGTTGGAAAGTTGTTAAAATGCAAAGACGTAGGTTAAACGAGGTCTCTCCTTTGCGTTCTGCGAGAGATTTGGCCGAAGACCCTCGTTAGTATTCTAGGGATGATAGTGGCCCTCTTTTCTTCCCACCGCTGGTGGTTTCTTGTAACATGTTCTTCGCATTAATATACCTCGGCTTAAGACAAAAGACGACGACGATCGGCCAACACCAACCAGCCGGACGTTTTTCTTCAACACTCCCCGCACGTCCGCCAACACATATTTTCGTTAAGTTGACGTCTTCGAGAAGTTCGTTAAATTGGGGATTTCTCTACCCTTCTTACACCACCGCCGCCATCACTTCCGCCTTTTTTTTCCGTCGTCTGCCTTTTTTCTCCTTTCCCTTCTCTTTTTTTTTTTTCAAAACTCCGGTTTTCATATCAGCTCTGGATTTTGTAGATACAGTGCAAAAAAAGAATGCAGCAATTTTACGGGAGTTTCGCGCGGAAAGATGGGGGCGACTGAAATGGAAAGTCGACCGGGAGGGAAAAGCCGGAGAAAGAGACGAAATTGCAATTTATGGGAAAATAAGCCGAAAGTATCAAATTTTCTAGTCGGTCCTTTCGGGTTGCGATAGTTGGAAATACCATACAAACTCATTGCCGGGTGTAATTTTTCCCAAGCTTAGAATCTTATAACTTTAAGCGGGATGATCTTATATAAACCTTCGCAGCCTTTGTAGATTATGGAACGTTGCTTTTGGGTTTCTTTCTTTTTTTCCTTTTCTGGAATTACCGAAACGAAGTTTAAAAATGAAAAAAAAAAACCAAGAAATTACCACGAAAGAAAATAAGGAAAAATTAATTTATTACTGGTATCAAGACAGACCCGAAAAAAATATGCAGTATTCAATTAAAAAGAAAATAGGGTAACAATTTCAAAACAGAAAAAAAATATTTTTGTTTCCGATTATCGGGATCGCTGAAACAGATACTAGCCTGAATTAACCCCGAAAATGCAACCAATGCAAATCGCGGTGGTTGGGGATGCAAAGTGGAAAAATACATGCTTAAGTTTATGACCCTCTACTTAATACACAGGGACACGTAATTCCCATGCATTTTAAGGCCCCCACTACTTGAACTATAGGAAATGTTTTGTCGAAGTATGAGCACGTAGTTCTCGCGGAAGGATCATAGAGTGGACTTATCTTGAAAATCCCGTATAAACTTGCCGGGAATAACAAACTTTTCCTTCGAGACTTTTGCCAAAGCGATTTTTCAGCGGTCGAATGTCTCGTTTCTTTTTTTAAATACCTACGTAGCTATTTTCAAATACAAACTTCGTAATCTTCTTTAAAGCGACGATGATCGGGAATAAATTTGACAATTTCGAAGCTTCTTCGCACCTATCCTCCGGAGAGGTAAATAGTGAATGAGGAAAAGAAAAATCGCAGCTTTCGCAGTAAATATAACTTTCTTTTATGTTTCTCAAATTTTTTAAAAAAACTCTCACGTTCGCAGCTTTTTTCTCGACAATATATAGATATACATACCTATGTGTGAAAGAATGTATCAAGCATGTGTCCATTCCTATAGTTCTCCATCCATTTTTTTACAATAAGCATCGTTTGACCTCCAAAGAAATCGGGTAGTTTGCGGTATTCGGTTTACGAATCACGGGCAGAACGATCCCATGGAAAATGGCTTGCCGATCCTGAATTTATATCGTGTGTTTAGGTGGGAATTGGTTCTTTATGTGAGGCACGTGATGATACTCAAAGAGAGACGCCCAATATTATGAACCAGAAAGGATCATATACTGTACCATGGGCTTTGTATGCGATAGATAGACTCGAAAGGAAAGCGCGGAAAAAGAAGAAAAATGGGAAACGGGAAGAAAAACAAAGGCGATTCATTTTTCTGTAATTCGTCGGATATCCGGCAACTAACTTCTTCATCGGCGATTTGATTTACTCGGTCGAGTATAGGTCATCTCATTTTTCTTCATTAGATCAAGGGACAAAAAATGTTTGGAAGAAAAATATATTTAAAACGTGGCAATCAAGTTTTACTCGGGTGGTGTCACTGATCAACGCTTTTTCTCGTTTTTCTTTTCAGAACGATGACTTGGTTTTCGAACAAGAAGGCAAAAGTACCATTATCGAGCCACCGTCGATTGAAAGGCGCGAGGATGTTTCCATTTTCCACAGGATAAAAAGAGGCCTTTTCGATTGGTTTACGAAAGTTTCTCCCGAGGAAGCTACGAAAACCCCAACAACAGGTAAAACGTCTCATGAATGACTTCCCTCTGATTTTAACGAGCTTATAATTACCCCCAAATTGATATCTAGTCCTGATGCAGACAAATTCGGTCATCGAAAGTTCGAACTTTTCCTTTACACCTTGTTTAAATAAATAATTCCTTAAAATTAAAAATTATTTATTGCTAAAAGTTGATGTTAAATTGATTGCCTGAATCTTCATAATTTGTGATTGATTTTATCCGTTCCACTTTGACTATATATAGCTTCTAAGATTTTTCCCTCTAGGTACCTCATACGATATTATCATATATATATATATATATAAATATTTTAACGTCATTCTTAATCGACATAATTTTCTTTTTTCTTCTAGCAGAATCCAGAACGATACGCGAAAGTGGAGAAGAATTTCGCTCCGATACTATTCTTGACAATAATGAAATCACCGACTCGGTAAGTTTGCTGATATCTCAATCGAAAAAAAAAAAAAAAACAGAAAATTGTTCTAGAAGAATATGGATACTATTAATAATGTCCATGGTAGAAAGGAATTTTGATAAAGAAAATTTGCATTCCGCGAGCGACATTAATACCACGTGAAACTTTTTCAATTTATTGCTCTCAAATATCGAAAATTGGTCTCGCGTTTGCTGCCGCTGACCGGATTCATAACGGGACAATTATTTTTTTTTTCGTTTCGAAGGACAATTTGTTACAAGTCTGACGCGAAATTTATCATTTTCCATCCTTGTCTTAATGGCAAAAGTCCGCGGCAAGCAGCCTTTGAATTTCTTCGCTTCAACCGGTTTTCAATTACGAATGTAGAAAAATTTATCGATTGCGAAGGTAAATTGGATTTCGGAAGGCATTTCTTGGAGAAACGGCGAAAGGGCCGAAAACCTCGTGGAAAATGTATTTGTTGTTCCACGTGAAGTTTCATCAAATCCTCCTCTTCTTTATTTGTGCACTTAAAACGGGGAGTCGTATTGCAGAGTCCTTTTTAATGCTTAGCTGTCTGATTATTCCTCGGTATGCAATTATATACGTGTGTATGAGTGTGTACATGGAATATCTGTCCGAGAAGATACTTTATTATACTACGCATTCCCTCGTTATTTTTATTTTTATTTTTATTGTAATTTATATACTCAACGCAAGTAATTCAAGGTTCTTTTTGCATGATTTAGCATAACGACGTAACAGAAAATTCGTCTGAGGGGCGAAGACGATCCACGGAATTCAATAACTCGAACGACGACGAGGATTTCGTAGGATCTGGCCACGATGATGGCAGTGCAGTTGGTACGGATGATGTACCGACCCGATCGGGTACTCCTCCACCTGGCGAAGCACGTAAGTCATTTTTTTGGGAACTTTTGAAAATTATTATCCTGGGAAGAGAAAGAAAAAAAGAAAAATATTTTTTCAAAAGACAGTAGTCGGGAATTTATGCCGATATTTATTTAAATATGATTTTCGTCGGTAACAGGATTCTACCGAGTGACACTCATTGTTGGAGAACCCTACAGAAAGGACTACAGAGACAGAAATACACCCGCGTTCCGAGAACTCAGTGGGAACCTTTCCGATCATCTGGAAGATCTTTACAAGCGCGACATTCCGCAGTACAGTCATTTTGCAAAGATCTTGAAAATCACGTGAGTATCGTACATATTTCATTCCTCCGTTTTCCATTTTATCGGATAGCTTATTACTGCTCAACAATCAACATGCATGCTTTGAAAAAAAAAAAAAGAATTATTTTCTAGCGACTTTGCCACAAATTTATCGAAAAAAAAGTCTTCTGAAAAAAGTTTTCAGATATTTTAGTAGACACCATGAATTTTTACAAAATTTTTGCTACAGTTTAAATAGCCGAAGTCACCACAAGATCCTAAAATTAACCGGAAAATGAATAGATATTCATCAAAAAAGCTTATAGTTTACTCGAATCTGATACATTCCTTTTGAAATAATATTTTTTATAACTTTCTCCATTTTTCTAACATTTTTAATTGTAAAGGTAATTAACTCCAACTTAACAGGATTTTCCAATACTTTCGGGCGTAGATTTACTATTCTTTACATGGAGTCTATCGTTGTTATTTTCTTAGAAAATTTTACAAAAGGTTTATCTCCGTATTACCGTGATTTGTAGGAATACGAAGGGAATTTACATTTTTGATGTTTTCTCAGACCAACGGACGACACATTCCAGTCAAAAGTGACCCTCGATATTGGATCGACCGATACCAATGAGGAACGCGTCAAGGAAGTTCTCGAAAGGCAATTGGAATTGTACCGTACGATTGGTCCAATTCCAGCCGGTGTCGAAGGATTCAGTTTCCGCCGTTACGACGGTAAGTTTTGCAATCCAAATTACACTAAAAATAGGCACGAATCCGTATTTCGTAGAAGTCTGATGGATTCTGATTTAATTGTATTAAAATATTATTTATTTCTCGGCATCGATCGTTTCAAATTTCATTTCTACTTTAGTTAGTATTTCAAGTAGTTTTTCATTTCATAATGAAATATCGATAGTTTTTTTAAACGGTGCTTTTTTAATGAGAGTCACTATTTAATTCGAAACTTTTATACATTTTAAAAAAACACTATTGAAGAAATTGTTTTATTCGAGGGAATATACACTTTTGTATAGTTAACCAGAACTTTTTCGAAGCATTATTCTTTTAAAAAATTAATTGGCATAAATAAAATAATTAAAAAGGGCCGAACATAGTATCTGAGAAAATCTTTTCGCCCACTTATAATTCTGTCGATATTCCATTATTTGCAATTAGTCGTTTCCTTTACTTTTAATTGTATCGGTTCTTTTCTTTTTGTTTATATCAATTATTTTTCGTGGCATGCATTATTTAGTTCATGGTAGCGCCCCAGAAGCAATTCCATGTGACCCATTAGAATTGACATGTGCCAATGGCGAATGCGTACCGTTGGAATCTCGATGCGATGGCATTGCTCAATGTAGCGATCAATCCGATGAATCTGGTTGTCCACCTGGCAAAAATGAAACAAGTAAGTTCCATGATTCTCGGCGAATTTCTAAAACCTGCAATTTGTGAGGAATTTTATAAATTGTCTGTAAAAGCAGTAGTCGATTTTTTGTTTAAAATATCGACCTGTTACTCTCGGGACATTATAAAATATTTCAAGTAGCGTTTTAATATATTTGAAAAAGAAATCCCCTTCAATTATTTTTTGCATAAAGTGACAGTTGAAATATAAGAGAAGGATAATATTAATCAAGGTATTTCTTGAACGACATGTTGCTTTTCTTCTTTTTTTTTTTTTGAAAAATTGAGTAAGGCAATATATGATTGTTACAATTTAGAAATCCACTGAAACGTTAATATTATATTTGCAAAATTAACAAAAAATTTGTTTGCAGGATGTCCCGATCATGAATTCGTTTGCGACGTTACCCGCTGTATTTTGGAATCCAAACGATGCGATTTCACGGAAGATTGCCAGGATGGAAGTGACGAATTGGATTGCAAATATCCAAGTAAGTGAAGTTTTTCCACGTTTCTTTTCAAATTTTTCTGATTTTTTTTTCTTTCGAAGAACCAAAATTTCGGGTAGGTAGGAAACTATGTTAATTATCTGCGAAGTTTTTTCAGAAAAATGCTAGAATTTAAAATGTTCGTACCACTAATTTAGGCGGTTTGCAGTAGATAAATTTCTGAATGAACAAATTTGAAAGAATTGCAAAATTAAACAAAACAATTATTCAAGTTCGGGGTAAAGTCGCGTTCTGTAAAAAGAGAGGGTACATTTCCTCTAACGGAAACTGCTTTATCGTTGGTTGTAAAATGCCCTAGAGAATTTGCTTTGCTGTGGGTTGGTTGGAAGAATCGAATTTTCCAACAGTCTACTATCCAGTGAAGGTACAGCAGATACCTCGCGTAATAGTAGATGAAACTGAATATCGTTTATATTGTTGAGATGAAAGTGACAATTTTCAACATTAATAATATTTTTATATTCATTCTAATTGACTTATTCAAAAAATTAGAATTTTTCGGAAACTGCCGATATGCCATTTGAAAAAGAAACAGAAATTTTATTGTGACTTTTTCAATTTTTCAACTGTTATAAATTATTGAAATTACCAATGAATGGGTAACTTCTGAAAGCAAAATTAATAATTCTTCATTTTTCGAACTCTACGATTCTAAAATTGTCAACTTTGGTATAAAAAATCCAAGATTTGTTCTTTAAGTTTTCGACATTTTAAAATCGACTCAACCATATTTTCTTAACCCTCAGTTACCCCAGGTATTATATTTTTCATCTACCATTGCTTTATGGGCGTCAAAAAGAGACAACGATTTTCTCTGGTTTATATCTTAAATAAAAATAGTTCAATTTCTTCTAGCTTTTTCTTTCAATTGAAAGTCCATTTTATGCTCTAAGAGACTGTAGCCGTTAAATCGCTGTAATCTGAAAAATATGAAACTTATTCAACAATACACAAAATTTGTTCCATCAGGAATAGTAAGAAAACCGAAACATGTAAGTCCATAATAAGCGTCGTGGAGTAGGTGAGGGTTAAATATTATTCGAGTTTCTAGAGAGAACATTTCTAGTTCTACCTTTTCTTCAAAAATCGAAATTAGAATTCGAAGCAAGCTTGAATCGGGTTCTTCTGCTCCTTAAGGTCATCTCGAAATAGCTAGGAGATGGTAATCCCTTTTTTCGAAATTTTCTCAAACTTAAAAAAAAAATAGCATGCGAAAATGGAAACTAAGACAATGGAAGATTAGAATAAAAAATAATAAGGTCACGAAAAAACTGGTACTCCGACGGAGGCGGTAGATGTATCCTGATGAATATTCACGATGTGAAGTGAAAAGAAGGGCTTTTTCTGCTCCTTCAGTGAGCTTCCCGCCGGTTGAGTATCATTGTAATCAACAACGTGGAAGGCATAAAGCTTCCGAAACTCGGCCAATGTGCTATCATTTGATAGCACATTGCCTACGACCACACTTTTTCTTTCGGCTTGAAACATTCGAAATTTATCCAAAATGTATATTTTCCAAGTTTGAGCTGATCATTTCTAGAAGGATTATCAAAATCTCTCGATTTTTTAATTCGCTCAGCTCGATGGAAATTTTTTCTAAATTTTCTTCCCGATACGTGGTTGAGTTGCAATAAACCAACCAACTAAGAAGAAAATTATCCTTGGAAAGAAAATTTCCCCTTTGTGTTAAATCGCGGCCCCATTTGGAACAGGAATTTCCATAAACGTTGGAATTTCTTTTTTTTTTTTTAAGATTCTCGAGTCCAGTCTAAAATACGAATTATTAGGAAGAGATAAGGGATAAATATCGAAATATATGAAAAAAAGAGAGAAACGAAAAGACACACGGTACTACGGTTCATAAACAGGTTGACATTTGTCGTGGTGGTGCCTAGCGTGCAAGATTTCAACTTGTTCGTCTCTCATAGCTTGTTCTACTTAGCGTGTTTCCTCATTCTACAGTCGACTGCTAATAATAATTGTCCAAAACATTTTGCTACGACTTTTAGAAATGGTTCGAAGGAAGCCAACGGGGGAGACAAAGAAGGACTCGGGGTGGGCGAGAGGGAGGGAAAATGACAAGTTTTGAGTACGGGTTTCCTTTTGAATAGCACGGAGTCTCGTGAAAGTAATACTTAAATATTGATTAAGCATTCGCATGGGTTAGCGAGACAGACAAAAGCTATTTTAATGGGAAACTTCGAGATGCGTGCAGCTTAACGATATGTATTTATAATACGGCAACATTTACCAGACGTTTTAACTAGCTGGCGGCGGTCTTAACGTAATTTGATTTAGTACGTGACGTAATGCCGTCCCGTATCCTCTGGAAGGGAATCTCGTCCTTCTTCGTGTTATTTTCATTTTGAGCTGGAACTGAAACACAATACATTCGACATGCGAAAAGAAAGGGGAAAGACTCCGATTTGAGAAACACTCCTGCTTTTCACGGAGTCCCAAACAATAGTTCTCATCAATGTCGTAATTGCACGCGAAGAAGAACTTTGCTAATTTTATAAGTATCTTCGACCCACTTCTGTCTCGTCGTTTCTTTCTGGATCCGCAATTTTTCCCACTTCCACCTCCCGTTTCTCTTTAAGGATTTTGAGTATTCTCGGGTTCTCCGAATTGAAACATGCGAGATTTCCCCTATTCTTTTCGAAAAATCTTCCCCACAAATGTGCGAAACTTATAGGGAATTGGTAGTTTTGACCCTTCAGTCTTAACTCCAATCTCGAATACAAGGGAATTTCTAGTGAAAATTCGGAGTGTGAATAAAAGGGACTGGTTGATAACAGCAGGGAAAAATTAAGCTGCCCGGGAAAAACTGAAATTATAGGCGCTGAAACGAGTGTGTAGAAAGAAAAGGATAAAAAGAGGGAAGGGAATTAACAGAATATCCAAAAGCAACAAAAGGAAGTGTTGCAATATTTGAGTTTGAGGTAAAAGGACTGGAAAGGACAACAAGGAGGACAGGAACGTTTCATCGTAAATTGCAAAAAAGCACGATTGCTCGAGTAACAATGCGAACAAACGTTAACATACAACTACGAATTACGTACGTGCCAGTAAAGCTCTCTGTCTTCGTTCTTTCTCTTTCTCCCTCTCCCTCTCACTCCGTTAAATTTGTCTAGAATATCTATGGCATACTAAAAAGTATGAAGGTAGTATCGCGACAAAACTAGTAGTAGTAGGTAAGGTTACGCCTACCAATCTCAGCCCTCTTCTCACTTACTAAAACCACCCCCTACTGCTACTGCTATATTACAAGTTTTACTGAAAATCCCAATGAGCTTTTCCACCGGAGCTTTCACAATATGTATGTATATATCTTTACCCGAGCGAATCAAGTTTTCACATGAAAATGAATTTTAAAGGGTCATACAGGAAATATACACCTATCCCCATAAAATGACACCGCAAATGCAGAAAAGTAGGAGGAAACGTGTAGGGATGATTAATTCCAAGCTTTGCTGCGACAAATCATCCCTTACTTTTAATCGGGTTGTTGGATTTTTTCTTCTCTTACTTTCAAAGAAAGTCGAGTTATTTCGGATGTTCCCTCGTGCCGAATCTTTGATAATTTTTCGACGCGAGAATATTCGAATTCCAGCTCATATTCTTTCCGCCAATTTTTGCAGAATTCCCAAGTTCCAGCAACGTGTAATTCCAGAGGCAGCTGGTTATAAAAAGAACCGTGCATTTTATTTACCATCATTATCTGAAACATGGAACCTCGCGATACAATTTTTATGGTCATGAACCCTATGTCTATTCGCCAAGAGAAACCTTCGACCACGCGACAAAAAGCGATATTCAAATTATCTTGTGATAGGACAAAGACTGACTGACTTTTTTTCCCATTTTTTCCATCCTTTTTCTCTTCCTTTTCTACTCCGTTTTGATATTATCCGGTATTGATGTTCTGTGTTCATGCAATGTTGGTTTACTTATAGCGGTAACTGTTGCATGTAAATTACATGAGCTCCATTGTTTTCCGATCCGATCTTCTTTCATTATCAACGATGCGTCGTTCGAGTTCTTGTAAAATATCCATTTTTTTTCTATATTCGCACTAAAGTATTGTACATAGAGTCTAAATTGAACACGTTTCTGGAATTTCGGATACTTCGAAAGTTTTCTCATTTTCTACATAGGCTTGAGATATTAAAAAAAATCGTAAGAGAAATCGACAAAAAAAAACAAACGATTTTTGTAGTTAATTCCTTTAATCATAATTTCATTCTAATTGTAAAGATTCTGAAATTGCAGACATTTTTTAAAAATTCGGAATATTTTTTTTAATGTAGAATTACCATGAAGTTAGCAATTTGGACCCAAATTACCGCAGGAAGTGAGCCCATTAACCTTATTTTTGGGGCGCGGTGGGATTAAAAGTGTCCCACCTTTATGATGCACCTTAATGCATGGTGGGACATTTTTAATTACACCTAGAAATTTTCCAATAGCTGCATGTGTTTAGATTTACATTTCGTCTTATTTACTTAAAGCAGTTGGTAATATCTTCAACCAATGTTACAACAAATTCGATTAAATTAAAATAATTTTTTTATTTTTTTACATTATGTGATACCTTTATTAATAAAAATATAACAATTTTGTTTAAATTAAAACGCAATAAAAATTTCTGTGCAACATGGGTCTATTTTATGACCTGAATTCCTGTGCCGCAAACAGTTAAATGATTAGTCTAATTTCTGGAGGATAATCGAGCTGAAAGGAAAAGAACTTTAATTCTCACATTTTCCTATTTTATCTTTAGACACTGGTATTTCTACGTCGCGATATAATTGGAAACCAATTCTAAAAAATTCATGAATCGAGCTATGCATAGATGATATTTCAGTTACCCAGTTTCAATTATTAGCCAGCGAGGAAGAAATAGTATTTGGATTTTCTTAACGAGTGTAATTACTTTTAAGCCTTTATTTAGATCCTGCAAGGCATTTCAATTTTGAAAAACAAAAAAAAAGTAATTTTCAGAATTTCTCTGACAAAATCGTCTCACCGACCGTGTCATGCTCGTTCATACACCGAAAAAAAATAAAGGCACTAATTATTTAATTTCTGGTAAACTTCATCTTGAAAGTAATTGAAATTATACTAAATGTAGCTAAAATTACTAGAAATATATGGTTAATGCCTTATTTAACTATAGCAATAGTTCGGATTACTAGAAATTTTGTTCAGTGAATGTTTCTTTTTCTTTCCGTTTCTTTCCTTTTGCGGAAGATCTCAAAGATACTTTGCGAAGAAATATTCGTGTCACAGCTTTACTATTATGCCATGCAGCGAAGTTGGGACTAATAGCACACGCTTTTCGTTCCCGACAATAAGGGGACATTTTTCCAAACTACCAACGTAATATTTCACAAAAGTATTACGTACGGTAATAACGTGTAAAGCAGAGGAGTGAAAACATAAACATTTTCTCACTTTCTCTCTCACCCCCAATTTCTTCGGTCCCATTTTTTCCATCTTTCTCTCTTCTTTTATACTAGTGACTTCCCTAGACAAGAATCGCAGAACTCTTCTAAAAAGACGGTAAGCTACTATTACCGGCTATTACTATCGACTTTGCCGCTATAAAAAAGAAAAGATGGTGTGCCGTACTCGAGAACACCTTCGATCTCGCTCTTTTTAGCACGTATGGGTATGGTCAATATATGAAACCTTGCAGTTGTCGAGATAGACGGTAAATTTACATTATCGCATCTCTTACACTCATTAATTTGCTTTCGTTTTACGAGGCTTCAACCTGTCATATCAAAAACGATGGCAGGTTGTTGAACTTTTGCAATTCGTTTTGCTCGGTCCTCTGGACCGTCTATTTTTGATTATTTATCACCGCGTGAAGGCTGCTACAACAGTTGACGCGGATATTGTAGCGTTTCGAGGGATTTCTAGAAAGTTATTGGCTAATACGACGAACTTTGAGAAAATTAGACGGTTCTTTTTAGTAGAACCTCGTTATCGATTCGCTCACGCAGTTATCTAGTGGAAATTGTAGACAATTGTCTGAAAAAAGAAAGTAGAAATTGCTATTCAATATTAGCTGGACGTGAATTTCTTTCAGGATTATCGAAATATTTCTTGCATCAGTGGTATTTTGAAGAAAAGTAGCGAAAAATATGCTTTTTCTTTAAATTTGCGATTTTGGAAAACTTATACTGTCTAGCAAATAGTTAAGTATTTAATTGATATGATACAGGTCGTGGGGAAGAGCGGTAGACAATTGAAGCGCGGAGGACGACTAATAAATTACGTTAAAATTGTTTTACCACAATTAAAGGAAAATCGAAGTTCCGCGATATTTCATGAAACTGTTTCTGCAACTTCGCTAATCAGATGAAAAATTCACAGAGAAATTGATTGAAAAGTCAGCACGTGAAGCTACATCCGGTTCAGTCGGGAAGTTTAAAAGCTTTTAATTGCGTTAATAATCAACGAAAAGTTCTATTGCAAGTGCACTAGCCGCCAGGGCTGAAATTTACTGACGAGCGTGACACTTTATTTGGCCTAATCTATCTTAATTAAGGCAGGTCAGGAACATTATGTTTACTTAATCAGCGGTTGTTCAAAATTGTCTGTAATTCCGCTAATTATGCTGACAGGGATATTTTTCGAGAGATCGAACAGCGATGAAACCCTCGTTTACGATAATAGCGTAATTTTTTTATAATGTTGATATCAACGGTTGCTTCATAATTTGTCACGAGAAAAACCGGAACACGGGAATGGAATGAAAATTAAAAAAGAAGCCGTTACCTTTCACCTCGCGATTAATAATTTGGGTGCAAATTTGATTATGCATCGGCACGTATTTCTCTCGCGTTTAGTTTATTAACGATGGAAGCTGATGCGCTTAATTAGTTACACATAATTAATTACGAAATGATTTTCTTTTCGCCGAGGCATAAAGCCGAACGGCAAAAATGAAAAATATCATCAAAGTTTGGGGAAAAGAACATTCTGAAATTGCGAAAATGTCAAAAAATGGAAAATCAAGTGGATTCGGCACTTGCGAAAATAGGACTTTGGAAATCAATATCTTTCGCCGATACTGGATAAAAATGCATCAGAGCATCTACTAAATTTTATTTTTGCACCTTTTTTTTTGTTCTTGAAACACATTCATCAAAAATTGATCCTCTAACATTATTTCTACCGCTACTTACACCTAATCAATAATCGGAAAACCCATAAATACAGTGTTTTAAATAAGATAGATATTTTGATTCAATACCAAATTTACAAGTTACAGATGCTAAGCACTTTCCTTTTATTGACGTAAAAAAGTTGGTTGACAAACAATGATTGAATCAAACTTTAAAAGTGAGTCTAAATTGAAATGACAGAATGTGTTTTTTGACAAATTTGGTAGCAATAGGGTTAAAATCAGTACTTAACGAATTCACCATTTCCGGGGGATGTTGCATCGGTGTTAAAATTGTTACGCGTATCATCCGTGAGATGATTCGTATCGACATGCTGGTTAGCTGGTTATGATCAAAGTTGAAATGACATAAGTTTATGAGGAGTTGTGTTCCTAACAAAGAAGTACACGTAAGAATTCTTATTCAAGGAACGAGAGAAGCGGAATAGGGGCAGTTACAACATCCGTTCCTTTAATATGTTCCACGAGTTAGTGATTCAAGACGAAATGGCAAAAAAATTATGTACCTATATACATCTACATATAACGGACAAGGAGGTAGATATATAAGAAAAAAGGGAAGAAAGTAAAAAGAGAAGTAATGTTCTCTCGTTGCATTTGAGGCATGGTTGCAGTAGTAGGTAGTGCTGGAAAACCATGTTTATTCAGACCCATCTTTATATCACATTTTCATACTAATGGACTTTTTCAACTCGTGCAAGTCTTACTACTTTTCACTTCTTCTTTTTCAACTTTTTCTAATCCCCTTTTTTTATCTCTTCATCTATTTTCTTTTGTAACACTCTTCGGCTGAAAGAAGCCCCGTTGCCATCGTGGTTTTCAAAATTACGCCAAAGGGTGCTTGGTTATCAATACGGATCTTGTTTTATCTCAGCTAGTTAGAGAAGGAATACTTTCAAGTTTCGCGAACAAGCTGTTTCAAAATTTCCATGTAAATTAATATCAGCTATCGGCTCGCTCACTTTAATCGGATAACTGATACGAAATGTTTCTTAGAAATTAATAAACATAATTGCTACAACTTTCATAATTGCTTTAATAGTTGTAAATTGCGGCAAGAAATTAGAAGCGTGCACTTGTGATGCAATTTAATAAAAACAATTACATAAATAGGATAATTTCTAAGATTCAAATATTTTAACGCGAAATGGAGCATATACTGGAATTTCAATTGCAAATCAAATGTTTTTATGCAGATAATTTTATAATTTTTATTATTTCGACAATTTCTTTTCTACTAAAATTCCAGTAAATTCGAGTCTCGGTAGAAATAACACTACCGTAATAATTAGGACGATCTTCTTCATACACTTCATTAATTACCTGGAGGAAAAAAAACAATGCGAATTGCGTCCAGTTTCGCTCAACCCCTATGTTTCAGTTGTATTTCATATCGACGCTCGTACTCGGAAAACTGGAGCGGCTTGATCTCATTGTCAGCCCTGGTCGTAAAAATTCCTAAATCACTCCGATAACAAAATGATCCTTCTCGCTATAATACTGTTACTAAAATTTAATACAGCGAAGGAAGCGAATATTAACGGAACGTCTCGACAGCATCCGAGTGAGGGGAAGCGCGCCAAAGTCTCGGCTAAACTTCAGTAAAGTCGTGAAACGCGTGACCGTCAGTGTAATCGTGGAACGCGGAACCCGGAGTATAACTTTGAGATTCCTTATCATACCGCTTTTTCTTCTTTCCTGCTTTTTTCTGCACTTAATCCATTAAACCTAGTAGGCTTTTTTCTGAGAACACTCGAGTATGCACATAAACCTCGCCGCGTAATGACGCACTCCGGCACGCAGCTGAAAAGACTTTGAAAAACGGCATTGAGGAATTATTGCTACATATTGCTCTCAGCCTGTTTGGTGCATAATTAATAAAATCAACTAATTCAGTAATCTGGAAAATTCCTTCGGTGGGATAAAAATCGCTGGTAACGAGAACTCGTTCACATTCCATTGGAATTCATCGGAACGTTTCCCATATTTCTGCTTCCAAAAATCTTTCCCCGCGTGCATTATTTTACACTGCCGGGCGTTGTGTGGACGTACGAACCGACTTGGTTGCACTCCATATGCTGGTAAAATCAACAATAATGAATTATTAACCCCTTTTCATCGTGTAATTATGTCGGTAAATATATTAAAATCGAACCGAGCCGATAAATTGCAAACTGCATCCGCCCTAACTTTCGCAGGTCTGGGGAAAACGTTTTGGGAAAAGGAGGTTCCAGTGATAGTAGTAGTAGTAGTAGTAGTAGTGGTAGTGGTAGTGGTAGTAGTAATGGTGGTGGTGGTTGGAAACTTATGGGGCATCCGAAAAGATGGTGTTGCAGCATTCAATGAACCGTAAGAATGGCAAGTGAGGGTAGAAAAGTTGGTCGATGATGCGCTTTTCAATTTTTACCGAACTCCGGGGGGAAAATTGAATTGTAAAATACTTCCTTGCTCGCAGACAAGGGGTGCCACGTCGCCGGGTTGTTAAATAGGGAAAAAGGGGGTCTTACGTATACGTACGGATATGCTGTAAAAGAACAACAGCAACAACAGCAGCAGCAACAGCAACAACAACAACAACAACAACAAAAGTAGAGGAGGAAGAAAAAATGTAAAGTAGCTTAGTGCCTCCCACGCTTCCTCTTTGACAGCAAAGCGGAGGTGGGGTGGTAGTATAGTAGTATACCAGTCAGTCGTTCAGTAACCAACGATTCCAACAGTTTGCCAGTCCGCTAGGTTCAAGCAACGCGGCTACTTCTATCGGAATTTCATAATACCATCCTTCACAGTCGAACTGAAGCTGAACAATCGGTTTTGCATCTCAAAACAGTACTTTGCCGATCCATCTCTCTCTTTACCCGACATTTAACCGCATGGGAAACTGAAGACAGTGGAGTTATACCACGTCGCGGTCATTTGCTCAGCGCGGGAACCGTAGTATGGCAAAAGTATGGGGATCCGATTCATTTCGAGTCTCGGGAATTGTGGAATCTCCGGAAACTTTTGCCATACTGTGGTTTCCAAGAGGGAAATGCAGTGTAGGAAGCGAATTCTGACAGGGATGTGGCGTATAGTAACATTTACCCTGTTTATCAGTTACCATTTCTGGCTAGAATTCGCTTTAGCACGGCAGAAAGTATCGCGACGAAGTATAATTCACGAACCCGGGGAAAATTTTCTGTTGATAAGCTTCGATTTTTAATTTACAAATAATTGTGAAATTTAAGATTTTTTAAACTAAATTGGATGTAGCAAAAAAATTGGAAATTCCAAATTTTTAATTCTAATATTTTTTCTGGAATGTCAAAAACTGTTTGCTTGAAATTTCGATCAATCATTTTTCACAGTGTAATTGGGAAGTAAGTAGGATCAAATTCAAAGGAATGGGAGCATAATGGATAGTAGATTTTATGTGATTTCTACGGGGTATAGTAACTTTCACTACGGCGTCCAGTTGAATTTGCCGCTCGAGGAGAACGATTGTTTGCACCGTGGTGAATTTTACCGGCTGCTTTCGAGCTTCTTAGCGATAAAGGGGTAGAAATCGTTACGCTATAGTGAATTTTTTACGATTTCGAGACTCTTGTAGTTTAATTTAAAAAGCGAAAAGAAAAAAGGGATTATTCTCGAAGCAGTATCGGAAATAAAAAAGGGGAATTTCGACGAGTGGAAATTTTTAGTCCCGCGGGGAAAAAAGTTGTTACATTGTAGTGAAATTTATTACGATTAGACAAAAGACAAGAGCAGTGGGGAAAACTGTAAATTATCCATACGATAAAGGGAAAAACCAGAATTGTATGAATTTTCCGCACCGTGAAAGATCTCTGCTGTTCCTAGTTTTTATGAATACGCAAAAAAGGTAAAAGAGCAGGAAATTAAAGAAAGCACCGAGCTTACGCACAAAAAATCTTAAACTTTAATTAAGAAAACGAATGAAAGTCAAAAGGAAACACGGGAACAGCAAGTTTTCTTTCGATACATGTTGGGGATGTTCAGAAAGAATAATTGTTTACTTTTCCAACATTTCATATTGCCTTATTCCGAGAACAATGTTTCGAAATCACAAAGGATAAACGCGCGAAGTAACGCTGAAGTAAAACAATTTAGCTGATAGAATTAACAAATTTTTCAGCTCAAGTCTTTCTCCGCTTTTGGGGAGGGAAAAGAGGGATATAATGTAAAAGTAATGCGAGAGACATGAAAGGGGTTGAAAAGAAAGGGTGAGAAGGGGCAGGTATCGAACCAGGTAGGAAAAAAGGGGGTTTATTCAGGAAAATAATTAAAAATAATTGAAAAAACAGTGGGTAGCCAGTGAACGAACGAGCGAACGAGCGAACGAACGAACGAACGAACGAACAGTTGGCAGGCAGTCCCTATTGTGTTGACTTCAACGTAGTTTTCCTAAAGCGCGGGAAAAGCATTCGCCTTCCTTCTTCTTCTGCAATAGGAAAAATATACACTTTTCTCTGTTCCTTTAACACGATCCCCCCGTTAATCCGTACAACAAAAACCGAATTGTAGCTTAGCAAAAGATGAAAAAGTCGGCGCTTAATGAGACAGTATTCGTGTTGGTAAAAGAAACTATAGAACAAAAATTATTGTTGTCAAGGAAAACCGAAAATTGTCCACGGTATTTTTCTTCACACGTAGGAATTAACCAATTTCGTCTACTTTAAAGATTTTCAGTGGATATTCGGGTCAGCTTATTTCTCTCCAGAGTCTGCGGATATTTTTTTCTTAATAAATTTATTCGAGGTTCGAGGAAAGTCGATATTTTCAGGATTCCTATTTTTCCCAGTTAATTTGGAACAGAATTGTTCGTTTTCCAGCAGAGGAGGGACAATTATTAGAAAATATGGATATTTAGAAACTACCTTTTCTATTGCTACGTATTTTCATTTTTTGCTTTGATAGAGAAAGAGAAATGGTGAACGAGATATCAGCAAACATTTAAGTAATCTTGCGTCTAATTATATTCGATTTCTTCAGTTACGATAAGTATCGCCTTGGACGATATTTTCCATACGAGAATTCATAAGAAACATTGGAATTCCAGTTACTGTATTAGATGCTTTCACGTGTTCTGGAGACGCAACGAGATTCCTTTAGGTCGGTCCCGTTCGAATAAATACGTAATAGTGAGGGTAATAGTGGGGATAATTGTCCTTTTAGGTCCCAAAATTTTATTGACGTTTAATTTCTTTCCTAAAATCATCCAAAGTTTCAGTTTCCCTAAATATGTTCTGAAGTTTCAGTAGCGGAATTTTCGTAGGAGAGCTTTCGACATTTGAACATTTCTCGAATGGCGTTTACTTACCTGGCAGAAAAAAAATGAGAAAGATGAAAAGTGAAACTCAAAGAACTGTATTTTTTTACGCGAAAACAAAAACGATGAAACGATTGGAAGTTTAGGCATTCGTAAGTGAATCAAAGAAAGAACAATAGAATTCTAGTCAACGAGACTTTGTCATTTAGTTAATCGTAACGAAGTTGAAAATGGAACGTTTTCATCTCGCGGTTTTGTTGCTCCTGACGTCGGTGCTTTTGCAGTGTAACTTGAGCGAAAGTCAAAGAAGACAACATTATCCACGTGGCAGAGGTAAAGTTACATTTTTATTCAATTTCCTGTTTCTTTTTCTATTTGTGCTTTGCGAAGTATGTGTTAATTAGAAAATTGCAATTTTTATTGATTATGAGGATGTTTGAAAGCTTTCGTCTATTTTTGAAGCCACAAATTTCTCTCTTATTTGGAAATTCATAGATTTATTTTTGCTAGTAACCCATTTTCATCATGAGCGTATATATACGCTCAATTTTGCATAAAAAATGATCATTACTACGTATTTCTCACTTTGCATAAAAAAATTAAGCGTATTATATGCATGTGATGCAAAAATAGGTTAAACCGCTCTAGGGATTCAACATAAATCTCAGAGATAGTCGAAGTTTTAAGCGAAATTGAATGCTTATAATTGGTTGATATTTTTATGCCCATTAGAAATTTAACAACAATTAACGTCGTCACCAATCAGAAGTATCGGATTCAGTCCGTCTATTTTTGATTCCGAGAGTGAAAAGATGATCTGGGGTGAAATGTTTAATTTGACTACCATATAATCGAGTCAATTAAAGCTGAAAGGTGTAATTCAATATCTTTGATTTCTCCTCTTTTATCAAAGCATTCATGGAACATGAGATTTCTTTTCGGATGTTTTTTCTGGCAACGAATCGTAAGAAAATTCTCTAAACCGCGAATGTCTACCAATTGACCATGAAATAAGCGTAACGCGGGTTTCGGTGCGAGCGTTGAAAGCTGTCTTTCTAATATTTATCGTAGAAAGGCTCGCGGGAACTTTCCAAAGCTATATATAAGATGGAGAATCTTTTTATTAGCTTCTAATTTCAGTACATAAACATAGGCAACGTATATTTAGCGTGAAAAACTATAAGCTTTCGACCGCGTTGAGCCTAGAACTGTGTCATTTCGAGAGAATTTATCGATAGGCGTAACTCGATATCCTATAAACTGACTTCCACCTCACCAAAATAACTTTCTTATGCTCTAGGAATTCACTTTTTTCGGCTTTCTTTAATTTCAATTCGGCGAAATGCGAGGGATAGTTGTCACGGTAAATTCGTGAAAAGCAATGGCACAGGTCTGAGAATTATTTACAATCGCGGGGGACAAGAAAAGCGAGGGAATTATGCTTTTTACATAAAACACAGAAGAAGCGTGACCCAACAATTGAAAACGGTCGGTGAAGGTCTGAGATGAGAGAGGATTTTAATTTTTTGATAAGCGTTAAATAGTAATTCTTCTACTTCCACTTGTCCAACATTTCCGTGTCGTACCAAAGGAAAATGGAACGTTTTTTAAATTTCGTTTCACCCAAAGTGAGATTATGTAGAAAAAAAGGAGAGGCCGGACCAAAGTTACTAAAATCCTACGTGGAAAAAGGAACGTTCCTGAATTTATTTTCGAAAAAATTAATAATAAGTAAGTGGAATAAATCCGGATATATATTATTGGAAAACAGACAGGTTGAAAGCAGTTTCTTCTTTTCCGCATTTTATATTACATATAGGTGTATATATATATATATAAAATTGAAGGAACACACAGACGCGGAGTTTGTTTGTAACACCGTAACTTTTACCTTGCCAAGTTCGTCCGCTATTATTTATTAATACATTTACGATTGTGCACTAAAACCCTAAAGCTACTTAGAGGAGAAAAGGGACGGGTAAAGGGCGAACGCAAGTAGAAGAAGGGAGCAGAGAGGGTCTGATAAACTCTACGTGAAGAGTATGAGCCTAATGGGCAAGAAACTTGGAAGTTTCATAACCGACGTTAACGACGCGTTACGTTTATGCGTTAGCTGTGCAAATTCTCTTTTATAACTTGAAATCGACGAAATACCATTTGCCGTCTTAAATGAATCCACTATCATAATACCGCCCTGCTTACATGCAAAGTCTCTCTTCTCGACATTACGTGTTATGTGGATTGCTAGCGAAAGTTTTACCGAAATACAAGCTGCTTTCTTCCACGTGAAAGGGAGAATCTTCATTTAACTTCTCCCTTCCCAGCTGGTATTCAGTCAAATACCGAATATCCGAATTATGGAGCAAAGAGTTCTTGATTGCCAGATTCGAAATTTTGATTTTAATGGTTTACCAATTAGGGGAAGGGAACGTTCAATTTTGAATTACCCAGCCAGCTGACGTATTTCATATTTGCCCTTTCTTTTTGGATTTAATAAACCGATTTATTAAATAAACTCGGATTTGGTCAATGATATTAATATTTACTATTCAATAATTCTCATTTCGAACTTCAACGCCACCCTTTGTGAGATTCTTTCATCCAGTTATTGATTCGTCCGAATCAATATTTGTTTCCAGAAATTTTACCTGTAAAATATCGTTACGGATCATGCTCCCATGAGAAAAAAAAATTGGAAACTTCGAATTTGAGCTCAAAAATCTCCGCACTCGCTTCGACTTTTCCTTTCCCCTTGTTCGTCCCAGCTTCTTCTATAAATGAACATTTTCATTTCTAGATAATGTTCCACTTTCTTTTTGTTATTGATTTCAACTGTTTCCCTTTGCTCAATCTGTTTCGCTGACGCTTCTTGTAAATAGTTTCTACAAGAAAATTAAACTTCTCACTTAAGATTGAAGATAAGAAATACCCGTCAGGCCAACAAATGATCTAAATAGAAAACAAAAAAGAAATGGAGATTGATTGAGTCGTCAATCAAAAGTAAACTAGGTGCAATATTTTTCATAATCCTTTCGCTGCCTGAAAGAATTCGTTTTGCACGTAATTGAAATTCGTATCGCTTTTGCAACGAAAACGCTGCGAGAGAGATGACAATTTGTGATTGAATAGTTTTTACGCTGAACAAAGTGTCAACAAAATTCTGGCAGATTTCGATGAAGTTTCTATCAAAGCCGCGAAATTCCTAACCAATCTATCCACATTTTTCTACCTCTTGCTGAAATCGTAACCATAATTATGGAAAGGGATGGTCCGGTAAAATTTCCATTCTCGCATTTTCTCCCTTTTTTTGCGAATTTTAATAAGAACCATACAGTTCGAAGTATCATTCCGCGTTGGTCCCGTAAAAGCGAGTTGATAGAATTCCGCGAGATAGTAAAAGGATCCATACAGAAGAGCTGACAACATTTCCAGCGGCCGCAATCTGCTGACACTGAATTTAGAGTCGTAATCGGTCGTGTGATAAGATAAATGCAACAAACGATACGCAATGCGGTATTTTCTTGAGTTGGGACCATTGACACTGACTCTCTTCTCGCTGGGAAAAATGTGGCACAGTGATTTCTGCAGTTTTCATCCATCCAACGGCCTTGCGAAAATGGTCGAGATATGAATTATCACCTGTTTGCGACAATTTCAAGCACCAGATATTTTTTCCAACAACAAGACAAAGAACGCGATACTGACCCCTTTCAAGAAAGAGAGCCTTTCGGTAGGTCGACCCTATTAATTATCGTAATTTTGGACTACATCGTAAAAATTTCCTGGCACTTATTTTATTATTCATGCAATTAGCCTCCCTCGAAGGTGTTTACAAACAGGGAAAAAGGAGAGAACCTACGATGAAACCCGCGTTTCGGTTATATATGATTTCGCGTAAAATAATTAATGTAAAACGTGGAAACACAATTTCTCGTGTTTTGTCGTCTCTCATTTTTTTTTCCTCAAGCTCTTGACTTCCTCCAACCTTTGCAAATTATCATCAGGACAATGAAGCTAAATAATAGGATTGTGTGCAAACACACAATCGTTTCTTTTTTCGCCTCCCATTGATGGTCTCGTGCTATCAGATTGCGATAAATATCACTTTTCACGAGTTCAACGAGTGGGATAAAGTCCTTCTTCCTTTCGCAAACTATTTTTTTAGTCTCTTGCGAGATTTAAATTTGAACAGGAACGGCAAAGTTGCATGATCCTTGAGTTCCGCAACTCAGTCCCGTCAACTTTTTTTCCAACTTTCGCTTCCAACGACGAATTTTGGTTTTTCCAAACTGAATAGCGGTTTTCCGATACCTACGTTTTTTTTTTTCTCCATGTAGCAAAGCGACGGGGATTTTTTTTTTCTTTGTTAGAGTTTGTAACTTTCACATAGTAAATAAGAGCGGGAAAATAAGAAAAAGAATGAAAAAAAAGGAAGGAGGTAATAAAAATATCCAACGTGATAAAACGATATTTCGTGTGGAGATATTTGCCCCCTTTTGCCCCAACATACCCCTCCCCCTTGACGAGCTTATTAGATTTACGGCACAGCCTTTCCCGTCCCTGAAGTAAACATGCTTTTTGAGAGCTATACACATACATACGTACTTTTCGTTGCGTTGCTTCTTCAATCTTTTTCCACTTTTTCTGCTTTCCTTTTATTTCCTCCTTGCCATCAGACGACACACAACTGACTTTGTCAAAATGCTTCTTCTCTTCCCCAGTCCTCCACCTTTTTTTTTATCTTATACCTTCGACTTAAGACAATTGATGGACTTAAAAAGAGAATGATTCCGTCCGTGGAAATAGAATTAGGAGACGTGAAATGTGTGGTTCGAGAGCAATATCGTGACGGTTGAGGGAACAGACGTTTCCCGATAAATCGGAACCTGCGACAAGCGTTTCGCGAATCCGCGAATTTCATTCGAAATTTTATTCAAGTATTTCCTAAGATCACAGTGTCTACGACTGGATATTTATTTTGACAGGTTTCCGTTTTGATACCTTTTAGTATTGAACTAATTTTTTTGAAATAATACAAATTTTGAATTGATTTCGGTATAAAAAGAAGTAACCCACTTTCTTTCCGAACGACAATCCAACATCTGAAAAATAGTTGCCCTTAATTTTAACCACAACAATTTTAGCCACATCTTCTGCATTTGAAAGACCTATTTCTACCCGAAAATAACTTCCGAAACACTCTACTGATTCATTAGTAATAATACAACCTTTTGCTCCGCTAATTCATTTTAAATGTGGAGTTACGTTAAATGAAATTATCCCTTTCTCACCGATATACAGTCTCTATGAAAATTTTTATGGCACATTGTGGTAAAAATTCATTGTAATAATACATCATTATTCCAAGAATAAACGAATCTTAATTTAATCCGATGCAGAGGTACTGACTGATTAAGGACCGAAAGCGAGAAAAGGTGGATGAAGTTAAAAAAAGAAAGACATTAGATTATTTGAACGTCACCGATTATTCCTCCCGGTTGGATTAATTTAAATATCAGCTTGTTCTCGAATGCATTATTGAACTTTACATTTAACATTTTTATTCATTAGGGGAAGAAAAAAATCGCGTCGACTTTTCAAAGTTCGTCTTTTTAATTCAGGCACGGGTCTTTTGATTGTTTTGCGTAGACGGATATTATTTCTGTCATTTTAATTTTATCAACTATCGTACGAAAGAGATATTTTTTTGGTATATTTAAAATTTTTTCAATGTCTCAATTCCTCGTTAATACGGGAAATTGTTTTAATTTTATAAATGATAAAATTACGATTTTTTAAAGTGGAACTTGAAGGAATTTTATTTTATGCTTAAGCGAAAAAGATCATTTCCAGTTTAAAAAAGTTACATTTATTTCAGTAACATTTTTTTGGATATTTGTCATTATGAATGATGGAATTAGACATTACGAGCATTGATAGAGACTTTAATGGAAATCCATACAAACTATTCTACCTAAAGCATATATTTTCAGAACAGAGAATCATTTCCTATTTTAAAAGTTTGATTTTCGGGTCAAATTTATTAGAAATATGACATTTTCCGAATCGAAAGCTTCTAAGACTGAAATAAAACTTTTGTCAATGTCACTCCAATTTTTTTCTGAAGAAACTTTCCAAAGTGGATCACCCGACCATCTAAATTTCACCTGCAAGTTCCACATTTGGAGCAAAAGCTGTCCGAATGCTTGTCAATTAACGAAGATCGGCAGTGAAATGTATTTGCTATATCTTGAAGCTTGCATATTTAAAGTTTTGAATATTGGGAGGGTAGATCTGATAATTCATTATTTATTCCATATTCTATTGATAAATGTGCCCCTTAAATTAAACCACAGCAGATTACTTGTCAAGGAAAATTTAGTGCATTGATATCAAGCGTATTGATTTGAGAGTTAAGTTCATAGTCGTCTCTCTTTTGCCTTTCTCCTTTTTTTGAATTGACCGGGGAGGGAGTTTAGAAAACGATTGAAGATACGGAAGTACAGGCTAAGCTATGACGTACCACTTCCGGCGTGCCACAAGGATATACCCTCTACGCCTCGTTGCTACAACCATTAAAAAGATTGGAAAAGCTTAGACACTTTCGATATTTATTCCCTTATGTATCTATAGAAAAAAAAAACACCGACGATACATTCGTTTCTCCTTTTTTCCCATCCCTTTGCTTCATCCTTTCATAGTGCAACCAGTTATTGCAATTGAACCTCTACAGCCTTTATTATTATCATTTTAGATATTAAACACCTTTTTTAGATACACGGAATATCGTCAATTTCAAAATAGGTCGCGTAAATTTAATACAAAACTTCGTTTCATTTTTTCTGGTTACTTGGGAGACGGAATAATTTGTAGACGCTTTTTATTTTCAGTTATTTGGTATTTATTCGTAAATTTACTTTCTTAAAGTCCCATCCCTCGCTTTTGTCTTTTTGAAATTTCAATTTATAGACGATCTATTTTTTGTTCTTAAAAAAATGTACCATTTTTATTCTGAATTTTCGAATTTTCATTTCCCTTTCTTCCACTTTGCAAAAGAGATTCAATTTTTAAACTTTCTTATTTGAAGAAAAAATTGGAGACATTTCCCAATTGGCGCATTTTCAATCCCGAACTCGATTCTTTACGTTCACGCGTTATTCGCACTTCGAAAAAATTTGGAAATTCGGAATTTTGTGAAAATGTGGAAAAGGCAAAGAAAGGATTCCCTTTTCTCAAGTAACGGTAAAAGAGCTACTTTTTCTTCGCAAGTCACAGGAGCTTCATTGTGTTTCATATTAGAAAAAGAGCTATGGTTTTTGCACAAAAGGGGGAAACCAGAAACTCACGGTAGTGTAACGCGAGCACAAAGTTCCAATAAGCAATCCTTTCGATAAACCTCGATTAAAGGAACGAACTGAACGTGTACTGTCTTTCTCTGAAGTTATTACGAAGTCAGAAAAGCATTTAAGTTTTGCTGAATACAAGAGAATTCTCTCCCTGTTATTTGCGTACGCATAGTGTTACCATTCTCGCTCCCGTTTCTCTCTTAGCTATTGTTTTCATTTCGATAAGATTTTATAACATGCATGGAACATTTGCCGCCTTCAGGCCGCCTATATGACACATTCACTTGAAAACAAGATTTCTGGCAGATTTAACTTGAACTGTACGTCATTATTGTAAAGGAGGCTGGGATCTTTAAACGGCAAAATAGAGTTATATGACGAGAATGGAACCAAGACCTCCATTCTCCGGCTCGTCGCCGGATATTATGACTTGGGTACTTGGCGACACGTTCTGCAAAATAACCGTAATATGAACGTTAATAACACGCGAAGGACAAATGAATTTGGGAAGAAATAGGGAAAAAGGTAGAATTGAAAACAGAAAATGCGTACAAATTTATTTATTTCTAGAATACAAAGTTCTGAAATGCGGAAATTTTCTTTAAGACGGTCAATAATTGTTGAAAATTTTATTTGCGGATTAAAAAAAGCTTTTCGGATAGAAATTGAATTTTTAGATATTCTGGAAATTTTGTTGTCGTAGATCCTCCTGATTGAGTAATTCTCGTCTGGAACGATTAGACCCTCCTGTCTGCTTCATTTTTTGCATATCCTTAAAGAAAACGAATTAATCGCAAAACCGTATTTGCCCTTACCTTCATAAAATCGTCATTAAAACACCGGTGGATGTACACAATTCGATAAACTATCGGATTATGCATACCTGTGGTAACAAAAAGGGGAAACGAGTTATCTCTCACATACCCTCCCTTGTGAATATTCTTTTCATAGCTTTTTTTTTTTTACAAAGTATTCACGTTATCGCGTCGCTTTTTGTCAG
This sequence comes from Gasteruption jaculator, assembly GCA_949825005.1. Classification (NCBI taxonomy): domain Eukaryota; kingdom Metazoa; phylum Arthropoda; class Insecta; order Hymenoptera; family Gasteruptiidae; genus Gasteruption; species Gasteruption jaculator. Next base: position 5,997,436 of record OX463773.1, on the reverse strand, counting down.
CTTTCACCCCAGTAACAAATTAAAAGTTTATACTTTCAGTGGGTATCGGGAACCCATTCGAAGGTTGATTCGTGCTTTTCTTATGGTGTCCGATTTTGACTCACAATCGGTTCATTTTCGCTACGTCGTTAGGAAACTTGTAATTTATACCGTTGAGAAAATAGTTTGTTCCGTTTTTGTAAGTTACAGCGTTTCAGTGTACCTCGAATTTCGTACGCCATTATGTGTAAATTTTCGTAACAAGAAAAAACATCTCCGAAATGGTAAGAAAATAGTTGTGAAGCTGGAAAGCTTAAGGTCTCACGTTTTTTATGAAAGTTCTTCACACCGCGTTGCATATTGAAGTACGCGAGCTACGACGTGAGAAACCAAGTGAAAAAAAGGGAGACGTATAGCGGATAAACGTTTGTCATAAAAGCACTGCCCCTTAAAAAATATTTTTCTTTCTTTATCTATGTCTTTTTATTCCGTTTTTCAGCCGTTTAACCATAATCTCAAACTCGACTTTAGTGATATATTCCACTTGCGTATTCGTAGATTGAATAAACTCGGCAACAGTAACAATGCATTTTTATACATTGTATATTTCATCTACATTCAGTGGGCGCCGCCTTTTCATTTTCCCCGACGTTATTAAAAAGGCGATAAGGTCGTTTGAATTGTCCCGAAAAACACGAATTTTCCTTTATTCGTTTCTATCGCATCCCCGTAATTCTCAGGTGCCAATTAAGGTACCTCAAAAAATTGCGTTTCCGACGTTTCGATTTTTCCAATTTTTCGGGATTCGTGGAACTGCAATTTTCCGGACGATTCTCGAGGACTGGTACTTTTTTTTTTTTTCTCACCAGGCGGAACTTCAGCATTTGTGGCTTTCAAAACGACAATTTTATTACCGCGGGTCGTATATGTACAACTTTTTCTGCTCGCGCAGAGGAAACACGTCGAGCAAATACCGAGAAGAAGTTAATTATTAAGGCTACGAATTGAAATATTTATGCGGAAAGGAGTAACGATGAAAGACAGCTGGATGAACTTTATTTCCCTTTACCCTCTTTTGATCTCTACAAATTCCGAACTATTGTGCAAATCTTACTTTTATTATTTCGACCATTTCAAACGATGATTCAGGACACGCGCGTATCTGTTGATAATCAAGTGGAAAGTGTCACCCGCTATAAAGTTTCATTAAAATTTACAAGGTTTTGTTTCTTCAGTAGCTAATTCCGTACATTGCGAATGACGTTATGCGAGACGATGACGCGGCTTTGAATTTTCCTATTTTTCGCTCACGAGCGACGGGCTCCTCTTGCTTCGCTTCGACAGGATCGACAGCCCCAATGCAATTCGAGATTTCGTCGTCCGGCTTATTCGAAACTCCAGCCTGTACTTTTGGCGCATTTCCCTTTTCGGTTACCGGTAAAATCTACCGTGAATTGAACTCTTTTTTTTTCCGAATGTCCTCGGAAACGCGGGCATTCTCTCATTTTTTTGTCCCCTCTTCTCGACTGCCATTGCCATCCATTCATGTCACTTCGCAAGAATCTCGGGATGACGTCACGTGAAAGATTGTATGTCCACGTAATGAATAATAAAAAGTAAGTGAACGAACGAGAGATTAGACGGTGGCTGGTATAAACACAAAGCTCAGATTCCCTCCTGAGATTTCCTATCAATTCCCGATACACAGTCCATAGAGGAATGTCACTTCCAATACCGATTGCGAGAGAAAGGAATTTACAATTAAGCCTTCTCCATCGAAACAAATTATTATTTAAATTAGGTAAAGACATTTGCACAAAATTGCTATCTGTTTCCTCCTTATCTAAATCATGCTGCCAAGAAATGTCCCGCAATCTCGCGCACAGGCATACTTGTATATTCTTTCTAACACGGTTTCGCTTAGCGTAGCTCCACACATTCTCCTTGATATGTCACTAAGTAATTTAATGCATGGCACAGCTTTACTAGGATTCTTACGGGTGGGTGTGGATGGACGTTAGCATACGATTCGAATATTTTTATCGTGATGTAAACTGAAACTTCTCCTGCCGCCTATACTATCTTCCTTTCTTTCGTTTATTTCATTACCTTTATCGCCTCATCGCGCTGCAATGTCCATTTGTCATCCTCAAAGGGACGCTAACGCGTTTGATCCATTTTTACGATTTGTTTGGTCTACCCCTAATTTCACACGTAATCGCTAGACGTTTATAAACAAATCCTTATGACATCGAAGACTGAAATTCATTTAACCCATTTGCATCATAAGGGTATATATGCGTTTGTGATGCAAATGTATTAAGAACCACAATCCTTCTTCTCGAACGCGTGAAAGAAGAGTACGATGCAAATATTGAGAGAGATTGAGTTTGTAACGTAGCTGAGAATCGAATTGCTGCATACGCGGAATAGGAGAAAGCAGATAAAATGTCGTATTATTATTTTTACGGTAGTTTTACAAGTCCTTACCACGTTCATATTAATTTTGTGTATTTCGCAAAATAACTACGAGTCGAATTGCATATAAGTTGAATAGAAGAGAGCAGATAAGATTCTATATTATTTTTTTAATGCAGTCTTTAATACGTAGAAAGCTAATTCTTGCTCAAAACTTTTGAAGAACCTCTCTTGTTACCACGGATACGATTATTTCTCATTAATTTCGCGTTACATCGAAAGCCGCGGTTGTTGGTAACATTAAGGTCGCGATTTGGTTAGGAAAAACGTATTTGAAATTTCTATGCAGCGGGAAAAAAAGGGTATCGCGAATAAAAAAAAATAAAACTGAAAGATAAACGTAGCGGGAACTCTAGGGAATCATAAATAACAGCTAGCTCTAGAACAAATCGTCAATAAATAAATGCTTGAAATCAGACTCAGTGGATGATTATTGGACGTGTGTGTATACATGAAATGCATTACTACCACCTATCGCTTAGTTGGATGTTTTTTTTTTTTTTTCGAGAACGCAACGTCTCTGATTATTATTCTACGTACACACATAAAGCCGAGTTTCATTAAACAACGTGGTATAATATTATGTATATCGTACACTGACTTTATTGTATCTCAGATGCAGCGTTTATACGTCTATATTCAACAGATGACTGTAGCTACTAATAAGAATTGGATCTGGTCCCGGGAGACACTTTTCCGTTTCGTGTAACCGAAAAGATTTTATTAGTGGCAGCTCGGGAGGAAATCCGCTCTTACGTAAAGGTCAGAGAAGCACGCAATGTGGGTCTCGAAACTGAAAATTTTTTTTTCTTGCAAGATAAATTCATGGAAATTTGTCGAGTTCGTCGTTTATTAAAATTTAACGATGTTCCTGCTGCCATGAATGAGAACTGGAAAAATGAGAATAATTCCCCATACCGATGAATTATAGACCGAACGAAGTTACTGTCATTGATTAAGCGTTTGATGTATGTTTCCTCGCTACTTAAAATTCTGTTCTCTTTTTTTATTCGCCTCCTTATGTTTATTGCATTTTCCATTGCGTGACTTATTAATCATTCAGTTCGGTATATTCATAATGGACCCCAAGGGGAAAGCTTTAAGTGTCCTGGAGTCATCGTAAAGTAAATTTCTCGCATTCGCTCGGCTAAAGCCCTTCTTAAAGAGTTATCTAACAATCGGCACGCGACATATTCCACATTCCAACAAGCTGTAAACCTCTTTTAAACTACAGCGCTATCATTGTTCAAACAACCGAACTGTTCTCCTCTCTTATTCATTGCAGCATTTAAATTTGCCATCGGATTATACTGCATTTTAATGGACGTATCGTGTACGGAGCTTCAAAAATTATTTTTGCATAATAAAATTCGCCTTACGCCTATAAAAATCGATCTATCGAGAGTCTCTGCATAGCAAAAATTACTGCAGAGCCTTTTAAGGCGAAAAGATTCCGTTTTACCTACCGAAATTATAAATACCAGCCATTAGGAAAAACGGTGGATGACTTTGTCGCAAGTTTGACACATTAGCGACGATAATGATTAATTCGTTTCTGATACGCTTCGTAGACTATCGAGAAGAGGTACGTACACTTCTCGGAGAATTATGTGAGGTTTCAGGAAACCCGTGCAAGTTAATTCATTCACAGATGAATAGGTGACTCTACAACTTGCACCTCCATTGTTGAAAGAAACGACGGAAGAGAGCTTTTTACGCTTTAAGTTTAAACTACTAATCCGTTAACTCTTCTGTTGAAGTTCCAGCGGGAAAAAGACTTTATTTGGATAAAAAAAAAATCTGAAATCACGGCAATCGGATTAAGTCCTTTTTCTCTCCACTCTTTCGTAATCGCTGAGAAAATGGGACCAAAATTGAAGATTCCGAGCGTTTTTAATACATTTTCCATCCATCGCCCGGATTGCATTCCCGAATTCGAATATTTCTGAGAAAAGAAAAGCTCTCAATCCGCTGCGATTAAAGTTAGAGTTCCCTGGCGTCGAGGCTAATTACGCATTCGAAAAGTTGGAAAAATGCTAAAGAAAAACAGTCTAGATGTAAATATGGATCGAAGCCTTTGTTAGACGCTGGGAAGTGTATAAACGCAACATCGAAGAAGTTCCAGGCAGAAAGCAATTTACCAACTTTTTCAGTTTATCCCGTTAAGATTAAGAATCATAAAAGAATCAACGTACCATAAAAATATGTACAAGGTATAAACATTAAACTCGTTTCCGTAGAACGCTATATTATTCATGCAATTGCTTATCTTACATTTTATCTTAAAATCCATGCATTTTTAGGGGGAAAATGTTATTTTCAATCTGAAACTTCAAAACCACGGAATTTTCTTTTCCCGCTGCTCCGAATGCAGAATATGACTCGTAAATCAACAGATTTCCGGAGTCCCCATTGCCTCGAGTCGATCGAACATTCTCGTACGCATCAAAACCTGCGGAGATTCATTTAAAAGTGAAAAGGGTGTAATCAGGAACTAATTTAGTACCGTTTTCGCGGGAATCTCGTAAATCGGTGAATTCGCCATAAGCATCCTCCTCGTGCATCACTTGCATCGATACGTGCGAAGAATAATTCTCGCCAGGGAAGTAAGAATAAAAATTTGGTACGTTAATTATCGCGGCGAAATGAATGAATTAATACATTGTAGAATAATAAACGCCGGGAAAATGGGTTAATTGCTATTCAGTAAGCAGAAATAGCCATAGATGGAATTTTATTAAATCAACGGTTAGTAGTAAAAACAGAATCCGCGATCATTAACTCGGCACACGCCGTGGCTAGTTTATTGTAACGTTGAGAGAGATTGAGCTATTATATTTATTATGGCCGCAGACTATAACTGCATTCATTATTTACTAAACGATTCAACGTGTTTTAATCAGACTCGCATTCTTATATGCACCTAACCTGCAGTTTATTATAAGCTTACGCGAAGAACCTCGGTCAGAATGAACAAAGCTAAACGGTTCTTTGACATTTTTACCGGCTCGACAATGGCATCGTAAGTCAGGTACTGGGCCGGAAGATCGGTTCTTGCGGATAGTATATCTTAGAAAAATGGGTGTTTTTAGTGCAAGAGCATCGACGATTTCGATTTTTATACTCGCGAATTATGGAGAAACGACCGGATACTTGGATTTCGAATCGGATTTTGTGGATGAATGTACCATCCGACGTGAATATTCCCCGCATACGTGCAACTGAGATGAGGTATTAAACGTAAATGTAGTCAGGCAGCCACGTGTAATAAAGAACACGGTTGCAGATGTTATTAAAGCTCGGAGATATTAGCATGACAACCGCATCAAGCATCAACAAAAAAGGGTATACCCACGTTGGGCGTAAAAGCTGAGTAAAGTAGAAAACCGAGCGGCTTCCATCCGTTGAATCGTCCACGCGCTTCTAATGGATTGCTAATAGCACAAGTTTTGTCCGTTCACTTTTTAACGCATTCGCGTTAAACCGGAATCATTTTTCCAACTTTTTTTCGAATAAATGTTTGTAAACAACCCGATGCGAAATCACTGCGAGGTGGATTTATGAGAAATTGTATAAGTAACTCGCGAAGAAAAAGAAAAATATTCTCTCTGCCAACAAATATCGGCGAATTATAAATTAGAAATTTGGATGCATTTTCAAAAAATCGCTTCGAAAAATTTCCTTCTTTTTTTTATTTAATTGAAGTGGAAAATCTCCCTTTTTGCAAGGAAGATAAAATGAAAATTGTAAATAAATTTGAAAAATAAAAGGAAGGAAACTTCGGTTAGTAATTATTGCCGGGGTCTGAAGAACATTTTTTCTTTATATTATGGAATAAATGCTGCAAGTAAAAAAGAAAGATGGTCAATAGGTTTCCCGGCTAAAGGGGCCGAAGTCTAGTTAATATTATTGTCACATAGATGCTCGCGGTAATCGTTTTATAAAAATTAACATCGATTTTATAAGCGAATTTGCATGAAAAATCCCCTTGGCATGCCGCATGAGAAGAACTTTTATGTGTATGACACGTACCTACTCTTTCCATGTACAATACAGCAGCCATATAAAGGATAACACCATACGTGATCCTCATAAAATGCAATATTTCTAGAACCTTTTGTTACGTCAAAGATCTCACGTAATGCAATTAAAGACGGGAAAAGTTCATGGTTTTTTCACCAATAAACTGAGTTATTTACAGAAAAAATCCAGCTTTTTCGAACCCAGGTATTGCTTTCTTTAGCTTCGCATCTCATTAATCGTAAGTTGAAGCTTTGGAATTTCGTCTCTGTGACACCCTCGATATCGATTTCCAAATCGTGATTTTGTCAATACAATTATTCTCCCGTCGGACGGGCGATATTAGTGCCTGTAAAATTTCTGCAAAGATAAAAAACTGAAATGAAATGAAAGAAGAAAGCTTTCATAGAGAAAATTCTCTACTCCGGTGTCGGTAAAATTCGCAGGGTGGTTCAAGAAGAGAATATCAGATTTCAGTCTTTTGTGTCACGGCGACAGAGGAATTCTTCCGGGAAAATAAAATCGCCTCCAAAATTTTGGCTCGATCTGGTTGCAGTAACTAAACCGTACCTTGGATTGCAATAAAATCGCTTTCCCACCACTTGGTGTCCTCGAGTACATCTCTTTCGCGGGTTCGAGTGCAAAATTTACCGTTTCGGTCTTTCCACGTATGAATGCAAAGAGCGAGAACCCGTTCTTTTCCGTTTACTAAGTAATGCGAAACGAGGGCGGGTAGTATATGCACAGTACGAGTTAAGAGAGATTCCTGACGCTTTGGTTTCGGCGTGATTTCAGAGAGAAATGACACGGTGGTGTCGGATAGTGTCAATGAATGGCAGTTTCCCGTATCAAAGCATACCTGTTAGTAATTCCACCAACCTGATACAGGTCAAATAGCCATAGCTGAAAACCAAACACGTTGGATTAACTATTAAATTTCTATGTGCTATAATATTTACCTTTTGCCCTGAAAGAATACACGCGGGTATTTTCTAGCCGATGACGAGTCCTCATTTCGGTTGATTGATTTAAAGTCGATTCCCGAGCCCTCGATAATCTGCGGAAAATGGAAAATCAATGGCTTGTTTTCCAGGTAATGGAAAATTCATACCACTTTTTTTGATCCTTCAGATTGAGGGTATTCAATTTACTCTGATTTTCTGGTCATCCCGAGGTTCGTATTTTCATTTTACCAGATTTCGGTACATTAGGAATAATTTATGCGACATTAGAATATTATTATTATTTTTCTTTACGTTAATCCATTCTGATTGATTGATTTCTCTGATATAGAGGATTTTAGTTAACTATTCATTAAATTGAAATTTTCAACATTTTGGACTTTCGAAATATTTCCGAACCGAATAGGGAAAAGTTATTATTTGGAATTTTAGGTAGAAATTTGGAAATAAGATATTGCGGAAGTCACGTTTGCGGAAGGGATATTTTAAATGTATTCCAAATCTGAGATAAGTACACATATGTAATAGAAAAGAGGGTCCAAATATTGAGATAAGTTTGTGGTGAACTATCTCTGCTCTGTAATATTCTAATTTTCGTCCTCGCAGGTATAACCCTGACTGCTGAGATTCGAAAAGTCATACATCCGAATAAATATAAAAAGAGTTACGACTCTTTGACTCCCAGTGTCAGAGATACCAGGAGATAGTGCAAAACATGCATTTCATAATTACCCTCCGTCTCATTTTACTTGATTTTACATTAAACCTAACTTTCACCTGCACAGATAAAAATGGCGGGTCTCTGAAATCTGTGCCTCGTTTGACACTTTTGAATCTTGATACGTGGAATGATTTTATTTAAAACCTACCGTGTAACTTTACATGGTTCTAATGACGTCACCAACATTTTGATCGCTATCAAACCTACTTTAATAACACATCCGACAAATTAGTAATACAACAAAAGCTCTTTGTTTGTAAAACTCATGTTTGATGTGGGATTATTCGAAGTATTTTAATGATGAAAATGTTAATAATGTAAATGTAACCTCCATTGCAATTAGGGGGAAAATTGCGAAATCCTTTTTATTTAAAGTAACGATTGATTTTCGATAACCAAGTAATTGCAGCAAATTGTAACGTTTTTTTCTATCGAAAAAAAAATTTGCACAATTATACAAATTTAATTATATAAATTTATATAATTAAATTTATATAATAAAATTTATATATTTAAATTTATATAATTAAATTTGTATATTTAAATTTATATAATGAAATTAAATATCGATTGGTTCGTATTTGGATTTTAACTTCAGGCCGAATTCCTAACACGAGGATTTTTCTACTTGCAGCTTGCACATCATACGAATTCAAGTGCAAAAATGGCGAATGCATCAGCGATAACAAAAGATGCGATGGCATAAGAGATTGTCGGGATGGGACTGACGAATACAATTGTCGTAAGTACATTATAATTAATACATTTTAATGTAACGTGTTTCACCCCATTGCAGCGTTACGAGGGTATATTGGTAGCTATTGTTTATACGTTCCACGTGTTTGTCTGTTTGTCTGCGCGGGGTTAGCTGGCTTTTCTTTCCCAACTTATTTCAAGACTGTAAAGGAAGTCAAAAAAAAATATAGGAGAGGTAGATCTTCAATTTGATATTGGAAACTATTTCGAAAAATACGTAGATAACAGGATTTCAGGTTTCCAGACTGTAAATATAAAAAATGGTTGGAAATTTTTTATTGATCGTTATTCAAAACATGAAATGTTTGGAGAACGATGTTTTTAATAGCACATGTGAAGAAAAACAATCATTTAGATAATGAAAATTGCTACGGAAAATAATAAGAAAATAACAAAATATTACATAATCATAGAAAATAAATAAATAATGCTAATTTTATAGTAAGTGTTTCCATTTATTACTTTTTGTATTATTTTTCCAAAGGAATTTTTATATTCGAACTTATTAATGTTTTCTATGATTTCACTATTTCTTGAACCAGCACGACTTTTGTGTTTTTCCCAACGAATTTGCATATCTCTTTTCTCCGTGCTGGTTGTAAAAAATAACCATTTCTTTGGACCGAGTTAAAAATCGAATAAATTATTAGCATCAAACACGCGAATTAAAACACTCGAAAATCTCAAATATCGGGAATTCACAGAAATTTAGAATTAAATATGTTTCTTTCGAACACGGCTCTTTTTTTCGTGACGACAGTTTTATCGACAGATTTGCTGCTCATTTGCTACTTCTTCCACTCACGAAACTCGCGTCTCTGAACTGTTTCCAACGAATTAGAATTTTATCGCGCTCGCGGAGAAACTTGTTACAGTATATATTACTATTTTGTAGATAGTAAAAGAACGCGCGTATACGTCGCCTCGGTGACCATTTTCAAAATTTATTGCGTTCCAGTTTTAGCAAATGGAAAATTATGGATATCGAAATTTTGTTTCGACGAAGGTTGAAGACCGTCGTGAAATGGGGAGAAAAAAAAGACCGGGAAATTAGTACGTAGCCGTTCTTTTTTATTTTTCGCAGTGAAAATTAATTGTTCTTCATTTTACTTCGGGACTCGTTCATTATAACGATTAATAGGAAAGCCGTAGGGACTAGGAACGATGTGAAAATTGACGAAAATCCCTCGAACGAAATATATTCGCGCGTATTATAAGCTCGCCTAATAGCTAGCCGCATTTTAATCCAACGTTAATCTCCATGGACTTGAAGCTTGTCGGAACAACAGGTGTCAGAAATTCACATTTTCATTGTACTTAATTATATTGCAATATTCAAAAAATGCTCTCGCTCCTTCCTGCCGCGCGACTTCACAAAGTTACCTGGCCGTCGAGTTTTAACGCAAAAGGAGGACAATTTTGTAAATTTAATTTTCACCTTTTTATTCCGTTCCTTGTTGCTTTGGTATTTTAGTGTAACGCATTTCACACGAATGAAACCTGCTGAAGCTATACATATATAGTGTTGCTTCATTTCCTTTTTACCAGCATCGGTTTCTCTCACTTTCAGTCCTTTGAAATTTAATTTCATCTTTTATTTTTCGTTCCCTCGGTTCCAGTGATACATGCAAAAATATGAAAACCTAGTTTGCGTCTAAAATCCGTGTTAGAAATTGCCGGCAGTATGTCGTTTTATATTTTCAGTTCGTTATTTCATGTACCATCAGGGGCTCCTTTCTCGCAAACAAAATTAGTGTTTCACTTCACGTCACTAAGGGTTTTAAACGATCGGCTGTTAAGCGTTTTAGATCCAGACTTGATACCAATGTATGACAACAGCCCTTGGGGTCGGAATCTCACCTACGGTGCTGCAATCTGCTGCAATCTGGAAAAAGACTGCCGGCAGAATTCAATCTGCTGCAAGTCCGCTGCTAAATCCCATTCGGATTACTACCAGATTTCAGGACTTATCTGTTATACCTACTTCGAAGCTCTCTTTCCATCATTAGTTCATCGCTTTTTGTCTAAATGTCTTGTACAAATTTCACATTCGTAGTCTTTCTATACTAGGTTCATTTTAGCTTCACCTTTTTCTCACTCTTGTAATCTCCAAGAGGATACAGGGGCACCGATTAAAAAGTCGCTACGGTGTCCTCTATCTGCTTCTGTGAACTCGACTGTCTGTTTGTCTGTCCCTCTGTTATCGTGTTCTTTCTTCGGAAGGAAATTTAATATCGTCCGCTCTGGAAGGAGAGCCGGATCTTTTCTATAACTTCGTTTCATACCTTCTCGTGATTTGTATCCAGTAATTGGTCAGCCTTGTCCCGTGGGAACAAGCTTCCATGCATTTATTATGCATGGTGCGGCATTTAAAGGGGAATCCTCAAATGTCTCTGTTGTTTATGGTTCAATGAAAAAAAAACTTCAGGGCAAAAATGTTGGTCTTTGCTCAAGGAATAGGTAAAATTTCAAGTTTTAAAAATGACATTTCTAGGAGTTTGTTTGTAGGAAATTCTATTAAAAATTAGTGAAAAATTGGATTTTAGCGGGAAAATCTATTTCTAATTGAATACTGAAAATGGATTCCCCATAAAAAAAAAGTTGTTTTCAAAAGACGAATTTTTTTGAAAATATTTTCACCATCGGATGCTGCACCCTGTATAATAGAAAAATGCTAGAATCGAGGATCAAAGATGAGCTGCGGAACTGCCAATTTTTTATTGATCCACGAAAATTTCCTTATTTTTCTTCAGGATTCGTTTCCCAATTTTCACCGTTCTTCATTCTTCAATGTGTGTCACATTTCTTTTACGTAGGCAGATTTTCTTCTACAGCTTAATTGTGTTTCTCCCGAAAGCTTTGGTGTTCGTCGCCTGGTGTCTTGGTAGCAATGAAATTTAGATTCTTTTCAAACACTCCAGTACCATTTTTACAGCCTGCCGAGAGGATCAATTCGAATGCTCGCCAGGATTCTGTATAGAGGATTTTCGAATTTGTGACGGAACCGACGATTGCACGGGTGGAGTCGATGAGAAAGATTGTGTGGATAGTATGAAGTATTTTCTCTATTTGTTCCCCCATGAAACACAATATTGTAATTATTGTTCCATTATCACTTACCAATTTGAGAAAACAGGATTGAGAATTTAGATCGAAAGAGAATTTCGACTTAGTCGTTATTTCAGTTAAACAATAATTCACATCCTTTATATTTTTTCTTCGGTTTCTCTTTATTTATTAATTATTTAATGATTTTTGTTTTGTTTTTGTTGAACCAAAAGCCCCTAGATGCAGAGAAAATCAGTTTATGTGCGCCAATGGAGACTGCATTCGACATTATGAGAGATGTAACGGACGTTACGAGTGTAATGATCGCTCTGACGAAGAAAATTGCAACGGTATTAACATCCTTTTTTTTTATTTTTCCATTCTCTTATTTTTATACAATTTTTCATATCGTCTTTAACAACGTTTCTTTTAGTTTAACAACTTTTTTTTAGAGCAGCTATTGAAATGGTATAAATCAGAAGGGTTACCGTCATTAAATATAATTACAAGGTTTTGCAAAAGAACGTAAAGTTTACCAGTTGTATTAACGTCTCATTTGACGTGGAGAAATATTTTTTCGATCGTAACGTTCATCTTCGATGCTTATAATTTTTTACATACGCGTTTTTAAAAAGATTTGCTATTAAGGTTTTTAAAAATTTTTATTTTTTATTTTCGAAATGGTAGACATTAGAGAAGGAAAGTGAAATTCGACAAATTCAAATTTTAATGCATTTCTTTTCTAGATTAAATTTCAATGGATCTAAAATGATTTCTTACCGGATAAACACGTAGCGAGGAAATTAGTTGGATTTAATTTCTAATATTCCTATTATTGTTACCTTACTTTCATAGTGACAACATGTAGCGGAGATCAATTCCGTTGTAATGACGGAACTTGCCTGAATATCGCTAATCATTGTGACGGAACTCCTGACTGTCGTAACGGTGAAGATGAAACGCAGTGTGGTAAGTTATGATTTGATATACTCTATAATTAATTTAATATTCACTATTAATATTCGCATCGTTAACATAATCGGTATATCCAGTTATAATATTCTGATGAAATTCCAATATTTTTTATTCTTGTTACAATGAAAAAGTCCAAAGGAAAGTAAAAAAAAAGGAAAAATTAATCTCGGTTATGGAAGCTTTTTTAACAGAATTTCTACTTTTCGGGTCGGAAGTAGGTGGTTTTGTTGTTTCAACTTGTAGATTTAATTAACCCGCTGGTGTTTGGAAAAAATGATTTAAAAGAGAAACAGAATAGGGTTTCTTTCGTTTTCTAAAGAACGTTGCAAAACTAAGGAAACGACCTAATTCCTGTCGTTTTCGATTCAAGAATTTGTTTCTCATTTCGCTAACTTTCCATACGGAAACACAGCTACCGTTTTAAAAATTCATATTAACAAGAAATATTTTGCACATTGGTGTTTTTTTGTTTTGAAAAGATGTTTAACAGTCTCATAATTAGTTTGTTCTCGCAAAAGTGACGTATTTAGTAACAAAACGTTGTCTACAATTGCAACAGTTTTTAATTGTACAGTTCTTACAAAAGTTAACTCACCTAAGGACAAATGTGGGATTTCGTTTTGCGATAAATCCAGGGTCACACATTTTAATTATATACTGTACTAACGAGGAAAAAACCGAGTTCCTTTATGATTCTTATGACAATTGTACGGTCATAGGAAAGGATTAGTGCTTCAAAATCTTCTCGATAGTCTCTCCATGACGAAAAGTTATGTTTGTCCAAGACAGAGAAGAATTTTGTAATTTCAAGGAGATCTGTGAAAGTATCCTTGTCTTCTAATTATTTTTCTAGACGTTTTATCACAGAAATTCGAAATTCTCCTCCGATACACTTTTGTCTCGGAGGTACTTTGCGAGATATTTTTATGGCACTAACTTTTCACATGGGGGAAATTAGTACAGGGGGCAAACGGTTAAAAGATGATCCTGACAGAAACTGTAGAGATTCTGTGAAATTAAAGCAGATTCTTCTCTCACGATTCTACATTTACTTGGAGATCATTATCAAAAACGGTCTCTCCCTGTACTGTACTGATAAATGTTGAGGGGCGAGAGAGCTAATTAATAGTGAAGAGAAATTAGAAGTAGATCAGTAACGTGTATGGTATGTGGAGCAGGTTGCAGGGAATCTGAATTTGTCTGTAAGGACGGACAGTGTATCTCTAATGCACTGGTCTGCGATGGGAACTCTGATTGCCGAGATGACTCGGATGAGAAAGAATGCGGTAACTATGCAAACAAAAAATTTGCTATTCTTCTTCTCCATCCAATACTTTTACTTCTACAATAGCATCTATTTTTAATTAGAACCATTTTGATGTTAGACTTAGAGTTTTACCCCCCAAAAAATTAGAAGCCTAGTTTCTCCCATTAATTTCGGTACAAATGTCTACGAAAATTCATCTTTCTTTTAAAAATTAGGGTTTTAGAAACCGAAGATTCGCTATTTTTTTCGGGACACTCGATTTGAAAATAAGGAATTCAGGGATTTGTTAATTTTAATGATAAATAGTAGCTACTTTTAAAGACAGAAACGATCGAAACTTTTTCGAAAATGTTCGATTTTCAACTTCGTGTTTTCTGTTTTTGAATCGATCGAACTCGTAAAATAAGGTACGAGGCGTGTTCGAAATAACAAGGACGAGATTTTGAGAAACCTCCTACCGATGACTAACGCCGTTGGCAATCCGATCCTCCATGCTTTTCCGGAACTGGTGAATTTCCTTAAACGAAGAAACGCAGAAGAGAAGATTCAGGATGATTTTGACACTGAGATTGATGCCAGCGTCGAAGTAACGACGACCACAGTTTCTCCGGACTCCGAATGGGAATTGATTGATGTTCGTCAGACGCAAAACAAATTTATAGCCGTTTTACCGAAAACTGTATTTGTTTTTCGGGGAATCGAATTGTCAAGCAAGTTGAAATCCACGTTGAAGAAAAAACCGAAAATGAAGTTAAATCATAGAAGCAGCAAAGCGCTAAAAAAGAAATTCTTCGGCAATGATGACGTCGACTGTTACGTGACGAAGAAGAGATCGAAGAGAATCAGCATCGAGAGGATTTTCGAAAACTCCTTCAATCAAACGATTTATTTCGCCCCGGGGAATCAGTTTGAAAAGATTTATAAAGAAAATATGACACTTTGCGTTTGTTTCACACCGTGTCTAATGAACGAGACTGAATCCAGGTACGAGAAAATGGAGTTTGACGTGGAAACTGGAAATTCGAAAAGGTGTGGCAGAGCCTCAGATTCCGTTACCAAGATTCCAAAAATTGGAAAACAAGCGACGAGTGCCACAGTTAAAGTAACTAAAGCAGGAGAAAGGAAGACAAAAATTGGTAAAAAAATGAACACTAGCGGAGATTTGACTACTACGACGACTCGTTCCTCGCGAGATGTCAAATTGAAGAGAAACAAGAATCAAAGTGTTAAAAAACTCGAGTCGAACTCCGAAAAAAATGGAACGAAACTCGAGTCAGGAAATCGAAATAATCGAAGACAGAAAACAGGCCGTGGAAAAGCTTCTTCTACCCAAAATATATCGAACTTAAAGAAAGATGCATCGAATCAGACGAAATCTCAGACTCACAAAAATGGTGGCAGAAAAACCGAGTTACGAAATTTAAAAGATGAAGGAAAAGTACGCCCGAATTCTTGCAAAAAACTGATAAATTTGTTAGTAGCGATACTGAGAAACAGAAGCCAGGAGAGAGACGAGGAAATCTTTCAGAAAATCGGCGAAACTTTGGACATCAGTTGGAATTCGACCAATGGTAGATCGCCAATAAAAGGTCACGATCGGTTATCAACTTTGCCCGAATCCGTCACTCAGTCTACCTTAGGTACATCATTTTCAGGAAAATCGCAGTCTAATGGAGACAAAAATGAGACACGAGTTGGTGAAAATGTGAAAAATCTTGGAAAACCATCTAAGCGGAAGAAAATTAAGATTAACCACAAAGAGAAGACGGTTACTGTGACGGAAAAAAATATTCGTAAGGGTAACGAAGAATGTCTTGAAATCGGTAATGAAATTTTGGAAAATAGCACTAGAATAAGTTGCGGAAATAATTCGAGCGCAGAAACGAGAAACCCTGACAGCAGTGAAACAGGAATTGTCGCCGGAGGAAGTAAAGCAACTGTTGTCAAATCCACCACGGACGGATTAATGGCAAAATCACCGTCGACTGAAAAAGTTGCGACCGGAACTAAAAAGGAACAGGGTGAAAGAGAAAGCAAAAAGCAAACTACCGGTCGTGCAATCGAAGTTGCTAATGATAACGAAGATTTTGTTAACACCAGTAGGACCGAAGTGATAATGGACGAAGGAGTCATTTCTTCGGTAGATGTTGAGGAAAAGGGTGAGAAAAAATCCTTGGGGAAAGTGAATAATGATAAAGAAACAAGGAAAAAAATAAGGGGCAAAAGGAAGAGGAAGAATGGTGCTAAAAGAAGGAAGAAGAATGGATCGCGAAGAAGTGGTTCGAAAGGAACCTCGAAACCGACGACGGAAAATGTTACGGAAACTTTTGACGACGCTGTCGAGATTTACGATAAATTTAACAAAAAATGGAAACCCGAGCCAAAAAAAGAAGAAGCAGCATTACCCGAAACTGGTGTTACCGAAGGAATCGATGTCAGTCTGAAAGAAATTACGAAAGTTCAATTAACCGAAAGGACAACAGAGGTGACAGTAGTTACGGAATGCAAATGGCTTATTTGCTGGACAGTAACGATACCTGGAGTTTCAGAATCAACAGAAAAAATCACCGAGACGTTTGGAAATTCGCATACTACTGTCAATGTTACATACAGTCCTGCAGCAACGACAGAAGTCAGTCCCACAAAAGAATCCGGATACGTAGGAATTAGCGAGAAATCGGCGAACGAAGAAACAACAAAGTCGGATCCCGATGTACGTTCTAAAGAAAATCAATCTGAAGCTGAAACTGAATCTGCAACAGTTGAGTCAGAGAATTCAGAAGGAAAGAAAAATTCCTCGTCGGAGTCAGCGACAGAACGAGAGACGATTGCAACAGCTTCCACGCCTGAGGACGAAGCGGCAAAAGAGAATAAGAGCGATGCTAAAAAGAACGAAGAAACGACAGTAAAAAGTGAGACATTGAATGGCATGGAAACCGACAAAGGTGATTACAATGGCACTGCTGTCGAAACAACTGCAGTAAACGCAGTAACCTCGTGGAAACGCAGAATTACCAACTATTCAACGGCAGAGACGAATGCAAAAGACTCTTACCACGATGAATACTGCAAAGACGAGCAGCATCCTTGTGAAAATGGTACTTGTATCGAGGAAGATAAGGTTTGCGATGGTAATATAGATTGTCCCGATGGGTCGGACGAAGATGACTGTGACTATTACGAAACGTTAAAGAATGAACTCGTGGAAGGTGATGTCACCACCTCTTGGCAAGATTCCACTCCACGGGAATCCACTGACAGCCTTTCCCCAGGTGCTACGGTTTTGGAATTCCAAACAACGAAGGGTTACAGCAAAGCGGAATACGTTTCCGAAAAACCAGTTACCGATGAGGACAATTTTAGCAGTCTTGCAACTGAAGGAAGTACTTCAACGACCGATGAGAGCACAGGTTTGACGGAATTTGGGGCTGAAACTGAAGGAAGCGTTAGTCCTACCGGCTATTGCAATGACGTCGAATGCAATGACGGTTCCAACGAGACGACGCAAAGTACCGACAAAGTCGAAGGTACTTCCGTGGATTCGGCGGAGTTTGAGAACTCGACGGAAGAGGTCACGTATTCCACCGATGATTACGTAGTTTGCAGTGACGACCTTAATGGCAAGAATGGGTCTGAAGAATCAGGTAGACACATTTATTGAAATCATCAAAAAAAAAGCAGCTACGTACAGTTTCTTCTTTTCTTCGAGGAGTTCTTTGGGAGGTTTGTTTCGTCCACGTTTTCCTGCTGTATAAAAGACATGTACATTTATTCTCGTTGCATCCCGAGTAGGAATTTATGCAGGTTGCTATGCGGGACCTATTCGGAAAAGCCATGAATTCCTACTACGGGATTCCAAACTCCGAGACTTTAAGATTTGTGTTTTGTGCAAGTACGAAGAAATCATGGAGATTGTGTGTTCGGGGTCTGCGAAATACGGATAAACCTGGAAAGATACCGATACTTTTGTACATAATGAGGCAATTATGAATAAGGATTCGCGTAATTTTGTGCCTGTAAATATGTACAGCTCTTCGTTTACGAAATTTCTAAGGTTTCCTGAAGTTTGGGAAAAGCCTGAAGTGCAGCAACTTATGCTGCGATTATTACGCCAGAGGAAGTGGAATGTGGTACCGAGTATTATTATTTCAGAGAAGAATGAAGTTTTGGGTGTACACATATGTATATATTTATATATATATATATATCTCAAGAAATTCTTCGGGGTTTCTTCTAGGGCAAAAAGCTGACACGGGTTTCCATGAAAAGGGAACTTTTTTTTAAAAATATCCATGAGCTACTAAAGATTCTGAGAAACAAAATATTCTCTTCTAAATCTGGTTTGTCAATTGGAGGAATTGAGAAATATATCAGTGTACCGGTAAATGACCATCTTGGGTTTCGTGGAATATAAAAAGAATTCTGGGGCTCCCTTTTCATAAAAACAATTTTTTTTTAGATTTGATTAAACACTTAGGTTGAAGAAAAGAGAGATTTAATAAAATAAAAAACGATTTTTCCCTGTTTTCGTCGTTTTTCTCGAATGTGTCTCTTCAAACACACTCTTTCGTACGAGTGCATTTTTTCTACTGTAATAAAATAATTTTTTAGAACAGATAAATCGATTCCTCGATGGTCAATTACTCGAACACTCTTCAATGCATTTATTTCTGGTGGAACGAAACACTGAATCGACATGGCACAGATATTTCTCCTTTCACAAGAAGTCCTAGTACCTGAAACTATAAAATTACGTTAGTTTAGTTTTACTCCGATGTCGCAATTTCAAAAAGTCTACTACTTTATTGTAGCAAATTCTATTATATTTGATTGTATGATAATTTCGATTATATTTATATTAACGATGTTATTAGTAATTATACCACTGAATTTTCCCTACCAGTAAATAAAAAAAACCCTTTTAACGTTAACCCTTTTTTCCAGGAATTGTATTTAGCTACAATTAAAAATCAAATCCCTTTTTCACTACTGCAAATAAGAACTTATTAACGTCGTAGAGATTTCGATTTGTCGATAGCAGCAAATATTTTTACCCGAATTAGTTTCCGTGTAGCAAATACATATGTATATATCAAAATGTAAATAAGCTTTTCTTTACGTCCCGTAAAAATGTATAAAAAGAAATAGGAAAGTCGTCATAATTATTTTTCTGCTTTTGTGACTAATATTATTTTCTATCGTGTCTAACTCGCTTTCAATGTATTTCTGTGCCCCTTAGCTTGTATAGTTTTTCTCACAACTATTCTTAAGTCCAACAATTTTCTTCGAGATAAAGTACTTCGATTGATTCTATATTTTTTATTTTTATTTTATCCTTGAAAGAGTTAAAGAAAAATTTCTAATTTAAAGAACTTTTTGTAAAATAAAAATGTCCGAATTGGAATTATTTTAAATTGTCTATAAAATAAAAATTTGTTCAATGAAAGGAATGACACTTCAAGTAACTTGATAAAATCAGGAGTCGAAGTTTATTCCTGCGGAAATGCCATTCTTCCAATTAGTTATGCAATTTCTCGAAAATATTATTGGACGTGAAACTAATGTTGAGAAAGTTCTAAAAATATTTCCAATACAAAGAAAAAAATGGGCTTCTTAGGTTTAGCTCCGTGTTCTCCTATGGATTATACCTGTCGTGACGGTTCCTGCATTCCACAAACGTCAGTCTGCAATGGAATTGACGATTGCCCAAGGGCAGAAGATGAACTTAATTGTGGTACATAAAAGCTTCCTTTCATTTCAATTCGAAAACTCAGTTCTCGAATCCTCATTCACAGAATATATAATACTCGAGTTTCCTGCTTTCTATAAGTACAGAAGGGAGCGAATCAATAAGGGAGGTCAATAAACGTAACACTGATTTTTCCCTATTAAAATCAAATTTTTTTTCTCATTTCTTACTATTGTTTTCAATTTTTTATGTATCTCTCACTCATCCTTTTAATAATATGAGTCATGCAAATTTTCATCCTTTCACGTCATGGATGAGTAAATTATCGTAAACGTAAGAATCAAAGGAGAATGATGACTTTGGTATACTGAGTTTTCGAATCATTGCTTATTAAAACCGCCGTCAAAATTGGAATTTTTTTGTAAATAATTTCTCAAAAAGCTGCCCTAATTTATACAGGGTTATTATTTTAAAGTAGACGTTCTTAATAAGAATTATTGTACAATTATAATTATTAATTTGCGGTAGATCCGTAACATTTGTTGAATTGTTGTACCAACCCTTATCAAATAATAGGCAATCCGTCCATTTTTTAATAATAACCCTGTGTAATGTTACTAAATTAACTGTAACTTTGGTAAAATGTTGTATTAACCTTTTTCGTTATTTTCGCTGAATTTCTTTCCAAACTTTACAAAGAATTTAATATCAAACAGTTTTTTTAAAGTCAAACGGAAATTCAGCGAAATTTCAGTACTTCCCTTCAGCAATGAGGGTTTCAATTATTTCTCTAAAAAAGGTACTTTAAGGATATAGTCGATTTTTAGAGAAACTTATTATTTGAATCATTTTCACTAAAAAAAATGGTTCCAGTAAAGTTGACTCTATTCTTAAATTGCTTTCCATTCTTTTTTCATTCCATTTTTTAAAACGTTTGTTAGATAGAAAAATGTATCAGTTTCAAATAATCTTTTTTCAGGAATTAATCGTTATGATAGAAATAATAGTGTAATCGTTTGGAAATACATTTAATACGATAATACTTTTTCCCCGGTATTTCACAAAATCCTTACAGAAATCGAACTTGGACAGTAGTTTTTGAACAATAAAATTTCAATAAACGTCTACTCGGTACTGAAATTTTTACTGATTGGATGTTATTCTATGTTTCCTTTTTTTAATTCTGTTATTTGCGAGAGGTTCCTTCGCAATGAATTTAATTGAATCGAGCAAAAAATTTGGGATGAGAAAAGAAATATTAAAAGTACAAAATGGAATAATAATAGACATAGAAACCTTTCGATGTTGGCTTCTTGCTTTACATGTACATACATATTTTGCTTTGTTTGTTTCCATTTTATAAATAAAATAAACAACCAGTGAGGCAATGTACACCTACGCAGTTCAAATGTGTCACCGGTGGACAATGTATAGAAGATATCTACAGATGCGATGGGCATCCGGACTGTCCTGATACAAGTGACGAAGACTGTCCTGATCATCAACGACCAACTGATATCACTCCTTATACGACACAGCCTACCAGTATGATTACCTGTTCCATTTTTTCCATTACCATATCTAACGAGTTTCGAAAAAGCCTCTGATATTTAACCTCTACTTCTTTGTTTCCTTTCGCAAGAGGGAAACTTAGAAGTTTGGCTGCTTTTTTAATACTATCGATCGAGTTTCTACCATTTTTATTAATCGAAAAGAAAGGGGACGAGTTCAGCATGGATCTGTGATTGAGTATCAAAAAAAGCACATGAATCTCAAAAGCAACAAAATTTTCAGAGGAAAATCCGTTGCATTCAGTCACGCTTTACTTCTGCAAATATTCTCTCGTTAACATAAAAGTAAAATAAAATGAAAATTTCAGACTCCTAAAAATCCATCATAGATCCAAGCTTCTTTTTCAGAAATGTTTCATATTTTTTTTTAACTCTGCGTGCAAATGAGAGACGTTAGTTAACGAATAATGAGTCTGATGAATTACCTAAATTATGGTTGAAGCATTTGCTTGAAGTCCTTGAATAATCCTTGCAACAAATGACCGCAACATGGCATTGCAATTACGTAGCATCGTAATGCGAGAAACGATGATAGTTGCCAGAAATATTTCAAAGCATCCTTCATGAAACCATTCATTTGCACTGTTGTTTGTACCACTGCATGTTTCTTCTTCTTCTTCTCCCTCTTCCATCGCATGTAAATATGTAAATTGTGATGTTGCTGAAGCAAAGTGTCTTTTACGTTCCGCGATTTCAATTTTATTCCAATTGCAAGCGTAACTGTAATTAAATACGGGTTTCTGTGATTGACAGTAATGGCTAATGAAGATATGAATGCAGTGCGAACAGATATCATTCCATATGTTAAATGACACTATAAAAACCTACTACTTGGGGATACGCAATTTTTCCATAATTCAGATGAAGACGAATGAGACATATTAATTATTCTTAAGAGGATACGAAGGATTTCCTTAATGGGTTGGGTACACACATCTCATTGTGTGACATCACACGCGTTTATAATTTAGCGAAAATTAACGAGTGGCCAGAAGTAATGGCAAAGTTTCTCTTCTCACATGACACGATTTCATAAATTGACGCTAGAAAATACTCGTGTAAGAAAACAGGAAATTGCTCTTTGCATGAAAAGCCGAGTTGCCGTGCATTTCTATGTTCCTGGAAACTTTTCGTCAACTTTGAAAATTATTTCTGGAGATGTCCCTTACTATAGGTGTCCGTGAAGAATCTGAAAATCGGCTTATTTGTAGAAAAATTACATGGAAATATGCTTGAAAGCATTGGTATAATATCCATCAGCTGGAAACGGTTGGTTTTAGGAAAAGAAAATCAACATACGTGTATCCGGACGTTTCAATTTAAATATTTACTTCACCAGCATGGGAAAAAGGACTTGTGGGAATTTCTACTTGTATTTCCAACAAAGGTTCTATTTTATCAGCATGATTTTCTCTACTTTTTTTTCGGAAATGTATATATTTCATTTGTATCTGAAGCTTCCCACAGCATTGAGTAAGAATCGAATGAGCAACACTTTTACTCACTTAGAGACCAACAAAAATGTATCCCCGAACCGCCGGGTGAGAGGAAACGAAAACTTGATTTCATATTTAAGGAAAAATGGATAAATAACCGTTTTTCTTAGTTTTTATCCGCATTACTCTCTTGCAAGGTTGCATGATTTGAATTCTTGGGAATTTTGGACTGATGAATTTTTGGATGAACTTTCTTTCGTTTGTTCTTCTTCCAGAGTAAAGGCAAGATATTTCGGTAGTGATAAGCGATAGAATGGAATGGGCTGAACACTAACACTTTGTTGTTTCAGGAAATGATATTTGATAAATAATCATCTTTTGTTCGGATAAGATTTTCATGCGAATTTTGATAAACTTGTATTTATTTGATAAAACTGCTCTTTCTTCTATTGTAGCATTTTGTCTGTATGGATACATTATATAGTTATATACATATATATATATTTAATTATATATATATATCTACTCACGATATCTCTTATCTTTTGAAATGCACTTTTTAATGCCAATCTTCCCCATTGAACATCTGTTCTATTTTTAATACTCTTTTATTCTTTCATTTCAGCACATACTTGCTTGATTATGATATCTGTCCTATTCTACATTTCTTGTCACCATTTTTTATAGTATTCTTCTATTTCTTCCTTTCATGAGCGTTATTGAATCTTGAACCTATGAAATTGTTGCTTTTATGGGAACTCTGAAATTCATTCTATTTTATTGATTCTCTCCTTGCATTGGTGATTGATTTTTTTAAACACCGATTAGCTTTTTGTTATACCTAAGAATTATTCAACGTATTTTTCTTTTAAACTTTAAGGTCAATCAACAATTTGCAGTTTCGAACATTGATCCAATTTTCGTCGATTTTTGCCTTATTTACTCCATCCGGATTCCGTGGAGAATTTCTTCAATAATGAATGACTTTCAATATTTTCGTGGTCTTTGAATATTTTACTGACCCAACGAAGCGCCGAAATATTTGTTCGTTAATCATGCACTTATATTTCTTGGAGACAATATTTATTGGAATTGTGAATATTTTACGAGATTTAAATGTGTTTTCCACGTTTGTCATTTCCATCATCCCGATGCGTTTTTGCAGTACGTAACGTTCCTAAAATAAATAGTTTACTGCGTTTTCGAGCATCAAGCCGCGTGCAACGGCATCTTCAAAATAAATAACCAGAAATCATTGGTTATTCCGACCTTGCATAAGTAATGCTTAATCTTGTAAAAACACTTGATGCAATGGAAAATAAAATCCATTGCAGAATATTAACATGCGAGGATGTAAGATCAATAAATATTTTCTCAATGGCAGACAAAACCTTACTTGTCTTTCGAGAAGAGCCTGCCTGAGCTCCCGTTCGCGTAATCGTTGCATAACGCTTTCATTGAAACGGAAAATTGCACATTGCTGTTTTAACGATCGTAGAAAAAAAAAGGATCAATGTTGAAAATTGCTCGAGTATCTCAACCATCCGAAAAAAATGAAGAAAAAAAAAACATCGCTTTATTGATAAAGGAAAGGTTGGGTAATATTCCACTGCCAGTTTGTAAGAAACAATTTGTTCTTACAGAATGTAGACCCGGACAACGAGCTTGCAACAACGGAGTGTGTATCGACGAGAACTTCTTCTGCGACAAAAACGAAGATTGTCACGACAAGAGCGACGAACTTAATTGCCGTAAGTATCGAAATTCGCGAATTCATCCGGATTTTGATTTTTATCTGGAAGTACACTACCGGTCAAAAGTTTGGGTCCACCTGCATATTTCATTAACATTGCGAAGTGGACCCAAATTTTTGACCGGTAGTGTAGGTAAATTGAAAAAAGGATCTTCATCTCGGCATTCAATTGTTTGTCGTTTCAGCTGTCGAGTGCGACGATGACCAGTTCACTTGCGAGGATGGCACGTGCATTCCATCATCGGCAGTCTGTAACAATAAATATGAGTGTCAAAGAGGCGAGGATGAAAGAGATTGCCCTCCAGGTAAACCTTGTCAAAATTTCAAAAGCGAATAACTACCCACTCGAGGGACGGCCGAATCTGTTTCCACGAAATTTCATAAAATCTTGCACAATTCTGTTGAACAGCACTTTGTGCACAATTTAGCTTTTTCAGTACTTCAACACTGTAGCGTTTTCCGTAGCATCAACACTTTTTGTTCCAATCTTTTTGCGAGAACCAACTGAACATAGTGTTTCAATGAACCAGTAATTAATCACAATCGTCGTCATATATGTAGCTTAAACGGGAGAATTTCTTTGAATTTCGGTACAGGAAATTTCGAAGTTTCGAGCGATTACTGATTTGCAAGAACACTGTGGTTCAGATTGGGTTGCTTTTAGGTATAGAAACTTCGGATAAAGGTACTTCTACGAAATGGCAGCATCCAGAGACAAACGTGGTAACTCGTTTGGATAATAGTGGCTCAGATATTACGGAACAGCCGTCAATTGAAAACGCTAGGAAGAATGTTTGTGCCCCGGACGATTTTGTTTGTGCCGATGGCACATGCATACCCGAGTCTCACCGCTGCGACCATTACTACGATTGCCGAGACTTTACCGACGAACAGTTTTGCCTCGGTTAGATCTTTTTAAAACCATGAAAATCTGGTGGCTATCTTTCTTTGTTCTTCGTTTCGAAGTTGTATCGGATAGATCTTAGAACTGCTCGTTTTTCTCCATGCTGAAAATTGCTGCGCGAGTCAGTGAAACTGATAACGATCGTAAATGAAAATTTGAAAATCGACAGAAAAGAGTGACGATCTTTCTGACTTGCGAATAAAAATGCAGCAATTTTCGCTAACATCTTAACCTCGACATTTACGCAATTAGAACGTTTTCCAGATTTTCGTGGCAATTCGCATTTGTTTCCTTAAATGTTAGCAGCTACTTAGAAAAGTGTGTTGGTTGTTCCTGTAGCGAAAGAGGAAGAAATTGGTTACTCGTCAGTGATTGCATCTGACATTTTTTAAGTATTATCGTTGATGCATCTTCTGCCTGGTGTTATTCGAACAAATCGTCTGTAATGAAACAAAAATTGTAGAGTTAGAATTAATCTTGTGTTTCATTTCCAGTAGAAAAGAAGGAAGCCTTTTTTTGCCGAATCTCAAAACAATAAACATTTGTTAAATATTACGATTTTACCGTCTCAAAATTAGTAAAGACGAAATATGAGTTTATGATTAAATTGTTCCATTATTAGACGATTCGACAAAAATCAGTAGGATGAAAGTAGTTGTAGGTAGAAATACGTAGAGATTAGATACAGAGAGTCTCTTATACAAATTATTCTCGAATGTTGTTTTTCATGTATATTTTCTATTTCCACTCCCTTTAGAATTAGTATTTAAAAAATAGTAGATCTGCGTTTAAATTACAATTCATGGGTTTCAATAGTTAGTCATTTTATTATTCAATAGTTAGTTAATTTGATAACATCATACGTAAACTTTCGATATCATAGTAAAAAACGAAGCATCTCCCAGTATTTAGATTTACAAGAGAGATTCCGTAGTCGAGTTTCCTTCTAGCTTCTATTTTTTTGAGCTCCCAAAAGTATCAAATTTGTACATTTCTGAGGAGAATCATCTTGGTTTTTGAGATAAATTTCGATCATTTCATTTTTATATAATATATATTTCCTTGCGTTTTTACGATTTTTTCTACAGTGGTTTTTTTTTTGTTTAAGTAAATAAAATTCTGTAACTTGTATTTCCTTTTAGACTTTAGAGTAGTTACCCGAGGTAATTTCATATTTTGTTGTCATGGCACTCGTTTATATCTTAATATTGTTATTCTTTCTTTTGTTGATGACTTTCTTTCATCGAATCACTCGACAATTTTCTAATCAGTATAATTTTCAAATTATTTCTAGAATGCTCTTACGACCAGTTCCGCTGCAGATCCGGAGAATGCATCAGAAATGATCAACGATGCGATGGTTTCAGTGACTGTCCTGATTATTCCGATGAAGAAAATTGCCGTACGTTTATAGCTTATGTATTTCGAACTTTTATCGAATTTTTTACTGAGATAACAATCGGTACAAATTGAAAGCCGATTTCTCAAATTTATTGAAGAAGATTAACGTTTAGATTTCTGATGTGTTGATATATACATTTAATTGCTATTTATGATAATAATTAAACAATATTTATGTGGTTATTTAAAATTCTGTAACTAAAAGCTCCTCGAAATTTTTCGAGAAATTTAAAAAATATCCGAGAAACTTTTCGGTCACCGAATTTTCAGTATCAAGAATGATAAACTTCTAAAATCAATAAGAAAATATAATTTATTAAAAAACAATTTTGGTAACGAAGGGCCTCATCGCACAGCCAAAGAATTACTATTTAAATGTAGTTGAAAATTTGGATTTACTTTTCAGCACCTCGCGCGACCGATTCTCCATGGGCGGAACCACCACCAGTCGGACCGGGTAGACACCCTATGCCTGGAATGTGTCCAGCTGGAAAATTCACGTGTGTTCTCGACAGGCAGTGCGTTCCTATTTCCGCCCTTTGTAATTCAATTCCCGAATGTACCGATGGATCGGATGAACAAAATTGCGGTAATAGGAAGACCAGATAAACACTTATTTTCTACCCACACGTTGACACATTATTTTCTATGAGTAAAGAACGACGATAACCCATTTCTTTTATTTTTTACAGCTGACGTACCAAGAGGACTGAGTCTCAAAACATATCCCAGCGATCAGATCATCAAGGAAAGTACGTACCGAAAAAATTAAAGAAAAATAATAATTGAATTTCACTTGAATTCGCAACTCATGGCGCGTTTTGTCCCTTTCGTAGGTCGCGAGGTGGTCTTCCAGTGTCGGGACGAAGGACCAGCGAGAGCACCGGTGCATTGGATAAGAGCCAATGGGTTGCCCCTGCCACCAGGAAGCCGCGATATCAATGGACGTTTGGAAATACCGAATATTCAGATTGAACACAGTGGAATTTACATTTGCGAAGCCGTTGGTTATCCCTCTCACACCGGTGGTCGGGAACAAAGAGTTCAACTCACGGTTGAGAAATGTAAGCTCGCATTTGGCAAATCGTTGCACACTGAAAAAAAGAATGTATAATAATTCCCACTATCACTGTGGTTACGATAAATGCGATTATATATTAACACTTTGCCGTCCGCACGTCTGATCGGGATTCTTTCGTTTGGCGCCGGTATAAATCTTTATGTACGACACCAACGTGGTACCACCGGCGCTTGCCCGATAGTTTTCGCATGGCACCAACGTGGTACCACCGGACGGGCACAGTGTTAATACATTTCCGGTGCTTTAATCATTGTTCGGTATCCGTTTCAGTCGAGGTTCCTCCGACTCGTCCACCCCACGCTTGTAAATACGACGAAGCTACTTGCAGTAACGGCGAGTGCATTCCGAAATCCTTTGTCTGCGATGGGAAATTCCAGTGCAGTGATGGCTCGGACGAAATGAGATGCGGTACGTATCGATAAACCGATTTCCCAGAAATTTTGGACTTCGTTTGTGTAACTTCCATTGCATTTTAGGTACCCACGGTTGCGAACCGAACCAGTTCCAATGCGCCAGCAAGGAATGCGTCAGCAAAGCTTGGCGTTGCGACGGTGAAACGGATTGTACGGACCGATCGGACGAGGAGAACTGTCCCCAAGCCTCGCCACACTCTCAGTGTCTGTCCACCGAGTTCCAGTGCAAGGATCGACAGAACTGCATTCCCAGGAGCTTCCAGTGCGACGCTCATTCCGATTGTTTCGATCAGAGCGACGAAATCGGTTGCTGTGAGTTGAATATTTCAAGTTTGGTCCTTTCAGGGGCAGTTTTTTATTCACATTCATGATTTATTTGACAGTTTCGAGTCTTTTGCTGCATACGCGTTTGTTGATAAAATGCTATTTTTTCAGAATTTGTTTATTTATTGAGTCGGCAACTAAGTAATTGCCGATTTTTCAAAGCAAATGAATGACAAAATCGGCAATTACTTAGTTGCCAACCCAATATATAAACAAATTGACAAAAATTGGAAATAATTCGCACATGAACATTGATTATATAATATGTCAAGATTAGAAAATTGCGAAATAAAAATGCAAAAAAAAGCTGCAAAGGGTTAGGTGCATATAAGCGTTTCTTAGGTTCTTGGAGGTCTAATTTCTGCAACTTTTTTAGAACAAAATTGCATTACTTAGTCCATTTCCATATTTGTATCAAACATTTAACGTAAAAAAAATCTCGAACTTTCCCTAAAAAAAAATACCCCTCAAAGGGTTTCGATGCTGACGTTTCCTTTTTTCCTCATCCAGCTGCGGTTTATATCGTGAAACCGCCACCGCCGATGGTGGTGTTGGATATCGGGGAAGTTTTCGAAATCACCTGCGTGGCGATCGGCGTTCCAACCCCGGAGATCAGCTGGAGACGTAACTGGGGACACGTTCCTCAGAAGTGCGAGTCGGAATCTCAGAACGGAACTGGAACCTTGCGATGCATGGATATCCAGATAGAGGATCAAGGAGCTTACTCGTGCGAGGGCATAAATTCCGCCGGATTCGTAGTAGCGACTCCCGACACCATCCTGGTCGTAAACCCGGCGGACGAAGTCTGCGAAAAGGGCAAATTCAACTCCGAGGCGACCAGGCCGGAGGATTGTATATCCTGTTTCTGCTTCGGAGTGGCTACCGAGTGTCACAGCGCCGATTTGTTCACTTACCAATTACCACCGCCCTTCGACAGACACAAAGTCATAAACGCCGTGGTGAAACCGTACGTGATAATCGAGGATGAATCCCCGGTGCACGCGATCAACACGATCCCAGTTGGACGCGAAGGGCTTCTGTTCAGCCAAAGTTTCGACGCCTCCAGAGCGCGCAATGCATCGACCGTGCCGTATTACGCGATGCCCGAGAGTTATCTCGGTCCACAACTGAAATCTTACGGTGGTTACTTGAAGTTCAACGTCCATTACAACGGAACC
The DNA here is from genome assembly GCA_949825005.1 of Gasteruption jaculator. NCBI lineage: Eukaryota > Metazoa > Arthropoda > Insecta > Hymenoptera > Gasteruptiidae > Gasteruption > Gasteruption jaculator. Next base: position 5,967,480 of record OX463773.1, on the reverse strand, counting down.
GAGGCTCACGACAACTCTCCTTTAGTTATCTTGAAAGGAAACGGCTACGTGTTGACGCACAAAGGTCCCCGCGTTCTTCCGGGACAGAAGAACGAATTGTCCGTGAGGTTCTTCCAGAGAGAATGGTACCGGCAACAAGACGGATACGACATTCCTGCTACCAGAGAGGAAATTATGATGACTTTAGCCAATGTGGAGAACATCCTCATTAAGTAAGAATTTTTTTTCTGGTGATAAAAAATAATAAACTTACACATAAAAATAATAAACGTTAGAAAAATTTCCTAAGATACAGAACAATAACGAATAAAGTAAAAAACGCTAATATTCTTTATTTCTTCGGTTTCTTCCAGAGCCAAGTACGACCGTGACCCGCAACTGGACGTGCATTTGTACAATATCGTAATGGATACGGCCGACAAGAAGAACACCGGACTTGGCAGCGCTTCATTCGTCGAAGAGTGCCGATGTCCCACGGGTAAGCATTCCAATGGATTATTTTCATCGAATAATTGTCGTTACGTTTCTACGATTTCGTTAAACAAATTTGTCTCTTGTTCCAGGGTACATTGGACTCTCTTGCGAAGAGTGCGCGGACGGTTACGTTAGACGCGAGACCGGCTCCTGGTTGGGACAATGTTACAAAGACGAACCACCCTGCGCACCGGGATACTACGGAGATCCATCGAGAAACATCGAGTGCAGAGCTTGTCCCTGTCCGCTTACAAATCCATCCAACCAGTAAGTCGGGACTTTCTGGTTGGCATTTATTTTCTGCAAGAATTTGATACTCGCGCTATTTATTCCTGGTTGTCAATATTTTCAGCGTTGCGCGATATTTGTCGAATTATGCGTTTAAATCAAGTATATGAGCCGTTTTGAAAGTGGCCTAAGTCCATTCTTTAGTTTTTTGTTGTTAACTGTACTAACATGTGCCCCTTGATATTAGTTTTGATAAAAAAGCATTTTGAAAAATTAAAAAAAAACTGGATTTAGGCCACTTTCAAAATGAACGGCTCATATGTTTTCCAGGAGAAGTTAAAGAAATTCTTTTGTTAAAAAATGTCAGGTTCTCCCGCACTTGTTACCTCGCCACGAACGGTGAACCAGTTTGCGACAATTGTCCACCCGGATACGAAGGTACCAGATGCGAGAGGTGCGCCGCAGGATACGAGGGAAATCCCCACCTAGCAGGAGGAATGTGCAAGCTGAAACAGCAGTGCGATCCTGACGGCAGCCTTTTGTCGTACGCGGATCCTTTCACGGGACAATGCCGATGCAAGGTACATTTTTAAACAGTCAAGGCAAATGAGAAATGATTATAGCTGCCTTCTTTTCTAAGTGACTTCCGCGTTTCATGATGGTAACGTTTGCCTATTACATTCTTTTTGTGTGTATTATGCTATCGTATATTTCTCTGGATCGTTCACAACTGAAACATTTGCGTGAGTATAGAAAACCAGTCGTTTTTACCATTAGAAATTCGAGAAAGCGTCCGTCTCGTTAGGGCACTCGCAATTCGAGTTTAATGTTTTTTCGTGGAAACTTCCACAAACAGGGGATTTTATTACACACAATTTTATTCCACAGCAATATGCAACGGGCCTGACTTGTAACCAATGCAAGGCGAATACATTTAACCTGGCCACGAAAAACCAATTTGGATGTATCAGTTGTTTCTGCATGGGCATCACGTCAAAATGCGTTTCCTCCAACTGGTATAGAAACGAGGTACTGCATAATTTCACTTGATCGTTAATTTGAAACCACTGTCGTTTGCAAAGATAACCAGAATTTTCTAAAACGCTAATCTCACGTTACAGATTCGTGTCTCCTTCACAAACTCCGTCAGAGACTTCTCGCTGATCGAAGATAAGGATCCGAACGCGAATCCAATCATCGAAGGAATTAATCTTGACACTGTCAATCGTGAAATCACATTCACCCGTTTCCCGAATCGTGCCAACAACGAAGTTTATTACTGGCAGCTGCCAAGTATATTCTTGGGCGACCAAATCACGTCTTATGGCGGATTTCTGAAATACACCGTTCGATACGTTCCTTCTCCTGGTGGTCAAAGTTCGAAGAACAGTGCTGCCGACGTTGAATTAATTAGCGTACGTAATCGTTTTATTAACCCCTTCGTTGCCACGGTAATTTTATTAAATGTGCTCTAATTGCGAAAGATAAAAACTTTCAAAATTTTAACCCGCTAGCAAAATTTGCCCTGTCTGCTTCAGCTCGCGTGTATGAAGACAAAGATGTTGGAAAAAGAAACAGAAAAATCGTCATTGCGAATATGGGTCTCCCGAAAGTGTTAAAAAAATTTTTCCAAAAGTCGATTTTTTTGGGCATACTTACCCTTCCCCAAAAAATGGGGTAAAAATTAAAGTTTTGAAAATGGGGTTGGATAAGTCATTTCTAGTGGTAATTTTTCCCGTAGAATCGATTTCCGGGGTCGAATTTGACGAAATCCCAGCGGAAGTTGGAAAAAAGTAGGTTTTTTGAGGAAAAATCTTATTTCCCGTTGGATTTTGGAAATTTCGACAATGAAAATGGATTCCTCGGAAAAAAATACATCGGATATGGTTCTCCCGAAAGTTCTAAAAAAATTTTCCAAAAGTCGATTTTTTTGGGCATACCTTCCCCTTCCCCCAAAAATGGGGTAAAAATAAAAATTTCAAAAATGGGGTTGGACAAGTCATTTCTAGGGGTAATTTTTCCCGTAGAATCGATTTCCACGGTCAAATTTGACGAAATCCCAGCGGAAGTTGGAAAGAAGTAGGTTTTTTGAGGAAAAATCTTATTTCCCGTTGGATTTTGGAAATTTCGACAATGAAAATGGATTCCTCGGAAAAAAATACATCGGATATGGTTCTCCCGAAAGTTCTAAAAAAATTTTCCAAAAGTCGATTTTTTTGGGCATACCTTCCCCTTCCCCCAAAAATGGGGTAAAAATTAAAATTTCAAAAATGGGGTTGGACAAGTCATTTCTAGGGGTAATTTTTCCCGTAGAATCGATTCCCACGGTCAAATTTGACGAAATCCCAGCGGAAGTTGGAAAAAAGTAGGTTTTTTGAGGAAAAATCTTATTTCCCGTTGGATTTTGGAAATTTCGACAATGAAAATGGATTCCTCGGTAAAAAATACATCGGATATGGTTCTCCCGAAAGTTCTAAAAAAATTTTCCAAAAGTCGATTTTTTTGAGCATACTTTCCCCTTCCCCCAAAAATGGGGTAAAAATTAAAATTTCAAAAATGGGGTTGGACAAGTCATTTCTAGGGGTAATTTTTCCCGTAGAATCGATTCCCACGGTCAAATTTGACGAAATCCCAGCGGAAGTTGGAAAAAAGTAGGTTTTTTGAGGAAAAATCGGCTTTTCCGTAAGAAATCTTGAATTTTGACAATGAAAATGGATTCCTCGGAAAAAAATACATCGGATATGGTCTCCCAAAAGTTCGAAAAATTTTTTTCCAAAAGTTGATTTTTTTGGGCATACCTACCCCTTCCCCCCAAAATGGGATAAAAATTAAAGTTTCAAAAATGGGGTTGGACAGCAACACACGAAACCATCAGGAAACACATTGTTCTCTTGCAGTTTTAATTGTAGTCCCAAAAAAAACCAAGATCTTGAATCTTTCCGTGGCAGTCAAGGGGTTAACGAATATAATTTTTCTGTAGATTACGAATCCGCATTTTTAACACTTTGCCGTCCGCACGTCTGATCGGGATTCTTTCGTTTGGCGTCCGTATAAGTAATAATCTTTATGCACTACACCAACGTGGTGCCACCGGCACTTGCCTGATAGTTTTCGCCTGGCACCAACGTGGTACCACTGGACGGCATAGTGTTAATACATCGAATATTTCTGTGACTTTGAAATCACTTGGACACTCTTGGAACTGTTGCAACTGTTGTTTATAGTCAAACGATATCAACCTTCTCTACTACGCTCGAGGAACTCCAGAACCGAACATACAACAATCAGTGACGGTTCCATTATTAGAACAGTATTGGCAGAGGACTGACGGTACTCAAGCCGACAGAGAACATTTGTTGATGGCTCTGGCAGATATTCGTGCTATCAGGATCAAAGCTACCTACACGACGCATACCGACGAAGCGGCGTAAGTTCTTCTGTAAATGGAATTTCGAAAAAAAAAAAAATCAAATGTATTTATTCTTTATGAAATTATGAAATTATTTATGTAAAAAGTTAATAATAAGGCCTATTGAAATTTTTTGTAGATTATCGTTCGTGTCTTTGGACACTGCGGAGAAGTACAACACGGGAAGACCCCGTGCCGCTGAAGTCGAAGAATGCAGCTGTCCTGCAGGATATCGAGGTCTGTCTTGCGAGGATTGCGACGTGGGATACACCAGAGCTATCGAGGGACTTTATCTCGGCATCTGCGAACCTTGCAATTGCAACGGTCACTCCAGCCAATGCAATCCAGAAACTGGCATTTGCGAAGTGAGTCATTTCTTTGGATCCAAACTTGAAATTTAAGTTACTACAAAATTAATTATTGGTTTATAAATGGATGTTAATGATGACTTTTGTGATCTAGAACTGCGCCGATCACACTACGGGTGAAACTTGCGAACTCTGCGAACCGGGTTACGTGGGAGACGCGACTCGTGGTACTCCTGATGACTGTATTCGAAATGGAACGGTCTCGTCGTGTTACTGCAACCCCGCGGGATCGGTTAGCGAGTACTGCTACGAGGGCCGTTGCGAGTGCAAACGAAACGTCCAAGGACCCGACTGCAATCGTTGCCGATCCAATACCTTCGGGTTGTCTGCCAGTAACATCGACGGATGCATCGAGTGCTTCTGTAGCGGGGTCTCCTCCACGTGCCACGAAAGCTCCCTTTACATCCAACAAATACCGATCCTGGTGTACGACTCTCGTCATGGATTCACGCTCACAGATTCGTAAGAAGGTTTTTTTTTTACTTAGAAACATCCACAGAATTCGCAGGAATGATAATGGTGACTTTCTTCTTCGGCAGAACTAGACGCGAAGTTATAGACGACGGATTCGAAGTGAACTTATCCCGAAACGAAATTGGCTACCGGTACACCAACGATCACAGTCGAAGACTCTTCTGGTCTCTTCCGCCAGTTTTCACCGGCAACAAAGTGAAAAGCTACGGAGGAAACTTGACACTGACGCAACACTTCACATCTCGTAGTCACGCTCCTTACAAAGATCAGGACGTTTTGCTGATCGGAAATGGAATCACTTTGTTCTGGTCCAACCCACGTAACATCGAACCCGATGTTCCTTTGGTAAGAAAAAATACTTTACCCTAAGAACAAAATAGAAAATGCCCAAATAAATTCAATTTCATTTAAATGGGGCAAGATAATTCAGGGTAATTATCTGGTTCGAATCCAAGTCGACAATTATTGTTCCATGTATTTTTTATGCTTCAAGAATATTCCATCACAATGCAAATATTTACATACAATCGAATCAAAAAGTTAGATATTCGAAAATAATATTTAATTGTTAATAATATTAACACTTTTGCCGTCCGCACGTCTTATCGAGATTCTTTCGTTTGGCGCCGGTATAAATCTTTATGTACGACACCAACGTGGTGCCACCGGCGCTTGCCCGATAGTTTTCGCATGGCACCAACGTGGTGCCACCGGACGGCATAGTGTTAATATACGGCAATTGAAGGAAACAACGCAAATAAATTTAATTGAAAGAAAAACACTATTGAAAACTCAGTAGAATTGATGTCTGATTGAATTACAATTTCAGACCTACAGCGTTCCCATCAAGGAATCCGAATGGAGCAGATTAACACTGGAAGGGCCGAAAGGCGCATCCAGATCTGACTTGATGACCGTTTTGGCGAACCTAGAGGCGATTTTGGTACGAGCTTCGCACAGTCAAGCAATGGTAGCGACATACATTAGTGACATCACTATGGACACTGCTGTAGAAATTAGCACAGGAAATGGACGCGCCACGCAAGTGGAAGCTTGTCGTTGTCCCGCAGGATACGTTGGAACTTCTTGCGAAAGTTGCGCTCAAGGATACTATCGGGACCATAACGACAGATCCGTAAGCGTCTTGGGTTCCTGCCAGCAGTGTCCTTGCAATAGCAACGAACAAAATTGCGAAGTTAGTAGATCTGGTCAAGTCAAATGCAATTGTCTCCCAGGATATACCGGTCAATATTGCGAATCTGTCGGTAAGTGGAAACTTTCTATCCTCTTCAAATAAAATGTACAAACAAGCGAAAAAAAGGAGGAAGAGGCAGGAGAAAAAATGATTATTGTTTTGAAATTATGTGAAAATTAGGAGAACTGAGGGTAAGTTTAATGCCAATCAAGGTACGGGCGAAGGCTAATACGGCGGTCAAATTTACCTGCTCCTATGATCATCCGGATAAGTTGCAAATTGTATTCACCCTCTCGTCCTATAAGGGATTGCCTTTAACTGCAAAACCGATAACTTCGAGTCATTCGAATAAAACGGGCAATGAGGAACATCTTATTTCGACAGTTATTATTGGGAATTATCCAAGTGTAATAGAGTGCCATATTCTGGATCGGTTCGGAAAAGAATTGGCACTGCTTGTTACAACGATGACACCAGGTTTGAAGAGACAAGCTTCTGTATTGTCCTGGTGATTGGTTCTCTGGAAACTGTGAAAATAATTTGTCCGTTTCTCTTGCTGCTGTGATTGATTCGCTTTTAGACAGTTTCTGGTTATTTATTCGACCGATTGCAGAATCTTTCGGCAATCTGTAGGATTTTTCAAAGAAATTTGTCTAAAACAACCCTACTGGTTTCTATGACCGCGGAAATCCACAACCGATATCGGCTTGTCCGATAAACTCATTTACTTTACCCTTCATAAGTTGTCGATGTTGAAAAATGGAAATCCTTGAAAACAATAGATCGCTTGTATCACCATTTTCTGCAGCTTGAACCAATTCACTAGTTTATGTAATTGGTGGCGAGGTAAATTGATATTCTGTGATCGCTTAGAAGTCCATCTGTGTTTCCCTCATTTCTCGTTTTCTCACCCGCCCTTTTGTGACTGTCGATTTCATATAAACTTATCTCTTACAAATTTGGGAAACTGGTGTCTTCACTTTGTCGTCGTCACTCATTCCATGCGATTGTAGAGTTGTTCTTTTACGAAGGGACAGCGAATAGACAGAAAACTATTGTAGTTGGAAGCAATGTGAAAATGTTTCGCTTTGAAAAATCATTTATTTTTTTTTTCAACCTTGCATATAAGATCTACTAGAATTGTAGAGAATGGGGAAAAGGAACTAAATGTATATTTTATAGAATTAATTATTATGAATGAAACTGTATTTTTTTAACGTAAAAAAATAATAATTTTTAGTAACCCGTAGAAATGATATACTTTCGCCTTATTTTCTGCAGATTCTATAGATCTTCCCGAGCAGGGCATGAAATAAATATGATAATTTTCTGGAATTGGTATTTTCAGAGGGCTACAACCCATCGACGAGTACCCCAGCAACGGCTCCACCTAAAATTTTTGTTTCCATTCGAGAACCCGAATTCCAAATTGTTGAAACTGGAAACACTGTGATGTATCACTGCATGGGAAGCTCAGAGGAAGGGGTAAGTTCATTTACTTATTAGTAATTTATTGAAAACAATTTTTCGATGATACAACAAATTCAATAATATGACATTTTTTCATCTAGGATCGATTAAGAATCAGATGGGAGAAAGAAGGTGGCGTATTACCCGTTGATAGAAGCATCGACGATTCTCAGGGACTTTTGGTTATTCACGATGTCCGATATTCCGATAGCGGAGTTTACGTTTGTCATGTTTCCGATGGAATTCACGTCGAGTACAAGAAAATTACACTTTCTGTCGGCAGTAAGTTTTACAATTAGGTCAAAATTTACGATTATGAATGCAGTTGTTGAATTTGAATTAAACGTGTCCCAAACTAAGTAATTTTACGATTTAAAAAGATTATTAAAATAAGAAAAATTAATATAAATTATTCTTTTTGGGACGCAGCTTTTGCGAAATATTTGATAGCAACGGAAGGTATATTCGCCCTACGATTGTAACAAAAAATTACATCTTCTCCCACATACTAAGAATTTTTTTTCTAACTATAGACAGGCATCAATCCGAAAAACCGATGGTCAGGATTGTTCCTCAATATCTGGATATAAGGGAAAACGAAAAAGTTGAGTTCCGCTGTGAAGCTCAAGGCACGCCGACACCGACTTTGGAGTGGATCAGAGTCGGAGGATATCCTAATCCGGAAGCTAGATTTGACGATGGAATTTGGAGGATCCCAGTTGCTTCGAGAAACGATTCGGGAACCTACAAATGCGTCGCAAGAAACACTGCTGGTGTTACCGAACAACTCACGCAACTTTACGTTCGTGGTATGTGAAACATGGTTTAACACTTTTACTGCGTATGTGCCACCAGGGGTTGCGTTAAAGTTTTTCATGTGTGCGTGTGAGATCCTTGGATGGATCAAAATTGGGCCAACAAATTCGCAAAACTTAATTTAATGTCAGGCCAATAATAAAAGTAAGGTTTCGCAAAAAAAAAATTTCGCTGTTCTCTGGCAGATAGAACAGTAAAATTAATTCCTCTCTATTCTAATTAACGCATCTTTCTTTTCGCAGAAAATCCAGACCGACCGGGACCCAGTTACAAAGTCAACATAACGATTTCTCCCCCAGAATATACCGGATTCGCTGGAGATCCTCTTAGATTGGAATGCCAAGCTCCACGTGCTTTGCAAATTATTTGGTCCTTGTCGGGTGCACATTTGCCGACACACGTTGTCCCACACGATGGCTTCTTGACCATACGCAATCCGACCATCAGCGATTCTGGAATTTATGTTTGCACCGCTAGAAATTACGAATCCATAGAAACTTCGAAGTCCGTCAACGTTAACATCATTCCACGCGAGTCTCATACCGTGAGAGTGTCCCCCGAGAGACAAACCGTTCCTCAAGGCACTTTAGCGGAAGTTAGGTGTATCACCAGCGGGGATCCTGCCCTGCGAATTCAGTGGACCAGACACGACAATTTGCCACTTGGTGAAAACACCCAACAAATCGGCGACACTTTGAAGATTCTCAACCCACAAATATCCGATCGCGGCGTTTATATTTGCATGGTTGTCGACACTAGGGATTCTTCGAGAACGTACGAAGCCAGTGCCGTTATCGAAGTCGAACGTGAGTATCATCCCGTTCCTTTATTTTCCAAACCAAAAATTATCACTACAAATAAGTATATATAGAATGATCATTTTATAATTTCAATTCATCCAATACTTAACACTATGCCGTCCGGTGGTACCACGTTGGCGCCATGCAGAAACTATCGGGCTAGCGCCGGTGGCACCACGTTGGTGTCGTACACAAAGATTGATACCGGCGCCAAACGAAAGGGTCCCGATCAGACTTGCGGACGGCAAAGTGTTAATCAAATGTTTTTAGCTTCAAGGATTAACAGTTTAAAGTTAACTTGAAATTTTATTTATTTATATATTAAATTTATTCCAAAATAATACAAATTTAAATAAAATTAACATCTCCATGAAAACACAAAGTGACACTTAATATATGAAAATAAACCCCAATTATTATAATTAATTTTGATCCAATAAAATAAATATACACAGTTTTTAAAAAGTAACGGTGACACCCTAAAACTGGTGCCGAGTAATTTTTCCCTGTAACATAAATTCTGAGATAAGGGGTGAGTTACTTTTTGAAAGTCATCATTATACTTTTGCAAACGTTGAACCCTAAATTTGTCATTTTTTTTTCAACAGCACGAGAGAAACCCGTCTTGGAATTGTATCCCAAGAAATTCCAAATCGTCTTACTCGGGGGATCGACGGATTTGCAATGTCGACTTACAGCTGGAATGCCTGAACCGGAAATACACTGGTCGCGCGGGGACAACCGACCATTACCTTCCAATATCGTTTCACTGCCCGGAGGAGTCCTGAGATTCACCAATGTCACGAATTACGACGCAGGAAATTATGTCTGCTCTGCTGCGAACGAGGCTGGATCTTTCAGCATCTCCGCGACTATTGAGGTTCAGTCGATTCCGGTAATTTCCATCACACCAGCGGGTGACACCTTGGTCGTCAGATCTGGAGAAAATGTGAAGCTTATATGCAGAGCTTCCGGATATCCGCAACCGACTGTTTCCTGGAGGAAAGAAACTCAGGGCTTGTCGCTCAAGTGAGTATGCGAATGATATTTTAACACTTTGCCGTCCGTACGCCTGATCGGGATTCTTTCGTTTGGCGCCGGTATGAATCTTTATGTACGACACCACAGTGATGCCACCGGCGCTTGCCCGATAGTTTTCGCAGGGCACCGACGTGGTACCACCGGACGGCATAGCGTTAAAAGTGGAACCTGCCGATTTCTTCGCATTCAATTTATCTTGCAATTCATATTTCCTTTTATTGCGCATTTAGCGGCCCACAACCTCAAGCTGTAGAAACTCCACAAAGCGCCGTGCTGGAAATACTTTCGGTGACTCCGGAAGACGAAGGGACGTACAGTTGTCAAGCTACGAATTCCGCGGGAATAGTGGATAAACAAATTCACATCCAAATAGATGATTACGAGGGCGAAGAGAGAGAGCCACAGCCTTGCCGTGGTGACATGTGTCCCCCAGATTACGTGAGTTCGTTATTTAAATTACTTACTTGACACTGGAACTTCCAGATCAGAGAAAATTTTTTATTTTTTTACAGTAAAGTACAATAGAAAAAAAAATTACGATAAATCCAGTGTTAATTTCCATCGTATTTTCGGGTAAAATTTAAACAAATGGAATTTTGGAAAGATATTTATTTAATTGACGATACATTGACCATCGATACCCAGCAATAAAAGAGAATCCATTTAAAAAATTGTTGAATTAGCTTAACCACTGTGACGAAGTTTTGAAAATATCGAAAAGAAATTCTGCAGCGACGTAATAACTGGCTACCACAGATAAACCACAATAAAAGAGAAATATAATCATTTACATAATATTTCCAAAATTTTGAGTCTTTTTTTTTCTTCAGGACCCGACGCCTTCGAGTAACTTGGAGATCCCGGACGGTGGAAGAGTAGAAATGAGTTGCAGAATATCCGAACCGGCAAGAGGTCATGTTTACTTGGATTGGAAACGAGGCGATGGAAGGCCTTTGCCGCCAGGAACCACCATCAAAAATGGAACGTTGATCATCCCCTTAGTCACTAAAGAAGCTGCTGGAGAATATATTTGTTTCGGCGTAAGAAGGAGCGACGGCGAATCTGTGTTTAGGACGAAATCTTACTTGAAAGTTATTAGTAAGTCACTCCTTTCTTTCCGTGAATGACATCCCAGATTACGAATTGCAGAATTGGGTTAATCGAATCTTTCCATTTCAGCTTTACCGAGAATCGAACTGAATCCGACTCGCCAGACGGTGCGACCCGGGGAAAGTCCTTCCATTATTTGCACGGCCACTGGAGATCCACCAATCGAGATCGAATGGGAGGCTGTGGGAAGACCGTTACCTCATACGGTAACGCATAACAATGGAATCCTTCAGTTCCACGGTATAACTTTCTCTGATGCTGGAAAATACGCTTGCAAAGCCAGAAACAGGCTTGGAACTGCCGAAGCTGTCGCCGAAGTCGTCGTTAACGGTACAGATTATTATTTTTCTCAAGTCTTTGATACAAAAACGGAAAGGTATTACCTCTTCCATGCCACGGTAATTTTATTAAATGTTCTGCAATTGCTGTTTCGACCGAACATATTTTCGATGTATTTTGATGCGTTAAGACACGATTCCGCTGAAAAAATCCAGAAAATAATTTTTTTTAAAAACTACAAAAAATATAAATGCAAAAAACTGAAAATAAATTTGTTGGTTCCTGAAAGGGTTAATAAATAAAAATCCAAGTAATTATTTTACACGTTTCAAATGTCATTCTTCCAGTGCACTCTCAAGATGTGCCCGTGAGAGCTTTGGAGCGAGAAGTCGTGGCCCATCCGGATACTTCGATCACATTGAGATGCGAAGCACGTGGAACAACGGCGATCGACTGGAGTCGTGAAGGTTTGCCATTGCCAGTTAATGCCAGACAACGTCATAATTACTTGCAATTGACGCGCGTACGACCCGAAGACAGCGGACGTTACATCTGTCAAATTCGAAACGCCAATGGTGTCGCCGAGGATTACGTTAACCTGCACGTTCCCCGTAAGTCGCTGGTTTCAATGATTTCCGGGATATTCCTGTATCCAACCGATAAAATGTGGAATTTGATTTTATGGACGATCTCAATTCGCATTTGTGGTTTTTAATAAATTTCGAATCCGTTACAGACGTATCGGCACCGGTGGTTACCGTTGACGCATCCCCCGATCCAGTAAACATCGGAGATCGAGTTGACATACGATGTTTGGCATCGGGTGTTCGTGATCCTCAGTACTACTGGTCCCAACCACACAATCGAGGATTACCATCGAATTCTCAGGTGTACGGAAACGTGTTGAGTTTAACGAACGTCGGTGTTAATGACAGCGGGGTGTACAGGTGTACCGTTAATTCCGTCGAGGGAACCTTACACGAAGATTACAATCTTATCGTCCAAGGTAATTCCAAATGGACGTGTTCCTTATTTTCCTTATATCAATAACATAGAAAATAACACGCTTCGTACTTCTTTTTTCATGCTTCCCGTATTGTTTCGTGTAAGTAAACCATTTGTAACGTATATATAATTACGAAATTTCTCGACACAAATTTGGGAGAACGCCTCCTTTCAATTAATCACGCGCAGCTCTTGGTACAGGGTTCGTTTATTTGTATTTACTGTGCCCTTGTTTCCAGGGGCGAAATAATAACGAACAATAGAAAACCCAAGGAAAATCCAAAAGGAACAAAGTTATTTAAGGGAAATACCAGAAAAATTTACGACTATTGCCCCCAACTACTGAAATGCCCGAAAAATGTATAATAATCTATTGTTGCGTTTCAAAGGTGGAACGAACGACGCACCAGCTATCGAAACGAAGCACGCCCCGCTAGGATCTGACATTGGCTTGGATTGCCCGGCTGACGCGCAATCACCTACGCATTATCAATGGAAAAAACTTGATAATTACCTCAAGAATTCCGCTGAACGTACCGCCAAAGATGTAAGTTGCCTGGTAAAAATATTTCTCTGAAAAACGCTGCAATGGATTCTCAGAGTTTTGGCGTAAAATTATTTTTCAGTCAAAAATTTTGTTGCTGAAAATCTTTAAATTTTTCAGGAAAACTGTAAAGGTTTCTAGTAACACTTTTCCAACATTCCTCTAAAATCTGTTCCCATTACTTTCTCTGAAAAACTCAGAAAACTCATTTTCTGAGACTATTAAAATTATTTTTTTAAAAAATGTCTTTAATTTACAGAGAACACTCTTACTGACGAACGTCACTGCCGAAGACGCTGGAATCTACGTGTGCGTGGCGAGCAATAATCAAGGCACTTTCGAGGTACCAGTCGTCCTCGTCGTGACTGGAATCGTGCCGTACTTCAACCAAGCACCGGAAAGTTATATTGGCTTATCGCCATTGACTGACGTTTATTTGAAATTTAATATCGAAATCTCCTTCAAACCCGAGAACTACGACGGCGTTCTTTTATACAGCGTCGAAAAAAGGAAGGATTCGAAGTCGGGAGATTTCATAGCTTTGGCTTTAGTCGGTGGATATCCACAGTTTAGGTAAAGCTCGGCAAAGCAAACCCCGATTTTTTTTTATTTCATCCATTGCTGCACCGAAAAAATGCTCTAGATTTCAACTACATTGAAAAGTGTAATATTGAAAAATATAAAATCGATTCAATGGCGACACGGATGCGTCAAGTATTCGATAGATTTTTTTAAAGGAATTTTGTCATTGGTTCGGTAACAAATCGAAAATATATTTTTTGTGTGTAATAAAATGTTTTCTTCAACAGCTTCGATTTGGGATCCGGGCCAGCGATCATTCGAGCGGATAAACCCATCACTTTGAGCCAATGGCACACGATCAAACTTCAAAGGCATCATAGGGAAGGTTCGATGTTGATCGACGGCGAGAACATGTACAAAGGAACGGCCGGTGGCAAGAAATTGGGATTGGATCTGGTGGATCGTCTGTACATCGGTGGAATTCCGAAATATCAGTACTTCCATCCGCATCTTGAGGTGCATCAAGGCTTCGTGGGATGCATCAGCAGATTGGTCGTCCACGGCAGGGAGATAGAACTGGTCGGAGATCACGACTACGAGACACGCGGTATCACGACCTGCGAGACTTGCGCCGAAAACGAATGCAAAAACGGCGGAGTTTGCCAGGAAGCTTCTACCAAACAGGGATACCGATGCTTGTGTTCCGCCGGTTTCACCGGGGAACTGTGTAACGCTACTGGAGAATCTTGTTACCCCGGTAGGAAATAATTTTTTTATTTTTAGTCATTGGTCGCGTCTCGAAGAATTTTGGGAATGGATTTCAGAGGTTTTTTTTTGAATTTTCGGGTTGCAGGTATTTGCGGGGAAGGAAGGTGCGTGAACAAAGGCAATGGATTCGAATGTTACTGTCCTTATGGCAAAGCCGGACCTCGATGCGAAACGGACCTGGCGTTGCGAAATCCAGCTTTCCATCACGATAATTCTTATTTGGGTTATCAGCCACCGAAAGCTGCCAGAAGGTGAGAGAACAATTCTATTATATGACATATATTATTTATATATTATTATTTATTAATATATCTATTATTTATATAATATATCTATATTTATATTTTTTTGTTTAATTGTGATTTCGCACAAGCAGAAATTTTCCAGACTTTAGACGGATATTATTTTTGATGTTATAATTTTTCGTATCTTGAAAAGCACAGAAAAGTAAGGAAAAGTAAAAAAAATGGTCATTGAATAAATTGCATAAAAAAAATTTTCAGGAGAAGGAGAGGCCACGCGAGACTTAGAAAACATACTAACACTCGAGACTTTCTTTCATACTCGCATAAAGACAAAACAACAAGATCACGTCCTACGCATTTGAATGCTTTGCCGCATTCAAAGAAAGATTAGAGAAACGAAGGAAATGATACTTAATTTCGTTTTTTTCTTGATAATATATCCGACAAACCGCTGCCATGAAACGACAAATTTCACATAGCATATATATATATATATATAAATTAAACAATTATATGTGGAATTATATTTGAAACAGCTTTGGTGCTTAATGAAATCTTAATTTCCATCTGATCCAATAACACTGAACAAATTATTCTATCGAAAATTACGCTTTTATTGGAAATACTGGAAAATAAAATATTTAGAATTTACGTAAATCAAAGTTCGAATTTGTGTAAATCGCAATGGGAAATGCTTGAAAAACGAATTTTCACATCGATGGAACGACGACTAAGACTTCAGTAAACATTAACAAGGTGTTTCGCCATTTTTAAGGAATTCTCTTTTTGTACAGCTTTTAAAGTAATACATATTTTATACGCGCGCGAAACTGCTATAATCGTAAGGAGACACGATAAAAAGGAAAGAAAATGACATTTTAGGAGACCGCGTAAACAAACAAAAATAGGACTCTCTCCCTTTTTTGAGGGACGTATAGGTACTATTTTCGTGGAAAACGCGAATTTCGAGACGTAAACTACTACTACTACTTCTATATTTATGTTCACTGCCAAAGTCAACTCCTGCATTTGATGAATACGAATTTTCTTTTTTTTTTTAAATTAATAATAACACAACACAGCTTTATGTTTTAGACTATTCTTATTGCTTTACGCAATTTTACTAGTGAATGAAACTAATCAAATTATAAAATGTTATTGATAGGAACATGCAAAAAAAAAAAATAATTACTGTTGTCATTGATGTTCGTATGTTATGTTACACAAGTTTATATACTCAATAGCATGATGATCGTGCAAAATAAAAAAAAAAGATTTAGTATCCACGTATTTATTTATGATTTCTTTTATTTCCTTTACTTGCAGAATATTTTTTTTGTTTTCGCCAAAATATATTCGAAATTTTCGTCCTCGTCCATTTCTCATTTATTTTTGTTCTTCGTTATAGAAATTCGACTTCTTTGTTTATTTAAACGTCGTTCAAGTAAGTTCCAATTTTACATAATACATTTTGCTTTTATTAATTTTTTTTTCCTAACAATCCAGGGCTTTCTTTCTTCCAGACGAGAGAGGGAACATTTATTCTCCGCTGAACTAACAAACGAATGCTTTATTCATGGATTGAGAAAAGAAGAAAACGTGTGCGGCAAGAGGCGATAAATTTCGAGGCTGTTGCGTAAAATTAGCCGTCCTCCCGTTTTCTTCTTTTCCCCGTCCGAATGAAATTATCGAAGGTGATGTGAAAACCCAATCGCTCGAATACGAGGATCCGAATCTCGCCCCGACGCGATAAAAACAAAAAATGTGTCTCGCGCTCCTATTTAAAATTCCACTCGCCGACTTCGATTTTCGAATAATTGGAGGGCGGAGGAGGAGCTTGCGATTCCTTCACATCGCTTCGAAATCACTTCCCGACGGATTGACTGATATTCCCAATTTCTTTCTTTCCCCGCAGGCTGAAATTGTCGCTGAGCTTCAATCCAGTGGACGACAAAAACCGAATACTGATGTACTGCGCGCAAACCGAGGAGGGCCTGGGCGATTTCGCAGCCCTCGTTATCAGAGACAAACGCGTGGAGTTCAGATTCGATATCGGCACTGGAATGGCCGTTTTGAAGTCCAATTACATCGTGCAGCCTGGAACGTGGATGCACGTGGTGATAAAACGCGATTTTCGGGAGGCCAATCTCTCCGTGAACGGGGAACCTCTGATTCAGGACAAATCTCCAGGATCCGCGAGAACCATGATCCTGGACACGCTTCTGTACGTCGGTGGGATCGACAGGAGTCGGATAAAAGTCAACGACAAAGTCGGTGTTACTCGAAATTTCCGTGGGTGCATCAAGAAGGTAACAAAAAGAAAAGAATAATTTGGAAGCGTTGACAAAATTATTTATAATCCTTATGTACGACACCGACGTGGTGCCACCGGCGTTGGCGCGATAGTTTTCGTACGGCACCAACGTGGTGCCACCGGACGGCGTAGCGTTAAGATTATTAGTGGTTTTATGGATTGATCTTCTTCTGAAATTGGTAATTCCACAGTTTTTTCTGTCTCTCCCGCAGCTGGAAGTGTCGGGGTTGAGCTTGGACATGTTGCATTCCGCAGTTGACTCGGCCTACATTGAGGATTGTTCAACGAGTTACCTGAGCAAAGTTATGCCCGTACCTCGCACCGTTTCGCAAATAACAGGGAGTATAATGAAAATAACGACGACGACGACGACAACAACGACAACAACGACAACGGCGGCAACAGTAAGGGAACATTATAATCCGTGTGTACCTAATCCCTGCATGCACGGATCATGTCAGCTACTGAACTTACATGAATATTCATGTACTTGCGAGTACGGCTACGCGGGGATAAACTGCGAACATGTTTTGAAACAATGCGAAGTCTCACCGCCCTGCAAAAACGGCGGATCTTGCGTCGATTTGCGAGGCTCCTACAAATGCGACTGTCCCTTCGGCTACACCGGACAAAATTGTGAGAAACGTGAGGAAATTCTCGGTATTTTTTTCCTTCCGACTCTGTGACTGCAACGAAATTTCCTCGAACGTCGACGAAAATTGACATTTCTCGGATAATTAGCAAATTTTTTAATTCCCAGATTGAAAGAAGAATACGTGGGATTTGAATTGAACAATTCAATTGAAAGGATTAATTCGATATTTTTTCGGAGCAATTATGGCAGAGCCGCACTCCGCGATTTTCGTTCCGTCACAGAATCTATAAAATCCATTGATGACCTGGCGGAAAAATTTCTAGAACAAAATCACGCTATTTCGTTATAAACAGCTTTTTTAATTTACAAATTCTAAGAAATAGAACGAAGTAATTATAGTCGACATTTCTTGTAAAAGAAAATTACAACTTTTTAAGGGATTTCACGAATTTTTATGAGTTTCAAGACGTTATTTGTAGTTACGTTATTTTACGTAATTAATTGAATGGGTCACCTCAAAAATGTTGTAAGGTAAAAATTGTAAATTGTTTCCTTAATTTTCCTTGGTTGTTTGATAAATAGTCGTTATTTATTTTTCTTAGTTTTTATATTGTAAATTGTAAATTGTTTAAAAACTCCCGAAAATGAAACAAAATAACCTGATGGTGCAATAATAATTGTTTTGAAAAATTTGTACCTTGTAAGGTTTTTGAGGTGACCCAATTTATTATCGCACCGTCAGGTTATTTTTTTCATTATCGGGGGTTTTCGAAAAATTTGCAATTTGTACCTTACAACATTTTTGAGGTGACCCGTTCAATTGTTATTTCGATAATTTTTGAAATGACAAATTGTAAAAAATTTTTCCTTCAGAGCTTCGAATGTAAAATCTTGCGAAGGAATTTTCCTCGATATCAAATGCGTGATTTTCGCAGTGGGAAGAATCCAGTACGACGTGTCGTTCAACGGCGATGGATGGCTGGAGTTGGATAAATCGGTTATGACCCATGAAGACGAACGCGAGGTGCTGGGGTTCGAAATCTCTACGAACAAATCCAACGGGCTGATAATGTGGCACGGCCAACTGCAAAATGATTTGGTCCACGACGATTATATCGCTTTGGCCGTAGTCGACGGGTGAGTGTCCTATTGAATTCCATTTTCTATTATTTCCAAAATTCCAACCAAAGATAAATAAAAAATATTTTAAAAGTCATCATTCTCGGATTTCGATCTGCTTGTCCGCACGTCTCTGCGGGATTCTTTCGTTTGGCGCCGGTATAAATCTTTATGTGCGACACCAACGCGGTGCCACCGGCGGTTGCTCGATATTTTTCGCATGGCACCAACGTGGTGCCACCGGACGGCATAGTGTTAATATTCTAATAAGAATTTTCCGAATTTTCGAAATTGCCGATTCGAATGAAACCCAATGCACTGAAAATCCATAAAATCGCCAAGAAATCGCAATTAAAGGAAAAATTCTTTTCAGATACGTCGAGTATCAATACAACTTGGGATCGGGAGCGGCGGTGATAAGAGTGACCGCCCAGAAAGTTAACGACGGGGAAAGGCACAGGATTATTTTGAAACGTCAAGGAAGTGACGGCAGTATCGAATTAAATGGGGAACACACGGAAAGTGGCGTGAGCGAAGGACTCGAGCATATTTTGACTACTAGAGGGAATGTTTTCTTAGGCGGAGTACCTGATTACGATATGACTTTTGGAAAGTACCACGAAGGGTATTCCGGATGTATTTATACACTCGAAGTTCAGGATTCCGGTGCCATTGATATCGGGGAGAAAGTCATTAGAGGGAAAAACGTATCTCCGTGTACAAGGTAAGGTTCTTATTCCAGAACGGAAGCCAAGTTCTTGGAACAGCTTCCCTTTCCAGGTAACGGGTATAAAGGAATTTTTTTTACGAGTTGCGTATTCAATCCCTTGGCAAAAATGCAATAAGCGGAGTTCCGATGAAAGCGCCTGTCCCATCTCTTCTATATTTTCGAGAATCAATGGACCCCCAGGTAACTGAGGCGTTTAAATTTACATTCAGTCTCCAATATACGTCATTAAGAAAAAAATTGGTTGTTCGGTTTAACGATGGGGAATTATTAGTGGAGGAGTCAGAAATATCGAATAGATTAGTTACCATTTAATTCGATTTTTTGCGCTATGATTTTATTTGCTAGGATTATTGGTGGCTTCATTGAGTTTCGACGAATAATGAAAATAAATGGAACGTATAGCAAAATGTAATAGTTAAAAGGGAAATTTCAGGAATTATAGAATATTGAAGCAATTTTTAACTATTTTCGATAGTTAATTTAATACTATTAACTTGAATAATTCTGTTTGTGAGTATTTTTATTATAATTTTAATTTGTCAGGATTGTTAGTGGTTTTATTAATTTCAAGCTTTATAATGAAAACGAATAAAACATATGCAGATAAATTTCATAATAATTTAATTCGAAATTTCAGGTGCTAAGAATATTTAACAAAATTTTAATGAATTTTCATTAAAATTTTAACATTGTCTACTGTTAACCAGCTACTTCTTTTGGTAAACAGGGTTAACAGTTTTTCTTCAAAGCTCAATAACGTGAATTTTATTAACAATAAGTTCCTGCTGAAATTTCAAAAACAAAATAAAACATTTCATCAAGTATATTTCCAATCGCAATTATGTCAACAGAAGTTGTAATGTTCTAGTTACAGGAAGAGACCGTTTTAGGGCTACTGACTCACAACGAATGCCACTCGTTAAACAATTTATTAACCATTATTCAAATTTGGTCCCTTCGCGATTTAACACCTGCGACAAATTAAAGATTTTCGAAGTTATAATTTTATTTTTTAATACAGGAGGCATTCGTGGTAGCTTCCGATCTTCAAATTTCCTATGAGTTTCTTTCAAAAGCATGAATTTTTGGAAGGTCTAAGAGAAAGTCGAGCATTCCCTTTATAATAATTCCCTTGTGTGTTTATTTTATTTCCCTTATTTTGACAATAGATTCAAGGTAAATATTGCCATGCGAAGGTACAGTTCTCGATAACGGTACCAGAATAGCAGCTTCCTCTACAAGAATGGTACCGTTTGGAGACATACCTTCACGTGAATAATTCATCAGTTATATTTATCAAAGCAATTTCCTTTTCAAGTCCACGATAATTAAAATCGACTACAATTGGAATAATCGCTATCGGGGAACATAAAGACACGTTGCAGAATATATTAAATATAGATTGCGTGCACATTCAACGTTTATATAAGTTCGAATTTAGTCCGGATGGGAGCATTTCCTGGCTATGGAAAATTCATAATAATTCAAATTTGAGAGTTAAATGGTCAACGGTCTTTGAAAAGTGGCCAAATATAATTGTAGCGGTACGATTAAAGAGACGTACGTTTAGCATGAAAATATCTTGAAACAACAAAAAGACGTTCGTAGGTAATCGACCGGACGACGAGTTTGTACGCGATGCAAATTTTACGGAGAAAGCCGATTATCGGGGAAATTGATTTTTCGTCAAACTGAAGGCAATTCTTCTTTGTTTCCTTTTTAGAGCGAGATGGATTCCGTCGTCGCTAGTATTTACGGATCCTGATGCGGATATATTTGACGCTTTTGTTCCGCCGCCACCGGTAAATATAATACATCCGAAACCCGCAATAAATTGTGCAGCGATGCACATCAAAAGTACTTCTTTACTAATTCTAGTTCAAAGCTTAATTAATTATACGAGAAATATAAAACATCAAAGTGTGCTTTCAGCGTTATTATGAGCTATTAAAATATGACGACATTTTTTAAAAATTGAAAGGCTGTTTCTAATAAATAAGTGTACTAATTTTTGTGCTGCTAATGAAAGAAAGAAAAAAACCAAACAATTACAAAATGAGACAATTTTATAACGCCGTGAATATATTTATTATAAATATTATAGGAAAGAGGGAAAGAAAGTGTAATATAATTGTATAGCTAATCGATAAGTATTGACTTTTTCGATTTTTAAGGTACAAGCAATTTTTTCATTGTACCTTCGACCATTGTTAGATCTTTTTCTGATTTAAGAAAAAGGGTTTTAAAGTTCAAAGGAATTTCGTCGGGTATGAGTGATTATTTTGAAACCGGCAAATTTTCCGTACGTTTATGGGGGATTAGAAGGTAACATTTTGAAGGAAAACGTTACCGAAGAATCGTTTCCTTTCAACTTCTGCTATAAAAGTCTGCCAATAGCAAATAGACGATACAAAGAAGAATGAATGTTTTTGTATGTTTGTTGACACAAATGTAAAATTCTTTTTCGTGGAACGAAAGAAAGCTATTGTTTCGCATGACGTCGTTTCGAAAGCGTTCGCTGCGTGGGGCGGTGAAATTGTAGAAAATGAAATTGCAGAAAATGAATTTGCGTGGGAGGGAAGAAAGTTTGGAACGGTTTTACGGCGTCTATTTTGAAAATGGTAAATTCTGACGAAAAACTGCTGCGCAGTAATGCAATTTCGAATTTTAGCGTTTTCAAATAGCAAAAATTTGACGTTTCCGAAAACGTCTATTCGAAATTGATCCGAATTTCGTCCTCGCCGTTTCCTATATTTTTCGTGGCATTAAAAAAAAAAACGCAATCAAAACTTCAAAAAAGTGTCGCTCTTCAAATAATCACGCATATGATAATTAAGGGAAAAACGTTTTAGACCATACACAAGTTTGAAAGTATTAGTTATTGATTGTGGCTCGGACTTTTGCCGAGAGAAAAATTTCATGCGGAATTTTAGGAGTACGTCGAAGTTTGCAAAACCTTGAAATTCGTCGATTTTTAAAGAGTATTACGAAAAAAAAAAAAAAAAAGATGAAAGTATACATTCCAATTTTTACGCTACTATGGTAATTTTAATCGAAGGACGAAAGAGAATTTACAAAAGTATATGCTAATAGTGGGAGTCAAAAGAAAAGGGGAAAGGAGAAAGTGCGAACAAATCGGGGGAGGGTTAAAATAGTATTTACTCGCGAAAAAGAAAAAAAAAAATTGTACGGAGATATGAATAATAATAAAGACACAGTGATTGATGTCTCTTTAAGCAACGATAAGTTTTATCCTAAATAAAAATACAAGTTACATAGATATTCAATAAAGCAAAAAAGATACCTCATAGAAAAGTGTATCAATCACTGTGTAGTGTTTCCTATTCACACTTCACTCAAAATCAATACGACAAAGTTCGTTAGCAAAGATAAGGATAAAAGCATTCTTTGAAAGTTTTAGCAGTGACCGAACAAAAAGGAAATCAATAGTCACTGATGTTAGCTAAAAGTGATACAAAATAAATATATGGGAAATCTCTTCTTTGCATGCACTTATCTTATCGTTTACACGACAAACAAATCGTCGGTTGAGATTCTCATTGTTATGGCGTTGTTTTTTTTTTTCTTCTCTTTTAAGGATGAGTGTCGGTAAGCCCTTTTTGCCAATCCACAATTTATCACGATAATATACGCTCACTGTTCTCTTCATGAAAGTGAAATTCGTTTGGAACGATTTCGCAAATGTTATCGGTCTTCGGATCATCTTTCAAATGCAAAGCCGGAGAAATATCGGAGGACGAGCATTATTTATTTTGCTACCGCTGCTGAAAACCTTGCGAACTTCACTCTCATATCCATTCGTTATAGTATTTTGCGTAAGGCCATTAGAATATGTAAATATAACGAAATTCTAGAAGGCGGAATGAAAAAAAAAAAAAACGAGGTAACTGCTTATTCTTTGTTGCTATTGTAACAATTATTACAGTTATTTCAGGCACATATATTTTTTATAAACGAAAAACGCTGAGCGTTACCGAGTTTCTCTGCTGAATGCTAAGGAGGTTTTTGTCAACATTCATCCTTCGAGGTGCATATTGTATATTTTATAAATTTGTCAAGAGAAATTGCGATAAACAAGTGAATGCAAATACAAGGCATTTTAATGAAATAAATTATCAAAGTTGCACAAGGCATTTGTGTACTTTAGTTTCCCTTTCTTCCTCCCTTCCAACCTTTTGGGATCCGAAATCCCCCGAAATGGGAGATTAAAGTTTTCAGAAGTTTTGACAGTGTCTGTGAGGAGTACTTGCAGGGCAAAGGGTTAATTTGAAAATTTGGATTGGGAAAATACCGGAAACTAAATATACCTAGGCGTCATTAAACATGTAAAATTATGGAGATTTCTATGTCGGATGTAACTCTTGAAAATGTTTTCTCTAGGAAATTTCGTAGAATTTCATCTTCGTCTGAATTTTTTTTAAGAATTGTACAATTAGTATCATTTTAGAATATTAACCTCTTCACGCCCTTGGCCACGTATGTGCCCATAATTATGAAAGTGGTCCGAGTCATATTTTTTTTGCATTGATAAATTTAAAGGATTTGTTTTAACCCTTATTCGGCACACTGGGATCATATGCACCCCACGCTTATAATATAAGAATTTTGAATACCTAAGTAGGATTAGGGGGGGGGGGGGGTTAGCCCTTAATATGTAAAATTAAAAAAGTTATGAATTTTTTCATAAAGTCACTTTTTTTTCGCTTTTTCTCGATATTTTAATTTTTTAAATGTACCTAATTTAAATTTGTGGCATATATAACCTATACTAAATTGAAAAGCACCCTTTCAAAAGGCTATAAAAAAAATGGTGTCAAAATATTCAATAGTTCATTCTTTATGAAGGTTTTTGTCACTGGGGTGCACCCGATCCCAGTGTGCCGAGCACGTTATGCCACAGAAGTGTGCCGAATAAGGGTTAAATAAAATAAAAAATGTTTTTACATTCTGCAACATTGAAAGGTGGAGGTTTATTGGTCTTGATTAACGAAGAAAATAAAAAAATGTATTGCTAGATAAAATGATGCGAGATAACTGAAAATCTCATCTTTTTCAAATCCTGACTTAGACCACTTTCATAATTATGGGCACATATATGGACATTTACTTTTTTTATAATTATAGTTACTGTCAATAATAAAGAGAACAAGAATTTGATAACAATTTATTCGCTACAGAATCCCTCAATCAGAGAAGTAAAAAAATTTTGGTTTGACTGCACCGGTAAATCGTAAAAGAAAAAAAAAACGAAGGTAATTTTTTTTCTCGCCATAAAAAAATCGTCCCTGAAGGGTTTTAAATTTTTGTGTTCCAATTAAATAAATATTGATATTACCGTGTAATAATCAAGGCACCACTGAAAATCTAGGCTCATGCAGATTTCTAAGCCTATTACAGCCTTTAAACATTTCTCCCCTAAAGAATTTCCTTAATCCTCGGGTTCTAATTTTTATCCGAATTTTTAAGGGTCGTTGGTCAATCGTTGAGTCGACCTTTATATTTGAACACTGGATTTCCCGGGATTTGGGGGCAAAATACCGCTCGGGGGTCATCCAATCGCCTAATATCCTTTCATCCCTATGAAATACCTCGTGCTAGGTGTGTATAGGTTAATTGGATAGTTCGAAGGGTCGTGGGGTTCGAAGGGTATGCCTACCGAGGGGTTGAAAAAAAAAAGCGTAGACTTCCTCCACCTAAACCTTTTAAAATGAAGTTTCTTAATAGCAACTTTAATTAATTGCCTTGTGCCTTCCTTTCCATTCCATCCACCCCCTTTGAATTTTCAGTTTTCAGTCTTCACTTCGCTGTTTCTTTTGTCCTGTGGAAATTTATGGCATTTTTGGAGCTTCGCCCTTTAGTACCTAAGCACACACCAGGAGCCGAATTAATATTGATTGCATGGAGGAGGATCAACTCGTACAAGGGAAAGGGCGTTAATCTTGTTCCTGGGTTATCCACTTTTTGTACAAACAAAAGGACGCCCGGAACATGGGCTATCTTTAAAGTCGTGGATACGATCATCAGTTGCACACTGGAGATCGAATTGCGTGCTCCGAAAGCTGCTTCGTGTTCTCCTCTTTCGTACTTCAGCTCCGGCGTGGGGCGATAAAAGCTTTCGGCAGATTAACGTAGCTCGAAATTTCACGGTGGACGTATCGCTGTTTGTCAGGAAACGTTACATTTTTCTGCGAAATTTATCCTGCGTCTTTCCATCATCGATTGCCCCTGACTCAAAGTATTTCACGATTCAGGGGACACGGACTTCTGGTCAGGCTGCGATTCCTTTCTATCTGCTGGTTCGGTTCCGAGTTTTCATATTTTCCATACACCGACGATAAACGGGGTACGTTTGACCTCCTTCGCGCGTAAACCCCAGTTTTGCCATTCGAATGCCTCTGCTCGTAGCTGGGCAAAGAAAATTTGAAATTTCGAACCGAGACGACGAATGGCTGATAAAATTTCTTGGATAATAGTTTTAAAGAAATTGAAGGAAAACTTTCCCCCCCCCCACCCTCAGTTTTGGCAGTACGAGGGAACTTTTCAGCTCCACTTATTAAATTCCAAGTTTGCCAATTCAAATTTACAGCATTTTAATGTCGCCAGCTAGAAAGTGGGTATTCAAGTTTATTTAAGATTCGGGTAAATGAGACGGAAAGGGGTGCGACCAATTTTTCGTTTTTGAAATTTTAAATATCCAAGCATCATCGGTGCCGAATTCAATCATTGATTTCGCAATTCTTATCGGTTGCACGATAGCGGGAGGCTGGGTAGCGTTGCTGCAATCAACAGATTCGTTCCTCTCTCGCTCTTTCTCTCCCTGGTTGAGAGTATCATAACGATCAGTAGCCAAAGAGTCTGTGTTAAATCATAGCATTGTGACGTCATATACACGTCATTCGCTACGCACGGTGATAATAGCGGTGGTAGCGCAAATAATTCTGTTGATGGAAACTAAGTGTATCTAGGTATCATTGAAAATGTAGGATCGTGCAGATTTCTGAGCCGGTTGTGGCTCTTATGAATTTTTCCTGTGGGAAATATCACTATTCTTAAGATCGAATTTTTTTCTGGATTTCTGCATTTTTATGGAACGTCCAAGTAGTGTAATTTTAGAGCATTTCATTTTTTAATCCGACTCGAGTAAACATTTACATTGCAGTGTAAATAAACAGAGATAGACTATTTCGATAGAATTTAGTCTGGGACGAGAATTGGGATTTGGAAAGTGAATTCCAATTGAACGGAATTTTAAATTGTAAATTTTAATGGTTTGAAGATAAAACAATTTTTGAAGCAAAGGAAAAAATCATGCGGTACTCGTACAATTAGTCATAAAAAAAACCTACTACGGATAGAATAAAAAAATACTATTACACATGCGGGTACTAATAAAAATTAAGAAATCGAATATAATGGAATTTATCGAAAATTTTTAATACCTAGTGTTTTCCCTTATTTTGAAGGAAAGGCTCAATTAATCTCTCCTGGAATTTTTCGCAATGCAAATATTTTCCTACCGTCAAAAGTCGCATTCCAAAGAAAGGGTTGTCGAATTTCCAGGTGGTAATCACGGTCGATGTCAGTTGGTTGATTCGATTGTATATATTTTATCGATATGCGGTAGTCGTACAATTAGTTATTAAAAAACCTACTTTTAATAACTAGAAAAAATACCATTCCCAATGTGGATATTAACAAGAAGTAAGAAACTAAATATAAAGAGCTTTATTTATTACTCCTATTATCGAAATTTATAATACCAAGTATTTTCCTCGTGTTTGAGAGAAAACTCAAATTAATCCCTCCCGAAATTTTCCCAAGTGCAATTATTTTCTTAACGGCGAACAATGCGTTCCAAAGTAAGGGTTGTCGAATATCCACTCGGTAAAAATCACGATTGTTACATTTGGTTTGAGACATTATTGCTAAAGCGTGATATTTAGATGCCGCTATTATCCGAAGGTTGGTCGTAACACACGTTATTGACAGCAGAGAATGACGAGAGCATGCCAGCATCACTTGCTCGTTGCTCCGCATGTCCGTCTATCTGGATATTGTTATGCACCAAGAAGCGTTCCTCTACATAAATTAAAGCGGATGCAATTTAGCAGAGTATAATGCAGTGTAATTATTTAGTGGGGAGCTGCTTCGGTTATCTGGGTTAACGCGAACTTTTCGATACGTTCAATAAATGTATTATTTTGCGTCGTAAATTTCAAGATATTCACTGACCCTCTTGTATTATTTACAATTGTTGTTGCATTATGTATCGGCGCGTGGGAGGAAATTCTTGGGAAACAGACAGAAAAATATATTTTCTTAGCTGCGATAAAATTCTATCATGAATTCAATTTCCTCGGGTTCCAAGGGATTGTCTTTCAATCGTTGCGAAATTTCATTCGGTTAAAATACCGCCCAGGACCAGACACCAACCACTGTCCCGGGCTTTGTCTCCTCTCAGAAAAATGGTATTCATATTTATCAATAATATTTTTTATATTTTTCCGTGATTACACATGACTTGTTTTATACAATTACAATTTTCCCGGGGATAATATTTACAGTTGGATTTAAAGCAGAATAAAATATACACGTACATAAATGTGTATATATATGTGTGTATATGTATATAGCCTACCACGTCTCTGAGAAAACCGCTCTTGTAATGTTTCCAGATGGGAACAGAGCCAGAGGATATAACTACTTTTCCAAGTAGATTTTCTACCTTGTTACCTTGTTACTTCAAACAAGAAACTGAGGGGTTGTTCATAAACTGCATTATTAATTAATAATTCTGCGAATCCCAGTCCTTTGAGATTCGGATCTGAATTGGAATGTGCAGATATTTTATACATCAAATCATGACAATTAACGAGTGGATAAAAATGACGTTGAATTACGGTATAAAGGAGGCATTTACTCAAAGGGATACGACGCTAATTAAATGAACGTACATAAATTATATTTGTTAATAATTGAAAATATCTGTTAAAAATTATAACAGATTAATTGTTACTACGTCACACAGTGAAATGCGTTGACGTTTTATTACCTCTGAAATAAATGAAATATCCTGTTACAGTAAATTTGGACTGATGGTTATTACTTTTGGTGATGTTTTATTACTTGTATTATTACGCAACGTAATAATAAAATAATTAAGAATAAAAATGATATCTACGATTTCAATTCAGTTTCGACCTGAAATAAATATTTTTTCACAGGGACATGACGCTAATTAAATGAATATACATAAATTATATCCGTTAATAATTGAGAAATATCTGTTAAAAATGATAACACGGTAATTGTTACTATATTACATAATGTGAGATATGTATAAAATTTATTACCTTTGCAATAAATGAAATATTCTATTACAGTAAATTTAAATTGATGATTATTATTTTTTGTACAGTTTTATTACTGGTATTATTGTGTAACTAAATAAAAAAAAAATAATTAAGAATAACAATTATATTTATTGAAAATTATATCCACGATTTCAATTCAGCTTCGATCTGAAATATGATCGATTTAAAATTATTCCATAAAGTTTTTTTTTTCATAAAAAGAAGAAAACTATATTTGAAAAACTATAGGAATTATTATTATCATTATTTTTACATTCGTTCAAGTAGAAAATCTCCTGTCATATCCAAAAATTTCCTTTGGGCGGAACGCCCCTTTATGTTTGCAATTAGTGAGTATATTATATTTAATTACTTCGGATCAGTTTCTAGGAATTCGTACTAACGCATTTCTAGTGTTTACGTTTAGCCTTTGGCTTTGTACCGTGGTACTTTTAAACAGCCAATGTTCTATATTCTATTCAATGATAACGAGATTAGAGGGGAACGACTCGAGCTCCTTTTTGGGTTGTTTACATGCGAAAGAAAAAATTCCTGGAAAGGTGTAGGCTTAGAGGCACCTATTCCATTCGCGAATTGTCAGTTTTTCGGGACCTTTTATCGCGGAAGGACGTTTCAATAATTCGGTATGTTCGCGTCTGCCTCTTTTAATCAATTTCAACAGTTCTACTCCATTACAAGATAAATAAATAAATTCCCGTGTGGCTTCTGTGCAATAATTTTCAAACGAGTTAATTTGAAAATGAGTTACTTTGAAATCAAATGTTCAGTGTAATAATTTGCAAATAAATTATTTTAAAAGTGGTTTACAAGTGAAGTGTTCTAGTGTTCAGTGTTAAAGCGCGTAGTGTTAAAAATAATTCGGGACTGTGATTTTCGGGAATAAAATATAAATTTTCGCGAAAATAAAGAAAAACCAAATATCGAGAAAACGAAGTGAAAGATTTTTTTGGATTTCAATTAAATTCTATTTCAAAATACATTTCTCGAAATTTTCGAATGAAAGAATTTCGAGCATTCGTTAATTTCCACCGGAATAATATTTGAAACAGCGTAAAAAAATTGCATAAAAATATTTGGAAGCTTCATTCCGGGAATATGATTCCATTTTACTCGCGATGACGCAACGCGAGAGAAAATTAAATTTTTTTCGCAGACGTGAAAGTGTAAAAAAAACTTCAACAAAAAGATTTGCCAATTTCGATGTTTTTTTCGCAAAAATATTAATGATACAAAATAAATAATAAATCGTAAAAAATAAACAATGGACTACGTAAATCAAACAATAAAATTCTATCGAAAAATTAAATCTAGAATCTAATTAAAAATGTTGCACAAAGACGCTCAATTAAAGATGGATATTGCGACCCTGTCTTTCGAATTCGGTGCCTCGCGCGCTATCTGGTGGCAGCGTCCGGAAAGTGCGCGCCCTTAAAAGTTTACTCGGTGTTGGAAGGCTCGCTTTCTTTGGAACTTTGCTCGTGTCAATTGAATCCTCGTGTCTTTCGAAAGTGATGCAAGAAAACACGTGGGAATTTATCCCGTGGCGTTGCCCGGCATCTCCTGGACCGGTACGGAGCAGTTTCCTCATCATAACGAGGTGAGTTGCTTGGTTAATTAATTAAATTAAATACCTTCTACGTAAGGCAAGGTAAGGAAGACGAAGAAGCGCCAAAACAACGCCGATGGTTATACTTCAAAAGAGAAAGGGATGGCGATTATTTTTTCATTTAATAATAATAGTAATAATAATAACAATACATAATAAATTTTAAAACGGGAGATGATTTTGCGTGTATACGATATATTTGTAGAATATTATATAAATATATGCTGTTAAAACGGGAAAAACGAGGGAAAGGAGGGAATAATCGAAGAATCGATAGGGATCGAAATAAATTTGAAAAAAGATAAAGATAAAAGATAGAAAATAAGACGGTGTGAGGGTAGGTTAGATTTGTCGGGTCGACGAATGACCTAATTTTTGTAAAAACAGTTCATGGCTGTACCGCGAGAGTAGAGAGACGTGGAGGGAAAGAGAAGGAGAGAGAGAGAGAGAGAGAGAGAGAGAGAGAGAGAAAGAGAGAGGGAGCGAAATGCGCACCCCACGGAAAAGCTCAACGCTTTTCCGGATGCTACGTCACTGTATACACAGTGTCGTCGGTGGAGGAATCGTCAGTTGGGTTTCGGCCGTCGTTAAAGTCGACAGCGAATAGTGTTATGTTCAAAAATACCTACGCAAATATATATTATTTAAATCGAACTGTATGAACTCGGGGATCGTTCGGCTCCGAAAGCCAACCGTGTTTTCACGCAGCTCTCGATAACCACTCGCTCTACGCGTACATATATTTAATAACACGACGCCGACGTGAAGGTGTCCAGTCCTACCGGTGCTGATCGTATATGCCTTAACCACTGCTGGGTGTTTACTACTGGTTCTGTGAAATTTCGTTGCCTCCTTTCGCGCGATACACGTAGGAAAGTCGATATATTTCGAGCAAATCCGAGTATTTAGCGTCACCATGATCGTTGGTCGCCGATTTCCTCGGTTATCCCGCTCGAGAAAATGGATGCTTTCGAGTGATTAGGATATGGCAGGAGAGATATTTAACACAACAAACATGACTATGTTCGGTAGCCCGTAGCTTCGACGAGAGCCCGACGAAAATTCGGGGTCTGTAACTACTGACGTAGTTAGTTCCTTCGTTCGTTCGTTCGTTGGTTGGTTGGTTGGTTGGTTGGTTACTACTTGCTTTTTTTTTTCGCTTCGATGTTTTGTTTATTTTTTTTCTACTCTGTGACTTAATACTCGAGTGTACAAACAAGCTTTGAAAGGTAGTGGGTGCAAGTGGGTGGGTGTTAGGGTGGGTTTTAAAAGGGAGGAGGAAAAAGAGACCCTGGGGGTGATGGAAGGTCGTGAAAATCTATCGACATGGTGGTACAGAACTGGTAGGCAGACTATGCTCTCACTCTCTCTCTCTCTCTCTCTCTCTCTCTGTCTCGCTCACTCTCTCACACAGCCATCCTTCGTTTCCCGATCCCATCTTGCTCTCGATTCCTCTCGAATCCTCCTCGGCACACAGCTCCAAATCGAAGACGGTTAATTTCCCTTGAATCGTTTCCTTTGCATGTTTGCCTTGTTTTTGCGCCTTCTTTGTCGCCCCACTCGGGTTCGGAGCATTTTTGAAGGTTATACCGAACTCGCAGCGGTGCCGCGGTACTAGAAGTCTGCGCCTTGTTTACAAAAGGGTTATAAACTGCCGGCCGTTGTTTGCATTTAATTAGTTGCTACGCACGAAAGCGAAGTCTCGGTCGATCGAGAATTTTCCCCCATTGAAAGTTGCTGAAAGAAAGAAAAAATTATCGACTTCCGCAATCGGCAATTTTCTTATTCAAAATTACCCCTAATTTTTTTTTGTTTTTTCAATGAGACGCCGGGGCGCCATCGTTAGTAGCAACGATTCGTTCAAACGAAATCGCCACTTTGGAGCTTTTCCAAGGAAGCAAAATCTGTGTTTCCGGTAATCGCAGAAATCGCGCGTTTCAATATTGATACACGATCGATTCCCACTTTTCACCCTTCGTTAATGCGTAACTCTCGTACATTCGTACCTCCATTCCCAGTGATTGTTACAAGCTTCAGCCGCGTATTTTTTTTTTTTTTTACTAAGAATAAGAAATCGATACCTTCCTGCTACGAGTAATCTTTTCCCATGTTTATTAAAGACAGGCTATTTTATTGCCACTAAATAATGCCGATAAAACTGGTAGCTCGCTCTTCTCCTACGTGTTGAAGCTTCAGACGATCGTAAAAAGCATTACTCATGACGATAAATGGTCCATAATCATGCGCCAGGTTTCGGCAATATTCCCTAAATCTTTCGCCATCGCGGAAGTTAATTTAGCCAGATCTACCGGGAATCGCTTCTAAACGAGAACCGTCTCGCATGTTGCGAAGCGCTCCTCGGTATCAGACAATTCTATTCCACTTTTATTTAATAATGACGTTTTATTACCTTGAACGTTAGTCCGCACCAGTTGCGTCACTGTATCTTGTCCGATGTCGTTGCAAGTTAGAAATTAACAAAGTCACTCGCAGACAATAGGTACTCATCGCTGCAGCAAACGTTTCGGTTTCTTCAACCGTGCGGGGATAGTGTTTCCAACCAGAATGAAATTCAATCTTGAAAAAAAAATAATAGTAATTCTAACCGTGGCCAGAGTTGAACGCAGCGTCAACCGCGTATTTATAGTAATTTTATTCGCAGCTATTGTTAATCCGTCTATTTTTACCGCGCGGGCGAGGCGGAATTAAATAATTCGTGACTTTGTTTTTGTTTTTTCTCGTGCAATAACAAAATTTGAAAATTCGAAGAAGGCAAAATATCGTAAGGCTTCGAATATTGCGAAATTCCATGGTAGGTATTCGACAAAGTACTGTTTTTTTAGTTTAAAGGGCATCGAATATTGCAAAATCCATTAATGATGTTATTTGTAACAGCAGTAATTGCGCATCCTCATTATTTGCTTAGTGATTCTTAAAAATCGCTTTTCGTACGTTTTATGTAAAAACTGTAACCTCTCATTGTATTGTTTATTTATTATTACATTTTATCAAATTTTATTGTACTTATTCGCGATTGCCCCATCGGTTCCAAGGCATAGAATTTGATAATACAAAAGAATTTCGATGGTAGTTGTTTGCCAAGGTACCCTTTTCTGCACTTCTCTATCGATTTGCAATTTATCCATTTATTTACATTTGCGTATAAATGTAATAAATTTCGATTCGATGCGGTAGGTACCATGTAAATTGCATTATCGTGTTTCCCATAGCTGCCAAAAGTAATCACCGCTCCTATAAATATCGGTTTTTATAATCCCCAGTTCCGACATTCCAAATCCGAAACTTTGCAATTCTTCAAATGCATTTTTCCCCGAAAGTCCGGTAATGCCAAATGCAACGTCAAATTTGATTTATACGCGATTCGAGTTACCCCGGCACGAACTTTGAAAATTACAAGATAAAAAAATCGTCCTTTTTTCTTTTACGATTCGGCTGGCGCGAAAATGAATATAAAATAGCGTTGGCATGAAAAAGTTGGGAAATCTTTTGAATTTTTAATTTCATTCGCGAGCGTCACTTTTATGTAAAACGTCTCGGTAAAATTTGCCTCGAACATTGGAGGATATTTGAATATTAAAAGATCGTGCATCGTAAAGCACAGTGGGTACATTATTAAAGGGACGTACAACGGCGTTTTCATAAATGTTGCTGAAACGGACGTGAAATATTTTGTGTAATACAATTTTCAATTTTATACGAGGAAGCGGCAGTAAGAATAAAAGACCTTCCGTCGACAGCCAGCTGGAAAGGTTACATATTCACCAGTCATTTTATTATACTTTTCACGGCAATATTTTTAAATGTTAAATTCCGGAATTCATCAGAACGCGTTACCATCTGTTTTTTCTGCAATCTGCCTTTCCGGGCCTTTTCAATGACGTTGATGCGTTCCTCCAATCCGCCTGAATTAAAAGAATGGCATTTCACGATGACACGTTGTGATTAATTAAAGCCGGAGGAGAATAGAAACTCACTGTTTGAGTAAACCGGAATTTTGCCTTCACGAGAAGTTCCAAATTCCGAAAATTGTGGCAGAAAAACTATTTAAAATTCTGTTTTATTTTTTTTTATTTCGCTCGGAAGTATCAAATCGTCGAAGAACGCGATATTTTTTAACCTTCTGCCCACAAATGGCGGGAAAAAGTAATTAAAAATTCGGAATCCTCGTATACAAAATTCGTGCCCTCGTTTTCAAACGGTTGAGTATTGTGGCAGTAAAATTTGTTCATCAAGATCCAAAAGAACGCGAGATTTGAAATCTCGAGCCCTCAAACGGCAGGAAAAGCGGAATTGAAATTCGAGATTTTTATGTGAAAAATTCGTGTCCTCGTTTTCGAGAGTTAAACCCGAGGAAGTCGTATTCTCTTCCATCGGGGAGCCAAGAGAAGGAGAGAACGTCAATTTTCTGCCCCGAGTCATTGAAAAACTGCGGTTGAACTTTGAAATTTCGGTGCTTTGCGGCAAAAAGGGATGCAAAAGTCGTAAAAAAACGTGGCATCGCATCACTTTCAAGAACCGTAGAAGGTAATATGTTAAATGCAGCCGCGTAAGAGACAGCGAGGCAAGAAAGTGTTTTCCAAGTGGAAGCTAGAACCCAAGAAGTTCTAGGGAGGTTTCTTGCTTTGGTAACGGTCGAGTTTGATGTTACCACTGCTTCTTATGTACCCTGTTTGTACCATTAACTGACTGAATACTTTTATGAGAGATCTTTAGCCTTCCTTTTTGACATTGAGTCTACAAATGGAGTAGTCGTAATGGTCTTGCTCCTTCTGCCTATATGATGAATATATATTCCGCGCGCTACATAGAAGCAAAAGTACCGCTTGCAGTTGCTTCGTGCATTACATTCCATTCCATTCCATTCCATTTCATTTCCTCCGCTCTCCACTATCTTTCTCTCTCTTTTCTTCTGTTTTCTCCTGAGTTATTAATTGAAAAGTTAAGAAAAAGGTTGGCTGCTGCATTAACTTGATTAAAGAAATACGTAAGGTCACGGAAGTCTTGCCATTGAATGTCTAAGCAAAACGGCGGAATCGTTATTATTTCAATAGCAGTCGAGTTGATAATTTATTTTTTAAAACGCACAAAGGTATCGCAGTCCAATAGAAAACGATGTATGCGGCGATACCTGCCCTTACAAGAAAACACAGAGAATGAATACGTACAGGAATAAATGAATGCGTTAATCATCCTACTTTTACCTTTCACCTTTTTCATTGCATAACAATAATTGAAAACATCAAAGATAACGGGAAATTGAAAAGAAGGAGCTTCATGCGGAAAATAATACGAAAATAAAGGAACGTCTTGTCACATGGAATTTACCCTACATATGGAGGTTACTGAAAGTCCGCGAAATTATTTTATATGTAAATGAGGTTCCTAATTACATTTCGAATGATAGTAATTACGCAAATGGGTTAATTAAACCTCTTTTGCAACGTGTAGGTATCGGTTTTGCTGCGTACCACTTATTTGCTAAAATTCCGTATCCCGCTGTTACGGTATGGACGTAAATGAGAACGCCGGGAATTTATATGAATTTGCAAATTTACAAGTTTGGGCGTACGTTAAAGTCGATCTTGCGTGCCCGTCATTAATTCGAGTTGAATGCACCACCAGAGATAGCAAATGAAGTTCATGCCAATATGTAATTGCAATAATAATAATAATAATAGTAATAATCAGCCGGAGTGAAATTTCCAATCTCCGATATTTGAAAACTTCGTCGATGCGAATTTCGACCCGTTTGCGCGAAAAATATGGAAACTTTGTCGACGCACATTTTTGCCATCAAACTTCCCATACGTCGTTAAACTTTGCGAATTTCATTTCCGCAATTCTTAGAAACTTTATTTAATTTGGGAAATTCAAAGTCTACCGATTCGCTGGAGAGAACGATTGAAAAAAAAAAAGGATGAGTTTTTTGCCGGAATATATCTAAATGGAATGCCTTTGCATGTGTGCCGCGCATACCAGTAGTATCCATGCAGCTTCGGCTTGAACAGTCGAGCAATCAATCCATCAAGTTTACGTCGAAATTGTTAGAGCAGTTAATCTTTCATTGTGCGCTGCATGCGGAAATGCTGCCGTAGAAATGAAGGCTTCTGTATAACGCTCTAAACAAAAAAATGGGTACTTTGTGTGAAGAGTAATGATGGGATAGGGAATGAAAGCTGCACAGAGGCCAGATTATCTCCTCTTTGCTCAAAACCCCGATGTACCAACCAAGCAACAGATATTACGAAAAATGTTAGCGCAGCCGATGCATTCATGAAACGATCGCTGGCGCAAAAAGAAATTCACGCGGATCGTCCATTTCATTTTCGCTGCGTTTTCATTCACATATAAAAAAAAGAAGCTACCATGATGAGAAAAAGCTTCGTAATCCGATGTTAAGTAACAGTTTCGGACAGTTTTAAAGTTGGAAGTGCCTTGTTGTTCTTGCGAGTCTTCGCGATTCTCTTTTTAGCTGTAATCCTCGGAGACTAATTTCTCTCCTACGCGGCAATCTTGTTAAAAATAAGAATTTCATCTGATATGAAAGCAAGAAAAAGGAACACGTTGCACAGCCTGAAGTTTATCACGTGTATGGGAGATGGGAAAACGGATGAAAAGTGAAAATATATATATATATATAGGTAGAGAAAGAGAGGAAACCTAATCCGTTGGGCTGTAATTCTGAAGCCAGCATCGACCAACCCTCATCCCAAAATGGATAACAAATGAAAAGAATTTGCTCATTTGTTACAGCTTCGAAATGACTATTGGAGATTTCATCCGAAATTGAAGCTAAGTGGATTAACTTTGCTTTATTGCATCTCTCGTTGTTGGCGATGACGTAAAAAATGGATCTTCAATTAAATGTGGGTAGGGATATATTTATCCCCCGTTTCTTTCTCTTCTCCCAATTTGTCGTATCGATTATATAAGTGTGTTCGTGAGTCGAGGATTCTCCAAATGTGTCGAAAACGCTGGGAATCCGTAAAAGTCGATAATGGAAAAAAAGCTGTCGAGCTTTGGAACGATAAAAGTCTCGAAAAGTGTCGTAACATTCCGTCGAGGAAAAGAAAAAAATTCCAAAACAATGGGTGTTTTCGAAACTTGGTCGGCGAAATTCCTAAAAGTGGCGTTTCTATAAATCAACGTGTTTTGATCTTTTCTCCGCTCGGTGCGACCCTTTTTGAGCTTCCAACTGCTGCTACGTTCCTTTCGTTATCTTCCTCCGACTCTCCTCTCGAGATTCGATCACAGAAACGATATCTGGAGGAAGGGCAAAAATGTATTGCTATAATTCGAGGTTCAACCTTATCGGATGGAAAAAACGACTAGTAGTCATCAGGGAGATCCGGGGGAATTCTCACACGGATGCAATTCGATTTTTGCATAGAGCAGAAGCTTAGGGGAAAAGGGGACAAAAAAGCAGAGAGGAAAAAGGAAGGTAACCGCAGATTGTTCAAAATAGGACAGGGGTTAGGGGGGAAAGAGACAATAAAGCGACAGAAGTTTACGGATAAACATCGATTTAAAGTTTCCAGTATATATTTAAAGCTTCCCACAAGATAAAAGGAAATCTATTGTTTTTTTCCAGCACGTATAACGTCGAAATGAGTTTTGCGATATTAACTTTTCATGTGCTCTCTCATGATTTTCTACATTGAAAGCACACACGAGTTTGCTACAACAAGGGTCCCTGAAAGCGCGGGAACGCGAGTATTTGCATGAAAAATTCATTCCTTAGAAAATTAGGAATGTACAGAGAAGAATTTCTTGTATTTTCAGTGCAAATGTAAAAATGTTTATATCCGCCATTCCGGCTGATGTTGTTTTCACAAGTTCCGAGGTCTGGTTGTTTTGACAGGACCCGGAACGAGACATATGCCTTTCGGGAATTGGGAAATTTTGCCGGAACATTCGGGGATAAAAACACGGGCGGAACTTTTAACGGTTCATATAGAGGGAAGATAACAAAGGTCTTGGTGAAAGTTGGAAGGTTGAAACGTTTACATAACTTCTACTCTTCAAGTTGGGGAATTATGAGAAGCATGAAAATTTAATGATGCCAAACTGGAGACCGTTCTACGTGGAAATGAGTTTTGAACATTTGTAAAAAGAAAAAAGTAACCGATGAAAAGGGAACTAAGAAACCGAATGAATGTTATAATGGAAGTTATTACACGTTCCGCTCGTTGCCTACTTTAATTCGTAACGCGAAATTACCATTCGCATAAAACAGCGCCCCGAATGGTGTTTCCGGAAAATCGAAATTGCGTTAGTGAAATTGCAAGTGAAGTTGAACGTTCCCTTATGGATACATACATTGATATCACCCGGCGTGAAAATTTCAACCTTTCGCGCGACATTTACATAAATCAATGTATTTGAAATTCACCGCGTTCTCCGGGGTAACAAATTTCGGAATATCAGAAATTGTCAGAATCGATGGATTGAAAGTTCAAGCTCGTTTTTCCTTTCTCCGTATCGATGGATTTTCTTCGAACAGTTTCCAGGAGCTTTTAACGTATACGTAAGGTGCGATGTACGCGTATCGTCTTAAAAGTGCATTTAATCATTTTCGACAATCCAATTTTCGCAAACACGTTTCTCGCATCAATCGGCATCGTCTTCGTGACGTACCTTCCGTACAAACGGAAAGTTTGCTTGAACTAATTTCTCTTATCTAATTTTCTCTCAAGTTCATTTTCCAGCGTCTAAACTTGCTATTCATTCAACTCGCCGATTACATTCAACTCTCCTAAACAATTGCGAAAATGTCATCGTCCAAGCAAAACGATAGCAAAAGTCTTAGCTATCTCCCCGTTTTAGTCTTCCAATCTGCACATTCCAGTTGTCTTCTCTTTCCACGCGGCGAAATGGAAGCGTGAAAGTGGCACATTATTTTAATACCCTGCACAATTTTTACCGCCAAGTATGTAATTTTCGCTTATGCCTCCGGGGAGAGAATGACTATAACGTCATAAAATTCCACACCGCGTTACAAATACGCTGGAATTCGCGAATTTCCATTTTTTCCCTACGATTCCGGTGATATCATTTGTTTTCCAGTTCCACGAAGGGGCAGAAATGCGTTTGTCATTTTTCCAGAGTCACATTTGGAAGTTTGGCATAAATAAAACGCCTGAAGTAACAGAAAATGAAATGTAATTTCCATTTTGTATTAAATATTAGAGGCGGGGAAGAGTTGAAGGATAATAGGAAATCGATTGCAAGCAGCGGTGGTTTATACCATTGCCGCTTGTAGCCGTTCCCTATTTTCAAAACTATTTTTTTTCGGGTCTCCGAATATTCCCCTATTCGTTGCCCTCTGTCTTTGCGTTAAAATGAAAAATCGTAATGGCGAAATGTTATTCACATTTCAGACAATGCTTTGTTTGCGTATAATTAACTTGTGAAAAATACGGTTGTTCGCGAAGTTCGCGAAGGTAGATTCGGGGGACTGAAATTATCGGGGTTGTGTATATAGTTTGCAAGTGGGTGTTCGTTGGAAGGAAAGCTGCCTCGTGCAAAAAAATTGCCCTAATTTCTGCCTTTCGTATCACGACCTGAAGAGTACTTCCGACATTTAATCCGGACATAATTATTATCGGCTGCAGCAATCTTGGCCCCCATACCTGATACCCCACGGTCGGTGTTACGGAACCATTGCGGGGAAAAACGTTTCCCTACCTCAGATGAAATTATAGCTAAGTTTCCACAAGGGTCTGAGCTAAAATGGATCCAGGACTGAGTTGGGTTCATTTTATGACCTCGTCTTTGTCATCCCGTATCACGGAATTAAGCAACCGTCACGTTTTATTGTTATTCCAACAAATAAGCATAGCTTTGAACATTATCGTTAACGTCAACTTCAACTCCCGGTATCCTTTCAATTGTAATTATCGTTTCTGATAGCTTACGGCTTTGATTATCAGTACTGCGCCAGACTAAATAATAAGCGACCCCATAGGACCGATACAGTATTGATCCGGTAAATTGCTAATAAAAAAACAAACAAAGAAACGTGGATTCCCTATTTGGATCAGGTGGACTGGATTTTTATTTAATTCCAAAAAAAAAAAATGGCTGCGACAGGGGAGGAAGTGGTTGCAATTCCGAGCGTGTCACGACACCCTTCTAACTTCCAAACTTCGCTCTCGGCAGTACTCTTCCTTAATCGAATCCCATTTCGCAATAAAACGGGCAAACAATTAATGCAGTTCTACCAATTTACGATCGCCTACGAGTAACTGGGCTTCCATTGTTCCGCTGTTGTTGTAACCGTCGTCTGACAATGAAAGCTGCAGGTTATTCATACATGATCGGTTGGGGCAGACGATTATTCTGTAATCGATAAACGTCGGGAACCTATCGAATCGTTTTAGTGTCATATTTTTCCACTTATTTCAAGCTACCGATTTAATCCCGTGGGAACCGCCAGACACGCAAAAAATGTCGTTATATTAAATAGAATTCCATTTTTCTGACAATAAAATTCGAAATTTAAACTAGCCATATTTCTTGTAGCGGGAGCGTTTTCAACGTCAATTTGTAAATTCTGGTGAACAAAATTTTAAACTCTCGGTGAGAAGAGAACGTAAATCAGTTTTTGTAATTATAAAAAAATTGTATACCGGCAATACACTTTTCTGGGAGTCAAATCTTCGGAGAATATAATTTTCTACGAGCTCTCGCGGGTACACAAAGCGCTCGCGACATATGCAAATGAATGAATTTCTATGAAAATAAGTTTTTAATAGAATTTTATTATATCTTCCTCCTTTGT
Source organism: Gasteruption jaculator (assembly GCA_949825005.1). Lineage (NCBI taxonomy): Eukaryota > Metazoa > Arthropoda > Insecta > Hymenoptera > Gasteruptiidae > Gasteruption > Gasteruption jaculator. The sequence continues at coordinate 5,926,169 of OX463773.1, read as the reverse complement.
ACGACTATAAATAGCTGAAATCGGGAGACATACTTCAAAGAAATGGAATTACATCTAAGAGAGAGAGGACGCACGGGAGATGGGGAAAAAGAAGTGTATTTTAATAACTATTTGAAATGCATACATACTTTTAAGCGCAGCGGAGAAGAAAATGAAATGAAAAGCGAAATACTACATGTGTACATTGTTAAAATGTGTTGCCGGTTGTACAATATTAAAACTTTTTTTTTTTACCGTCATCTTCTTTATGATGGAATTTTAAATAATGTCTACAAAGTGAGAAAAAGTAGCAGCAGCTTCTCTTTTTAATTTAAATTTAGCCAAGGTTATGGTAGAAGTAATACGAGACTCTTTCCACGATGATTATCAATTTGCATCGTCAAATGCTTAATAAAAGGAGAAATGAAAGTAATGGGAAAAAGATTTTACCGCAAGATTAAAAAGTTCTAACGTTGATATTGCAATTACTGTTGGCGTAAACTCGCTGACAGTCGATCTGAATTTACATTTTTATTTTTTTTTAGACGGAAAATAACAATACACGCCCCTGAATCCGAGTAGATGAAGTGTTTCGTTAATTAAATCCTACTGCGACTCGTCCACGTTCCTCCAATTTTCAACGACACTTTGCCTTTTTACCTCGTAGTCATGATTGCTATCGAAATTTTCAAGTAACTTATTGATTCGCGGGAGCCTTTTGCCCTAAAACCTGTAAAACGATTCCTAAAAAAATTTTTTTGGTCAAATTCCCGGTTCAATTTCAATTTCGAATTTTTTTAAAGGTGATCTCGACATGAAATTCGCTTGCTCCGGAATGGGCACAGGAAAGCCACTTGAATTTAGTAGGATTGCGTTATTTAACATCTTGTTTACTTTGCACTTCCAAGTTATGAGATTGCAAAGTAAAAGATGGGAGGTTGTTCGTAACCTTAATGTACGAGTAGCAAAGAAAATGTTTTACTGTGTAACTTTTGCTCTCATGCAAATGGTAATAGATTGAGGAGTGGAAAAAGAAAAAGCATACAGGGGAAGGAACAGGGCTGTCAGTAGTTTTAAAAGCAAACGAATGCTTTTTGCCTCGTAGGGCCAGAATCTGCTTGATACAAATGAGAGCAGATTTTACCAGTAAAAAGAAAAATACAATAGCTCGTAACAACAGACAATGTAATTGAATCGTACTTGTATCTCATTCGGTTCAAGAGTAAGTTCGTTTGATATGAATAAATTGTGGATCCAAGTAACTGAATTCTTTTGATGTCCGAACTAACGAGTAAGAAAAATGTTCAAAAGTAATTCAGTTACTAATGGCTGAGATAATGGTTGAAGACAGGTCTGACGGGACTTTACATGAATAATTGCGGAAAGGACAAAGTAAAAAGAGCATACTCATTTTTGTAATGAGTAATGCAATTTTTAAAAATTGTGACTCACTATCGATTCGCCCCATTGGGACCGAGCAAAAATTGAATGCAAGTGAACGGTAGTTTTTAACTGAACGAATCGACGGTTTTCTAAAAAAAGTCACAGAAACTTGAAGGTAGAGGTGGTTTCGAGGTAAAATAAAACGTGTGTCAAGAATCCATAAATTTCACGAACTGGTACCCATAAAAATACAATTGGAAAACACAGCCCTATAGATACGCGTGTGTGTATCTGTGGACGAATGTACGAGAAATTGTAGAGTTCGAGGTAACCCGAACTTTGCTTTTGTATTTGAGAAATTGGAGAGTTCCTATCGTAGAATATTTGCCAAGTTCCTCACTCTTAAACTTCTCCCTGGATATCTATATTTCCCTATACTTCGACTCCTTTACCAATGCGAAGAGCATTGTTGTCTGTATCGAAGACTCTGCGAACTTTATCATCCATAACGAAAACTTCTGATGCAAGAGTATGAAAGGTTATGCGAACCTGAGGAGCAAAAAATATTCGGAGCAGAAATAACAAACGATTGTAGAAAAATAGGTACTAATGGTTACTCGAAAATTACTCTACGAAAAAACAAATCGTCGAAATAAGGAAAATTGCTACAATAAATCATAAACATGCGCTCGTGATGTAAAGTAATTGTGTTAACTAAGAAAGTAATAGATATTCACAGAAAACTAATTACTGACTCTAATTTCATAGTAAATGTTTGCATTTATCATTTTAGATATTATTTTTGTAAGGAAATTTTTTTTATGTTTCAAACATTTTCGTGCTACTTTTATTAATTTTCTGTGCATTAAAAAATTTATAGTAATTCTTTAATTCTTCACTTACATGAGTCGACTAGAAATTAAATAATTAGCGATTTTATTTTTTCCGGTGTAATTTCAGTATTTCGTCGCCGCTTTTGCGCATGTTCATTATTTTCTTAGCGATTTTTTCTTCTCTCGGTGCGAAAATCGGTGTAGGAGATGCGAAAAAAAGAATGCAAACCAGTATAATTGTTATAATAATCAGAAAGTCGTTAGGATGTCAATTCAATTTCGATTCTGACACCTTTAGACTTTAGACTTTCGCCGAAGCGGCATGGATTTATTTTCTTTTTTTTTACTATCTTTTGCGGAGATAAAAGGAGCGGATGAAGCTTGCAGGCGAGGAAGCTGCGAAGGAACTTAGAATGTCGCGAATATCGAAATTTATAGCTGCAATATTGGGAACGTTGGCGATACATTTGTAACCTTCCAAATGTGGAAATGTTAAATTGCGCGCACATCCTTTAACGTTACCAGAAAGCACCGGGTTACGGTCGATTTAAATACATTCTGACTTTCGAATTCTTATCTGTTTTTTTACACCTAAGCTTTGCTTTTCTTTTCATTTTCGTGTGCGTTGAATTCGTATCGTATTACGTCGCACGCATAACTTTATATTAGAATGGAAGGAGAAATGTCCTTATTTTTTTTTTTTTTCGTGACGCAATCCATTTGCGAAAGCTCTGGTATTTCTGAATAAGATCCAAGATGTCGTACGAATATATTACCGGCTGCGTGGCGGAAGTCGTACTAAACACGAGCAAGGAAAAAATGAGAATGGAGCGAGGGGCAAGAGAAAAATTACATGCAATTAAAAAACATTAATAATTTTTTCTCGGTTTTTTTCGAGTTTTGCAATGTGTCGCGCGACCTTTTGAGAAAAACGTGTCTTCGAGGAACTCGAGATTGCTACGAGGAAAAATGACTTGAAGAGTGCAAAGAAATGTCGTTTCGCTTTTCAACTGCCACGGAAGTTGGGGAAACGTATAGTTATAATTCCACGTCTCGCGATTTATGAAAAGATTTTTCGACAATGCTCTTACGAAATTTACGTGTGCGAGAGGAGGATGAGAGCATTTTGTTATCCACAAAGAAGGAAGCGTATTCGTAACTTATTTTTTTTTTTATTCACTTTGTCGCGAGGTCCATTATTTATGGGAAAGCTGCGCGACAGCAACGAACGCTAAACCTTTGTAAAGCACCATAGAGGGAAACTGTAAGCTTGTTTTTTGGTAATGGAAGGCTTCCTCGTGTAAATAATACAGTAACTTTAAAGAAAGTCTTGTTTGTTTTTGTTGGTTTTACAGGGTATCATCTCGTCTACGTTCTCCAAGGACTTGATATCGAACACGTCCGGAAAGGGGGGGTGTGTCGGGAAGTAATTCTATAAAAGCGTATTGACAATCAGTAAATTGAAATCCAAACTGTAAAGACAATCAAACACGGCGTTAATGAAAGTCGCTGAAAGCAACGGAACGATAGTGCGCTAAAGCGGAAATTCAAAATACGAGAATATATTCTAAATTTTCCTTAACTCTCTACAATCTTTTTCTATTCTTCTACTCCGTGTATTTTCACCAAGTTATTAGCATCGCAGTATTGCGCGATTTTGGCCGCGGCACTCGGTTTTAATGAAGACACGAGACACTAACTCACGGTTCGACACGCTCATCGGATTCAAATAAGACTGAATTACGGCAATTCCCGGTCGTGCGTTGAAACACGAACATGTCCTTCCTTTCGTGAGGCTAATTCATTCACACGCTTATCTTTCGTCGTCGACAAAATGACCGCATGCGAGGAAACGCTAGCGAGTGGTGCCGAGCAAAGCTCAGGAGCATATGGACGATAAAAAAAAAACGGAGAAATCGTCAAGTGGGTGACTCAATGTCAAAATGAGATATCGAATGAATGGTAAAAAGAGGAAAAAATGCCCCTAAATGACGTGAAAGGGAATGAAGAAATTGGAGTTTGAAGGAACTCGCCGTAATTTCATTTTCCTTGTGAAGAAAACGACGTGAAAAATGTAGGGAAAAATCCAAGGCACACGAGTCTCGTATGTAGCCCACTCAGGAGGGGAAAGTTTTTCGTAAGGAAATCCCAGCGAGTTTGGAAATACATTCTTCTCAAAACGGGATTTTTGAAAAGTAAAAGTGGTGCGAAAGTGTCGAAGTGGGGGGCGCGTGGTCTTGCTGCCTGCCGTGTACCGGCGGCGGCGGGGGTGGTGCAAACGTTTCGGGAGCCACCCCAGAGACGAAAAAGTCGCCTATCTTCCAGGACCATTTGCATCACAAACAACTGCAGGAGCAACAGTTGCAGAAGCAGCAATTAACGCAGGAGAAACATATCACAATTTTCGATAAAGAGAAACACGTTCCCTTGGGCGAACTCGACGAAGACCTGGACGAGTTGGAGGAGGACCGCGAGTGCGAGTTTAAGACCGAAGAGGAAGACGTTGCACGCGAAGGAGGCACTCAGCACAGGCTCAGTCCGAGGTTGCACGATATCGAGGAGGAGGATGATGAAGAAGGGAGAAATACCCGTGAAAGGTACTTTTGGTTTTTTCCATATCGACCTGGCGTGAAATCCCGCAATTTGTCATTCCACGCCCAGGAGTCGCTGGAAAATTGGAGAACTGTGCAACGAAAGCTCGGAATTTCCACCCTCGAGTTCTTTTCTCCAATTTTCCAATGTAACTCCTTGCCACAGACCTCCGAGCATTCCCTTTCTCTTTTTGTTGTTGCCATACGATAAAGTGCATTATATTTATAGCTCACTCGTAGCGAAACACTTCCGTGTTACACGTTCTAAAATAAACACAGCTAAGCGCATTATATAAATTATAGGCAGTCATTCATCTCCATGGGAGTGTCGCAGTTATGTAAAGGTTTCATACGTACGCAAATGAACTCCCCGTACACGTGGTAAATAGTATTTATACGGATTTACCACCCTTTTGCGTCTGTCATTTGAAACCGAAGTTACAGTTATTCGAGTACGCTTAGTAATTAATATTTATGTAGAAACCATAGCGACGTCCTGCGTGCCAGGGAATTGGTCGATACTTCCTGCGGATTGTGACGGAACGACACCCTTTTTCTACCGTCGCAATTGCATCATTTAATTTTAGAGCACAGGGAAACACGCAATTGCCTTTACCACTCGACGTCTGATAAATTTTCGAAATTCGTGTACACCAATCACACAAATCCCGTATGACGAAACAGGCGATAGCTCTTCTTGCATAAAATTAGAGTTATTAATAACGTAAATTTGCAGAGTGACTAGATTTTAACAATTTCGTTTGCACAAACCCCGCTGTATTTTTATCCTCCCGCGTGAAAGTGACGCGATTCTACGTCGAAAATTCTCAACGGTGTCGTCGTTTCTTTTCATCCCCGACATTTTTCTCCCCCGTGGCCGTGACAGCGAAATATTGCTGTCAGAGCCACGTACCGCCTATCGTCTTCCCTTGGCTGCATTCCCATAAGTTGGGAAACTCAGACCCGCGAAATTTGCAGCTTCCGGTGTTGCCGTTGATCAAATAAAGCGCTCGTTTTTTATTCCTCGTGGCGTTTACCCGCATTATTATTCGATAAACGTATCGATAACAGGAAGAGGAGCGGGATTTAATGACGATAATTGCATTACAGGCCCTACCAGAAGAAATCGCCAACCCCTAGTAGCGGCGGAGGTGGCAGCAGAACAGGCTGGCGCTCTCGTAGGAGTGTTACCACTGCAGGAGCCCCCGCTCATCAACACCACGTGATTGCAACCGCCGCTGCAACAGCTCAAGCCAAGATGCAGGCTGAACAAGGGAGCATCGGCGAATTGCGCGGATACCACAATTTGCGGTCTCGGAGGCACACTCTGGCGAATGTTCGGTAAGTCTCTCTAAACATTTTTGGCTAATTCGTAAGACCAGTTCGGTTGGACGGTTTCATTTATCCCCCGACTCGTGGGAAATCACCGAAAGTGACGTGAAATCCCGGACTCTAATGCTACCCAATTTCGCACGGAAGTCGTTCATCCGCGTATCCAGGATTCTCCTTCCGCGCAAATGGTACATTTTTCGGGATACTGAATTTGATCCCGAATAGGACGATTTCTGGAATTTTTTCCGAAATTTATTTTACGAATTACAAATGCGTTATTTTGACGGGTTCAGAAGTCCTAGCGTTAGTAGGGAATTTTTTAAGGGACAAAAGGGAATGTTGTTGAATTTATTTCATAACCAATTGTGATTCTTGGTACTTTGGTCAATTGGTAAGAGTAGGATAGGAATAAAACGCTCGGATATAAAAAATGCCGTTACGTTTGCTGTTGCTTTCGAAACTTCGGTGTCTCCTTTACTTCTTCTTCAGTACCTTACACGAGAACTACCCACCGTAGAAAACTTTACAACTCCGCGTAATAGAATAGAACGACGTAAGACTTACAGTTGTCGTAAGGGTGGAAGCATCTAATTCTCAAGAATTCAGATTAACCTTCTGGAACAGAACTTTTATGTTACTTCTTGGAAAAGCCCGCATATGCTTCGCTCGTACGAAAGCAACTTGCAGCCGCGTTTCGCTTTTTTCCCCATTCCCCGTTTTATACAGTTCAAAACACTCAAACGAATTGCCGTATTTTTACTCTAATGGAACGAATCGGAATATTTGCAGCTGTCCCAAGATAGCCCGGAACTTGTGAATTTAGATTAAATTTACCTCTCATTGGCATGAGATACACAGGAAATAGATTGCACGTTTTCTTGAAAGCTTTGTTTCATCTCCCGAGTGTCCATGAATGCGCGACTCGAAAAGGAAGCTTATTTCCAGACCGAATCATATTTCGATCCTGCCCTTTCTATTTAGTTGCCGCAGTCGCAGGTGTATTTCCTCGAAGGCTTTGATTGCTTATCGGATTCAACGCTGCTGGACCTTTTTATGCAAATACAACTCGGATCCTCCTCCGTTACTTTTCTCCTCGATCCATCGTCTTTTCCATTCTCCGTCCGTGTGGAGGCTTTAGCGAATTCATTTTTCCTTGTTTCCCGGGAACGAGGCAGCGAACCCCCGGAGATTTGCGCCAGACAACTCTCGGCTTTTACTCTCCCCGCGTGTCGTTTCTCCTTTGCAGCTTCCAATTGTAAAGGACACGGACAACAATTGCGTCGATCGCCCGATGCTTCCTTGAAACCCTTACCTTCGCTGGAGAAATCCCCACACTTTTCTTCATTCTCCCTTGATTTAACGTCCGCTCCAGTATTTCCTGTAGATGAATTACTTCTTGATTCTATTACTCCGCCTGAAAGTTGATTTTCTCTCGAAGAGCTTCTCGATCGCGCGTTTAATTTCGATTTGAATCCAGTGGAAATGGCTTTCGTGCCTTTTTTCGATTTCGCTACCTTGCAATCTTTGCAGACGTAATTCGATGAGAGTTCGCTGCTTTTCGACGATAGCGTTGTATTTGATTTGTCCGACATACATGAATTCGTTGATTTTGATTTGTTAGCACATTTGAACCTTCTCAAACCGTCTCCTTCCAGTTGCGATGCTTCCAGTTGATTGCTAGCCTCGACTCGTCGGTCATACGCTTTTTCCGGCTGCCGGACGGTCCTCTTTTTTCTTGAACACTTTCCAGAACAAATACTGGACTCGTTCGAATCCAATTTGTTAGCTCCTTTAATGCTTATCATAATTTGTTCCTTGTCGTGCGTAAATTCGGTTTGCGTTGACGCGAAACTCAGTGTCAAAGTCGCCTGATCCTTTATAAATTTCATCTTTGGCGAGTCGTTCGGAAGTTCCAGCTCTTTATCGTACTGAAATCGTCGTCTCACCTTACCGGGTTTCTTATACGGTTTGAAAATCGAGAAAGTTTGAGTCCCTCCGCTGCATACCGTTTTTGTCACGCGAGATACTTTCATCGTTAGACGGGGACTCGGCTGGAAGGGAAACAAATGTTTGGTATTAGAAGATATAAGCGAATAAGTAGTTGTAAAACAATTTTTTTACTTTTGCAAAACTAACCGAGAGGAAATAATCGGGGATGCAAGTACACAAAAGTTTCATGGCTGTTCCTGGACCGGAAGTTGGCTTCGGACTCGGAACTTTCTCGGATTCTTTGTCTTCGGTCGTTAAATCTTTCACAGTTCCTTCCGTTTCACCGGGTTTCCAGTCAAGATTTGCTATTTCCCGACTCATTTTTTCCTCCTCCGCGTCCACCCTTATTTTTTCCTCCTCCGCATCTGCTCCGGCAACACTCGGAGCCTTCTTTGGAACTTCGGAACGTTCTTTCTCCATTTCTTCCAGTTCCTCCAGCTCTTCCAGCATTCCAGTTTCTTTTAAGATCACTTCGAACGCATCGCTATCTATTTTATCGCCTTTTAAGTCTTCGCTATCGTCTGCAGCATCTTCCGGTTTCTCGTCCGCAGCATCTTCTAGTTTTTCGGAGTCTGTAACTATCTGTCCTTCTGCTTCTACATTTTTCGTGTATTCAATTGCCGCCTCGGAAACTTCCGGTATTGTATCTTCGTCTTTCGCCTTATCTTCGTCTTGATCCTGTTTCGCTGCAGCTTCCGAAACTTCGTCGTCCTTCAGAATTGTTTCAACGTTGAGTTGTTCTTTCTCATCTTCTTCTACACGCATCTCACCTTCTGCAATTTTTCCCGAGATTATTTTGTCCGTCGAATCTTCTACGGCTTTGGTTTGGGATTTCTCGTCCGTTACTAAGTCCATTTCGTTTTCATCCAGTGCCATATGTTCCTGTTGTTCGGGTGCAATGCCTTCGCTCTCGGGGATTGCCTCCTCTTTGCTTGTTATGGATTTATCCCCTTCGAAATTGGTTTCCTTGATAATTTGGAAAAAAAAACTTATTTACTTTTTAGGGCTTTTGTGTATTTCGAAGAAATTGAAAATATCTCCAACGCGATGTTTGTAAAAGAAACTTTGCGTTGGTGGAAAACTTTTATAGTGTCAAATACCTCGAGATAAAACGCCATGCTGTCCTTCATCTTCACGGCGTCGTCCTTCTTGACCCCGCATTTCGGACATTCCTGTGGAAAAAAGAAAATGTACGAAAACGCGCGTTTGACTTTTCGGCAATCTTTTTTCTTCCCTTCAATAAACCGTCTGTGAATTTTGGAAAATACGACAAAAAGTAAATTCATTTGAAAAATTGATGTAAATAAAACGAAACGGCGTAATAGCATTTATCGTTTTCCGTAAAAATAAAAGGTTATCTGGAACTTTCAGGAGCTTAGAGAAATTTATCTTCTTATTTACTAAGCCGCGAGAGAAGGGAAAGTTAAAAATGGTTTTGTTCTTTCAAACGAAGTGAAAAGTACGAAACGGCTGACTTGCCGGCAGCTGAATCCTCTTAGATGCTTCATAAAAGTAATAAGGAAGAAATGAATATTTAATCCTTTCTCGAATAATATCAGCCTCCGTGCCAGAATCGCAGAACCATCCGATTAAATTATTAAAACCTTTAAGTCTGATGAGAAAAATAGGCGGGAGCAAATTCATTACCTCGATCTCTCCCCGAATATCGTTTGTAGTGTTTGCCCACTGTTTCAGTATTGTTTTGGGAATAGGGATACTCTGATCGTCAATTTCAATGCTGGTTTGTCTTAGACCGGCTTTCGTATCGTCCGCTTTAATTACTTCAGACGAAACATTTTCGCTTAAGGTCTCTTCGTGAGCTATTACTGCAATCTCCCCTTGCTCCTCTTGAGCCAAATGCTCAAGAACCCCTTTTGGATCGATTTCAGACACATCTTCAACTACTTGACCACCAACGGGTTGGTCTACCGTTTCCGGCGCAATTTGTACTTCCATTTCCTTCGCAGAGGGACTCTGTTTCCCATCGTGTTTTTCTATTCCTTCTCTATCATACTCTTCCCCATTTCCAGATGCTTTTACATCCTCCGCTTTATCAGATACGTCCGTTTCTTCTGGAACAATTTCAAATTCTATGTTTTCAGATGGGCCACTTGGAGCCAATTCGTCTGCATTTAACGCTTCTGTAGCCATGGGATCATAAACTTCGGGTGTAATGATATTCTCTTTTGAGGGTATCGATCCCTTCAATTCTTTAGTAGGCATTAAAGATTCCTCTTCCCTCGCTACCGAATCCTCGGCAGACGGTCTTCCAGACAATTGGGGTTCGGCGGTACTAATAATTCTCTCCTCAGACGATACGGTTCCTTCGCTTTTCGCAGGAGCCACTGAAGATTCCTCTCCCACTACTAAATCTGTTATCGGCAAATCCTCGGGCTCTGTTTCCCGTATTTCGTCAGGAATTAAGGATACGGGTTCCGAGGTGGAAATGGAATCGATACGAAGTTGTTGTTGTTGTTGCTGCATATTTTCAAAAGTAGACTCTTTTTCTGGCTCGAAGGATTTTGCATCTTCTTGCTCTTTCGGTTCGACGTGTCTCTCGTCGAAGGAAGTTTTGGGTACGACAGGTGTTTGGTCGTAAGTTTCTGTGTCGAGTCCTTGCGGATGGAACACTAGGTCGTTGCAAATAAATTCAGGTGGGCAAACGTACAGCTCGCCCTCGTCCGACAGGAAATCGTCGTAATCCGTCACCTCGGGCATCACGGAGGCATCGGCAAGTTTCTGAATCGCGGATACATCTTGGTCACGAAACTGATCGACTCGTGGCGTGACGGAAACATCGGTAACCTCGGGCTTTGCGGTCACGTCTTGACATTTAACGTCGATTTGAATAGCAGTTTGCTCGTCTCTCGTTAATATATCATCCATGCCAATAATTGCATCTGCTTTCTCCACCCCGGTGAACTTAATTAGCTCGCCTCGACAAGTGCTCAATTTGCACTTGAACATTTCCAATTCATCCTCCAGCTCGCATATTCTCGCTGCTAATTTCTGATTGGTCTCCGTCTTCAAGCTCAATTGGTCGTTCAAACTCCCGGCATCGCCCTCCATCTTCAACCACAATTGATCGGCTTTTTGCAAAGTTCTCATGTAACATTCTTCCCTCCTCTCCAAGTTCTCTATCTGCTTCTTCATACCGTGCTCGGATTCCACTAAATTCTGCAGTTTCGTCAAACAAAGCAGGTCCTTGGATCCGATGGAAGTTAAACTGGCGCATCGGCAATCCTTGGATATCTCCTCGTTATCCTGCTCGCTCAGTTTTTCACGGAGTTGCTCTATTTTGCATTTACACTCAGCCTGCATTTTCTTAGCTTCCTCCAATTTCTTCTTGCGCTCGCTCAATATTGACTGTTTCTCTCTCAAAAGTCTTTTAGCTTCATCCGCCTTACGTTGTGCTAATTTCCTTTCGGCTTCTATTTCCCTTACGCGTACGTCCCAGTGTTGACTCGGGCTCGTATTCAACGGAAATAATCCCTTATTCTTGTTACCGATGCATTCGAATTGTTGTTGCAGAAGGTCATACATGGTTTTCATGCAATTGCGACGCGAATTTTGGGCCACTCGGCACAGGTTCCATATCAAAATCGCCGGCATCGAACATTCCAGCGTTTCTATACGCTTTCGTACATCCACCTCTTCTTTTACGAGCTTTTCATTTTTTACCATACGTTTCTTTAACAAGTCACAGAATCCTCTTTCACCTTTACACAAACTTTTATCCTTACACCCTTTTTTACCATTCAATGGAGATCCTTTTTTCCCTAATACTTTAATCGATTCCCCCGAATTTTTTGGGGCTTTGCTAATGGATTCCACTTCCATTTTATTATCATTAAGGTCCTCCTTTCCCTTTTTCTCTTCATCTGCCCTCGCTTTTAGTTCTGCCACTACTACCTCCGCCTCCGCGTCTACCTCTGCCTTTTCCTCTTCCTCTTCCTTTTCCTCTTTCCCATTTGATAAGCTTATTTTGGAATCTCTCGTTATTTTGCCATTATTGGAAGTTATTTCAGGTACAGAAGTATTATCTCTGCTTTCGATCGATAACTTTTCGTGTTCCGTGTCATTTTCTTTATCCGCCATTCCCGTTGAATGTTTTACATCTCTCTCGGATCAAAGTGATTTCTTTTTTCTTTTTTTTTTTATTTAACTACCCACGTAATAAAAGTTTTCATAGCTTTTTCTATAATGGATCATTATTTGACCGTGTTATAGAATGATAACATCTTTAGAGGTTGAGGGTTAAGTTTTTATTATGTCGCTTTCACAGCGGAAGGCTCGGGTATGGGGTTTCTGATTTTGTTGATTTACTCGATTAATTCGCAGTCCTTGTGCTCGAAATTATTATACAGAACGTCAGTGTTTCATACGGCGGCGAATAATCCTGATCCATAATTTACAAATATTTATCTTGTTGGTTAGATTAACCTGCGATTTTGATGGATGCTTTTGACGTTTGCATGTTGAAGTCAGAGAAATATTCCGGTGAGAGGGAGAGAAAATATTTTCCGTTTTTTTTTTTTTTTTCATACACTTTAGTGTCTTTTATTTGATGTTGAAGGCTCAGCTTTTGATTGGCTTTCAATTGGGAAACTAGGTTACGAGGAAAAGTAATGAAACCTTAATTTGAAATGTCGATACCGCGAATGGTACATAATCTTTCGAATGTCGTTTTTTGCTAGCCGCACTTTTTTCGTATTCTAAGATTTTTTTTTTCGTTCCTATGGGAAATTAAAAACTGCCTAGTTTGTCTTTATTTAGCGCAGTGCTCTTGCATTTTTTTCCTACAAGAAGTTCCTAATGAAAAATTTATTGTCATAAAATTTCCTGGACTTCGAAGGTCTAAGAGGGAAGCTCGCAATTAGGGTTTGTTTTTATCATCGATCGCAAGAGACTTATTCATTTACGGGGTAACGGAGAGGAAGAATTGGTCCCTGATTTTTGCAATTTATAATTTTAATGGGCAGGTTGAATTTCTCAAAACTTTATAGACTGCTGCCCACATTTTAACTCTTTTCCGGTACACTCTATTTTTCAATCGAGAATAACTAGAACAAATGGAGACGCAAAATTTCGAGCATAAAATGCAGATTTAACGAGTTATTTGCGAGGAAAGTTGGCGAGGAGCATCAATAAAAATTCAAGAAAGTCGAGAACGGCGCGGTGTATCCATCCACCTATCGCGCGAGCTTCCAAGTTACGAAAAAATTCTCATGTAGTACTTTTTCAGAAAAAGCAGCGCGTAGGTTTTATCAATTTCTCTCGCAGATAGACATCCGTTTGGAAATATTTGCATTTGTAATATTGAATTTCGCTTATATTTTTTCCCTGCTACTTTTTCCTCGCAAAAACGCCTCATCCATATTTCAGTGAAGCATATTTCTGGTTTTATTATCTTGTAGACTGCGTTTACATCAAAGACCCCCCTCGGTAGCTTTTGAAAACCGTCGGAGAGTTTTTTGATCCTCGGTGTTCCGAAGATAGCACGGTTTCTAATGTATTCCGTGGCCGAAGAAGGAAAAAAAATGTGCTTTGTATCCGGGGATTATTCTGTACTTTACCGTATATAATACATGGCATACGCGGATAAATATAAATGAACGTTATATATTTGATATGATATATTCTATCTTTTGTGTAAAAGAAGGTCGTAGTATAGAATTGTATAAACTTCAATGCGCAAGACAGGTCGATGTCTTCCATTCATGTCAGACGTTAAACTTCATCGACGTTATTTTACACGAGGAGAGCCTGTAACTAAATTTATTATTACGTGGAATTACCTTTAACGTAAACAAAACGACGAAGGGAGGAGAACTGCCGAGCGAAAACGAGATAGGGGATGCTTTCTGGGTAGCAGTGGCAGAAAATGAGTTGTAACCATTTCTCTTTCAGTTTAGTTCATTCGCAGTGATGTTCGTTTACATTGGGTTCATTGAAGAGTGACTCTTAATTAGAGGCAAAACAAATTGGAAATCGCATCAATCAGATAGAATTCGAATGAAAGGGGTTTTGTTGTACGTTCAAAGAAGTCCGCGAAACTGTTCCAATTGGACCACCGCTGTATTCAAAAGTTGAAATCGCAGCGGACTTTTGCAAAATTTCGGCCACTTTGTTTCCCATACGAGTATCGAACTCGATCCTTTCCACTCCAAATATTATTTCTCAAATTTTAAATGGCGTGATCCCAAAACATCCTCAGAGGGAATTCCCCGGGTTTTCGCTAAAACTGCATTTTTAGGTCCTCCCATTTTATAGAAGCACCGAAGTACCCGAAAGTATGGGTTCCATCCCTTTTTCCAGCTATTCCGAGAAAAAAAAGCGGCTTTGATGTGCCATAACTCTCTGCCCTCATGGCGAAAGTTGCTGCATCGTAGTAAATTCCTCCAACCCTTGCCCCGACTCCTCCACTCATGGTGCTGCTGAAGACCGCAGCTCGGTCCAATATCCCGAAATATGTTTGCTTCATTACTGGCGCTGCTGCGACGTCGTAAATTCTATTCTTTCCCTTATCCACTCATGACGCTGTCGCAGTTTTTTTCAGTCGATGCTCTCAAAAGTACATACATGCGTACACACTGCCCTGCTGGGAAATTGTCTCTGTCCCTAGAATAGCAATTTAACGTCCAGAAAAGGCCATTATTCTCATCCCCCATTAATCATTTATTGCAGAGTCGGTAATTTCGCGACATTCAGTTCGAGGAGCTTTAGAAATAAACTATCGTCGTACCATTTCCCATCCATCCATCCAACCGTCCTTCCATCCGTCTCGGAGCAACAAAAGGTCATTCCGAAAGTAATCATTTCGAATAATAGCGTTTTCCAACAGAAGCCAGACGCAATAATCTCGGAATCGCGAAGGATATTATGTGCCAACGGTAATCCTCGTCCTTAGAGGACCGTTCTACCTGAGGCTTTGGAGCTTTTTTCAACGCTTTGGCGTTACAGGACGCAAGGACAACGGAAACAGTCGGAGAATCGAGTCCTCCGAGGCTTATTGTTCATAAAGGGGACGCAGTCCGCAGCTTGCAGCCTGCAGCCTGCAGCCTGTAGCCTGTCTCCCTGCCTGGTGGAATACGGTCTAGTAATAGGTATAAATCAAAAGACCTGGGATAATGTTTATCACCTGACATCGCTTTACTATGGTCAGCGCTAGTATAGGAAAAGAGGGAGGAATGGATAGGAAGGATGGTTGGATGTATTAGACACACAAAAGGTAGGGTGAGGTTCTGTTGCTATGGTTACTTGAGGGGTTTAAGGGAGGTTTGGGGGATCGATGTTGCAGTGGCGTAGTTACAGGTGGTAGCTTAATGCAACGTCTCCACGTCCAACAAGTGGTCTACGAGCAAGACAGAAATGTGTGTTTAATGTACATACGTATAATACACCACTGTGTTAATCGTTAAATTATATGTTTGATGGATATGATTGATTTATTAATCATCGGCTTGGAGTTTCGACCATTACTTTATTGGATTAATTCCTATCGGACGTGTTGCGGGTCCTCCTCCTTCCCCTGCTTGGTTTGTGTTCCCTTGCTTTCTTTGCGCGGCTTTTCCTCTTCCTCGAGGGGTCGAAGGGCTCAATTATGACGAGACGGTCGTTCCAACTATTGACCACTTTTAACGATATTGGCGAAACACGGTTTGCTTACGGACGAGGTCCACTCGGCCTGCCTATTTGCCGAGGGTAAAGGTCCGATTTTCGTTGGGGCAATTTTCACCGAGGGGTCGAAAATGACCCCCCAGGTCGTTCTCGGTTCCACCGTGAAATGAAAGCACCGCAGTGATAATTGCCTTCGGAATCGTAACGATTATTAGCACAAACGAAGCTGCAAAAGTGGACGGGAAAACAATACCGTGCCTCTTAAGTACTTTTATATTGGCTGGGGTTTACTTATTGCGAGCTTTGTGCATAGCCAGGGAAAACGATCTTCGATGCGGGAGACGGAAAGAAACCGGGGAGCCCCGAAGTTTATTTTTTATAGTAAAGGAACTTTAAAAACAGCTTTCCAAGCGACTGGCTCTCATATTTTTTTCTCGTGACACCTATTTGCGAACTTCTTATCCGGGATTTTAACTTGGAAACTTTTCAAATTCGATACTGCAACGTAAAAGGGTAGTAACGTTTGGGTGCTTCAGATTTATATGCCCCCGGAAGGCGAATTGCGAACTATGAAAATTTTACGATTATCCATAGACCAGAATTAATTAGGGGACCTCTCTTAAATTTTGGACCGTTTTCGAGACAGCTGAGAAATTGATTTTCATGCTATTGATTTTCTCAAATTTTTATTATACGTCGTAACGTTACATAGAATTTTAGAATTGGTAATTGCACCGAACAGAAGCCACGGTTGTTGAAAATATTTATCTGAATCAGGTGAAAGAAGCTTTATATAGATCAGAATGCTAAAAAGATGTTGAGGAAGCGAGTATTCCGAAGGAATTTATAGCATCCTTCAATTTCATCGCTATTAAAAAGGGTTAGAAGTAGTTACGGTACCAGTGGGAATTCCGGGTAATTAAATTTTGCCTACACGGCAAGAAAATTCCTTTCGAGGAATATTTTTTGCCTGCGATGTAGCCAGATGTCGATAGGCCGTTGTGTAGAAAATGCAATTTTCGTAATATTGTCAGAAAACTTTCAGTCCGGTAACATCGTGCATGTATCTTGAAGGAGGAAAGGGAAAAAAGCCGAAGTGGAATTTAATGAATTGTCGAAACTCGATTACAAGCTCTTATTCCGCTGGAAACTGAATCATTTTGGCATTTTGCTCTTAATCGGTGCTTGCAGGAGCTCCTTTGAGCCAATCGGAACCAGGGAAAAATGAGGAACTCGGAGGGTGGGTTGGAAGTAAAAATACAAATGTTCTGGTTAGATATACTGAGACAACTAAAAAATGATTCGCAGGAAACGTCGGTAACGATAAAATTTATGAAAACGGAGAAGCAGTTTGTCATTCGGTAGATACATGGGGGAAAAAAAAAGATGATTTGTCATTTCACACGGAGAAGAACATTTTATAGCACCTTCTCTCATTTAAACGGGAATTTTATGGCTCACAAATGTTTTCTCAGGAGCAGGTCAATGCTTTTCCTTCCAATAGAGCGAATCTTATTACATTTATATCACTTCCACTGTACCCTATTTTGCTTACTCGCTCCGAGGAGGCTTTCATGATTTTTCTCCTCTTTTTTTATCAAACTCCTCAAATCTGAAATCGATGCTGTACCGGCACTAATAGGTGAAAAGCGTCAGGTATAGGGACTATCTTATTTTTAGAGAGAGGGAGAGTAATTTTTGTCATTTAATAGTGGACGTATAAAAGTATTTAAAAAGGCCAGAAAGATGGTAGAAAATTATCGTTGATGATGGGGACGATTTTGAAAATGAATTTGCACCGATTGAAATAAAATTTTGTGCAATCGTTGAAAAACGACTTTTCTTCTGGGCACCCCTAACAATTTTTAATATTAGTAATAAAAAAAGAAAAGAAGGGGAACATACATTGTAGATAGAAATAGAAATCCCTAGAAACTGTGTTAGAAATCTGTCAAATGATTTTTATTAGAAACCTTTACAAGACCTAAAAAAAATCTTCCGGGGAAGTCCTGATCCCGTGGAGCCTCTTAAATCCGTTTTTTATGTTGCCAGACTTCCATTTGGATGCCGGCAACGTTTTACAGTCGTTACAGTGTTTTTTGTTCTTGACAGTTTCCACGTAACATTTTCTCGCTTCAAGCCGGTTGATCACGTTCGTAGCTCGGGTCTTAAGTAACAGTTCCTCCTCGGTTTCCCTGCATTTTCGCTGTCGAATGGACGAAGTGCTTTTACTCAAAAAGGCGTATGAGATTTTATCGGTGTTGCCATTTTTCCTATTGCTCCAGAACTCTCGCTTGCCCAAAACACTGCATTTTTTTTCAGCATGAAAATGAGACGTCACCGTCGAGTAAAGTATGTCTTTGGAAGCTTCGTTGTCTTCGGGGTGCCAAGATTTATCTACGACAGATTCGTTAAATCTATTACCGCCTGTGTCGGCACGATTAAACACTTTTTTGTCGCGAATTCGATGGCTTAAGAGCAAATCTTCCAGCGGATTGTATCGAATCTGCTTAATCTTCGATATTCCCTCATAAAATCCAGGTTTAGCTGAAGGCTCATTGGGTTCTTCGTTCATCCTGTCGCAAGAATTTCGCTCCGAAGTCCCCAAAAACGACACAGTTTCGTCAAAATTGCTGTCCAAGACTCGCGAAATTTCCTGCGAAAACTCGTCTAATTCCAGAAATTCGTTCAAAACTGCCTCTTTTTTATTTCCACTTTTTCTCTCGATTTCTTCTACATCAACCTGCTCCAAGCTATTTCGAAGCTGATTTACGACTCCTTGCGAATGTTCGATAATTTTGGATCCGCGATCATTCGTTTCGCAAATTTCCTTGGTGTTATTCGAAGATTCTCGTTTCGGTGCATCTCTGGCCGGGCTTGGAATCGAATTTCCTTCGGAATTGCTATTCATCTTTTTGTTACTCAAACTTTCTTCCTTTTCCTCCCGGAATTTCGCTTTTAATGAAGAATTTTCGATTGCATCCATTGGACTCTCAATTGTATTCACAGTTTTCTGAAGATTTCCCGCAAAATTGCATCCGTATTGCGTCGATTCATCGACGAAGCTCTTGGCTTTCTTTTCAAAATTATCGGAACATTCAACCCCAACATCGGAAACTTCTTTTCTGCGATTCGATGGCCTTTTATTTACAGCAAGTTCGTAAAAATCGTCTAAAATCCTTTTTAACATCTTTTCGTTTTTTTCTTGCCCGAACTTTTCCTGCTCTTTTTCTACCACAATCTCTTTATCCACTTCTCCTAGAAGTTCCTTGTTGTTATTAATTTCCGTTGCCGGATTTCCGCTTTCAACTCGATCTTTTGCTTTTAAATCGAGCCTCAGCTCCATTTTAGACACTTTTGTCTCGAAATTAGCATTAGGTGCAGTCCTTTCTCCGATATAAGCTTCATTCAACAAATTGGAATATGTGGTAAACAAGGAAGAATTTGTTCCCAAAGTACTGTCTTCAGTCTCGAGTTCCAACACTTTTCTTAGATTTTCGGAAACTTCGTTTTCCGTATCAAAAGGGAGCGTTTCTTTCACAGAATTCGTCGAGATACTCGTATTCGCGGAAACGTCATAAGTAGAATTTTCATCGCTCGCGAATTTCTTCGATTTCCATTTTAAATCTATCGTATTCAACTTTATTCGATTTTCCTCCCGGTTCTGGTTTTCATTTTCCATTGGAACGCGAGTTTGTGTATTTTTCGTTCCGAGTGATTCCTTTGCGATGACTTTTGCGCTGTTTTTCGACTGATTTTTGGTTACACAATTCTGCATCGAATCTTCGGAACCATTGAACAAAATATTTTGGATTTCACGCTCGGCAATATTTTCGGCAACCGGGGAAGCCAAATACATTTTTGTCTCTATTTTTCGCCTCTCTTCTATCAAATTCCCCGTCAAACGATGAAAAGATTCCTTTCTTGACACCCCCGCGGTATCTTTCGGTACCGTATCATTCCTTTTTTCAATCTTTTCCGAACCCTCATTAGCAGAGAATTGAGGATTTTCTCGAAACGCCAATTTCCGGACCGACGACACTGCCATTTTTACAGGATTCTCCGTTAGCACATTCTTTCTCGTGTCATAAACGACACTCGCTTCCTGTGGAAAGGAACCCTCGAAATCATGGTGGTTTTCGGATACGGTTTTACCCCAGGAAAAGCTCGTGCAGTTTTTCACGTCCCTCTGCGCGTCGCTGAGGAATGAAAATTCCTCTTTACCGATGGTCGAATCATGATAACTCAGAGTCGAGCGTTGAATTTCTACCTTGTCTCTTGCGTGACTGCAGGGATTCTGAACATTGCAGGGATTGCACTTTTTGCATTTTTCACGGGAGTTGCAGTTGCTGCATTCGGTCGATCGCATCCCGATCATTTTCGAGGTATTTCGGAACCGAACGAGATCTGCGTTTTCGTTGCAAGGCATTTTATGGTGGTGATGAGGACGAACGTTTTCGTCGAACTTTGTCTGATATTTGTCATAAAAAGGGGTTACATGATAATGGTTGTAATTTTGAAAATTCCAGTATCCATTTTCGAGGGGATTTTGGTAAAAGTGTGGATTCTGGTGATGGTAGAGATCGATTTTACCGACGTTTCTCAATGGTAACACGAAGTCGTTGGACTTACCGATCGTCGAAGACGTCGTTCCTACATTGTTGAAATCCAAGTCGTAGTACCTTTCCAAATTAATCGCGTGAAATTTCCCCGATATTTCGTTCAACTGGTACTGCAGGGGTGCGAATTCACCCTCGATTTTCGACAAAGTGTCGTTCTGATTCGACAAAAATGGTCTCTGGTAGCCGCCTTTGCTGCTCGTTAAATCCGTTATCGTTGATTCCCTGGGACTCGCCGGCATGAAGAGCGATTTTATTGACGGATTGGTATTTCGTCCGATCGTCACTAAATCGTCGCTGCTGAATTTCCCCGGATATGTCCCAAGCTTTCTGCCGTCTTCGACGAATTTCCGCGACGACGCGTTGTTTTTCACCGAGGAAGCATCGGCGTCGTCGTTTTCCTCCATCGTAGGCTTTTGTTTTCGCGGCAGACGATGCAGGGAATCAATTTTCTTCGCCTCATACGCAGTTTTAAAATCCGTGGTTGACGTTAATGTTGATGAAGATTTTTCCCCCGTTGTTACAACCGTCGTAGTTATTGTTGCCCTCGTGGCAATGACGTCAGAGTCCATTTCTGTCACTATCATTTGTAGCTTCCTCTTGCACGCGTCCGAGGATTCCGTTGTCTGGATTAACGATTTTTCGACTTCTCCTCGTCTTATCACCGGCAGCGATAAAGTTTTCGACACGGTTCCTGTAAAGAAATGTACAGAAATCAGGGAAACGCGCAATTACTGGTTCATGAAGTTGAAACAAAAAAATATCTGGGAACTCGTGTGGAAAATTCTGTCGAAATGAGGAAACTTTTTGCAAATTGCGGAAATTATCGGAGTCGTCAAGTTAATGCATTCCAAAGCTTGTTGATTTCGATGGTAACCATTTTTTATGACAACACAGGAATAACTTAGCGTAGCTTCGCCGCTAGTTAATGATAGCCGACTGAAAAGTCTGTTGATAAGAATCCAGTGTGTGAGTGAGTGTGTGAAAAAAGCGTAATCAGTGCTTGTATTTCAACAAAACCGCTGAGTTTCTTTCAGAAGCAGTTATATGGCGATTCCTTAAAATAGAAACCTCTTTTTTATTTTTTTTTTGCTAAGAGTTAGCTGTTTGTTTAACGCTTTAGAACTAATCTTGAAACTAAATATTCCCCGCTATTTGAATTGACAGATTAATTTAAAGATTGTGATAAATAAAGTAAAGCACTAAAAGAGGTGTAATAAACAAATAAATAAATTTATCAGAGGCATCCAGGAATGTGAATTCGAACCACGTTTTCAATCCCAACAAAAATTACGAATTCTTCGATATTCGATCGATAATCAAAAAGATATTTTGATTTCGAATTTGTCGTAAAAATTTTAGCAGCGCTTTTCAAAATTTAGAAAATACGAAGAGTAATTTATAGCAAAGGCTTTATCCATAGAAATTTCCATACTATGGATCCCCCATAATCCCCACAGTTTTAATTTAATAAATGTGATTTTATGAATTTTATGATAATAATGGTGAAAAAATTTCAAACGGTGTAAATTTGAATTTTGTTGCAATTGTTATTACAAAATTTATAAAATTTTTTGTCTAAAAGTAGTTTAATTAATAATAAATGCATGTGGTTTCTATAAAGATAGCGTCAATTATTAATATCTACTATTTTTTTTTTAAATTTGTACAAAATTTGAAAGGAAAGTGGCTTACTTTGATTCCAGAGATGCTCTTTAACATCATGAACTTCATACGCTCGATTTCTTTCCATAGAATTGATATCTTGTAGAGAGTGCTTGGCTCCCTCGCTTGAAGTTTCATACTCACCATCTGTATCTGACATTGATGAGGAAGTTGGATAAATATTGGTGATCCTTGTATCAGGTTTTGTTTGTTGGATGTAATCCAACATTTCCGTTGAACCCGAAGATACCATTCCACCTACGTCTTTATAACCATCATCCCTGATGTTAGACTCCATTGTGGGCCCTTCTCCCTACCCATTGATCCATTCATTTCTATCCAGGCAGTTAACGTACATTCAACATTTTACTCGATCATTGTTTTGCCCACGATCGTATGTAATTTTTAGGTTATTTGCTTTTTTTCCCCTTAAACAATTGTGTTTATGATTTGACAGTTTTCACGCAAAACATTTCTTTCTCATAACAAATGAATGGTTGCGTCACTTGCGTTGGCACACATTTCATTCATTTCTGTATTTACATTTGGGAACGTTAGCTACGTTGAAGGTAGAACCGCGCGTAGTTAGAAAAAGGCATATTTTACCGTGACATGAAAAAAAAAAGAGGAATTTTATGGCCGCTTATTCGTCATTTTACCGCACTTGTACTATGAATACATGAAGTACTGGTCTATTTTGGTCCAGTTGAAGATACTTATTTTACAGCTCTTTCCACTCGTGCCAAACTACTCACTGGAACTTTCCACTTGTCAGTAAAGTCCAACTTTGCTGGAACTCTAGCGAAAAATGTTACATTTCCAACTTTCATTTATATTTTCTACTTTCTTCGGAGTTTCGCAAACGCTTGAGTTCGCAAAGTTAGCCGATAATCAAAATTCCGAAGTTGTAGGTACTTAAAAAATAGATTTTTCAAAAATCAGCTTTCTTCTTAGAATTTCCAAAATCAATTGAAGAATTTCCCCGGGGAAAAGAAACAACATTCCACGCAGCAAAAATTTGTCAAAAATTGCCATCCTCGGCGGAGACTCGAAAAATTAAGCATAAAATTCGTTATCATAATAATAAAAATGCGCCCGGAATGGAAAATAGAAAAACCAACCGTTAGAATGACGAAAGTTGCAAGAAAATTGCTGCAATATAAAATTATATTTCTAAGCGTGTTATGCAAAATAACAAATTCAAGTGCTTGTTATAAAGTTTGCGACCATTATTAACTTTCTATGGATATCGACATTTTTCCTTGTTAATGTTTCTTGATTTACGTCACAGTCGTTACTTTTCCTCGCAATTATCACTTTTATAAAAATATATACAAATATTTTACTATCAGTATCGTGCATAATAAATAAATGCAAGTGGTTACCGCGAGGTTGGTACCAATTATGAACATTCTATGAATACCTACAATGTTTTTTCACATTTTTATTAAATTTACATTCTTTGAAAAATCGTTCGTGATTGTCATTACTATGAAATTTATAAAATTATTTTTCTAAGAGTATTATAATTAATAATAAACGCACGCGATTACTAAAAAGTTGGTGCCAATCATTAACATTCTATAAATTTCTGCTATTTTTTTTTTACATTTTTATTAAATTTTCAGTAACTGCATTATCTTTTCTTGCCATTTTTATTTTTATTTCAGTCGTTACTTTTCTTTTTTTTTTGTGAATTCGTAAAAAAGTATATGAGCGCAGCGTCTCCTCGTGCATTCGGGCATTGGGGAAACGGTAATCTCGCATCAGGAACCACGTCAGTGGACTGATGCCGAACGATTGCGCCGTAACGATTTTTGGAACACTCTCTCGCAATCCCAAAATGAAAATTGCATTTCACAATGTAGCCTAGGCCGTTATGTATCAGTATGCAAATCTATGTAGATAGATGATGCAAAAGGATTTTGTGACCATACCCGATTGTATGTTCGGGAGAGCTCGGTGGTAACCGCCGTCACTTCTTCCACCACCAGACGATAGATTCGCAAGTTGAAAAGCACGCGCGCGTTTCCCTTCATTCAGTATTAGGTCTTATGTACCTCAAATCGGTGATATATTGCAGTTAGGTGTTTTCACTTTTTTTTTCTGCACTGTTTTCCATTTTCACTGAAGAAAAATGGCAAAGAAAAAGCGACAGGCGATTCTTTCGTTTCCGTCACGTCTCTCTGACGTTTGAGTAAACGAGGAAATTTAAAACCAACGCTGTGTCATAACACACACGTGGTACGATAAAAAGTGATGATGTTCTCATTTTTACTAAAATGCATTTCCGATAAACGTAAACGAACTTTTCAAAATAACCGGAGTTTCGAAACCAATTCTTTCGTCGGTTGACTTGTCTCGGAAAATTGTCGTTTCTTTCTACGACGTCCAAAATTGCGGGTCTGTTCTCACGTTCGCCGACTGCAATTGTCAAAACCGTCAGGATTTTTCGTAGTTTTCGTTGAACGGAAGTCCAGAAATCGAAAAATCGTGGCGAAAGGAGAAAGAGAAAATTGCAAGATTCAATGGCAGACACGAATTTTCCACGATTTAATACGGAGTTTTTCTAATGCAAAGGGAGGTACTTACGGAAGCAATCGTTGTATTAAAACCGATAATATTTTTTTATTGTCTCTTGGTTACCTCTTTTTATGGCGAAAGATATAGAGAGGAAGGGAGATAAAATGAAACGCGAGTGAGAGGAAACGTCATTCCCTTTCCAGAATGTCTTTTAATTTAGATTTTGCGAACAGACAAAAAAGTTGATCCTCTCAAATCAGCTCTTTTAAATCCCTTTTCCTACACGTTAAAAGAAAATGAAAAAGCATCACCGTAATTTGGAAATTGAATGTCTCCCAGCAAAAAAGTAGACGGTTAATTAGTTGTTTCACGTCACTCGGAATCGTGACGTACCTGAAACTCCGTATTGGTTATTAAAAACCGAGTGGAAGTTATTCTTTAAAAGCCAAACGAAGTTCCAAGTTTTGCGAAAGAGACGATGCAAGTAAAAGTGCAGTTGTTGTGTTTTGTTTCAATGAAAAACCGCGGGGGTAGTCTAGGAAAGGGGAATAATAATTGTGTAACAAGTGTTCGGGTATAAATATGCAATACAGTTAATAATAATAATAATAATAATAATATTAATCGTCGTTTTGGTGTTAGTTACTGTTACCTAGTGTACGAGTATGTATTTCAGGCCAGTTTGTTATCTCCTGATTGTGTACTTCTAGCACGGAAAAGGTATTAAAAAGAAGACCGTTTGTTTCGTTTCCTTTCTTTCAACGTCTTGCTTTTACGTCAGAAAAATTTAAATATTCTACTTGTAACTCGTAACAGTAATTTTTCTCGCACACGTCACATTCATACAAATGAGAGAAGTTGTGGCGAACGAGGACCGTTCCAAGTTTCTGCCTCGGTCTGTGAATCGTGTCTCTTAAATTCCAGATTCCCAGCTTATGTTCACCCTTTCGAGCAATTACGGGGCAGAAACTTGGGAATAATCGTGCCGCTAAATTGAGTTTGCTTCGTACTGCTTGCTTTTCTTTTTCAATTTTCTCTTTTCTCCCGAAAAATCTCGAGACGCTAATTCTGGTTTTACGTTTCCTTCGTTCTGGAAATCGGTCAAATTTCCGAGCAAGTTATTTGGTTTCCACGGTTGAATAATGAAGACGACGATTCCTCTTGACTTTGGAATCCACTCGAAAAGCTTGTAAATACTGCGAAAGATCGATGCAGGAGCAGCCGTCCAGGCTGCTCCCGTGGGAAATCGTTTCCGGAGATTCGATCTTGCTCCACTCGCTATTGATTTCACGCGTTGACAGAAGAAATTATCAAATGTGCAGTGGAACGTCGTAACTTGTCAATAAGACGTCTTGTATCCCTTGCATCTGAAATGTTTGCTTCGAAAAATGCGGAGCCGTCAGCTCAAAGCAAAGTGCAAACACACATGCTCCGTTATCGAATGCATGGCATTCCTCTGTGCTTAGAAAATCCAGGAGCATCTTTGACGTGTCTTACGAATACTCGCGCTACCATTTTCCGACAATTGTCTATGTGTGTGCTCTTTTTCCTACCGCTCTTTTTCTCCTCCAACTTCAGCATCTTCTTCTTCTTCTTTTCGATTCTCTTTAAAGGACAAAGCCTATAGTGCAAAGAGCGCTCTGTTGCACCTCTACTAAGCCCTCTTGACATTGTCGGAAATCCTTTTGAATATGACGTCGTTTTTAAACTCTCTTCAAAGTCTTCTTCGCCATTTCGCACAAAACTTTTTTCTTCCCTTGACTTTTCGCGCAAAAAGCAGAAACCGTTATTGTTTACCGGTATCGGGGGGAGGAAGAAGAAGACGCCATTATAGCAGGATATTTCGGGATTAAATCCATCGATAAGAGCCAGCAGGAGAAGGGTAATCCCCATGTGTGGAGAGGAATTATGGCGTTTTTGATTCTTACCGATCGATATTTTCGAACTCGAAGTACGCGGAGGTGAAGGACGAGAAGTTTTAGACTTTCATAAAGCTTTTTTCCAAACACGATGTCGTCTTCCGAGGGTCGCTCGGTCTTCCTCGAATCCCTTTTTTATCACGATATTTGTTTCTTGACTCGAGGATTCTTTCGAAACGCGCACCGAAAGTGACCCAATTTCTCTTGCGACAAACTGCAATTTGTTTAGTATCCGTTTACAACGGAGCTCGGGGTATTCGAGTAAACACAAGACTTGGGAATCCTCTCTCTCAGTGATACGCGAACCTTCAGGAATTCCCTTTGAATGACGATTTATAGACTCCACTTTGCGCGACAGTTGCTCGCAGGTGTTTCGTTTCTCGGTGAATTCCATCCGGTTGTTATTTTTCCCCAGATGTTTGCGAAGTCGTTTTCTAGAAGTTGCCCGCGAGAAGCGAAATGGAAATATTTGTTGAAGCAACCCTTTGAAGATAGATACCCCGTCTAATATTAGCGGGCTTCGGATGAGAGCATCGGGATGATATTTTTGAAATTACGCTGCGTTTGAAAGAACCACAGTACATCGGAATGAGAGGCGTTAGTCTTTTCATGACAACACTACTAATAAGACAGTCGTCATAGAACAAAATTCAAGGGCGCCTACTGTAAAGTCACATGGACTTGGTCGCTCGGTGTATCGTTTTACGGTAATTATAGATATTTTTACGTTGGCACATTCGAAAATGCATCTCTCTCGCACGCGTGACGTCGCGTTCAATTGCATTTCTATAGCAATGTGCCAAATACAAAGTATGCCGATTATCTTTTAACGAGCAGCGAAATACACCGTCGCAGCTGTTTCGCGTAATTTTTCAAAATTAATAACCTCACGGAGGAAACGAAAATATCGGAACTGCGCGATGCCGGTAAAAGATCTTCGCGTGAGAGAAATTAATGTCGCTGTGATTCGTCTCTGCTGGCCTCACACCAATTTTCTTGCATCCGGTCTTATCTTTTCAAATTTTTCTGCATTTCTCTGCATTGACTTTATTGATAATCGATTCTAGGACTCGAAATACCCCGGGAATACAGGTCTTTAATACAGATTTCCAAAGAAACTGCAATTTTGTTTCATTTTTTACACTGAGAAAAAAAAGGGTAAAAGTCACTATATTTTTACTATACTAGTGGGATACTGCTGAATATTATAGTGTTTCAAACAGGTTTTATAGTTCATTTGAAAAGTTAATTGCTCACAACATGATCGTAATAGGAATAGTAAATATTAGGTTGGGGAAAAAGTAATTTCGGTTTATCCCATTGAAAAACATGAGAAAAGCCGAAATTACTTTTTCCCCAACCTAATATTTACTAAATCAGCATAGTATAAGTAACTATATCACGTTATGGATATTTTGATTGGAATAAAATCGGGTTCTTAAACAAAAAATATTGCTACGATATTTTGTTAATGTCTGAGTGACAAATGTTATATAAGCAGTTCATGCAACTCTTCTTGTTGGTGCAGTACCCACCTAGCGGCTACGTTATCAAAAAATATTGTGACACGTACCTTATATATTGTCAATATTGGAGAAGATTTAAGCAATTATATCTATAGAGTCATGCTCACAATAATAAAATTTCATAAACTATACTTTCAATTATAGTTAAAGGAATTATAATTGCTTTAAGAAAATAAATATGGAACATTAAACCATAATGAAATATTTATAGCAGCTATAAAAATACAGTCTATTGTTTTGCAACATGTACCAACTGTACGGTGGAACACTCCATAAAAAGATTTTTTGACGTAAACGTTGTTGCAAAAATAATTTCATTGTGACTTTTACTATGATATAGTAAAACTGTAAACTATGTTGCTTTAAACTATAAAAATTTAGCTTTGCTCGTATAATCCATCTTGTACTTTTTTTTCTCGGTGCAGAGTAAAAGTTACCTGACAAAAAAAAATAGAACATTTAGTTTACGATTAAATTTGCAAGAAATGGGTTTAATTTTAGGACACTCGCGTTTCAGGAGAAATTGGAAAGCGAGGAAATAAAGAATGAATGTAATATCGATTGAAATATAAAATTTTCTACATTTTCTTTGCCGGTTTCTTCAATATTTTCGTTGGAAAAGGATTGTGTACTTGAAACAAACATATAGAACACGTTTCTCTTCACAGTAGTAAGAGAACAATTCTTCCGCTTTTTTATATGTGCCGAGAATAAATTATTTGCGCCGTTCAAATATTTGCCACAGCTCCATAAACTTCATTTCTTCCATTCGGCGTTATTTGTTTTACTTGATTATACCAATGAAGCCTCGGATAAATCCAGTCGCCGCATTCATTACAGGTGTTAATTATGCACTTGAAGTTAATGAAGTTTTTGCGACGAAAGAGCATTATTGAAAGAAACGCGTTGGAGTTGCGCATACATGCCTCTCCTGCATTCTTTTAAAATTCATGTTTTTCAAGTATTCGGTGTGAAAAAAGGCGAAAAAAGGAACATTGAAGCAATTGTAACGTTTCTATTTTTGCAAAGCCCCTTTCCACTTTAATTGAGGCAAAGGTACCAGTTTCTGTTCCAATGCGAATGAATTTCTGACCTCTTTATTTTCCAATATTGTTATAAATACCATATATAAAAGAGAATGCTCTTGTTAGAATATAAAAAAATGTTTCATGCTCGCCGTAAACATTTTTATACTGCATTTTTCTTATTTCAAGCTTACGACTGAAAATTTTCTTAACAGCGTAGCAATAATTTTTTTACGAACTTTCTTCAATGGTTGTAAATTCTCACGATTGAATGGATTTTCATTTTTTCCCGCACCTTGAGAAAAATATTAACACGCGTTTATATTTTTCGAATGTTTATATTCTCGAGTGCACTCATGCCTCTTTTTTCAAAGCCTTCGCCTATTTCTTTCCTCTTTCCATAGAAACTTATACCACCAGAATAGATGCGTTTCTTATGTAACAGCTACATTTCGACAATGTCACGGTTTATCACGTGCCGCGTGATGATTCTTTTTGTAACGTCTACGCTCGAGTTGGGTGGAGTGTTTATATGCCGTCGGCAAGTTCGTCTTTTTTTTTTTTAATCAACATATTAACGCATTGACGCAGCGCTAAAATTACGGATAATTATAAGCACACAAAGTATGCAATGCGATAAAATAAGTCGTTTCATTTCATGAAGCAACTGGACGAGTTTTTCGTACCGTTCAATTATATTAATGAAAGGAAATAGCAAAAAATAGATCATTAAAAGAAAAATATCGATAGAAAAACCAGAGCAAGAAAATCGTTATGCGTTACGTCCTTTTTTTTTTTACATCGGAGGGAGAAAAACGTGATAAATATCGGCGGTGAAGTAAATGTTGTGTAAGTTACCGCAATTGCAGTCTACGGGGGAAAAAGTCCTGTTGCAAGTATTGGAAAACACAGATAGGGTGTGTGGAAAGTCAGATACGGTTCGAATAAGCTCCGGGAAGAAAGTGGTCCAATATTAAGAGGATTCGAGAGAAATAGGTAGACATCTTTAAGTAGCTGGAATCATACTTTGCATTTTACAGAGAATTTAACAGCGATCGGTCGCTTCTCGTAATTTTGAAATATTTCTTCTTATGAAAACTCGGTATCCTCTGGCTTTTTCGCGGATAATAACTCTCCTCCTGCATTCCTCCGGGTCCAGAATTTTCAAGAACGATTAAATTCCAACGATAGGCGAACCCAAATCTTAATTTTGTTGTTCGATATTGGAAAATATTGTTCAATCCAACGAGTGGAAAATTGAATGAAAATTCTGCTGGAATTATTTTAGCATCGAAAGGCTGAACATCTGAATAAGAAATGGAGTAAAAATGATGCAAGGACGATTCCAAAAGAAATTGGAAAGGTGGATTTGCGGGAAAATGCATCTGGTTTTTCTCGAGAAGTTCCTTCGAAAGTTTCCGCATTTTACAAAGAACTCTCTAGCATTGATAAAAAGCGGCAGAGACGAAGGGTGCGGGGAGAAGGGGAAAAAAGAATGACCGCAAAGAAGAAAAAAAACTTTACACCCATATGAAGCT
Organism: Gasteruption jaculator; assembly: GCA_949825005.1. NCBI lineage: Eukaryota > Metazoa > Arthropoda > Insecta > Hymenoptera > Gasteruptiidae > Gasteruption > Gasteruption jaculator. The sequence goes on along the minus strand of OX463773.1, from coordinate 5,895,627 downwards.
GCTCTAATTTCTTCGCACGACAAAGCGATTATTGTATACCGCGTGTCGAGCATAACCGCATTGTTAACATTACGTATAGCAGGCTATTTCGATCTTTCTTTACCTTGCACTTTTCCCATTGATGCGCTCCTTCTCCATCGCTCTTTCTTTCTGCGCCCAAGTAAATCACTTGCTGCTGCTGCTGCTACCTTTGAAGCTTTATCAGTATAACGAACGAGAGAGAGAGAATCGATTAACAGTTTTCTATACTTTATATTTTATCAAAGAAACACAGACTCGTTTGTTCTCCATCGAAAGGCGACATCATTTTCTTTCTCGACTTGTCATTATTTTCAATTTCATGTTTATTTATTCACGTCGGAGTCTCTTATCCTCATCTCCATGCCGCGAGATTCGTATCAATATCCATAATACTCTTCAGGTGTCGCGTCCGCCCTCATCTGCGCCGTTCTTATTAACAAAAATTCAATTCGCTCGTTAATTCCTACGCGGTTCGTAAGAATAGAACGGAAGAATATCATTCGAAGACTCTTCTTTCATTTCGTTTTTCGAAGGTCGCGTAAACAACAGCATCTAAGTTGGTAAATCAATTGTGTTTAAATTCTTTAGCGAGGCCCGTACGTGCCTTGATTGCAAAAAGTGTGTAATTTACAAAGATGGTGTTACATTTGGACACGAGTTTTCCTGTAGAGAAAGAAAGAGAGAGAGAGAGAGAGGGGAGAAAGAGAGAGACGAGAGTTGTGAAGAAAAAAAAATGTATCCGTTAGCAGCTGAGTTTTTATTATTTATAAGACTTTTCAAGGTTTAACCTAATTTGAATAAAATTTATCGGACTCGACTTTTACGTCTTCTTTTACCCCACGCTGTTTGAAGAAGATTAATCGTTCTTCGCGCTCTACAACGAGATACAAACGATGGGAGCATCGTTAATTTCTAGAGCTTCGCTTTGCAATGCTTATTATCCAATGCACATCACGCACTCGACGAACAAAACCGAATTACGTTGGTTTACTCAAACTTTTTAATGACATGCAATGAAATTATCCGACCGATCGCTCGATCGCTCTTCTTTCTCTTCGCTAAGTACGTATTTGAACTCGTAGCGTGATTAGTCATATACGAAAGTTATGCGTGTGTCCTCGCAAACGTTCACTCGTGCATCCGCAAGTTTGGGGAAATTCGCGTTAATTACATTTTACGGTATTTTCTCAAACTCACGTGCTTTTACACACGAATATCAAGAGGCTTATCGCCACGGTATTGTTGTACACGAAGCTTATAATTAAGAAAGGAATATGTGCTTTTATTCTCCCCATTAAAGAATTGGCAAGAGTTTGGATGGAACTTTCATTCCACGAGCCGTATTATTTTAACGAATCGCTGTTTTGCATTTTGTTGAATATTGAAAAGTCGAAGAGCAGCCCTGCGCTGCTACCGATGTATAGTCTATTCTTATTTTTATTTTTGGTCCAGAGAGAGAAACGAGAAGAATTTGAAATCGTAGCTACTTTTTTCTTTTATTGTTCTACCGGGCTCTCTCAATTTAATGACCATCCGAAACCGAGGGTCCCAGGCTTCGTTTCATTTCGAAACGCGATATCACTCATACCTCGCAACTGGCCATTGTACGAAAAGTGTTTTAATGAAAAAATATTGAAACCACGGACGGTATATATATTTGCAGCGTAAAAGAACTGTATTAATTCCAGTCCACGCCGTGTCACGCTAGGTTGTCACTAAAAATACACCGAATGGATGTGGAAAGATGTGTTTCTTTGATGATAACAGCAACTAGAGTGGAATTTACATTCAGGGCCGATGAAAAAGTCACTTGGATTTGAAATTTACCGGGACCCTTTTGAAATTTCCACGATTTTCTGGCATTTTTTTTTAACAATTCGGGTTGAAATTTCCCTTCCAGTGGGATATCAGTGTTAAATATGCACGAAAATCGTGGAAATTGAATGGAGACAAAGGTTATGACATTATAATTGACGTCGATTATAGAGCAACGTAGCAATTATAGTAGAAAGAGGTGGAGGAAAGGGCGTTTCAAGGAAGGAGGCATAGCGAGGTGATGAAAATTATCGTGGAAAGACAAAGTGGCTTCGCTTTGTATACCCCTCTTGCGGCATTAAGTAGCCATTATGTATCAAGGTTTTGACTTCATCGATCGTGATATTAGGTGCAGCCAACAAAAGCCTTCCGTGTAAAGTTAACAAAGCATCCATCTATAATATCGTTACACCTATCTTTCTCTGTCATCATGAAGAAATTCAATTGCAACTTTGCCACCCACGATGACGCTGTACGCTATCGCTGTAATCAACCCCTGATTACCCGTGAAAATAATGACATCATCATGAAGTTTCAAACGAAATTTAATAAACTTGCCTTAATTTGAAAGCTCCAAGAAAAAATTATACTCTGCAATTGGGTTTAACCGTCCTTTTACAAAATTCCCTTTCTTTCCCTCTGTCTCTTCGCATCGTCCCTCCTTTTGTTCTTCCTCTCAGGCATATTGCCAATAGCGAACGAGAACCAAGATTACCGTACTTTCGATTAGCAAGAACTCCTCTACAGTCCAATTTTCCCAATTGGTTATGGGCCAATCTGCTAATTTTGAGATTTCCAAAGAGAGCGAAACGATTCCCTTCTGATCTGAAGTTTCCTATTAAGGGATAATTCTATCCCTTTCCCCGAACGCGGGATTTCCGGATCGGCGAGGCCGTAGTTTAGGAAAAAAACTGAATTCCGCCAATTTTTCCAGTCTCTCGAGCAGAAATTTTACGGTTGTTTAAAACATGACGGCCCGGGATATTTGCGAGATGGAAAACTGGTTATAAGGGAGTTGAATCAACAAAAATTCTATCGGCGCCAATTTCACCTACGGTTCGGTTTTTGCTCCTTTCGGAATGAGTTTCTTTGGTATTTACGTCTACTCTTTTTTTTTCTCGAGGTGATTGATGATTTGGAACAGATCTTCTTTAAGGAGTCCCTTTGTTGATTTCTCGACGTTGATGGATGGCCATTTTCTATTTCGACCTTTCGCAATTTCTTTACACGTCTCCGCTAAACAATGTCGTTCAAAAACATCGAACCCTCGAGTGTCTTCTGGAGTTACGTGGAAACCAAATACGAGCTTTTTTTGGGCAGATTTCGCGATTAGCGCAAAGAATCGGAGTTTCGCACGGATGCCGAAACAGGGGGAGTGTCGCAGCCGCTGAAGAAAATGGTAAAACATAAAATGAAATGCGATGAAGTGGTACAAGAATTCAAGTGGGGCTGTCTTATAAGTGAGACGTTTTGAAGTTTCTCGCGAGGGATAGTAAAGTTGCATGAAGTCTAATCTAATGAGGTAACCGTAAACTTTCGACTGAAGTCGAAAGGATGAGCGGCCAACTCCAAGTTCCGGAGCTTCGGCTTCCGGCTGGTGGTGGTGGCGGTGGTGGTGGAGGAGGCGGTGGAGGCGGTGGCGGAACAAAGGGGACTGTTCCTCTATTACTTGTTCCGCCGAGCAACATACCGAGGAGACGTCATTCTTGGATTTGCGGGTAAGCTTATACCTAGAACTTTGTAAGTTTCGTTTATCAAAGTTAGAATTTAGAGACCCCGGGAACTTTTTCAGCGATCCGTCGAAAGGTTCTCCATGAAATGTGCGGGCGATTGTTCGAATTCAAGCTTAATGCCCTTTTGCAAATTGTACCGTTTGTGGATGGAAACTTCCCACTCGAAAGCGCGAATTTTCCTTCCCTCGTTTTATGGTTCATTGTAACCGGTTGGGAAGTTACTAATCCCGCAGAGCATTTGTCTCTCGGTTCGTAAATGTTTACCGTGAGACCTCGGGAAGCGTAATTTTATGTATACTGGGAAAATTATGCAGCAATTTTCACCGTTTAAACGGGGAATTTGGGTCACGGGAGATGGAAGGAACGTTTCCATGAACGCGATAATCCTAGGAACGGCTCCAGCTCAATTCAAAGGTAGTGGGTTCGATACTCGAATAGGAAATTTTGTTTTATTCAATTACTCAAAACAGGGTAGAATTATTAAGTCACTTCGGGAGTACATTGTATTAGAAAAAAGAAACACCCACATTCCTTGAAGAGTTCTCCGAGAAACCTTACGATGTCCGATATTGAATGAGCTTAGAATGAAATATCCCCGTGTTGACAATATTCCTAAGTTGTACCGACTCGATAATCAGCTGCTAATGTAATAAATAACGTCCTACTTCACGTTTCTTTTGTTTCAGGTGAGTGAATTTTCTGTCATCTTCTACGTGCGCCAATCTCTCTGTAAGTACGTTAACAACCTAACACGAAACACAATTCTTTGCATTACTCAGCCTTCGAGATTGTTGTACTCTATTGCATAACGCCAATAATATTTTTATTCATTTCGAAGTGGAGAAAAAAAAAATTAAAATCTCTTCACAATTTCACCGATTTCATACACTGGCCGAGCTTTGCATCAAAAGCCAGTTTACTTTAAAAAATTGTGTTTCATTCGAAAAAAAAATATTTGTAAAGCTCGAAGCTACAGAATAGCCCAAATATTTGATAGCCTCTGGAAAAATAACACAGACAAAGAGAGAGAATTGATAAATACTAATTCTACTTTACAAGAGATTGATGCTAACACATTTTTTTCCGAATACTCCCACCAATTTTTTTACCACGTAGAGTTTCGCGATAGAAGAAAAAATGTCTATCAATTTTGTGTGACGATTTTCACCGAGAAAATCTCTGCTGACTTTCAGAGATCGTTCGCCGTTTCATTTTTCGATATTAAGTTTTAATTGCTTTCTCGTTCGATTTGAAAGTTAATCAAACGGCAATCAAAATTTTACGGTAAATTCTGCAGCAAGGAAGATCAGCCACTAGTAAGATACCAACGCCATGTCCCTTGTCGCCGTGAAAATTTATCGGTTCCGGGCAGATCCATTTCGAAATAAAGCGGCGAGCTTTCTTTCATCCACAATGTGACGAATAACTACCCTCGAGTGTGATTGATTGAGAAACTTGCATAAAACCGTAGGTTGCGTTACTTTAGCAGAAGGCAGCTTCGTCACTTTGTCGTTATTATGCAATGATCTTCCGGGTGTTCCACTTAAAGCAAGCTTTCCGCTAAAAAGTAGCATCTAATCCCCTCCGAGCTTTTAAGTTTCCTCTTTTTGTCATTCGTTTCTCTAGTTTCATTTCCTCGCCAGTGAGGATTCTTTGTGATAGCGAGCGCTTCCTTTTTTTTTACGCTGACTTTGAGCTTTTCCGGATCGCTCGCAATAATTCTCCCTAGTTTGCAGTTTCATTTTTCCCAATTATTCCCAGTTCCATCGTGATTCGCGCGATCCACCACAGGACATTTTATTAGCGCCGATCAATCAGCCCGGGCAAGAGTTTGCGGCCAGCTAGGCCACGAATTCCTGCTTAACCGAGTTGGTATGGTCTGGGTCAGTACCGAATTGCTATAAATTCTTGACTAGAGCTTTCATTAAATTGTTAAGGAATGTTTCCTTGCGAAACAAATCGTGTTCCCGAGGAACAAAATTGAGGCTGAAGGGTGAAAGCCTTGAAAAAAAGGAATGGACAAAATAATAAAAATTACTGTGGAAAATAATTTATATTTCGAAAAGTCGAATTTTCTGGCTACCTTGGCCTCCCTCCGAAAATGGGATAAAAAATAAAGTTTCAAAAATGGGGTTGGACAAGTGATTTCTAGGGGTAATTTTTCCCGTAGAATCGAATGGAAAGGTCAAATTTAATGAAATCCCAGCGGAAGTCGGTAAAAAGTAGGTTTTTTTGAGGAAAAAAGGCATTTCCCGTTGGATTTCGAAAATTTTGACAATGAAAATGGATTCCTCGGAAAAAAATACATCGGATATGGTCTCCCAAAAGTTCGAAAAAAATTTTTCCAAAAGTCGAATTTTTTGGGCAGACCTACCCCTTCCCCCAAAAATGGGGTAAAAATTAATGTTTCAAAAATGGGGTTGAACAAGTGATTTCTAGAGGTAATTTTTCCCGTAGAATCGATTGGAAAGGTCAAATTTAATGAAATCCCAGCGGAACTTAGAAAAAAGTAGGTTTTTTGAGGAAAAATTGCATTTCCCGTTGGATTTCAAGAATTTTGACAATGAAAATGGATTTCTCGGAAAAAAATACATCGGATAAGGGTCTCTCGGAAGTCCCTGGAAGTTGTTTCCAAGTGTCAAATTTTTTGAGCATACTGGCCTTCACCTAAAAATGTGGGAAAAACCTGTTTCGACGAAATCTTACCGAAAGTGGGTGAAAAATAGGTTTTCGACTTGGGACTCGCAAAAAGTAACGTAATAAAAATACGAAAAAATTTCCCTACTCGCATGAAGACTCCTATTGTCGAACGAGTCGTCGCCCGGTAGTTTTCATTTAGATTTGGTGCGTTTCCTTGACGACCTCGGCGAGAAAAAAAAATACAAACAGATGTTAAAGTCAGGATGTCACAAATGAGAACATGTTTTATAAGCATTGTAGCAGTAATATAAAGCTCGAAGCGCTCGCAGAGACGGGGACAGACACATTTGCGGCGATGTAGTTGTGCATGCTGGTTACAGAGTGCAAGGAAACGGGTCTCTCCTAGTCCTGAGGGATCGATACGATGCACTGGCTGTTGGAAGCTGCATCGCAAAATCCCTCCCTTCCACGGTACCAAAAGCAACCAACCGACTTCCCTATCTCGCAAAAGTAGAGTAGGATTGCTATAAAATTGAACCGGACCGTAGACGACTTTTTGCAAAAGAAAAACAGATGGGAAGAAGCGAAAGCCTGGGAAACGAAACGGATCAAATATTTGCTCGTTCAATCATGCAGTGCTCCTGCCTTCCTTGGAAAATATTGTCCCCGTCTTTTCAAAACAGGATATATTAACTGCTCAATAATGAACAAAGCAGAAGTACCCATCTTTTCTGCGTCATTCGCTTTTTCCCAGCGGCTCTGCGAAAGGGAAAGGCAGCAAATGCACGTCGTATTAAAATAGTGTCTCTCTCTCTCTCTCTCTCGAAGATTTTTCTTCGAAGTGTGGAGGAAAGCTCAGGTGGGGGCATAAATGGGAGTACGTTACGGGATTCGGGTGTTTGCTATTGAGAAATGTTTTCAACGGGAAAAGAAAGGGAAACTGGTGTAATTTATTGAAAGGAAGTTTAGTTTGTTCAATTTCGTTTCTTTTATTCACAAGAAACCTTACGTGAAAATCAATCTGATTTCATTTACATCGACTGTAAGAAAGTTTCGTACGGTGAGAAAAGAATCCCTGGCTGTCGAAAATTCCATTGATAGTGATTTTCTGAGGGTTTCCCAAGGGAATGGCAAAGCAGGCTTTCGGTTTTCATGAAAAGGCGCGAAATTACTGCTGGAAATGAGTTTGCCAAACCCACTATTGCCTGTTTCGTTTTTTTACATTTTTCGGGGTAGGTCAAGACGGACAAAGATTTGCATTTTTTGAAATCCAGCGCATGTGGGGAAAAAAAGGGACAAATACAAGCATACCCTGCATATAACGTAAATTATAGGTAGAGTTTCTATACGTGTAGGCATTTGTAATTTTCTTCGTGTCAGCAGTTAGTGGCATAATATTTGCGAAAGCACTTAACGCGTCGCACTTAATTAAAAAGTGTCATCCAATGAAATGTAAATCAAGGAAGACACGCGAAAATATTGAAGTTGTCGATTCTTTTTTTTTTCCTAGCAGCGTAATATTAACAACAATGGTGTCAAAGCAGATACTAATTAATGTAATCGAAAAACGTATATACTAAACGTATGTGGACGACAGGAAGAAGCGGTAACATGTGTCCATCTATGTCAAGCGATATTACAATCATCGTTAAATACCACGCATAACAGGCGCCAATGTGTTACGTAGGGATATGAAAATGATATTACCGTCGTGAAAAACAACCTATCATTAACATAGAAAAATTATTACGCAAATAGTGGGAAACGATGAAATTCGACATCCGTTCAGAAACAATAACGCCACGAATCGTCTGATTTCCATTCGATGCAATGACCGAAATTGTTGGAACACCGATGAATGTTTAACAATTGCAACAATTATCATATTTAATTACTGTCGCGACCAGAATTACTATTGAATAGATTTCTCTCGTTTCCATTGAATTCGAAGATCGGAATTGTTGGAATACCGATGAATGTTAAACAATCACGGCAAATATACGGCCATTAATGCCATATTTAATTAGCCACGGCCGGAATTACTTACACCTTTCGTCGCCTTCATATATTCCAATGACGTCATCGTTTCCCTCATTTCGCCTCGATGGTTTGACAGCAAAAAACATCATTTAGACAATACGGGAAAAAAGGTAAATGTCGATCGATGCCTCTTCTATTTTTTTTCTATAATCCGGTGGGAGGCAGAGCGGTGCTTTGATCATCGGTAACTTTTACCAAAAGCTTCGGATACCTTGCGGTTCAAACAACCTAAGGGATCCTGTTCCCTTTGGAAATTGACACGCATGGATCTCGGTTCCATCAAAGGCTTCGAAAGCTCGGCAGTCAGAGTCTCGACAGAATCCAGTGTGGATTTCAAGCAGAGACGTATTTCTGTTTGTGGAAAATAATTTCCCCGGGGAATATTAGCCTTTTCGGGTTTGCGATTTGACGGAATTAATGCTAATATCGAAATGTCTTCCGTCAAAGCCGTTTCGGGAGACGTTAAACGGTTGAAATGTATATGTATATTACATGTACGATAGATATGTCATTCCCATTGCTGATAACCAGAAGCCCGTGTGTGCATGTCCCTGGCTCTGTATATCCTACGTAGCCGGATTCGCGGTAAAGAGATATCATTTCCTGAAACATCATACGTCGACTGCAACTGGATTAATTTTACTACAAAGTCTCTGTACGGATGGATACAGTTTCCGTTTCATCTCGTGTATATACACAAAGAGATATTCATGCGAAATGCGCACGTGTGCATACGGATATACCGGCGTCCTATTTTTATATTAGCTGTGTATTTCATTAACTCGGCCCTCGTTCTCCAGATATATACGTATTTACAGGGAATATGCAACTTTGTCGGTCGTTTGCTCGGCGATGATAAATACACGGGTCCCGTGAATGATTTAATGATCGTCAGAAGCGTGCACGTAGGTACCCACGTCGCATATTCGCATCAACGGCGGAATTAATATCCATCCGTAAATCCCCCGGTTGGTTTCCAATTTTTCCGGCCTCGATGAAAACCTACCACGAGAGCCTCCACGGTAATTGGCTTTACGCTAAAAGCGAAGAGCTTTCGTTAATTAGGCAGCGCGTATATCCGTGCGAATTTCGAATTCCGTCTATGCCGAAATTCGGATGGTCGTCGGTCTCGTACTGAAAGGAAAAAATACTGTTTTATCAGTGACAGTTTTTATGGACGACATTTATTTGCTGTTACCGGTGCTCTCGTACGATGGCATTGCGTGTTCTCTCGATCCTCTCCTGTATTTATTTTTAACGTGACATTATACATTAACACGACGCCGCTGCGCATCGGAGTTATCAGCCGAGCAGAACTTGGCACGAGGCTCGATATCGCGGAACGAACGTGTGCACACGCCTAGTTTGCGTACACTTGCGGTTGGTATAATTCACCATGATGCATTCGCTCCCGCGCATTAATTTCAGCGAATTCCAAAACCCCCGGTATCGGATGCATCGTCGTTTTTCTCATACGTTCCAACGTATCCATATCATGCAAACGCTGCGTGGGTTATCTCAATATTAGTTTCCCACCTTCCTTGCGTCACCAGCGACAAGTATAGGCAAACCACATTTCTTATGATCGTAAAGAGCTCGATGCATACGATGGTTCCCTTGATTACGCCCAAACTGCAGCTGCACTTTGGCCGAATTTGCGAGAATCGATTTCGCGGCGTTTCCTGAATTTTTGAATTTTCACGTTGATTCTTGAAACTCCCAATATGCTGTCAGAAATGCAATTTTTCTGCATACGATATTCGCCCAATTTTATTTTGGAAGGCCAAGGTATCGCAGAATAATCTTATGAAAGTTAACCGGCTTTTTCGAGCTAATCCTGGTCGTTTTGAAGCGAGGAAATAGCTTTTCACTCAAATTCGGTCTCGTTTCCTCTCCAAATTCCATATAATTACATGAAACCAATTCAACGCTTATTAACTACACCCAATATAAAAGGAACCCGTGGAAATAAATGAACTTGAAAAATAGCGTGTTTTAGTATTTTTGTAAACAACTTTTTATATTTTGTGGTAAGTTTTACTATTTTTCATGAGGAACATTATTTTCCTAAGGAATTTCTAAAATTCAAATTTTCTCCCCATCGTCATCGAGTTACAGAATCTCGGAGACGTAATCTGATGTAACGCGAACCCAAGCCTGCGATTGTAAGAACCGACAAGGTTTTTTCCAAGTAGAAAATTCTAATCCACTGGAATTTCTTCCCCGCGGCAAATTTTGCGGTGTTTCAAGAGTGGTAAATGTAGAGAAAACGCGAACGTGATCTCCTTTGAGAGCAAAACAGAGAATTATAGAATAATTATCATTCGAAGCGTAGAATATCTTATTTGGATACAAAAGCTTTTGAAATTATACACGACATAGTTGAAACAATGATTCTTACTGGAAAGCGGATATTGTCTAATCATGGGTTCGTCCAGGGACAGGAAATAGACTATCTCAAAATCCGGAAGTGCATCAGCTACAATCAAGAGTTGTTATAGCTGCAAGGGTGGTGAAATGCTTTCCTCTGAAATTCTTCCCAGAAAGTCATCTATAGACGTGCAATTAAAAATAATCCTAGTAAACTTTCTTCCTTTTCTCAACCCCCTTCCTTCTAGTTCCGTAGCAGTTTCATTTTTATTTAATTAAAAATGCTTTAAAGGAAGGTACGGACTCGCTTTTTTTTATGAAGGAAGGTAGAAGGCAGGAAGAAAGAAAAGAAAAGAAATAAAAATTCTTGCTGCTGCTGCTACACTTATTAAAGGTTTTCACTCTCAAAGAACCTTTTTGCGAGTCCTAGGAGATCTTAGTAGAGCGAAGAGGATGATTTGGCGGGAGCCCGGGGAGCAAATTACCGGTGGAAGGGGTCGTCTGTTTCCTCTAAATTTTCATTCCGATCCTTACGAAGGAGTCAAAGTTCTAGCACCAAAATAAGTTTTCGTTACGCTAACATCCTATATTAAATTCTTAGCGTTCGGGGATTATGATTGATGCAAAAACGCCATCCAACTGGAGCTTCTTGCCAACTTGTATGTCGAAATGTTATAAGATGGAGACACAGATGGAGGGAGATGTCGCTGGGTGGAGATGATATATTAATATATACGCAAATAGTTAAAGTTATCTCATGAAATTGGTTCCAAGTAACGTATAGAGGAATTTTTCGTCGGACTATAATTAGTGACTGGTCTGACATGTGTCGCTAGCCGTCACACGATTTTTCTAACGAATGTCTCGCCATCGTGTGTGAAAGGAACACCGTGACTGATGCGATACCTGTTCTGAAGGTAATCGAACGATAGTTTCCACGCGGTAATGAATTTCTCCGATGTCGGGTGTAATTAATGCGCGACAAAGTTGATTCATGTAATTATATGGAATTTGGAAGGGTAACGGGACCGGGTTAGAGGGAAATGCAATTTTCTCGTAAACGAGAAAATAGCGATAGACGGTTGGTTTCCCTGGAATTTCACTGTGAAACTTTGACTTCCAAAAAAAATATGGGTTTCCCGAAAATCCCCAATCATGAAAATTTTCGAAAATTTTTTTCTTTGATAACATAGGGATCTTTGTTTAAATGCTTCATCCTGTATGTTTAATAAAATATGAGGAAGGAAGGATTCGTACGCAGGATGGCAGGCTGAGTAATGATACGTATAAAGTGGGCTTTGACATTTTCAGAATCGAAATACTCTTTAACATTTCAAAAGGTACGCCTCGGTTGGTTTCTATCATAAGTCGGGAGCCGCGGATGCGATGCTGCGGCGGTATTATCGTTGACATTCAGGAATTTGAACTACATAATTATAGTAATGATGAGAATAGCCTCCAACCATAAGGATTATGTGGTACAAAAAGCAAAAGCCTCTTTCTTTGTATCCTTCCTTGCTTTTATATGTGGATATATTTTCAAACAATTCGAAGGCGATTGCACATACAAAGGCAGAAAACATGTGTGTATCTGCTCGAAACAGAGTTTTGACGGTCTGCCAACGACATTAATAGTTTTCAGAAGTTGACTAACAATGAGTACTTGTAATATTTGGATTAAACTTCGTCGTATAAATACAACAGACGGTAGGTGGCGATTCGTTCATAACGAAACGATGAAAATTTCGTGAAACGAGGGAAGGCCTTTGGTTTCCTTGAAAATCGCATGTTCACACATCGTTTTCGAATGAAGCGTCTATTCGTATCGTTCGAAACCGAAATGATTAACCTTCGAATCCATTTGCTTCCACCGAAATGTTACAACCCGTCAGGAAATTTTCAATTTGCGAATAGACCAGACTCTTTTTGTAACGTTGAGCAGCAGGTACACACTTCAAGGAGGAGACATCATGCACCTTGTGATGTTGTTTATGTGCCAAGCACATGACGTTTGTTTGCATTGCGTTTGGGAACTTTAGGCTGCAGGAAATTGCGTTGATTCCAAATTGCCGTCGAGCTAGAAATGAAGCAATGAGTTTTAGGTAGCATGGGGAACCTCGAAAGTGATGGTCTTTGAGGTTCCGAAATTCAAAGGCGGATTTTCGAAAGTAAAAAATTCGGAACTTGGAATTTCGAAAATTCAAAATTCCAAATCCAAATACCTATCATTAAGAAATTTGAAAATGTTTCTTTCACTTTTAACAACAATTTTGTTTTTCTTCTGTTTGGGTTGACTCCTTTAGTCGTCTTATTAAGTTACTGAATGAATTTCATAATTTTTCGTTAAACACAATTGCATCTACTATTCTAATATTTTAAATCCTTGTAAATTTAACTACAATTAAATTGTAGTTAAACTAAAGTAGATTATCTACAAAATTTATAATTCTGAAAATTTACCTAGAATATTTCAAAGTTGTAGTGTAATTATTACGAACTTTACTTTCAGGGTATCATTTATTTTTAGCAATTCCAAGACTCGCGATAGATTTGTTTACATGAATATAAATTTTTACTATCGGGTTAAATTATCAATAACAAATAAATAACACTCTACCATTCCGTAACTTTAATTTCTGATCAAACTTTTGCTTGTCAATAACTCTAATGTTACGTAAATTTATAGTCGATAAATGAGAAGAAAAAGAAAACCATCGAATGGTGTCGAACTTGAGTGACTTGAAATAGCGTTCATTTGAACAGCGAATTTTTTTTTACTGCTATAGGGAACTCGGTGGTTGAACGATTGGGGTTAGAGTACGCGCATAAGAGAGGTTGGATGGAGTTTCCAGATCTCGTAAAATTGAGGGGCACAAAACGACTGAAATAAATTGATGGTTGATTGTAAGGAAGGGCATGAAGTGAGAATTTGGAAGTGTATCCGGACGTAAGGTGGAACCAACTTACTTGGGCGTTTTCAGGGATAAAGTGCACGTTCCGTGTACTTCATCTAAAACGTGACAAAAGTTACTTAATACGAGCGTTGGATCAATACTCGTATTACCGAGGCAACTTCTGTAATATTTTTGGTAAAACTGTATCATTCGCCGATGCAGTTTAAAGGAATTTCGCCAATTGCTTTTCCGCGAGCTAGACCTTGCAAAAGTTATCTTAAACAATGTGAATAATGGATGAAGTGTCGTGCGGCAAAGCAAGTTATCCGCTATCCCATCGGAAAAACGCTTCGCGAAATTTCATAAATTGCGCGATTCGATACCCCCGAATGCTATCCCAATAAGCAATTGCATTTATGAGTTTCGAATCTCTGCGTTTTGCACCGTAAACCTTGGCGCTTCGAAACCAATAGAGTTTTTCATCCCGTTTCCTCGCGCTTCAATAATTTTGGATCCTAACTTTAGATGAAAAATGGTACGATACCTTCATTTCGGCGTGTTTTTAAATATCGGATTCTTTGAATGATGTCCAACTTTTTTCTGAACAGTATTTTTCGTTGAAATTCGACTTTTGCAAAGACTACAGGAGTAATAAATATTCCAAATGACATCAATGCCGTTACAATTGCAAATTTATACCCAAGTACTTCTTCGAGCTTTTTCTACCACGTCTTTAGACATTTTTTTGGTAGAAGTAACTCACCTTCTCTTTGCATCAAACATAAAAAAAGATTTATTTATAGTTTTGAAACGTTCCTACAAGACATTGAACCGAATATTTGTCAGCTGCCTTGACAGTCCCTCTTGTAAGATATTGTTAATGATAAGTCTTCCGCTTAGGCTGGAAAGTATAGGTACGTTTTAATAACTAAAGAAAAACACGCGAAAGCGTCGTAAGATTTTTTTTTTTTCGAAGCAAATCAAATTTATATACGACCGCGTCAAAGTGCGTTCATACAAACCCGGATAAATTATCGTGGCACTCACAATTAAAAGATCTCGTAAATTATTTCCCGGTGGTCGAAAGCTCCCCTTTTCTTGAAAAACACTTACGACGTTGAAATATGATTAGTTGTTGCAGAAACGGTGTATTAAATTGAAAACTTGTAAAGTTGAACGCAGTTTTACAATGTCTATTTTAAGGAACTCGAACGAACGCCGAATTTTCAAAATTCCAGCGGCTCGGAGAAAAAAATCTGATTTCGAACCTATCAGCAAATTTCATCCACTTTACGTCGAAGTGGTTTTCGATCAGTCACTTTTCCGAATATCTACCTTTCGTTCCAAATGCATATACATCGGATGCATTCGGTGTACGGAGTAAAAAAAAAATTTCGATCAGAGCCCGGATAATACAATTTCCTTCTTTTTTTGCTCGGGGTTTGAAAAATTTCTTTGCTAAAGATTTTTACCGTCTCGATATGGTACCATTTCTAGTTTTCCTATTTTCGAATCATCGAGAAAATGTGGATTCTATAAATATTAAAATCTCATGGGGGTTTGATGCCAACCCCTTCCCCTAAATTACCTTTTTAATCAAATCTTTATTACGATATTACGTCGTCGGCAAAAAGAGAGACCACCGAGGCTGGGAGTATCTTTGCAAGAAAAACTCATCGTACTTCCGAAAAGTTTGTTTAACATTTCCAAGTATGATAAAGTGATTTTAAAGAGCTACTTGAAAGATTCTCGAGCAAAGAATAATAATCGAATCTTCATAGACGCGCGTATCTTCGGCAAATAGGAGCGTTGATCATTTCTGGTCGGTGAAATTCGGGTTTATTTTAATTCACGAAGAAGAGAAAGAATGCGAGGGAAGATCATCTCGATTTCGCTTCTTTCTGTTCGAAATCACGTGAAATAATATATGAGGTGGAGTATAAAATTCAAACAAACATCATCTCGTATAGTGGTATACCGTGAGAAAAGAGCGACAGTGTTGAAAATAAACTGAAGTTTGCTCTATAAATACTATAAGAAATTCAGTCCAGTGTAGTACGTCTCGATGTTCAGATGCTAATCTTAACTTTAATTTTCTCGAAAGAATTTTGATTATTTGCTTAAATCGACATTTTACACGAGTTTTGAGAACTTCGCGTTTATTTGTGAACACGAACATTTGTTTGCTTTTTCATGGTGCGCAAATTGAATTTCACATGCGATATTAAGTGGCAGCAATCGAAAACGTGTTTTTATATCCGTACGGATCCTACATTACCCCATTTTCAATTGGATGGTTGTTTCGATTAAATGAACGCGTTAATTAATAATCATTAAAATCTGTGATTCTTCGAAACGGGAGTTTCCCTCCCCCAGTGAGCGAAATTGCGATACGATTGCTCTCGTATGTTAATGCAATGTTATATTATGTAAATTAAACGTTATAATATTTACTTGAAGAAGAAGGAACGGCTGTTGTTTTAATACAGGAGGAGGAAAAGGGCGGGTTCGAAAAATTCGAACAATAAATACTGCGGAAAATGTTTAATTAAGGAAAGATTCGAGCAAAAGGAACGGGAGAAAAATGGGTCTGTAGGTTTGTCGCGACTGAGTTTTTTTGTTCCCATCGTTATTATTTTTCCATCGCGTTTCTTCGTTGATAAAAGAGGTAGGTAGCACGGAAAAGGGCGGAAACTGGGTACATGGTTTTTTTGTATCTTTGTAGTTCGGAGTTTTCATTTAACAATGTAGCTTCCGAGGCGAAATCGATTGCTGAAAGTTTTAATTCTTTTTTGCCATCGAATGTTGCAATTTGTAACGAATGTGCAATTGGTAGGTTTTTAAAATTAATTTTTAAATCGCGTATATGGAGGTAAAATTGTTGAAAGCTCGGAAATGGAATATTCCTTCTTTATCAGTTTTACATTTTTTTTTAAACGAGCCTTTAAAATGCGTTAGAAGTACTCAAATTTGAATTGCCATTTTGACACGATTTCCGAATTCTCTCCTGTTTCCCTTCATAACAATTAATAAAGCAAATTCCCGTTGAAGCATCTACCAAAATTTCCCAGATATCTTTCGGCTAACTTAATTTCCACCTAAATGAAATGAAAGCTAGGAACCCTGCGAATTCCTGGAGATACTGAAGGGGATGCGAATGATGTCGGTATTTGCACGAAACTTGCTGTGAAGTATTTAGTTAATAATTAAGAGAAGTTTCATACGTTCGGCTACAACTTTCCAACCCCAGGGAACCAAGATGGCAAAATTTCTTTTTCTCTTCAGTAGTGGCTTGCATTTAATAGTAGCTAGTTAGTCGACTATCGCATTCTTGGAAGTAACCAATAAAATCGGAGAAACTTTACCGACTAATTTCGGTTCGAATTTTTCTGTATTAAAAATAGCTCCCGGGTCAATTTATTTTAGGAATTTCCAGTTTCCCCGGATAGACCTAAAGCTGAGAAAAAAAACTGTAGAGGGAATAAGACGTCTCATGTTGTGTGTCCCTTCTGTTTTTAATAAAACTCTTCTTAATCGAAAACACCCTTTTTAACTACATCAACTAAAGTGCAGTTACATTGTTTGATGTTTATGAAAACAGAAGCGAAAGAGAAAAAGGGCGATTTCTCGCAATTCCGTGTATCGTTAGGATGCCCCTTTAGCTCTTAGTTGCCGTTGTGTGGGTTGTAAATTTGTGCAATAAAAACTGCTCTAACGATCCATTAAAGTGACCGACCCGAATGAAGAAAAAATGGGAGAGCGAGTGGGGTAAAAAGGAGGGTATGAAATCTCCACCTCTGCGTTTAAACGAAACTCGTACGAACACTAATAAAAGTCAACCGTGACACACAGAAAAAGCAATTTCTGTTACATTTCATGACAATGTGATTGTTCGTGTTTCGCGGAACTCTAACACTTTGTAATGCGACGAAACCACACAAAATTGATATTCATATGGAAAAATCGAGGCCCCATAATTTTGTAAGACCTTCGAATCAAAAGTTGCAATTTGGACTTTTAAGTTTTGGTGGATTTCGACCGAAAATTGTAATTCCTCGGCTGCAAGCATTCGGAATTTGCTTTTATTTCCTTTCGACTGTATTGAAAATTGCAGTATTTCAATCTCGCACTTTTTTTGGAGGTAAATTCGCGAAGTTTCTAAACGTCAACCCCACAACGTCAAAGTATCGTAGATTTTTCAGTAATCTTTAGCGAATTTATTTTTCACCGTTTGGTCCATACGTCTATGTCAGCGTTACAAATCCGGTTACAGTGAAAAAGAGAAAAATATGGACTGGCTGCTCTACAAAAACTGCTGTTTTTTTTTCAAACACGCAGTCGAATGCAAGCTGCTACAACTGTTTTATATGAGCCTGGCAAAAACAAGTGCATTCAGTTATTAATTCACTATCGAACCGTACTTACGAATCGATCAAACAATCGCGACGTTCCGCAATACAATTCCACTACTGTGTTTCAATAGGGAATATATTAATACGTATGAGGGAATTACAGCATTGCAATATCCGAAAACGATATCCACTTCAATTGCGAAATATTTAGAAAAACAAATTGCACCGTCGATAATCGTAATTCGATAATTTCCCATCACCCGAGGACTGTTATTCCAGCTTGAAACTGCAACCATCGCGATTTTTCAATATTTTCTGCTCCAAAATCGTTTAATTTCGGGAACTTCTGTTTTTACGTTATTTACGAGAAATCCGGTATGGCGAAAGTTGGAGCTCCCAATTGGCGTAAGATCGACTTAAAGTTTACTCCGGTGACATCCAATAGTTCTCCTTCCCATTCTGATCCCTCGAACTGGAAAAAATCGGGAAAGACCTTTCGGAAATTGAGATCAATACCCCGTATCGGGGTCAATGTGGGCTTGAAAAATCTTGCGGAAATACGCGAAAGCGATTGACAGGGCCAAGAATGCAATTAAGGGGTTCAATGCGTTTTATTTGCCATAGGTACTTTATGTATCAATTTGGATCTGAATGTACGCTCGAGTGATGTAAGGTAATGAATTATACTTTTTAGCAAAATAGTGGATACTCGTAAAAGGCTAGTAATTAATTCTAATTTCGTGGCAAACGTTTAGGTTATTTTTGTAAAGTAATTATCGAATTTTCCAATTTTTCGTCCAACTTTTATTGACCTTGTCTATAATTTTAATATCATTTGTCACAAGCGCGTCTTTATTATTTTTCGTAAATTGTTTTCTCCGCGTGTAGCAGCACTGGAGAAGTAGGAAATTCATTCCAGGTACCCGACCTCTGACGGACGGGCGCTTCGAATGGAAGAAGAAAAATGTAGGACAGCCCATTTGGAGCTTCGATTGGAAGTTCTTTCGAATAAACAAATTGCTCCGAAAAACAATCGAAAGCTACACCCGCAGCAATAGTCCGTTCCTTCTATTCAATTCTGTTTGACGACAGCGAATATCGGAAGGTTTCGGGAATCGGAAAACCCTGTTCGTTTCCATTGTTGATAATTGATTAAAAGAGGAATATATATATATATATACATATATATAAATAAAATTGTAAAATTGCGCAGCTTAGAGATCGACAGTTGTTGCGAAGCTGCCGGTATTTACTCGCTAAGAATTTCCATTCCTTTGTGATGTAGCAAAGAAAACGTAATTACGGGACATGAATAACATCAGCGGGAGTGTTTTTTTACGTTTTCTCTCATTAAGTGGAAACTGTGCAGATGACAAGAAAGTGTATTGTATCCTTCGGTAGACTCATATACTGACTCCGCAAAGTGGATCTGAAGTTTAATGAATAGATTCAACAATTAATTCAGTACGGTTGGAGTTGTGTACGTCGAGTTAATGTTGTGTTGAACTTCAGTGTACGTGTATGCTTCGTGCACGTACGCGTATATGTTAAACCCAAGCAACATTCTGTAACATTCATACATATATATACATATTTATCCGTGCACATATTTATCATTGTGATCGCGATGGAACGACTTAGCGTCGCAGAAGCATTACGTCGTAAAGATAGGCGACGACGTAGAGGGTGGACTGTTGTCGTTGGACACGAAGTCCGGTGAGTCAATTCATGGCCAGTCTTGTATGTTCGGCGAATTTTACCATGCATATTTTATTTAACTGCTTCGCAGCGACTTTATCGTCTCACCCACCTTGCACTTCCTATTTCATTATTCCACGCTCTTTCGATCCCGAAGTCCAGGAACTGCAGTTTTCAAGACACGAGAGGTTCGAGAGAATTTTCGAATTTTGAAATTCTCTCGAATTTTTTGTTTTCTCTTCCCCAAACGGATAATAATGGTACACAGAGAAAAAAGTCATACGAAAATGGAAAATGTTATTAACGATGTCAAAGAATTGTTACGTTGAAATTAGGAATTTTTCAAATTAATTCCCATAACATTTAAAAATTGCACAATTTTTAATTCGAATACAGCAAAATACTATAAGTAGAATTTCCTAACATTGTGAATAGCATTTTTTGTTCTTCTGATTTAAGGTTATTCAGCAGCAATTATATAATTTCGTATTTTGCTACCTTAGGATTGAAAATCTTTCAATTCTTAATTAGAATAACGAAAATATTAGACATCTGTGTTAGAATTGTTAATCTTTCAATTCATAATTCTAAAAAACGATAATTTTCATAATTTCAATAAAAATGAGGATTTTTTAATTCCCAGTTCTAACGCGACAAAAAAGTATCGAACTGCAGTATTATGAGCAGAGAAATTTGAAAAAGTAAAAAATGTGCCTAAAAAAATTCAAAATTTTACTTCTGTCAAAGACCAAGATTATATTCAAATTCCTCCATATTCAAATTTGTCTATAATCCAAACTTACAAATTTTTATTTCAGTTTCTCCCGGATATTTCGAAGAAGCTAAAAATGTTGCGTTTTCCAGGACCATGGATTTTTGTTGTTGTAGTATTTCCTGGATATCTTAATTCCCCGACAGGCACGAATCGTTATCTTCCCACAGGCGTTAGAACGAGACGCGCCGGTCGTACTTATCATCGATGATAAGGAGAGAAACGTCAAAGAGAGCGTCGGTAATTGGGAATTTCACGGTTATCAGCCAGCTTAAAGCTCTTTGAAAGCTTCCGCCACCTAGTGTGTAGTCGGGAAAGCTTTATCGTCTCCCAGGTTGCTATGTCAGATATTGTTTTCACACCGTGTGGGAAATCAATAGTCAGGGGCACTATTGTACTACTCGCTATTTTGGGGGGAAAGTATTGTTTGGAGTGCAAAGGGTTGCCTAACGCACGGGGCGAGAGCGGAATAGCGCATTTTATCATACTCCAGTGACTCGTGGGATGCAGAAGTAATGTTTATTATTGTATAGTACGATAATTTATTGCTGGCGATGCAATCGACAATAGCGGTATCAAAATTATTATTGTTTCTTTTTGTTTTTGGCATTTTACGAGAATTGGAGTGTGAAAAATCGTGGATTCCAAAGATTTCTTCAAAGTTTTTAGCGTCACGGTGGCCGTTTTTACAACCAACCGAGGAAAAGACGGCGAATGGTGGCTTTCCATCAGAGAAATTTACGACCCTCAAAAGACAAGAGTATCTTTCCATTCCGAAATGTAGGTTTTTTTCCTCGCTCTCGTAGTATCGTTTTTTGCGTAGGAAAAGAGGAAAAACTTTAGCTCCGTCATTGCGAAAGGAAACCCGATAGAATTCGTGTTTTACCGTTGCCACTTTCACCTATTGCCTTCGAAATCAGTCGATGGAAAGGAAATATACGAAATTCTGAAGCGTCGAAAAAGTTTTATGTCACGCTAACAATAAGTGACTTTTATTCACGTGCGATAAATTTCACTTGGTTTCAAGGAACGTCCGTTAATAGGAGATCCCTTTTTCCCAAGTTCCGGGGAAAAACGATAGTACATATAAATTCCTATGAGTAGTAAAAAATCACTTCCCTTAAAAGTTACGACGAGGGATTTTGCGGGTACACGTATCGGTTTGTTTTTTCTTTCCCCCCTTTTTCTGACCCACGATTCAGGCTAACGACGAACAGCAAATATCCAATCGTGCGATCGTGAGAATATCTATAGAGTTCTATAAAAAGAAGAACAGTCATTTTGTTTGCAAAAACGAGCTTCTGAAAAGACCAACGGGAGCTTCGGTCCATTTTTTACAGTGCTCGTGTTTATTTTCTTCTTTTTCGCGTGGAACGGTGATTATACAGAGTAGGCAAACGCGAAGTGTTTAAAAGAACGAGTGAAAAGTGGAAGAAAAATACGCGAGAAATATTATCTGGATAAATGTAATGTCACCGAAGTAGAAAAAAAAAATATTAACCGCCCTGCATTTTTGACTCTAGTTCCAAGTCCTCGAACTAAAGTTTTCGGTTTGTTAGAATTTCTCTCCGAATGTTTGTCCTTTTTTTTAGTTGAATGGGAGAAACTTCCCTTTTTTTTTAAAAAAGCGAGAAATAGTGACTATGTACGGGAAAATATGACAGTATGAAAATGGAAAGTGCATCGCAGAAGAGTCAAAATTTTATTAACAATTCACAACGAGTGCATATTGAAAGAAAAATACGTGAGAAGAATACCTCGAAAATTTTATCAGCAAATAAGAAAAAAAAAGTTAAAATGCAACCGACTAAAATCATTAGTCACTAACAGATGAGCCGGGCTAAAATCTAAAGAGGCACAGGCAGTGCAGTTGCACATGTGCTTGATTGATCGTCTTTTTTTGTGTGAAGAGCACCATTTGAAAAATTGTTTATGCGCTTTTCAGTGTGGTATTTATTTTTGTTCCGAATTTATTTCCCCACGGATCAATGAACGCACCCGATCGACCTTCGGTAGACATGCAAAAGAGGCAGTTCTTCTTCTTTTCCTTTCATTCGGAGCTAGACCCGCTAAAAATGTGGTGAATTCCACCGAGGAAAATGTCACCCATGCATCCAGGTCTCGAGTAATTGCAAATATTTCGTCGAAATGAATTCCAAATGGCATTCGTAGTATCGGCATCTCCGTCTCTTTACGAAATAATTGTATTTCAATAACTTTCGACACGCACACAGATACATTTATGTACATGGCAAGGAAGCAACTGGTACATTATTTAATAAATCTTCTTTCCGGAGTTTCTCTAAACTTTCAGTATTTTTTATTTAAAGGAACCACGTCGAACGCATTTTCCGTATCATTAGTGTCTCATTTTACTGTGACAGGTGGCGATTCTTTTAATAGCGACAGTTTGCATTGCCTTCGATAGTTTAAGTTCATGGAAATCGGTAGAGATTTGGAGTTCCTATTTTTATACTATTATTAGGAATTAAATGGTGACAAATCGCTGTAGATGCTATTCCGAAAATCCGAATTTCTGGAACTGAGTTGGCGTTGCATAAGAATTTCTCAGTTAAAATAGAGTAGACGGTGAATACAAAGAAGGAAGGGGATCATAAATCACACTTTGAGATGAATCGCTGGGATAAACAACGGTAAATCGTGAAATCCACTCTGTTCTCAACGATGATTTCAATTTACTCCAATCTGAGAGTGAGCTGAAAATTAGTACGAAAATAGCATTGAAAAGTGCACGTGGTGGAGGTGAAACGAAGACATAAGTAAGAGCGCGTGCCAAGTCGATTTTTTGGAATCAGAAAATACCGCGGCAGCCGCTGAAAAGTCGGTATCTCCATGCCGGCAACGAAAGGAAATAAAGGGGTGTATAAGATGCTGAAAACGGGGAGGGAACGGGACGCTTGCAGAAGAGATCTGAAATCTCGACCTCATTTTACATCTACTTTTCCACTCTCCCCAAGTCTTTTAACAACACTGGAGACGTGGAAGAGGAAAAACATCGTTTTCTTAGATTTGAATCATCGCGTAAGTGCTTCTAATTTTATAAGCACGACACAAACGTGTGTGCATTGATCTTTAAAGTATGAATTTTCAAATGCTAGAAAAGAAGAGGAGGGAAAGAGAGCAACCGAAGAGTGAGAGATTCGAAGTGGAGGCAAACGAAATTGGGGAAATCAGGTCGCTTTTCTTTACTCCATAAGTTCTTCTGCTATTTTACTTTCCTTAGGCAGCTCGAACTTGGTTATTTATCGTCGTTATTTTCGCGGAAAGTGCTGAACAATTTCGGAAGAGAAAGAGTGGCTGTCACACGACCAGACTGTTTCCCTTTCTCATGCAAACTTATGCTCTCGATGGTTTTATGTCTTGATCTTTCAAATCGCGTAATTTATGAGCTCTTCAGTCCACTGTACAAAATGTAGTAGCATCCAACTTTTTACAGGCAAAAAGTATGGATCAGCTTTCAAATTTTGTACAGTCGGTCCACGAAGCGTTTCCTCGTCAAATTTTGTTCAAGGAATCAGGATTTTGATGATTTTTTGCCCTGAATTTTATCATTACAGAATTTTCAGATTTTTCGGAATTAATTCAAACAATCCGATTAATTTTTGTTCCTTCGCGTTACGAATTCCGTGCCCTGCGTGTAATCGGATAAAAATACCTGATACCTGAATGATACCACTCGTATTTAATGACCTTCCGTGGTACCAATAAGGGTCCCCAGAGTAGAGACTGAATCAATTTGACGACATTTCTAGTTCGAAACAACGACTCTCGGGTTTATAATTTCCCAAAATTGGATATCTCGAAATTCGAAATTCCAAATTGTATCAAGATGATGCTGTTATTCCGCTTGGGGTGGTTTTGCGGTTTCACCTGTGCTAGACTGGAGTTACAGAAACGGTGGGATTGCTCTTCCCGAGGCATACTTTGAACTTCGACAAACATCACTACAGGTAGAATGTAATTTTCCCCTTCCGAAAGACATCGATTCTCGGCTAATTTGTAAACGAAGTGTGTGCTAACTCGCGATGGTCGTAAAGGAGGGTTAGGGTAATAAAACGAGGGCAGTAGTACAGTAAAATTTACGTATCGTGAAATATAACTCGAAGTCGTAAATAAATTAAGACAGACGAATCGAGAAAGAGAGGGAGAGAGGGAGAGAAAGGCTTTGCTGTAGGAGAGGTACGATTTTCAGCCGCAGCAGAAATCGCATGATTGCTAGAAATTTGGCTTTCGTGACCTTTCCAAAATAGATATCTATAATTATTTGGCAGGAAAAAAGATACAAAGTTGGGAATTTATCGTAAAAAAGAAACAAAAGGAATTTTCAGAGATTTGGAGATAATCCAATTTTCTAAATGAACCGAAAAACGTTCATTGCGTAATTCAAACTAAAAATATCTGACAAAAATTGGGATGTATTATACAATGTTTATTATTGTCAAATGGTTACACATACCAATGATGAGAATTATTATAGATAATGTAACAGTATTATTTATAAAAATGAGATATAATAGGAAAAGCAAAGTAATATAACAAACCAAAAACAAATGATATAGGAAAGGAAAGAAATATTTCATAATGACTAAAATTGGGAATTTTAATGAAAAAACAATTCCTGTTAGTAAAGTTATAGTTATGATATTCACGGGTTAAACAACAGTCAACCGGGGTTGATCTAATGTGGGGTGTTTTAACCCTTGGACTACAAGGGAAACACATGGGTCCCGTGAAGAAAAAAGAATGGTAGCAACTAAGGGTTGAGGTTCTGCATAAATAAATAAATGAAATAACGTTGCTGCCAGCGTGAAATTTATCTTCGAATTTCACATTGAAACCCATTTTCCCGTAAAAGGTAGAATGAAACAAAAGTCGGTTTTGATACCATAGTTGCTTGTACGTAGTAGCCGGTACACAAGCTGTTACTTAAAAATTCACGAGTTTCAACGAAAAGGTAGGACTACCAGACAAGGAAAATAGCGCAATTTAATTATTCATTTTCTTTTACTCTGATGTAATACGTGTCGTCTCTAATTTCGATAAATATGTTTCGTTGACGAAGGTTATAACCACTCTCGTTTTCGAAAAGTGTCGTGAAATTGGGTTTCCCAAAATGAGGAATTTTCGGGAAATTGTTTTCAGAATTCGTTCATCTTGAAAATTGGAATTTCGATCATTTTTCTTTGTCCGTCAACTGACAATTTATTTAGCTCTTCCCGGGCGACATATTACTCCCTGAAAAACCTCATAATGCAGGTACTCTCTCGTATCGCGTCGTAATCGCATGGAATAGGCTTTTATTTAACACACAATATATAATCTACTCGTGAAAACCATTTGTCGAGAGACACTCGAGCCTTTCGATACGCAGATAAACGTGCGTTAATCGCACGAATGTCATCGATGACGCCGAATAGTAATCCCGATTTTGAAATAAAGGTATTATATAAGTTCATTTTCCCTTTGTCACTCGATGATCAAAAAGGAAAAAAAAAAAGTGCGATGTCGAAATGTAATGTGAAAGAAACGATATGGCTATATTCGTATGTCTACAGAAGAGAGCATGCTCCGGTTGTGTTTGAGCATGATGTCGTGGAGGGCAGCTCAGTTTAACGGTGCGCACGACGTCGAACGGACGGGTCCCCTTTTTTCTTTTTCCTTTTTTTCCAACTCTTGTTACTGTCACGATCACCGATCACCGATTACCGCGACTGTGGAAACTCGAGTCGACATCGGATAAATCACCGAGCTGAAGAGACACGAGGAGAAATCCTCTTTCATTTACGAAAGGAAAAGTGGTGCCTGTTTGTCTTCGCGCTGGTTTTATCCCGCTACCATCGTGGAAATCGGATAGTGTGACAATATCGACTGTCGGAAGTTTAATTAACTTAAAAGGATGACGCTTTGCATGAAGGTAAACAAAAGCCGAAATTTCGAGAGCCTATCCTGACCTATAATCGCCAAAAGTGGCGCTACTTTCGGCTCGAGGGACAATCGCTCGGAAATGAGTGAATTTATCCCTATCGATTCGTCGATTGATAACAAATAATTGATCCGTTAACGGAACGTTTGAAGTGACTCGCTAATTGAATTGGTCTTCCCTTCACTCTCGTGTCACGGTATCGGTGACGAATCGAGGAAAGATCGCGTCTGAATTAGCATCCCTTTTCTCTCGTCCCGGATTCGAAATTCGGTCGTCAAGTGGGCGTAGGGATTCAAAATCAAAGTTCGAGCGATGGGAAGAAGAGTAAAATGTGTGGATTTCCTGATTAGTTTAGGGCAGCTGACAAATGCTCGCCGAATTCGCATGAATGACCGGAGTGTTTTGCATTGATATAAAAATCGTGTCGATAAAAATCCGCGATGAGGTCGTTGACAAGGTTGATGAAGCTCTTCTTTTTTACGCTACCATCGTATTGAGATGAAATTATGAACGACTCGGGTCGTAAAGGAAAAATGTCAAGTAGATAGTCCAGTCTTGAGATATTGAAGCTGCTCCTTAAAAGCCGTTCTCGTTGCAAACCATTGCTTGCTCTCTTTCTCGAGCTTTTCAAAGGGAAATTAATTAATTACCCTCGTTAAAGCAATAAGTCGCAAAATACTCCTTCGAATGATAAATTATTGCATCTATGAACACTGGATGGCAGCCAATAAGATTTCCTATACGGATCCGTTCCTTTTTTGTACACTTTTTACTGCAGTGAGATTTAACGAGAAAGGCCGGAATTATTATTAACCTCTGGTGTTGATAGTACGAGAGAGAATCCCGCTGCGGAAAGACCAGTGCAAAAATGGTTCAGCGGAAAATTAATCTGCAAAATCTGCACCATTATTCCCTCCGGGGAAAAGAAATATAGCTACATGTTTGCTTTATTTAGCATCCCTTTCTGGGAGATTCAATAATTCCACAGTGCCTTGTGTAAATTACGTAACAAAAATCTCTGTCAGGGAATATCAAATGCTGGTTCGTCGAACCGTAACGTTATTCACACGAGGGGGTGAGGCGAAGCCAAAGTTCGAACAAACCGTAAAGATGATTAAATTTACAATTGCGCTGTTGGTTCTGGGTGTACCTACCCGAATTTCGAATAATTTGCAATATTTGACTGCAAGTTTTCGGCAGTGTTATTGTAGTTGGACGAGCGAAGAGGATTAATTGCCGTAGGGAATTTATGCTCCCAGTATAATATATTCTGCATGATCAAAATCACTGCGGAAAAGTATAGTTCGAAGATTAACATTCTGTGGAGTTCATTAAGGGAAGACTAAACTGAAAAATGAAAATTCGCTGCTGTTGTCTTTAAACCTTTTTTTTATGGTTCCCTAGGAGTAAAATGAGGTTTTTAAGAGATTCCACCTAGTGACAGCCCCCAAAACAAAGATTTATAGCCTACAACCTAAATTTTATACGTAAAACAGGTGTCAGAGAGAATAAACCTATGCGCAAAGTGAGAAAAGGTATATATGACTGCTGGACATCTGAAAAATTAAAAAAGCCCTAAAAAATAATAACTCCACATTAGAATTTCAATTTATACCTTATTTCAAGGGGAAAAAAAATTTGTCTTATAAAAACCTCAAAATTTTCCTATTTTTCAGTTTAGTCTTCCCTTAAAAGAAATAATAAAACTGCGTTCGTGGAGAACAATCACAAAATGGAATATGTGATAATTATCAGAACATTTGCAAAATCTACATACACACATTTTTGCAAAAACAATATATGAACTGAAAAGTACAAACGGTTGGATTGTAACCGTACGGAATTATTAGCTTTATTATCAATATTAATAATTTTTCTGACTGATAATGTCATTTTACAAAACGAGCGCGTGTGGATTATTTTCGCTACGATTCCGATAATTTTCATAATTTCTAGTAAAAAATGCTGATGGTATCCTTAGACTGAAATTTACACCTAAGGAGTTGAGTGAATTGCTAAGGTAATTATTATTTTCCCTACGCTCTAATTACCGTTAACGTCTCGACGACGTAAGCGTAAATTTAGTCGGATGGAAACGCGAAGGTAACTAACCCGTCACGGCTTAATGCTTGGATGTCAAGATTTCCCTCCTTTTTTAGTCTTATCTTTTTTTTAAATTTAACCTACTTTGTTCTATCGGACTTAGGCAGCAATTATTTAAATGTCAGTTTATTATGAACGAGGGTAGGAAAATATCTACGAGGAACAATTTCACCGTTTCCGATTTTCAGGCAAATGAATTTATGTCGTTGACTTAATTAAAACAGTACCCACGTGGATTTACGATCCAAACGCGTGGGTTTACGACCAAACGCATGAATTTTGATTCAGCTCTGGAGTATCGCTATGTAAGGGATAGTTGCGTACAAATAACTCATAGAGAATTGCAAACCAGTAATCAAAGTGGATTTCGAATCCAGTCCAAATCGAATTGCATTGTTTGGAAGTTTCCGACATGGAGATAGACTATATTACGATGAAATTCTTTCGAGAGGGAAGGGGAATTAAGATTTCCTCAAGAAATGAGATTTGTAAAAAATTCTTTGTCGAAGTTAGAACTCTGAGAAAGAAAGATCTTGTCGCCGTCTCTTATAGCCTGCATCCTTTGAAGCTGAAGACGCTTTGTTTGAACGTAGAAGTCTTGACGTCTCTTGCTTTTCCTCCTTCTTCTTTTTTTTTTGTGGAAGAAAGGAAAGTCGGTTCGGAGCCCTGGAGAAATCTCATGTAAAATATATGAGGCGAATTTTAACGAACCCTCGAGGGTTACACGACACAGAAACGTCGTTGCAAGATTCTATTTCTCATTTACTGTTTCATGCCGAAAAACAAGGGGGATGAGTAAGCTCTCATGTTGGTAACTGCGAGTTATGGGATTTGTTACACCAAATCCGCGAAACACGCAAATTTTGTAACCTGGAGGTCGAACTAACTGAGAACTTGTCGGCAGTTTTTCGAGAAATACGATATGAGGGCGATAAATATGGCGCAAGGTCACGGGTTCGATTCCCGATAAGGTGCTAATATTTATGCAAACGTGCACTAAACGTGGAAAAATTAATTCTTCGTTTTCAATTCTTTCGCCAGTCAACACTGAACCGATACATTAAACGTTTCACAGGCAACGAAGTATACGAACACCCACGTTTGCCTTTCATTTATTTTCACAAATTAATGAAATGGATAATTTGTAAAAGAGAGATACGTGTTCATAATTCATCCGGAGCCTTAATTAGCGGAATTGTATGAAGCAATTGGAATATCGAGTGAATCGAGGAATTTTTAAAAATGCATCGAATTTTTTTTTTATTTCGTTCACTAATAGAGAGAGATTAGAGGGGAAGAAAAAGAAGTCAAATATTGTTATATAATTATGCAAAACTACATCCTTTAATCCTTTACAAAAATATCGAGTGATGAAACGGAGAAGCTTACAACGTTAGAAAGTTGAATGGCGCATGAAGCTTTTCCAATAATCCGGTTACCTTGCTGACAGAAGAAGAACAAAAGAAGATTCAGACGTAGATATAAAAGTTTTCTTAAGGAAGGTCTTAGATCTAAGCTATCAAGGAAAAGTAAAAGGAAAAACAATGAAAGCTGCTTCTTCCTGAAAGTAGCTGTAACGAGTACCAAAGAATTTTGATGTGTCGACTGGAAGTAAAAGAAAGGAGAAGAAGAATTTTAACAACAGACATGCTTGCAAAGTAGGTGATACAATGAAGACATAATTGCCACTTCTGTTCTGGAAATAGAGAGAAAGAGAAAGAGAGAGAGAGAGAGATGAGATAAAGAAACTCTTGACTAACAATTACATCCAAGATGAAGAGTCTAATTTTACTCCGGCTCGCAAATTGAAATTCTGTTGGTGTATTTCCCCGCCTTTTTTTTGCATTACTTCTCCCTTTTTCACAATTGCCAGAATTCCCTTTGTTATTCATCAGTGTCGTTTGGAGTTTGTTTGTTATTCGATTGAAATTCGAGTTCTGGCGGTATCGAAATTTCAAAAGAAATTCTTTTTGGAATATTACGTTCTTCGAAGAAGGGGCAGAGGATAACAAAATCAAAAAAAGGTTTCGAAAAGTGTGGGAAAAAACTTGAAGTCCAACAATGGCGCCAAATTAATAACTATTTCTTAGCAACAATTTTATCGAAGCCAAGGGAAAAGTCGAAATCGATACCAGTCCTCCCATTCGGAATTTCAATATTTGTGGCAATCTACAATTTGTATTCGACAGTGAAAAAGGATTTGGAGAATTCTGGCAATTGATAGAAGTCCTTATAAAATCAAAGCAGGGTAAGAAATCGCCAGGTCACTATACAAATGTATCACCGCTGAAGAGTGAATCGGAAGGAGATTAGATTTAATCGCCTTCTTTGATCGCCGAATGGGGCGCGGAGAATGCCACAGCTCATAAAATCCCGGCAATCTCTCTTATAATAACAAAAAAAGAAGAGGAATAGGTTGACTAAAAATAGGAGTCGCAGTAGAGCAAAGAAAGAAAGCAAGAAGGGTAGTTTTCTCACAACCCTAAGTGGCTCGAGGGTAAAAATGGACATTTCGATTCGATTCTATACGAAGAACTTATAGGTACGGATTACTCGAGTTACATATATCGATTAGATATGAATTTTCCCCATGACACAGTATCGGAGTGAAAAAAAAAAAACAGGGAACGATTTGTTTAGAAAGAACCGAAGGGAAATATCGCTGTCGCAATTCATCAATACTTGTCACTCTCCATCATAACGTGTAATTACGTCTAATTCGTAAAGTGAAGCGAAATTTCCCGTCGACGCGGTAGTTGGTTACTAACTTGGTTTGTAACCCCTACCCCCACGTGTCAGGGTAAAAATCGCACGAAACGTTCCCCAATTGGATGGAATTCGCCGTTTCGGTCATGAAAAGGGTTCGGGTTCATAAGTTGCGTGGCAATGAGCGGGAAATAATGGAAATTTCGGTTGACATTTCGCTTGGGGTTAGGATAGCTCCTGATTTGGCCCACATCCAACGCGCGTGGTTTATCCTGGGCGTAATTAAATCGAATTTCCATACAAATGAAAGAAAAGTACAATTATTATCAACCGGACGAAATGAACCGATAACTTCGTCTGCATTATTCATAACGGGAACTGAGTTCGTACGGGTTGTGCCGGCATTGTTTGACGGACAATTTTAACGCGTTCTTCCCCGGGAATAATATTCCGAGGAAAGTGGCGTACCGGCATCTGTATACAAATTACTTGACAGTCGCGATAAAATATCACAAATAAATATCACAGACATTCTACTGCAACCAGTATTCGTCATGTCAATTAAAACGACGACGGTCGATGGATAAAACCGTCGTTACCTCATTCCAATTGTCATGACGAGAAAGACGTTTTCGTGAATCCCGATTTTCAGGGATTTGAAAAATCGTGAACGATTCACGATGAAAATTGTAGCTTTCAACCTTTCGTCGCTTATTAACATTTTTGTATCGATTCAAAGCTTGAACTCGTTTCGTTCGTGTTTTACAAACGACTGCACCAACAAAAGGTACTTTTTTAATCCATGCAGCGTAGAAATTTTTTGTTTTGGTAGACACTCTTTCCCGCAATAGCTGCTACTCGTTTATTCCGTTAGAATTCAGCTTGAATCGAGCGTGCAGTTGAAAGGGTCGCCGATGCATGTAATTTTTAACTGCGATGGATCTTGCAAAATTCATCGCGGTGCAAGAAAATCAGGAAAATGCCGGAGAAGAGCCAAAGGCAGAGTATGGGGAAGCGCCAGGAGTGTTGTTACCATCCAGCAGCGAGTTTTAATAACAATATCTACGCGAATTATGTCGCTGCAAGCGTGTATCAGTTGTACAACTTCCGTTGCAACCTCTATTTTTGCCTGCTTATTATCTCTCTTATCCAACGAACCGCTGGTTGTTACGAAAGTGAACTTGGGAGTAATTATCTCGACATTCGGAATCGACACTTGCAGGAAGAATACTAGTCGCCGGGGAATTTGTACCATGTACCAAGCGAAATCGCGTTGATAGTTAATTTGAAACGAAAAATCAGGCTAATTTTCAGACCTCGTTCCCAAAAATTGATTCTCTTGTCACTCGTAGGGGGGAAAATGTAACTTCGAAATTATTATAAAGGCGTACAGGGATCGTTCGAGTGTAAGATCACATCAATAATTCCGCTTTATTTTATGCCGTGGAGATAACGACAAAAGGAAAAGGGGACTCACTCGTTACAACGATATTTATTCAGCTGCTGACGATGTAACGAGACACGGGGCACTGCTTTTAGATGTGGTACAAAAAGCTTCCTCGGGGAAACTAAAAAATCCAGTAGGTATCGCTCGGTTTTTCTTTCCTCTTTATCGGCTGCTCACTCGATATTCTTTTCGAATGACTGCGATTAGACATCTGCTCATCTGTGTTATGCAGTCTAAGGGTAATGTCAAGAGAACGCCAATACACGAGGTTGTGCGGGGAGGCGAGATAATACGGGGTTGTTACGTCCTTTCACCTTCATTGCTGGTAGATAAGTGTGAAATTTTTACGGAAATAGATCTCTTCAATTAAAGATTTGACGGTACCGCGTGAGTAAAATATCCAACAGACGGATATTTCGATCCCAGAAATTGGTTATTGCCTTTGTGTCCTCCCACGTACGTCGCCAGCAAAAAATACCTGCCCGACAGGAGCTTACGTTAATCGGTCCCTCCGGAAAGGCAGGAACGGTTGACCTGTTTTTTCACCTCTCCGGCAAAACATCCTCTTAAAAATGTACCATATTAAGATAAATCCTGCGTCAGGAATAATCCCATAGTGAGAACAACGCCGTGAGTTGGTCGTTTCGGGTCTCGGGTATCAGTCTCGCGGGATACTTTTTCGTAGGCTCGGTATTTTCTCGTAGCCACGATCTGACGTAATTACATCAGAAAGTTGTGAGGTACTCTGAAATTTACAGGTTTATTATCTCCCGAGATTCGGCAGAGGCGAAGTTCGTATATATTGTAGGCTACAGAAGATCCAGCTTTCATTGCCGAAGTCTGAGACTCCGAGTCTGGGTTCCGCATTTACTCCAAATGTAACTTTGTTGCTTAATGATCGCGCGTTAAAGTGTGATAATGTCAGTTTTCGAACGGTAGCAATAACAAACTTCAGCAATGTAAATCCTCGTCTCGAGTCACTCGTAGACTCGAGATGCTTTCATCTTAATTCAACTTCGGATTCGGTGTTAGCTGAAACTTGCGCTGTTTTCTCAATCTCCCTGAAAGAAAATTAAATGCAATTTGATAAATATTATTTACGTCATTTCAGTTGAATTTTTTTTTTAACAAGGGTTCGAGAATAACTTTGACATTTCCCACTTTCTTTCTAAGTGTACTTTTATTGAAAGAAGCAACCAATCGCGTGTGATCCAGAAATATTGGCAAAAGAAATTAACACGAACCCTGAAAGCGACAAACTCGAAAACCACATCAGTACCGGCTGGCATTCTTTTTCGACGAAACTTACTTTACTCGTTACTGCTAATAGAGCGAAAAAATAAAATGTTGGCAAACAATTGAAAATATGTGAATTCCTGAACAATTATCGCACGGGTATTTTTAGCCACGGGCGGAAGAACCAGTCTTCGTATAAACGAGTTAAAAAAAAACGAAAACATATTTTGTCCATATGATTCGTACCAAAGACAATTGAATTCCATTGTAATGAGGTATATTTCCCTCTATTCCGTGTTCACTTCTCGCAACGCTCTGTGCGAGCTACTGCACACGAGCAACAAAACGACAGCTGTTTTAATGTAAATACCGGCTGTATGACGCGAACTGAAGCAACGTATCATTTACGTCACCAAAACGCGCTTCTGTGTCTACTAAAATATTCGAAATGTATATGTAGAGAAAACCCAGGGAACAAATTTCTCCATCCACGGAGTTCTTGGCTGAACCAACAAACGTATCCACCTTTTAATTACATAACATTCTCGCGGAACAGCAGTTTTCATGCAGCGGGTTCTTGAAAATGCCCCGAGGCGCAGAGTATGAAATCTGGACCAGTATTGGTCGGATGCTGGATGCCGGCTAAAAGAAACTTAAGCGAAGAGTAACGATAAGAACAGCAGCCACGTTAATTACAGCTGATAAAATGTTAAGTAAACGTTGGAGGAAGCAAATGAATTAATTAAAATAAGGGAAGAGTTCTAAGGGGAAAATGAAATATGGCGCAACGGGGGTGAGGCCGTGGAAGCCGAGCCATTGTTTGCATGGGATGCAACGGTGATCCTTAAATCACTCGGGCGGATAAAAAGTTACCGTGGATCCAGTAAGAGATGAAGTTGGAGCGAGGGCTTGGGGAGAGAGGAAAAATGTGTACCTCCGTATTTCAGGATTTCGCGATGACATTTTACTCCGTTTGGAAAAGGGTGAAAAGTCGAACGTCAACCTTTCATCGACCAGAAACGGGTCTATTGCGGAACCCTCGTTGCTGTCCATGGTTGTACCGATGCGCGCGGATCCAAATGCAATAGGAAATCTCCTTTGACCCAATTTGCATTTTGCATATACAGAAAAATACTTGTATTCGTCTCTCCCCCCCCCCTTGATGTCATTTCCCTGTAATATATCGTGCATCAAAAAATGCATACGGGTAGCAGGTATGTAAGTACCTTGTAACTTATGGATTGCAGTCATACGGGTGCACGCCGTGGAACTCGAGGCCTCGCAGAATCTCTTAGCGAATTTGCAATTACAAATGCGCAACTCGTTGAAACTGCACGTTCTCAAATGGAACAAATAGGCTCCCGGGAGAATTTCCCTTGACTGCAGCTCCTATAAATTACGGTTTCATTTTTTAACGGATGCTGCAATGTGCATGATTGCAACGGGTGCGAAATTAACGATCGATCTTTGCCAATTTTCCGAATTGCCGCTGCACTGCATTTTCACGTAGGGAGCTTGAAACTCACACGGCTGCCATTCCCTGAGTTTTCGCTATTAATTACACGTCAGGGAAATTGCGATTCGCCCAATTACCGCTATAACACTTGGCTGTCAGATTTAGAGCGTCCTAACTTATCTCGAGGTAAGGAGTATCGAGAGGGCAGATACTCGTATATATTTATCGAACGTCGTCTTTTGGAATCTGCAGTTGGTGGAATTCCTATATATGGCGGAAGTGAAAGATGCGGTGGTATAACCGAGAGTAACGGGAAGTGATAGAAATGGCGGTGCATCTGGCATTGAACCAAGATTTACCGAGATCTGGGAGGCAAAAAGTGGGAATCTCAATATCCGAAAGTGAGGAAACGACGGCTCGATGTGACTGGGAAATTCTTAAAATTCAATGTTTTATTGATACACCTCTGAATGATGCTCTCCCCCGTTCATTTATCAAAGGTAAATTCGCGAGGTCATGACTGATATTTGAATTTTAAAAGAAGCAACAACGAGTGTGCGTTTGACGTCAAGAAAGCCCTTAAAACTCTTCGACTTCTTCGGCGTACTCGAGAATCGAGACGTATAAATGCAGAAGTCGGCCGTGCCAAGTACATACAAAATTTGCGGTGAGTCGAAATCGAAGTTTCCCCTCAAGTGTCGCCATCGAGAAATATTTCCCAACCGAATACAATTCCCGGGAAAGCATTTCCGTCACGTTAAATAGCGAGAACGCGGTAGAATTTTATTTTTTAAATATAAAACCTCGCATTTCGAAAAATCATTCGTCGCAGATGTTTTTTTGCGAGGAAAAAAAATAGCCTCGGATTCGAGCAGCGGAAACGCATATGTCCATAATACAAGCTGACAAATTTCATACGCGAAGGTGTCAAAGTGTCACATCGCGTGACCGTAATGCCGGGAATGCACATGTGTGTCGACTGCCATTCGATTCCCGCATTTACCCATTATTTTGGCATTACTCACGCGAGATTTCTCGACTGCGAGGAAACATTCTCGACATTCCTCTTCGGAAAGTGCCTCCCAATAAGCCGAAGTTTCATGTGCACAAAAGCATTTTTCATACGGGGCCTTCCCTTTCATCGATATATTAGTTTGTCAGTTGGAACATTTGAATTTCATGGTAATTCTCGAGTATGGCAAAGCCATTTGTAATGGAGGAAGTGCATGTATCAGTTGCGGAGGACAGCAGCTAACGTATTACGACCCTTTACGTGCAGAATGCAATTGCGGCGCTTTTGTTCCTCTCTATCTTTCTCACCATAAGGTCACCTTAGTGGTGTGGGATCGGCTTAGTTAAATAGAGAAGGATAATCGGCATTTACGGAGGTTCATGTATATCTCCGTATACATATACATAGAAATGGAAGACAGTGTTTTCGATTTTCCTCAAAAGGAATAGCCACTGGCTAGCAGCCAACTATTCTGTTATCCGTCGCCTAAACCAATGACAAAATGGGAACACTGTGTTTCCTGAATACTGCTGAAATACGTTACAACCCTTAGGTCAATAGGGCGAGTTTAAAACGACCTTTTTTTTGCCTCTTCTCACGAGAATAAATCACTCTTTCCTCCCCATCTGGATGTGTATTCGCTCCTCAACCCTTCTTTTACCACTTAATTAATACCGGAAAAGGAACGAAATCGTCGGAGTTTGCCACTTTTTGTGATTATTCCGAAGTAACCACTTCGTAAAAATAGATGTCACTTTTCAATCCCATAAAATTCAAATTTTTGCAAGAATTTAACACCTCCGAGTTTTGCTCCTTTGCACTGGAACTTTTTCTCGCTTAAAGTTTTCAGGAGCTTGACCTTTTTTACTGTATTTGGCTACGTAATGTGTAATTTATTTGAAGATAAATAAAAAATTAAAGGCAAGATATTTTTATGCCTATGAGGAGTACTTCGAGTGCAAACGGTCAAGTTTCCCATCGACAGAAAAATGTTCGAATTCCGAAAGGCACAGAAATTAAAATTTGTAGTTGAAATATTGTTCGTAAGGTCCATTGCAATTGCAGTGGTTCCAGCGCGAAATTATTTCGACGACAAATTCGCAGACACAATACGTCGTTTTTTCGACGATGACTTCGTTATCCTTGAATGGGGATACCTGTGATTCTATGTTTTCTACCTATGATCCCAATTCCAGCGGGTTACTTGGTATTATTGCGTCGATATTCCATTCCACTCACGTGGCCGATGGAATATCGACCTGACTTAAACTGGTGCAAACGTTAATGTTACATATAAGCCTCAGAAATGACATGGAACAGAAAAGACACTTTTTTCCCCTGTCGTGTCTCCAATCATTTGCATAATCACACACTTTTTATCGTTCATTGCATGTAATCAGCAGTGGGATTACATAGAAATATATATATATAATTTTTTTCTGAAAGATTTATCGCGCCTTTTTCTGTTCCCTCTGGATTAATTACAACCTGTCAAATGAAGAACATTTTTTTCTGCGCAAAAGTTGATAATCTCATTGAATTATAATTTTTTTTCTGCAAAAAAATTTTCCTATATTAGCTTTTTCTTACACTGGAAAAAAAATTTATTTTTCCTAATTCTAAGATAAGTCTCCAGTAATTCTAATTACATTTATTGTTATTTTCAACCAATAAATAATTCGCGTCGAATTTTTTTCCGGCACAGAAACACGAATTTTTGGGAAAAGCCAAAATGGACCCAAAAATCTGACTCTTATTTATTTACCTTCCTGATGCGAAATGTAAATCATTACCTTCACCACCGGGAATGTACAATACACAGTTAATTTTCCTAATTCGGGAAACGTGAGAGCGTACGTACATGTATATATGAATTTCATTATTCCCATAAACAAGGGAATACCGGGAGCTAATTGAAACGCATCCGGCGTTATTACAATAATGTAATATATAAGAACGGGCGGGTGTGTGTATGTATATACGAGTCCTTTGTTTGTCCTAGCTACGTAGTGAATGGTACAGAAGTACGTCTAATTCGTATTTAGCCTGTAACGCTAGTCCTGCAGCTTATCGTACCTATTGCACACTCCAGTCCCTTCAACTGGAAAACTGGAAAGCATCGGGTTGGAACTTATCTAACAACGGAAGCGTTTTATATTACTTCACGTTTACGTTACTACGAAGAGGTGTTATGGAAGGCTGGCAAATTATAATG
Organism: Gasteruption jaculator; assembly: GCA_949825005.1. Lineage (NCBI taxonomy): Eukaryota > Metazoa > Arthropoda > Insecta > Hymenoptera > Gasteruptiidae > Gasteruption > Gasteruption jaculator. Next base: position 5,857,173 of record OX463773.1, on the reverse strand, counting down.
GCGTTCGTGTTTTTGCGCAATAAAGTGATGTTTTGATGCGAGGACTATTTACTTCTAAGCCTGGAGGAATTTATTCCAGAAGCTTTTCCACTTTTCTCCGTAAGAACTGTGATTTTGAATGTCGGAATATCCCAAATAAAAGACCGCTGGAATAAAGAACTTTTTTGCCTGAATACATTTTCTCAACCCATTCTCGAGCCGCAATATTTTTCCTTTTCAAGTGACGAGAGCTTGTTAGAAGAAAGGAATTTCATAAACTCCCTGCAGAATAATATCATTTCGATCTTCTTTTCTTCGATAAACTGAAACCACTCCCATCTAAATGAAATGATTCGACATCCTTTTACGGGAAATTGACTTTTTTTTAACTGATTGAATTGGAGAGTAATATCATTTTTTCGTAAACTAAATCTCCGCCGTTATTTTCCTTGCTCGCGTCTGCGGTGCATTCAACCGTTATATTTCCGAGGGAATTTCAAAGAAACAAAAGAAAGTGGCGAATATACTTTTCCGTATTGTTTTGAATTATTGCGCAACACTCCGTGCTCGCTAAGGATTTCACGAAACAGAAAGGAGACGAAGAAATATTTCCGGGGTTTATTACATGAACGATGCAGCAAAAGACGTTTCTCCCCGTTCTCATCACTTTGAGAATATTGGGGAAGCGAATATTTGATCACAGGGGTAACTCGATCATAATAGTATGGAATATCGGCCATAATGGAACTGTGGTATCCTTGAAACTTTTTAAATTGTACCAGTAGCGTAGCTGTAACGCTTATAACTTGCTAAAATGATTGCAGTAATTGACTTCGTAACGATATTATCGAAGGAGAGGCCAGGAAACAGCCGGCATGCATTTTCAATTAACTCAAAATACGAAACGCGTCGGTCTTGTTTCTTTAAGTCCCATCCCCGTTTTCTATTTTATCAATTAACCTCGATTCGACGTCTACTTTATTACCAAACCGTGCGAATTCGTACTTTCGCTCAGAAGAAAACGACATCCCGCTGGAAAAGTATGAATTTTACCCATCGTTTAGCATCATTTCCTTAGATATCGAATGTACGTTCAGTCGCAGACGGATGTTTCATTCCGGGGATACGAATTGAAAATTAGCAGCCTTTGGTACAAAAAAATAGCGATTTTTAAAAAAAAAAGTTCAACGCTGTCGTCAATAATCGTCGATAGCTGGAACGGAGAGCCATGAAAAATAATGAAATTTCTACAAACAATAATAATGATAATAATTATTATTTTTATGTAAATAATAATTAATAGTAATTATTATTATTATTATTTTGCGTCTAAATAATTACTTAAAATTGCTTTCCTCCGGTTAAAATTGCCTTTTCTTTTATCAATTACCTGGGAACTACGGCTTGTGCAAAGTTGAATTTACAGTAAGAAGACTTATGAACTTGTACATCGTAAATTGTTGGAAGTTAGAAGAAGACTTATAATTTCCATGCCATTTCCGTCCTTCTCCTTCTCATCAATTTATCTTTCTACGGTTATATTACACTAGATTTGCTCGGATATTTCGCTGGAATATGTGCACCTGTACACATACAATATGTACTATTCTGTGTGATCGGATATGTGTAAGCTAGCATTCCAACGACTTAGCTCCAGCTCGCTGCTTTCCAGTTGGTAGCTGTAATGGTGTATATATACTTGACCCAGAACTAAGTGCACTCTCTGAACCAACTGGTACCGTGAAAATCGATGATGGAATTAGATCACCCAAAAGATTAACGCCATGCTCAAACGATTCATTATAACCTGCAAGTTCATTAGCTCCTAATGTAACGCGATAGAAGAGGATCGAAAACTCCCCTTATCGATGGCAATCCTGTAAGCGAGTATCCAGTGTTCTGGAGGCTGGAGGTCGAGCTTATTGCCCGAGATTCGCATTCTTGGATCGATTTCAAGGCAAAAGGGGCAAAGCGGAAGAGTTTCGCGATTATACAACGCGAAATGACTTTCCGAGAGTTCGTATTTGTCATGTGAAAAGACGCCTCAGTTGTTACCCAGAATTAGAACGCATGTGTCAGAAGCGAGGGAACGGATTCTGTCTTATAATAATGTCGAGATAACCAGGCGGATGAACAGACACTCAGCCAAAAACAATACAACTCCGCTGTTGTTTCGAATACCCATGGGATCTAATTTTGGGTTGGATGAGGATCGCTCTATTCGGTTCTGCCTGTTTCCAAATTTGCGCTCCCTCTTCACCTAAATCGTATTTTCTAATATCGGGATGAAGAGGTTACCACGAATTTCCGGATAAATTCAGAATTCCCTCGAGAATATCAGGTTTTAATGGTTGAACATTTCTAGGCAGAAAGATGAATTTTATGATGATGGGTTTGGTTTAAAACGTCAAAGGATTTTCTCACTTTTGAAAAATCCATGGAAATATGTCTGGCAGAGGCCGACTGAGACCGATGGACAATTCAATTAGTCCCCGTTTGTTTGCACTTTGTTCCTTTCCTTTTTCACTTCAACTTTGGACAACGAAAAAACGCAAATTCAGTTACGGCGAAAATCATGCGTGGTTCAATTAACGGTTGGTTATATTGGTTTAGTATAAGGTCAACTCGGAAAATTGAAGTGTTAATAGGTAAAGGGTGGGTAAAGGTATAAGGTAAGCATGAAACGGCAATTTCATGCTATCACGCGATTTGGTGATTGTATACATACAGCGTAGAGAGAGAAAGAGAGAAAGAGAGTGGGTGCAAACTTTCCAGAACAGATTGTCTGCAAATCTATAGTTTCCGTTCCTTTTCTATTAAACTAAATCAAGATATCGTAAAAGAGATTATACTGAATTCCGACGTTACTCGATTATTGTTGTTACCTCTGTTTCTCCTTCGCCTCCTCTTTTCTATCGCAGCTAGCTTGAAAATTGAGGACGATTCCCGCGATACGTAAACTTTTCTCCTGATATACGCACACACGGCTGAAGATAAGAGCAATTATAACCGCGTATCCAAATTCGCCGTTTTTACGGTCACTTCAAACGTTGCGTTATCACGAAAGCGAGATCGTCTCGTCGATATCATTCAAAATAGGGAGACCTCGTTGGCAATCGATCGGATAACCACGAAGCATTTTTCAGGACAAATTGGAACATGTTTCCTCGAGAGTGTTGTCCTGGAGGATCAATCCGATCAGGATTTGTTTCCCTCGCGGGAGAGAGTGCTGACTTTCGCTCCCCTTAACCCCTTGGCTGTTGGGAAAAAGCTATTGCATCCTCTCGAATTTTGTTCGAGGGTCATCCGTTAAAGCCTCATGACGAGCAAACACGATATCCAGCAGTTACGGGAAGTAGGTGCGATTTTTGCGGTAAATGGTGGAATTTTTTGTCTTTCAGTTACCGAAATGCAACTACGTCTCGCAAAGAACATTTTAGCGACATAACGATTCGTCGAAATCGATCTTTCGGGGAAGAAAGACTATTTTGATAGTTCGAAATAATTTCTGATTGGTTGGAATAACAGTGTTTTCGTTGATGCTCGACTTTCTCGGAGTGATAATGATTTTCTGACGGTTTCTGATAACCCTTTCCCTCCGCTCGAGTGCAAGAGGACTGTCAATTGAAGAGCAGTAGTTGATAAAATGGAAGAAGAAGATGCAGAGGATCAACGGGAAGCACTGACATACATCAACAAAGTTACATCCACGCAAAAGCAATCAGCGAGAAAAGCAATGAATCGTAAAACGAAGAAGGAGAATATTCTACTTTTAAATCAACCACGTGACTCCGCCGATGAATCGGACACAGTGGAATGCGCATCCGAGAGTGAAGTAGAAAATATCCCAAGGGACGACGACGGCGATCCATCGGAACCTCTGGTAACCGATGAGAAGGGCGACGTCATTTCCGGCGAGAAGATAGACGATCCTGAAAAACTTACGACTGTGAGGGAGACCAGCGAGGCAAGTGGATCGCATGTGAAATATATGACGAAGGTCGAAATCTCCACCACTGGGGGTTCGGCGATGGCCACGTCCAAATACACGAGTTCTCGTCTGGGCAAGCATTTTCTCTTGTCCAATCGAAGCCCGCAATCCAGCTCCAGTCAGGAGGAATTCGAACCGGAGGTGAAGAACATCCCGCGTCAGCAAAAGAGCAAGCAGCATCTGCTGGCCACGAGTACGAGTCAAGTATCGGCGAGATCCATGGAGAGCCTGAGGTCCTCGAGGAACTTCCTCAGCGCCGACGATCGCTACAGCGAGGACTCGAAGTCGATTGAGTCGTTATCGTCATCCTCGGAGACTCACGTGGCGAGGAGCCATTATCGCAGCTTCCTGACGTCGTCGAAAAGCGACGTCAGGAGGATAGTGACGACCGTGGAGTCGTCCAAGAGCAGCGAGAACTTACATCGCGAGGAAAGCCTGCTGAATGCCGAAGTTCGACGTGGTTTGTTCGCCAACACTGCACTGGAGCGCAAAATACCGCAACATTTAAGCCTGCCACCGACAACGGGCATATTCTCCCTAACGAGTCCCGGAGGAAGCGATCGCAGAATCACGATACTGAGTCCGCACTCGCCGATACAAGCGCCCGATTTCCAGTTCGCCGTGCAGAGTTTGAAGACCAGACGGAAAAAGGCTGTAGTGTTACCGAGGCTCGTCCTGCCGAGGAGCGAATCCGAGGTGTTTCTAGAGTGAGTATTTCATTTAGAATGTAGGAGAGAGTATTGCCGATTTTTTGTTATGAAACACCAGCAATTTTGGGTGCAGGGTACGAATTTACTGAAATGCGTTTTTTATCTTGCCAATTTTATCAGATAGTATCAATTTTTCTAGGGGTAATTTTTTTTTCCAAAGTACAATCTCTTTTATTCTAGAAATGAATGGAACAATTCAGGGAAAGCCCAGATTCTGCTTTTTAAGATTAGAGAGAAAGTGCCAGTTTGGAATTTTCTTAGGATTTTAGGAAGACTTTTTTAAGGAAGAATTAATTTATTTCTAAAATCAATTCTATGAGCAAAATTATTCCTAGTAATGAAAAGTTCAACCCTGTTTGTGAAATTTTAGTTTTTACCCAATTTCTTCGTGGAAGACCAAGATTCCGATTTCGCAAAATTCACATGAAGTGCGATTTGGAATTATTTTTCTGAAATTCTAAGAGGGTTTTTGAGAAAAGACCATGATTTTGATTCCCAAGCATAAACAAACTGTTTCGAATTTGTATATATTTTTTGGAAGGGTGGGTAGATGCCCGAGTTTTATCACGAAAATTTTATTCGAGTCCTGTGATACGTGATATCATGACTTTTCCGAAGCATGCGTTGGGATTTCGTTGTAACAGACCCCTGTAATCGATTTTTTACGAGTCAATTTACCACAAGAAATGAGTTTGCCAACAACCCCATTTCCGACGCTTTAACTTTTTCCCCATTTGAGGGAAAACAAAGGTTCCTTCAATTGTTCGTGCTGCAGGCTCTCAAAGATCTTAATATGAACTCTACCAGCATGACACTCGATTTCCAGTTTCATGATACTCGCGAGTCCATCCTGGCGAGAGGTTAATAAATTTTCGTGATTCGAATCACGCGAATTTGGATTTCTTTCGCTGTGGTTTTTGTACCCAGTTTCTCCGTAACAAGCGCAGTTTACAAACAGCTGTGTATGAAAAGAGAAGGATATTAAAGGAAAACGACTCTAATCCTTTTTTCCTTTTTTTTTCTTGTTCCGGAACGAGAGAGGAATAAAAGTACGTTGTGGGAATCTTTTTTAATTACACCTCCTGGAATAATTAAAGAAATGTGTTGCAAAGGTTACAAGAATACCGAGGAAGGTATAAAATGGCTTTTTTTCTCCCTCTCGGATCTTCTTTATTTTACAAAGATGAACTTTTTGGAAGGCTACGGATTGCGAAACCCAATTTCCGCATCGAAAAAAAACGTAGGCACGAATTTCTTGTTATTATTTGGTTATCAATCATTTAATTTTTAATCGAATCCATCGTGGAAGTAGTTTTTTTTCTGTGTTCAAAGGAAAACAAAAATTGGGGGTTAATGCCGCCCGGAAAATAGTAATTCGGGTCAACTGATCACTGAACTCGTTCGGTTCTTGACGAAATATGGAGCACGTATAGGCGATAATAATACCGATAATAGAAATAGAATAGATATCTGTACTTTAATCGTGAAATAATGTCACATTTGTCATTACAGTCGGCCTGCCTGTCAGGGCTTACATTTAGAAACATTATTTCCTGCATAAAATATGTAAATGCGCACATGTGAATATGCGTGCCGACAGACAATTGACTCGACTATTTGTATTAATCGCATTTGTGTTAACGCGACGTGACACTTCTCTTGGATCCATACGCGCAGTTTCAAATTACCTGTCCACTGCAGAAATCACGCGTATCGGCTGCATGGGGTGCATGCATGCATGCATGCGTACATACATACATACATACATACACACATGTTGCGTGTATTTGGAATTTCCTACAGGATCCAATAATAATGTTAAACGTCAATATTTATATCAACAATTACATAAAACGCGGAAATTATAGATTTCATATCCGTGATGTTGCATAATGTAATATGTATGTGTGCATATGTAACAGCTGCAATCGGAGAGAAAATACTTGCATAGTCACCGCAGCTATTTGCCCTGGCCCCGAGGCACCTTCAATTATTACATATATTATCAGAAATCGTTATTTAATTTGCAAGAAATATTTTTATAATTATGTCACTAAATTATAATTCCATCCATTGAATTGATATTTCGAAATTTTATTTTCTACCTCATAAATATCTTCGTAAAATTAATTAAGTTATTTTACTGACTATAATCAACTGATAATAATCTTTGCAAAATATTTTTCTTCGTATTAATTATTTTATTCCTCGGCCCGTGGTGGCCCACGAGATCGTGTAGCTACAAATTAGCATCTCATAGGAAAGTTTCGCGATACGATGGTAACAATGTGTCTTGTATAAACTTCCTTTTATCAAGTATCTCGACGAAGGAGAACATGGCGATTTGTTATAGAAACATCGGATAATGAAGATCCTTGTTCGTAGGGTCTTTGATATTGTTGCTCTTGTTATATTATATGGAATTATACTTGGATGGCAGTACTTCGGTAACTAAAAAGTACGTTTTGAGCAGAGATCAAATTAAACCCGCCAAACCCCGTAGGTAATCCAATTTGCGAGGCTGCACAAAGCAGTAAAGGATCCCTAGTATGATAACGTCAAAAGCTTTGTTACACTGCAATTTACAGCGCGAATGTCTGGGGGCAACGGAAGCGGAACAAACAATTCTTTATCCTTTATGAATCGATGGATTTTTTGTGTGTCTTGGAAACGACAGAAGAACGAGGATTTTGTTAAATAGGTGCACTTCCGGTTCACGAATCAATCACTTTGCGAGTCGAGAGCTTCGTTTCTTATTTATGTATTTTTCTATTCATTTTATTTTTTATCGAGATACTGGAAATTTGCAATATTAATGTTCGGGGAAAGAAACTTTTTCTCTTACTGGACATTTTTAGATATTCCAAATGAGAAAATCGTCAAAATAATGGAAATTTCTGCAAGATATAATAAACAAATGCTCGCGATACTATTTTTGTAAAGAATTTTACGTCACTGGCGCATCGTTTTTTATTTTGTAGCGAATTTGACAATTCGTTTATTTCGTGTGGGTGTAAAAAGGATTGCCGGTTGGTGACGTTAAATTCGATAAAATGTTCTCTGCCTCTCGCCGCTGTATTTAATCTCTTTTTCGCACAGAAAAGTTATTCGATACCGTTCGAGATTATCGAAACCTCACTGTTTCACGTCGGATTTGTAATCCTCTGCTACACGGAAACGCGTCAAACTTTCAAAGCTGATGATAGTTACGTGACTAAATTATTAATAATAATCGATGTTCCCCGATGACGTGAAATTTTTACGATCCCTCGGAACTTTGGAACTGCGTAAAGACGAAGCGGAAAGGATTTCACAATAACTTTGAGATAAACTGTTGGAATTTTAATTGGGGAGTTTCGCTACAGCTGTGAATTTTCAGAAGTTTCGCTGCAAAAATGACACAATTCAGAAACACAGGTTTTCGAGAATCAGAAATAAAATATTTTCTAGCTCGAGAAAAAATTGTAAAAAATTAAAAAATAAACTAGCACCGATCAGATAATTGATTCCAAAAAGCTTTTCGTATTTTTTGAGTTGCGTTAGTTTCGTAGTGACAGCGCGATATTTCGGCAAAACAAAAAATCCCGCCTTTGAGTTCGAAGGAATCGGGGTAGTGGAGTTTACCACCCAGGCATTCTTACCATCTTCTTCCTCTTCCATTGATAATAAGCTCTCGCTTCATCCGCAGTAGGTAAGAACCTACTTTACCTACAACTTCTGCCGAGGCACGGTGTGATAATCCGTTGCCGGTTATTTCCACTTTACAGAAGACGCAAGCTCCTAAACCAACAGTCGTTTCTGTTAAATCAACGGAGCAGGGATTCGCGAGCTTGCGAAAGCTCACATCGGCCGAAGCTGCACGTATCTCACTCTCGCCCGACGAAAGTAGGAAACGGCAAATTTCCTGTCGTTGCTGACCGGAAATTATCAGAAAATCTCAAGAATGCTCGAAAAGTAGAAAATTTCTTTCCTAAATCCTTTCGAGACTCGATACTATCGATATCGTATTTCATTTTATAGAAATAATGAAAGAAAATGGGAAAAACAAAAATTTGCTACGACTTTTCTGGAAGTTCGATTGGATTTTCCTTCCATTCTTATCGTTTTATCCAGAATTTTTTTTCTCTGGAAGGGAGTGATTCGTAAATTTGTTTTTTATTTCCAAGGGATGATGTAAAGTGCGCGTCCACTCAGTGATTTTTCGCTAACCGATCAAGTCATTAATTAAACTTAGCAGTAGGGAGAAAGAGAATGAGGTCAAAAATTGCCAAGAGTTGCTTTTTATCGTTGCGAGCCTCCCGATAGGGTTTCTAAAGGCACTTGTGATGATTAAAAAAGTTCTTAAGGGAGGCAGAACCCCGGCCTTTACACAAAAAAAAAATGTTTGGAACGTATAACTATGTATTATGTTACATGGAGAGGAACACGATTACAAGGATCGTTTGGTGGAACGTGATCAGAGTTTCCTCATTGCGAGTGAATGAAGAGTCATGGGGTAGATGGGTGAAAGAGAGAAAGAGGACGAGAAGAGGGCGGTTGAGGTCATCAGAGGGAAATCGTAGAGATAGTGGAGTAGAAAGAGGGAAGAGGGTTCGCTGAAGGAAGGTAGTTTAGAGAGAAGCATAGGCTCGAGGGTTTGAGTGGAGAGCTTTTCCAGCGCTTGCGCTTTCGGAGCAACACACATAAGCACATGCATGTGAGCTTTTCTCTCGGTGCGTCTCTCCGTCTCTCTCTCTCTCTCTCCCGCTTATCAGCCGGCCTTTCTCTCTTCCTCGCAGTTTTCCGTCTCTCTCCCTACGTGCGCACTTTCCCTTGGTAAGTTTACAATTTGCAGCCCTGCCAAACCACGTTAAAGAAGAAAAAAGTCGACTCGCAAACGGAAACAAATAAACAACTAATTGTTTTCCACCCTCCTCTCTCCTCCTCTCCCCTTTTTTTCATTTTCACGCGTTTTAGCTCGTCCGGCTACGAATTTTCCAGTCTCTTGTTTTGGAAAATTTCACTCCCCGAAATCCGACAAAGAAAGAAAAGAGATCGAGTTTCTCCTCTCCTTTCTTCCCTCCCGATCGACCAGTGTCTAGTTAATCGGTCTGGTGTTGAAGTGATAAACAAAAGGGGTGTGAAAAATCTCTGGGAAATAGTTTTTCCTCTTTGGTTCCACCACGTTGGAGGTTTTTGAATGACAGCCGTACCTGAATTGTGCCCAAGTGTCATAGGTGTTACAGTTTTCAGGTGTTTTGTGCCACGAAAGTGTGTTTTGACGAGATCTCACGGAAAAACAGGGCAAGGGAAGTTTTCCGGGAAATTTAGGGCAACGTGGGATTTAGTGGATGTTCCGTTAAATATGTATTCCATGAATTAATTAAACGTGTAACGATTACATGCGTTGCATAGATCCGCTGAAATATTGATAATTGATTATGCGAAGAAAAATGCAATAACTAATCGGATAATTAATAGAAGCCGAAAATGATGGTCCTAATAAACAATCGCAAGGCTTTCACAGCAATTAATCCAAACCGGTCAGCGAAATAATTTGTATTCAAATTCTCCTATTACGGTCGTTTATATTGCATTTCATTGAGCCGTTCATTAAAACGCATTCGTCATAATAGTACGCCGGGTTCGGTTCACGGTGTACCAAATTGCAGTGAAATTCGTTGGAGTATTAAATTAAACATATGAAAATTGGTGAAACATTTCGACAAAACCCTCTCTATCCAAGGGCTTCCTGTGTACTTTTCGAATTCCAGGATTTAATTGCATTTTGTATAATATACAAAAACGAATATGCAATAACCTGAAAATAAAGGGAAAGAGCAGTGATGATTCGAATAAACCGAATTTTAATAAAAAAAGTTTCTTGAAATATGGGGAATAATATATATATAATAAATAGGAGATAATGAAAAATTAAATAACTAATGAATTTCCAAAAATGAAGTGACGATTGATGATTGTCCTCGAAGATTTTCGTATAAATTCGAGTAATGACTATCGGAGCGACACCATAAAGGACGAGAATTTCATGAATTTGCACGAACGATATATGTTCGAAAAACAATCCCGGCGAATTCGTTGTTATTATGGGACAAGAATGGTGCGCTAGAAGGAGAAAGCGTTCGAGCAGTGGATGTTGCCCTTGTGGCCCACGTGTGCATCCTTCCAACTGGTTAGTTTTTAGAAAATAACTTGTTTTTTTTTTCCTTTCAAAAAAAACTCTATCGCGTTAATTTCACTCTTTGGCGATTTGAAATTCGCCCCCATGCGTTTCCTCCACTTTTGAAACAATTGATTTGTTGGCAAGGTAATTGCAGCAAAGTGTCATCGCATAAAATCGTAAACAAAAACGAGACGGTGAATTTCCGCGAGTGCAATTAAAAGAAAGAACAATTGCTTGGTCGAAACTTCACCGAGGGGTTTCGCGAATTAATTAGTTTAGTGTTCCGGAAATTATTTGCTGGTTTTGATGTATGGCAATTAAATAAAAGTTCAAGGCTGGTATAATTCC